>JAGIQG010000009.1:31967161-33388019 GCA_024679065.1 Sphyrna mokarran | reverse complement strand
GCTCTTACATGTCTGCCTGCGCTCGGGGGAGAAGTCCCATACTATCCACACATGACCCTTTATGGTGTCACATCATCACAGCATTCGTGTAATCACCTGGTCCACAATTCTCACATGGGTGATTATTGTGGTAAAGGATGATATTTGAAGAATGCACCGTGCTACTGAACTGGCTTTTTGCTCTGCCTGTTCTGGCCAATTGCTTCTACGTGAAGAAATACAAAAACACCTAAAATACTTCAAGACAGATTAAAAGTCCAGAGAAAAGAGCCATCAGTAAATGGTTTTTGGCAGTGCATTGTTCAGATCTCAGACAGCCTCTGGAGCAATCACAGTATTCACCTTAGTCCTGTTCTATATATTTTAGACTGGAACCCTTTTTTTTATATATGGGTTATATTGATAGCCAAGTTCTGCAAACATGGGGACAGCCTCAACTGGGATTTTGGGTCATGTCACACTATCTGTAACCCTCATGACTTGCCTAGGCTTGCAAAATCTCACTAACTGTCCTGGCTGGAGACAATTCATACCTCTTTAACGCGTACTTAACCCTCTCTCCACTCATGTTGTCTGTATCTGTATGATTACCTGTTAGGACTCACATTCTAGCCATTATCTTATAAGTGAGTTTGTATCCTGTTTGTGAAGCCAACTCCAATCACCTGATGGAGAGGCAGCACTCTGAAAGCTCGCACTACCAGATAAATCTGGTTTTGTGAGACTTCTTACTGTGCCCAACCAGTCCAACGCTAGTATCTCCACTTCATCTCTTTACTTGCAGCTGTTTTGCTTAGCCAAGCACTGGAATGCATTGGCGTTTCTCAATTATTTGACATCCTTCTCATGAGTTTGGCTTATTCGAGGCAGACTTTGATCAAAGGTAGCCCAACACATGAGACAACACATCTCACCCACAAGAGGGAGAGAAGTTAGTAATAGAAATTGTTAACCAACACTCTCACTGCCCTACCTTTCACTCTTTGGAATCAATTTTTTTTGGTTGGGCATTGGTTAACATGTTTACTCCTTTATATTTGGTCTCATTGAAGCTATATAATTTATTGTTCTGACACCTGCCTCTCCCAGAAAAAGCAGGTCCAGATCATGATGGACATGTCACCTCAATAATGTAATGAAATTCTAACACTCCATGAGGGTGTCTAAGTCTGACTCCAGTCCTCTAGGCAAGGTTTTAGCCAATACCTGAGATGGCATTATCACCAACTGAGCCAAAAGATACTTATTTCCTTTAAATTACATGAAACCTAATTCAATGCTATATCCTGAAATAGCAGTATGGTTTATTGTCTGTGCTGTCTTGTTCTGCAATTAATCACTATTGGAAAAACATTTCACATTTACAAAGGGCAAGGGCAGTAGGTGCATGGGTACATTGCTACCTCCGAGTTCCCCTCTAAGTCACACACCATCCCAACTTGGAACTCTATCACCACTCCTTCACTGGGTCAAAATCTTGGAACTCCCTCCCGAACAGCACTGTGGGTGTTCCAACAACACATGGACTGTAGTAATTCAATAAGGCAGCTCACTACCAGCTTCTTAAGGCCAATTAGGGATACATAGAAACATACATAGAAAATAAAAGCGGGAGAAGGCTATTTGGCCCCTGGAATCTACTCCACCATTCATTATGATCATGACTGATCATCAGATTCAATATCCTGGTCCTGCCTTCCTTTCACATTCCTTGATCCCAAGAGCTATATCCTTCTTGAAATCATATAATGCTTTTGTCTCAGCTATACTCTAAGATAGGGATTGCACAAATTCACCACTCTAAATGAAAATATTTCTCCTCGCCTCAATCCTAAAAGGTTGACTCCTTATCCTCAAATTATGATCCTAGTTCTGAACTCCATCACCATTGCAGTATAACGTGGATGGACAATAAATGCTGGTCTAACCAGCAACACTCAGATCCCATGAAAGCTTTTGCAAAATTTATCGTGGATTTCCTTGGACTCAGTTCTCCAGTCAAAGTGAATGAATAAATGGTTATTCCAAAACAGAAAAAAATGAAAAGGCCACCAACAAAAAATATTATTTAAACCTAATCATTATGTCCTGCTTCTATTCTGACAGAAAGTAGTAATAAACGTATGATAACATGGGAATGATTTTAAATTCTTTTAAATACTAAGGGAGATATTCTGGACAACATGGTGGCATAATGGTTAACTGCTGCCAGGGATCCAGGTTCAATTCCGGCTTGGGTGACTGTGTAGTATTTGCACATTCTCCTCTTGTCTGCGTGGGTTCCCTCTGGATGCTCCAGTTTCCTCCAACAGTCCAAAGATGTGTGAGTTAGGTTGACTGGCTGTGCTAGATTGTTCCTTAATATCAGGGGGATTAGCAGGGTAAATACATTGGGTTCTGGGGATAGGACCTGGGTGGGTTTGTTGTCAGTGCAGCTTCAATGGGCCAAATGACCTCCTTCTGCACTGTAGCGATTCTATGAATATAGTGTAAAATTGTTTGAAATCTCAGTAAATTATGACTCTCACCCATAAAACAAAAGATGATCAATTTTGCATTATATTCAAAAATGCATGAACCAAATTTTTCCAATGGCAAAACGCATTTTATTTTTAAGTATAAGGGACACGGGGGTAATTTTGCTCCTTAATTTTATTCTAAAGAAGGAACAAGAACTTTTCTGAAGGCTGCTGCTGATCCCATTTGGAAACCGATAAATAATTGAGACCTCGGAGGCCCACAGGGTTGCTATGGAGAATGTAAAGCTTTGACAGAAGTAGAATCTATAAAGAAAATTAAGAAACGGTAATGAGACGCTCAGCCAGAGGAACAAAGATGTTATAAACAACAAGAGCACTACAGGATAAATGTTTTTAAACCGAAAAGCATTTATAACAATTCACAAAAAAGCTATAACATGTTTATGTAGCATTTATTAAAAACATATCACTGCTGTAAATGGGTCCTTTGAGTTCTGAGACTGAAACTCCAATTTTATTCCAGCTGTGGTGAATTACAGCGTTCCAATTCCTCTGACATTTGAGATGTTGCTGTAAATTTTTGGCCCTCATTAGAGTCCTGTATGTTCTCAATTAAGTCCGTGGTGGACTACACACGCACCTGTGGTCTTTTGGGTAAACTGTTGCCTGATGATGAGATATAATTCGCTTAGTGAGATCTCCCAGGTCCAGAAAATTGCAAAGACCATGTGCAGATAATATAACCTGCATAAGTGCTGGCTTATTATCCATTTGAATGTTACGCTGTCAAACCTTACACATCTGTGGGGGATATTACGGAATTGACATCACTCCACTTGTCTGCGACAGGCAATTCTGAAGCAGCATTTCTTTCTCTTGCTCTTTGGCAAAACCATCAAACAATTCCCTCCAGCAGTGATGGCAGGACTATGCATTTCCTTTCCCTTCACTGTCAGAATGCCATTCTGTGCTTGTCCAGCAGGAGGCAACATTCAAGCTGAAACAGTTTTTTCAGATTCTTTGCCCGAAATGCAAATCTTTTTTTCAAATTTGACATTCCATTTAAAAAACACATCGAGGTAGCATGGTATTTTGTGGGTCAAGAGCAACCTGATTTGTGTCTTTCCTGTTTTTCTTATTTCTATTGAAGTCAACAGAAATCAGGGAAAATGTAAAACGGATGGCCAATTGGCTATAATCCATTTTGTACGATCATGCAAAGTCAAAATCTACCCACTCCAATGAGAGATTGAGTTTGTCAGCAGCTGTTTGCACAGTGTATGAACAATGAAAGCTAAGTTGCCCCGCCAGATGTGATAGAACAGATCATTTGTATGCTTGAGTGGCTCTGTTGCCTGGACACCTCTGGAGAAGTTGTGCAGTACTTGCCAGAGTGGGTATCACAACCTTGTTAACATGAAGGCACAACCTTTAGCACTAGCTATACCTCAAGCAGCTGAGAAGCAACGGGGAAGAGGAAGGGAAAGGAAGAGGTAACATCATCAGATCCTGAATCAGGATTGATGTAGTTCTCCTGAATTGCACTGCAGGAGACTGCAGACAGCCTTGGAGAATGGCTCTGGGTTCTTAAGGCCTGCTTGCAAATGGCACTTTGTAAGGATAATAGTACTGTGGGTTTACTGTCTGGCAGGGATTAGCAAAGCTCCTGACTCCTACAAATTAGGTGCTGCATTGTAATGTAAAAGTGTTTTTAATGCAGTGATCCATCTGTCATTTAAAAGTAAGTTGACCTTTAGATTGGCCAGTTTTGTCTATTTGTTCAACTGTATTACAGTGCTTTTCCAATCGAAAAAAATGCATTGAAAAACGTAACACAGTGATCCATAAATTTGTGTTTTTTTTTCAGCTCTGATTTAAATGACCCTGGTTTATTTAAAGAAAGCTTTTCATACTCTGTAAAACCTGTGTCCCAACGTTAATTGACTGACAGTTTGCTTGGAATCAAAATGAGCACTCTCTGTTCTTTCGTTCCCAGAAAGCAGACTATTGTTTAGACAGTTGTGGCTATTTTGAATGCTTGGCTGAGTTTCAAGTGCAAATGGGTGTGTGTGCAGGTGTTCCATTCATCTGAGAATATGTGAAGTTCTCATGAAAGATTTTTCCTTTGATGTGGTTTCAGATTTCTTGACACAAACTGAAAGGATTACAGAAATGCCCAAGTATTTTTTCACATGGTAGAATGCATTTTCCCTGCCATATCATTGATAGTCTGTTTGATAGAGGCTTTTATTAGATGTTGAGGGAAGTTTTTCTACACAAGAAATGTAGAATATTTTCCACTGATGCTACATGAAATTTGAGGACTCTTTGTATTGCATATTGAATGAGTGACTGTGGAGGATATATGTGGAGCATAGAAATGGCATGGGTGATCTGAGGCAGCATGGAAGATACATGGAGATATAATAATGGTTTCGAGTGTTCAGGATGATCTGAGTGGTCATGTGGTACACATAGATGTTATAGGGATGGCGCAATGATCTGAGAGGACATGGAAGATAAGTGGGGCAATACAGGTGATGTGGATGGAGATTTGAAGGGATAGAAATGGCATGGGAGGTTTGAGGTGGCACAGACTGGCATGTGGGTTTGTTTTGTGGGGTTAAAGAACGCTAGGGGTGAGGTTTAGGGGGCCTTTAGATACTGATTACTCCATTGGAAAATGAAGACGGGCCTTCTGCCTTGTCTATCTCCGCACCACACTCTTCTCGTACTCCAGTACAAACTCGACCTCTGTGTGAAAATACAAACCTGGCATGTGAAGCTGACGTGTTGTCTACGAGCTGCAAAGGTGCGCAGGTTGGGCTGTCCTGAGTCCAGTGGGAGCTCTCAGATCTTTATCTGTCCTATAAGACAATGTCAGTGTCTGAGCTGGTGGCTGGGAATGTGTGAAATTAAACAATAGTTCTGTGCTTCATTCATTGCTCTCTCCTTTGTGACCTGCATTGCTTAGCTAGGTTGTATCTCTTGGATACCTGAAAAAGAAGACACTTGGATAAGTTGTGACAAGGTAAGTTGGGGGGAGATGGGGGAATGAAACATTGCTTACATTGCAAGCTGCAGCGCACCACTCTTCCTCTTCATCATCTTCACTACAAGGACAGAGTCGGCTTTCTTCCATTTTATGTCTTTTTTATTGGCTCCCATTTGCTACAACTACAACTGCACCTGTTCTAGCCACAGTGTACCTCTTTAAGAGGTTCCTGCCAGCTTTAAGCAGTGCCAAGCTAGCTTTAACTGATTGCAGCTAGTTAGGATTTTAGGCACTGAATATGCACAGCCAATGAACATTGTGGCTGCACAGAACAATCATTCAAAGGAACAGGCAGGATGAAGTTGACAAAATGCCAGCATTACTTTGTATGGGCACAGATTACTCAGGCATCATGATCCCATTTTCAGACTCTATCCATTTTAACATCCTTTTGTCTTTATCTGAAGTGAGCAACTGACTAATAGGGAGTCAGTTGCCTAACCTAAGAGGAGAACCAGAAATCATAAGGGATAAATTTATGCCTTTCACTGCTACTGAGGAGCCTTACCCACCAAGAGCATATATTGGAAATCCAGGCTTGTGCTATGCATAATTTTCCAACTTCATGGTGTTTAAGTTACTAAATGACTCTCATTGAATGATTTCTCATGAGCAGTGTAACATAGGAACATTAATGTTCATTTTTTAGAAAAGTTACTCACAACCTCGTCAAGATTATTTATCAACCCGAGTAATACTACTTTAGCGTAGCATAAATATTCGCTTACAGGGGAGGATAAAACAAAAGTGTTACAGAGAACTCTCAGTTGACCTGTCTTGGCTGTGTCATTTTGAACAATAGCTTTCAACTCACATTTTCTACAACAATGAAAACAAAGTGGTGCATTTCCCCCCCTCTGGGCAATACCATTGTCTGTAACATGTTATAGCTCAGACAGTGCTTCCTGAATTAAAACTCGGCTTATTCCCTTGCAGAGTTATCAGCCAGGGAAGCGTTTGTCTGTTAGGTTTACATTAAAGTCCTTCTTTGTTTCTCAGACAAAAATGGGCTTGAAGGCCAGCGCACAACGCTGAATTTAGCAATAGTCTGCCCAACCCACTCATCTTTAGAATAAGCTACATGCCAAGGAAATGTTGCTCAAGGACCTCCAGGCTGCCTGACACTTGGCTGTGGAGTGTGAATCAGCAGCTGTTAGAGTTGTAGCTTGGTATAAAAGTGGGAGTTTGTGTTTGCTGTGGCACAAAAGGGGAAATTCTTCAACACAGCAGCACCATTTGGTGTTGAAAATTGGAGGAAGCCAAAAGGAATGTGACCTACTGGGAACTGAAGGCCACACTCCAATATCAACACAAATCAAGTTTCCGATGATGGTAACACTTGGTCGCCCAGCTTCTTCTATCTCTCTACAAATGGGAAGAAGTGCACTAGTATTATGAAGAGGTAAATGGTCTTCTCACTGTCGCACATGTTTCTTGAGGAGCATGTCAGATGACACAATATACTTGAATTTGGGTTGGTGAGGAGTTCTGAACTCTGGTATCCATTTTGGGACTTGTTAGTGAAATCCAAATTGCAATCCGGTGATGCTAATTTTGGATTCAGCATATTTAATGAAAGCAAAATATAACAGGTGACATGTTTCCTATGTGTCATTTGTGTCAAGAATCTGATCTTTCTCACGTGAATCAAGAATCCAGCAACTGTGGCGGACTCAGGAGATGAGGTAAAGCTGGGTGGCACCGATCTACTTGTGAAAATTAACACTTTTTGGATGATGTTGACTGTTGGGATGAGAATTCATCCCACGTGGACTTACCTCCACAAGCTAGTGGACTTCTTTGCCGTCAAGACTGAGACTATCCAATCAGCTGCCTCCCCTGCAGCCTCCCTTCCTCTAGCACACTTGGCCATCCTCTAATTTCCCCCTGACCCAACTCCAAACTCACATCATGCTCTTGTTTCTTCCCTTGTGCCATCTTCTAGCCCATCTTGTCCATGAGACCTCCCCTTCTGTTCTCCTTTTCCACTGAAATGCTAATTATACAACTTCCCTTGCCGGTAGCTATGTTATCTAATATTGTTAATGGTTTTCTTTCTCCAAATACTGCTCCACTCCTCTGTATCAGTCACCATAACCCCTCTCAAATAAACGATACTTTGCCCCCATCATCCTTGCAAGCTCTATCCCATCTCTAACAACTCTTTTTCCTCCCAAATCCTTGAACGTATTATTGCCAAATCCATTCCCATCATTTCTGGAATTTTATGTTTGAAGTTCTCCTTTCAGGCCTCCGCACCTGTCAAAGTACCGAAATGTTTTTTTTCATCAAAGTCAGAAATGACACTCTCATGTGACTGTGACGAAGGCAAATTATCTCTCCTCAATTTGTCTGCTGCCTTTTACAAGATTGACCTCAATCCCCTTTTCCAATGTCTCGCCCATTTTCCACGTGGATGGAACTTGCTCACCTGGTTTCACTCTTATCTAAAAGGAATATATTGTGGATCCTGAAGATCTGAAATAAAAATGGATAGTGCTGGAAAAGCTCAGTAGGTTTGTGGAGCGGGAAACAAGAGTTAATGTGTTGAGTTCAATGTAATTCTTATTTCGGAATCTTTTCTCATCTATCATATTGTAATCTGATTATCACTTGCAATGGCTTCTCATCCCATTCATCTCTCTGGTACATTGCCCAAGGATCTATCCTTTTGTCTCTTTTATTTCTCATCTAGTTGCTGCCTCTTGGTGACACCATCCACAATGTTAAGTTTCATATGCAGATGGATCATGCTCAACACTACCTCACAGTTGCACCTCCCCCTGTTGCTAAATTATCAGACTATTATCCACATCCAGTAGAGCAGAAATTTCCTCTAATTAGATATTAGGAAGATGAAAGCCATTTGCTCTTGAAAATTCCCTTTTGCTGGCAACTTTGAGGCTGAATCAGGCTATGATTCCTAGTTAAACAATAGCTTATTTCTAAAACCTTTCTCTCAAATCTTTCATGGCTTGCCCAATGCGGGGCACAGTGGTTAGTTTTGCTGCTTCACAGTGCCAGGGACCTAGGTTCAATCCCTGGCTTCGGTCACTGTCTGTGTGGAGTTTACTTGTTCTCCCTGTGTCTGTCCTCCAAGTGCTCTGGTTTTCTTCCACAGTCCGAAAGAAGTGATAGTTAGATGCATTGTCTGTGCTAAATTCTCCCCCCCGTGTACTCGAACAGGTGCTGGAGCGTGGTGACTAGAGAAATTTCACAGTAACTTCATTGCAGTAAGTCATTATGACTCATAGATATACTTTACTTCCTGATTTCTGCAATCCCCTTCAGTCGCATACCTCTCCAAGGTATCTAAGTTCCTTGAATTAATTTTGTCCTCTTCGGTATCCCTGATTTTACTTGCTCTAACATTGGTTGTTGTGCCCTCAGCTGACTGTGCTCAAAGCTCTGAAATTCCCTCTGTAGTTCTTTGTCTCTCTATTTCACTTTCCCCCTTCAAGACACTCTTACAACTTTTAAGCAACCTTAGACTGTCTGAGATAATATCACTTATGGAGCTCAGTGTCAAAATTTGCTTTATTATGTTCTTGTGAAGTGCCTTGTAACTTTTTATTACAAGGCACTTCACAAGCTGTGGTTGTTTGTTTAGACATGTGGTAAAATGGCTTGGAAGGCAGTTTGCTCAATACATGCGCACTTCAAAACTGTAGCTTTTTTAGATAGTGGAAAGTAAATGATCACCAGTCCCATATAAACAAAGGTTTCCATTATCTATAGAATGCGAACCTCTACCTTAACTTGATAATTCTAAAGCTTTAAGTTTATTTATTAGTGTCACAAGTGGGCGTACATTAACACTGCAATGAAGTTCATTTAAAACTCCGTAGTCGCCACACTCCGGTGACTGTTCAGGAACAGTGAGAGAGAATTTAGCATAGCCAATGCACCTGGCTAGCACGTCTTTTGGATTGTAGGAGGAAACCAGAGCACCCAAAGGAAACCCATGCAAACATGGGGAGATCTTCTAGCTTTTCCTGCATTAGGAAGAGTGCAAACAATATGTGATTCGAAATAAATCAGTGTCATGTTGAAGAGGAAACCAAATCACACTCCTGAACATTTTGGAAGTTAGTAACATTTAAGAAATGAAAGCAATGTCTATTTATTTAGTGTCTTTACTCGAAAGACAGCCATTTAAAAAAAATCAGTTTATTAAAAAAAACCTTAATGTGTGGATAATATATTACAGAACATTTGGCAAGAAAGAAAATCCTGAGTGTTCTAAATAGTAAGACGTGAATCATACATGAATGTGATTCACCAGCTGCTACAAACAGCATCTAGTTAAATGAATTGTTTATAGCTATCTGGACCTGAATGATCCGCAGCTAACTTTGAAGTGAAACACACATCTCACTCCATTTGGCTTAAAAAAACAAACTTTAAGAAAATTGAAGTTTTATTTTTAAATTGTGCATTTTCTCAGCACATGGTCCCCACAATGCTTGGCTGCATGTCACAGCTGTTGATGGGAAGGCTGGTGAGGTGAGGAATGGGCAATAGCTTCTCCATAATATTTTGCTGTGTTATTGTCCAATAGGAGATCCGCAGAACGAGGTCACAGAGCGGTTACTCCTCATTATCTCTGGTACAATCTGATAAACAGAGGATCATATTTTATTGGTGACCACGTCAAGCAGTGAAATTGATTTTGGGGGGAGCGGAGGCAATGGGGGTGGAGGAGGGATGCACATTAAAAAAAAAATCCAATCTGGCTTGTCAATGATTGCACTGCAACATCTGCAAAATGTCTGAGGCAGCACAAAGCTGTACACGGCCAACATGGTGGTTAGCCAAGTAAGATCTCCAGGCCAGATATGTTGGGAACTGGGAGTGCTCCAAAACTTCCTTGATGTAATAGCACCCATTCAACATCACCAGTAACTGATGTTCAGGGTAATAAGATTAAACTTTTTTTTTTGATGGGAACCAAAGTGATCAAATCATTTTGTCATTTGTCAAAGGGAATGGGATATTTGTTACTACATCTCTAGGATCCAGTTGTCTAGGTAATAACCTGCTCCTGGGCCTAGCCAAACATGCTATTAACAGGACCGGGAAGCTGGTGATAGTCATCCAACCTGACTATCTGTCTCTGTACCCTGGTTATATTTATGGCCGGCTGTTTCTGGAGAGAGGGAGTATGCAGTGTCTAAGGGCACCATCAAGGCCTTCCATGCCCATTGGGCACCTCAGGGACTAAGGGGTATTTTGCATTCAACCCCTTCCAGGCTGAAGCGGGCAATATTTGCCATACCGCTCTCAGTTTGCCATCTAGACTCGAAACATTGGCTCTATTCTCTCTCCATGGATGCTGTCAAACCTAATTTTCCAACATTTTCTGTTTTGGCATTAACCACTTAGGCTCTGTACACAAAGAGAGCTGAACATATTTTAGTCTGTCTCAACAGAGAGAAGCGGGTGGAGTGAGTAGGTGGCTTCCAAAGGATTGCAAGCCTTTGCATCATGCAGAATGCATTGACTACCTGCATGGCACTTTGCAGGCACGTGTGTAAATTCTAAGATGTGCCACAATCAATAGGAATTCCAGTGGTATGTGGCCATACTCATTGCATTATGCATGTCAATGCTCAGTATCTAACAGTGGCCATGATGCCTTCTGCATGTGACTGTCCACTGGATGATCTGCATTTGAGCTACCACAGCAACCCAAAGATGGCTGCTTGGTATTCAGGGTTATCTGCTGATCACTTGGCTAATAACTTCAACGTGGGAGACCCACGGGCATGAGGGCATTTTATATGTAATAAAAACACCAGATGTGATTGAGCAAATTAATGAGGTGCTTAAACACTTTCCTACTGCCTGGATCATTCTGGTGAGGCTTTGCAGAGTGTGTCATAATATGCCATGCCCTAACCATCATGAGTGAAGGACTAAAAGGGGAGGGAGAAGGCAACTAACACATGGACTGTGCAGTCCACGATCCCCTCATCAAACTGAATTACCTGTGAGCCAAACTCCAATTCCCATTCACGTTCCTACACCTCACTTTCCCTGTTTTACAGACACTCAGAGTCTACTTGACCACAGTGCTGAAACATATGCATTAGTGAGTGCGATATGTGGGTAATGTGCCAGAGTTGAATATCTGACAATGTCTGCTCACTATGAATTGTGGGCTTGAGGTTTGCACCCATGCCTATTGTGTGAGACTGAGCTGAGTTTATACTATGAGATGAGATTGTGACCGATAAAGAATGTTGGTAGGTGTAGAAGTGAAGAACTGGCGGTGAATTGAGCAATGTCATAATTTTTAGTTCTAAGGATTTGGCATTCAGGAATGAATTCGCTGATCTTAATCACTCATGTGAGGCCACCAAACTTGTTTGGGCACTGCATCCAGATCTTTGGGTTTGTACTGCTCGCATTGACTGATGGTTATATGCTCCATTGTCTTCTCCGAATTTGTTTGGCACACCTCTTGGACACTTATGGACTGAATGCATCTCTCCTCCTGGTCGTCCCAATGGGTGGCACAGTGGTTAGCAAATGCTGCCTCACTCAGGAACTGCATTCAATTCTGACCTTGGGTGACTGAGTTGGAGTTTGCATATTCTCCCTGCGTATGTGTGGGTTTTCTCCAGGTGCCCTGGTCTCCTCCCACAATCCAAAGATATGCAGGTTAGGTGGATTGGCCATGCTACATTGCTCCTTAGTATCCCAAGATGTGTAGATTAGGGGAATTAGTGGGGTAAACATGTGGGGTTGCAAGAAACTACCTGGGTGTATCATATGTTGAAGAATCAATGCAAATTCAATGGGCTGAATGGCCTCTTTCTGCACCGTAGAGATTCTATGACCTTGTGCAATAGGATCTCCACTGCAGTGTTTGAGAACTTTGAAAGAACACTCGACATAAAATGGCACTATTAGTCAATGTTCTTCTGCTCACAGTGCCTTACCCAGCCACTTCCAGCTCCCACAGCAATTACTAGAGAGCATAGGTTTAAGGTGTGAGGGGAAAGGTTTAAAAGAGATGTATGAGACAGATTTTTTAAATAGAATAGTGGATGCCTGTAACTCATTACCAGCCAGTAGTGAAAGCGGATACGATAGTGACTTTTAAGGGGCATCTTGACAAGTACATGAATGAGATGGGAATAAAAGAGCTATGGTCCCCAGAAGGGTAGAGGGTTTTAATTAAGTCAGGCAGCATGTTAAGTGCAGGCTTGGAGGGCCGAAAGGTCTGTTCCTGTGCTGTAATTTTCTTTATTGTTTGTTCTTTGTTCATTCCAGCCAGAATGCATTCCTCTTTAAGACTTACAGGTTGACTTTGAGGAGAACAACATAACTCTTCAAGTCTTTGTATGAACTTCAACCCTTGCTAAGGCATACAGCCAACCACTCAGCGCATTTAGCACTGGGCTGATGCACCTTTATGTAAAGTAGCAGACAGCATTACAGGAGGAATGGGCAGAAATTAATTGTGTATCTTATACCCATTTTCAGGGGCTATCCAATTCTGCCCCCAGTATTTTTCATTGTTCATTATAAAGAGTATATTTAATTTTTCACTTGATAAAGCAAACAGAAACACTGATGTAGTAAAAACGCTAGTTCCTTGCAATTTGTTTTTATTGGCAACAGATACTTCCCTCCAGAAAATATGGAGATTGGGAAATAGGACAAAAAGAAATGATGTGGACAGGGTGAAACTTTAGTGCTGTCTGTGAATTATGCATTTGGATTCAATTGGGAAAAATCTGATTTTCATTAGATTGCCTTTAAAGATTGCCAGATAAATTGGCTTCAGGCCAGGATGTGACTGGACTGATTATAATAGATACTAAAGTCTGTCACAGGGACGCACACAAAGAAAGAAAAGGACACTGATATGCAGATACTCTAAAGAGAACTACAAATTGAATAAAATGCATTAATTGAATAAAATAGGATAAATCATTTTCTGTCCGTGCACTGGCAATCTATCTTGTTATCCTAGCTCACACCAAACTTCGTTCGCTCATTGTTTAAAGTTTATTTATTAGTGTCATAAGTAGGTTTATGTTAACACTGCAATAAAGTTACTGTGAAAATCTCTTTGTCAACACACTCTGGGTACATGTTCAGGTACATTGTGGGAGAGTTTAGCATGGCGAATGCATCTAACCAGCACATCTTGTGGACTGTGGAGGAAATCGGAGTACCCGAAGGAAACCGAATGCAGACACAGGAAGCGTTTGGGGACTCCATGCAGACAGTGACCCAACCGGGGAATTGAACCTGGCTCCCTGGCACTATGAGGCAGCAGTGCTAATCGTTGTGCCACTGTGTCCCTGTGCTCACTGACCTACAATGGTTCTGAGTTAAGCAAAGCTGTCATTTTAAAATTCTCATCCTTGCTTTCAAATCCTTCCATGACCTTGTCCCTGCCCGATTGCTCTCATCTCTTCCAGCTGTGCAATCCAAGGTATCTACTCTCCTCCAATTCTGGCTACTTGAGCACTTTGATTTGAATTGCTTCTTTTTAGCAGCTGTGCTTTCAGCTGTCAAGGGTTCAAGCTTTGGAATTCTCTCCTTAAACTCTTCTTTCCTTTCAAATGCTCCCTCAAACCAGCTCTCTTACCAAAATTTTGATATCTACTAACATCCCTTGATGTCAAATGGGTTTGATAACACTCCTGTGAAATGTTTTACTACATTTTAAGAGGTGCTATATAAATGCAAATTGTTATTGTTTGTGTTAATTGTTCAATAGGTTTGAATTCTTTCATGTCTTGTAGACAGCACTTGAGTTAAAGAATATAATATTTCCCAAAGTGAATTTTTTAAATTAAAATGGAACTACTAGCTTAGAAAACATTCCTTCAGTGAATAACCAACTTTACACAAATTTGAAACCGTACAAAAAATGATTTGAAACGCTTATTCAAAGTGTACAATTAAAAAGAAGTATAATATATGGTGTGCTATAAACACCAAAGTATTGGTAAACATGGAGAGTGCTTTTGTCATTATGGAGGTTGAAGTATGGTTTATGGCAGGCATCACACCTGTAGGTACATTGGCTATAGCGGTGGATTCAACATTCTGCTCTCTAACCAATACTGTGGAGTTTTAAAAGGAAGTGTAGCATCAACAAGTTTCTGTTGGTTCAAATGTTTGACTGCCTTGCCTTTCAATCATCAACTTTCAAATCTGTAGATAGTTCTGGCGGTAAGAGGGCACTCATATCTTGCATAAATACATTTGTTAGTTGTGAAGGTAGTCTAGGTAGCCACATTATGATAAGATAGTTAATATTCCAGGAATAAAATCTTTTTAAGGAAAGGATTTATACCTGAAATATCCAACCCTGCTGTTCCCTTGACAGATGCTGGCCATGTCCACTGATTTTCAGGTTTCCGCAACCTGCATGTTTTGCTAATTAAACAACCTTGCTTGCCTCACCTACTGTGTTAACGTATTTGACATTGATGATGTACAGAAGACAGCTCCATTTCTGTGTAATTTAAATGCATTCCTGATTTAGACATTTTCACATCAATGTTCTGAAAGTGAATTGTCAGAAAAGGCAACAAACTGGTTAGCAATTTCTCTTTTATGGCTTGACCTTTTGTCCAATCTATTATATGCTTCTATGGTAATTGGCTTTAAAATCCAATATAAGTCATTTTTTCTCTGGATCACTTTCCTTTCTGTCCAAAATATCACTCTGTGAGTTGCGAGTTTTAAAAATATCCAGATTTATTTCTTAATGTGGAGGGGCAAACGTCTGAAGTTATTCGTGTCAGACTGGAATTTTGACCTGAAAGGGCAATGATTAAGATAACCCTGTTACTGTACTGTGATCCAAACTAAAAGTGTAGCTGCTACTGGAAATACTTTCCGGTCACCATTGTGAATCTAGTTGTACTGCCACAAAATCCGGGAAGGTGTCTGATAACCATGCTGTTTTGGTTGCCCTCTTGATGGATTGTGGCGTAACCATTACAAACTACGGAAAAAATTGAATTTGCCTTGCATAAAACAATGTCATAAAAAAGGTTACCTTCAAGAGATATGCATGCAGTGGCATAGAGTGTACCATGCCAAAGCTCACATAGCTTGCTAGGGTTTTTTGCATTCATTCATGGATTGTGACCATCATTAAGAAGACTGGTATTTAGACACATCCCTAATTTCCCTTGAGAAGATGGTAGTGAGCCATCTTCTTGAACTGTGTTATACACAGTGATATTTAGTGTGCGGCATAGGGTATTTTGCAAGAGTTAAAGACTCTGTACCTTGTACCTTGGCATGGATTTCAGCGTAGTATTAATAAATAAAAACGAGCAAGAATGTGGATATTTTTCCTGGAATTACTCCATTTGCAAACAATCAAAAGATGAAATTACTGCTGTCAATAATTTTACTGAAAAAGTCTGCCCTGAAACAAAGCTACTTACTGCATTTTGTAGTTGCACCAATTATTTTTCCTGAAAATTATCAATGCAGAATGGTTTGGCTAGGAATTGATGAAGATTATGATGCCTGTTTTCAGGAAGGGCAAGGCAATGGAACTGGCAAAAGGCTTATTAACTGAGGCACCTTGGCTTTATGTGTTGATGTGGGAGATGCTAGTGTTGGACAGGGTAAACACAGTAAGAAGTCTCACAACACTAGGTTAAAGTCCAACAGGTTTATTTGATTGTAAACGCCACTAGTTTTCAGAACACTGTTCCTTCGGGGTGCTAAAGGAACAGCGTTCTGAAAGTGAATGGCATTTACTATCAAATAAACCTGTTGGACTTTAACCTGGTGTTGTGAGACTCCTTACTTTGTGTGTTGATTCAGAGCCCCGTGTGTCAGAGGGGGGTCTCGATACATCTCCTCCAAGCTAATTCCCCAAAATCATTTACTTGACTATGATCATCAGTTTCTGTTGATCAAAATTTGAGATTATAATTCCATTCTGTTACTAAAAAGTTACATTTTGTGCCAACAATACTTTAGAAATAAATCTAAAATAAAATGTCTGCTTATGGAATTTCCTACTGGAATCCATGTCAAAAATGAACAAATAATATCTTTACAAACAAGGTCTGTTAAACAATTTAATGATTAGCTCATTTCTATGAGTGGGGACATATTCTCTGCCCAATCTGAATCTCTATTTTCAAGAATTCTTTCTAAATGCATGGATCTTCCTGACAATGTAAACAAGCTTTGAGAGAGCTATCACCAACTCTACTAGTTGTCAAAGCTGTAAAACTAATCAACTACTCACTTGTCAATGAAAAAAATTGTTCCTATAAAAAAAACTTCATTTCATTAGGCTAACTGTACAGCAATTATTTTAAGAATAAAAAGTTGATGGTAGTTCTTCAGAGCCGTTTTGTTAGTCCTAAGGAAAGTGAGCTTTGATAGGGTTATCCATTTTACAACTGTATGTTTGTTATGAGATGTTTTAAGCTTTGCGTGCTCTGGACAGCTTTTGGACCTTCATATGTCTTGGTGTTGCAGGCAATAAAGTGATTATTTGAGCCAATTAGCAGGCAGACCATGGATGACTGCTTTTAGAAATCATATTACCTAAAGAGAGAGTTTGGATATGCAAAGCTCAGATTCCAGCAGTAATGTTGATTACATTGCGAATGGCTGCATTTCTAAAAGGAGAGGAGTGGTGGTGGTTTGCACTCTGGTCTGAAGGTTGCAGGAAAATTCACAGTAAGCAATATACAATTTCCTTCAGGCCATTTCTTTTCAATTCTATCAAGCTAAATGTAAAACAGGGTAACTTAATCTGAAAGCTGGTAGTAATTACACCAGTGTTTATTTTGTATGTATATTTTTTTTCCCTTTTTGGAGTTTCTGTGCCAAACTCAGCATTCTAGGATGAGATGTGGGCCTATGGAGCTGTCCCACTGTAGGCCTCTGTTAATGGAACTTTACAGAAAGCTGTTTGGATACTTTCATATGCACTTTGAGGTAACTGGTTCTTTTCCTCTCTCTCCTTTCTCCCTTCCCCCCTTCCCCAAAGCACCAGCCTTCTGCAATGGCCCAGCTAAAATAATTTGCTTTGCTTGCTTTTTTTTGGGAAAAAGAAGAATCTGTGCAAGCAGTTGCTGAGTAGTGTTGGTAGAAAGCGTGAAAGGAACACCGGACTTGTGTTTATTTCAACTCTTAAGTATTCCTCACTCTAAAATTGGTGAAATTACTGAAAATGTGGGAATATCTTTTCCTAAATCTTGGGATTATAACAATGCTAGCAAGAACTTGAGTTGGTATAGCACCTGCAATGCAGAGGATTGTTCCATATTATTTCACAAAGGTATAAAATGGACATTGAATTATATAGAGAAATATTAAGGAGGGATAAAACTGGTGTGTTTTAAGGGTCACTAAAAGAAGAAAGTTGGTCAGAAAGATGGAAGAGTTTAGGGAAGGAATGACAATGGGCAGGATTTAATGTGAGTTGTTATGGAACCATGGTAACCGGGCCCACTAAATTGAGGCTGAGTCTGGCAACTGTCTCCTGGTGACAGTCAAATTTCCCTCTATTAAATCAGATGGCAGAAGCGGCTGAAATGGATCATGGGTGTTGCTGGCTCACCAGCATTTATTCCCCATCCTAATTGCCCTTCAGAGGGCAATTGAGAGTCAACCAAGTTGCTATGGGTCTGGAGTCACACGTAGACCAGACCAGGTAAAGACGGCAGATTTCCTTCCTCAAAGGAACCCAAAATGGACATTGAACCAACAATGATTGAATCAACGATGATTTCATGGTCATCAGTGGATTCCTAATTTCAGATTTTTTTATCGGATTCAAGTTCCACCATTTGCCATGGCAGGATTTGAACCAGATTCTGAGAGCATTAGCTGAGTTTCTGAATTAATATTCTAGTGATAATGCCACTCGGCCATTGCATCCCCAAAATCTGTCAACCATCTACAAGGCACAAATCAGGAGTGTAATACAATAGTCCCCACAAGAAACTTGAGACCATCCAGGACAAAACAGCCTGCTTGATTGGCATCACATTCACTCTCTCCACCACTAATGCTCAATAGCAGCAATGTGTACAATTTGCATCATGCAGTGCAGTAATTTACCAAAGATCCTTAGACAGCACATTACAAATCTACGATCACTTCCATCTAGAAGGACAATGGCAGCAGATATACGGGAACATCACTACCCGCAAGTTCCTCTCCAAGCCACTCACTATACTGACTTGGAAATATATTGCCATTTCTTCTCAGTAGCTCAGTCGAAATCCTGGAATTCCCTCCCTCACCCACATCCCTTGACTGCAGCGATTCAAGAAGGCAGCTCACCACCACCCATTCAAGGGCAACTAGGGATGGGCAATAAATGCTGGCTAGCCAGTGATGCTCATGCCCCACAAATGTTAAAAAAAAGTTAATTTCAAAAGAAGTTACTTGATCCATGGAAATTGCGTTCTGCAATCTTTGCCATAAAAACATGCATAATTTACATTGCTTTCCAATTGTGCTTTAGCTATCTTATTTGTTGCATCCTTTGTGTTTGTATTGTACCACGTATTGTATCTGAAAATGTTTTTACAACTCCTGCTTTTCTTCGTGTGCAAGAATGCCCTGTGTTGCTGTGTAATAATAAGATGCATGCTTTATGTTTGGTGATAGTTTTTAAAAAACTGTGGTCAAGCTTATGTTCCTTTGCATTGTTGGAATTGTCTAGTCTACCAAATTCCCATCACGTCACTTGATTACGGCAACAATCCATGTCTCCGGGCCTTGTCTGTCAAAAAAAACTTCATGAAAATTTGTTATCGATGCATTTCTCACAGAACTACCCAATCCATGAATGGACAAAAGAACTTTTAACATTACGCATTACTTTAGTAATGTTGCTTGAGAAATGTTAAAGGGTTTTCATTGGGTATCATGACTGTTCTTTTTTGCCTTTTGTAGACACATGTGAATTTCAAAGAATCATGCATGTTCAAATGGCATGCAAAACCATGCTTGTGTTAGTAATTTGTAAATTTTGGCCAATAATGCTGATTTGTTTTGTTTTTCTTGGACAGAAAAAGATATTTTTATTTATTTAATAGTGTTACAAATAGGCTTACATTAACACTGCAATAAAATTCCTGTGAAAATCCCACAGTCGCCACACTCTGGTGCCTATTCAGCACACAAAGGCAGACTCTAGCATGGCCAAAGCACCTAACCAGCACATCTTTTGGACTGTGGGAAGAAACTCGGAGCACCAAAGAAACCCACGCAGACATGGGGAGAATGTGCAGACTCTGCTTAAACAGTGACCCAAGGCAGGAATCGAACCTGGGTCCCTGGCACTTTGAGGGAGCAGTGCTAACCATGTGCCACTCCAGACTGGCAGACCTGATTGCCATGCCTTAAATGCCCTGTGGTGACACATTTCTGTGCCATTATGAATCATACCTCCCATTTAGTTTTACTTTATTTTCAATCATTTCATGCATGCAGGCTCCCTTCATATTTAGCTATGTACATAGCAGCTTGTGAGAACTTATACTGAGAAATCCTACAATATCCTGAGTCTGAAACCAAAAAGTACAATTACATTTTTCTGTTAGTGTCTTGGCTCAAATGCTAACGCCATTGGCAAACTTGACAAGCTGCCCCACTAAATTCTAATTCTCCTTTCAGACTTGTTTTCTATGACGGTGAGAAATAGTTGTCCTGATGGAGTAATAAATAACTTCTCCCCCGATCTTCTCTTTTTACAAACAAGTTATCAGCCACGAGTTGCTAATTATAACGCGGGCTATCTCAGTTTCACAAGGCAATGTTTATATGCAGGAAACACGATATGACCTCAGCAATAATTTTATGTATTTTTGTTAACAGATAATATCAGGAGAGTGCTACCGAATCCATTACATGAAGGAGCGTTCCAAATCCTTTATCCGCAACCCATATGTAGCTGCTTTGTATAAACAAGTTGGATGCTTCATCTTTGGCTGTGCCATTAGCCAGTCCTTCACTGACATTGCAAAAGTGTCCGTCGGCCGTTTAAGGCCACACTTTCTAGACGTCTGCAATCCAAACTTTTCAACAATCAACTGTTCCCTTGGTTACATTGTGAATTTTGAATGCAGAGGCAATGAAAGTGAAGTTCAGGAAGCAAGGTAGGAATTGTTACTTAATAAGGAATGAAATGAAACATTATTTCTGTATGTTAATGTTTTAAGTCAATGGCTTTTTTTTTGGCTGATGGGAGGTCATTGATCTAAAACACCAACTAACTCATTCTTCATAGATGCTGTCAGACCTCCTGACTGCAGGGCTTTCTCTCTCTGTTTCAATTCCCCAGTATCCATAGTAGTTCTCAATAGAGCGATTTAAGTATGGCTACAGTTCCTGCCCCCACATATGCACTCCAAGAAGAGATGAAAGTAAAGCTGTTCTTTGGAGACAATGCAAAATATTAATATTGAAGCAGGTATCCATTTTACATCATACTCCAAAGTGTTCACTAAAGTCAGGGCAAAGGAAACTCAGGTGAAAAGTAAAGTAGACTGCCGCAATAGTAGCCTACCTTTCACTTTTATTACACATAATTCTTTTAGATTTTATGACACAATTTCACATAAAATTTAGGAACGCTGTACAGTTTTATGGACTGTGTTGTTTACAAGAGGCAGGAATGTCAGCTGACTATAATTCACAGTGATTCTGTTATTCCCACATCACAGTGAAACTTGTACTTTTAGTTGAATGTTTTACACCTAAATTGAATGAAAGTTGCAGCTATTTGCGATTGATGTCATATTTTTTTCCTGTTTATCAAAGCCACCCACATTATTCCACTGCCTTTGGCCTCCTCTGCATGCCTGGCAAAAACTTGTGATGGTGACGCGATATTGGCCCTCATGGGGATCTCGGCCCTCATGCACATCTCGGCCTTCTGCAGAAAGCTGGCAAGAGTCCTTTTTCTGGGAAGGCCCTATGCTTTCTATTCCTCTGAGGCACTTTACAGGCCAGCAGTGGGTCTTTCACCATGATAATGACCCTAGGGTAGAAATTGTAGCTGGCGAGAGCTGCTGGCCAGTCAGAGGCTGAAAGCTATATTGAACAGCAACACCAGTGGTGAAATGGTGGCTTTTACAGCCATGACAACTGCCAGAGGCCTAGGATTCTCACTAGACCCAGGCCAGAGTGAATGATGGCAGAAGGAGAGTTGTAGAGGAGGAATGATTCTTCCTGATTTGGGGTTCCTAGATCAGGTATGTAGTGACTTTAAACAAAAGAAAATCCCCCCCTTCCATATATTAATATTTTAAGTCAATGGCTTTTTTTTGGCTGATGGAAAGTCACTGATCTAAAACACCAACTAACTCATTCTTCATAGATGGTGCCAGACCTCCCCCATTCCCCTGGGAACCATGAGCAATCCTGATAGGGATTAGCCTTTGAGTCCTCGTGGCTTAATACGAGCAGTGATGGGATAAGATGGTGGCATTAATTGCCCATTTACAATCCCCCTCCCCCCGCCCCTGCTGAACAGCATGGAGGCAGCTGCAGGACATTTAAAATGTCTGCCTCAGTGCCTTTAGAGTTTGCCCACTTACAATTAAAGGAGTTTATCCCTCATCCCCTCACAACCCCTTACCCTACCCACTCACTTTCCATGACTAACCTATGCCAATGCATGCCTCAACCCACCCTCATGCCCTCTATGTCAGTCTATCCTCTCTACCCACCTCATGACCATGCCGACTTATGCCAACATATAACCACCACTCAACCCCAAGGCCTGTAGTAGCCCCTGAGAATTTAATGCCAACATTTGCCAACCTATAATCCCACTCATCCTAATGGTCCCTTCTAGTTGCTATGCTAACCTAATGTCAACCCAATCAAAATAGGATCTGTTAGAAACCTGGGCAGGTCTTCCATGGAGTGCTCACAAATTTCACAGCTATACCTATTATTTATCCAAAGTAGATTTATTTTCAGTTTCTTCTCTTGGCTTTGTGCAGTACACTAAAACATTGAATATAAATTACACCCAGAGCAAGCACTCTGATCGTATTTTATGTCTAAATATCTCAAAGCACTTTACAAAAGGATTGCTTTTATGTATGCAAATATATGGAGAGTAGGAGTTTATGGCTTTCTTCCATTATGCATCGTTTGTAATTAATCTTATTGAATTGGCCTTTTCCAGAATGGACTTACCTCTCCGTATAATTTGCACTTTGGGTGGGTGGGAATTTGGCAAGATAAACATGCTTAGGTTACCTCAAATTGTTGTAAAAGCGGCTGATTATTTTGGTTCATTTTCCAGGAAGTCATTCTTCTCGGGACATGCTTCCTTCTCATTGTACACCATGTTATATTTAGCGGTAAGTAACTTCATGGTCCATTTGTCTTTCCGTAGTCTGCACCCAGAGAATTGAGTTTCTTTAGGTCGCCATTTTGTTGAAGGTATAATTCTTTGGCTATGATATGTGCACAGTGTTGATGGTATGTTACACTGAGATCACTGGTAAACTTCACTGGACTGAGGATTGTAGATGATCACTGTGACAGATTCCAGGCCATGCATTACAGAACATGACAAAAATGTTTACAGCACAGAAACAGGCCTTTGTGGTCCATGCCAATTATTATGCTCCACACACAACTCCTCTCACCTTCTTCATTTTCTCCCATGAATATATTTATTCCTTTCACCGTCAAGTGTTTAGCGAGTCTCTCCTTAAATACTTCTAATCTGTTTGCCTGAGGTAGTGAATTCCACAATGTAGCTACTCTTCTGGGTGAAGAAGTTTATCTTGAATTCGTTAATGATTGATTAATGACCATCTTATCTTTATGGCACCTATTCCTGGGCTTGTGTGTGAACGCTTGCTGGGGTTTTGATTGTTCTATCAGAATGTGGACATTCAGCAGACTTTGATGAGCTTGATATTTGTGTACTTGATAGCCTGGAACTTGCATGAAGCAGCATGATCACTGTTGGATTGTCATTCCATTCGTACTCTTCTGTGCCCAGACACAACTTTCAGTTCTGACTGGGTCTTCTAAGCCTAGCTTTTCCAGAAATACAGAGTGTATAATCCATCAATGAATTCCCTTTCCTACAAAATAGCCAAAAGGAAGGGTGGGTGGGGTGGGGAGGACGTCAGAGTGGCTGCCATTAGTTAAATTTAAATATCCATTGTGAATGTTCATGAATAGTGGCGTGGCTGAATGGATAGGATGGGAGGGTGGGCAAGGCATATGACGAGGGTGAATGAGCAGGGTGGGCTAGTCAGGTCTGGTTGGGGTTAAGTCAGATTGGGGATGGGGTAGTCAGATTTGTTGGAGAATGGTCGGAGAGGGATAGTCAGTCAGGTATTCAGGGGTTAGTGTGGTTGGGAGGGGTAATCTGGTTGGTTCGGGAGGGGTAGTTGGGTCATGGTTTTGGGGAGGTTAGTCAAGGTCTTGGGGGGTGCATCAAGGGCCAGTGTGAATGATTGGCTGAGATCAGTTCTATAATTATCCAAGAGTTAGATCAAACTTTTTCTGTCTAACATTTCCATTTCACATTTCCTGGATAACTATTCAGGTAAGTATGGTGGAACTGTCCAAAGGGCGAATCAGAGACTTTTGCAGAGGGTCCCAGTTATAAGTTCAGATTTCTCAGATAATTCTCTCGGATGTCAGTGGGTCAGGACCTCTGTGGAGTCTCGATGTACATTTTGGATCTTCCAGTTTGTGATGAGACTGGAAGATACAAGCCTACTTTTCCACCCCAGCTTGTCTTTTAGAGCAGTCAGGAAAGGAAAGTCAGGCAGGACTGAAGCTAGTTTTTTCTGTCTGAGAATCGCAATGTAACTTTCAACATTTCCTCAAAGTAGCCCGGTCTAATTCCATTAGAACTTTTTTCCTGGATAGATTTAGTAACAGACAGCCATTCAAGAGGAGCACAATGCCTCATTTTGTCTCCTGCTGTGCACATTCCTGGTCATGTGCCTTTGTTCCATGTTTTGCTGTGCTAAAATATGCATGTTTAAAGTTTGCTGTGATTGGCCAATACCGATTTAGCACTGGTGTCTGCAGTACTGGGCACTCCTGGATATCCTGTACTTGCATCAGCTAGCGAACAAAAGTGACACTTCACACCTTGTTACTTTGACAAATTGTGCTACGCCATTTTTTTTGGATCTTCAAGTATTGTGGATAATACATCGGAGTCATAGGGAGATTTCTTTGTGCACATTAACCAGCAGTACATGGCATAATAAACAGATACCATAGAAACGAAGGACTGACTGCACAGGTCACAGAGAGATCCAGTTTGGGGGGCTGGGGTGGTTCTGGGGTAAACACAGTCTGAGCTACAAAAGACAAAAAAAATTAACTTTATTACTGTGTGGGAAACAAACCATAAAGGAACCTGGAAAAAATCACTGAGGTTTCTGGACTCACAATTTTCTCATAACCATCAAAAGCAAATTTATGCCTAAGAATTTGGAAGCTTGGGAAACAATGAATGTAACTAAAATCTTCACATGCATTCAAAACTTTATAGCTGGACACTTTGAGTCATTTTTGAGTTCCTCCTGTAGGATGACAGAGCTGATCTGTCTTAATAGGTTTTGTTTCTGTGAGTGGTCTTTGAGCTTCACTGGTTCTCAATGCATTTTACATTCCATACTACACCAGTGTACTTGTTCAGTTCCGTCTTTATGTTGTAAGCCAAAAGAATTGATTTGAATACTCAAATGGGATGTTTATGATCCCGTACACCTGTGGACTCAGAGCTTTAATCCATTGCATAAGAAATGAGACTACACATTCAAGCACTGAATTTAGATAACAATGGCCCTACAATTCTTTTCACGTTATATTAGCTGCATTCTTTGTTCCTTATGTTACAAATAGTATGCAAATCCCAGTTTTATTTCAAGTTTAGTGCAGATAATTGACAATCCAATCTCTCGTAAGCATGAATCACGGCTTACTGAAATGAGTGAACTGGTTTTAAACTCAGTTGGCTTGATTGTCAATGCCATTGCTGTGCATATACTAATGTCCATAAGCTTACGGTTAGTTCTGCAGTTTATAGACTTGTAAACCGTCTCAGCATGCAGGCACTAATAACTATAATTCACGCTTTGTTCCTGGGAACCCCAATATAAACCATTGCAGGAACAAAAAGCACATATGTTCATGCATCATGTACCATTTGCATTTCATTGTTCTGAAGCAGCAACTTAAAATGGAATGGCGGATGCCAAATGCAAATCATTTATTAGAATTGTGCATTGACTGACCTATGTATATTTTTTACATATATGTATATATACAATGTGTGTGTATGTGTATACTATATTATTTATATATAGATATAGACACATGTACACACATATATATATATTTATGCAGGGGGTCATTGTTTGGAAATAAAGCTTCTTTATCTAAACGTTTAGTGTTCAAAGTAAAACAAAATTTCTGTGTAGTATTCTTTGTCATTTGAATCTTCTGAATGAACGTTTTTGTTCTTTTATTTACAAAAAGATCCTTCTGCAGTAACACCCCCTTAAGAGCAAAAATTGTGGAACAGATTTAGTAATATGCAGTTGTAAGCTTAACTGGTTTTTGCAATATGATGTAAGGTTAAAGATCGCTGGAATGCAGAATAAAAGTTTGACCCTACCACCAGATTAGGTTTGCTGATGCTGGCCAGACACTACACTTCACATGGCTTGATTTATGAAGCTTCTCAAATTGGGGTCAGACTCCTACCAGCTCAGAGCAACAGTATTGCAATAATTCATATGCCTTTTCTCTTTATAATACATATTAATGGATAGTAGCATAGAAATTTTAAGCAATAGCAGCATTCTTCCAATGCTGTAGTAGTAAAATGGTCAATTGTTCTTGCAAATCCTAAACATTACAAAGGACTTTTGCAACTAATTCCGAACATAATGCTCTTTGTCTGCGGATATTCTATTATGCCCCTGATATTAATAATAACAGAGCATAGTGAAAACCCAAGTTACATTGAGAGTGAAATACTAAATGACATCCAGTACTCAACTGACAGGCTTCAGAACAAGAGTTCCTCGGCAAATGTACAAAGAAGTAGTTACGTAGATAGGTACAGAATACCAAACTGGGAGTTAAATTACTTCCTCAGAGATTTGCTTTGATTTCAAATCTGTTAAATTCCCAGTACATACAATTATAGTTTAAAAAGGTCCTCTTTACCTAAATGTTACTCAGATCCAAAAAGTGAAAAAATGTTGTATTTTTTACTGGTCCAGTGGACATCTCGTGATGTGCCCCTTGTTTGATCAGGCATTTGCGGAGTTATTGGAAATGCAAACTGGTAATGAACTGAACAGAGTGTTCCAGATGAGGTACCTAAGCTCTGTATGTCTTCTGCATAACTTCCATTTTCAAAATGCAATGGAGATTGAGAGAAGAATTTTCCCATCCTGCCCGTCACGGGAATTGTAGCGGGTGGGGCACGGATCATGCAAATGTCTGTTGACCTCAGGCTGGATTTTCCGATTTTTTGGGGGGATCACAGCTGGAAAATCCTGCCCCAAATATTTAACTCTTCTCAAATGATCACCATACAATTGACTGCATGGATACCTTGTCTAATAAAATGATAAAATTGGAGCCATTCAACAACTTTGATGGTTTTGCCTCGTAACTTAATCACAAACAATTGTGTAAATAGCAGCTTTTCTTCCTTCTAACATGCTCATTTTTAAATTGTGTTCTGTAATATCTAAACCATAAACACCAAAGACTGCAATAGTAGAACCAGTGAGTGGCATTAATTCAATAAAAACTTTCATGTTCTGGGAGCCTGGCACTTCAGAACTGCAACATGGCTTTGGACTGAGTCCCCCATCATACCTACATATTCATGGAAAAGGATTCGCAAATGTTTTGAAAATAATTTACTGTGTAATTAATGTCCCAGTGGTGTTGATCCTTTGTATTACACTTAGTGATGCCAAATAGCTCTGGTCTCCAGTGAATACTTTACATGGTTTGGCACATGTACAACTGTTGCTGTGTATTAGGCCTGGCATATTTGTTTGAACCTTGCTCTCTATTTACAGGAGATACCATCAGCTACCACAGTTGTGTACACTGCCCTCCATATGGAAGCATTCTCATATCAGTCAGCATGCTGTCCTAAATTCTGAACCTCCTTTGATATGAAAATGCTGGAAATGAGCAGTTTTCATTGCCTTTAATGTGCTGTGAGGTTTATCATTGTTTTTATCTTTCAGTGGCTTTCTCGTGTTGTTCACTTGAACCTGGACCAACACTATAACGTGCCTTTAGTAATTGCTGCTATTACTATGATTTCGCGACCAGTTTCCATGCGTATCCTGTTCTTTGCGGCACAGCAAACACTGTTCTGACCCACAAATATGTTGTACAATTTTAATCAGAATATTTCAAAGGCGAATTTTACTCTCCTTAGGCAGCAACTTTTACAGGTCCACGTCTTTCGACTTAACCTGCTTTATTATGCATTGAAAAGTTTTGAGTTAAAAGCAGAGATTTTCCCTGACTTCTCAATATTGTGCCAATTCTGCACAAATTGAAACAGACCGTGGACAGCAATTCCATTTTTGACCATGTACGGAAAGAAATAATTCTCAATTGTGGACTGCCTTTGACAAGTCTATCATGGCTCAAAGTATTTCTCCGTCTATATAGGCAAATGAGAAAGTGCTGCCACCAGTGGGAAAACTGGAGTGTTTCCTGCTGGCACTGGCAGTGCTAACCAGTAGGGATTCAACCAGTCTTTGATTGCAGAAAAATCCCCAATGTCAAACACATCAGGTTTCACAGAGATCGAGGTTTTTAAAGGGAGTTGTTGCAAATTGGTGAATATGTCGAGGAGTGAAGTTTGCCAGGATAGGGAATTAAGGCAGTGGCATTGAACATACCGTCCCAGTAATAATATGCATGATAGCATTCAGCTGATTCTCAATTCTGCATATATGATGACCTTGATCAAATAGGAGTGCAGTATTCTCTACTGCTACTGAGTATGTGAGTACAAGGGCTGAGGTTCAGAGGGTGATGGTAGCAGCACCCCACGTTCATCCAGCGAGTTTGGCAATCAAGTTGTTTTTAGATTGGAAGATCATTTGTGTACAAGTTGAACAGGGTTGGAGCCAGTACTGAGCCTTGGGGGAGTCCATTGGTTTGCCTTTTGCCTGTCCAAGGTGAATTCTGAACTTTTGATTGTGTAACTATGTGCTGTGAATCCCCTGGGGGGGGCCATGACACCTTCAGGAGGAGACCACTGTGCCAAATGGTGTCATAGGCGGCTGTGAGGTTGAGGAACACAGCACCTCTCTTCAAGTTTTTCTGATAGCTTTTTTTAATGTAAGTGATAAGGACCTGTTCCCATTTGCTCCGGTCCTTACAGAAACCAATTTGGTCAATACTAAGGACTTCTTCTATGTTTGGGGACATGTGCTGAAGGATGAGGCATTCAAGGATTCTGTATGGGGCCACAGGAGAGAAATTAGATAGTAGCTAGCTGAGAGTATGAGATGTTTTCTGTACTTGGCAATGACTTTTGCTGTCCACCATTCCTTTGGAATGGTGTTGGAATTTATGGCCATTGTGTAAAACTGGTGTGATATTATCATACCCTACTGCCTTGCCATAGTTCAAGCTCTGCAGGATATTAATTATGGTGTATTTGATTGCTTTCCCTCACATTTCCCCTCAAATATTTCTTAAAATTCGAAATTGACAAACTGCTGAAAAGTGACTTTACTTCTAGGTCTCCACCTTTGCTTCCTTTTATTTTTAAGTTGACCCTAAGAATTTTCTTTAAAGGGCTTATTTTAGTAATGTGTGGGTGAAATTTGACCCCTGTTCTTGAATACATGACATGAAAATTGCCTCTCAATGATGAAAGAGTCAGAAGTTGAAACAGCCTCAATTTATAGGGCAGTATTCCAGCTAAACACGGAGGATATTTCAAATCTTCAGGACCCTCGTGTTCATTTATCAAATCTGCTGTTAATTCATACATAAGTAAGAACATTTACTTTGTTTAAGAGTGAAGGGATGGGAGGTAAGAGGGTGGGGCAGGCTTTCCCCTGTAAAGAGACTAGAAATCTGAAACTGCAGTATTTCATTCATGGATATGTTGCTAAAGGATGTTGGAAAACCATATCCCCATTCTGTTGTGAGCTTTTTAGAGACTCGGTCAGGCTGAGGTTTTTGCCTGAAACAAATAATGATTGTAAAAGACTGGCAGTATGTTTTCATTCAATGTCTTTGTGCATTCTGTTGCAAAGTGTCACGGTTGATTATTAATTGCTTATTAGAAAAGAAAATCACTACATTAGTTGAAAAAGAACAATATTGAATCTCTGGGTCATATGAAGGTGAATCCAATTATTAACGAGTTAGTAACACAAATGCTAGTCTGGTCATCGACTGCCAAATCCTATGAATGAGTTAAAGAAAACTCTATGAAACTTTTAACTTAAGCATTATTTCAAAGGGACAGTGTCCCTTTGTTGGGGCTATCTGGAACTCTTAAATGGCAAAAAAACCCCAAACCTCTTTGGTGCACTTGGGTCGAATGATTTAAGATGATACAGCAAATCCCGCAAGTTTATATACTTGCTATATTACAAAAATTGTCCCAAGTAACATTCATTTTACGTGAAGGTTCCAGAGGCTGACCAGTTTCAGATCAATGATAAATCACCAGTCTTAATTGTACTTTATTGAGCAATGTAGTCCTGGATTTTCACTCCCAGGTTAGAAGCTTAGATTTGGGGCAATTCAGGAGGGGAGCATTCAACACCTTCTCACCTCTCACCTCTTCATTAGTGTACCATGCCTCACCAGTGCCAACCCATGCCCCCAAATTATTCTCCCATGGCCCTTATACCTTCTATGCTAAGCCAACCCACTCTACTCATCCCCTTAATAGGTGCTTAAACTCTCTATACCAACATATGCCCCTCTACGCAACCTCCATGGACCTCTCACACTCTATGCCAACATATGTGCCTCCCTCCACCCCATTGGCTCTTCATACCATTTATGTTAACCTGTACTCCTTCATCCATTTCATTGATGGCTTTTTAAACCTATATGACAAATAAAAACCCCGTCCCTTTATAGTCCCAATTTGTTGCCAAATCATGCCAGTGCCTAACCCCCACTCACCACCTTTTTCCATTGCACACTTGATGCTAACTCCCCCAGTTTTCTCATTGGCAAACATTAGGACCCATAATGAGATTAAATAAAGTTCTTAAGAATCTATTGATGAATTCGCTATTGAAAAGTGCTCTATTTCATTAAAAAAAACTAATCATTGCATTTAACTCCTTCATCCCTTATGAGAACAACCACTTCAAAGACTACTTAGAGCTGTCAATCATATTGTCAACTGATCGGTACCCCACTGTGATAATTATAGGTTGTGAAATCGGCCATGCAGTATTAATCTTGTGATGGTAGTCCTCAGGCTAGAGGACTACAGAAGGAACTGAGAAGCACTGATCTTTTAAACACTGTCCGTTTTTTTCAAATATTTATGTAAATTCTTCGACAATTCCAAAGAGTATGACAGTACCAATGAATTAATTCACTTTTTATGCACATTTTTATCCACTTTCAATTGTCTCAAGGAGTATGTCACCTCACCCAAAGATGTCTTGGTACCATATCCAAAAAATGACCTTACTTCTCCAAAAGGGTACTGTATTTCTCCAAAGAACACCAGTATGTTTAAACCACCTCTTACCGTGCGTGCAAGTTGTATTTCTCATTCCTTTCTTGTGAAAATGCAATCTGATTTTAGCATGTGCAGCTACCTCCATGAAGAAAGTTTGATCTCTGCCAAGCACATATGTAGGATAAAAGAAAGACCTTAGACTACATGGACAGTAGTCAATATTTGGCATGATCAGCTATGAACAGTGGTAGTCAAAAATACCAATGATCACCTCTTGGCTGGAATCACTAAATTTATTTTCGGTTATAAGATGGAGAGTGAGCAAGTAAGTTAAACCATCAAAATCGGTCTGTAGCAATTTCATAAGCACTATCTGCAGTAATTCTGAATGATAGTCAGTGAGGCAGAAGCCCTTGTCCTTATCGTTGCTTTTGAATAACCAGTAAGTGGTAGTCGCTGGGAGGTGAGACAAAAAATATTGTTAAAACAGCATCTTTGATGCCAGCTTACATCAAGGAAACGCTCAGTGCCAACCTGACCATTCAGAAATATGTATTTAGAAAGTTGTTGGTGCTGGGTGAAGCCATGTGTATTGTCCATTTCTAGTTGACCCTGAGAAGGACTGGTGAGCCTTTTCCTTAAAGCAGTGACATCGTTGTGCTAATGACACTCTCATGGTAGTTATTTTTAATTTATTAATGAGATGGAGGCCTCACTGGTGAGGTGGACATTTATTACCCATCCCTAATTGCCCTTGTAATCATGGTAATGAACTGTGTTATAAGATAGGGAATTTTAGGATTTAAAATCTAGCGATGAAGACAGAAGAGCAATTCATGTTATCTAAAATGAGGTACCGCTTTGAGGAGAAACTTGTAGCTAATAGATATCCCATTAGACTGAAGCTCTTATCTCTCATGCTGGGAGAGAGTGGGAATTAGTGTTGAAGTGGGTCACTACATTGTGCCTAGTTGCTGGAAGGATGTATAATAAGATGAATGATAGTGTATTCAATCAAACACATTATTCAGTTATGATTAACAGTGAATTTCTTCTTCCAGCTGATTGGCAAGTATTTCATTAAACTCACAGCTTGAGCTCTGTATAAGGTGGTGAGACAGAAGAATCACGAGTTAATAAGCCATTCAGCATAGACATTGTCATGCTCCTGTTGTAGCTGCTTTGATATGTGTGGTCTATTTAAGTTTCTAGTCTGTAGTGACCCTCATCCGCTCCAAGGTGATGGTGTGAAACATCACAATGGCAATGCTGTTGAAAATCAAAGGGAGGCAGACAGAACTTTTCTGGTTGCTGATATTTAGCGCTTATGAATGTTACCTGCCACGTGTCTGCCCAAGTCTGAATGTTATCTAGGCTCCCTTCTAGGATGGCATGGGCTGCTTCATATCAGAAAGAATGTAAATGGAGCTGGACATTGTGAAATTGTTAGCAAGCTGTGCCCTTTCCCTACAGGTGCTTTGGTCCACCTTGTTGTCTAACGAGGGGCATACATGCGATGGGTCGTGAGAGGGCTGCTCTTGGATTTTTTTCGAGAGTATCTTAGTGCTTCACGTCATTAGTGTATGCTTGACCTGGACCATTTGATGGGCAACATGACAGCTCAGTGACTATCACTGTGCTGTGCAGATACATGGATTTGGGCCTGTGTCTTTGGGAGTTTGCGCATTCTCCCTGTGCCTGCGTGGGTTTTCTCCAGGTGCTCCGGTTTCCTCCCACATCCCAAAGATGTGCTCTTAGGCACTTCTTTTGTTCTTTGTTCTTTCCATGGAGGGTAAGTCATTAATGAAGCAATTGAAGAGGGTTGGGCCTTTCAGATTCTCTTAAGGAGCTCCTGTAACTTATTTTCTAGGACTGCATTGTAGGCCTGTGTCAGCCAAAACCATCTTTCTTTGAATCAAGTATGACTCCGGGTGTTAGAGGGTTTTCCTTTTGATTCTGTCAATCACTTTTACAAGAGCTCCTTGGTGCCAGTCTTGGATGAATGCTGCTTTAGTGTCAGAGGTAATTGCTCTCAGCTTGTATGAGAATAACATTTATGATTCCTTCCATCACTTCACAGATGAAAGAGGGGAGGATGCATGGAAAAATTTGCCAAGTTAGATTTTTCATCCTTATTTATAACTGGGTTTGACTTGGGTAATTTCCTACATTGTTAGCTTGATGCTAATGTCAGACTGACACGAGAACAGCTTAGCTAGGGAAGAGTTGGGACAAGATTGAATAGTTCCAGCTGAACTTCAACACTCCTGCCAGAATGTTGTCAGGGTACACCATTTTCAGTGGCACACTCGACTGCTGCTTAATGTCATGCGGTATGAGCCAGGTTAGTTTGACTGGCATTTATGCTAGTGGATGGAGTGTGAAAGATGGAAGATGGTGAATGATATTAGTACTTTTGGCTGAATATGTTTGCAAATCCTTCAGCCTTGTATTCGGATTCTGGCATTGTTATTTTTTATATAGAACCCATATGGTGCAGAAGAGGCCATTCAGCCCATCAAGTCTCCACCGACTCCATGACAGAGCATCTCCACCCCCCCACTCTATTCTTGTAACCCCACACATTTACCATGACTAACCTATACATCTTGGGACATCTTTGAACTGTAGGGGGAAATTGGAGGAAACCCACTCAAGACGTTAGGAAAACTTGCAAACTCCACACAGATATCCAAATTCAGAATTCATTCCGGGTCCATGGAGCTGTGAGGCAGCAGTGCTAACCATTATACCACAGTGCTGCCCCTGCATTGGGGATGTCCCTGGGGCCTCCCTGTCACTTACTTGACTGTCCACTATCACTGCCAAGTGGATGTGATAGGACTACAGAACATTGCTGTCACCCATTGGTTATGAGATTGTTTCGCTCTGTTTACAGTCTTTTGTGTTTGGTTTTTACAGGCAAGTGGCTGTGTGTTGTTGCATAATTGCTTTGAGCTTGAAACTTCGTATAGTGTGTAAAAGGTGGATTCAAGCCATATTGTGATTAGAGATAGGATAACGTGTAAATAACATGTTCCCGGAGAAGTAGATGGACGTTTTGAATAAAACATGAAACTTGCTGAAGACACTCCTTTGTGAGTTGTTTTTCACATTGGGCACAAGCCTCTTTGTGGTGTCAGAACTGGGATGGAATTGCCAGGTTCATATCTCCCAGATTACGAGTCTAGAAGAAAATGTCATAAACATGTGGTGAGAATAAAAACAATACTTTCAAGTTTATGCAAACAGAAATGGTCATCCAAATTCAGAAAAATAAGCCATGTCACCAAATCATCATCGAACACACCCGCTATCCAATGGGAGACCCATGACTGCAAAAGAACTTGATGCAGCATTCACGACATTGTCAGGGACCTGCCTAATTTTCATAAAATGCATGGAGCTGGATAATGTGCCTTACATAATTGTCAATGGGCCAAAACATGAAAACAACACCTCCAGCTCAGACAGCTGCTAACAAAACCATTATAAAAATCTTAGATACAGAAATGAGCAGAAAATATATTAAAAGTGGGAAGTTTGTCTGTTAAAACACTGTTGTTGGAAGAGACAGTATGGTATGTGCACATGAGTCAAATGACTGGAAATTAGAAACCTCATCTCAAGATTTGAATCCTTGGAGGCAATGCGACAGAATACCAAAAGACCCAAACAAGAAACCCAACCCGATAATCAAAGTGATCTAGAATGGAGATATTCATCCAGAATCTAGATCCCCTTACAAGTATAGACGATTGTTTACTACTTGGATCAAAGAATCATAATGCAGAAGGAGGCCATTCAGCCCATCAAGTCCCATTGGTATTCTAGCCATATTATTGTCATAGCCATTCCTGTCTAAAAATAACATCCATGTGAATGTTGAAGTTACATGAAGGTTTCAAAAGAAATGGGATAGAGTAAAGTGTGAGAATCAGCATGGGGCTGATTGTAACTTTTTCCACCCTTTGTAAACAGGGTGATAGAATAGCAGGAAGTTATTTGATGGTCAACTTACACTAATAAATTACATACCATCATCTCAGGTAAGATCCTGTGATGGATGACCAGCGCTCTTATCTATTCGAGGTGAGTGATCACTTGCAATTTGTACGTTGAAATGCTATACTATATGTAAGAGCTTAGTTACAATTCTGAGTCACCCGGTATCTCATGTAAATGCAGGAGCTGGATTCAGGAGTCCCTCTGCAATTGCCTTCCCTGAGAAGATATTTTGGCAACTAGTAAGCTATAGCATGGAACTGACTTTGGAGCCACAGCTCACCCAATATCTGCCTAAAGTTGAAATTGGCCCTTGGGCTTCAAGACAAGTGCGAACATTTTGAATAAAGTGTGTGAGAGCATGTAAAAAGTCAAGAGTATTGTTCTCACAGATTACAAGCAACAGCCTGTGATTATGATGTGCATTTACCATGGGAAAATGTTCCAATACCCTCATAGAGTAGTGGAGACGGCACAGAGGCACAGTGATTAACACTGCTGCCTCACAGTGCCAGGGATCCAGGTTCAATTCCCAGCTTGGGTCACTGTCTGTGCAGAATCTGCATGCTCTTCCTGTGTCTGTGTGGGTTTCTGTGTTGATTCCTTGATCAGATATGATACAATTCTGGTACAAGGTCAGTTTCCTCCCACAGTCCGAAAGGCATGCAGGTTAGGTGCATTGGCCATGCTAAATTTTCCTTCAGTGTATCCGAAAAGGCAACTAGGGGATTTTCACAGCAACTTCATTGCAGTGTTAATGTAAACCTACTTGTGACTAATAATTAAGCTTAAAAACTTTACAAACACTATTATCATCAAACAACACCAGACACCAATCTGCATATAGATTTATTAATAGTTCACCGAAAGCTTGGCCAAGGATGTAGGTTTTTAAGGAGGAGAGTTGGGTAGAGAGGTAAAAAGAAGGAATTCCAGATTCTCCAGTCCAAGGAGCTGAAGGCACTGTTGCCAGTGGTGAAGTAACTAAAACATAAGAGGCCAGAACTGGGGGAGTGTTGCAATCTTGGCAAGTCATAGGGCTGAAAAAGGTAGGGAGGAGGCAAGGTTACTGAGACTTGAAAAGGAGAATGAGCATTTTAAAATGAAGGCATTATTATCCTAGGTGAAAACAGGGGGTGATAGGTCAAGGGGCTGAGTGTAAGTTAGGACAGTACAGCATAGTTTTGGGTGAGCTCAATTTTATGGAGAATGGGGTTGGAGCAGTGGTTTGGGGGGCTGGTCAAGAGAGCACTGAAATATCTAGGAACAATGTGTATCCAACTTTCACCCACAGGAAAATGCTTTTTTCTGAACAATACAATCAAAGAGGAGTATTCCTTAAGGTTGCATGGATCTGCTCCTGTGGCAGAAATAGGCTAAAGCCTACATCATGCATTTGATTCCTTGATCACATATGATACAATTCTGGTACAAGATCATAAATCAGTCACAAATTTTAAAAGATTGGGGTACATAGTTTTATTACATCACAATTATTTGGTAGGAACTCCACAAAATGCTTTCCTTAATCTTCTGTGGTGGGAAAAGTCAGATTAACATCGTGGTAGGAAAAATAATGGAATCCTTACTAAAAGAAAGAATAAAACAACATCAAAAAGTGAGAATTATAATCATGAGTCATTGGCATGGTATAAAAGTGAAACTTTTGCATGGCAAACCTTACTGGTTTTTCAAGGAGGCAATAGAGAGTAGACTATGTACATGTGGTAGATGCTATTTATCTGGAATTTGAAAAGACTTTTGATAATGTGCCCATGAAGAAGCTGGTGAAAAGGGTCAGAGACTATGGAATTTGGGATTCCATATGGAATAATGGCTTCAAGCTGGCTTCAAGACAGAAAGTAGAGAGTGGGAATGGGAATTAAGAATAATTATTCAGAGATGTTGGCAAATAATGGGAAATCCATAAGAATCAATGCTGGGATCACTGCTGTTCCCAATTTCATTAATGAATTGAAATTGGGAATCAGAAACACCATTTCTAATCGTGCAGATATCACCAAATTGGAGAATAGTCAAAACAAACAGGAAGATGTTAATAAACTTGCTGATGGGCAAATAATTGACAAATGAAGCTCAGTACAGGTGCAAGGCTAGGTAGTGTAGAGGAGCAGAGAATCTCGGTTTGAAAAAACAATTACCAAAAGTTGTGGCAAAGTGATGGCATAGTGGTATTGTCTCGGGACTAGGGATCTAGAGACTTATTTAATGCTCTGGGGACACGTGTTCCATTCCTGTCATGATAGATGGTGGAATTTGAATTCAATAAAAAAAATCTGGAATTCTGATGAAACCATTGTTAATTGTTGTAAAAACCCATCTGGTTCACTCATGTCCCTTAGGGAAGGAAATCTGCCTCCTTACCTGGTCTGGCCTACGTGTGACACCAGGTCCATAGCAACATGGTTGACTTTTAAATGCCCTTTTAAAATGACCTAGGAAGTCACTGAGTTCAAAGGCATTTTGGGATGGGGAACAAATGCTGGCCTAGCCAGCAACACCCATATCTCATGACTAAATAAAAAAGCAAACTCAGCACTAGCTTTTATCTCTAGAAGGATAGAATTGAAAAATAGGGAATTTGTGCTATTGTTAGACTGCATGTAGTTCTGCTCTTCATATTAAAAAGGATATCGAAATACTGATAAGGTTGCAGGGAAGATTTGCAAACATGATATCAGAAGCGCGTGGGCATATATACCAGGAAAGAATTGACAGGCTGAGTGGGTTCCTTCTTGAAAAAAGGTAGATGTCTTTAAAATTTGGAAAGGCTTTGATAGAATGCATACAGGGAGAATGTTTCCTCTTAAGCATAACTACAAACCTTAAATATAATAGAATCATCAAGAAATCCAATTAGAAGTACAGAAATCGTTTCACTGAGTGTTAAGAGTATACAACTTATTTTCACAGGGTGTAATGGAAGTTAGAATCATACAGTACAGAAAAGGCCTTTCGGCCCATCAAATCTCAACAGACAATAACTACCACTAAAGATGTGCCAAATTTCATTTTCCCCCTGCACTTATCCCATATCTTTGAATGTTACAATATTTCAAGTGCTCATCCAACTCTTTTTTAAAAGTTTAAAGTTTCCAGCCTCCACTACCTTCCCAGGCAGCGCATTCCAGATTCTGACTACCCTCTCTGGTAGTAAGTCTAGATTTAAGCAGAAGCTAGACAAGCATATGAAAGAATAATAATAAATGATTACGATGCTAGATTTGAATGAGAAACAGTAGGCAGAGGCACAAGTCGAGCATAAAGACTGACATGTTTGGGTCAAATAATCGATTCTGAGCCATATTTCCTATGTAATCTGTTATAACTTTTCAAAACCATTGCCACTTTTTGGCAGAGCAAACAAAGCTTTCAGGGTGTTGGTAGAAAATGTGAGTGAAATCATCAGCTGCATTAATCTGTGTGAAAATATGAACAAATCTGGTTGAGGAAAGATGTACCATGTCTGATTTATCTGTATAATGTATGGGACAATTTGTCACAATTCCTTTGACCAGATTGTTTCAGTTGAAGAATTGGAATGGTCTGATTTGACGATTACATGATGCATAATTTTTGTTTCTGTAAAATAATGTCCATGAAATTCAGTTTTTTCAGTTGCTGAGATGTGGGTATCTCACCTTTTATAAAAACAGCTGTTAGAAAATGAAGCCAAGTCTTTGCCTGCTAATAATTGAAGAATAAAAATGGATGCTTGATTGTTTATTCTGTTTGAATGGTATACTGCCACCTTTTACCTGAAAGGGGAGGACTAATTTTTATACTTTGCTTTTATTGGAAGGCTTACTACATAAAATATACTTCAACTGAAGGGGTCATTCTGATGGCCATTGCCCAATTGAATGTAAATGGGGTATCGGTGTGATATTGGTGTTGAGCATCTATTTTCTTCAGAATAGTTGCCTCCAGCATGGATGAGTTTTTTTCCTTCATGAGGGATGTATTTGTCTTGAGCAGTAGTGTAAAATGAGTGATAGTAAATCAATAACTTCTTATTCACCCTTCAGATTATGCCCATTGGGATGGTTGTCAGTGCAAGCTCTGTGCCAAAAGGCCTGTTTCTGCACTGTGGGGATTCTATCATCCTATATTGATGGAGAAAATAATTAGGAGGTGCAAAAAAGAGATGCCATTTCACCATGGTCTGTTTTGCATGGCTTCCCAAAACCAACTTCACCTCTCACATACCTTCAGTTGGACAGTAACGTTACAAATAAATAAATCATTAAGAATATTGAGGCTGTGGAAACATAGAATGTTTGATTCATCGGGACAATAGACAGATAAAACCTGATTTGGAGACCCCCCCCGCCTCCGCCGAGGTGTACACATTGTTTCAAATAGATCTCTCTAATTATAGACCTTAATTGTGCATTTTGTTTTAGCCACAATACTATAAATTGTTTAAGCAAAATAGATTTCTTTTTTGGTTTTTATTATGACCAGAAGCACCTCTAAGTACAGTTAAGCAGTTAACTTGAAATGGATTCTTCCTTCCTCACGTGGCAACCATCTGACGGCAGTAGGGAAGAAGCTGTTCTTGAGTCGGTTGGTATGTGACGTCAGACTTCTGCATCTTTTTCCTGATGGGAGAACGTGGAAGAGAAAATGTCCGGGGTGTGTGAGGTCCTTAATGATGCTGGCTACCAAGTGTGAAGTGTAGACAGATTCAATGGATGGGAGGCTGGCTTGCATGAGGGATTGGGCTACATGTATTTTTGTAACTCTCTTCTATCACCTTAAACCTATACCCTCTAGTTTTAGACTGCCCTACCTTTGCAAAAAAAATTGACTATCTGCCTTATCTATGCCCCTCATTATTTTATAGACCTCTATAAAATCACCCGTAAGCCTCCTGCGCTCCGGGGGAAAAAGTCCCACTCTGTCCAGCCTCTCCTTATAACTCAAACCATCAAGTCCCAGTAGCATCCTAGTAAATCTTTTGTGCACGCTTTCTAATTTAATAATACCCTTTCTGAGTGATTTGAAACCAGTGATTCCTTTCTGACAGTAGTTACTGAATTTCTGTGACCCACTGGTGTAATAAAACCCGAGTTGGTGGAACTTGTATAGTAACGTAAGGATTTTCGACTTATGTTCTTCAGAAACCCAGCTTAGTGCACGACACTCAAGATGCTTCACATTAATCACAGCAACAAACTAAGATTCCACTGCTTATAATTGCATCCAGTTGCACAAACATAGCCTCTCAACCAATGTGCAGAAGAAACAAACAACAGTGCAGCAATATCTCTTCCAGACCAACTGCTGCATTTCCAGATCTGACATTCTGTGTGGCACTGATTTGACTAATTCCATGCTTTTTGTTCTGCTTAAACAGCTGCTGATACTCATCATTTCTAAATAACAATTGTTTGAAGGGGAAATAAGTCACTTTGACAGGATTGATTTTAATTGTTGGTTTTTAAATATATATTCCAGCCATCGCGCTGAAATAGGAATTCGGTGCTACTGACACCACCATTGTCAATTTTTAAACAAGAATTTGGCACCTGCTCAGTCTGTAGGCGTATGCATGGTGTTGCTGATGTCATCATTGAGTGCCTGTTGCTTGTTGAACGCTTGCCGCCTTCCCCTCGCCACCCACCTTGCCAGCCCCCCCTTGTTGCTTTGCTTGTAGCCCATCATTGCCCCACTCACTGCTCACCTTGCTGTCCCCCTTGTCACTTTGCTTGCGCCCCTGCTCAAAACCTACCTGACTGCCCCACCATGCCACTTTGCTCACTCTCCTCCCCCTCATTGTCCTGCACACTTTGCTGCTTTGCTTGCTGCATTGCACACCACCCCCTTGCTGCCTGCTAGCTGCTTTACAAAAGACCTGAACATTTCAAAACCTGTACCTTACATGAATTTCTTAGTTTTAAACAAACTGCGCTTTCTGCTTTAAAGTTAATTGAATCTCAGTTTTCTTTGATGCCGGGAGTGACATAGAAACATAGAAAATAGGAACAGGAGTAGGCCATTCGGCCCTTCAAACTTGCACCACCATTCCATATGATCATGGTTGATCATGCACTTTCAGTGTCTAATCCCACTTTCCCTTCTTGCCCCTTGATCCCTTTAGCCACAAGGACCACATCCAGCTCTTTCATGACGTCACAGGAACTGTGACAATGTGCACAGTGAGTAACCTCCTCTTTTCCCATGAAGATGGCAGTGTGAGCAAATGCCGCCTTTAAAATATAGAGTTTAAAAAAATATGTTTACTACTTCATCAAGAAGTGAGGTAATGCAAAATTATGCAGGCCATGATCTTGACTTCTTTGCTGTTGTCAATAACATTTCATACCCAATCCACCACCAGTGTCTATCCTCCACATGGTACTGTGCTTTACAGGTTCCTTCCAACCTAATGTGCTACAAAAATCACACCTCATTTCAAGTAGTTGCTCACCCTTTGCCCACACAGTCGCCTTTGATTTTTTTCTGGACATTACTCATGGCTCCCTCCTCTTCATCGATGACTTTACTCTGCAGTGATGATCTTCAGAGACACAAGGTTGGATTTTGTTGTGACATTCAGTACAATGACTCTGGGACAAGTGGGGGGTCCTGCACCCACACTTGCTGGGAGTGCAATGGGCGGCACTGTCTTTCTGGAGACCAGCTCTTAATTGGCCAGCTCTGAACCCTTTTGAAGATGTCAGTGGGCTCTCAATGCTGCTGGCCCAATCAGAGAGAGAAGTAGGTCAAATTGCGAAGGTACCTTAACCCTTGAAGCAATGCCACAAGGCTAGATACCAGAGAGTGAAAAAACTGGTAAATCAGATTGGTTGGTGGGTAAACCCATTTGGTGGATTGCTTTTGGCAGTGATTACTGTCTTTTATAAACACAGCCCCATCTTAGCAAAGCCAGCCTCGAGCTCTGATGTTTTCCCTAGGTCCACAAGAGAGAGGCCACCTCTATTGAACTGACAGCCTCTGCACACAAGGCGGGGTACTCTGCTACCAGAAAAATGGTGGAGAGGCTACAAAATTGCCCCTAATTGGAAGCTTTAACAATGCAAATTGATTGCCCATCTCCGTGAAGTGGGAACTAATCTGCTTGCCAGTTCCACCTCCGAGAAACTTCCCTGGTGACAGGAAGGGTTTGGCGGGGTTTGTCCCAAAGCATATTCTCCAGCCGCCCTTGGCCTGACCCCCAAGTCCATCAGCCATGGGAAACTTCAGTCCACTAGGTCAATTTTCACACGAATGATCTAAGGGCACCTCATTCAGTAGCCAATTTAAAAAGTTGTCTGTCACCATCAGTATTGTAGTGTATTTGATTGGTCTGATGACAAGAAGTTTATTATGTTCTTTCCCAGTGATCCAGTGAGATTTGAGGAATCCTCTTGGATGCAACTACTTAGTTTGAAAAGGGATCCCAGAGGGGCCACTTGGACATGGTTTTGATAATTAATTGCTGAGAATGAAGTAAATCCTGTCCAAAACATTTTTAAAATCTTGCAAACAATGTAACTCTGAAATAAAAACAGAATCCTGAGAGTGGATTGCTGTTCAGTCAGTTTTTATAACATTTCAGGTACAACACCCACCTCAGGGGCAGAAGTATATCCTCATCCTTAGATGAAAGTACAATTATTTACATCATAGGAATATTTCAAGTTGCAAATTCAATATATACATTTTTTTTCTCCTAAAGCAGTTGAACTGAACTGAACACTGCAAATCTTCAATTCTCTTCATTTTGTTGAATTATTGAATGGTTTTGATGCGGAGATGCCTGTGTTGGACTGGAGTGGGCACAGTGAGAAGTTTCACAATGCCAGGTTAAAGTCCAACAAGCTTATTTGGAATCACGAGTCTTCATGATGAAGGAGCAGTTCTCCAAAAGCTTGTGATACCAAATAAACCTGTTGGGCTTTATCCTGGTGTTGTTTCTTTTCTTACTGAATGGTTTAGACCAGGGTTTGAAGGTGGCTTGGTGTTGGAAGCATATCCACAGCTTGGTTATGATTTAATGATCACCAAATGTAAACAACCTAGGGCAGGGGATGGCCTAGTGGTATTATTGGTAGACTATTAATCCAGAAACTCAGCTAATGTTCTGGAAACCTAGGTTCAAATCCAGCCACAGCAGACAGTGGAATTTAAATTCAATAAAAAAATCGGGAAATAAAAATCTACCGATGACATTGTCAATTGTTGGAAAAAGCCATCTGGTTCACTAATGTCCTTTAGGGAAGGAAATCTGTTGTCTTTACCTGGTCTGGCTTACATGTGACTCCAGAATCACAGCAGTGTGGTTCACTCTCAACAGCCCTTCAAGTGCAATTACAGAAGGGCAATAAATGCTGGCCAGCCAGCGACGCCCATGTCCCAGGAATGAATACAAAAAATTAAACCAAATTAGAGCAGAGGATGAGATCCTGATGTTGTTATGCTGTTTAACCCTATGTGTGTTAAGACAGTCTGGAATTTCTAACTGAGGTACAGTAACCTTGAGTATTGTACACTGCAAAACCTTTATTTGATAAAGTTTTATGCCTTTTTCTTCTAAGTGATGGGTGAGATTTTCCAACCCTTCCCACAAGCAGGACTGAAGGTCCTCACCAGACTTCCTGGTGACAAACCATGCAAAACACCATAGACATCAGCAGGACTGGCAGCCAATGGCTGTTACCCATCTGGCTATCTTTACCAGTCAGGAAAGGTAGGCTGCTTCATCTAGCAGCAACTTCCAACATCTTGACATCAGCACTGCTGTCTGGCCAACCCATTAGGAAGAGTGTAAAGTATTGGGTTTTAATACAGATTCAAATGTAATCCCTTGTCATCAGATTGTTTGATACAAGTTCTATGACATGAAGACTTACGTACAATGAGTGAAGTTGGTGGAGAAGGGGCATGATTATATAGTGACCATGTAGAAGAGCTAAATAGAAGAGAATAATTGAAGATGGTAGCATAAATCTAACTTTCTTGAAATCTGAGCAATAAGAATATTTTAGGCGAGTTCAGAAGATTGACTTTCCTCTATAAAATGTGTTACTCTGATGTTTAATCATTACAAAGATAGTATCTGAACTACATTCCTTCCACCATTTCACATTTTTATAAGTTAGGTCTTCAAACATGCTAGTTTCTCGCTGACCAGAGATTTAATTTGACTTTGAACTTTTTACAATTAGCACAGGCACGTTGCTGTCCACTCTATGAGCAGGATGTTCCCTCCATGGGGTGGAGGGCAGTGGTCAGGGTTGATTCCCGATCCTGAACCACCACTGGGGAGCTGGAGTAGGCCAGGGGGTGGTAGAAACAGTCAATCCAGTTCCAACTCTCACAAGGGTGCCTACTTAATTGGACTGGAGACTGGCTCATTCTCCAACTAAGGATGTCAATCAGGCTGTCCAAACTAAAGGGTCACTCAGAGGCCTCTCAGTTTGAAAGAAACAGCAGGCCACAAAATAAAAGTTAAGTAATGAGGCACCCTCTCTCCAACTTTTTGAAAACTTAATAGAGGAATGAAAATTGCAGCCAGACAATTGGTGGCAAGATAGGAGAGCTGGAGGCTGAGGGCGAGGTAGTGTGGCGAAGTGAGATGGGAGCTGTAGAGCCCCAGTAAAGCTGACTATGGATATTCTTGTATCCAGGCAGGCAGGAAGTGCCTCTGAGTCTGTCTGGAGGATGAGACGCTATCGATTTGTCTGTCTTCAGGCGCTTCAACTGGTCCATGCTAGGATCCCACTCAGATTTGCCACTTGCCAAAGCTCCATCTCACCTCTGCAAAAATGGCTGGGAGGCAGCATGGAGCTGGCAAAGCGATATATAGGGCATTATCTTTAGCTCCCACTTATGTTACTAACTCCTAATGGGGCTCAAATTGTTTGTCTGTTTGTCATATTGAACACCAAAAGGAAAGTTGTGTTTGCTGGCACTGCAAACGTACAGGGCACACTCACTGAACATGCAACCACAGTGCCTGTGATATCAGTGCTAGTGAGGCCATAGGTAGTTGCCTACCTGAAAGAATAGGACTATGCAAAATATTGAACAACATAAAGGTATTTAACAAGTGCAGCACCAAATAAATGTATTTTATTCAAATGCTTCTTCAATGTATGGAGTCTTAAATGATCTCACTTTCACAGCCAAATACCATGGTTAAGGATTGCAATTCATATGTAATAAAATTGCAATTTGACCTCACTGTTGCGCTCGCCACTCCCCTCACCATCTCATTGCCACCCTGCTTCCAAACCCTCATTGTCTCCTCCTGTTTACTGCCCCACTCCCAATCCTTGGCCACCTCATTCTTCATTCCTGTTCTGAGCATTCGCTACCAAGTGCTCACCATTAGTGAGAGATCAGATTGGGAGAGGGAAGGGGAGCGAGGCTGGCCACATTACCATGTGAAGCGGCAAGCAGGGTGACAAACAAATCAGTAGGTGGGGTAGTGAGGAGGAGACAGCCAGTGATCGGTGGGGGGGGGGAAGCAGCAAGTGGGCAGCAAATGTTCAATGGGTGCACTACAATGATGTTAGCAGTGGGAGGAACTGTGTATATACCGGTGTTAGAGTGGGTGCTGACTTTCTATTGCTGTGTGTATCAGGTGTTACAGTGCTAAAGGAAAGCAGCCAGAGAGGTGAACTGGAATGAGATCCCGTTACTAAATTCAGCCAAGTCTCTCTTGTTTTGTAAACTTATCTCAAGCAGCAGAAATCATTTTTCTGTGTAAAGCTTAACTGGGATAACAATGGTTGTTTCCCTGGGGCACCAGTTCAGTACTGCTCTCTGTTATTACATTGGTCATGTAAACAGGATAGGCCATTACAGTGAAGTCCTGCAGTTTGCGACTTCTTCTTTCATGATTTTGTTTACCCACGCCAAACTCCTTGTACACACGACTGCCCATTTTGACCCCAATTCTTTGCCTATCTGTGTCTTAAGCAAACAAAAAGCAAGATGTTCTTCTAACAAGCCAGTTCTTTCTGCATGTACAATCATAGAATCCCTTACAGTACAGAAGGAGGCTGTTTGGCCCATGAAACCTGCACCGGCAACGATCCTACACAGGCCCTGTCCCCATAACTCCATGTTTTTAACCTCGCTAATTCCCCTGACATTAAGTGGCAATTTATCATGGCCAAGCAACCTAAGCTGCACACCTTTGGACTGTGGGAGGAAACCAGAACACTCAGAGGAAACGCACACCAACATAGGGAAAAAGTGCAAACTCCACCAAAAAAGTGTGTGTGTATAACAGCAGGAAGAAAAGAAATGCAGGTTAGCTGTGAATACATACAGATTTATATAGAGATGTTTTTAAATGCGTGAGAAGATGGTTAGTTAAATAGCTTATGTATCTTGCATTGTTACAGTTTGTCTCTTTGGCTGCTCTTGGTTGGGCCTGACAACCATTAAGAGTCCCTGTTGTAGTGGCAGTTTGCTGCCCTTGTCCAAACAATAGTGAGAGGGAGTAAATAAGAGGGAGAGGTGGTTGGAAGCAGTATCACCTTCACCCTCAATCACCACGACCGTCATTGCACATTCTCCCCATGGTGGCATGGGTTTCCTCCGGGTGCTTGGATTTCCTCCCACAGTCCAAGGATGCAGCAACAATGCTTTCTCCCTCAATCCTCCTGACTGTTAACCTGCAACAGAACAACTAGCAGCGACTCTTTAAACTTACAACTTGCCTCACGCCAAGGCCACCTCAAGTCAGTGTGGGGAGAAGAGAGCACTCTGAAGAGAGAGAGAGGCTGTAGAGTCACCAGTTCCATGGGGCCCTGGAATTTGGTCATTATGAAAGGTTGGGCAGAGGAGGAATAAAGGGTTTAAATGTCAGGATTAGAGGTGGTGAGCTGTCTCCATACTGGACAATATTGTGATGTTGTCAATCACTTAGAGAAAGAGACAGAAGCCTAGGCCTTTAAACCCTGCTTTCTCATTTCTCTTCCTGTACTGCTGGAGTGAAAGGAATTAGCTTGGGGCTAAGCCTGTGCTTGTTGCATTTGTTTTTTTAAAATAAGAAAATAAATGAGAAAGGGTAGCAGGATTGGAGAGAAATGTGTGTAACAGCAAAAGGGTAAGCTAGTGCCTCCAGTATAGGAAAGTCTCTTAGAGAGAGATAAAAAGCCCAATTAACATCACATTTTGGGATATTGGAACTTATCCAATTTACTCCCATTAAGTATGTTCACATTCGTGATTTTGTCCCTTGGGAGAATTTGTGAGAATGTAACTCCCTGACTTTACTGTACAGTGGGTAGAACTCTACACCTGCAGTCCGGCTTGGAGACTTCATTAAGCTGTTCTAGAAATTGTTGTCCAAGATTCATTCAGTTTGTGTTGCTATAGAATGATAACAGAATTGTTTGAGATGACCTTAGCTGTAAAGAAATTATGCACTAAAATCCTCTCGCTCTACTGTAGTCCTTGTGAAGCTTATTACTCAGTTATTTAGGATTAAAGAATTAGCTCAGTCAGTAGTGGCATTTAGTTCTAGTTCCTTGCGCAAGGCATGTATATAAAAGAAGATAAATCATTAATGTTTATGAAAGGTTAGGAATACACTAAATATACTAAGAATATGAAACAATAATAACAAGATTTGAATAACATTGCAAAAGAGATGCCAATCATGTCATCATCAAAGTCTTTATTATGAGTAGGGTGACCAATCAACTGTTATCTTTTAATTTAACAGATTCTGCAGAGGGATTTGCAGCAAAATGCAAAAACCACAGACAGCATTTATTCCGGGGCAAATGATAAAGATTAAACTGCATTTCTGAAGCAGAAACTGAGAGTTCCTGAAAGCTCCCCACACTTTTGTTACATTCCTGTAAATTGGCAGGGCAAAAACGGATTAGTTTCCAAGATGGCTCTTAATCATTAGCTAATTGTGATATGGGAAGATGATATGGGTATATTCATTTGTTTTCAGGGTCTTTGGCAGTGAACAGTTGGCAGGCAGGTCTGATAGTGAGCAATAACCATTACTTATCTATATAATAGCTGATTTGATCTATTCTGTAAAGCTGTAAAATGATGGTCTCATTATTCTCTGTTGCTGCTAATTTCATTTGTTGCCAATTTGACAGCATTTTTGCAAAAGAATTCAGCCTTTAAAGTCCTTATTTCAGCTCAGTGAAAGATGCATTCAGGTTTACAATAGAGATTGAATTAAACGCGACTATAACTCTTTTTTATATTGCAAACTAAGTCTTTAGAGATTGATGTGCACAACACGAAACTACATGTGTAAAATAAAATCAGAAAATGCTGGACAAACTTAGCAGATCTGGCAGTGTCTTGGAGCACAAAACAGAGTTAACGTTTTGAGTCCGTACAAACTTATTTAACCAGCCTACGAGTGATGGTTCTACCAGAAACACTGGTCATAAAAATATCCAATAAGTTTAGCTTTCAGATGCTGTTGGCTGTGTGAGGCCTGAACTTTGACACAAGGGCAATATAAAAACAAATTTACCTCCAGCAGTCTAGCTCTGCCTACATTCTTGTTGCTGCTTCATTTGGATTCCGTATCCTGAGATAACCACTAGTAGTTACCGGTTCTATTTTCCTTTCTCTTATTCTTTCATGGGATGTGAGACATTCCTTTTTATAAATTGCCCTAGGGAAGTAGTAGTGAGTCATTTTCTTGAACTGCTGCAGTCCGTATGATTGCGGATACATCCACAATGCTGTTAGGAAGATAGTTTCGGGACTTTGATCCAGCAATAGTGGAGGAATAGCAAGATAATTCCAAGTCAGAATGGATGTGGAGGGCATCCTGCAAGCAAGGGTGTTCCTGTGTGACTGCTGCATTTATTCTTCCAACTGGTGGGGTTGCACATTTGGAAAGTGCAGTCAAAGGAGCTGTGGTAAGTTGCTGCAATACATCTTGTAAATAGTACACACTGCAGCCACAGGGCATTAGCAATAAAAGGAATGAATGTTTCAGGTCAAGAGGGCGCTTTGTCTTGGATGGTGCCAAGCACTTTGAGTGTGTTTGGAGCCATACTCATCCAGGAAAGTGAAGGGTTTTCTGTCGTAATCCTGACATGTGCCTTGTAGATGGCACGTAGGCTTTGCGAAGGTGAATTGCTCGCTACAGAATGCCTAACCTGTTCATATACCCACAATATTTATAAGGCTGATCCAGTTCGGTTTCTGATTGATGGTAACTGGCAGGAATTCGGCAGGGGTAATGCCATTGAATGTCAGCAGAAGATGGTTAGATTCTCTCTTGTTGGAGATGGTCATTACCTGGTGCTTACAAATGCTTCTTATCACTTTGTCAGCCATGCCTGGATACTGTTCACGTCCTGAGGCATTTAGGCATGGACTGTTTCAGTATTAGAGGAGTTGTGAATGGATGGAGAAGCATAAATACTGATTTCCTGAAATCCGACTAGGCATCAATGTAAAAGCAGCTTTAGACTCTTAGTTTTAGCATCTGAGATCAAATTGGATGATCTGGTTCTTATTTGTAGGATGAGATTCAAAAAGACAAACCAGTGAAAATGACACACTTTTGATGGCGATCACTTTGATGTGATACAATGGGTGGAATTTTCCTGTCCCACCCAACATGGGACTCGTAGCAGGTGGGACACATACCATGCAAAAGTCTGTTGACCTCGGGTGGGATTTTCCGGGATTGGGGCCCGTGTGGCCAGAAGATTCTGCGCAAAGTTTGCTAAAAATGTGTTGCTATCAATGCTGCCAATACCTTGCATACTTTTGGAATTTAGACAACTTTTACTTTTTTCCTTTATATCTGCTTGGTAGGTGAGCCATTGGTTGGTTACTTTGGTGCCTATGATGTAGGAAATTCAGTTGTAAATTTCAATTTCCACCCAAGTTCCTCAGTCTTTCACACCATTTCACAAAAGCTTTGCTGAATCTGTTTGTTATCATTAAGTAAATTTCCAGTATTTATGCTAGTTTGAATGAATTGTAAATTAATGCCTAAAGTTTTGCATGTAACATATCCAAAGTTATATTTCTGGTGTTTTATGGCAATTTTGTAAAATATTTAACTTAGTTTTATATGGCTGTGAATTCATTCTCATGGTATTAAAACTATTTGCATTTTCTTAACCATGCAATTTAAGCAGCAAAGCTGCTTTAATTGCTTTAAGCTACTTATTGTCATGCATATAGAGATCTATAGAATAAATATGGTGCATCTTTGATGCTTTCTTTAGGTGCCACTTATTTATAGTTATTGTGCTGTAACATTTTAATCATATAGTGGCACAGTGGTTGGCACTGCTGCCTCACAGCACCAGGGACCTGGGTTCAATTCCAGCCTCGGGTGACTTGTGGCATTTGCACGTTCTCCCCATGTTTGCGTGGGTCGAAATCATAGGATTATCTCCAGGTGCTCCGGTTTCCTTCCACAGTCCAAAGATGTGCAGATTAGGTGGATTGGCTCTGCTAAATTGTCCTTTAGTGTCCCAAGATGTGTAGGTTTGGGGAAATTAATGGGGTAAATACATGGGGTTATGTGGTGGGATGCTCTGTCAGAGAGTTGGTGCAGACTTGGTGTCTCCTTTTGCACTTTAGGGATTCTGTACAGATTTTCAAGCAATTACTGTATAATATGCTGCCAGGGTGATTGGGATAAATTTCACTGTAACTTGTCAGCTATCCAGTTTCAGACAATTCTAGGTTGATATAGCTCCTTTAATTCTGGCTTTTAATGTTGTTTTCCATTGTCATCAATGAAGACCTTGACACCTTAGTCATTTTGAGGCTGGTTGCGGCATATCCAAAGATGACTGATCAGGCCAATTCGGGGCACGGAACGTCCTGGCATATATTGGACAGACTTGTGTAGACACTGTAGTTGTTGCGCTGATGGCTCTGGACTTGCGCAGCTCAAGCTTAAGTTGTGCTTCAGCAATACACCTTGCTTTGTAAGCTTGACAGCCTTTGTGGATGAGGCAGCGCCAGGTAGGGCGGTTTTGTGCCACAGTTTCCCAGGAGGTCGTGTCAATCCACAAAGGCTGGCTTTTAATACTCATTAATTAACATTCATAGTGTGTCTTGTGGAAAATATAGCTAGGGTTTGAAAATTCTGAGAGAAAATCAATTTAAAAATTGATTAATAAAAAAGAAAAGGCTCTGATATGATGCACACTAGGGTTGAATTGGGAGCTGACGTAAGTTACCTTTCACCCTGATGGAAATCTCCAAGCTTCCACTCCATGCACCAACTCTTTATCCCCTGGTAAAAGTTTTCTTTGCAAAATGTGACTGGATTGAATAATTCGGCATTGTTCTCATAAGACTGGCTGCTGCAAATTCAGTGGGTGAGACCAGTCTAGAGTTGTTTGCCGTGGATCATATATGCTGAATTGACATATACAATTTATATCATATTAGTCTATCCCCTGTGGCATTACACGTGGGAGGCCAAATTTTGTCTCTCATATGAATCAGAGTTAGGGAGTAGGTGACATTTGAGCAGGGTACATAGATATAAATCAGTCCCATTTAAAAGTCATATATTATCTCTTTATCTTTTAACGCAATACTTTGATTTGATTTGATTTTGGTAGTTATAGTTAAGTAGCAAATTACATTGTCATTTGAGAATCATTGATTGAAGTGAGGAGTTTTTTTTATAGTACAAGTGAAGGAGCTGGAAAACTGAGATGGTGTGCTGACAGTCAAGTGTAATTGAAGTTTATATTAGCAGCTCTCCATTATAAATGGAGACATAGGCCGAATTCTCTCGCTATTCACGCTCCTGCTGCCAGTGAGTACGGAGAATTTGGCGCTCAGCCAAATCTTCATACACTGCAATGGGACCAGAGTATTGCAGCTGTGGACAAGGTCGGAGAATCTGGCCCATAGGAAATTATAATAGGAAAGATAACAGGATATTTTTGTAGATATAGGATTTCTATTTGGTTATAGATATGTAAATTGATATTCTAACTTTTTGTGTTGGGAACATTCTTAATTTAAAAGTTGGCATTTTATAAAACTTTGAGCAGATTTTGTTGCCAATATATGGAGCCGGGAATGGAAATTGATAGATTCGGAATTTCCAAGTGTCAGGTGGCATGCCAGTTGCCCATTATGGTCCAACTCCCTGCCATTGTCCTGATTCCTTTTCATCTTCCAGGTGGCCAGATAGGGGGTAGAGCATGTGGTTGGGGACCTTATCAACTCAATTAAGGAGCCACTTGTGGCCATTGATCAAAAGCCGGCTGTAGTTTTCTAGTTGGCCTGTGGGTACCCTGAGGTGTTGCTGGCATGGCTGGCGGCTGGAGATTCCTCCCAGTAGCAGCTTGGAGTGGAGGTAGGGACAGATGCCAGTTGGGGGGGAAGGAGGGATGACACCAACCAACCCCTGCCACAGCCTTGGGGAAACTGTGAACTCAAATGCCCTGTGGAAGAGTTGCTCCTTCCCAATGGTAGCTTAGCAGCCATGATTATTCTTTTTCATTTTTGCAAAATGTACTGAGGGGGCACCTTAAGCTGGAGCAAAATGTGAAGGTTTCATAAGATTGGGACCTCAGCACCAGGTTTCCATGCAATACCATTCACAAGCCTTTAATCTCTTGTTTTCAAAACCTAAAACATGTGAATTAATGATCTTGAGATGCTAGCAAGTGTACATAGACCCCTTCTTGACATTAATATGCGATAAATATGAACTAAACTCCACAGAACTGGTTTGCATCTGCATTACTATCAATTTTGCTTTTTAAACTATTTTATTTTGTTATACTTTCCAGTACGAGATGTAGTTTAGAATTTAAGTTTATTCATGAATACATTTTTGTCTGTGACACATTTTTTCCTTTTAATGGTTTCTCTTTTACTTTTTCTCATGTAAACATAGGGACTGCAATTAAAGAGGGACAAAGAAAATCCATAAATCCATCTTACCATAGTCAACGTACCATCCTACATCATTGATCATGATGTTAACTCCTGAGGAGTTAGGAACTAACTCCATTAGGAACTAACAAGAGTGTCCTTAAGTCACAAATTTTCTAATCGTCCTTCCAGTCTTCATTCTTTAGTTGGGGTGATAGAAAGGAGGGGGCAGGACTTTTCCTGTGGAATCAGATCCCCAGCAAAGTTCAAGATCCCATAGTTCCTCAAGCCCTAACATGTTTGTTGAAATCTGCTGACAGGATAAGGCAGAGATTGTCATGATATGGGTTTGATTCCGACACTCTTCAGAATAAGCAGAAATGAGTCCTCTTGTGAGCCATCCACAGTTGTGAGAACCATCTATGCGTTTGTTTAGTTAATCCTCATTATCCTTGCGTCTTCTGAAATCCTAATTGTCATTATGTGGCTGCAAGGAATGCATAAAGTTGGAAAAGAAGCCATGGGAACACTCAAAACACATTCCTAGGGTTAGTATACTCAGAGAATCAGTTGGAGTATTTACTGGAACAATTTGCAGTTTCAAGGTTTAATGATAACAGCTCGTGTTCAGTAGTACAGCTTTTATAACACTGAAGGGTCAACTGCCCTCCACTCTCCCACTTACTGGAACAAAATGCAAAGGCTTCACAAGACCAAGTTCCACATAATATCAATACCAAGTCCAGCCTCTTGTTTTGAAAGCATAACACATGTGAATTAATAATCCTTAAGACATTAGCAAGTGTATAGACTCCCTGTTAACATTAAGATTTGATAAACATGAATTAAACTCCACAGAACTGTATTATTGCAGCTGTTGTTACTAGCAGTTTTGTTGCCTTTTTAAACAATTATATCTTGTTATATGTGCCAATACACAGATGTTAGAATTTAAATTTATTCATTTTCGTTTATGACACTTTTTTTCCTTTCAACAGTCTATGGCCTACTTATTCTATCTGCTGTTAACTGTTAATAATGGTGTTTAAATAACTTTAATCAAAAAATCTAGAATTGTTTATCTTCATTAATGATATTCAGTGAGAACTTGGTGCTAACTATTGAAGATGAGCAGAAATATTTGCATGTGTTTGAAATGATTGTGTTTGAGACTGAGTGGATGTTCTTTCTCCCCTGAAAGTTGTATTTAATTCCAACACAGAATGAAGTCTTGAACAATGCTCTATCATTGAGCTATAGGGATTAAACAAGCAGTCACTTTGACTGCTGTAAACCCAGTTTCCAGTAGCCATTCACTAATTGCCTTCTTTAGAACAACTGGTGCCATAATAGAGATGTTGCAAAATTATCACAAGAGATGTGATTTCTCAGAAAAAAAATTAAGCCTCACTTACAATCTTTCAAGAAGGCACTGAACTCTCAGAATTTTTCAAAAAGACATGAAATTGAAGTGATGCAATTGTCTGTCCTCTGCTGGGTGCCATTGCCCAACCATTAACTGCCACAGCACAGTGCTGAAATGTCAGAGGTTATACTGAGGTGAGAAGCTGGTGGTGGTGCCTGAGGGAGGAACCTAGAATTGTGAGCAAGGTGAAGACATGGGGAAGAGAGTGATTCACATTTTTGTACATTATAATCCACTTGCCATGTTTTTCCCCGCTCACTAAGCCTGTCTAAATCCCCTTGAAATGTATCAAATCTTGAAACGTACCATTTGTTCTAGTGAATAGACAACAGATGCCATAAAGCATTGCAAAATAACTAATCCTGCTTTATTTGGTTCTTGGCTTGTTGTCAGTGACCATCAAGCATCTATGTTCACTTTAAATTGATTTCAATCATTTTCTGACATTAAAGTATGTTCTTTCATGTTACACCCAAGTGGTTTCCTTTTATTTCTTGTGATACTTGTGACCTACATTGATTTGTAGCCTGGCAACATATCGATGTTAAAATTGTTATCCTTGTTTTCACATCCTTTCATGGCCTCACCTTTCCCTATCTCTGTAATCTCTTACAAACCTCCTCCTGGCCTCTTTCACCCCTCCTGATTTTTCGTTGTTCCATCATTGGTGGTTTGGCTTGTAGCCGCTGCTGGATTTTGATTCTTTTTCAAGTCAGTAATACCCTGAGTGATAGAAAGCAGGAGAAGGCAATTTCCACTTGTTGCCCATGTTGGCTCTTTGAAGAACTATCCAATCAGCCCCCCTTCCTGCCTGCTCATCATTTCCTGAACCTCAGCTGCTGCATTAAGGTGCTGAAAGGTCAGCAGTGAGGCTGGCAGCGGAGATGAGGAGATGGATGAAGTGAACAGAGTAAGATTAGGGAACAGAAAGTGAAGACCCTTTAGCTGCTGCCATTGGGGTGAGAGACTGGTGACAGTGGCGCTTGAAGTCAAAAGAGGTGAGGGAGTGTGGTGCACTGCTGCTTCAGGCCTGTGTCCAGGCCTTGGACTGGAGTAGAAGCTTGCTCGAGGAATTGTAGCCCAGGTTCAGCTACTGGTATTGGTAAAGGGAGGCCTTCATCATAACGAGAGTTTTGATCAAAGAGATCAAGGCTCACTTAATTCCATGGAATGGGACCTGTCTTAAGGGATGGGATTTATCCACACTGTTTAATGAATGACATTCATTGGGTGGAATTCTTCTATTTTGAGATTAAACATGGTGACGGGCAGCACTGGTGGCATCCAGTCATTCTCACTGACCAGAATGGTGGGATCTTGCACTGTTTATTTACACAGAGATGAGTTCCCCTCCGACTCTCCTGGAGAGCTGGCAGCCACTTCACCCACTCACCCTCTGCTGATGGGTTGAAGGTCCCGGCGCTATATTTAAATACCAGTCCAGCTGGTTCTCTCACTCTCTCTAGCTCTCCTGACATCACCAAACCATGCAGAATGTGGACAGCCCAAAGGGGAAAAAGTTAACAGTGCATGAAGAGCAGCGCTAGACTATGGCAGAAAGGCATTGTTGAACCTATGTCCAATCTGTTGCAAACTGAGAGCAGCCTTGTGCACACACACCTTGACAATCAGCTTTGACACTAACATAATTTACCACCGGAAGATTGGAAGGCCTTATGGGACACTGGTAAGCAGGTGTTTTAATGGGCATTCATGAGATGCAAATGAATGCAAATGCATTCGCACCACCTGCCAGCGGGTTGCCAGATCCAGCATTAAGCTTTCATTGGGAAATTGCAATGTAATTTTACACTGGTAGATTTCTGATTCCTGCCAAAATCTGTGTCCGCCTGCCACAAAATCCACCATAGGTGGCTTGGGAGAATCCCACTTTTCTGATTTCAGATGCAACTTTGGAAACTTATGTTCAACTAGCAATGTCTTTAGAGTACAAGAAGTGGGCAGATGCTTTGTGCAAAGGTTAGCCTTTGAATCGAGACTTTATATATATATAATAATATATATATATATAATAATATATAATATATAATGACATTGGGACTCTTGGAGCATCGTTTATGAGTTGGGCTGGGCTTTCATTGCAAGCTTCACATTCATTGCCAACTCATTGGTTGGTATTGGAAATGATGAGGTCACATGTGGGCTAACAATAAGATTTATAAATTTTTTGGTAAAGCATTTTCAGATTTAATAATATTGTATTTGTAAAGTGTTCTGACCTGTTAGAGATTAAGTAAGCCACAATTGAGGTTTACAGACTATCATTTTGTAGTGATTTATGTTTGAAAAAAATTGCAACTCATGAATTTTATACAAATCTCTGGATTTTTAAGTATTTGCCTCTTGATTAATAAGACAATGGAGTTAGTTTATCTGGCATGCACCGATGCCTCACAGTGCCACGTTCGATTCCTGGCTTGGGTTATTGTCTGTGTGGAGTTTGCACATTCTCCCTGTACCTGCATGGGTTTCCTCCGCACTGGTTTCTTCCCACAGTCCAAAGATGTGCAGGTTAGGTGAATTGGCCATGCTAAATTCTCCCTCAGTGGACCCGAATAGCTGCTGGAGTGTGGTGACTACAGGATTTTCACAGTAACTTTATTACAGTGTGAATTTGAGCCCACTTGTGACTAATAAATAAACATTACTTTTACCATTTCCATTCATTGGAGTGAATGACAGCCGTGGGTCTAACATGAAATTGTTACGTTATTCTTGAAGTCCAGAGATGTGCGGATTAGATTGATTGGCCATGCTAAAATTGCTTTTAGTGTTCTGAGATGTGTAGGTTAGAGAGATATGTATATACATAGATAGGGATGTGGGGGTAGGGCCTCGGTGGAATTGTGGTTGGTGCAGACTCGATGGGCCAAATGGCCTCTTTCTGCATTGTGGGGTTTCTGTGATTTCTATGAATTGGCCTTGCAAGTGTGAGATTTTGATTCATTGTAATATCAGAAATTCTCACATGCAGTGCAAAACACACAGACCAAGATTAAAGCAATTGTATTGAGCTAATGAACATCAAGTTGAAGTGGGCATTCAGCTTTTGGCTAAGATCAAGTCTAGTATCGACATGCTGTGCTGGGTTGAAGTCATTAGGTTACATTTCAGCTTCATTTGAAGCAATTTTTAAAAGCGGCATCTCGGCCTTTTGGCTAAGTTGCAAATGAGTTCAAGACTTGGAGGAGGAACTGTGCGTATTCCAATCAGCTTAGATCATGAAGATCTAAGACAGGAGATGAGAACCCTGTCTTGTCAGCTTGGATCGGGACTATCTCAACTTGTTGGGACTCTGAATTGGACTTGATTGGATTGAATTGGAATAAAAACAAAAAAAAAGTGGACGTTGACTCATGGATTTATTGCTTGTGAAGGGATGTGGATAAATGGAGTGCCCTGTGCATATGTTGGAAATTAGTGGGCTCACGCTACAGTACAATGTATATCCTCTGACTCATGATGAGCAAAACTCTGAGGGGAGTCACTGATAGTACCTAAAACTATTTTTCAATATTGTAAAGATTTTAATAAATAGAGGTTCCTTGAAAAAATCTTACATAGGTTGCCCCATTGAAAAATATAATATTAAATTGTAGTTGATATTAGGCTCCATGTGTTATGGGTTTTCAATGTCAGAAATATTTCTTAACTAACTACAGGCAGATTGCATGCAATGTAGGCAGCTGTAAAGAAAGTTAAGTCACTAAGAATTTGTTGATTGTTCATGGAACAAATATGAAGGATTAACCATAAATTCTTTAGACATGCATAGCGCTTTCGAGGATGCCCATTAGATGACGGCACAACTCTCAATGTTTTGGGATAACAGCCTTTCTTTCTTTTTTTAAACTTCTGCTTTTTTATGAACCAAAATTTTTTCCCGTTGTTGGGAGGGACATCTGAGTACTGAGCTCAGTTCTATGTCTGCCTCTTCCGTCAATTTGTACAGGAAGGCAGCAATTTGCTGGAGTGGTTTCCAGTGCTTGTGGCCTCCTCTAGCCTGTATCTTTTCTAACCTACTGCTGTTCCCCTGGTTTGTGGGAAGAGTGGTGTGCTTCCTGTCACCACTTCCCATTATGTCCTTGTTTTTCGACAGGAACTGGCAGAGGGGACCTGCCCTGCCGTTTGTGAGAAAACAGCCATGAGATAAATTCTTTAGAGGCTGGAGGTTCTCCCACCAACGCCCCCCCTGATTCTCCCTCCAGCTGAAATGTAAAGCTGGCTTTATCTCAATAGCAGGATTGTTGCTTGGTTTAATCTTTGCATTTGAAGCTCAAAGTATATCCTAAAGCTTTCAATCCAGTAACCATATGTGGCTGCAGTGTGCCTTGTTCATTCCTGATTGCTGTTACCATATATTGACAGCATTGACAGTTTGTGGATTGCAGCGGTAATTAGGCTCATAGTTGTCAAACTTTTGGGGACTGTGGAACTCTGCTCACATGCAGTTTGGGTGTTCCTTAACTAATTCTGTAAAATAAACAAGAATACAAAAGCAAAATTTGTCTGTGCAAGCCCAGTCCTGAGCTGGCCCAAATTTGGGCTCATGGGGAAGATGTCTCATTTCAATAATTTAAGTGAGAATCCAAGGGCTGATGTGACCAGTTGAGAACATCCAGCACCCATTCGCTGAGGGCAGCCCGTCATATCATGAACTGGGGAGGCGGGGGAGGGGGAGCATGGTCTCAAAATAAGGGGGGAGCAGATTTAGGACTGAGCTGAGGAGGAAACTTCTTCACACAAGGGTTGGGAATCCGTGGAATTCCCTTCCCAGTGAAGCAGTTGAGGCTACCTCATTGAATGTTTTTAAAGCAAGGATAGATAAATTTTTGAGGAATTAAGGGTTATGGTGAGTGGGTGGGTAAGTGGAGCTGAGTTCATGAAAAGATCAGCCATGATCTTATTGAATGCCAGAGCAGGCTCGGGGAGCTAGATGGCCTACTCCAGCTCCTAGTTCTTACGTGCACTTGAAAAACATCCAAAGCCATTAAACAATAAGATGTTTTTTAAAGGCTTCTTTGGAGCACAAGGCATTTATTTGCAAAATTGGTCATTTTTGCTGCATTTTTCAATTTTGGCCCATTATTTATTCAATCGCTGGGAGTTTTATCAGTCACTTTACTGAGAGACAGCATATAATTAAGAGACCGTTGATTGTATAAATTTTGGAGATGGGCAAATCTGAGGATGAATTTGGAAATTACTCAAATGCAGAATGTTTGGTAGAACTGACCCAGTATTGAGTTTGAGGAGATTATTGATATTTGTTAGAAACTCAATGCTACCATTGGAGCTAAGTCAAATTTTCACAAGTTCCTTGAATTCAACTGCTGCAGAGAACAGAATGTTCCCCTCACTCCCCTCAACTGCAATCTTAGCTACAGCCAAGGAAGTTAAATTATGGCGAGTTAAGTTCATTCTGTTGTAAACTGGCAACATTAAGACAATAATTGGCCTTGTGTTAAATAACAATGTTGCCTTAAAGGACTGCTTCAAGTTGGTGATTTATGAATGAATCAGTCCTTCAAAATTCATCTGCAAATATCATCTGCCGCTGAACTGCTGTAAGAAAAAGTGTACAAGACTGGATTCCTTACTGGGGTTACCAGAGTCATATCTTGTCTGTGGATGCCTGATCTTTCCTTTTGTAGCCTTAACTCCCCTCTACCTTTCTCCTTTGGCATTCTTGAGCAATGTACCTAATGTTTGATTCGAGCCCGCAACCACTGTTCTCTTGACTTGTCAGCTGGGAACTTTATGACATGTCGTGGGAACATGTATCCCTCTAGTTTTTGCTTTCTCATTGATTGACTTGCCTGATTCCACCAAGTTTCAACCCATGACCACAGTATCAGAAATTGAACCAGTCTATGTCTCTGTTGCATGATTTCTTAATGTCCAAAACACCAACCACCCAAGACTTAATTGAAGTAAATTAGTATTTGGTGTAGTTTGCAAATGATAGCTGCCAGTGAAAGTCACTGTGAGATGTTTTCTCAAGCATTATCCTGGTAGGTCCTATTTTGATTAAGCAAATGTCCCCTTGATTTCAATGCTTTAAGTTCAAATTTCCAGTTCATTCAATGAATAAAATTGCAAATGGCCATATCTAAAATGTTCACCCTATTATGTTTTACAATTTCCTTAGATGTTCCTTTTCATATGTTCAAACATAATTGCTGTAAAATATAATGCTCTGAGTGCTAATTAGTTCTTAATGATATTATAGAAAATATAGAGCTTTTTCTTGTCATACATCTTTTGGAATCATATTAAGTGCGATACTCTTGTTAACAAGAAGAGCATTGTGTTGCTGTGCTTTGGTTGCTATATAAGTACAAGCTGTTTTTGAGATATGTGTGTAACAGTAGGTAAGAAGATAAAAGTTTCACGCTAGAACAGCAAGCATGTCAGATGTCTGGATGTGTGCAGTTGCTATGGTGTTTATAATTCTGTGTGCAGTCCAGGTTACTTCTTTTCTAATTAGATCTAATTTATTTTGTATGCCGTTGAAACACTCCACAGATATAAACAGGAATTGACTGCACAAACCATATTACAGGAAGATGACAGATATATTTGCTGAAGTTTCCTAGAATCCATAGAGTCCCTACAGTGCAGAAGGAGGCCATTCAGCCCATTGAGCTTGCACTGACAACAACTCCACCCTAGCCATATCCCCATAACCCCACGTATTTACTCTGCTCCAAGATAGCGCTGGAGTGAGATGACTTATGCCCAGCATACCTTCTAATTTTATCTTTTACTTTCATTCTATGCTTTTAAAACTTCATTCTATCTCTTTCAAACTCTCTAGCAATGCTCTAATTCAGCCTCATGATGACTGTAACATTACATTCTACACTTTGTCCTTTTCTATGTATGGTATGCTTTGTCTGTATCGTGCACAAGAAACAATACTTTTCATTATACTAATACATGTGATGATAAATCAAATGCTAATCCTCCTAACTCTAAAGGGCAATTTAACATGGCCTAATCTGCACATCTTTGGACTATGGGAGCAACCCAGGGCACCCAGAGGAAACCCACACAGACACAGGGAGAACATGCAAACTCCACGCAGACAATGACCCAAGGCTTGAATTGAACCAGGGTCCCTGATGCTATGAAGCAGCAGTGCTAACCACTGTGCCTCCATTTGTGCAAATGTTTTTAGTTTGATTATCACACATTGTTACAGTGTTGTACCCACTAGTATCAATCATCTTTCTGGGTTATTCAGTTTAGAATCATGTAAAATGCTATCCTCAGCATTTCTTGAGTTAAACCTGAACATCTGTTTCAAGAAATGAACATTTTTGTACCTTTGATTATTAACAATTCAAAATGCCATGACACTGATTAAGACTTTCTTTTGGATTTATGATTATTTTAATGACCTGTGTGGATACTAAGGCCTGGTACCTCTCAGTTTACTTTGGTTGGATTAATTATTGTACTGGTAACAAGTTAATCAATGTACTACAATACATCAAGGCTAGGTTTCTAAGTCTAGTTTTCACTGGCATCTGAACTGTATCGTAACATAATTTGCAGTGGGCTACGAAATGCAAAGGAATGAAACTGTGGGTCTCCAGGGTGAAATCTCTTTGGAATAAGACAGACCAATCATGCCGTGTATAAGTGTATCCTGTCAGTCAGTCATGGAACTGATTAATGGGCTATGAGTTCTGAGCCAAGAAAAATGAGCAATTGGCAGGAAGGGTGATGAGGAGAAATTAAAATATCTTGTCAAATAAAATGTGATATAAATTATCCTGATGCTGACAAAGAGAATAGTAGAGATTGCGCCCGGAAGTAAAATGCTGATTTTAAAAGATATATATATTCTTCCATGGGGGTTGTGCTATACCCACAGTGCTGTTAGGTTGGGAGTTTCAGGATTTTGATCCAGAGACACAGAAGGAACATTGATGTATTTCCAAGTCAGGGCGATTTAGAGTGGAACATCCAGGTGGTATTCCCAGGTACCTACTGCCTTTGTCCTTCTAGATGGTAGAGGTCACGGGTTTGGAGGGTGTCTCAGAAGGAATCCAGTTGAGTTGCTATAGTGCATTTTGTAGGTGGTATAGCCACTGTGTCAGTGATGAAGAGAGTGCATGTTAAGGTGATCAACATGGTACCAATTGAGCAGGTTGTTTTGTCCTGGATGGGGTTGAATGTCTTGAGTGCTTTTGGAGCTATCTTTATTCAGACAAGTGAAGCTTGTTTCATCAGACCGTGGGCTTTAAGAAGTCAGGAGGTGAGTTACTCTCAGTAGAATTTCAAGTCTCTGATCTGCTTTTGCAGCCATGCTGGTCCAGTTTAGTTTCTAGTCAATAGCAATCTGTCAGAATATTGATACTGGGAGACTCCACAATGGCAATACCATTGAATGTCAAGGGGTGATGGTTAGATCCTATTCTGGAGGCGATGGCCATTCCTTAGCACTTGTGTGACGTGACTTTTGTTTGCCACTTGTCAGCCCAAGCTGATGTGTATTCAAGTTGAATATTGAACATTTTGTCTGGAATGGGGAGTTATTAATTTCTGATGCCACTTCTGTTAATCCTCACAACATTTCCGTAATAATGCAAGGCATGCACGTGATTGATTTCAGTATAAGATATTTGTGATGTTGGTAGGGGCGGAAATAGCTGCCTCTAATCAAGGCACAATGTTGCAGATGGGAGCATTTGATAAGATTAGTGAGTGTGCGCCTTTGTGATAGATGCTGATTGGGAGTTAGTATGAGGTCAAGCACTTTTGACCCAGTAAAGATTGATCAGAGTGTTTCCTAAATGGTCACTCTTGAATAGCTGACATTATATGCCAGCTGTGGGATGCAGATATGATGCTTGTACCATTGTTAAATGTCAGAGGGTGAAATAAAGCAATGAATGTGAAGAATGAGTTGTGATTTTTGAAAGAGATTGTTGATAAGTGAGTGAGGCAGTGGTGATGAATTGAGCTGTGTGTGAGGTTGGTGGTTTACGCTGCTCATGCATTCACTTGTGAGGTCATTGAACTTGTGGCGTCATATATTCAGGGCTATACTGTAGATATTGAACACAATGGTAATCATCTCCCACTGTATTCTCAGGGTGGAATCTTGTGCCCTTCCCTGTGGTGAATTTGGTGGTAGGGAGTATTAATCAAATAACTGGCCATTTGGGTGGTGGGGGGAATGGTTGATGATTGACCTTTCTCGCACAGTGCCAATTGAGGCCCTTGCTTGGCCAATTAATGTCCATTTATGGGCCTTATTCCTCCACCGTCGGTATGAACTCAGTGATGGGTAGAGAATTTGCCATGCAGGAACATGATAAACAAATGCTGGTGTTTGCCTGTGGTCTTCCAAGGGGGATTTCTAGTTTAATGGAACCTTGTGACTGACCAAGAGACCTAGCATTGGAATAGTGGAGCTGCTGAGAGCCAGACCGCCCCCACTCCCCCACTTTCTATTGAGCTTGCTCCTCTGTGATCACTCCTCTGTGCCCAAGGCCCTCTTTGATTCAAGACATCGACTAGGGCAGTATTGGTAGCAGCCTCTTGCTCTCTGGTTAAACTGCTCGGTACAGAAGAGCCTCTGGCTAACAGGGATGAATGATCTTTGAAGGCATTCCTGAATGCCAGCAGACAAGTTGCTGTCACGCGATTCTGCCCTTGGTTATGTCTAGAGAACGTTCTGGTTCTCTTTTGATAGATCCTCTGTCTTTTCCTGTCCATCTCCTGGTTCCATGTTGACAAAGAACCTCACTTCTCCTGTCCATCTACTGCTTCAGGGACTCAATGAACCTTAGAGCATGCATTCTGCTTTAACAAACTGGGTTCTTGTGCACAGATCCACTTCCCCAGTCATTTCCAGCATTTGCTCCAGTCAAAGTGCATCTCCCCTTTAAGAGATCCAAGCTGGCTTTAAGTAGCGCAGGTTCATTTTAATGGTGCTAGCCCCTCACAACCTTGCACTCGGGCTAAAGCTTGACCACTCATCAGCATGCCTATTGCTAGCTGCATGGTCCAGACATGGCCATCAGGCAGCACTAGGTTTTGCATTCTTCCCTCATCGAAGGTGTGGGTGTGGGCTAATCATGCATTATCCAGTTTCATGGCATTTGCGTCTCACCCGCCACAAGTGATGGGCAGTAGTGGTTTGAAACTTCTTTGGTATATTGTCCATCTTTATGATGACATTAAAAAGTGCGACATGTGGTAAAAGTAAAATTTTGGAAACTAAATGTCCCTCTCTTTTATGTCTTCAGTTTTATCTACAGGCCCGGTTCACGTGGAAAGGAGGCAGGCTCCTGCGACCCCTGATCCAGTTCACACTGGTGATGATGGCCTTTTACACTGGGCTGTCTCGTATCTCAGACCATAAGCATCATCCCACGGATGTTTTGGCTGGCTTTGTGCAGGGAGCCCTGGTGGCTTACTTCATAGTAAGTATTATGTCATTGTATTTTGCAATCCTTTCTTAGAGAGATCACCATTTGAGAGTCTCAGTCTGTTACTCAGTGGCCGTGAATCAAACCTCAAATCTGACCGAGTTTCGCAATTACAGCTCCCTGAGAACAGAGAACATAGGGAATGTGGAGAGTGGAAATAATTACCTACTTTCCTTATACCTGCCAATTTCTTTCTGTGAGAAAGTACTCCTGGCTCAAGTATGTGCGCTTAAGATGCTTGGGGATCAGTTGATTACAGCTTCTTTCAGTTGAGGTCAGCATTACATTTGAAGGGTAGAATCTATAGTTGATTTTGCTGCAAGACTATCATTTATCTCCATCGAAAGGAGAAAGGCTACTTGAAAAGGAAATCAGGCGAATTTAACAACTCGCCAGCCTGCCTTTTCTTTGCTTCAGTGACCAAAAATCACAGCATCAAACTTTTGGTTTTGTTGATATTATTTTAATCTCTCCAGTGGTGAAGCTGATAAGGCTTGCAAGTCAGATATTACTGACAAGTGAACAAACAACAGACACTTTGATGTGGTTTAGCTCCACATGCTTGTGTGAGCTAATAATATTTACAGAGAATCAATAAATCATTGTCCCACAGTGAAGTGTATGGATATTTTACAGTACAGGGTTAGCTGCAATGAAAAAACTTCAGTTTATCCATTTAGACGCTCATTCTTTGAGTTCAATTGTTTTGATTAGGACGCATCAATTCATTGATCAGATCGGGACATCCCAACACATCCCTTCCACCCTACTGCACTATGCAAGAGCACTCCACCCCACAGGCATCTCCACCTCCCCCCACAAAAAAAAACTCCTCAGATGCATTAGTTGGGCACATCAAACCTCCTTGTCAGTGCACCACACCCTACCCCCTCTTCACAGGCTCTAATTCTGGAACAGTCCCAGTGGATTTGAACCCACTATTTAAAAAAAAGAAGAGATGGACAAAACAGGGAATTACAGACTGGTTAGCCAAACATAAAGAAAATTACTAGGGTCAATTTTAAAGGATGTGATAGCAGGACATAGGAAATATCAACTGGATTAGTCAAAATCAGCTTGGATTTATGAAAGGAAAATCATGTTTGACAAACATGCCTGAGTTTTTTTTGAGTGTTTTACGTGTAGATTAGATAAGGGTGAATCAGCCAATGTGGAATATTTGGACATTCAGAAAGCTTTTGATAAAGTCCCACATAAACGATGAATGCCATATATTGGCATGGATTGAGAATTATTTAGCAGACAGGAAACAAAGAGTTGGATTAAATGGGTCTTTTTCAGAGCTGAATGTAGTGGTTAGTGAGGTGCCACAGGGGTTAGTGCTTGGGTCTCAATTATTCATCATTTGTTTCAATAGTTTGGATGAGGGAATCAGATATAATATTTTCAAATTTGCTAATAATACAAAACCAGTGGAATTATGGGTGATGAGAAGGAAATAAAAAAAACTTTGAAGGTAATTTAGGCAAGTTTAGTGAGTGGCCAAATGCATAGTAGATGCAGTATAACATGGATAAGTGTGAGTTTATCCATTTTGATTGGAAAAACCATACTATTTAAATGGTGATAAACTGGATACCCTAGTACGCCAGTCACGGAAAGCAAGCATGCAAGTCTAGCAAACAGTTAGGAAGGCAAATTGTATGTTATCTTTCATTGCAAGAGAATTTGAGTGCAGGAGCAAAGATGTCTTACTGCAACTATACAGGGCTGAAACCACACCTGAAGTGCTGTGTGTTGTTTTGATCTCTCTCTACTTAAGAAAAGATATACTTGCCACAGAGTAAGTGCCGTGAAGGTTCACCAGACTGTTTCCTGGGATAGTAGGATGGTTGTATGAGGAGTAATTGGGTTGATGAGGCCTATATTTACTGGAGTTTTGAAAAATAGGGGTCATGGTTACAGGATATGGGGTAGGCTATTTAGGACTGAGATGAGGAGAAATTAGAGGGTGACGAACTTGTGGAAATCTCTGTCACAGAAGGCTGTTGAGGCCAAATCACTGAATATTTAACAAAGAAACAGATGGATTTCTAAGCACCAAAGGCATCCAGGGGTAAAGAGAGAGAACGGAGGTATGGCATTGAGCCATGATCATATTGATTGGCAGAACAGCTCAATGGGCTGAATGGCCTAATGCTCCAATTTTTTATGTTTATATGAAACTGGAAATAAGGAATGACAACATTAAGCACTGTTGGATTATTTTTAATGTGAAGATTTTTCCTCCTTTCCTGGGATGTGAGCATTACTGACCAGGCCAGCATTTACTGCACATTCCTGATTGCCCTTGAGAAGAGCTTGGTGAGCTGCATTCTTAAACTGCTGCAGTCCATCGGGGGTAGCTCCTTTCACAATGTGGGAGGGAATTCAAGGTTTTTGACTCAGCAATAGTGAAGGAACAATGATATTACCCCAAGTTAGAATGGTGCGCGGCCTGGAGGGGGAACTTATTGGGATTGTGTGTTCCTATGTGCTGCTCTTGATCTTCTGGACGGTAGAGGTCAAGGATTTGGAAGGTATTGTTGAGGATTTTTTTTATTTATTAGTGTCACAAGTAGGTGTACATTAACGCTGCAATGAAGTTACAGTGAAAATCCCCTAGTTGCCATAATCCGACATCTGTTCAGGTTATACTGAGGGAGAATTTAGCATGGCCAATGCACCTTACCAGCACATCTGTGGACTGTGGGAGGAAACTGCAGCAACCGAGGAAACCCACATAGACAGAGGAAGAATGTGCAGACTTCATACAGTGACCCAAGCTGGGGATCGAACCCAGCTCCCTGGCACTGTGAGGCAGCAGTGCTAACCACTGCTATGCCACCAGGATTCAACTGTTGAGATCTATATGACTGTTAATTTTATAAAATTTCCTATCACGTACAGATCCTGATGTGTATTTTTAACCAAGAATTTAGCACCATTATGCAACCTGAGTACAGTTCACCAATAATATTCTCCACAGGATATAATGTATCATAAAGAAAACAAATGTACAGTCAGATCTAATCTACATCCACATTTTAGTTACATTTTCCTTTGCAATTATGAATGTTCTTCACTCCACAGTATTTCTAAAAATGATTAGCTTTGACTTAGTTCAGCATCCTTTTGTGAAATATCTTGGAAGATAATTGCCAGCAATTGAACAATTACATGAATGCTGATGCAAATTTTTAAATTTAGTTTTAGGTTGTAACTTGCAAGAAAATTTTCATAAAATTGCAAGCTTTTGGTTCGGCAGTTTAAATGCTTACAATACTCAATCTGGTGGGCTTGAATTAAATCCTAAATCTTCAAATTAGAATCCAATAATTTAGTACCTGACAAAACTTCTGTACACCAATGTATAAATACTAATGTTATTAAAAAATGCTCAAAAAATTATTCTAGTGAGCCATCTCTATGTGTTTCAAATATGGAGGGAAATGGTGGCAGAGTGGTTAGCACTGCTGTCTCACAGTGCAAGGAATCCAGGTTCAATTCCAACCTTGATGACTATGTGGGATTCGTACATTCTCTCTGTGTCTGGGTGCATTTCCTCCGGATGTTCCGATTTCCTCCCAGAATCCAAAGATATGCAGGTTAGGTGGATAGGCCATGCTAAATTGTTCCTTACTTCAGGGGCATTAGCAGGATAACCAGGGATAGGGCCTGGATAGGATTGTCGTCGATGCAGGCCCAATGGGCTGAATGGCCTCCTTCTGAACTGTAGAGACTGTGGCATTAAACAATGATTTTTTTTTTTTCCCTTTTTGTTATTTTTGATATAGCAGCAATCAACATTTAATCCCCAAATGTCAAATGAACAGCCAGTCCAGTGTCTCAAGTTGGAGGGTTATACATTACAACATAGCCACATTCAGTTTTGTCACTCATGTTACATTACACCATAAAAGAATAGGTTAACATGTCTCTATTACTGAATTAATGAAGGCATCAGCTTTTTAACCGGCCTTTGTTTTACAGTTTTACATACATTAGGTGAAATTATACTTTCTTACTTTCTCCTTTTTAAAGAGCCACAGATTCTTGTCGATGTTTCTCAAGCCTCACCATAGTAAACACTGTGGTGATACAATGATTTTTGAAAAGACCACAATGTAAATGCTTTCATTCTGTTGAAAATAAAAACAAATAATACCAAGATAACATAGTGCGTTTCAATAAAACAGTCCGTAGATTTTTATACTGTGCCTCATTTCCGACAAAACCTAACACTTCTTACAGCAAAGCTGTATAACATCAATTATTTATTATTCAGAGTAAAATCATAAAAAATATTAAATTCATTGCTTTGCCTGTTGCTTCTGCCTCTTGGGATCATGTGTTTATGTGAAGGAGTATTCAACCAGATTTAGCATAAAGGTCAAGTCTACTAGTAATCATCATTAACTAACCTATTTGAATCACTTTTACTCTGAACTCTTGGTTTGACAGTATTACAATCCCAGTGGAGACAAAATAACCTTTAAAAAGATATAAATTTTTCAGTGACCAGCGCAAAGGAATTGCATGACAACATTTCAAGTTTTAAAACTTTTACAATAGCAAATAATCTAAAGTCAGCATGACTAATATTGTTTATTAAAAATGGGGCAGCATGGTGGCACAGTAATTAGCATTGCTGCCTCACAGAAGCAGGACCTGGATTCAATTCCCGGTTTGGGTCATTGTCTGTGTGGAATCTGCACGGTCTCCCTGTGTCTGTGTGGGTTTCTTTTGGGTGCCATAGTTTCCTCCCACAGTTCAAAAGACATGCTGGTCAGATATATTGATGTGGAAATATTCATTGTTCCATTGGAGCAGCACGGAGAGGCAGCGATTTGGGAGAGCGAGAAGTTCGATTGTTAAGTAGTTTTTTAACTTTTCTCTTTGTTTAAAACAGCGAGCGGGAGTAGTTTTTGCCGTTTTTATTTAAACTAACTTGTAACCGGAAGTCGTCACTAGGAGGCTGCCGGTAGTTGTAGTTTTTCTCTCTGACTCTATAAATTGGTCCAGAGAGGAAACCCGATACTCTACACAGGTAGAGTATCCCACCCTCCCCCCTCCTCTAACCTAATAATAAAAGTGTGTGTGTAGTTTTTTTTTCTCTCCTGCAAATTAAAGTAACAGTGATGGCAGTGCAGGTAGTACATTGCACCTCCTGCGGTATGTATGAGGTGAGGGACACCAGTAGTGTTCCTGCTGATTATACCTGCAGGAAGTGTGCACATTTGCAGCTCCTTGAGGATCGTGTTAAGGAGCTGGAGCTGGAATTAGAGGAGCTCAGGGTAATTCGAGAGGTTGAGGAGGATATAGGCAGGAGTAACAAAGAGATTGTAACTCCTATAAGTGATAATTGGGTAACTATTAGGAGGAGGGGTAAGAAGCAATCGGGGAGACAATCCCCTGGGGCTGTTCCCCTCCAAAATAAATTTTCTGTCTTGGAGGCTACAGTTGAGGAAGAATCAACTGGAGCTGACCAAAGGGAGCAGGTCTCTGGGGGTGAGCCTGCTGAGAATGCTCAGGTGGGTGGGGGGAATAAGAGATTAGGCCTAGTTATAGGAGACTCCATAGTTAGAGGGACAGATAGGAGGGTAAATAGTAATAAACAGGACTCAGGGCTGGTGTGTTGCCTCCCAGGGGCTGGGGTCCAGGATGTTGCAGATCGGGTTTTTAGGATTCTTAAGGGTGAGGGGAGTCAGCCCCAAGTCATTGTTCATGTGGGGACACATGATGTAGGTAGGACAAGGGAAGGGGATATTAAACAGAAATTTATGGAGTTAGGGTGGAAGCTTAGGTCCATAACAGGCAGAGTGGTTATCTCTGGACTCTTGCCTGTGCCAAGAGATAGTTTAGAGATGAACAGAGAAAGGGATAGTTTGAACTCATGGCTGCGTGGATGGTGCAGGAGGGAGGGGTTCAGGTTCCTTAACAATTGGGACTCATTCTGGGATAGGTGGGACCTCTTCAAGAGAGATGGTCTACACCTGAACCAGAGGGGGACTAATATCTTGGGGGGAAAATTTGCTAAGGCTATGATGGGGGCTTTAAACTGATTCGGGGGGGGGGTGGGATCCTAAGTAGTTGGGGTGCCGAGAGGGATGAGAGTAAGGGGGTTATAGAGGAGAGTTGTAAAACACAGCGGCGTACGGGTGGGGTGGGGCATGGTTTGAGATGCGTATACTTTAATGCAAGGAGTATTCGCAATAAGGGGGAGGAACTTGCAGCTTGGACCAGTACCTGGAACTTCGATGTTGTGGCCATTTCAGAGACTTGGGTAGAGCAGGGACAGGAATGGATGTTGCAGGTTCCGGGGTACAAATGCTTTAGTCGGAGTAGAGAAGGGGGTAGAAGGGGGGGAGGAGTGGCGTTACTGGTCAAAGACTGTATCACGGTGATCGAAAAGAAGTTTGATGAGGACTTGTCTGTTGAGGTAGTATGGGCTGAGATTAGAAACAGGAGAGGAGAGGTCACCCTGTTGGGAGTCTTTTACAGACCTCCTAATAGTTCTAGAGAGGTTGAGGAAAGGATTGCGAAGTCAATTCTGATTAGGAGTGAAAGTAGTAGGGTAATTGTGATGGGGGACTTTAACTTTGCTAATATTGATTGGAATAGCTATAGCTCTAGCTCGTTAGAGGGGTCAGTTTTCGTACAGAGTGTGCAGGAAGGTTTTTTGACTCAGTATGTAGATAGGCCAACTAGAGGTGAGGCTACATTGGATTTGGTGCTGGGCAATGAGCCAGACCAGGTGTTAGGCTTGGAAGTTAGTGAACATTTTGGTGATAGTGACCACAATTCGGTTACGTTCACCTTAGTGATGGACAGGGATAGGCATGAAGCTGGGGGCAGTAGTTATAGCTGGGGGAAGGGTAATTATGAGGCCATCAGGAGAGAATTAGGGTGCATAGATTGGACTAGGGAACTACAGGGACTGGGAACATCTGGAATGTGGTGCTTATTCAAGGAGCAGCTGCTGCGAGTCCTTGATAAGTATGTCCCTGTCAGGCAGGGAGGAATGGACGAGTAAGAGAGCCTTGGTGTACGAAAAGAGTTGATTTGCTGGTTAAGAAGAAAAAGGAGGCTTATGTCAGGATGAGGCTTGAAGGCTCAGGTAGTGCAATGGATAGCTATAGATTAGCTAGGAAGGAGGTAAAAAGTGAATTGAGGAGAGCTAAGAGGGGACACGAGAAGATGTTGGCTGATAGGATTAAGGAGAATCCTAAAGCTTTCTTTCGATATGTTAAGAATAGAAGATTGGTTAGGGCAAGATTAGGGCCAGTCATAGACAGCAGTGGGAAGTTGTGCGTGGAGCCTGAAGAGATTGGTGAGGCACTGAATAAATATTTCTCTTCGGTATTCACGCAGAGTGCTGGAAATGTAGCTGTGGAGAGCACTGAGGTACAGGGTTGCAAATTGGGAAGTATTGTAGTAGATAGGGAGGATGTGTTAGAAATTCTCGAGGGTTTGAAGTTGGATAAGTCCCCTGGGCCGGACGGGATTTACCCTAGGATTCTCTGGGAGGCAAGAGAGGAGATTGCAGAGCCTCTGGCTCTGATCTTCAGGTCCTCGTTGGTTACGGGTGTGGTTCCGGAGGACTGGAGGATGGCGAATGTGGTCCCATTGTTTAAGAAGGGGAAGAGAGACCTTCCTGGGAATTATAGGCCAGTGAGTCTTACTTCTGTGGTGGGCAAGGTATTGGAGAGAATTATTAGGGATAGGATTTATAGTTATTTAGAGAGAAATGAATTGATTGGGGATAGTCAGCATGGTTTCGTGAAGGGTAGGTCATGCCTTACTAACCTCATTGAGTTTTTTGAGAAAGTGACCAGAGAGGTGGATGGGGGTAAGGCGGTTGATGTAGTATATATGGACTTTAGTAAGGCGTTTGATAAGGTGGCCCATGGAAGACTTCTACAGAAAATGCAGATGTGTGGAATAGAGGGTGATTTAGCTAATTGGATTAGAAATTGGCTGGCAGATAGAAGACAGAGGGTGGTGGTTGATGGGAGATATTCATCGTGGAGTTCGGTGACGAGTGGTGTGCCTCAGGGGTCTGTTTTGGGGCCCCTGCTGTTTGTAATTTTTATAAATGATCTGGATGAGGGTATTGAGGGATGGATCAGTAAATTTGCAGATGATACTAAAGTTGGTGGTGTGGTAGATAGTGAAGAGGGGTGTTTTAGTTTACAGAGTGACTTGGACAAGTTGCAGAGCTGGGCCGAGAGGTGGCAAATGGAGTTTAATGTGGAAAAGTGTGAGGTAATGCACTTTGGCAGGAACAATAAATGTGTAGAGTATAGGGCTAATGGTAGGGCTCTTAATAGTGTTGAGGAACAGAAGGATCTTGGTGTATGTGTCAATAGATCCCTGAAAGTAGGCAGTCAAGTGGATAAAGTTGTTAAGAAGGCATATGGAGTCTTAGCTTTTATTGGTAGGGGGATTGAATTTAGGAGCCGCAGCATCATGTTGCAACTGTACAAAACTCTAGTGCGGCCGCACTTGGAGTATTGTGTGCAGTTCTGGTCGCCACATTATAAGAAAGATGTGGAGGCATTGGAGAGGGTACAGAGGAGGTTTACCAGGATGTTGCCTGGTATGGAGGGCAGGTCCTATGAAGAGAGGTTGAAGGATTTGAGGTTGTTTTCGTTAGAAAGGAGGCGGCTAAGAGGGGATCTTATTGAAGCATATAAGATGATTAGAGGTTTAGATAGGGTGGACAGTGATAGCCTTTTTCCTAGGATGGAGAAAGCTAGCACGAGGGGACACAGCTTTAAATTAAGGGGTATGAGTTATAGGACGGATATCAGAGGTAGGTTCTTTACTCAAAGAGTGATTAGGGAGTGGAATGCCCTGCCTGCAGCTGTTGTAGATGCGCCAAGTTTGGTGGCGTTTAAGAGGTTAGTTGATAAGTATATGGATGAGAAGGGAATGGTTTAGTTAGGAGGGGCATTGCTTTTTATTTTGGTCGGCACAACATCGAAGGCCGAAGGGCCTGTTCTGTGCTGTATTGTTCTATGTTCTATGTTCTATTAAATGCCAGCATTGGACTGGGGTAAACACAGTAAGAAGTCTGACAACACCGGGTTTAAGTCCAGCCGATTAATTTGATAGTAAACTCACAAGCTTTCGGGGCTTGTCCCTTCATCAGGTGAATGAAGAGTTCTGGCCTCAGACAGAGCATGTAACAGCACACACAGTTTACAGATTACTGATTAGAATGTGACTTGTTACAACTAACCTGCAATTCAAGCCTTAAAGAAGCCAACAATGTGAGCGGAAAGAGCATTGAGCACAGGTTAAAGAGATGTGTATTGTCTCCTGACAGTACAGTAAGCGAGGTTTAGCAAACTCAGGCAAGTCATGGGGGTTACAGATAGTGCAACATGAACCCAAGATCCCTGTTGAGACTGTCCTTGTGTGTGGAACTTGGCTATCACTATCTGTAACTCCCATGACTTGCCTGGGTTTGCTAAACCTCACTTACTGTACTGTCTGGAGACAATACACATCTCTTTAACTTGTGCTTAATGCTCTTTCCACACACATTGTTGGTCTCTTTAAGACTTGGATAGCAGATTAGTTGTAAAGATTCTCATTCTATTCAGTGATCTGTAAACTGTTTGTGCTGTTATATACTCTGTCTGAAGCCAGAATTCTCTATTCACCTGACAAAGGGGGAAGTCCTGAAAGCTTATGAGTTTACTATCAAATAAATTGATTGGACTTAAACCTGATATTGTTAGACTTCTTACTGTAGGTACATTGGCCGTGGTAAATTCTCCCTCAGTGTATCCGAACAAGTGTCAGAGTGTGGCAACTAGAGGATTTCCACAGTAACTTAACTGCAGTGTTAATGTAAGCCTACTTGTGACACCAATAAATAAACCTCCAACTGAATACGTTAAATACGTTCTGTAGTAGCTTCTTAACACAACCAAAAACTGCATGCCACATTTATGCATTATGGCACATTCTCACCAGATCTAAAGTCCCAAATCGATGCCTCTGATGATTCAACTGGTTCTCTTCTGTCACAGCCAGGGTGAATCTGCTAGTGTTGTTTCAAATAAAGTCCTCTTCATGCAATCTTCTGAGCATGGTTGAATGGATTTCAAGTAGCAAGGCACCCAAGGGCGATTCTTCGCTCCTCAATTCTCTGCAACAAGCTCTGTTCCTTCAAACAGGTTCCACCTCTACCAATGGTGATTAACTCCAGAACAGTACTTTCCTATTGCCTGGCCTGGTAGCACCTGCTGCTTCTGGCTGCCCCCAAGAGTCTGAGAGTCTACAAACAGCAAGAACAACTGCCTCCTTCTTTGTCTCCATATAGTAAAGTTTGCATCTGATTTTCAATAGGGCTGAATATGTGCCTCCTGTTCCCATGACTATCTAGTCACAAGGGCTGTCAACAGACAGAGTTCAGTACAACTTCACACAATCTCCCATTCCAGCGTTTTACCTTAAATTAAAAGAGAGCATTTAAAACATAATTGTCTTTTCAAATCTGGCTGTCATACCGATAGTTTATTGTAATTCTTGGTTATTTATCGTTAAGATGTGCAGGTTAGATTGATTGGCAATACAAAATTGTCCCTAAGTGCAGGTACTACTAAGGGTAAATAAGTGAGATTGTGGGGATAAGGCCTGGAAGGGATTGTGATTGTTGCAGACTCGATGGGCCAAATGGCCTCTTTCTACAGTGTGGAGATTCTACGATTCTAGGACATAGTTATGGAGGAATTGATGTTAATCCCACTTAAGTGCAGAGCTTTAGCTTTATGATCTGTTTGTGCATATTGAGGCCTCAATTATTTTGCTAGATGACACTCACATAGGTCCAAATAAAGTTAAAAATTTATATGTCACCTTTCATAACCTCAGTCTGTTCCAAAACAGTTTATAGTCAGTTAATTATTTTGTTTTGACTTTCTTAAAAATGTTGGCACTGTTTTATGGTAGATAAAACGGCAGCTAATTTGGATGCATTTGTGATAATGACAAGATAATCTGTTTATAATTAACCATCACCAAAGCAGATTGTTCACTCATTATCCCATAGTTTATACTCAGGCCCTACATAAAGCAATTTGGCTATATTACAACAGTAACTACATTTCAAAAATACTTTATTGGCTGTAAATTGCTTGGTGCAGAGGGGAATGTGATGTAAATGCAGAGTCCTTATTCTCTTCTAATCGACAAATGTTTTTTATGATCAGATAATATAGATAAGGAGGTGAGATAAGAAATGGGGGGTTATTTCAACGAAAGACTACCTTGAAACTGAGAGACCCTGAGGAGGTTAGGTCCAAGTTAGTAAATGTGATGTTTGCTGTTTTGCGATTCAGTGTATGAAGTAAGCCCCAAGAAGTAATAAATAGCCTGATTTTGATAATGAACAAGTGCCTCAGATAACAGAGAGAATGTAAATGATGGACCCTTGAGTAACAGTGTCCGTAGAAAAATTATGATCAATGTGAGCTGCTATTGAGCTACTGTGGGCCAACAGCAAATTTCACAAAGACTTTTTCAGTGGAATTAGAAAACAGTTTGATCCTAAATCAAGTTAAAGGAAAGCTGTTTACTGGTTTGGCTGCAAATGTGCTAAACAGCAAAACAATAAATGCTTTTGTCAAATACAACGATGACCCTAAAGGACACTAACATGACTGAACTAAAGACGAGCATAAAATAGTTTTTTAAAACCCTAAGTATTTCCTTGATGTATTTGCCAGGGAAACATCAGTAACTTGTTCTCTACAAAAACAAATCCAATACAAACAAACTGAGGTATGCTAAAAAGGAGTCTGAACCACAATTGCCCAGGGAAGGATTGTACTATCATAGGGTACTAAAAGAAAAAAGGGCAGATGGCTAACTCATTGAAGCAGTGGGAAGCTGGAAAAGCCCCATTAGGCTGGAAAATGTAGTATACTGATTCAAACTAAGATTCAGTAATACACCTCCAGGATCCTGTTGCACAGCCGTTGGGATCCTCCAACTTTGTCCTTGGCTGGGACTCTCTGACGCTGCCGCAGTTGATGGGGGTTTTGGCTGAGTGGCAAATTCTCCATTCCTGGAGATGGGGGGAGTGACACACGCATTGGGGGTACATTGGGGTGGGATTCTCCAATCTTGATTGCTCCACCCTGGTTGTATTATCATAGGGTACTAAAAGAAACAAGGGCTGATAGCTAACCTGAAAAATGTAATCCTGCTACCAGTGAGAATGGAGAATGTGAGTGGCGTGGTGGCATGGTGGTTAGCACTGCTGCCTCACAGTGCCAGGGATCTGGGTTCGATTCTTGGCTTGGCCACTGTCTGTGTGGGCTTAACTCCCTGCACACCCCCTCCCCCCCACCCCAACACATGCACAGACATTGCATCATTGCATTGAGGATCCAACCCCCAACATGCACGCACACACACATAAGCGGAACCCTCCCCCACCGACCCCCCCCCCCTCCGAACCCCGAACCCCCACCCGCCAACGCCACATTAGAACTACCCCAGAAGGTCTTTCCCCTGGCAGGTTTCGTATGACTGTTTCAAATTTATAAATGTTGCCTGGCTGGTGAGGTACGAATATTCAGTGAGAGGGGAACTCTGCTGGGGAGCCATTTAAATTATATTTAAGTTTGCCCCATCCTTCTGGGCAGGAACCTCACTACGTCACCGGTGCGTGCGGGTGTGGAAAATCAAAAAATGAAAGAACTTGTCGGCGAGAATCTCACTTTCTGACTCACAAGATTTTGGGCTGACATCGCTGCTTATGCGAATGGCTGACATAGGCTGAAAATTGCCCCCAGAGAAAGAGAGAGAGGATGGCAGCAATGTAACTATTAATGTATGTTCCAGAAGTTAGAAAAAGGCTGAGAGGATTGTGGGGGTGGGAAGTTTTTAAACTGATGATTCAACCAATTGTTGTCAAGATGATATAAATTTAGTGGTTTGGCTGCTTTACTTCATTATTTGAAATCATTCAAAGAATCCAGGAGTGACCAAGCTATGAAACAGCTAGTTTCTAAAATCCTGGGGGGCTTGTGATTGCCTTTTCTGTTCCTTCTTCTGAGATCTTATAGCTACCTAGAGTCACTTAAATTTAAGGCAATGGTTACTAAAAATAGTCCCAGAAATGTTTTGGCAACCAGAAACATGGCTCTTGCAATAAAATTATAGGGTTAATTGACTAGAAATGTGTAATGTGACCCAGAGAGGGGGTAATTTGAAGATATTTTAAATATATAAATAAGTCAACTAGAGCCGTAATATCTATTTTATGTAGCATTATTTTGAATTAGATTGTTAACTTGGATTACCCATGTAATCAAACTGAGTAGGGGTAAAGAAGTATAAATGAAAGACTTACATTTGTATAATGTCTTTCAATATGCCAAAATGCTGTACAACTAACGAAGGTCTTCTGAAATATAGTCACAATGTAACATTGGAAAAGCAGCAGCCAATTGTAGCTTCCCACAAGGAATAAAATGATGAAGACCAGATAATTTGATTTTGTAAATTTGATTGAGGAATAAATACTGTACGGGTTATCAGTGACTCCCTGCTCTTTTCGAAATTGTGCCGTGGAATCTTTCACATCCAGTTGAAAGAATAAAGCTTGCTTAAGGCCTCATCCAAATTATGGCATCTCTGACAGTACCGCACTCCCTTTAGTACCGCAGTGTCAGCTGGGATGTGTGTGCTCTGATCTCTGTCAGTGGACTTGAACTCACAGCCGCTTGATTCAGAAGTGATAATATGGTTTTAAATATTGTCATAGAATTGAATCATAGAATCCCTACCATGCTGAATGAGACCATTTGGCCTATTGAGGCTACACCAACAACAATCCTACCCAGGCCCTATGCCCGTAGCTGCATGTATTTACTCTGCTAATTCCCCAGATATTAAGAGGCAATTTAGCACAGACAAACAACTTAATCTGCGCATCTTTGGATGCAGGAGGAAACCCAGGCAGACACAGGGAGAATTTGCAAACTCCTCAACCAACAGTGATCCGAGGCTGGAATTGAACCTTGGGTCCCTGGCACTTTGAGGCAGCAGTACTAACCACTGCAGTTTTTATTTTTATTGTTTGTTTTTCCATGACAAGGTCCTGCATGGGATTGTGGTCAGTGCAGACTCAATGGGCTGAATTGCCTCCTTTTGCACTGTAGGGATTCTATTCTGTATTGGTTCCTTTGTTTCAGCTCTTGTAAATGAAAGTCTGTAATTTACAAGCCAGAATTCTTTACTGGGGTGGCTTTGCTGTTCCAATCCATGATTTTCCACTTATTAAAGTGAATGATTAAAAATAATTGCAGGCTACTGGTCGTGTAAGAAAAGATTCCAACACAAACTTTAAATGGCAGCAAAATATGCCTTGATTATTCACGCAGATCTCAGTTTTTCTGCTTCAGTAGTAGCTTTGCAATGGACTGAAATGTGACCCAGTAACTGATGGGAGCTTGGGGAAGAAGGGGAACAAATTTAATTACAACCCATCACAGCAGCACCATATACAGCTGTGTAACTTCATGTTGTTAAGAGCTACTTTTTGCTTCAATATACTAAAATATATTATTTTAAAAACTGAAATATTATGAACCCACAAATATAAATTTCAGTTCTTTTAAGGAACAGAATAATATCTTTCTTTCCCAGCCTCTGACCTAGATAAATATCAGACATAAATGACAAGTCATTTATTTCTCATAATCCTCAAATGGCAAACTACAGAATTTCAACACCAATTAAATTATATCATCTCTGGCACAATATTCTGTGTGTAAAAAGGTCAAAACTTTATTATTTTAATAAATATCTGATTAATGCCAGGGTTCACTTAAAGGAATATTTTTATCATTAGCTCATCATATCCTGACTAAGAGGCACATTCTTCCTGAACACATTGTGGCTGCTTAATAATGCAGTAGTAAACTATGACCTTTAACCTTGCGTCTATCTCTGTTACATGACACTGTATTGTTCTCCTGGAGCTGAGATTGTAAAGGCTGACTCATTGCCTTTCTACCCCCTCCCCTCCCCCCAAGATTTGGAAGGGTGCTCCATTACTCATAGCTATAATGATCACTTGACATTGATTATAAAGAAGGTAATCACTGGCACTCTGCGATAGAAAATCACTCTTTGTACTTCAATCTGAAACTCTGTTAAATGCACCTTATGTCTCGCGTGAAAATCAATTTTCAAAAGCAGTTTTTTTCAGACGAGAGCAACCTTTACATTGGATGACAAAATCAGTCTGATGGCACAGTTAATTTTCAGCTGTGGTGAAATCTCCAAATTTCATGGGAATATTACATTTGTGTAAAAGAAAGTGAAAAGGAGTCAGTAAATGTATATCATTAAATAAGAAGCAATGTTGCAGAAGTGTTTGGGTTGCACAATGCATTGCTGCCTCGCAGTTGCAGGGATGCGGGTTCAGTTCCAGCCTTGGGTCACTGTGTCTGTGTGGAGTTTGCACATTCTCCCTGTGTCTGCATGGGTTTCCCCCAGCATTCCAAAGATGTGTGGGTTAGGTTGATAGGCCATGCTAAATTGCACCTTAGTGTCAGGGTCAATACGTGGAATTACCAGGATAGGGCCTGGGTAGGACTGTTCTTGGTGCAGGCTCATTGGGCCAAATGGCCTCCTTTTGCATTGTAGGGATTCTATGAATATGTCTGCCAGTGTGCAAGATGATGAGCTTTTTGGGTTATCAGTAAGGACACTGATATCAGTAAAACTGAACCAGGGTGCTGCCAAAAGTGCATGGTTGATTTTCCAAATCCTCACCCAAAAGGCATGGTATCTGACCCACTACCAGTCTTAATTCTGAGCAGGCTGTCCATCCTATTTCAATCCATGTTCAAATACATCAATTACTTTGCTTTGGAGGAGGACTTGAAATCAGTACTCTTTTGTATGAACATTACAATGGCGTGCATGTGAGCAATGAACGGCTTTAAAGAAGCAATAATAATTTTCCAATGTATCCAATTGTGTACTGTGTAAAGATGGTAATGCATTTTGGAAGGTCTAAAGCAGATAGGAAATATACAGTAAATGGCAGAACCCTTCAGAGAATCGATAGGCAAGGAGATCTGGGTTTACAGGTAAATAGGTCACTGAAAGGGGCAACGCAGGTTGAGAAGATAGTCAAGAAGGCATACGGCATACTTGCCTTCATCAGCTAGGGTATTGAGTTTAAAAATTGGTAAGTCATGTTGCAGCTTTATAGAACCTTACTTTGGCAGCACTTGGAATATAGTGTTCAATTCTGATTGCCACACTACCAGAAGGATGTGGAAGTTTGGGAGAGAGTACAGAAAAGATTTACCAGAATGTTTCCTGGTATGGAGGGCATTAGCTTTGAGGAGAGATTGGAGAAACTTGGCTTGTCCTCACTGGAACGATGGAGGTTGAGGGATGACGTGACAGAGGTTTTCAAGATAATGAGTAACATAGACAGAATGGATAATCAGAAGCTTTTTCCCAGTATGGAAGAATCAGTGACAAGGGGCATAAGTTTAAGGTGCGAGGGGCAAGATTTATGGGAAATAAATGTGGCGAGTTTTTTTACACAGAGGGTGGGGTGTGCCTGGAATTCACTGCCGGGGAAGGTAGTGGAAGCAGATATAATCGTGAGTTTTAAAGGGCATCTGGATAAATACGAGAATAGGATTGAAATAGTGGGATTATGGTGCCCAGAAGTATAGGGGGTTTTAGTTAAGTTGGGCTGCAAGTCAATGTAGGCTTGGCGGTGTGAAGGACCTGTTCCTGTGCTATAATTTTCTTTGCTCGTTGTGCTGTTTATTGGATTCAGTGCTTAATTTTTAAATTGTTTAGTATTTGTTTGTTTTCCTAAAACCAATTTGTGTGCTGCAAGTAGCAGCTTTAACAGTGTTACCGTGTGTCCTATATCAGTATGACTCAATATAGGACTCCCAACTGCCATTATGAAAAAGAGGTGATATGACAGAGCTGGTAGTGGCTGACTGTCCTCATGTGCAATTAGTGGCCTCTAACCCAGAGTTCTCTCAGCGTGGAAGCGGGAAAGGAATAGATTTACAGCCTGTGAATGTCTGTCTCTTGTCCCATTTAGAAAGCTTTTTGAATGGCTTTCAGAAATATTGGTACATAACTGACCTTTTCACTTAACCAAACGTCACCAAGCGATATTTTCTTTCCGGTAATATCGTGAGAATTTTTTAAAAAATCTCAAATTTCTGTAGGAGTGCCAAGAAAACTGATAACTGTTACAAAATACATGGTCTGCACTTGGCCTGAATTTCACTCTACAGAAGTTGATAAAGAAATGTGAATGTCTTTTAAGATAAGAGACTCTGAACCCATAGCTGCAAAAAGGGGAAAAAGGATGGCTGTGCATAATTCATTGTAATTGGAAATATGATAACCATTATATCCTCTTGAGCTTATTTTGTGGGTGTGGATTGTTAAGTACAGGAAACAGAATGTGTCTAAGAAAGAGTCAGGCCATTTCAAACCAACTTATTCTATTTAGTAGAGAGAGAGTAGACATGTCCTCTGATCAGGAAATTGTGCGAATGCTCTTGACATCTCAAAGACAGAGCGTATGTCAATTGGATTTACTTGCAGGTCAGACACTTTAGTTTTCCTGCACATCCCATAGAATAACACATATAAAGGTTGTTATCTTGTATGTGATTAGATTCAGCAGATAAGAAAGAAAGACCTTGCATTTGTATCTTCAGTGTCCTAAATATGTCCCAAATCAATTGACGGGCAGGCAATTGGTTTTTTAGTATACTTACTGATTAGTTTATAGTCCAATGCTGCAACCAATCTATACGCAGCGAGGTTCTCCAAACAGGAATGAGATGAAGTTAATCTGTTTTAGTGATGTTATTTAAAGGACCGATATTGGGCAGAATTCTCTAGCTGTTCATGCCAGCGAGATTCTCCGGTCCTGCTAGCAGTGCACCTCTACCCAGTGCCATGAGATAGATTTTTGTTGGGAGATCCCAGTGACAGCAGTGGGACCAAAGAATCCCACCTCCCCACAAATGGTGCACCACCTCCTGCTGGCAGGAACCACCCAGCTGGGAGACCGGCTGTCTGCTCTTTGAATAGTGGTATGAAATCTTTTACCTTTACCTGAACGGGTGAGTGAAGACTTGGGGTAATGTCATTTCGAAAAGAAAGCACTTCCAGCATTGTAGCTTTTCCTCTGTGCTTAAGGCTTGACCTCCTAATCTTTTCAGTCAGACCGAAGAGTGCTGTGTCATTCTGAGGTAGTTGTGATGGAGAGGATATGGGGTCAGAGGTTCGGCTTGAGGAGGAGGAGGAGGAGGCGGCGGTGGGGGGGGAGGTCAGACAGAATGCCATGTTGTAAACTGCCTCGCTCAGCGCTGGGGAGAAGAGTAGCATCGATTGAAAGTATACGGAGTTTTTGGTGGGGATCGAAGATGTTCCCAACACTGAGCTGGAGGAGAAAGGTTAATATGTTTAAAAATACCACAGTATGCACAATAAGGAAAAGATGCATTCTGATATTTTAGAATGCATGCACGCAACAGTTGTGGTCTTACTGAGGAATGTAAAAGTGTCTTGTATAAATATATAAAGCTTTGGACATCGACCTTTGACACAGTAATAGAACAAATTAGCATAAGGCAATTATCAGTGGAAAATCCCATGTTCTTCCTAATACTCTGCATGTGAATTTTGATTATTGACCACTGAAAATATTTCATTGGGATGGTAGTGTTTAGAAAGATTTTAGTAAAACAAATAAATGACGGGCAATTGGAGGAGTACACAAATCTGGATTTACATTTTTTGACGGCGTGGTTGGTTGTAAAAGCTTCCTGTCAGCTCCTGTCTTGCTTGCAGGCTGCCCCCTGAGATTGTCAGGTGTTGGCTTTTTCACACTGCTTTGTCTACTGATGTAACTGGGCAACCAGGAAGTTAATTTAATATTGCATCCCTTCATTGATTGTTTCTGGCAGGTTGCCTCAGTGCTGCAACCTGCTTTTTGTGTGGTCAGAAGTGGGAGAATGGATTCGATCTAGGTCTCTAGCTAGTAAGCTCTGCAGGTGGATCAGTTATTCAAGTTTTATGTGTGTAACCGAAAGAAAATGCAGAAACTTGAACTAGTGCTTTTTCTGTTGAAGACAATGTTCCAAAATCCCAAATAATTTAATCAACAGTAATATTATAGTGTCCAAAATTGTTGCACAAAGTTAAAATGACAGGAAACAATGTTAACTGAAATACATAGATACTCTGTGCTCCATTGTTATCATTTATCTTACACCAAAAAATATGTACTTCTGTTGAGTGTCCAGCTGATTTTCTCGCTGAAGAAGAGCAGATTTCTGTGCTTTCATCAAGGTTAATCCAGTTCTATATGTGGGCAAAATTGCCTCCCGATCACAACGCAGATAGGGAAAGCTCTGCCTTTGTGTCAGCATATAGATGCGCCAAGTTTGGTGGCGTTTAAGAGGTTAATTGATAAGTATATGGAAGAGAAGGGAATGGTTTAGTTTGGAGGGACATTGCTTTTTATTTTGGTCGGCACAACATCGAAGGCCGAAGGGCCTGTTCTGTGCTGTAATGTTCTATGTTCTATATTTACAGTGACAGTGCTTGATAATGTGCAGTACTTTTGATTTGCAAAGCGCAGTGTCTACACTGTAACAATAGGCAGACAATTATTGAGCATTGATGGGAATGAGCTGTAGAAGTAGGGGATGGCTGAGGGAGGATGGTAAGTGTAATATCTTGTAAAGAAGGGTGACCACTAAGTAGGTTAATGAATGAATGGTTTATTAAGGAAGTGCAGAGAGTGATATAAAGGCTACTGAACTCCATGATTCCAACCTCCTAACTGACGAGGTAAGCCAGTGCTCAGTTCCAGGATTTGCCTGCTCCGGCCTGATTGGCCAAACAGATCACATGACCCTCTGCGAGCTTGCCCCTTAAACTGCCACCGTCAAATTCTCCATGGATAAGGGCAAAATACTGCAGATGCTGGAATCAAAAACCGAGTGCTGGAAAATCTCAGCAGGTCTGACAGCATCTGTAGAGGGAGAATAGAATCAACGTGACTGACTCAGCTTTGACAAAGGGTCGTCCAGATTTGAAGCATGAGCTGTATCCTCTCTTCACGGTTGCTGTCAGACGTGCGGAGATTTTCCAGCAATTTCTGATTAAGCTTCTCCAGTGGGGACACTTCATGTTTTCACAGAAAACCATCCAGTCACCAGAAAATTACTTTGCAGAATGCGTTGTGATAGAAGTGCGTGGGAAGAAGCAATCACTTCTAAGAACGGTGCAGAGCTATCATCAGCAGTTTCCACATGCTCGCCAAAGTAACAACAGTAATTGGATTTCAGATTAAATATACTGCGTAAAGTATTTAGGATTTTCTGAGAAATATGAATGCAATTCTTTCCTTTCTGATGAATGAGTTAGGGAAATAGGCAGGGGACAGCTGAATTCGTATCGGATACTGTGGGGAGATACTGAATCATCCAGACAGCTGGATCTCTTGATGGTGCGTCAACTAGCTCCCAACAAATTACTTCCCATCATTAATACTCACATTTTTAAAGAAAATCCATAGAAACATGAATGAATCAGTTGGGAAAAGACCAAGATATTTGTATTTTTCATTTCCTTGACTATTGATGAAAGCCTTTGGAGATAATAGCCTATCGCGTAATAGTTTTCCCGCATTGCATCTGTAACCATCTAATCGACAATGTTCTTGACTCCCACAGGCCTTTTACGTGTCCAACCTTTTCAAACCCAAAATGAGAATCCCTCCTCCCCCGGTGAGAAAAGAGATAATTACGCCTGTGGACATCATTGACAGGAACAACCATCACGGACTGATCTAATCATCTTATTTGCAATAGGGAAACTAGTGGCAACCACAACAGCAAAATATCAAAATGGACAGAAGCTAATACAAAAGAAATCAAAAGATAAAATAGTGACTGCTGAACAGCAAGTTTGCTGCTCTCTAATCTCATCAGACAGTAGAATGTAGGGAGAAAGACATTTTACCCACAGTCGTGTGGGTGTGTACCATAGCAGCATTTCTCGTCAAGCCACAAACACCGCACAGAAGACCTGAAAACTCCAAGCTTGTGAATTTGTATTGATCAAGGCTGATCACCAATGAATGAGTGCATTTGATCAACAAAAAATAAACTGAATAAAAATACCACGTGCAAACCCATAACCAGTGGCTGTCTCATTGTAAATGAGGACCACGGCAGTAAACTTTCATATTTTATATATAAATATATAAAAAAAACTAAAACAAGATAACTATGTAAAATATTATTTCTGAAGCAACTTTTTTTTAGATATTTTATCCTCTGCAATTAAAACTGTTTATATGTGTTTCGACCTGTGTTATTTACAAAGTGCTGCTTAAAAAATAGCATCGATTTTTAAAAAACATATTTTGTATGTAGTCAACTTAAATATTGTTAAGCTTTTGTCCAGGGGAGGAAGGGGGGGGGGTGCGGGGGAGAGGGGTGTTTGGGGAAATGAGTTTTGATAAAACTACAGCTAGAACCACTTGCATCAATAATAAAACATCACAGTAAGTCATCTGTTAGTATTTTATATTTTTATGTTTTTTGTAAAAAAAAATATTTAGCTTCAACTCATTTGATCTTTGTAGAATTTTAATGTTAACATTTGACTATTTTTCTGATGTAATTAGCTGTATGTTTTGCCCATGTGCTTTTAAAATAAAAACTCCTTGTGGAAAATACGTTATTGTATAGAATTCCTGACAGAGGCATATTCAATTAAATTATGTCTATCTTCATCCCAACATTATCAGGGGCGAATCTGACAAGTAGAAAAGAAAGGTATTTTTAAAATTCCTACATTAACTTCCTTACTCAGTGTGGGGGTGGAAGGCAAGAGAATGGAATAGTGGCAGGCTCTGAAGTTAGCTAGATACCTCGGTTTACAAATAGGAAGGGCAGGTGGGCATTGAAGTGCTGTAGGTGGCCCTTCTGCAGTCCTGTGCAGTTAACTTATCCTTCAATTCTGGTCTCCCACTAATCCTGTCAGAGGTCAAAGATGAGGGTATTAGTGGGCATGATCTTTTTGCAACCAATAGGCTTGCACCTCATGGAAATTTGGACATTCCAAAGAATATTTTTTTTAAAGTCATTTTTTTGTTATCTTTTTTCCTTGAATTATTGTATTATCCCTCTCATGTGTACAACATTGTGGTGGTGAAGGAAGGCTGCTCACCGCTGATCTGGATGGAAACCGTCGCAATCTCTGTGGAGGGAATTTCCCCTTTCCTGAAGGCAGTTTAACTCTGGCACCAAGCCAAGGAGATGTCGAGCGGCAATTCTGTCAGTGAATAGGTAGGTGGCTAACCACACTGAAATATTCAGGCGCAAGACGTAAAACAAGAACCTCAAAACACTTAAAATCATTCCCTTTTAATTTACGTTTTCAGAAAGACAAGAAAAATAAAGCTTATTTGATTTTTAAAGGGAAAATTATGTTTCTAAATGTATTTTATCATTTTGGAGGAATTTGACATTCCATGAATATAAAATAAGCTTTGCCAGGGTCTGTGACAGCCTGTGGTTATGAACTCCAGAACCAGTAAAAACCTGATTGCTCCTCATTCATCAAGGAGGATCTTTTCCCAGAATGTATTCTACATGAGATGGTTGGAAAGGAGAATGCACTTTTGTTGGAGCCTTTAGCCTTGGAGAAAAGAAGGCTGAGAGAAGACTTGGTAGAGGTACTTTAGGGGCATGGACAGGGTGATTAGGTTGCCTCTGTGGAGCACATCAAGAACTAGAGAGCACAGATTAAAAGTAATAGGCAAAAGGAGTAGAAGAGAGAGATGTGAGGAAAGATTGTTTCACCATAGCTTGGTTGCAGTCTGTAACAAACTTCCTGAAAGCCTGATATAGACAGATTTGATCAAGGTATTCAAAAGAGAATTGGAGTGCTTTCTGAAAATAAATAATATGCAATGTTATGGGGATACAGCTGGGGAGTGGCTTTAGGTAGCATTCTCTTTCAGACAGCCTGTGCAAACTCGATGGGCCAATTGGCCTCCTTCTGCACTGTGAAGATGCTGTGTTTCTGTGATCTAATCACATCCTCTGAAAGAATGTAGATACATCAATTTCCACACTGTCCGAAAGTTCCTGTCCGTTTCTGTGGAGCAAACTCTGAGAGTTTTACCACTGTCACAATAGCAAAATCCTGGCCTTTATTCATGGGACTTTCATGGTCAGAGTGAGAGGGAAAGAGAGGCAGCTTATGTGCACCGTGGAAAGCAAAGCTCCATATCGCCACCTAAATCTTGCCTATCTTCCAAATTTGCTCTGGTTTGTTGGATTCCCTTTGTGCGAACTCTATTTTCAGTGAAAAATGCACATTACATACCAAAAAGCAATTCCAGCCCCCTCTTCCATCCAAAATTTAGAAGATTATTTCTGTCCAGCAATGAGATCTAATCCAAAGCAAGAGGACATGACTATTTTGGAGTAGTCATTATGATGAGCAACATATTAACAAGTTCAAATAGAGTATGTAATATGCCATTTAAATCTAGAAGAATGCTAAAAAGTACAGGGTGTATTTTTTTAAATAATGATTAATCACAGTCCTTTTGCCAAACGTACATTGCTTTACTATTTATTCAAATACTATTCAAATAATGACAGTGTTATTACTCCTAGATGAGTGAATATTCCAATTCCAGGAAAAGGAAAGAGAAGTGACAGGAGAGAAACCACCCCGAGAAAATGCTATTTTGTAAAGTTGTTTCTTTAATGTATTTAAAATGATCGTGTGCAGCCAAATCCATAGGCTGTCACCCGGAAATTGAAGATAACCAGTTTATCTGATGGCGGCATTAATTAGAGAGTCAAAATCATAGAGCAATTATTAGAATTTGTGGGTTGTTGAGAGTGCAGTATCGTTGAAAATGTGCTTCCACAGCCCTCAAATCATGAAGAGGAACTGATATTGCACCAGCGGTCCTTTTCCAGAAAACCATTCTGAAAACCCAACTTGTCATTTAGTTGCTGGAGAGAGCTGAGTGGGCAGCGGGGATGGGGGCACACCATCCCATTGTGACCCCTCTTTTTAACTAGACTTTTTTGGGCAAGAAATATCATTTTTTTTTCAGGTTTCTTTGAGATGTGGGCATCAGTGGCAAGGTTGCCTACTTGATTTGCCCTTGAGGTGAGTGATTTGCTGGGCCATTACAAATATCGAATCATAGAATCCAGAAAGAGGTCATTCGGTCCATCGAGTCTGGACTGACTATAATCCTACCCAGGCTCAATTCCTGCAACCTCATACATTTACCTTGCCAATCCCCCTGACAAGAAAGCCAATTTAGCATGGCCAATTCACCTAACCTGCGCATCTTTGGACTGTGAGAAAAAACTGGAGCATCTGGAGAAAACCCATGCAGACATGAGGAGAATGTGCAAACTCCACACAAACAGTAACCCGAGGCTGGAACTGAACCTGGGTCCACGACACTATGAGGCAACAGTGCTAATCACTGTATCATCGTACCACTCCTACATTACAACTACATTGCTGTTTGTAGTCATCTGTAAACCAGACCAGGTTAGATAGCAGATTTCCTTCCCTAAAGGATATTAGAAAACCAGGTGGCCATCATGGTTTCATGATCATCATTGCTAGACAGGATGATTTGGATTTTACAGCCCCTTTGCCAGGCATTTTTTCAGTGGTGTGGTGGGAGTTGTAAAATATGTTGGGTTCCCTGCCCTGCCCCAAACTATTTCCCATAATATGAGGGGGCTGCTAAGATGCCCAATAGGCCACCCATCTTAGACCATTACATAGAACATAGGACATAGAACATTACTGCACAGTACAGGCCCTTCAGCCCTCGATGTTGCGCTGGCCAGTGGACCCTCTAACCTAAACTATTCCAATATCATCCATATGCCTATCCACTGACCATTTGAATGCCCCCCAAAGTAGGCGAGTCCACAACTGCTGCAGGCAGGGCATTCCACGCTCTCACCACCCTCTGTGTAAAGAACCTGCCTCTGACATCCGTCCTACAACTACCACCTCTTAATTTAAAATTATGTCCCCTCGTGTTGGTCATCACCATCCTAGGAAAAAGGCTCTCACTATCCACCCTATCCAATCCCTTGATCATCTTATATGCCTCAATTAGGTCACTGCGTAACCTTCTTCTCTCTAATGAAAATAACCTCAGGTCCCTCAGCCTTTCCTCATAAGGCCTTCCCACCATACCAGGCAACATCCTGGTAAACCTCCTCGGCACCCTTTCCAATGCTTCCACATCTTTCTTATAATGCGGCGACCAGAACTGTACGCAATACTCCAAGTGCGGCCGCACCAGAGTTTTGTACAGTTGTAACATAACCTCACGGCTCCTAAATTCAATTCCTCTACCAATAAAAGCTAACACACCGTACGCCTTCTTAACAACTTTATCAACCTGGGTGCCAACTTTCAAAGAGCTATGTACTTGTACCCCAAGATCCCTCTGCTTGACAACACTATTAAGGGTCCTTCCATTAACCCTATATTTCATATGCCTGTTATTCCTACCAAAGTGAATCACCTCACACTTACCCGTATTGAATTCCATTTGCCACCTCATTTGCCAATTAAGTGGCAATTAAGTGCCTCAATTTACCACCAATGCCATAAAATGTTGGGCAGTGACAGGCAGGCCAAAGAGCAAAGACCGATTTGTAAAGTCTTTGAAAAAAGCAAAAATGGGGAGTCATCCATTAGGATGTGCCCTCTGCATGTCAGGAGACCCCACCAAGGCTCCTTGTTGAATTACTGCAGTCCCTGAGCTGCACATACATCCACAGTGTTATTACAAGTGAAGTTCCAGGACTTTGACCCAGCAACAGAGAAGGAATGGTGATTTAGGGTACTGAGTGACTTGGAGGAGAACTTGTGGGATTCCTATGCATCAACTGCCCTTGTCCTTCTAGGTGACAGAGGTTTGGAAGAAGCTGTTGCATGAACATGGTGAGTTGCTGCAATGCATCATATAAATGTTACACAGTTCTGCCACTGTGTCAGTGGTAAATGGAATGAGCATTTAACGTGATGGATTGTGTCCCAATCAAGAGGGCTAGGATGTTGTTGACCTTCTTGAATGTTGTTAGAGCTACATTCATCCAGGTAAGTGGAGAATATTCCATCGCTTTCCTGCCCCATGCCTTTTAGGTGGCAGATTTTGGATAGCCAGAGATGTGAGTTACTCAGTACATAATTCCAGCTTCTGACCAGCTTTTCCAATCACAGTGTTTATATGGCTGGTTCATTTCAGTTTCTAATCAGTGGCAAACAGGTCTTGGTGGAGGATGGTTCCAAACACCAAAGAGCTAGGGGATGGCACGGGCTCCAAGTTGTAACAGAATTTCTCATCATCCAGGCTGAGCAACCAGAGCTGCAAACTTGATAGATTGGCTTTAAAAAAATGCATCTGTCAGGCTAAAAATTCCAATTTAAAAAATCTGGTTGCTAGTGCCAGCAGAAATTTCAGTCGTTACTGAGGTACTACTTCCAAGCTTTGGATAACTTTGTGGTTCCAATTGTTTTCGAAAAGCCTGCCAGAAAACCATGAAGCAGCATAAATACTGTCAGTCGATGTTCTTGCTTCAAAAAAATGGTAAGTCAAATTCCTGTAATTTACAAACCTGTGCTGTGAGTGTATTTGTGTACGCGTGCTTGAAAAAGGGAGTTAGAGTGCGGAAGATTGGAAGGCTGCTGTTGTAATTTTAAAAACCTCTGATGCTTTTGACCAGTTTGCTTACTCCAATGTTTTACCCCAGTGCCCTTATTTGCAAGATAGAAAAGGACAAACACAAATAAAGGTTCAACAAGTTTATTAACAATAACACTACTAACCTTTAAATTACTCACATAAAACAAAAGGATACCCCAAAATCGGATATACTACCCGCAAAGATGATTTAGTTAAAACTGCAGGCTCAATTCCCTGAGTCCCTCTGGCCTGTCGTCACGAAGGTGAATCTCGAAGGTAGCTTCTTCCTGCCTTCCTTTCTTCTCTGGTCAGCCTTCCGAATTGTCAAGCGTCACCTCCTTCATTGAGCCTTTGCTGCTGGTCTCTGAAAGTGTGTTCCTTTATCCCCTGCCTGCTTGCCTTTCTACAAACCTCTCTGGCTTCCAGCCAATGAGGTCCCAGGAAGGAGTTCCAAATACCCAGTGGGTTTCTTGATGTTTGCCTGACAGGGTCTGCCCACAGATTTCCAGCTCCATGCTGCTGCTTACACATAACTTGTTATCAGATTAAGCAACTTCAGGAACTCTTGGTGACAGAAAGTCTGGCACGAGCTGGGCTTCTAATAATAGGCTGGTGCATTTCAATGGGTGCAATGATCTCCTGCTAAGTATCAGCAGGGTGCTATGACCTTTGATAGAAGGTTGATGAGTCAGGCCCAGACAGGTTTGTGTATTGTACAGTTGGCCTGCCTGAGGTTTGATTGTGTTTGACTTTTAATATGCTCAACTTTTTAATTTAGGATATCCAATTTTATCAGCCATAAAACTAGGCTCTGTTTATGTTACAACTGGAGTAAGGGGACATTGGAGGGGACTTGGGAGGATTTGGAGTAGGTTGAAATGGAGATCTGGGGAGGTTGGAGGGTTTTGAAGGCTGCATTTATGAGAGGCTGAAGGGAAGTTGGGGTGAAAGTTAGCTACAGTATTAAATTATTTCATAAATGTAATGATTTCTCTGCAGCCACTTGATTGCTCCGTGATTAATTATGCTTAGAGAACCAACATTAGACCTGATCATCAGTGAGCTGGTTATTGCTGTAAGTGCTGCTTGGTGGCACTGTTAACAACACCTTCCACTACTTTGCTGGTGATTGAGAGTAGACAGATGGAGTAGTAATTGTTGAGTTGGATTTGTCCTGCTTTTTGTGGACAGGACAGACCTGGGCAATTTTCCACCTTGTCAGATAAATGCCTGTGTTGTAGCTATACTGGAAGAGCCTGGCTAGAGGCATGACTGGTTCTGAAGCACAAGTCTTCAGTACTGTTATCAGACTTTGCATATCCAATAACTTCTACCATTTCTTGGCATCACATAGATTGACTCAAATTAGCTAATAGCTGTCATCTATGATGCTGGGGACCTCAGAAGGAGACTGAAATGGATCAGCTGCCTGGCACTTCTGGCTGAAGCTATCCTGTCCACAAAAGAACAGAAGTCATAGAATGATAAAATCATAGAATCCTGCAGTGCAGAAGGAGGTCATTTAGCCCATTGAGTCTGCTCCAATCACTATCCCCACTATCCCATAACTTCATGCATTTACCCTAGCTACTCCCCGTGACACTAAAGGGCAATTTAGAAAGGCCAATCCACCTAACCCGCACATCTTTGGACTGTGGGAGGAAATTGCAGCACTCAGAAGGAAACTCATTCAGACATGGGGAGAATGCGCAAACTCCACACAGACAGTGACCCAAGCCAGGAATCGAAACTGGCTTTCTGGTGCTCTGAGGCAGCAGTGCTAACCAGTGGGCCACCATCCCATATGTTACTGCTGTGTTGTGAATATGACAGCATTGTACTGGAGTAAGCACGGTAAGAAGTCTCACAACACCAGGTTAATGTCCAACAGGTTTACTTGGCAGCACAAGCTTTCGGAATCTCGCTCCTTCATCCGGGCATATACAGGCACAAACTCAATTTACAAGATAATGGTTAGAATGTGAGTCTTGACAAGTAATCAAGTCTTAAAGGTACTGACAATGTGAGTGGAGAGAGGGCCAAGCACATGCTAAAGAGATGTGTATTGTCTCCAGCCAGGATAGTTAGTGAGATTTTGCAAGCCCAGGCAAGTCATGGCAATTACAGATAGCGCGGCATGACCCCAAGATCCCAGCTGACGCTGTCTCCCTGTTTGTGGAACCTGGCTATCAGACTCTGCCCAGCGATCCCGTGCCTCGGAGAAGACCCACCTGAAGACCAGAGGCCAAATGCCCATGACTGCCAAAGCACCTCCCCAACTAGAAGGAGACAACCTCACCTGGCAACCATTGGATGGTGCCCACCCACCCTCTGCACGCTCTCCCCAATGCATCACGTCTCAGGACATTCCCCTCCCTGCTACAGTGCACCAGGCAGGCAATGCTGGCTGAGCCACAAGAACCTGCACCGCACACCTGGCATACAGTGCCCCACATGAAATGATGGCATCTATGTTGATGACCTGGCATGTCCTGCATGCAGCACTGCGGCCACCGCCCTCCAGAAGGTTGGGCAGCCTGCCGTGGGCAACGGTCTGCCCAATGCCATGCGACTGTTTAAAGGCAAGAAGTGAGGGTGTGGGGATGGCCTTAGTGAGAGGCCCATCTTCTTTGATGATATTTGAAGGCTCTGGAGAAGATGCTGTAGCTTCTCCGCTTGCGGACCAGGCTTTGTTAAATCAATCTGTTCAGGACAACTTTCCTTCCCGGGGTGGTCAGCAGCCCGTCTCCCCCACATCGTTAATCCCAGCTCTACATTTTAATTCCAAAGTTTTAGATCTATAGTAATGTTATGGTGCAGAAAGAGACCATTCAGCCCATCATGTCTACCTTGCCAAAAAGAGAAAACATAAACTAGCCTCTTATTTTAATCCCATTCTTTAGGACCTGGTCTATAGCCTTGCAGGTTTAAGTATTCCAGATGCAGATTTCATTTCCCCCTCGCACCATCTTCCAGCCAAATATTTGTCGAATCATAGAACCATAGAACTCTACAGCACAGAAACAGGCCTTTTGGCCCTCCTTGGTGCCGAACCATTTTTCTGCCAAGTTCCACTGACCTGCACCTGGACCATATTCCTCCACATCCCTCTCAGCTGATATGTATAGCTGCTTCTGCTCTGACTAGAACATGGATCTGGTGGTAATACTGAGATCACTGCCTTTGAAGTCTTATTTTTCAACATGCTTCCTAATATATATTCGGCTTTCAGGACCCTCATCCTTTCTTTAACCAATGTCATTGGTACCAATTTGTACCATGATCACTATCCGTCTGTTTATCCTCCCCTTCCGTGTCCTTTAGCCACTCTGAGACATCCTTGGCCCTAACAGCAGGGAAGCAATAGACCTTCCTGGAGTCTTGTTTGTGGCCACAGAAACATCTATATATTCCCCTTACAATTGAATCCTTTATAAATATTGCATTCTCACACTTTCTCTTTATTTCCTGCACAGCAGAGCTATCTGTGATGCCACGAATTGGACTGTTATTGCTTTTCTCTGACAGGCCATTCCAGCCAACCGTATCCAAAGCATCATATCTATTCTCTGGTATCACACCATGCTGATAACTTTGAAGAAATGTGACAGGTATTTTTACTTGGGTCTTTCTGGAAGATTCTTTACTCTTAAATAACATGACAAGAGACCACATTTAACAGTCTGTAAACCAAAGCTGGCAACAACCCAGCATTAGAAATCCCTAGGTTTATGCAGGGGACACTGTCAGAATTTAAATAAAAGTTATTGCTGTTGGCAAAACCAAATCATCCTGTTCATGGAAGGTAGGAAATTACAGGTAGGAGTGTTTGTCTTCTTATAACATTAAAATAATTCAAAAAATAGATTTATAAAATCCCTACTCAGTTTTGTGGTCTCTGGTCACTTTTAGTACACTTTAAGTCTCTCCTATTCCTCATCAATCTAACTGCTTGTCTGACTTCAATGTGTAATAATTAAAACAAGCTGCCAAGGTATAAAGGTGATATTGCAAAGCAGTGACCTGTTATGGAAACTGCTTGATTTTTAACTGGCCTGGTTGTTAAGATGAAAATCTATCCCCTATTCTTGAATGGATAACTTAATGCTAGAAATGTGTTTGGTTGCCACATTAATTCTATCTGCCCCAACTGTTCACTCTGCCCATCATTATAATGTTCAACCCTTGATGCGTTGCTGAACCCTAAGCTGACTTCAAACCCACACAACTGTTGGAGATAAAAGCAAATTACTGAGGATAATGGAATCTGAAACAAAAACATAAAATGCTGGGAAATCTCAGCAGGTCAGACAGCGTCTGTGGAGCGAGAATCGAGCCAATGTTTCGAATTTGGACGACCCTTCATCAGAGCTGTGACTACCATTAGAGTAATACTTGTGTGCACCTCTATCTCACTCCCATCGTCACTCACCATTCAGTCATTAAAGTTTGACATTTCCAATGCCACACACCTTCCAAATGGTCACGGGCTCGCTGACCCATTTACTGCGCTGAACATTGTACTGCACATTCTGTATCTCTATCCTTACTGACCTTTTTCTCTTTCCAGCCTCAGAATCTCCTTGAAACTTGACTCTTTGACCATACTTTGTCAGTTTTCTGATGTTCCTCACATGCCTTCTTGATGTCCATTCCTCCTATTATGAAGTGATTTAGAACGTGCTTGTTGCTTCATGATGTATAAGTAGTACCTTTTCAATCATTGCAACAACAACATACATTACATAACCTGTTGTTGTCACTATTGCTTGGTCTTCAACAAAGTGTAATAAAATCTTTATTTAGTAGGAGTCAATGCTTTGGAGAGTAAAAGGGACAAAAGGCTACAAAAGGTTCGAAAGAGAAAGAAAAACAGCACAAGATTGTAGGTTATAGAATAAGTGTACTGATCATACTTGTGGGTTAGTTTGGTTTCAACACCTCAAAACTGGAAGGTAATTTATGACTAATCATTTTGTGCTATTGAGTGAAATATTACAATCCTGAGCTTTGTACAGTATTTTGTATAACATTTACATTTTGAGACGGTAAGTCAACATCACAGTGGGAAAGTATTTTACGCAAAACAGCAGTTCTCAATAACATACATGAACAATAATTATCCTAAAATAAATCATTCTTTACAACTTAGGAAGATTCACTGAATGTTTTGATGGGAAGGTAAACAAACATATATTGTTAATCAGAAAGCATCAATTGCCCTGTCCCAATTAAGAGACACATTTGAGACCAACCAGCCTTTGACCATAAGTTATAAACAACCACTTAGAATGCCATCATGTGGTGTCTTCTGGAAGCTACAATTTTATCAACAATGTGTTAAAAGGATCTACTTGCAGGAAATGTCTGCTGAGCCTGTAAATGTTAACACAAATGATGTGTGTTTGGTTGATACCTAGTTTATTTCTAAACATTTTATTCCAATCTTAAAGTTACAAAGCCAGTGTGCAGAGTGAACAAAGCAAGACTTTAACCCATCTCCTTATTTGCTCCAAAAGGCAATTCAGATTGAATCCAAATCATGATTCCCACAAGAAAACCATGAAAGCTCCAAGTTGACAAGAAAAGGCATTGCGCCTGATTGTAGAAATGATCTGACGCTTGGGGTGGGATTTTCTGGCCGTGCTCACCTCAAGCTTGGAAACTCTCACCCAAGGTTAACAGATCTTTGCGTGGTCCACCGCCGCCCGCTCTTGTTTCTGTGGTGGGCGGAATGGGAAAATTCCGCCCTTAATCTTAGCCACAGGTGTGGTTAATACGGGGTTTCTTCTTGTTGATTGGAATAGTAGTACTCAGTGGTCCATTCTGTGGATGGAATTGCTCTGTCTATGCCATTGCAATTCCACTCAACAGTAGAACTCCACAAGTCTTGGTCCTAGTCGAAAGAGGAATGTCAAGTTTACAAACACACCAAATAACAATTTCTTGGCAACGAACGCAGATATGTCTACTGCAGTTGCAGTGGTGATATTAGAACTGTGAGTCCCTTTCCAAGGTTATTATTATATAGTAATGAAATATGAAACTGAATAGAACCACTGCACATAATTAAAATAACATACCTATTATTGGCTTTAAAAGACACCAACAAGTTATTTCATATATGTAATCAAATGGCAAGGCTCATATGATGATTACAAACCACTTGAGATTTGCTATTGCTCTCTATATATTCATTTGAATTGTTTGATTAGATTAGTTGCTTTATCCTCTGTATATGGAATGCTGGAGGGCTCTATTATTCTGGCCGCATACATTTGCTACCTGTTTCCCACTTGTTCAAGTATAACTGCTCAAGCAGCACAACTTTATAAAGAGATCCACTTCTTGACACAAAGTGCAAGTGCAAGCAGCAAACATCTGTGAGTTCAAACAGCCCAACCATCTCCGCTAGCGTTAAAATAAATCTCCAAGAAGTAGAAAACGGAAGTACGAACAGTTGTAATAGAGCAAGAAACAGCTGAGATTTTTCCCTCAGTTTTCAGATTCACAAACGGTTTAGTGCAATAAAGTAAGGGTTGGTGACAGTTGTAATCACATTATCCTTTCAACACAATTCAAACCCAACTTGTTTTGCTGGGGGTCAAACTCTGTTCTCTTCCTTTCAGATTTAAGTATCCTTTGTGAATTTAAATTGGACAGTTTCATTCCAGTTTCTAGTGGTCAATTTGTGCAGCAACTAGCCAGATTCTGGCACTCATTGGCAATATCACTGACAGGCTATGAGAATTATTCGCTGAGGAAATGGATCAAATCTTGCTAGTGTGGTGATGGTTGTTTACATGAGATTGGGGCCAAGGCATATTGTTGAAATAGTGCGGCTGTGCTTTTTCTAGCTGTCACGAGTGGGATAAAAATTCAATTTCCCAACAAAGCTATCCCTCACCTTGACGAGGACAAAAAGTACTTCTGAAAAAAAAACACATTCAAGTAGAGCTGAAGGAAAACAGTTCTGTCTTCTTTTCTCATGCCAGAACCAAGCAACCATTCATTTGATACAGGCTCTGGCAATAATGAATGAAAATAATTACTGTGAAGTATATGCAATTAACAGCTTTGTAAAAAGGTAAGTCCTTTAAAGGGGGTTTCAAATACACACTTGAACTGTGTTATGCTGGTAGTTTTGAAATCCGAAAATGAAATATTGGCACTGACATCAGACTATCAAATTGATAAAATCAATCCAATGACTAGGTTCTACTAATGGAGTGGTTGTAACATTTTTTTCCGTCTGATCTGCTGTGTTAATGCAGCCTCTTATTGCGATGATGTGCAGGCCTTGACATGTTTTATATTGCAGTCTAATTGGCTCAGATGGAGGTGTTAGGATGGTGGTTCCCACGCCACCCTCAATAACAAAAAATAGCACTTACTGCAAAATCCAAATTAAAAAACTGGCAATAAAATCCAAGTCAGTGTTCTATTTGTACAATTCTGATTTTTGTAGAAATCTCAATTCAGAAAGCAGAGGAATGTTCCATTCCTTACACTACAATTTCACCTTACTTTCAATTCAGAAGAGCTTAGCATCTCACAAAAACAAATTTGGATTTTTGGTTGCTGTTCTCTCTTGTAGTAGAAGGAACTGGTACCTAAAAGGTTAACACGAGATTGAATACAATATCACCCACATGGTGATGTTAAAAGGCATATAACCTAGAGTGAGGACCAGTCTGGAAATGAGTAGCAATGTATAAGGAGCTAGTATGGAATCCTCTCCATACTTGCTGTAAATATGTACATAGTTCAGTACTATTAATAAATACTTTCTTGTAACTCATACAAGACTGCTTCATAGTATCAAAACAGTATCCTTCAAGCATTGTGACACCAGAATATATCATATTAACAGTGGTAGAATCCATCACTTCTCGTAGTTTATTGCTCATTAGCAAATTGGGAAGCTTGAATTTGTAAACAAATTCTGTAGATATATCAGCAAAGTTCTTAGTTTGGTCTGCCAACAGAAAAGAGCTCCATACTGCATATGGATGATGCCAAATATGGAAACTGATTGCTAAACTTAATTGCCAAATATTATTTGTAGCTTAATCTTTTGGGCTAACTATCCTTCTCTAAAGCTTGCCAAGACAGCTGTCTCGAAAGCATTACTCAATTAGACCATATTATTGACACTCACTCTTACTCCAGTTATGTTAATTAGATCTCTATTTATTTTGTTCTCAGTCAGTCCTCTGATCTTGATCCTTCCATTGCCCTCCAGATATATGTTTCTGCACTCGCTATGTGTAAGTGCCTTTTGTCTATCCTATACTCAATGCATGTTTTCTTGTCCTTGCCAATTTCCTTATGTTCATCTTAGTTTTATGCAGATTATTCAATTTTAGCCTCCCCACCATTGCTCCAGCTACTGTTAACTCTAAAATTATGCATTACACAAAAACTCTTTCACATCGAATCTGGAATGATACACAACAGAGAAAAACCATTAGGGTCATCCTGAGTGTGCCAGCTCTTTAAAAGAACATCCCAATTATTTCTATTGCATTATCCTTAGCCCATATCTCTGCAAATTCTTTTCCCTTGTGTATTTTTTTATCCAATTCCCGTTTGAAAGTCATTCCACCACCTTATTGGTGGCAATTCATTGCCTAAAAATAATTCTCCTCATTTTGCCTCTTGTTATTTTGAGTGCAGACTCTTCTGCAACATTTTCCTCTTATTTACTCAGTCAAAAACTTTCATAGTTTTGAACAACTTTATTAAATATCCTGTCAACATTCTATACTTTAAGGAGCACAACTTTATCTGTCACTCTGTGCAACTGAAGTCCTGCACCCTGGGTACCATTCTGATAAATTGCCTCTGCATCCTCTCAAAGGCTTGACATCTTTCTCTGCTCTGGGTGTTTTAGAAAAAAAATATAGGGACAATGCTCCCTTTTAGGTTTTTTTGAAAGATGATTTCTTGTAAAAAGCAATTTATTTCCATTAACTAATTATGTGACCAAGCTGCCTAGGAAATAAACAATAGTAAAGAAGAATCAACGAGAAGTTGATTATAGGGCAATTGTAGTTCTTTATTCAGGCAGAGTTAGTTTTATTTTAGAACAAGTTGGTGGCAGGAAACAATTCTTTCAAGCAGAGTTCAATTAAAATTATGTGTATTGGCTAAAAATGTTGAACACTCTTGATAACTGAAGGACTCTACTAAAACTGAGCTGAGTCTCTTGAATGGCCAAACTGAGAACAAAAAGAGAAAGAATGAGGGAGACTGAGTGAAGAAAGAGAGTTCTTAGATACAAGGCTCCAAAGTTAAATATCATTAAAACCAGGATAGTCCTGACCGAGGTTAGCTGAGCTTAAGATCTAGTGCTGTCTCTGTTGAATGGGGAGACTAGAACAGTGGAATGGTTGAAGAAAATTTGAAGGGACAACTTTGCCTGAAGCATGTAGAAAATGCGGGAAATCTTGATCAGTAAATAAACATTTGAAGTAATATCAGACCAAATGGTTAATCTTCCAATTTTTGACAAATATCTGATTAGAGTTTTTGAAGGTGCAAGTCAAATGGGTGCAAAAGGAAATTTTAATTTAGAAGTTTAGTTTAGAGAATAAGTAACTGTGTTCATTGTATTTCCAATATCTTTAAAGTAATTGACTATTCAACATGGAATTTAGATATTAGGATTCATCTTCCTTGAATTTTGTGCAATAAAGTTGTTTGGGGCGATTCTCCCAAAAAAAGTTCTAAGTGCTGAAATTGCAGGAAAACTGGTATAAATTGTGATTACTTCTTCAGTGTGACTTCAGACAAGAATCTCACACACACCTCATAATCATGAATGTCATTAGAAGCTCAGGGGGTGGGGCCTATTCACATCAGAGTCTAACAGTTCTGGAACTGTGTGCATGTGCAGTGGCCCTGAGCTGTCAACGTATAGTTTGTTGGCCAGTTCAGCCAAAGCTCCCATGACCACTTCCAGGCTAGCTTTGACATTCCCCCCAACTCCCCTCCCTCCAAGATGGTACCCTTGCATATTTGCCTATAATCTGAAATATAACTTTCTCACTCCACTTCCTGTCACTCAGTCAGTTACATGCATGCTGACACTGCCTCAATAATCCAATCGGCTTCATATTTTTTAAAAATCAAATTATTTTTGAAAGCCTATATAAACAGCATCAACCACAGTACCCTTATCGACCCTTTTTGTTACTTCAAAGAACTAGATCAAGCTAATAAAAAATGATTTGCTGTTAACAAATCCATGATGGCTTTTATTTGTGAGCCCATATTTTTCCAAGTGGTGATTAATTCTGTCCTAGATTATTATCTCTAAATGTTTCCTTACTGGGAAGCTTTACTAACTAAAACTAGATAGTTAGCAACATTGTGTGACTTGTCTTCCAGGCATTGTAGGAAAAAAGCACTTCACTGCATCATATGCTTCTTGGATGTGCTCACTGTTTGGGAGAAAGGTGAGTTTGAGAGCTAAATGCAATCCAGGATGTGCTATCCTGAGGAGAAATCTGCTTATATTAGGGCAGCCTGAGCTTCCAAGCCATCCTGATCAATGGTTTAATGCTTGGTTGGATCTTTGGAAGAACATGCAGTAAGGGATCAACGTGGTTCACCACATCATCCTCCCCCCCTTCCTCCTCCTCTGAAGACATGTGCCACTCCTCAGCACCTTTCTTTTCAAGGACCACAACTCTGTTTAGGGCCATGTTGTGCATAGAGCAGTAGACTGTAGGACTCGAAATCCAGAGGGAGGGTACCCTACCAATTGATCAAGGCTATAGGACCATATCATCAGGAATCCAGCAGCCTGCTCTATGTTGGTCTTTGCGCTGAGATGGCAAATAGTGTCAACATTGCCCGTGTCTCTGTTTTACTGTAAACATTAGTGTCCACAGCCAATTCTTCAGTGAGCAGCCTTTATCCTCCAGCAGCCATCCAAGTAAACCCTCAGTTAGTTTGAACACCTGCGGCACTTGTTTCAGAATGAAGATGTCATGGCAGCTACCAGTAAACTGTGCGCAGTCCTGCAGGAAATCTCCATGGTGGTTTCACACCAATACTTTCTGAGGGAGTGGAATTCTTTCCTATTGAGAAATGTGACTGGCTGCCCCACAAGGACTTTGGTTGTCAAATGGATAAAGTTGATCAGCTCCTGTCCCAGAAGGAATCCAGGGATGGAGGAAAATCCTACAGCTCTCTGTACCTGCCTGTCCCATCCTTCTGGACATCTTGATGCCCCCTCAAACAGGGTGCCAACCTGATCCTACGATGGGCTTGTGATAAGCCAGTCAAGTTTGCTGCTTCCTCTTCAAATGAGTCGGAGGCAAAGAACTTCAAGGTCAACTTCTCGGTGATACAAGGTAAACATTCATGTCTGGTGAAACCAGAGTTGCAACTCCAAAACAGCCTACAAGGCAGCAGGCAATTACTTTGATGGCACAGAGTCTGATGATACTGACTGTCCAACCTATGTGGAAGCTAGTCGATCCTATAATGAAGGTATCATCTTCTTTCCCTCCCATCTCCCAGGCAGCATCATCAGGCTGCATTTGTTGTTGAAGTGTCTGGTTCTTATTGTTAATCATCACCAACTCTGGGTAACTGAGCTCCCTGTCCTGGGATGATCTTACTTGTCACCAGAACAGCTGTCTGAACCCATTGCTGTTCCTCACTAAACCCCTGCATGTTGTCTACATATTAAACTCTTTGCTAGCTCTGCTCCTGCAATAGCCACAGTGTGCCGGTACATGAAGCTCTCTGCTTCTTCCTTCCTTTATCAGTTATTAAGAATTTCTCTGGCCTCTATGACTGGCTTCCCACCGTGCTGCCACCTCCAGTCCTCAGATGCATTTGTGTGACGCATGTAATTCGTATGTTTGCGTGTAAATAAAAAATAAAAGTGCATGGAATTGGAGATAACATTGATTAGGAGGATAGAGACAGAGAGTCAAGATATTTTTGAAGATGTAACCAAGAAGATAGATGACGGCAGTGCAGTTGATGTTGTCCACATGAACTTTAGCAAGGTCTTTGACAAGTTATTGCATGGTAGGGTGTTGCATAAGGTTAAATCTCATGGGATTCAGGGTGAGGCAGCTAAATGGATACAAAATTGGCTTCTTGACAGGAGGCAAAGGGTGGTTGTAGAGGCTTGTTTTTAAAACTAGAGGCCTGTGACCAGTGGTGTGCCTCAGGGATCAGTGCTAGGGTCCACTGCTATTTATTATTTATTTGAATAATTTGGATGAGAATGTGGGAGGCATGGTTAGTAAGTTTGCAGATGCCACCAAGATTGGTGGCACAGTGAACAGTGAAGAAAGTTATCTTGGATTGCAACGGGATCTTGATCAATTGAGCTAGTGGATTGACAAATGGCAGATGGAGTTAAATTTAGAAAAATGCGAGATGATGCATTTTGGTCGATTGAACCAGGGCAGGACTTACTCAGTTAATGGTAGGGCGTTGGGGAGAGTTACAGAACAAAGAAATCTATCGGTAGATGTTTGTAGCTCCTTGAAAGTGGAGTCACAGGTGGACAGAGTGGTGAAGAAGGCATTCAGCATGTTTGGTTTCATCAATCAGAACACTGAATACGGGAGTTGGGATGTCTTGTCAAAGTTTTACAAGACATTGGTAAGGCCACACTTGGAATACTGTGTACATTCTGCTCACCCTTTTATAGAAAAGATATTATTAAACTAGAAAGTGTAAAAAAGATTTCCTCGGATGCTATGGGGACTTGATGGTTTGAGTTACAAGGAGAGGCTGGATAGACTGGGACTTTTTTCTCTGGAGCGTTGAAAGCTGAAGGGTGATCTTACAGAGCTTTATAAAATAATGAGGGGCATAGGCAGCTAGATAGTTAATATCTTTTCCCAAAGATAGGGAAGTCTAAAACTCGAGGGCATAGTTTTAAGGTGAGAAGTGAGAGATACAAAAGTGTCCAGAGGGGCAGTTTTTTTCACACAGAGGGTGGTGAGTGTCTGGAACAAGCTTCCAGAGATAGTAATAATCTATTTTCCTGCCTACAACAGAATTTGGTTCTGGGCAGGAAGACACCTAGTCAACTATCCTATTGTAATGTCAACTTAAGCCCTTAAGTGGCCAAGTACCTAAAATTTTAGGGCCTCATCCTATTATCCCTGGTCTTAAGCCATTCAGTGTGCATGCCAGCAATCAGCTGATCATCTTGGCAGAGGTTTGGGACCCTCTGTCAGAGGCATCCAATGTCTGATCAGGTCTGGATACAGGGAAAGGGGGGTCACCGAGAACCACATTCTGTTCTTGCTGCCGACCCTTCTCTTGGGAGGCCCCCTACACTGCAAACTCCTCCCCTGGTATTGCTTACTGGTGGTAAGGTTTGCCCCAGTGCCTTTTCTTCCGACTGCATCCACCATCTTCCCAGTGGCATTGTTGAATACAAGAGTGCAGGCCTCTGATTGGCTAGCAGCTTTCAGTCAGTGAGACTTACGCCTTTGGGGCCAGGGAAAGCCTGCTCACCACTGGCCACATCCTGCCTCATTGGCTTGTAGCGTGGTGGGCCTTCCCAAAAAGAGGCAGCACAATGCTCTCATTGACAGACTCTCTTCAACAAGAATCCATCCAAATGGATGAACAGGACATGACAAGAGGTCTATAATGGAGGCTGAGCTTTTCACCATGCATTTCAATGACTTGGGTGAAGTTATATTTGTATGTTTCTGGATGACATTAAACTAGGAAGTGCAATAAGTTAATTTTGAGGAAGTTCCACTGCTCTTAAAAAGCACTTAAAAATGTTAAATTGCAGCTTTTATATTGGATTTTATAACACTAATCTTTCCAAAATAGCTTGCATTTTTGCTTGCGATGTAAATCTGCTGTGCCACTGTTGTGTGAAATCAGCGCAGATTGGGTTTGTTGCCTTAATTAAGACAGTAGTGAATTTATGAAGCCTTGAAATTATGCGATCAATTAACAAAATAAAATCAAGCATCAGATCAAACCCAAGATTAGGTGCAATAACTTTTCTTGTCAGCTTAGATCTTGTTGTCTCTTTTTTGGGGACCGTGAATTAGATTCAATTTGAATGGGTTGTTGTAGTATGTGTAGAGATGGATTGCCCAGTCTCCTCTGTGTATTGGCTTTTTAACTTTAAGAATGAAGGAAAGTTTAAAACAATATTAGCAGGACAAAAATGTCACTGAAATGCTTCTCTGCTAGTTAATGACCATGAGCTGATGCTGCGTGCTGTCATTATGTGCACTGACCTGTGTCACATTCTCAACTTGATGGAATCTGTTCTCACCAGACTTGGGGCAGTGAAGCGGAGACAGACAGGGAATCATCAGCCCAGTCTCCTACAATGTACGTAGGTGAACGTCAGCTAATCTCCTTCCTTAAAGGAAATGATCTGGATTCTTAGTGGGCTCAGGATAGTGGGTTACGTTAGAAACTATATAGGTGGGGCTGGAAGGATGCGAATGTATTCACATTTAGTAAGTGTGCACCAAGTAAAGGAAGCCATGTTTATGCAAGAAAAAACAATAGCTATCCTTTATGCAGGAAGCAGAAATTATGAGAATATATTACCAAAGGTCATGCTTAGAAAATACATTAAAGGAATTGGTTCCTTTAGTTCTACTTATTAAGAAAAATTATTTACTATTGCAATATTTATTTGATTTACTATTGCAGCAGATATTCTTTTAAACTGTTTATTGAAATGATTGTTGCTCCCTCACATCCTTGCGTTTCATTATCTCATAAACTCCCACCCGGTGTTACCTTACATTGCAAAACTCTTGCAAAAGAGCTCCAATAAGATTTGAAATAAAATCTGTTGAAAACACAGCACTTCTATCTTTTCGCATTACAACATCATCCACTAACACAATGGCAAGCATCCTGACCCAGATATTTACCAAGACTTTTATCTGCTTTCTTGTGAAGGGACTGATTCATCCTAAATGGGTGTCTGTAGCCTTTCTATCTACACAAGTGTAGACAATGAGTGTGAGTAGACTATTTAACTGTGTGGTGGTTGGTGAGAGATGGGGTATGCAGATAGGGAAAGGTATCTCAGCCAAATTTGAGACATTAGACACAGATGCTATTCAGGCAATTAGCTGACAGCAATTTGGCTGAGCAATTGCAGGATTAATCAATTCGTCCCCTGATGTGTGCTGATTCATCTGATTTCAGACCAGGCAGTAGGAGGGTTAGTGCCCTGACTGACAGGGGGTAAATAAATTAAGGTTGCTGCGTACTGTCCTTTGCTGCCTGTTGGAAAGTGCACATTTGTGGACTTGGATGAGCAGAAAATCAGGCTTGCTTATGATGTTTGTTATTGAGACTACAGCCTTAGCTTGAATTTGAGTTAGCAGATCCATGAAACATACCCAAGCCCAAGACAGCGATTTTAACAGAGAAGAAAGATTCAAGAGAAAGGAAAAATGGCAATTGAACAATATTTCCTATAACTTGAAGATAGAGACCTCATAGCAGGGCTGCAGAGAGATATGGATAGGTTGAACATAGAACATAGAACATAGAACATAGAACATTACAGCACAGAACAGGCCCTTCGGCCTTCGATGTTGTGCCGACCAAAATAAAAAGCAATGCCCCTCCAAACTAAACCATTCCCTTCTCTTCCATATACTTATCAATTAACCTCTTAAACGCCACCAAACTTGGCGCATCTACAACAGCTGCAGGCAGGGCATTCCACTCCCTAATCACTCTTTGAGTAAAGAACCTACCTCTGATATCCGTCCTATAACTCATACCCCTTAATTTAAAGCTGTGTCCCCTCGTGCTAGCTTTCTCCATCCTAGGAAAAAGGCTATCACTGTCCACCCTATCTAAACCTCTAATCATCTTATATGCTTCAATAAGATCCCCTCTTAGCCGCCTCCTTTCTAACGAAAACAACCTCAAATCCTTCAACCTCTCTTCATAGGACCTGCCCTCCATACCAGGCAACATCCTGGTAAACCTCCTCTGTACCCTCTCCAATGCCTCCACATCTTTCTTATAATGTGGGGACCAGAACTGCACACAATACTCCAAGTGCGGCCGCACTAGAGTTTTGTACAGTTGCAACATGATGCTGCGGCTCCTAAATTCAATCCCCCTACCAATAAAAGCTAAGACTCCATATGCCTTCTTAACAACTTTATCCACTTGACTGCCTACTTTCAGGGATCTATTGACACATACACCAAGATCCTTCTGTTCCTCAACACTATTAAGAGCCCTACCATTAGCCCTATACTCTACACATTTATTGTTCCTGCCAAAGTGCATTACCTCACAAAGGTAATGTGAGTGAGTGAGCGAGGACCTGGCAGATGTTAGCAAGTGTGAGGTTATCCACTTTGGTAGAAATAATAATAGGAGGGACTATTATTTAAAAGGCAAAAAGCTGCAACATTCTATGGTGCAGAGGGATCTGGGGGTCCTTGTGCAGCAGGTGATTAAGGTGAATGGGATGTTGGCCTTTATAGCGAGGGGGATGAATATAAAAGTAGGGAGTTCTTGTTGCAACTGTACAGGGTGCTGGTGAGGCTGCAGCTGGAGTACTGGGTGCAGTTTTAGTCACTGCATTTGCGGAAGGATATATTGGCTTTGGAGGGAGTGCAGAAGAGATTCACTAGGCTGATGCCGGAGATAAGGGGGTTAGCCTATGAAGAGAGATTGAGTAGACTAGGTTTGTACTCGTTGGAGTTTAGAAGGTTGAGGTGGGATCTTATAGAGACATATAAGATAATGAAAGGGATGGATAGGGTAGAGGTAGAGAGATTCTTCCCGCTTAGAAATGATAGCAGTACTAGGGGGCACAGCCTCAAAATAAGGGGGGGGGGGGCATTTTAGATTAGTGTTGAGGAGGGACTTCTTCAGTCAAAGGGTCTTTGGATCTTTGAATCTTTGGAATTTTCTGCCAGTTGAAGTGGTGGAGGCTTCCTCGCTGAATATATTTAAGTTACTGATAAATAGGTTTCTAATAAGCAAGTGAATTAAGGGTTATGAGGATAAAGCGGGGAAGTGGAACTGATCCACTTCAGATCAGCCGTGATCCTACTGAATGGTGGGGGAGGTTTGAGGGGCTAGATGGCCTACTTCTGCTCCTATTTCTTATGTTCTTATGTTTATACTGCTGCTTTACAGCTCCAGAGACATGGGTTTGATTCACTGGGCTTAGGTCACTGTTTATATGGAGTTTGGACATTCTCCCCATGTCTTCATGGGTTTCCACCAGATGCTCTGGTTTCCTCCCCACGGCCCAAAGATGTGCCGGTTGAGTGCATTGGTTATGCTAAACTGTCCCTTAGTGTCCTGGGATGCGTAGGTTAGAGAGATTATTGGGATAAATATGTGGGTTATGGGATTAGGGGCTAGGTGGGATTGTTGTTGGAACAGACTCAATGGACTGAATGGCCTCATATGGAACCCTCATATAGGGTTCCTATGATCTGTTCATTATCACATTGTTTTGTGGGGAAGTTTGCTGCGCATCAATTGATTAGAACTCAGTAAGAATTTAGCAACACCAATTTTTAATCCAACCGATTTATTTGATCGTAAAATTGCAAGCTTTCAACACTCTTGGGTCTTCCTCAGGGCATTTGCCTGAGGAAGACACAAGAGTGTTGAAAGCTTGCAATTTTACTATCAAATAAATCGGTTGGATTAAAAATTGATGTTGCTAAATTCTTACTGAGTTCTTACCACCCCAAACCAACGCCGGCATCTTTACATCATCAATTGATTGTCATGTTTCCTGTATTGAAAGAATGATTACATCTCAGTTGGCTGTAAAAAACTTTGAGATATACTGAGGTTGTTAAAAAAAAATTACACAAATCCAAATCTCCATTTTTCTCCAAATACTGGACCACTTTTCTTTTTTTTTAGAAAAAAGGCAACAGCCAGAATCTTCCGGCTGTTCACACTAATGGAATTTTCTGGTTCTCTGCAATGAACAGAGATTTGGTTGTGTGCCAAATTCTCCCTCCTCACTTGCAACAGCAGCGGGGCACAAACAGCTGAAAAACTCCCAAAGGAAAACATTTCATGACATATCACCTTATTGTGCAGTGAAAGTTTTCCTAAATTTTCTCCTCATTGTTTCAGGAACAGTTTTGAATTGGAAATTACTAACTTCCCAACCATATAAAGTAATCTTTACCTTCTCCCCCTCCCAATCTTAGATTTCTCTGCAGTGGCCAAACCAGTTCCAGTGTATATTAGTCTGGTAGATGGTAAGGGAGAAATGCTCAATGTGAGCCGTTTGTGGTCTCCATGTTTGTAATGCATGTGCACACTATATAAATCTCCAGAGCGGGATAATACAAGTCCTGTCAGCTCTCTCTAAATGAAGTGATACAAATAGAATCACTAGAAGCTTGCTCCAGCAGTTACTACTGAAAGGGATCAATGTGTTAGGAATGGGATTTGGGGCTCTTTGAGTTAACACATTAGGGTGGGTTTACTTTAACTAGCTGGGCGCGAGAAGGTAAGAATGAGACACAGGAAAAATCCGAAGTGAATGCAAGTTTTGTGGATTTCATAACACCTCAAAACAAATGAAATAAAACCCTCTCTAAGCTTAAGAAAAATGTTTCCCACAGTCTTGTTCAAAGTCTGTATACATAATTTCTGATTAGTTAGCCTCAATATTAATTAAATCCAGCTGCAGATGTATGTGTAAGAGGCTGAATTAATTCAATATTTTGGTCCTAGCAAATAACTGCCCTCTTTTAAAAGAAACAGCTTTTTATTTAGAAATAATCGTTGGGGAATTTGATGAGTGACAGGCTGGTCGGTGACCTTTGATGTTGGAAAAAAAGTTCTTTAAGAAACAATTCACTGGAATCTCAGAGGGCATTTTGCCATTTTGTTTCATGACATTTTTGATTACTTCAATCTTAACATTCCGAATAGTGTTGCAACAAAATAATGACTGCAATAATCATTGTAATCTATCATCTCATCATCAATCATTATTACTGTGCTGGAGTGGGATTTCCTGGAAATGGATGTGTCGATGTTTTGAGTGGCACAATGGTTAGCACTGCTGCCTCACAGTGCCAGGGACCCAAGTTCAATTCTGGTCTCAGATTGCTGTCTGTGTGGAGTTTGCATGTTTGCCCTGTGTCTGCATGGGTTTCCTCCTACACCCCAAAGGTGCACAGATTAGGTGGACTGACCATGCTCAGTTGCCTCTTAATGTCAGGGGGACTATCTAGGATTGGATGAGATTGTTGTTGGCAGAATGGCCTCCTCCTGCATTGTAGGGATTCTTTGAAGTCACCTTCAAGCTAAGTTTGATGTCTGATTCATCTTTTGTTTCACTTTTCAATACAGTGTCCATTCCCTCCGCCAGCCCTGTCATTCATTTAATTCCATTATTTGTATTAATGGTATATTTGACTGCCTGCTAATTATTCATTTGGTTCAAATTCTCAGTGTCTGTGCCTTCACACTTTAGATTTCAGTGTGAATTGCTTTTTATAGCAGCTTAATACTTAGGTCTATTTTTGAGAAAAGTGTTATTGCAAATTAATACAAAAAAACTGTCATTCTCTTTTAGATTGCAGGAGTTGGAAATATTAAATTAGAGGATAAAGAAAAATCAAGTATGGTAGAAAGAATAAAGAGGAACGGTCAAACTAGAAGTGGAAGACAAAGCTTTGAAACGATGTGAGCCGAATAGAAAAAATGTATCAAAAATTTAAAAGTGAACATTGGAATGGAAATATGCTTGAGCGAAAGCAATAAATGCCTGACAAGAGAAACATAAAGGCTAAGATTCTCTCCAAAAAATTCAAAGATCCCAAGTGCAGGAAATTTGGGAGTAAATCCCGTCGATTTTTTTAGCGCGATTTACAGAATGATTCTCCAACACTCTGCACGTCAGAGAGTGCCCTAGCACATTCACTCTGAAAATTTGGAGGCAGGGCCTATTTCCACCCGAGAGGCTGGGTCCAGACAGTTCCTGACTCCTCCCAATGCTGCTGGAAAGCCCCAATATTCCCCCCTCAACCAGCTCCGACCTCCTCCTGACAGCCATGATAACCCCCCTCACCTGGATGACCAGGTCCAACCACCCTGTTCTTGCCTTTCCCCAACGTTATAATTGCAGATGGCGTGAAACAACCGCCTTGTCCCCATTGATTGCTCTCCAATAGGCCCCACCCATCTGGCCCCACTGCCTTGGCACTTCCTAATACCTTGTGGGCAGTTCCAAGGCAGCCCTTGGTCAGTGCCAGGTTAGTACTGCCCAAGGGGCTTCACCCATTTACCCATGACCTTCCGGGGGGCCTCAATGGCTTCTCTTCCCACCAGCGGGTCGGGTTGCTTGTTACCCATTAGTGGGGAGCAGTAGTGAACCTCGCTGTAGCGAGTCTCTCCTGGTGGCAGGGGAGACACTAGTGGGCCAGAAGAATACTGTCCTGGGCCCACTAATCAAATAGAATCTGCGATCTCAATATGCTAATCAACTCTGTACCAAATTCTAAAAACTTAGAGATGTACAGAGGCCGTGACATCCAGCAGGAAGACTGCAGAATGACCCCCGCTGATGTCTCCTGGCCTGCTGTTTTCTAGCAATGCAGCGTGATGGGAGAATCACCCCCAGAGTTTTTGTATTGATCTTCATTCACAACTTCAAATCTGAAAGCTGATAAAATTAATTACAATAATTTGTTGTGTCAATCTATACATTATGTCCACAGGGATTGTGCCAGAGGACTGGAGAGTGGCGAACGTTGTTCCTCTGTTCAAGAAAGGAAATAGAAATGGCTCTGGTAATTATAAGCCAGTTAGTCTTACTTCAGTGGTCAATAAGTTAATAGAAAAGGTCTTGAGGAATAAGATTTATGACCATTGGAAACATGCAGCTTAATTCGGGATAGGCAGCATGGTTTCATGAGGGGTAAGTCTTGCCTCACAAATTTGATTGAATTCTTTGAGTCAGTAATTAAGTGTGTAGATGAAGGTAAAGCAGTTGCTGATATATACATGGATTTTAGTAAGGTATTGGATAAGATTCCCCATGGTAGGCTCATGAAGAAAGTAAGAATGTGTGGAATAGAAGGAAATTTGGCTGATGAGATAAGTAACTGGCTGTCTCATAGAAGACAGAGGGTGGCGGTGGAGGGAAAATTTTTAGACTGGAGGCTAGCTACCAGCAATGTACCAAACGGATCAGTGCTGGGTCCTCAGCTATTTGTAATTTTTACCAATGACTTGGAAGAGATGGCTGAAGAATGGGATAGTAAATTTGCTGATAACACCAACATTGGTGGAGTAGTGGATGAGGTGGAGGGGTCTTGTAGGCTACAAAGAGACATTGATAAGATGCAGAGCTGGGCTGAAAGGTGGCAAATGGAGTTTAATGCTATTAAATGCAAAGTGGTTCATTTTGGTAGGACAAACTTGAATGCAGATTACGAAGTCAATGGTAGGGTTCTGAGGAATGTGGAGGAACGGAGAGATCTTGGAGTTCATATCTACAGATCTCTAAGGGTTGCCACTCAAGTGAATGGAGCCATGAAGAAGGCTTATAGTGTGTTAGCATTTATTAACAGGGGGTTTGAGTTTAAGAACTGTGGGGTTATGCTGCAACTATACAGGGCCTTGGTAAGACCACATCTGGAATATTGTGTGCAGTTCTGGTCATCTCATTATAAGAAGAATGTGGAAGCATTAGAGAGAGTGCAGAGGAGATTTAACAGGTTGCTGCCTGGTTTGGACGGTAGATCTCATGAGGAAAGGTTGAGGGAGCTGAGGCTTTTCTCTTTAGAGTGGAGGAGGATGAGAGGTGACTTAATAGAAGTTTATAAGATGATGAGGGGGATGGATAGAGTGGATGTTCAGAGACTATTCCCTTGGGTGGATGTAGCCATTACTAAAGGGCAGAAATATAAGGTTCATGGTGGGAGATATAGGAATGATGTCCGAGGTAGATTCTTTACTCAGAGAGTGGTTAGAATGTGGAATGCACTGCCTGCTGTGATAGTGGAGTCGGACACTTTAGGGACTTTCAAGCGGTAATTGGATAGGCATATGGAACATACTAGAATGATAGGGAATAGGATAGATTGATCTTGGGTTCGGACGTAGCTCAGCACAACTTCAAGGGCCAAAGGACCTGTACTCTGCTGTACTGTTCTATGTTCTATGACATACACTTTCTGTAAATGGTTTTTGCAGTTCATAATGGCAAATTTGTCACACAGTGATTACACTCTCCCACTAGTGATGGTACTGTGACACTTCAGCTTTGCCGCTCCCACCATTGTAGAAAATGTTCCTGTCAACAATAGAGTTGTTGAGGTTTAAAGCACGGAAACAGGCCCTTTGGCCCAACTTGTCCATGCCATTAAGTTTTTAACCACTAAACTAGTCTCAATTGCCTGCGTTTGGCCCATATCTCTCTATACCCATCTTAACCATGCAACTGTCTAAATGTTTTTAAAAGACCAAATTGTACATGTCTCAACTACTGTCTGTGGCAGCTCGTTCTAAACACTCATCACCCTTTGAGTGTAGAAAGTACCCCTCTGGACCATTCTGTATCTTTCCCTTCTCACCTTAAATACTTTCTAAATTTCCATATGTTTTGACATTTTAAATCAAATTTTTAATAAAGATAAAGCAAGAATGTATGATTTTGACATTCTGGTCCAATTATCCTTGCCCTTTAAGCCATGTCATCAGGAAACCATGTTTGGCCTTGACACTCCCTGCACAACATTATGGGAGATAGTCTACTATTTCAATAATTAATTCCAATTATTCTCCAAGAGTTTTTCAATTACTTTCCTGCAATCTGGATGGTCGCAGAGACAGATTAAGTCAGTGAATTTGATCACTTTGAACTGAAACCGAGAAGAACCTTTTGGTGACAGAAATAGCACAGCCTTTGTCCTTGAAACTAAGTGAAAAGCCTCTAAAGGTGAAAAAGAATTTCTGATCGAATCCATCACAATCCTATTTACCGACGCTTTTTATTGAAGTAAGTAAGCATTTTTACCAAACAATGGAGGTATTAGATGCAGAGTAGGGGCTGAAGTTAACAGTTGTGTCTCTGTCCAGGCCGGTGCTAATTATGTCGTTATAATAATTAAAAGGGCAGCTGGAAGACGCATCACAGGATGTTACGTTAACAGGTCACCACAGACCAAACAACACAGACATTTCCACAGTGTTGTCGCTTGTTGAAGTGAGACGCTCAGAACTCCAGATACTGGTGCAGCTGCCAGATGTGGGCTTGCTGTAGACTATTTTAGGTTTACAAGCTGTATAATGAAAATCTGGAAGCATTCCACTGTTGGCAAATACTTCTGGTCTATTAAATCACATGAAGCACGAAACATCATGCTAGGGAGGAAGGGATATTCTGGCAAGTGTTTTGTGTTAAACTGACCTAGATTAGGTAGCGTATTTAGGGATTCCAGTCAAAGGTATTACAATACCTATAAGGTGCAGAGTCCTCTTTTTGCACTGTGCTTGTACTGGCTAAGAAAACTTAAAACATTAATTTATTTCAGGTTTTCAGTATTTGTAGTATTTTGCTTTTATTTACAAAAGTTAATTGTTGCTTTTCTGAACTTTGCACGAGCGGGCAGCATGGTAGCACAGTGGTTAGCACTGCTACTTCAGTGCTGGGTTTGATTCCCACCTTGGTTCATTGTCTGTATGGAGTACTCCTCGTGTCTGTGTGGGTTTTTTTCCCACGTTTTGAAGGATCTGTCGGTTAGGTGCATTGATCTGAACAAGTGCTGGACTGTGGTGACTAGGGGAATTTCACAGTAACTTCATTGCAGTGTTAATGTAAGACTTGTGAGTAATAAATTAACTTTAAAATGAAAACTGACCTTTAACTGTGAGAAAGAATGGAATCTTCATACAATCCATTTAACAAAACTGAAACAGTCCGTGTGGGTGAAACTGCAGTGTAATGATTATAGACTGTTTTCTCCCACACAAACCTAACCATGCCATTTGCTAGAATGTATCAGGGCAATGCAGTTGGAAGATTATCTTTCCTTGAAGCATGTGTCAGCGGGAGACACTGCTTTGAAACATGATTTCTATAATTATAGCAAGCCTGGAACTAATGTAGCTAACTAAAGTGATACTGCAAAACAAAAAAAAAGTAACCTTAAGCCAAGATCTCCCCCTCCCCTGATTATACAAATAAAAGTTTGGGCATGTCAGTATTAGGCAGATATTAAATTTAGGAGCCTAAGCTGAAAATCATGTCAGATTTTGAAGACTAATTGATGAAAGTTTGGTCTGAGGTACATTGACCGATGATAGGAAAATGAGATTGATAGCTGGAAGATTAAAACACTGGAAGCTTGGACAGGAACTCCCATTACAAGACTCATAAAAGTATGTAAAGGTTAATAAAGTTAAGATGAAGATTGCTTCTTGGCCTTTACAGGCAGTGGACTGTGGCGACTGGAGGATTTTCACAATAACATCATTACTATGTGAATATAAGCCTACTTTTGACTAATAAATGTGACTAATAAATAAACTTTACTTTTATTTGATTTTATCAAACTTGAGATCAGGTGTAATGCCTGGCACAGTAGTTAACACTGTTGCCTCACAGCGCCAGGGACCTAGGTGTGATTCCTGGCTTGGGTCACTGTCTATGCGGAGTCTGCACATTCTCCCCATGTCTGCGTGAGTTTGCTCTGGGTGCTCCAGTTTCCTTCCACAGCCCAAAAACGTGCAGGGTAGGTGCATTGGCCATGTTAAATTCTCCTTTGTTGTATCCAAACAGGCACTACAGTGTGGTGATTAGGCGATTTTCACAGTAGATTCATTACTATGTGAAAGTAAGCCTACTTTTGACTAATAGATAAACTTTACTTTTACTTTTCTTTATCGAACCTGAGATCAGCTGAAATGCCTGCTCTTGTCAATTTGGATCCTGAATATATCTCTCTTGTAGGGATCATGAATTGGATCCAATTTGAATTTGAATTGGTTTTGGATCAAGCAAAGAGATGACTTCCCCATGCTAAATAGTTTTGTGACCCTCGAGCAGGATAGGAGGTTTTAGTTCAGTCTGATTCTGGTAGCAGGCCTGGAGGCCTGTTCTTGTGTGATAATTTTCTTTGTCCTTTGATTGTTCTTTGAACTAAGGAGTTCCCCTGTTCACTCTGCACATTGGCTTTGTAACTCTGAGAAAGAAATTTAACAAAAGGTTGATAAAGTTATGCAACTTAGAGAATAACTACACCAAGCACTACAATAATTCAAAAGCATGTTCAACAGGAATGTGATGTTATTATTGCTGGCGAATTGTAAACCCAGGGCAATGCAAATCCCTAAGCCCCACCATATCTGCTGGCTGTTGACAGTTACTAGGCTGCATTTGTACATGAAATATTTGTTCAAGCCAATAACTTGCACCTGCAATGGCATTGTGTTTCTTGGATCACCTACACGTACTCGGAACATTTTTTCCATTCTACAGTGTGCTTCAAGGATTTAGGTCAGCTTTGGATCATAGGAGTGGCAGACCGTTCTCCCCTTGCAATTTGTTCCATCATTCAATGAGGACATGACTGCCAACATTGCAACTTCATCTACTTGCTAAGGGTTAGATCTGTAACCCTTAACACTGTGCCAATAAGCATCCTCTCTCAGTCTGACATTTTCAATTGAGCTGACCACAAGTCTTTTTGAGGAGGGGAGGAATTCCAAAGTTCAGCTACTCTTTACATGAAAACATTCTTTCCGATGCAGTCTGACTTTAATTTTAATATTCTGCTCCTAGTTCTGGACTCCCCACCAAAGGAAATTGTGTAGATACAGAGAAACTATCAATCTTTGATCAGTCTCAATTAGATAACCTCTTAATTTCTATATTCAGGTCAATACAAACTTAATGTATACAATCTGCCATCAATTTAATCTTTTAGCTCCAATATCATTCCACTTATGTTCTTTCCAAGGACCAGAACTGAAGACAGGTCAATCTAACCAGAGTTCTGTTTTTGTGTTCCCAAAATTTCCATTCTCATCTACTTCTCCTCTCAAGATGAAGATTCTGTTTGCCTTTTGAATTATCTTTCTTCTTATACCTGGTCTGCTTTGTTTAGTAATTTCTGTTCTTGGATCCCTAAACATTACTGCTCATCTCATCTGCTGTCTTGGGGAGATAATCTGATCTATCTTTTTCAGGTTGAAAGTGAGTGACCTGGTATTCATCAACAATTGGTGGCACAGTGTTTAGCACTGCTGCCTCACAATGGTTAGCTCAGTCCAACACCAGCATCTCCACATCATGGCTATCATCGTCACTTAGGATTCCGTAAGTGTCTAAGTTTTGCATGTTTATTGATGTCTTTTCTTTTACTTCACAGGTGATTCGTTCTGCCTTGTTGACCAACAAGAGGCATACACGCTGTGGGTCATGCGAGGCTGCTCTTGGATGTTGCTTCGAGAGTAACCTAGTGCTTCACGTCATTAGTGTACGCTTAAACTGGACCATCTGACGGGCAACTCGACAGCTCAGTGACTATCACTGTTTGCTGTGCAGATATACGGATTTGGGCCAGTGTCTGTGGGAGTTTGCACATTCTCTCTGTGTCTGCATGTGTTTTCACTGAATGCTTCAGTTTCCTCTGACAGTCCAAAAGACATTCTGGTTAGATGCATTGGCCATGCTATATTCTCCCTCATTGTACCCAAACAGATGCTGCAGTGTGGTCACTGGGGGATCTTCACAGTAGCTTCATTGCAAAGTTAATGAAAGCCTACTTGTGAAACTAATAAATAAATTTAAACAGTTAACTCCAGTTTAGCCCATGAGCTTAACTTAATATCCTATAGCATTGTTCTGCTTCTATTTATAATAGTTACTATGCTGCCTAACTTTGTGTCATGATCAAACTTAGATAGACGACTCTCTACTTCTTTATCCATGTCCTTTATAGATAATGAAAAGCTGAGGCACTAGTATAGATCCCTGGGGGAAACCATGAGACACATTCTGCCAGTTGGAGTATACACTCTTATCTCTTATCTATCTCCTATCAATACCTTATCCAAGCTGCTGGATTTCCTCTAGTTCTGAGAGCTCTCACTTTTGTTAATTAACTCTGATGTAGAGATTATCATTGTTCTTCCCATTTGGCCCTTTCACAGGATAATTATCCAAGAATCCCCTTTGATTTGTCTTATTTGGAAATGAAAACAACGCTTTGTAGGGAAACATTTCTGAGGGGAGGCAGTGATATAGTGATAATGTCGCTGGACTAGTAATCCAGCAATCCAGGGTAATGTGCTGGGGACACAGGCTCAAATCCCACCATGTGTTTCCTCTGGGTGCTTCAGTTTCCTCCAATAGTTCAAAAAACATTCTGATATGAAATTTGAATTCAATAAAAATTAATTAATTAGAAGGTCTACTGATAACCTTGAAACCATTATTGATTGTTATAAAAACCTGTCTGGTTCACTAATGCCCTGAAGGACATCTACCAAACTTTTCTGGCCTGCACGTGTCTCTAGACTCACATTAATGTGATTGACTCTTAAAATGCCATCAGGAATGGACAATAAATGCTGGCTCAGCCAGCAACGCCCACTTCCCATGAATAAATAAAAAAGCTGGATTTCACTACAGACTTTACTCTTCCAAGTATACCCGTTTGTTTGCACTCGTCTGGGGAAAATGATTGTGAAATTTTAAATTCACAACTGGGCACTGATGGAGTTGTGCCAAATGCTTCGAGATGGGCACAATCTAAGGCACAATCATGGCACTGCCGATGGGTATCAAAGTTAATTTAATGCTGAATATTTTCGCCTCTAGCTCTTTCTAAGCTGCCACAAGGAACATAAATCAGTCTGCATTCCACAGATGCAGTCATTAGGTGAATCTTTCACTGCTTATAGGAGCAAACAATTTTATCACTTTCCCTATGGACAAGCAGGAGAGTACTGGGATCATTGATTTCACACATGCATCCTTATATGCTCCCCCACACAATACTGGTCATTCATAAACTGAAAGGCGTTGTTCTGTTGATGTGCAAGTAATATGTGATCACAAGTACCAAATCACAAAGAATTTGAACTGCTTTGTTGTTGCTAATATGGATTTTGAACTGGCGAGAGGCACTGCAAATGATTTTGATGGTAATTTTTCTAGGAATTCTACTTTGCAAGGAGATGCAAAAGGATGAAATAGGAATTTGGAAGGAACAAGTAGAAAGAAATCTGCTTGGAGAAATTCCTACCCCTGCCAGCAGAGTTTATAGACCCAAAACATGCCTGCAATTCTCAAGAGAGCATTCCTCAAGGAAGATTATCCAGGTAGACAGATAAATTTTACATATCCTACAAGACCAGAAATCAACTGTTACAGCATCAGTCCCTCTTGATGTATGATCCACTGCAGACCTGAACTTCATTGTATCTGCTTCTTCTAGACTGCCACTCTGATCTGGGGCAGGCGAAGGCCTGCTGGTATAATCACTAGACTATTCATCCAGAAGCTCATCTAATGTTCTAGGTTCGAATCCTGCCACGGCAAATAGTGGAATTTGAATTCAATTTAAAACATCTGGAATTAAGAATCTACTGATGACTGCGAAATCATTGTCAATTGTCGGAAAAACTCATCTGGTTCACTAATGTCCTTTAGGGAAAGAAATCTGGGCTACATGTGACTCCAGAGCTACAGCAATGTGGTTGACTCCCACCTGCCCTCGGGCGATTAGGGATGGGCAATAAATGCTGGCCAGGCAACAACGTAAATTTCCTATGAATGAATAAAATATTATCAGCAATGTCGATCAGTCTTCAATCCTATAAACAGTAAACAAGTGACGGATGCCTTGTTTCATCATTTTTTCCAATGACATACAAAAGCATAAGGAAAATAATGATTGCATTGTGTTTCTTACAGATTGCAGGATTTGTTGAAATTCTCCTTCATGTAATGTGATTCACAAAAACTTGCATTCTATTAATCTGCAACTAATCTGTGATGACCCATTGCACATCATGCAGGTTGTATTCACTTTCGATAACTGCCAAACAATGTTCCCTCCAACTTTTGTTTCCTGTGTGTGGCCAGCTGTTTAAACCCAAAAGGATTTAAACAATCCCTTTAGGATTCATTGTCTAGCTGCAAATACGTGCATCTTTAAAGGAATTTGTATGTGTGCGGCTGACTTGTCCACTGTGCGGTACAACAACATACTCACTCAACTCCGAGGGAATGTTGCTGCTGAGATGCTTTTAAATATAGGGTGGCATACTGGTTACCATTGCTGCCTCACAGTGCCAGGGGCCCAGTTCAATTCCAGCCTCAGGATATTGTGTGTGTGGAGTTTGCATATTCTCCCCGTGTCTGTGTGGATTTCCTCCGGGTAGTCCAGTTTCCTCCAAAAGATGTGCAGGTTAGGCTGAATGACTATGCTAAATGAATTCTCGCATCAGGGGATTAGCAGAATAAATGTGTAGGATTATGGGAATAGGGCCTGGGTGGGGTTGTGTTCGATACAGTCTCAATGAGCCAAATGGCCTCCTTCTGTACTGTAGGGGTTCTGTGAATAGATACAGATGCTTCTATGAATACTTTCTAAATCATCCAATCCTCGCTATTTACTCCCCACACAAAAGGGGCTATTTCCAGTTTATTTGCCAGGGGAATCTCCTCAACAATCAGCCGCATGTATCTGTCGTGGTTAAAAGCAAACTACTGCTGATGCTGGAATCTGAAACAAAAATAGAAAATGCTGGAAAATCTCAGCAGGTTGGACAGCACCTGTGGAGAGAGAACAAAGCTAACAGTTCAAGTCTAGATTACCTTTCATCAGAGCCGTGGTTCAGGGTAGCATTCTTGTCTCAAAATCAGGGGGCAACAAATACTGGTCTTGCAAGTGACACAGACATCCCATGAGAAAATAAGGGGTATGGAAACTAAGAAGAGCATGGTTACATTATAAACAGCTTGAACGTTATAACAGATGGTAGGATGAAATGAAGAGATATTTGATGAATTTAATTTGATTTGATTTGATTTATTTACTGTCACATGTAGTGGTATACAGTGAAAAGTATTGTTTCCTGTACACTATACAGACAAAGCATACCATTCATAGAGCACATGGAGAGAAAGAAAGGAGGGGTAGATTGTATATTAGGGGAGAAGGAAAGGGAAGGGTGCAGAATGTAATATAGGGGAGAAGGAAAGGAGAGGGTGCAGAATGTAGTATTACAGTCATAATTAGGATGTAGAGTAAGATCAACTTAATCTTTAGGTCCTGAGGATCACCAAATCTGTAAGAGATTGAAGTAGACCATAGCTGGAAAGTTTATGAGTTAGAGAACAGATTTAAAAGCATACAATAAAAATAAAAGCTAGAATTAGGGGATATTTTGCAACAGAATTATTGATAAAAATCTAGTTATTTTTGCAAAAAATCTAAACTGGGACTCCGCTGCCCAATACAAAGGATCGATAGAGTTTGTACACTTGAGCTCCAACGAGGTGCGTGTCTAATTGCTTCTGTTATTGGAAGGATCAGAGCAAACAGCAGGGAAGAGAAAAATCTAAGAGCTTGCCACCAGGGCTGATAGTGGAATCTGGTTATACAGTGGCAGCGGTAGAGATCCAAGAACAAGCCTCAGGCTATTTAGCCTCCTGGGTCAGAAAAAGTGCACAATCTGGGAAGACTTCAGGAGAAAAAAAGGAGAGAAAATAACTTTCAAAAAGAAAATGATTAATGCCAAAGTAAACCAAACAAAAATTTAAAGTAATGGTCTCTTTTCATTCAATTCTCAATGTATATTTGAGCAATTTTATTCTGAACTACACATATAATTAACTATTGCTTTTAAGTCAATTGTCTTCTGTACAACTGCTACAACATATCATTGCGTTATCTGATATTACATTTTCAATGCAGACCTATCATACATATCCAATAATTACCGTTATTATCCTTGTACTAAATGTATCTTTGGTTGTTCTTGTGGGTTTTTTAATGTTTTTTTTATCTCCAACTAAGGAGGCAAGAACTGGGGAATGCAACATTCTTTTATACTATGTTGGGTATCGAAAATCAGCAACCAACAGTCTTTGCACATGGTCTGCATCAGCAGAGAGCATACTTCACTGGTCTGGCCTACTCCAGATGCCCAGCAACGTGGTTGACTCTTAATCCAGTTCAAGGGAAATTAACTAATACTGGCCTTGCTAATGTCACCCACATCTCATGAAAGAATAAAAGGTAGGTGCAGATCTGTTTCAAATGCTGAAAGAACACCCACAGTATCCATGCACCATAGAGCTAATCAGTGATATAGCTCTGGACTTCAACGTGGATAAATGTGTTGTGGTCCATTTTGGCAGATCCAATGGGATGAATGAGTACACTATCAAAGGTAGGAGTCTTAGCTGTGTGGAAGAGCAGAGGGATCTTGGGGTCCGGGTCCATAAGACTCTCAAATCGGCCTCCCAGGTGGAGGATGTGGTTAAGAAAGCTTACGGTGTACTGGCCTTCATTCATCGAGGGATTGAGTTCAGGAGTCAGGAGGTAATGCTGCAGCTTTATAGGACCCTTGTCAGACCACACTTGGAGTACTGTGCGCAGTTCTGGTCGCCTCACTATAGGAAGGACGTGGAAGCTATTGAAAGGGTGCAGAGGAGATTTACAAGGATGTTGCCTGGATTGGGAGGCATGCCTTATGAAGACAGGTTGAGGGAGCTGGGACTGTTCTCCCTGGAGAGACGAAGGTTGAGAGGCGACCTGATAGAGGTTTACAAGATGTTGAGAGGAATAGATAGGGTGGACTCTCAGAGACTATTTCCCAGGGCTGAAATGGTCGCGACGAGAGGGCACAGATTTAAGGTGCAGGGAAGCAAGTACAGAGGGGATGCTAGGGAAAGTTTTTCACTCAGAGGGTGGTGAGTGAATGGAATCGGCTGCCGTCGGTGGTGGTCGAGGCGAACTCGCTGGGGTCTTTTAAAAGACTTCTGGATGAGTATATGGGATCCAATGGAATTGGGGGTTATAGATAGGTCTATGGCTGGGTAGGTTTTGACGTGTTCGGCACAACTTGTGGGCCGAAGGGCCTGTTTGTGCTGTAGTGTTCTATGTTCTATGTTCTATGATATTAATAGTTAACTATGACCTGACACATGGTTCCACCTCCTTACAAGCATGATGCAAAATGGATGATATAATTTTGATTTGATTTATTAATGTCACGTGTATTGGTATTGTTTCTTGTGTACTATACACACAAAGCATATTGTTCATAGAGAAGGAAACGAAAGAGTGCAGAACGTACTGTTATAGTCATACCTAGGGTATGCATTCAAAAGTCTGACAGCAGCAGGGAAGAAGCTGTTCTTGAGTCAGTTGGAATGTGTCCTCGGGCAGTGCAAACCTCCTCATATTCATATTATGCAGCAACTCCCAACCTTCACTTCAACAGCAATCGGACACGTGTTTGTACATGACACAGTTCACTTACTTATAAACTCATGTGTGCAACTTGAGTTTCCTTTCCTTTGTTTTGGCCTTCAGCTAATGGGAAGAGGTTTTCCTACCTATCTGTCCTACCTCAGCCTGTCATAACTTTGCACACTCCCTAGTAAATCTCCAAGGATTGGTCCAATCTCCTTCAAAGAGAACAACACCAGCTTTTTCAATCTAATCTTATAATTAATAACCTGCCCATCCCTGGAACTAACCTGGTATATCACCTCTGAACCCTCCTCAATGATCTTCATATCTTTCCTGAAGTGTGGTGACCAGAATTGGATGTAATATTCTATTTGGATCCTAACCAGAGTTTTATAAAGGTGCAGCATCATAAGTTAATTGTTCATATCTATTTAAGTTTTGCTTATGTGTAATTTCCCGTTCACACCACTAGTGAGCTCACTATACCTGTCTGAACCTGTCACTGTCCTAATGAGCTAGTTTAGGGACGTTGATTGCAAACTGTGTATTTCCATTTACGTGGCATAAATTGCAGCTAATGAGAAGAATCCAAACTCTTGATTGTTTAACTAGTCAGACGTAAAGTGCAGCATAAAGGCCAGACCATTGCAATTGACTCCAAATAGGTACAGGAGTTTACCAAGAAGAAATTCTCAGAAGCAACTGGAGTTTTAGAGCAATCAGTATGATAAAAAAAAATCTCCATAATAGACTGGTGGATGAGTACTGGTTTTTTTAAAAGGAAGACAGAAAACAAGCCCCTGGTGGAAAGAAGGCTTTATTTTTCCACTTGCCAACGTGTCCTTGACTGCACCATACTTGCTATTTATTTTTGGAACAGCACAACTTACATTAATATATAAAGCATTAACATACTAACACAGATAATTCTTTTATAGGACAGTGGAATAAATCCAGAACTGTGATACTGCATACTGTAAATACAGCACCATAAATCAATCGTCTTTGGTTTCTCTGGCAAAGTATTCATCATAGATATTAACACTGGAATATAGTATAGCTTTTTAGAATGTTATTTATAGCATCTCTGTCCATAGTGTAAACTTAGTAAAGCAATTAATCATAACAGTACACTGACACAGTTGTGGTAAAAGTGAACGTTACTTTTACATTGCTATGTGAAAATATTCAGAGGTTTAATCCTTTTTTGGTGGAATGCATTTTTCTGATCCTTGCCATTGTATCCAGGAATCATTCTTCAATTGTCTTAACAGCAGTAATTATCCTGAGTAACATGGTCCTGCTCTGGAAGATACCACAGCAAAGCCAGGCTTTACAAATGCAAGCCTGAATTTGGCAGTATGAGTGCAGATGGGGTTCTTAAAGAGGTTTTGGAATCAGCATCTCCTGAGATGAATTCCTGTTTTTATTCACATTTTTACTTGCCTCCACCTCTCTTCTGATAAATTCACCATCACACTGGGTCAGAGTCTCACACTTGCTATGGTCATGCTTGTGCTGAGAATATATATAAAGCTGGGGTTTTGGTTGGGTGAGAAGAGATGATGAAAGCTGGACCCTGTTCTCATTAAATTTCAGAGCTGATCGGATCAGGTTTATTAGTGCACCTCATGTGACATCCAGACCGTGCAATTCATTAGTTCATAGTCAAAACAGAGAATTTTGGATGTGTTGCTTTTCTCCCTCCTCCCCCTCCTGCTGTAGGCCAGTTATATCATTGCCCTGATTGAGAACACCTAATTCATTGGGCACCATCTGACCAGCTGTTCATACCACCCTCCTGCTGTAGTAAGGTCAGAGAATTTGGTGCCCAGCCAAATCTCCACTCACTGCAGTGAATTGGAAAAATCCTGCCAGTGTGAGTGGCCATAAGATTCTGGCCATAGAGTGGCAGCAAAGCTTGGATGTTACTAGCTTGCGTGCCTTTCCTACTTCCTGAATAAACTTTCAGTACCATGCTGGGAACTCATTGTTTTAAAATCTGATACATGTATGTTTAAACAGGGCACACACAGAAAGATTTCATTTTTCTTTCCCATGCAAATAAACATGGGGTGGATAATTTAGATTTATGGAGATTCAGCCAAAACCAAGATTTCCAGCCAATTTTCCTTTCCTTCTTCATGGCGGTAGAAGGAGATTTATTGACATTGGAATATTTTCCAACCCAAAGGTTTGATTTCCACATTGGATTTCTTGGCCTGTATGACAATAATTTTACTTAGTAGCTAGGTAGTAGAAAAATATTTGGTTCACACAATTATATTTTACTTGTAGTTGTCTCCAATTAACGTGGTGATTCATCAACTAGCCACTTCTCTAGTAGACCTGATTGATTCTGTACTATGTATATTTACACATTACAGTGCTACAGTTTCATATATGTATATATAAAATATACATCCTTCGTGTCTTTGGCAGTTGTTGCTAGCTCAAACCAGCTTTACTGCCTCTCTCTCCATTCCCTATATCTTCCTCTGGTTTGGATATTTATCCAATTTAAAACTACAGCTTTATAACTTGCTAAGGTCTTGTTAAATGCCAACCAGGAACGATTTAGAGTAGGGTGAAGGGAGGATGTGGGAACAAATGAATGGAAATATGCTTTATAAATGTGAACATTTGGGAGGAGGCAATGGCCTAGTTGTATTATTGCTGGACTATTAATCCATGAAACTCAGCTAATGGTCTGGGACCCAGGTTGGAATCCTGCCATGGCAGATGGTGGAATTTGAATTCAATTTAAAATAATCTGGAATTAAGAATCTATTGATGACCGTGAAACCATTGCTGATTGTTGGAAATACCCACCAAATTCACTAACGTCCTTTAGGGAAGGAAATCTGCCATCCTTACATGGACTGGCCTACATGTGACTTCAGATCAAGGCAATGACCCTGATTTGCTTTGAAATTGCCTAGCATGGGGCAACTAGAGATGAGCAATAAATGCTGGCCAGTCAGTGATACCAATGTCTCACGAAAGAAAAAAGATCTTTCAGTGCAAGTATGCTGTCCATTAGAACTGCCAATGCAATCTGGTGGATAAGGCCAATAAAAAAAGGCGACTTTTTTTTTAATGTGAATGTCACTGGCTGGGCCAACATTTATTGCCCATCGCTAATTGTCCTTGAACTGGGTTGCAGAGGCATGACTGTGGATCTGGAGTCAAATGTAAGCCAGATTTCCTTCTCCAAGGAACATTAAGGGATGGATTTTTACAACAATTGACAATGGTTTCATGGTTATCTTTTAATTCCAGATTTTTATTGAATTCAAATTTAACAACTGTCATGGTGGAATTCAAATCCACGATCCCAAAGCATTACCCTGGGTCTCTGTATTACTAGTGCAGCGACAATAACACCACACCACCACCTCCCCCCAGAAATGTTTCCCTGGAAAGCATTGTTTTCGCTCTCCAAATAAGACACAACAAAGGGAGTTATCCTGTGAAAGGATGGGGGTAACAATGACAATCTCCCCAGTAAAGAGGTATCAAAGAGAAAGTCAAGTAACAAGGTAATGCTGACCATTTAGATCATAGTTGAAATAGTATACACAGTTTTAGACATATCATTATTGAAAGGATGTAACAACAATGGAAAAGGAATGGTTTAGATTCATTAGATTTTCCCAGGCAAGAGATTGCAACTTTGAAAAGGGACATGAGGGGTAGAATTTACTGACTAAACAAAACCCTAAGCAGTAAAATGGTGGAAAAGATCAGTCCCTCACACACATGCAGATGCACATACACACACACATATGCACATTTGAAGTTTACACACAGACACACATACATGCATGAACTAACACCACACACACATACATACAGCATACACATAGAAGACACATGCACAACACACTCACACACACTACACACAAATACTTGATGTTCATAAACACACTGCGCTCAGACACACAAATACTTGATGTTCAATCACAAGCCCACTTGAAGTTCATGCATGCACACGCAAACACTACACACATCAAACACACGCTCACACACACACCAAACACAAACACACACCAAACACACACATCAAACACACACAAACACACACACACAAATACACACACACGCACGCACGCACACACACACACACACAAACACAGATTACGGAGTGGGGAAGGAGAGATTGATCAAATTAGAGTCCAGAGAAATAAAAGGTATAGGGACTGATCTGTGGAATTTAGTGATTTGGTTGGCTTTATGCTGAATTTGGTGGAGTTAGGATGTTCCCTCAATGCTCTCAATGCTCCCGATGTCATGGTGATTTAATGGCTGATTTGGCAGCTCTCTTGGAGACAGTAGAGTGAGGTTAATTTCCTCCAAGAAGTTTCTGTCTGCAGTACGGGCAATCCTGAATGATCATAGTCAGCAACAGGATTTAAAAGCAGATGAGTTGGATTGGAGAGAGATAGAGAAGATGGGGGGAGGGGCATACTCAGGTCTTCTTGTCATGTCTCAGCTTTTGTCCTTTTTACTGCAGAGAAAACAGAAATTTAAGCACATATATGGTGGCCCTAACACAGGACCATCACCTACAGATTCAAACATAGTAACTACCAGTGTATTCTCCCTTGTAACTTAACGAATTCCTATTTGGGAATCCCCCTTCCCTCAGCCAGACTTGCATTGTTCTAGTGATTGGGTTTAAAGCATATTGTAGAGATGCCGGCGTTGGACTGGGGTAAACACAGTAGGAAGTCTGACAACACCAGATTTAAGTCCAACCGATTTATTTGATAGTAAATTCACAAACTTTTGAGGTTACCCCCTTCATCAATGAATGAGGTGTTCTGGTCTCAGACAGCATATATAATAGCACAGACAGTTTACAGATTACTGATTAGAATGCAAATCTTTACACCTAACCTGCTATTCAAGTCTTAACGTGGCTAACAATGTGAGTGGAAGGAGTACTGAGCACAGGTTAAAGAGATGTGTATTGTCTCCAGACAGCACAGTAAGTGACGTTTTGCAAACCCAGGCAAGTCATGGAGGTTACAGATAGTATGGCATGAATCCAAGATCCCTGTTAAGACCGTCCTCATGTATGTGGAACTTGGCTATTAGTCTCTGCTCAGCAGCTCTGCGCTGTCGTGTGTCATGAAGGCCGCCTTGGAGAATGCTTACCCGAAGGTCGGAGGCCGAATGCCCATGACCGCTGAAGTGTTCGCCAACAGGAAGAGAACAATCTTGCAGTAATCTGTAAACTGTCTGTGCTGTTATATGTGCTGTCTGAGACCAAAATATCTCATTCACCTGACAAAGAGAGTAACTTCGAAAGCTTGTGAGTTTACTATCAAATAAATCGGTTGGACCTAAACCTAGTGTTGTCAGACTTCTTACTGTGTTTAAAGCATATTCTCATTGTAGCCTAATGTGGGTCATGCCAAGGAAGCCCTTGTTGAATATCTCAGCCTTGATGCTTTGCTTATAGGGATATACATTGTGGCTTACTTATATTCTCAGGAGGTAGTTGTCCTTGAAAGTCATTGGTTAGAGTATAAAAGCTGGAGTTTGATGTCGTAGTTGTATAGATGCTGGTTAGGCCACATTTGGAGGACTGCGTCCAGTTCTGGTCACTGCACTACCAAAGGGACGTGGAGGCTTTAGAGAGAGTGCAGAGGAGGTTTACCAGGATGTTGCCTGGTATGGAGGGTCTTAGCTATGAGGAAAGATTGGTTAAACTGGGCTTCTTCTCCCTGGAAAGATGGAGAATGAGGGGAAACTAAATAGAGGTGTACAAAATTATGAAGGGGATAGATAAGATGAAGATTGGGAAGCTTTTTCCCAGGTCAGAGGTGATGATCACTAGGTGTCATGGCTCAAGGTGAGAGGGGCAAGGTATAACTTAGATATCAGAAGGATTTTTTTTACACAGAGAGTGGTGAGGACCTGGAATGCACTGCCAAATAGGGTGGTGGAGGCAGACACGCTGGCATTGTTTAAGACTTACCTGGATAGTCACATGAGCAAACTGAGAATGAAGGATACAAATGAATGGTCTAGTTGGACCAATGAGTGGCACAGGCTTGGAGAGCCAAAGTATTGTTCTTTGTTCTTTGATGGGTCTCCTCAGATATTGGCAGCAACTTTCTGGACATTCAAGCCAGTGGGATCCTCCGGTGGATGAACTTCTGACTGGCTCACATCATTTCCTGGCTGCATTGTGGACAGAAAATCCTAATCTTGGTTTTTGCTTTTATGAAAGTTCTATTTGGTTTTCCAGCTGTAGATTAAAAAATCAGTATTTGTCATAAAGCACATTTCTGTCACAGAAATAACTGCATTTCAAAAGTAATTACATGTTTTAAAGTTTCAAAAGATGTCCTGGGGACATAAACAATGCAAGGAAGGCATTGGCTCATGATATTATCGCTAGACTATTAATCCAGAAACTCAGCTAATGTTCTGGGGACCCCGGTTCAGATCCTGCCATGGCAGATGGTGGAATTTGAATTCAAAAAAAAATCTTGAATTAAGAGTCTACAGATCACTGTAAAATGATTGGCGAATGTCAGGGAAAAAAAACCATCTGGCTCATCATTGTCCTTTAGGGAAGGAAATCTGCCGTCCTTAACTGGTCTGGCCTACATGTTACTCCAGAGCTATAGCAATGTGGTTGATTCTCAGCTGCCTTCCAAGGGCAAATAGGAATGGGCAATAAATGCTGGCTAGCCAGTGACGCCTATGTCTCATGAATGAATAAAAAAGATGTTTTTCTTTTTAAAGAAATTTTAAGCTGTTAAAAAGGATTTTGCCATGAAATATTGAACAAAAGAACAAAGAACAAAAAAAATACAGCACAGGAACAGGCCCTTCAGCCAACCACGCTGCTCGACTTAACTAAAACCCCCTACCCATTTAGGGACCGTATCCCTCTACTCCCATCCTATTCATGTACTTGTCAAAATGCCCCTTAAAAGTCACTGCCACTTCATCCCCTGGCAACAAGTTCTAGGCACCCACTACTCTCGGCGTAAAAAATCTTCCTTGTACATCTCCTTTAAACTTTAAACCTATGTCCCCTACTAATTGACTCTTCTACCCTGGGAAAAAGCTTCTGATTACCCACTCTATTCCCGCCTGTCAGAATCTTGTAGACTTCTATCAGGTCTCCCCTCAACCTCTGTCTCTCCAGTGAGAACAAACCAAATTTCCCCAACTTCTTTTCATAGCTAATGCCCTCCATACTAGGTAACATCCGGGTAAATCTTTTCTGTACCCTCTCCCAAGCTTCCACATCTTTCTGGTAGCTTGGGCATTCTGGTATTGCTTGGGCAGTAGTATTTCCATTTAATTCCATGGGGACAATTATCATCTGTAGGAAGATAGAGGAAGACCAATTCAGTGCAGAAGCATTGGAAATGCTTTTGAATAATTTTGATAGTCTCCTGCCAGGAATCTTATCTGTGATAAAGATCTTACCGGAAGGAAAGGAAATGGCATGAGGTACCTGCCGCAGGAGATGAATCAAATTATTTTGAAAAAAGTAAACAATTGCAGGATTGTAGGGGGAAAGCTCAAATCTCCTCTCATTCACCATGATGATGTTGACTGTCAAACATTAGCTGGCATTCCTTGTGTCAAGTGCTGCTACAGCTGTAATGCAAGACATATGATATGCCTCGTCACCATGCAAACTGAATGTATCTGCTCAAATTTGGGCCAACGTAATCAATGGCAATTATTACTGCTGGTGGAAAATTCTGGAAGTCACTGTAATTGGTGAGAAGCTGGCCCTTAGCCAAGATCTGCCTGAGGTTAGACAGAAAGCCAACTGAAAATCAGAGCGAGTATTCCAAATGTGGGTTCACCAATAATCCGAACAAAGTTCTAAACTAAACTTTGTTTTGATATAATTAACTATGTTCAAATCACATTCCTGACACACAATTACCACGGTTAGCAGCAGCTTCACATTGACTGGAGACTTTTAGTGTATGGTCAGTGCATGGTTTGGGGTCGGTTTAGCTCAATTGGCTGGACAGCTGGTTCAGGTTGCAAAGTGCTGCCAAAAGCATTGGTTCAATTCCTGTACCAGCTGAGGTTATTCATGAAGGCTCCTTTTTTTTTAACTTTGCCCCTTGCCTGAGGTGTGGTGATCCTCAGGTTAAATCACCAGCAGTTAGCTCTCCCCCTCAAAGGACAGAGCAACTATCTACTCTATGATGACATTATTTCTTTTAAGGTCAACAAAAAGATTCCAATGCTGGCTTCTCTATTTTGGCTAATATGTGGTCTTTTATTGTATATATGGTCCTTTGAATACTGTTTCTTGCTTCACCAAATAAATTGGTGCTGTTAGAGATTCAAATTGAGAAATAGTAAGAGAATGTATTTATATTTTATATTTTAAACTTTTTCTGTAGTTAAAATACCTCAAATCAAAAGACTGCAAAAAGATATCTGACAAAATTACTAGTTTTCCAAGGTCAGCTGGAACATGTTCGCATATAGAATTGTTTTATCACGCTCAGCTAGAGACTTAGTTCTCACTTTATGTCTCTCTAACCCAAGCATTGATACTTTCTGTGCAACCTTGGGAGCATAATATTTAGCAGGCTTAGAAACATCTGGATCAGGGACTGATGTTGAAAGTGGGTAAAGGGTTATGGAATGCAGATGCCTCCGGAGTAGTGCATTTCGAAATGGTAGATGAGGTAAAATTGTAGCCTTAGGTTGGGAGATGTGGAAGGGAGTCATCTGGAGGGTTAACCTCAATTTCCTGTATTTTTTGCATCTTCTCCAGCAGCTTCTTGCATAATTTCAATATTGGCTCATTCAACTTTTAATAAACCTTCAATGGTTTGACTGCATATTGAATTCATTCTTGGCACATAAGCAAAGGACTGTAATCTTTTGTCTTTAATTGCACAGCTTTAAAAGAAGCACATATTGTTTGTAAACAGCAAAGCACATAAAACAGCTCCCTGTTGATCTTCTGAAATCATAATGCTTACAGTAAATAGCCCTCTCATTTATCACTTTCCAATTTCCATCACAAGCCAGTCTCCAGTTCAACTAATTAACGCATGAATTCTCTTTGAGGGACTTTCGAACATCCAAGCAGATTCCAATTTAAGAGAGAGAGAATTATTGTTTTCCTGACCTCGTTTTCTGTAAATGTTATACTGGCCTTACATGGGAACACAGATGTTGTAATTTGGAGACAGCCCATTTGGTCCAACCAGTCCGTATCAGCATTTAGCTTTCATGCGAGCAAATAGTTCTGTTCATTCGATTGACCCTGTTCCTATATCCTTTTAACCCTATTTCTTCATCCAGCATTCCAACATAATCTTGATTATCACTGGCAAATGCCACAATGGAGACTTGGGTTTAAAAAAAAAGTCCTTTCGTGTAACATCAGCCAGCATGAACATAACAGATGACAGTGAGCTGCATGTTCCAAGCTATCGGAGGGTTTAGTTTCCATAACACATTGCTCAGTGTTTCTATCATGCATGCTACACATGGTTTCCATTGGTGTGGAACCATTAATAGGACGCAATTATTCTAATGGAAGTTTTGTGCATTTTGGCTTCACTAAGTAAAACAGATTTGAATGAAGAGTGTGCTGGCCCCCCTTAATTTAAAAAGTACTACTGCCAGTGTGGTATATCATGCTTAAAAATCACAGATTACAAGTGAGCATCTGGAATCCAATGCTTGGATTATAAAGCAGAACTTTGAGGAATGCAGTGCCCTAGTCAACCATGTCCTCCACATTTATGGTAAAGTTCAAGATCCTTAATTTTTAAAATTTATTGGTTCAAAGGATATGGACGTTGATGGCTAGGTCAACATTTGTTGCCCATCTCTAATGCCTTTGAGAAGATGTTGGGGATCAACCTTCTTCAAGGTCTGTAGTCTGTGTGGTGTATGTACATGATATGGCTAGGAAGAGAGTGCCAGGATTTTGACTCAGCAACAGTGAAAGATTGACAATATATTTCCGAGTCAGGATGGTGTGTGGTTTGGAGGGGAACATTGGGGAGGAGGTGTTCCCATGCATCTGATGCCTTTGTCCTTCTAGGTGGTAAGGGTCACAGATTTGCAAGGTATTGTTGAAGAAACCTTTGTGAATTGCTGTAAATGGTAGACACTGCTGCCAATGTGGACTGCGATAAATGAATGTTTAAGGTATTGGGCTGGGTGCAAATCAACCAGGCCTGGATGGTATCAAATGTCTTATGTGATACTGAATCTGCATTCTTCTATGCAAAAGGAGAATAGAACATGAGATTTCTGACTGCGCCTTGTAGATGGTGGACATGTTTTGGAAAATCAGGTGGTTAGTTGCTTGCTGCCAAACTCAAAGCCCTTGGCCTGCTTTTGTAACAATAGTATGGTTGCTAAGTGGCTGATCCAGTTATTATTTTGATTAATGGCAATCCTCAGAACATTGATTGTAAGGGAAGGCTGGTAATGTTATTGAATATCAAGACGAGATATTGAATTCTCTCTTGTTACAGATGATCAATTCCCTAACACTTGTGTTGCACAAGTGTTACTTGCCACTTATTAGCCCAAGCCTGCATATTGTCTAGGTCTTGCTGCCTAAGTTTATAGCGTATTCAGTATCTGAAGAATTGTGAATGGTGTGGAACATTGTGCAATTATCAGCAAATGTCCTCACTTCTGACTTTATGATTGAAGGAACGTTATTAATGAAGCAGGTTTTTGGGCCTAGGATACTAATGTGAGAAATGCCTGTCATGATGTCCTGGCAACTAGATTGACTGCCAACCACCACAACCATTCTTTTTTGTGCCAGGTATGACTCCAAACAGTGGAGAGTTTTCCCCCTATTCCCATTGACTCCTTGACGTCACATGAGGTAAATGAAGTCTTGACAATATTTCTGGGGATGGGGTGGCATGGCGACACAGTGGTTAGCACTACTTCCTCAACTTGGCTCACTCTCTGTGTGGAGCTTGCATGTTTTCCTCTTGTTTGCGTGGGTTTCCTTCGCCTGTTCTGGTTTCCTCTCACATTCTGAAAGACATGCTGGTTAGATGCATTGACCCGAACAGGCGTTGGACTGTGGCGACTAGGGGAGTTTCATAGTAACTTCATTGCAGTGTTAATGTAAGGCTTACTTGTGATTAATAAATAAACTTAATTTAAATATACAGCATGGGGGTGTATTAATCATATTTAAATAAATTCAAATACGTGTAATGCAGATTCATACTTATGGCATCATTTTCGAGGGGCAGGAAAGATCCAAAATCGCATTCTTGCTGGCGAGAATTGCGTCTTGAGCTCTCACTAGCAACCTTGCAGACTGCAACTGCAGACGCAGGATCCTACAACAAGGCTTCTGCTGTATGTTTTGAACACATCTTAATGTGACAGAGAATATGTTACAATAACACAATGGAGACAATGTTCATAAGGAGAGTTTGCAGCCTTTAAAATGGTGTGAAAATCCAATTATGACTTATGCAATTTGCATATTAAAAAACAAATCAACCTTGATGTGAAAACAAAATCATAATTGCGGCCACAAGCAGGTAGCTTCTTTCACTTCAAGAGTCTGCTCTCATTTTATAGCCAATTAGGTTGATTATTTTGCTACAAGCTATTTCCCACTAATATATTTAGAGCATTAATTGAAGCTAAGAGCATGACCAATGTCTCAACACTACATTTTACTGGCCATGCCTGCCATTAATTACAGTCGCCTTTAGAAGGGCTATTTATTCAATAGATGAGCTTGAGTTCATAGATTTCTTTTAGTTTGAAAAAGGAAGTGAGGCTTGGCTCTGAGGGATTGGCCTTGGATTAGTCTCTAAGAGACATAAAAATTATTTCTGGTGCAGCTTCACTTGCCCAGTTGGATTCGACCAGTTTTCCAAGCTGTTTATGGGAACCTCAATATTCCTGCTTACTGGTTTAGAAAATAAGTGTGCAACAAGGGGGCACAGTATCAAGGTGAGATTGGGAAAGTTTAAGAGAGATATGCGGGGGAAGTTCTTCATGCAGACAGTGGCCAGTGTTTGGAATGCACTGCCAGAGGAGAATGGAATACACAGGGAAAGTAGGTTAGAAGCTAGCTGATGTCCAGTGAGAAGTGAAAAGAACAAGAAAACATGGATCTCTCTTGCTGGAGGCAAGTTATCTAGTAGGTTCAAGCAGAAAGAAACAGGACAACTTCTTCAATTAAACCTGCAGAGACAAACAGGTCATCTCTCCTTTTGGGTCAACAGACTGTGAACCTGCTGAAGTCAACTCAACCAAAATCACCCAGCTTATCAGCCATGATGTATCACCTATGTGCCTCATGGATGAACCAAGGGCTGACATGTAAATCACTTTAACTGTCTGTATGATTTGGATAAGCTATGTGAAAGGCCACTGCATGGCAGATGCAATGTAATGTTATTCATATTGGTAGCAAAAGAAGGAGATGGATTATTATCTGAATGGCTATAAATTAAGGGAGGGAAATGTGCAATGAGACCTACGTGTCCTCGAATACTAGTTGCTGAGGTTGAGCGTACAGGTGCAGCAGATAAATGGTATGTTCGCCTTCATTGTGAGAGGATTCAAGTACAGGAGCAGAAATGCCTTGCTGCACAAAAAGTAGTTGAGACCAAAATATTGTGGGTGTGATCTTATTAAAAAATTTCTAAGTGCTGCACAAAGGTGAAAATGGATGAGTTTCAGATCCATTTGTTTTCAAGAAGAAGTTAGATTTAGCTCTTGGGATGAAAGGGATCAAAGGATATGGGTGAAAGCAGGATCAGGCTATTGAGTTGAATGATCAGACATGATCATAATGAATGTTGGAGGAGGCTTGAAAGGCTGAATGATCTATTCCTGCTCCCATTTTCTGTGTTCTTATGTTTCTATGTTATTTGGATTCTAAGATTTCCATTTCTGACGCACGTGTGTGTATATGCATGTATGTGCATGCGTGTGTGTGTGTGTGTGTGTGTGTGTGTGTGTGTGTGTGTGTGTGTGTGGTGTGTGTGTGTGTGTGTGTGTGTGTGTTGTCTCTTTATTATTTTTCTACAAGCATTTGTAACTAATAAACTTGACTTAAGAATGCCTAGTTAAATTGGCTTCTTATAAAAAGATTGGGAAAAGGTATCCATGGACAGTGCCAGTTTGTCCCTAGAACTTCCAGAAGATATTTGCTAGGATGCTGCACAAAAGGCTAATACACAAGGTAAGATCAGACGAGGATGGGGATGACACATTAGCTTGCATAGAGGATTGGAAAACCAACAGAAAGCAGAGAGTTGGGATAAGTGGGTTTTTTGCTGGCTGGCAAACTGTAAGTAGTGGAGTGCCACAGGGTTTAGTCCTCAGGCCCCAACTATTTACAATTTATATTAATGATAATGATATTGGGATAGAATGTACTATAGCCATATTTACATATAGCACTAAAATAGTTGGAAAGCAAGTTGTAATGAGGACATAAGAAATATACAAGTGGATATGGGGTAGGCTAGGTGAGTGGGCCAAAATTTGGCAGGTGGAACTTAAAGTGGGTAAATGTGAGGTTATCTATTAGATTAGAGGAATAAAAAAGCAACTTATTATCTAAATAGAGAGAAACTTTAAAATGCTTTGGTGCAGAGGGATCTGGCTGTCCTTGTGCATAAATCTTAGCAAGTTAGTATGCAGGTACAATAAATAATAAGGAAGGCAAATGGAATTTTGGCATTCATTGCCATTGAAATAGAATATAAAAGTAGGGAAGTGCTGTTGCAACTGTGTAGGGAATCGGTGAGACCACATCTGGAGTATTGCACACAGTTTTGATCCCCTTACTTGAGTAAGGATATAAATGCATTAGAGATGGTTCAGAGAAGGTTCACAAGATTGATTCCAGGAATGAAAGACTTGTTTTATGAAGTGGAATTAAGCAGTTTAGGCCTATACTTGCTGGGGTTTAGAAGAATGAGGGGAGATCTAATTGAAGGATATAGAATGCTTAAGGAGACTGACAGGTTAGATATAAAGCTGATGTTTCCCCTTGTTGGACATTCTAAAACGAATAGCCATAGATTTAGGCTGAGAGATGGCAGATTAAAACAGAAATGAGGAAGAATTACTTCCCTCAACGAGTTGTGAATCTGTGGAATTCTTTATCATATAAATTTAAGGAGGAGAAATGTAGGTTTTTAATTAGTAACGGGATGTAGGGTTATGGAGAATGGGTAGGCAGGTGGAGATGAGGTCAGCCATGATTGAATGGCAGAGCAATCTCAAGGGGCTCTTGCCTCTTGGAGGCGATTCTTCTCCCAGCCCACTGTGCTGATCGAGTAGTGCAGCAAGCCAGGAGACATCAGCGGAATTCACATTGGATGTCACAGCTTCTATACGTCTCCCAAGGTAAGTTTCTCAGTGTCATCAACTCTGTGCTGGAAATTAATGCAAGATGATTATCCTGTGGGAATATCATGGAAATTGACATTTCCATATGATTAGCGGGCCTGGGACATTATTCTTCGAGCCTGCTAACAAATCCAGCCTCTTCTACCCCCACCCACTGCTGGGAGTGGTTCCCTTGAATGACATTTACTCCTTACTAACGGAGAACAGGCAGCCCAATCCAGCGGGAGGGAACAGAGGCTATTGAAGTCCCTCCTAACCCCCAGAGGTCGTAGATAAGGAGTGTTCGCCTTGGATTTGAGAGAAAAAAACTATTGCAGTGTATAACAAATGGACAATTCACAAGCGTTCATTTAGTGCTACTTGCCAAGTCCAATTTCGCCCTCACGGGGCAGGATTTTCCAGCCATGCTCACTGTGAAACCAAAATCCCACCTGAGGTCAACACACCTTTTGATGTCTGCCCCTTGCCTGCTACGATTCCCCTGGTGGGCAGAGTGGGAAAATCACCCCCATAGTCTTTCTTTTATTGTCTTCTGCATATCATCTTATTTCCATGTGACTCTTAATGTTAGGAATCCTGTGGGAATCAACAGCTTCCTTCTTTGAACTGCACGAAGAGCAGAAGATGTGCTCGGTTCATCCTCTCAACTTCATTCACTCCACTGACTTTCAAATTTATCTCTTGGAGAAGAACGATAATTGATTTGGAAACTTTATTTTTGGCCAATATACTGAAATGCATCTCTGGGGAGCGGATCCCATTAACATTCCAAGATATTCCATTGAACTTATCCAAAGGCAACATTCGAAATATCAAAGGGTTTAGAAACTGATGTATTAGGTGATACAATTCAATGGTATTGGCAGCCTACAGCTACCCCTTAGTTGCAGTTGTTCTTAATTGTTCTGGCTGGAAGATACGCACATTTTCAGAGTACATGTTGCATTCACCAGATAAGCACAGATCAAAGTGTCTTTACTTTCAAACATCTTCATTCTGCACGTACAGGCTTGGGGAATGCGTTGGTAAGAAGGGTCACTGGAAGCAGTAACAGAACAATACCTTTGATTCATCCCTCTTTACAAAAGAGTTATGAAAAGACTGAAAAAAAGCACATTCATCATGCATCAGCATTTCTATCTCATCCCTACTATGCTCAGGGAATGTGGGTTAAGCCAAGAATGGAAACCAACAGCATAATAAGCAATTAGGTTGGCGGAGGGAGGAAAAAACAATTGAAGCCACAGCTATGCCAAGCATATGAATATGTTTCTAGCTAAAATCTTATTTTCTTTGCTATGCACGAACCATTGATTCAGGCATTGTGACACATTGCATTTAGGCCTCCAGTATTTCCCCCAGTGTTGAACTTTCTTTGTTCCAAGACAACACATTTTGATGCTGCATCATCTAATCAGTGGTGTGTGTTCACTAACAAAGCACAGATTTTCATTGTTTTTCTGGCTGTCCTCCCATTGTTTTCTAGCCGTATTATTTAGTGCAAAATGTGACAGAGTTGCTGCATAAGTGATAGGACCAAATTTCACTGATAATTGTAGATTAGCTGATTGACTGATTTTTTTAAAAAAACAACAAAAAATAATCAATATTCTCAGGAAATTTGTAATCATATACCATTAAAAAATCCACTCAAAGTAGCAAAAATAGCCTTTTTATTCTCCCTATAAAACCCACATTGCCGTATGGTGACGAATGATTATGGTTGGTTAAACTACTATGAGTCGATGACCTAGTGATATTATCGCTAGACTATTAACCAAGAGGCTCAGCTAATGTTCTAGGCCCGATTGCTCACTGGTGGGGAGAGAGGGGTGGATAAATCTCAGGTGGGGGGACGGAAGAGGTCCGCTGCTACTCTGCGGGCGATTCCTCCTCCCCTCCGGAGGAAGAATCCCTCCTCCCGGTGTAGACATACGGTCATGCCATCCCATCAAACCTTCAGGACCAAGTGATTCCTCGTTAAGAAGATGAAACAGAACTGGCTGATTCCACAGTGGATCTGCATGAAAACCAGCAACAAGATCAGAGACAACTCCAAGAAGAGACACTGGAGAAGGACCAAGCTGGGCCTGTAAAGGGATAACACCATCACTGATATGCTATAGGAGCCGTCAAACACTTGGTACTTATCTCCTCATTAACTGGAGTGCCTAAATCAGGCTTTTGTAGAGAATGTCTGTTTTGTGCCAATTCTGGATGGGCAAACATAGTGGTAAAAGGACCACCAACAGTAAGGTTGGACTTGCAGCCCATTAATGAGAATTAAGTTAATTTAAAGGCATGCAAATGCATTTAAATGGTCGTCGCACCCATTTTAAGCATAGTCCCGATCGTGGCCATTTTCGGTAAAGGGGGCGCTACATACCTCACGCCTGACTTTACCAAGTTTTTGTACCCAAAAACAGGTGCAACCTGATGGTAAAATTGGGTCCAATGTGTGCAAACCAAATCTTTTCTTTCTGTGTGAATTCCACAACCTCGAACAGTAACAAGTGTCACAACATGAGGTTAAAGTCCATTGGGTTGGCCTTTAGTCTGGTGCTGTGAGACTTCTTACTGTGCCCACCCTGTTCCAACACCAACATCTCCACATTTTGATTAGGACATTTCAGAAAGAAAATTGGAGATGAAAAAAATTGGTTTTATCAAAAACATGGAAAACAGGATCTAAAAAATCTTGATGAAATTTTTGCAAGATTTGTTAAATCAGAGCAGATTGTTAGCGACAATCCTTCACAAGAGTTTGAGGGTTATCTAAAATTAAATTGTATTCAGCATATAAAATCCACACCTTATGAACCATCCATCAATGGATTAGCTAAAGGTTCACACAATCTTTGAAACATTCTTTAAAACTTCAAAAGAGAAAGATTGTCAGATTGTATGGATAGTATTTTGTCATCTTATACAAACACTATCCAACCAGCGATCTATCTGAGCCCTCTCCTCCTCTGGCAGACACAAACTGAATGGTATGAAATCCGGTCACTTTAACCGTGGCTCCAAGTCTATGGCCAGGAAGGCTTTGCAGACCCTCAAAGAACTGAAGATGATTGAGAAGGATGGTGGAGATAGGCCAGTGATCAAGTAGGTTGGGGGTGTGCTCTGCCGAGGGGGCCTGTCTCCCAGGGCGTCTGATCCTTGAGGAGGGGGCGGGGGGGGAGTGGTCTGCTGGGGTGGTTCGTGGAGGGTGAGTGTCTATGAAGGATGGTCAAGAAGGACAGGTTTAGGAGGTTCCCCTGTAGTATAGGAAACGGCTTCGGATTTTTATTTAGCAGGCCGTTTACAGCATGGATCCAGAATGGACCCGAAGATGGTAAAGTGGGATTTGGTGGGAGAGTTGGGTGCACGGTTCACTAATTTCATTTAAGTGCAAACTAATGCATTTAAATTGTTGGGCCACCTGATTTGGGCACGGATCGGACCTGTGCCCAAATCTGGTGCCAGTAAAGTCGCAATCTGCTTGAATTCGTGTGCAGATCTCATTAAAGGGCCAATGCCTGAATTTACTCTGATTTCGCACCCAAAAACGGATGCAAATTTTTGGTAAAATCGGGCCCTTTGATTACATTGTATTCCAGGACAGTGTTGCTGGAATCAGCTTCAAGCACAGAGTGGATGAAAAGCTCTTCAACCTGAGGAGGCTTCAAGCTATTACAAAAATGAAGGAGACTGTTCTGAGGCACTTTCTCTTTGCCGATTACTACGTCCCGTGTACTGGCTCAGAATGTAGAGATGCCGGCGTTGGACTAGGATAAACACAGTAACAAGTCTGACAACACCAGGTTTTAAGTCCAACCGATTTATTTGATAGCAAACTCACAAGCTTTTGAGGTTCCCCTCTTCGTCAGGTTCGTCAGGGTAACCTCAAAAGCTTGTGAATTTACAATCAAATAAATTGGTTGGACTTAAACCTGGTGTTTTGTCAGACTTCTTACTGGCTCACAGACAGAGATGCAAGTCAATATGAACAAATTTTCCACTGCTTGTGACAGCTTTGGACGTACCATCAACATTAAAAAGACCCAAGTCACGCATCAGCCTGCTCCTCATGCACCGTACACAGAGCCCATAATCACAATCAAAGGGCAAAAACTACAGACAGTGGACCAGTTCACTTATCTTGGCAGCACTCTCTCCCGAGCAGTGACTATTGATACAGAAGTTAACTGCAGAATAGCAAAGGCAAGTTCTGCTTTTGGTAGATGCACTCCACAGTATGGGAACGTTGAGGAATCAGCCCAGCAACAAAACTGAAGGTCTACAGTGCTGTAGTACTCACTACCCTCCTGTATGCCTGTGAAATGTGGACTGTGTATCGAAGGCATGCAAGACAGATCAATTATTTCCACATGACTTGTCCTCGCAGAATATTATGCATCAGATGGCAAGACAAAGTACCGGACACTGAAGTTCTCTCTAGAACAAGTCTACCATCAGTCCATAAATGAGAGCACAGACCTGGTAGGCAGGTCATATCATCCATGTGCTGGATGAGCGCATACCCAAGCAGCTCCTTTCTGGGGAACTCTCTGCTGGAAGGTGTTCACATAGAGGGCAGAAGAAACATTTCAAAGACACATTCAAGACAAGTGCATACCCAAGCAGCTCTGTTTTGGGGAACTCTCTGCTTGAAGACGCTTGCATGGAGGGCAGAAGAAATATTACAAAGCACAGTCAAGGTCTCCCTGAAGTCACTTGACCTGGGAAACGCGGGCACAAAACCGCCCTACCTAGCACTACCTCATCCACAAAGGCTGTCAAGCTTATGAAGCAATGTGCAATGCTGAAGCACAACTTAAGCATGAGCTGCGCAAGTCCAGAGCCACCAGCACAACAATGACAGTGTCTACACAAGTCTGTCCAACATGCGCCAGGACATTCTGTGCCCAAATTGGCCTGATCAGTCATCTTTGGTGACACTGCAACCAGCCTCAAAATGACTAATGGTGTTGAAGTCCTCACCGACACGATGGATGAACAACTTGATGTGATTTCTGTATATCTTGATAGGTGTCTTTATTTCTCACTGCACTTCTGTAAAATCATTGTTTTTCTCTTTGTTCTCTAATGTTGAATCACTAATTCTATACATTTGTTTCCCGCATCACTTTATTTCATGAGCCTCTCTCTGTCTTTAATTTTCTACCACCCTTCCTCCAAGTTTGACTTTTTCCCTCAGACTTTGCTGCTTGAGCTCAATTAAAATAACATATAAAATCATTGTGTTGTCTCCAGTGGGCACTTGCCATTTATGTTATCCAATTATCAGTCAATTGCTTTTGTCTCTTTGGTCGTAGAAACCCCACTCTGCAGAAGGAAGCCATTTGGCTCATTGAGTCTGCACTGACTCTGTCTGACAGAATACCTCACCCAGACCTTTTCCCCTATTTTATTCCTGCAACCCCATCCAGCTACTATGGCTAATCTATGTAACCTGCACATCTTGGAACACTAAAGGGCAATTTAGCATCACATAACTCGCACATTTTTGGATTGTGGAAAGAAACTACAGCATTCAGAGGAAACCTATGTGGACACAGGGAGAATGTACAAATTCAAAAGAGGCAGCCACCCAAGGTCAGCATTGAACCCTGCTGTGAGGCAGCAGTGTTAATCACTGTGCCACTGTGCCACGTCAGACTTAAATAAATAAAACCAAGAATTTGTTCATTAAGGGCAGTCTCAAATGAGTATTTATTGAAATATTGTTGATTTTATCTGTGGTTCTTTGGGCTTGACCACTCATTTTTTGATGATTAAGTCACTTTGATGTAACTTAAATGTCTCCACTCACTATCTGTATGTTCACATCATGATATTATTTTTCTAAAGCTGTAAATATAAATGAATTTCATGAAGATGTGCAATCAGTGAAGATTTGAATTCTGTGAAAATTAGTGACGAGAAGATTTTACTCTGTTCTTGATCATTTTGTTTGAAAGGAAATAGTATATTTTCATAACGGGGCATCAGTGAAGTTGACTAATCTACTTCATACCAAATGGATTGGTTGATACTTAGATAATTTGCTGAAGACTGAACTAGATGCAGACTAGATCATGATTGGTGAGGAATGATTGTCGGAATTCTATTACTTCGCCTGCAAAGTGAGCGAGAGGTGGATAACGGAAATGTCTACTGGCCTCATGCAGGAATTCCTGGTCTCACTCAAATGAGGCCATAAATTCCCAGCCAATATTTCAAGCTTGTAAAGTAGGTTGAAGCCTCTTGTCAAACAGAAGGATGCATCTACCAAATTGTGTTGACAATAGGGAATGAAAAAAAATGACAAAATAATCTTATTGATCTCACTCTTATCAATTCATTTTCAAAATGCTGGAAAATTTTAGCAGGTCTGACAGTATCCGTGGAGAGAGAACAGAGCTAATGAATCAAATCGGGGTGACCTTTCATCAGAGCTCATACTCTAATGACATGTTGTTTTCCAACTTTCTCTTGTTCTTTAGATATTAACTTTCTCTGTCCATAATAATTGTGGAAGTGAACACCATGCAGATTTTATAGAAATCAAGTCTTACCTTCACAATGAGGGCGTTCTGTGCGGTGTCACTACCACCATGCTAATTAGGATAGCTTAAGGCTAAACCTAGCTGATGAAAGTTGGGTATCTTTTAGGTTCTGTGACTATCAATAAAAATAGAATTGTGTTCCGTCACAATATCTAATCCTATAGCTGCTATATATTTAACAGGTGCAGGCTAATTTAAGAGCTGATCACATGACTTGATGATGCTGTCATTAGGGTGTGTGTTTTGGCTGTTGTGTTACTTACCTCCTCACTAACTGGGGTGCCCGAATCAGATATTTGTAGAGAATGTCTGTTTTGTGCCAATTCTGGATGGGCAAATGCAGTAATAAAAGGACCACCAACAGTCAGTTTGGGTATGCAGACCATTAAGTTAATTTAAATGCATGCAATTTAAATGGTCGTCGCACCCACTTCAGGCATGGTCCCGATCGTGGCCATTTTCGGTAAAGGGGATCATGCTATATATCTCATGTTTGACTTTACCAAGGTTTCGCACCCAAAAATGTGTGCAACCTGATGGTAAAATTGGGTCCAATGTGTGCAAACCAAATCTTTTCTTTCTGTGGGAATTCCACAACCCTTAACATCGTTAGGACACAGTAACAAGTGTCACAACACCAGGTTAAAGTCCATTGGTTGGCCTTTAACCTGGTGTTGTGAGACTTCTTACTGTGTCCACCCCAGTCCAACACCAGCACCTCCACATCATAGTTAGGACATTTCAGAAAGAAAATTGGTGATGAGAAAAATGATTCCCTCAAGAACATCGAGAACAGGATATAATAGATTTTGATGACATTTTTGCAAGATTTGGTAAACCACAACAGATTGTTAGCAATAACGGTTCACAATTTCCTTCGCAAGAGTTTGAGGATTATCTAAAATTAAATTGTATTCAGCATGTAAAATCCACATTTAATTAACCATCAATCAATGGATTAGCTGAAAGATTCATACAATCTTTCATACATTCTTTAAAAGCTTCAAAAGAGAAAGATTGTCACATTGTGTGAATAGCTTTTTGTCATCTTATACAAACACTATTCATGCAACTACCCAAAGTTCACCTGCATTACCAATCTTAAAGAGAAAGTTAAGAGCTAAAAGGCAAGAGAAAGTTGGGTAACAATGGCTGCAGTTCTCCTATTGCAGCCCGCAACTTTTCTGGCTGGTCGCAGTGGGAGACGCATGTGTCTGTGGCCTTGAACAGAGATTAGCACATGCACCGGGAATGCATGCGTATCTCCCAGTACCAGCGAACAGTCACCAGGCAGACCTCGCTGGAAACTGGTGGGAAAGCAGCTAAGTGATTTAAATCCTTTCTGCATGTATTTTAAATATGTTTCTGTGTTCATTATTGGGACCTTTAAGGTCCTGGTTGAATCTCTCTCCCTGCCAGGAGTATATCATTCTGGCGGGGTTCTGACTACCTCCCTATATTCAAGGAACTAGCTGGAGATCCTCCCAGAATGAAAGAGGGCCAATTGGGGTTCCCCCCCGCAGAGGGTCAGGCAGTGGGGGGTGGTGGTCCCTGGGCATGTGTACCTTGACAGTGCCAACTTGGACATCCTGGCACTGCCCAAGGGGCAAAGTGTCCATACCCAGGGGTCATCTTGACACTGCCCAGCAGGCATCAGGCATTGCCAAGGGAGTAGGGCCTACTGTGGGCAGGGCCTTAGGTGATAGGTGGGATGGGAGATCCGCTGCCATTCTGCTTTGAGATCAGTCATTGATGGAGAAAGGGCAATGATTGGGGTTGGCTCGGGGGACATGATTTGCCAGGGGATGGATGGGGGGAAAATTGTCATTGCTGTGGGGTGGGGCCTGGACATCAGGTACTTCGGGACAGGAAGGCATGTCAGGGCTGGCCTGAAGTTGCTGTGAGGGCTGTGATTGGGCCATGGGGACCGGCAGAGGCTGGAGGGGCAGCACTGTGGGGTTCCAGGCTGGCTAGTAATCGAGCTGGCCAGCGAATGGGGGATTAACAGCTTGGGGCCACTTCACATGTGCAGAACTCCAGAACTGTCAAACTCTGGTGCATAGGCCCCATCCCCTGGGTTCTTAATGATATTAATGACTGGAGTGCACAGTGTGCGGAGATCCAGGTGAGAAGCCGAACTGTCAGAATAGTTGGGATTTAGAACATAGAACATAGAACAATACAGCACAGAACAGGCCCTTCGGCCTTCGATGTTGTGCCGACCAAAATAAAAAGCAATGCCCCTCCTAACTAAACCATTCCCTTCTCATCCATATACTTATCAACTAACCTCTTAAACGCCACCAAACTTGGCGCATCTACAACAGCTGCAGGCAGGGCATTCCACTCCCTAATCACTCTTTGAGTAAAGAACCTACCTCTGATATCCGTCCTATAACTCATACCCCTTAATTTAAAGTTGTGTCCCCTCGTGCTAGCTTTCTCCATCCTAGGAAAAAGGCTATCACTGTCCACCCTATCCAAACCTCTAATTATCTTATATGCTTCAATAAGATCCCCCCTTAGCCGCCTCCTTTCTAACGAAAACAACCTCAAATCCTTCAACCTCTCTTCATAGGACCTGCCCTCCATACCAGGCAACATCCTAGTAAACCTCCTCTGTACCCTCTCCAATGCCTCCACATCTTTCTTATAATGTGGCGACCAGAACTGCACACAATACTCCAAGTGCGGCCGCACTAGAGTTTTGTACAGTTGCAACATGATGCTGCGGCTCCTAAATTCAATCCCCCTACCAATAAAAGCTAAGACTCCATATGCCTTCTTAACAACTTTATCCACTTGACTGCCTACTTTCAGGGATCTATTGACACATACACCAAGATCCTTCTGTTCCTCAACACTATTAAGAGCCCTACCATTAGCCCTATACTCTACACATTTATTGTTCCTGCCAAAGTGCATTACCTCACACTTTTCCACATTAAACTCCATTTGCCACCTCTCGGCCCAGCTCTGCAACTTGTCCAAGTCACTCTGTAAACTAAAACACCCCTCTTCACTATCTACCACACCACCAACTTTAGTATCATCTGCAAATTTACTGATCCATCCCTCAATACCCTCATCCAGATCATTTATAAAAATTACAAACAGCAGGGGCCCCAAAACAGACCCCTGAGGCACACCACTCGTCACCGAACTCCACGATGAATATCTCCCATCAACCACCACCCTCTGTCTTCTATCTGCCAGCCAATTTCTAATCCAATTAGCTAAATCACCCTCTATTCCACACATCTGCATTTTCTGTAGAAGTCTTCCATGGGCCACCTTATCAAAAGCCTTACTAAAGTCCATATATACTACATCAACCGCCTTACCCCCATCCACCTCTCTGGTCACTTTCTCAAAAAACTCAATGAGGTTAGTAAGGCATGACCTACCCTTCACGAAACCATGCTGACTATCCCCAATCAATTCATTTCTCTCTAAATAACTATAAATCCTATCCCTAATAATTCTCTCCAATACCTTGCCCACCACAGAAGTAAGACTCACTGGCCTATAATTCCCAGGAAGGTCTCTCTTCCCCTTCTTAAACAATGGGACCACATTCGCCATCCTCCATGATCCTTCTCTGAATCATCTCCAAAACTACTGACTTCTTTAGTGTTATGAATGCTACCACAGATGACTTGGTTTAGTCTGAGTTGACTTATGATTGTGTCAATGTTACTACGCTGAACGCAAATGATACAGAATTGCTTCCAAGAGGAGTGTCTACTGAAGTTCCAAATCATATTAAACAGGGAAGCAACATGCTGTTGGCAGAGATAAGCAACCCTACAACCAATAGATCAGGGCAAAACTCTGCAGTCCTGCTGCATTCACTTGGCTTACATTATTGCACTTCGTGAAAATAACCCCCTATTTGTAAATAGATCGTAAACTTGTTTATGAAGAACAAGTTTCTGGTAATTTAATAGAGGAAATCTTCTCTAAAAATTTGTCGCCAACTTTTCCTTTGTAAAACACAATCCTATAAAATGGGTTGCTCTTAAGTGAGAATTATTCCTTTGGGAGCAAACATTACACAGAATCTCAGGGTCTTTTGCAACTGTTGGTTGCAGCATGGGATTAATTGCCCTATTTAATTGGATCCAAACATTGTAACTGGAGCCATTTCATGTTCATTTTAGAATCTTAGCATGGACAGAACTCCTATTATTATTGCGAATGTTGTCTCTACCATAGAAGGGTCAGTAGTTAAATGTTCCAATTGCATGATTCGTACAGAACAGGAGAGGAACTTTATGCACCCATGATGCAATTTACCCTTAGGTATGATTAGCAGCAAAGAGCATAAAGACAATCCAGGTGGCCAAAGTTATTGAATGTAAATTATTTTGACCACAAGAATACAAAACTGTTGAGAAACATCCCTAGCAATAAAATAGGGAGAAAAATGAGTAATATAATGAAAGGATGACTTCACCACTGAGGATTAGTTTCCCTTTAAAAGATTTTTACTCTCACTGCCATATGGTACCAATAAGTCCCCATCGTATAAAATCCTGGAGAGTCTGTCATTTTTTTAGAGAGTACACTGGGAGCTTTTTATTTCATTCAAACCCCGTGAATTACCAACAAAGAAATTTGGAATTTCTCCAAGTGACAGGTTCGAACCAAAATTATGAATGTTCTACAACTACTCAATTTACTGATACTTTTTTAAAGGTTCCAATGATTCAGGAATTCACAGTTTTTAGTGATTCCCTTTTTAAAAAGCCAAAATTTTGTTAGAATAATAAACATTCTGGTCATCCTAACTTCCTCTTTTTTTCAGTTCCCGTGGTTAAAACAGCCATTATATTCTGATCAAAGCAACCACATTAAGTCTTAGTGGATTAGTAATATATGATCCATCTTGTATGGATTGCCAATGCTTCGGGGTCAATGGAGTGACCAATATGCTCAAATGAAAGGCACTGATGCATAATTTTCCGCTTGTGAGTTTTCCCAGAAGAGGATTTAATCCACACTATGGTCGCTTTCATTTCCTCCGAACAAGATGACTCACACCCAATCCTCCTACAAAAGGATGTCTCAGTCAAGTGAAAGACCTATCTCTGTGGGTATAACGCTCAAGCTAGTTCGCACAAGGCCAATTAGAAATTACCATTTGCAGAAAGCCATCAGTTTGGGGAGTATTAAGGAGAGCTGTGATGACGCGAACATGTCACTGGCAACGTAATGGAAGTTTTCATAAAAAGTCCAAAAGTGTAAATCCCAAAACTTTGCTGCAAAGAAGATTTACCAGGATGTTTCCTGGGCTGGAGAATTTTAGTTACGAAGAGAGATTGGATAGAGTGGGATTATTTTCCTTGGAGCAGAGGACACTGGGGGGGACGGGGCTGCAGGGAATGGACATGATTGAGATGCATAACATTATGAACGTAGAGTAGATAGGAAAAACCTTTCCCCTTAGGTAAGGGAAAAGAGATTTATAATGGCTTTGAGGTAAAGCATTTTCACCCCAAGGTGGTGTGAGTCTGGAACTCACTGAAAACACTGTGGAGGCAGAGACCTTTATAATATTTAAGAAATATTTTTATGTGCACTTCCAATGCCAAAGTATACAAGGATATGGGCCCTAACCCTAATTGTGGTTAACTCTTAACTGCCCTCTGAAATGGCCTAGCATTCCACTTAGTTCAAGGGCAGTTAGGCCTTGGGTGACCATCCATGTGGAGTTTGCACTTTCTCCCTGTGTCTGCGTGGGTTTCCTCTGGGTGCTCCAGTTTTCTTCCATAGTCCAACAATGTGCAGGTTAGGTGGATTGGCCATGGTGTCAGGGAGATGAACAGGAAAATAAATATGTCGGATTATTGGGATAGGGCCCAGCTGGGATTGTTGGCAGAGCATGTTTGATAGGCCGAATGGCCTCATTCTGCATTGCAGGGATTCTATGATTCTAGGAATGGGAAATAAATGCTGGTCCAACCAGCGATGCTCACATTCCTGAATGAATTAAAAAAAGGAAGTTGGCACTGGGATGCCTCTGGATATTATTGCACTGTAAGTCAGAATGAATAATAGTGATGTTATGCGGGGTACTAGTAAAATATACAATGCACAATTTTGATCATCCTATTTTAGAAAGGATACATAACCATTTAAAAGAACTTAAAGAAAATTATGATGTAGATCAATATAGAACTAAACAAGAGGTAATGCAGATGACCAAGCTTATTTTTGTTCATTGAAGAAATTGCGTACCAGCTTTTTAAATGATGTTCACTATTTAGCTTGGATGATGAGCATAAAGTTTGAAGACAGAAATTACAAAATTTTAAAGATTGAGACAAGATTAGAAGGATACTGATTGTCTGGAACAGTTTATAAGACAAAGTAAACTGAAGGAACACCTGTCAAGAAAGAGAATGGGATTATAGAGATCTTTGACCCAATTGATCAGTCATGAATCAAATGAGCATTTTATATCTGCCATCCATTACTGAACTTATAAATTTTAATTTCCATAAGCTTTTTGAATAAGTGGGGTATTTTCAGTAACTAACCTGTAATTAATGGAGTGCCACAGGAACAGTGTTGGCACCACAATTACTTACAATATATATTAATGATTTAGATGGGGGAAGTGAATGTACTATTGCCAAGTTTGTGGAATACACAAAAATAGATGGGAAAGTAAGTGATGGGGGTGATGCAAAGGGTGGGATCTCATGGTCGCACTCACCCCAAGGCTGGAAAATCCTGCCCAAGGTCAACAGACATTTTCATGGTCTTATCCCATCTGCTGCAAATCCCGTGGCGGGAGGAATGGGAAAATTCTGCCCACAGTACAAAGAGATATAGATAGGTTTGGTGAGAGAGCAAAAACCCAGCAGATGAAATATAATGTAGAAAGTGTGAAATATTGCTCATTTTTTGGATGAATAAAGGAGCTGAATATCATTCAGATGGAAGAAGATGGAAAAATAGAAAAATATTTTTCCATAAAAATATTATTTAAACAGAAAAATACTGCAGCACAGATGGGCTTGGGAGTCCTTGTGCATAAATCACAGCGGCGGAGTACGGAAGTAGACCTTGTACCCATCCCACCCCTGCATCCAACAGTCTTTGCATTTGCTTTGGGGTTGCTTGCTCTGGCTTGTTTTTCAGTCTACATCCTTGACCACTAGGTAACTAGAAATCTGAGTTGCAGGTGGACCTTTTGAATGGTCAAGCTGATCTCACTGGGACATCTCCCGACTCGGTGAATCTGAACCAGAGCTGGAATTCTGTGCCCTCTGTACAATCAATGTACTCTTGGGACGGGTAGGGGGGATGGGATGGGTGGGCAGTGGATGGACCATGCAAAGACCTATTGACCTCAGGTAGGATTTTCTGATTTTGGGGTTCCTTTTGAGGTTCTCAAATTTGGGTTGCTGTGCATTTATCCAGAAGGATGCTGGTTGCAACTAATTGATAATCATGCATTAGGTATTTTCTTTATTAATAATGCTGTTTCCCACCCCTCAGCTTCCACAGGCTTGTTCTTGACTCCGCTCTTTCCAAATTCACCTGCTCCCCTCTATAAACATGTCCAGTTTACAGATATTTACAAATTTCTTTCCAAGATTCACAATTAAATCTTTCAGTTCGCCCTCTGGTCTGTAACCCTGTGCAGCAAAAATGTATTTCTGGAAGTACTCACGACCCCTGGGCTCCCTGCTACTAAACAGAGATAAATAAGCAGTACCCACCTCCCCTTCCCCACCAGCCCATCTCCTGGACTCTCCGCTTCAAGAATCTGTTAAAAGATTTGTTGCTCTGAGTTGTGCAGCTCTGTGAAATGTCTCTTTCCTTTTTATCTCAATATCAAAGTTCACGAGAGAGCTAGGCCCCTGTTGCTGAAAGGAAACCGATAAAAAAACTTTAAAACTTATCTCTGACTAAAAAAAATCACTTGACTTTTGCCCAGTGATCTATAGGTTCCTTTAAAGTTTATTTTACCCTGCTTGAACGTTATGTTGCTGTCTTCTTAAATTGAAAAAAAAATTGATGCTTGGGCTCTGCATCAAAAATGGAACTCATAGTTTACCTCCTGCAAAGTAACCCAATGATTCACAATTCCCTATTCCACTCCTAAGCTGCACGACCACAAATCAAGTCTAGTTTTGCTCTGCAGAGGATTATTCAATCTCTGGAGTAGTGGGGTGAGTGAATGGCTTAAAGAGGAAGCTGGGTAAGTACATAGGGAGAAAATATATCCTGATAGGGTGAGATGGAGTAGGCATGGGCAGAGCTTTGTGTGAAATAAAAACACTGGCGTGGAGCAGTAAGGCTGAGAGGTCTGTTTCTGTGCTATAGACTCAACATAATCCTGCAATCAGCTTGTATCCTTTACATGGAGAGAGGAGACATCTTCAGTCTTACCAGCACTGCTGCCTCACAACTCCTAGGACCCAGATTCGATTCTAATCTGCATAGACTTTGCACATTCTCCCCGTGTCTGTGTGGGTTTCCTTCGGGTGTTCTGGTTCGCTCCCATAGTCCAAAAATGTGCAGGTTAGGTGAATTGGTCATAGTAAATTCTCCTTCAGTGTACCCAAACAGACACTGGAGCGTGGCGACTAGGAGATTTTCATGGTAACTTCTTGACAGTGTGAATGTAAGCCTACTTGTGACTAATAAATAAACTTTACACAATAGAGCTGCAGTTCAGTAGTGGGGAAATTCTTTGTATCTGCTTGCACTTCACTGGCAGTTGAAACATAGGTAAACAGGGATTTTCCTACACTGCTGACAAAGTAATGGCAGCAAAACGGGAGAGCTGAAGTCTGGACTTCATCTTAAAACCCAAACATGCGAATGAACACAATCAAAGCATCTAACTTCTGAGGACTGCTGACGTATTGCGGATTGCAAGCTCTCCCTGCTCTCACATTAACATTTCATAGAGAAAGGGGATGCATGTGGGATATGAATCTCCAAGCGGGAGCTCAGCCAAAACAAAATTGAGAAACTCTGGTTTGATGCATGCATGCGTAGGTTCATGCTTACATCTGAATATTCAATAAATAATGATTGAAGCCAGACCCCTCCACTACATTGCACCAATTTAGGCAGCCCTTTTTCTTCAGATTCTGGTATAATTTTACTTCCTTTCTTAACAATTCCTTTCATTTAATGTACACACTTCAAAAGCATGCTTTCGATTATTCATGCACATTATCAAGAAAATTTAAACAGCACATCCAAACATTTGAGGGCACCTCATTTCCCCAATTAGAATTATTCATTAATCAAATAACTGATAGTTATGATGAAAACCTATTATGATCCAGGACAGAAACTCCAAGGTATTCTATGAAGTCCATCCAGACCATAAGTTTTATACTTTGAATTTGGTGCGGGTAAAGCATAAGATGTTTCAAGCTAGGTATGATTCAAATGATCCTCTAGGGAACTTTTATCAACAAAGTTTATTTAAGAATACAGTTAACATATGGAAAGAAAACTAGCAATAACCCTTACCAATTACAACCAAGGGAAAGGAAACAACCATGATATTGCATAAACCCTTGTATTGAAATGTACTGTTTCAATACAACAAACCTCCTTATCAACATATACCTATCTTAGGTTTAGCACGGAAAATAAGAATGCTGATGTAGCTTTGTGGATCAGTAATATCTATTGTGAATTAATCCTTTGGATAGAAGATTGAAACTCAGGTTTCTCCATTCTTAAAATCCCAGCACCATGAAGTGGGAATAATGCCACTACTGCCCTCCAGCTCTTAGCTAACAAACAACTTACATTAGAATTTTCACTCCAGAAAGGCAAGGAAGCCTGCTTCCAACATAGCAGAACTTCTAATAAGAGGGACACTAAATGCACTGCCTTCAGCGGGGAGTCCACACACTTTCCAACTAGCCATGAACCAAAACTGAAAGTAAAAAACTCTTGTCACCTAACCTGTCAATCATTCTTCCTCCTAACAATTCAAAATGATAGTAAACTCGTAAAACTCCAGGACATTACATTAGGCCCACATTAAAAATAAACAAAACCACATTTAAACCACTTAAGCAGCAATAAAAAGACTTCTAATCAGGCAACTTGATGTTAGTACAAAAACAAAAGTCTTGCTTACAAACTGCAGAGAACACGATTAGAAAAATACATTTCTTAAAGGCACAATAACATCACAAACCCCATTTAATGGAAATGGCCAGGGTGGTCAATAAAAGAAAATAGAGCTACCATGAAAACTCCAGATTAGAGAAAGAGATGACTGTTCATTTCTTCAATTTCTTTCCCACACTATTTATGTCTTGTATTTCTCTTCTGGCCATTTCTGCCCTACCTAGCTTTCCTTTCCTTGCCCTCTGCTTGTTTTTTGTAGACCTGCGCTGCTATGCATCCTGACTACTGACAGTATGAGCAAGACAAAATGAAGGCTGAACAGTAACAGGTACCCAAGTCTGTTAATTTAATTAATTTTGACCTTATTTGATTTATAATTGTCACATGTTTTGGTATACAGTGACAAGTATTGTTTCTTGCACACTATACTGATAAAGTATACTATTCATAAGGTACACAGGGGAAAAGGAAAGGACAGAGTATAGAATATAGTGTTACAGTCATAGCTAGGATGTACAGAAAGATTAACATAATGTATAATAGATTCATTCAAAAGTCTGATGGCAGCAGGGAAGAAACTATTCTTGAATCAGTTGGTATGTGTTTTAAAGTTTTGTATTTTTTTTTGGACAGAAGAAAGTGGAAGAGAGTATGTCTGGGTGCATATGGTCTTTGATTAATCTGGCTGCTGTTCCGAGGCAGAGGAAAGTGTAGATGGTGTCAATGGATTGGAAGCTTGTTTACGTGATGGACTGGGCTATGTTTACAACCCTTTGTAGTTTCTTGTGATCTTGGTCAGAGCAGGAGACATATCATTAATTTATAAATATATAATAAATAAAATGAAATGAAAAATATATATAACAAATAAAATAAATAAAAATACATTTATAAAAATATGCAAACAAATGAATAAACAATTTAAAAATAAGAGGTCTGTCTCTTTATGAGTTGAGAAGCCGTTTTTTTCTCTCAGAAGCTGGTTGTTATGTGGAATTCTCTTCCCCAGGAAGCAGAGGAAGCTGGTTCATTGAATTTATACAAGGAAGAGTTTGACAGTTTTTTGATAGAGAAAGGACTCAGTGGTAACCTTTGAGAGGTTGAAGGATTTGAGGTTGTTTTCGTTAGAAAGGAGGCGGCTAAGAGGGGATCTTATTGAAGCATATAAGATGATTAGAGGTTTAGATAGGGTGGACAGTGATAGCCTTTTTCCTAGGATGGAGAAAGCTAGCACGAGGGGACACAGCTTTAAATTAAGGGGTATGAGTTATAGGACGGATATCAGAGGTAGGTTCTTTACTCAAAGAGTGATTAGGGAGTGGAATGCCCTGCCTGCAGCTGTTGTAGATGCGCCAAGTTTGGTGGCGTTTAAGAGGTTAATGGATAAGTATATGGAAGAGAAGGGAATGGTTTAGTTTGGAAGGGCATTGCTTTTTATTTTGGTCGGCACAACATCGAAGGCCGAAGGGCCTGTTCTGTGCTGTAATGTTCTATGTTCTATGTAAAGGGGCCGAGATAGCAAAGTGGTGTTGAGACTACAACCAGATCAGTCATGATCTTATTGGATGGTGGAGCAGGCTTGGAGGGCAGCAGGGTATATTGTGACTCCCAAATCCTTTGTCCTTATCCAAGTCCAACTTCAGGAATGGTTGGAATCTTCTTTCTTCTGTCTACACTCGAAAGTGGTCAAGGTGGAGTTGGATAGAAGGGTAAACTCCAATTCTGTGGCGTATTAAAGTGCTAGTATCAAATGACTAATGTGAATATGAAATTTAAATGGGGATTTAAAGTTACTGCATCAATTATCCATTAAATTGTTTCTGTTAAGTCCTTCTTTTAAAATGTGATTGACAAATCATGTATCACTACATTCCAGATAAGTCTGAAACCAGCTGTGCATCCACTAGAGAGCAATCTGTTAAGATAGCTGTAAAGTGAACTAAACTTGTTAGATGAAAGCAGAATACCTTTCAAATTATACTTGATACCTCTTGATCTCAATCTCCCCTCAAAGGGTTCAGTAAGTCAAAGAATTCCGCTTGGGTAATGGTGATAACTGGTGAGTTCTGTGCTCTGCAACAAAGTGGTGGAGACAATCATGATATCTACTGACGGCATTATGCTGACTTGATGCCTCGCCCAAGAATTCACATCAATGGTAGTTGAAGATATATGGCAAGTGCTGAACAGATAGAAAACCTCAATGAATATATTTGGTGTGAAGTAAGACTTGGGCAGGATTTTAAGGCTTCGCTGGACCTGAGGCTGAAAAATCCTGCTTGAGGTTAATAGACATTTCCATTGTCCGTCCCTCGCCTGCTCCAATTCCGTGGCAGGTGGGGTGGGAGAATTCCAACCCTTGTCTTTAACACCCCTACCTAGCGGAAATAAGAAGGTGAGGAAGGAGGAGAGGGTTGGGGGGAGCATGTTGGGCAGCAACTAGAATGAAGAAGGAATTTACTGCTTTTCTGCCTCAATTTGGTTGACTCCCAGGGTCCTCTTCCCCACGCCAATGGATTCCTTTTTTAATGTGTATCTGATACCAATGATGTCATCAGGGCCTGATCAGTCATTTTAACTTATGGCTTGAAATATAGTGCACACCCCTGTAATAAGTCTTCAGAAGCAGAAGTCCCTTTCAACAAAATCTGTTGAAACTCTAACTGCAGAACACAGAGTGTTAGCAGTTAGCAATCTATCTCTTGGGGGTGTCAGAGGAACTGACATTCCTGGTTAAGTACAAGGCAAAGATTCCCTGATTGGCTGATCAGTTAGACCTTAATCAAGGATATTCCATTAGGCCAATCTCAATGGCATTATTGAAGTTATTACAAGTCACTGAAAACCGAACCTACCTGGACCAATAGCCAGGCGAGGTGAGGTACTTTTTAAAGAAAGTTGCCTCATGGGTCAGGATGCACATGATTGGAACCTTGCCTGCAGGCAGTACAAAAGCAAAATAGTGGGTCCATTGTCTATGAGTCTGTGGGTGGCAGGGTCACAGATACTGAGTGGGGTCACAGCTTTTGGTTGGAATTCCCTGCTGCCAGCATATATTCTGAAAATCATCTCCTGACCATCATGTTCACACTACCCTGTCCCAATAATCGTCCTTGACCCAAAGTGTAGGGGAACCCAAGGTTCTTCTAATAGCCAGCAATGGTGACCTTTTTAAAGAATGTCTCTTTAATGCAAATGATTGCTCCAACTAAGAGCAATTTTATGCCATGGAGATTTCCTAACTGTACTTGGGTTGAGCCTATTCAAAATCATTTTACTAAATACTTTACTGCTGTAAGTAAAAACATCATCAATGTGCCTGTCTTTAAACTCAGGTAAAAACAGTAAGAAATGTTAAAATCTAACAAGTTTATTTGATAGCTAGTTTTCAGAGTGCTACTCCTTCGTCAGGTAAGCAGGAGATCTGTTCACAGAGCATGTAAAGACACAAGCTCAAATAATGGTTGGAATGCGAGTCTTACAGGTAATCAAGTCTTAAAGGTATGGACAATGTGACTGGAGAGAGGATGAAGCATAAGTTAAAGAGATGCGTATTGACTCCAATTGGGATAGTTAGTGAGATTTTGCAAGCCCAGGCAAATTATGAGGGTTACAGATAGTGTGGCATGAATCTGAGATCCCAGTTGAGGCCATCCTCATGTGTGCAGAACTTGGCTCTGAGTCTCTGCTCAATGACTCTGCGTTGTTGTGTGTTGTGAAGGCTGCCTTGGAGAACGCTTACCCGAAGGTCAGAGCTGAATGCCTGTATTTTTATGTGCTCTGTGAACAGAACTCCCACTCACCTGAAAAAGGGACAGCGCTCCGAAAGTTAGTGGCTTTTGCTACCAAATAAACCTGTTGGACTTTAACCTGGCATTGTGAGACTTCTTACTGTGATTATCTCAGTCCAACGCTGGCATCCCCACATTTAGCCCAGGTTGGAGAGATGAAAGGTTAGTGCTCTCACAGATTGTGCCACACAATTTTCCAATGATTTATGAAGTGGACTGATTCTGTTTTTGAATTTCTTTAGCATAGGGATAGTTATGCTTCTCTTGAAATTTAAGAGCTGATCTCACTTTCTTAGCAAACCATGGTAGCATAGTTGTTAGCACTGCTGATTCACAGCAACAGGGACCCGGGTTTGATTCCAGTTTGGGTCACTCTCTGTACAGAGTCTGCATGTTCTCCCCGTATCTGTGTGGATTTCCTCCCACAGTCTGGTTAGGGGCATTGGTCATGCCAAATTCTCCCTCAGTATCACCCAAACAGGTGCCAGAGTGTGGTGACTGGGGGAATTTTCACTGTAACTTCATTGCAGTGTTACTGTAAGCCTACTTGTGACACTAATAAATAAACTTTAAGCAGATGCAGTGATTGTGATGCGATTTCAAAATAAGATGAAATGCAAAGAAATCCACAGAAAAGCAGAGTGTGCAATACTCCCAAAAAAATTCTAAGTATTGAATTCATGTAAAAACTGAAATAAATCGTGCTGGTTTTTCAGCAGGGATTTCAAAAAGAATCTTGCACATTCTGAGCATTGCAGGGAGTGTCTGTGTAATTCACTCCAGAAATCAGTGGGTGCGACCGATTCCCGTCCGAGAGGCTGGCAGCATAACACTGGCTAGCCTTGAGACCCCCCCTCAACCGTCTCCCAATCGCTGGTCTCCCAGACACGTCCGGGCTAGCCTCGAACTCTCTCTGGCCCATCTCAATATCTCACCTCCCCTACCGGCAGTGCCGACGCTCCTATTCTGTAGCCCTGAACCCCTCCCCCCCAACCCCCCACCCCTCACAAAGCAGGCTTCCCCTCCTACCCAGATGGCTAGCCCGGATCTCTGGCCTCCCTTCCTCCCCCCACTGATCCCAACTGCAGACTGGCAATGGGACCCCCGACCCCCACAGATCACTCTAGAAGCCCTGTCCCCATTAGACAGTGATAGCAGTGTCAAGCTGCTCCCTGGGCATCGGCACTTTGTCCCTTGGGCAGGACCAGTGGGTCCAGCTGGGTAATGCCAAGGTGGCAATGCCCAGGAGGCACTGTCTGGCACCCAACCTTCAGGGAGACTTCATTTGCACTCCCTCTTCACTCCAGCTCCCCATTAGTGGGAAACTATAGTAAATTCCGCTGGAGTGAAATACTTCTGTTCGGGGATGGGGGTGGAGGCTGGGGAGAGGCTAGTGAGCCTGGAGATTTCAGTCCTGGGCCCGTTAAAGGCATTCAAAGTAGATTTGAATTGGCTGCTGCATCGATTAGGTAGCTCGGCGCTCAGCAGAGCTGGCGGTGTCGGAAATCCAGCGTTGTGAGCCACGCGGAGGCTTGACTTGTGTGAATTGGCCACCAGTCGAATCTCCTTGCTCACTACGCTAAAATAGCAGTACAGTGAGATAGGAGAATCGCTCCCACAATCTAGAAAAGATTCTTAAAGCAGAATAGGAATTTAGAATTTAGAATTCGCTTTCTAAAACTAAACGGAAACATTTTCTAAATTTCCCCTGTCCTGACTGAGTTTGGACTTCAGACACCATTTTTCCGAGGAAATACAGTAACAGGCCAATGATGGAAAGTGAATAGAACACAAGAAGAAAATGGATCTGCTCCACAATTCAAATGCAGGTTGAACGAGATGAGAAATGAAGCTTGTGAATTTCGAATTCCCAGTTTCACTCCCTGCAAGTTCCCCTCCACAGATGTTCCTGTGCCGATCTCAGAAGTAACTGGAAATGAGGTGCGTAAAATGGTATAAATCGCAACTCGCTGGCAACAGATGCAGTGACCATTAAACAAGTGGGAAACAAAATGCCCTCTGTTTGCAATGAACTCTGAAAACATGGTTGACTTATTTTCATGTCAGGACAGACCCTGTAAGGAAATAGGCTGGGGTAAAAAACAAGCAAGTAAATGCTTTATATTGTTAATTACAATTATTTATTTCACAAGAAAGCTGTAATGTAATCTCCGTATCCTGTATCAGAGCTGCGGTGACCTACAACTGGTCTTTTTTTCCAGAGGAAATGTTATGAATAAAGAAATGCACCTGACAAAATATGCCAGCAGCTGCAGTTCCCCCTCATATTCACCGCAGTGAAGCACACAACTTAAAATGTTTTTAATTTTTTTTGCACCATCTACTTCTAGTTTTAGGATTTGCAGAGATTCCAACAGCTTAATTGGAATACTGGTCCCCAACCCCTGCTGAATAATATACACAGTGAAAGCCATCTGCTTGTTCACTGAGCAGTATATCACTCTTCACACATTCCTAACTGACAGACTAGGGTCCACCATAAACTCTTTGCAATGAGCTATGGAACTGCATGTGTTGGAACTGGAGTTTTTGGAGCCCCCGATTCCTCAAGTCGATGTGAAGTGCTGTCACTGTGATTGCCAGATGTGGATGAAAGCAGCAGCGTATTTTATTGTTGTTTTCCTAGGAACTGGAGAAGAATTTTTATTGCAAAATGTCCAGAATCAAAACAAGTCCTCGAGAGAAACTGGTGTACCACGGGGATTTTCGGAGGTGCAAAAACGATACAGATTAGTCAGCTCATTACTTGCGAACTCCCCGGGCACAACAATGTGCAAGATTTAAAAATCATTTAACCCCTTTACTACTGAAAGGCTTCCACTGTTTAGAACTTTCTTTCCATAGCTTTGTCTTAAAGTACATTAGATAAGTTTGACAAAAGTCAAGTTGGGTGTTCATAGTATGATAGTATCGAGGTATGTACCGAGGAGAGGTATCTAAAATTAGGAAAATGAAAAATCACTGATATACTAACACTGATCCTAACCTTTGATTGAGTGGCAAAACTACTTCATATGACTTTTTGCCCATGGGCTGGAAACTGTTGTTGCCCTTTTTAAAGTAAACTTCTTTGATGATTTTAATTACAAAGCCTTTTGCTTTTGGTTAGCTGTTGAGGGGAGAGTGCAGGAGAACACAGCAATTCCCTGCTTTTTGGACCTTTGGGCCCAGTAAATGTTTATGAGCTGCCCAGGTGATTATTTCAATGTAAATTTTAAGGGAAGGTGTGATACCTCAAACAAATTAACTCCAATGTCCGTGAGTTATACTAAGACCCCTATAATTAACAAAGAAGGGAGACTTCCTTCTCACAAGTTGATGCTGGATTTCAGTATAGATCCTGGAGCTAAAAGGAAAGTGTGTCGATTTTGTACACCATTATTGAATGTTTTTTGGCATTAGTGAAGGATTAAGTGGATATCTTGCTGCCATAAGGATTGACACAAACAAAGAAATAAATTTTGTTTTTGTGAGATCTGTATCTTTCAAATTTCATGAAGCAATATGGAGAATGCTCCACTATCTCTGGAGAGGTGATGGTTTAGTGATGTTATCACTAGACTATTAATGCAGAAACTCAACTAGTGTTCAGGGGATCTGGGTTCAAATCCTGCCACGGCAGATGGTGGAATTTGACTTCAATAAAAAATATCTGGAATTAAGGAACTACTGATCACCATGAATCTATTGTCAATTGTCGGAAAAACCCATCTCGTTCACTAATAGCCTTCACGGAAGAAATCTGCTGTCCTCACCTGGTCTAGCCCACATGTGATTCCAGAACCACAGCAATGAGGTTGACTCATAACTGCCCTCTGAAATGGTGCTAGAAAAGCTACTCAGTTGAAGGGCAACTAGGGATGAACAATAAATGCTGGCCAGCCAGCAACGCCCGTATCTCATGAATGAATAACAAAAACCCTGCTGATCATGGCACATGCCATCCTTTATCTATTTCCATGAATGTATTTGTGAGTTTTGGAGTAAAATTATCAAGAAAAGTTGCATTGGGCAACTCATTGTTACTGTATTTCACTTGTATTATTATTATAGTGAGGCCTAAAGATAGACTCATTTCAGTTCAGGGGCCTTTCAGTATTCTACAGAATGCAGAAATCAATCCAAATTTGAGTTGCTGAAGAATTTAGTCCAAAATAATTTCTTTTTTCAATAAATGTTTATTGGAATATAAGAAATGAGATTGTTCATGTTTTCACTTCACCAATAAATGAAGTGATTGCATTAGCGCTTGAAATGGTATAAAAGAGAGTGAAAAATAGTTGTGACAACTGATGAAGGAAGTATTTACTATTTATAAAATACTTACAGTGCAGAAGGAGACCATTCAGCCCATTGAGTCTGCACCGACTCTCTGACAGCACATCCTACCCAGGCCTTATCCCCAAAACCTTGTTATTTACTTCACTAATCACCCTAACCTACAGATCTTGGGACACTAAGGGGCAATTTAGCATGACCAATGTACCTAACCTGCACATCTTTAGGCTGTGAAAGGAAATTGGAACACCCAGAGGAAACCCATACAAGCGCAGGGAGAATGTACAAATGCTACACAGTGAGCCATGGTGGGAATTGAACCCAGGTCCCTGGTGTTGTGAGACAGCAGTGCTAACCACTATGCCTCCCTAAATTTTAAGTACCTGTCTCTGTGGTCTATAAATTCTATCCTTTCTTTTTCACTTAAACGAATTAAAGGCTTTTTGGCCTCACTAATTCCCTCAGCTAATTTGTTCTTCCCTCTCCCCTCTCTAGAGGGCCTTGACTGCTCTGGGTGAAAAGATTACTCTCCAACTCTTTCTTAATTTTTTTACCAATCCATGCGCCCTCAGTTATTGAACTCATCTCTTCTTACAGAATAGATCCTTACATTCCATTCTATCAAAAGCCATTAAAATTTTGCAACTTGAATTAACTCTCCCCTCAGATTCCTCTGTTCCAAAGGAACCCCTTCCTTCTTCAAAGCTAAAAATCTCCTTTTCTTGCAACATCTGAGTAAATCTCCTCCGTCCCCTCTCGAGAGCAACCAAATCATTCCTGTAATGCAGTGGTTAGAGCTGTATGCAGTACTCCAACTGTGGTTAAACACATATTTTGTACATTTCCAATTCCCCTCTACCCTCGACTTTGGTCAATAGAAAAAGGTATTTTGTATGCCTTCTTGACCACCTTATTTACTGGCCTTGGGAGACTCTGTGAAGTTTGCATGTTCTCCCCGTGTCTGCTGGGATCTCCCATTTCTAACTCTTCGGTCATCTTCCTAGCAGTTCATTGGTTCAGCTTCTTTTATTTTGTTCATTTGATTTGAAACTGCTTAAGAAATTAAGGCCAGAATTCTACGTTGCTCAGACAGATGCTCTCCCAATCCAGAAGAGCATGAAATAGTGCAAAAAGAGACTGCTGCGTGTCCCAAAGTCATCATGCACTTGTACGATATTTTGATTGGCACGCTCGAGATTCAGGAGTGTACCTGCCAACAATTAAGTGGGTACTTTAGTGACTTCAATTTTTCACTGTCTGTCTGCTCTTATGATTGGCATGCAGGTCAAATGACCTGTTGGCTTTTATGTTTTAACTTCAACTTCGATCCAGGGCAGGATGAACTATCCTGGCTTAAATAATTGGCCAACTGGCATAAAATGACATTCTGAAGCTGACTGTAGCCAGAAGTTTGTTTTGCGCCTACTTCCAGGTCTGCTAAGTGTGGGTGCCCAATATGGCTCAAGTTAGTGTTGTTGCTCAGCACCCTTCTTCCTAGCCCTGTAAATTCAAAAATGGGGTTGGATATTACAGAGGATTTTCCCTTGCTTCCAATAAGTCCAGTTTTGACAGGGCACCTTGATGCCACATTTGAGTAAACAATGCCTTGATGTCAAGAGCAATCACTCTCACCTCACCTCTGGCATTCAGCTAATTTGTGCATATTTGAATAAGGCTGTAATGAGGTCAAGAGCTGAGTGACTCTAATGGAACTCAAACTAAGCATCTGTGAGCAGACTATTGCTGAGTAAGTGCCACTTGCTGGCACTGTTGGTGGCCCCTTCCAACACTTTATTGATGATCGAGTGTAGACTGATTTAGCAAAAAGTGACCAGGTTAGATTTGTCTTGCTTTTTGTACACAGGACATACCTGGGCAATTTTCCATGTTTCCAATTAGGTGCCAGTACTGAAACGTCTTGATTGGGAGTACAGCAAATTCTGGGGCACAAACATCTTCAATACTATTGCCAGAATGTTCCAGAAGGGTCCATAGCCTTTGCAGTATCCATTGCCTTCAACCATTGCTTGATATCATGTAGAATGAATTGGATTGGCTGAAAACTGCTATCTATGATTCTGGGGATTTCTGGAAAAGGCCAAGAAGGATCATCCACTCGGCACTTCTGACTGAAGATTGTTGTGAATGCTTTAGTCTTGTCTTTTGCACTAATGTCCAGTTTCTTCTATCATTGAGATATTCCTCCAGTCCGTTGTTTAATTGTCCTGAATGTGACAGGACTGAAGAGCTTAGATCTGATCCATTGGCTGTGGTATCGCGGTATCGCTTAGCTCTCTGCTCTTACACTGTTTGGCTTGCAAGTAGTCCTGAATCGTATCTTCACCTGGTTGACGTGTCATTTTTAGGTATGCCTGGTACTGTTCCTGGCATCTCCTCTTGCACTCCTCATTGAAATCTATTTGGAAGAGTGCTTGAAACAACCTGGATGTTAAACCCTAGACTGATATCGAGCCTCTGGAGTCATCTGTTAGGAGGCAGATGTTGGATATACAGTTTGAGATACATGGAGATGGTACAGATATTCCAGAGCAGCGTTCTGCCCGACTGCACTGAATCACTTGACAATTATATCTGTTGTATTACCTGGTCGAATGGCTTGCATCCAGGTTGCTAAAGCCAGTAGTGATGGAAATGGCGGAAAGGGGCTTGCTTTAAATATCCATTCTTCCCTGAATCGGCTCAAGGGGCTGCCAGAGGATTGGAAAATGGCAAATATTCCACTCCAAGAAAAAGTGGCATAACATTCCTTGGAACTAGGGGTTGGTCAGTTTACTATCAATGATAGGGAAGGTTTTGGAAAAAAAAAGGATAAAAAAGATCAATAGACACATGATTATTTAGGAGAATCAACAGATTTGTAAAAGATGAATTATATTCGACTAATCTGATTGAATTTTTTGATGAATAGTGATGGCTGGTGAAAGGAATGTTGTAGGTGTTGTCTACATGGACTTCAAGGAAGGTTTTGGCAAAGTGCCACTTGAAAGGTTGGTTAACAGAATAGTGACTCATTAAATAGGATGGTAAGTGTCAGCTTGGTGTAAGGACAGAAAACAATGAGTTGTGGTAAATGGTTGCTTATCAGATGGATAGGGCATAAATTTAATACAGAGATGTGTAAGCTCCTGGAGTGGGATTCTTGGAGAAACCGGAGAATCCCGCCCGCATAGTCCGCACCTCACCTGCTATGATTCCCGGGACAGGCGGGATGGGAGAATCCCCCCCTGTACTTTGGCAGAATGGATAGGGATAGACAACTTACACTTAATGACAGTTCTGAAGTGTGTGTAGCAGCAGAGGAACCTGTGGGTTCATGTGCAGAGATCCTTGAAGGTGGTAGGACATATTTTGTGAATAGTTACCAAAGCATAGGGGACATGGAGCTTTTTAAATAGAGATGTGGAGCAATGACACAGTGTCAGGTCTGGCGTGAAAATTGGAGTGTTTCACGCCAATGGCGCCAATGTGATTTCGGGCCGAATCTTATACTCGTTATTATTAATTTTTATCCCCACGAGTTTCATGCCGCACTAATGGCACATTCCCTGGTGCATTGTATATATGATGTAGAGATGCTGGCATGTTTCTTGCACTGTACATAAGCAGCTCCCTCGCACTCCCCAGAACTTGTTCCACATTGCAGGGCATGGCGGTCAAGAAGACAGTACCATGCTTCATGGAGAGGCACTGACTAGATTGCTGGATGGAGTGGCACAGAGGCATAAAACCCTATACCCACACAGCAGAAGACAGCTGTCCAGGAGAATGATCCTCTCTGGGATGCGGTGGCATCCCTAGTGAGCATGAGTTTACTGCAGAGAAGGATGGGGTAGCAGTGACGGGGGAAGATGAAAGATTTTCTTTGCTCAGTCAGAGTAAGTGAACAACCCCCAGTTTCCCACTGTGTCCCCTCACATAGCTTTTGCACTCCTAACCCCTTCTCTTACTCAGCCATCTTGCAGGCTGAGTCTAGGTTCCCCAATCCCTCCCACAATCATGTTCTACCCCCCCCCCCCCCCCCCCCCCCACCCAATTATGTTCCTCACAGACCTGCTTCCACCTAAGCTCCATGCCTGCCACAACTCATCACCATCGCTAATGTCCACACTGCCATCTACACTCTCTCTATTATGTTATTACAAAGCACAACAGGTATCAGTGGGCACAACCAGCTGGTGTGATGCCTGAGATATGAAGTCTCACCCGCTTAAGGGAGTAAACCCTCGAGCTGGCCGGGGAAGAGGGAAAGCTATGAATGAAGTGGGGGCAGGAGAGAAACGTGAGAATCCTCAACACAAATGCTGTCATTCCTCAAGTCTCAAGTGAGTAAACATTATTGTTTCCACATCCCATGTAACGCACTGATGCCCATCTCCCTTCCCTTGCAGGCCAACCATCAGAATAGGCCAGACCATCCTCACACCCCCCTGGGACCTCAAGACTAGTACTTTGATTTTCTATCATACTGCCCAATTATAGACCTGTAGTTCATTATTTGGCTAATCACACAGCTCCTGTTAATGAGAATGGAACCTTCGAGCTAATCCTCAGTGGCAGAATCCAATCCCTGGAAGCCTTTTCATACTTATAGTATTTGGAGAATTCAACCAACAGTGTCATTTTCAATCCGAAGCTTGTTTTCGGAAATTGCAATTTGTCAGCAAACTATGACAAATAATAAAAGTTAGGATGAGAAATTGATGTCATGGAAAAAGGCCATGAAGTTCTTGCAGATAGTGCCCACACCCCACCAGCCCCCGGTGAACTGACCTTAGTCTGCATAGAACTTGATGTGGAAATGCCAGTGTTGGACTGGGGTGGACACAGTAAGAAGTCTCACAACACTAGATTAAGTTCAAGTAATCTCTCCACTCAGCTGATGAAGGAGCAGTGCTCTGAAAGCCCATGATTCCAAATAAACCTGTTGGACTTTAACTTGCAGTTGAGAGACTTCCTACTGTGCATAGAACTAGCAGCAGGTCTCTACTGCAAATACATTTCTTCCCCTTAATATTTCGAAGAATTTTACTCCCAGATTATGAACCTGCCTTTTTTTTTACAGATGCTGATGGAGCTGCAGCCCATTTCCAGTATTTTCTGTTTTTATTTCGGATTCCAACATTTATAGCCTTTTTAAAAAATATTTATCCTTCCCCTTAAATGATGGGCTATGAACAAAGAAAAATAAAAAATGTAACATGAGAAAAGCTTTAAACTTTCCTGTGTTCCCACGGTCTTATTTAAGTTGAAAGATTCTGGCTGTGGACCATGTCTCTCCTAGTAACTGCCTGGACTGTTATAATTTGCCATTAGACCTGAAGTCATAGAATCATAGAATCCCAACAGTGTAGAAGGAGGCCATTCAGTCCATTGAATTTGCACTAGTCACAATTCCACCCAGACCCTATTCTGTAACTCTGCATATTTACCCTGATTAGTTTAGCATTTAGCAATCAACCTAACACACATATCTTTGGGGTGTGGGAGGAAATTGGAGCACCCAGAGGGAACACATGAGGAGAACATAAAAACTCCACAGTAATAGTGACCCGAGGCCGGGAATCAAACCTGGGACTCTAGCGTTGTAAAGCAGCAGTGCTACTGTATCCGCTCCTCAAAGATGATAATGCACCATGAAAAAAAGACAACTATTGTTAATTTGTGATATCGGTGGATAATGCTTTGCGATTTGCAATTTTGTGAGGTTGCTGTGACCCAACATGTCAAAATTTTGTACGGAAATATCATTAGTCTCAGCGTTCCATGTGGTATGTGATATCATCCATTGTTTTGCCTATGTGGGTCTCAGAAACTTAACACTCAAGGTTATACCAGCAGAACAAATCTTCCAACTACTGTTTTGTACAGCAAACAGTTAGATTATTGTTGCATGGTAATCAATTTGGAAATGATGAAAGAACCAGGAAAGTTTCATTTGGTCTGATTCCAGGTGAACATTCTGTCCAGCTCATTATTTTCTATTGAGAAAATTAAGCCTTAATTAACATTCAAGACAAAATAAAAGGCCAATTTTTATTTTTTTAAATTTTTATGCTGAACTTTTACTACTGTAACATTGTTGGCAGTCAAAATGTTGGTAGACCACCCATTGTTTGAAAATTAGCAACTAGCCATTTTGACATGTTTTACAGATGTTTTGACATTCTTGTCGCAAGCAACATTTTGATTTAACTATTCCAGTGTGATCGGCGAGCAACTTGTGCAGCAAAAGCTTAGTTTGTATTTATAGTGGGACTATTTTAGGTGAGATGTTTGCTCCATTGTTTCTTTAGCAGTGACGCTAAAGAGTTCTCCCCACAAGGACAGTAATATACCTTCAATAAGATTCAGTTGTGTTTTTAAAGACAAGATCGGAAAAAGCTTTGTGATTTGGATGCCAAGTGACCTAACATGGTAATGTTGTTAGAAAATATCATTGGGACTTAATGTTCCTCATCAGTGATGGTGATAATCTAGTTTGGTCAAAGATGGCATCTATGATTTGTCTCTAATTTGACAAAGTTGTACATTCTCATATGACTGGAGAAGTCTGAATTTCACAAGGTTGATTTCCCTACATACAGGACACGGGGGTGGAATTTTATGAGCACGCCCCACTCATCGATGGCAGGAGTGAGCTGATAAACTCGCATGAGAGCTGAGAAATCAGATCACACTTGATTTCTGTGCCCTCACAATCTTGGGAAAGCTGAATTTTCAGCAACGCTAGCTTTTTGCCAGAAATGGACGAAAGGCTTAATAAACTACTTAAATTTATTGAAATTGTCTCTTACATGTGATTAGAGAGCCCAATGATCAACTGTCCCGTTTCACTTGCCTTTATGACCTTGCAGAGAGAGGTTCTCTCCGGCAAGGAAAACACCAGCTCCGCATGAATGGAGAACAGTCGTGTTGCCCTTGCTGGAACTGCCAGAGACCATTGAGGACTCCTGGGGAGGCCAAGGGCATAAGGGAGTGCCCTTTGGGCCGTGTCAGCCTGGCAGCCCCAGTCTGGCACCTTGGCTCTGCCATCCTGGCACCTAGCTAATGCCCACCAGGCATGTAACACTGACCACTGGGTGATTGATGGGGTGTAGGGCCTGCTGCTGCTCTGCAGGTGATCAGATCATGGGAGGAGGGGCCCCTTTTTGTGTCATGATCAGTCTGGGTGGTATTGAGGGCAACTGGGGCTGCATTTCATGCTGTATGGTGCTCATGATAAACCATGGGCCTCTGTAGTTGCAGGAGAGACTTTGTTCAGGCTATGTGCAGCAGCAGGGGCCTGACAGCTCCCTCTCCGTCACACCTCTGCTGCTGCTACTACACATGTATAGAGTCAGGGTCTGCACATGAACAGTAGCTCCTTCTGCAGTTGCTTTTACACATGCAGACACAGAAGTTTGTGCATGTGCAATAGCATCATCTATAGGTTGGCTAGTGAATTAAGCCCAGTCTACTGCTTGCAGCAGCTTGAAATGGCGTAGACTATTTTTCTGTGCACTATGTGCACAAGACTGGGCGTGAAAATTCATCCAAAAAAAAATCTACAACTTTCTTAATGTCACACTACCTGTATACTTAGAATCATTCTTGTAAAATTCCACTCCAGATGTCAGAATGACCAAAGGATAGATGGTTCCTTGATTTCCAATGGTCTCTTTGGTTAGCCATATACGATTGGTCTCTTGTACATCCTGATTTTTAATCCCTCCATCATTGTGGCTTTGCCTTTAACTGCCAAGGCAGTAGGCTTTGGAATCCTTTCACTGAATCTCTCTACTTCACTGTCCTTCTTTAAGATGCCCCTAAGTTAAAACCTACCTCTCTGACCAAATTTTTGGTGGGTTGTCCCAATACACGTATCAACTTAACTCCCATGTAGCACATTGGGATGTTTTGCTAATTTAAAGTTGCTATATAAATGAAAGTTGTTGTCATTGTTGTTGTTGCTTCATGGATTGTTGTGTCATCCTGGACCTTTTTTTTGCCAATTTTCCCTGTTGTAAACTGTGATTGATTAATATTAAAAATGATTGGTTCATAATTAACAGAAAGCAGGAAATGTAAATTTGAGAAAGGTATAATTGACCTGTCTGATGCCTTGTAACCTCAGAGTGGTATTGGAATGAACAAGGCCTTCTCTTATAGAAAGGCATTGTACTGCCCAATGCACATTCTCCCATTGATTGTTGATTACATAGAAACATAGAACAGTACAGGCCCTTTGCCCCTCAATGTTGTGCCGAGCTATGTCCGAACCCAAGATCAAGCTATCCTACTCCCTATCATTCTGGTTGCTCCATGTGCCTATCCATAGCCGCTTGTAAGTTCCTAAAGTATCCAACTCCATTATCACAGAAGGCAGTGCATTCACACCCCAACCACTCTGAGTGAAGAATCTACCTCAGACATCCCGCCTATATCTCCCACCATGAATCTTATGCCCCCTAGTAATAGCTACATCCACCTGAGGAAATAGTCTCTGCACGTTCACTCTATCTATTCCCTTCATCATCTTATAAATCTCTATTAAGTTGCCTCTCATCTTCCTCTGCTCTAAAGAGAAAAGCCCCAGCTCCCTCGACCTTTCCTCATAAGACCTACCCTCCAAATCAGCAGCATCCTGGTAAATTTCCTCTGCACTCTCTCCAATGCTTCCACGTCCTTCTTATAGTGAGTGGACCAGAACTGCACTCAATATTCCAAATGTGGTCTTATCAAGGCCCTGTATGATTGCAGCATAATCCCATGACTCTTAAACTCAACCCCCTGTTAATAAACACTAACACACTATACGCCTTCTTCCCGACTTTATTCACCTGAGTGGCAACCTTCGGAGATCTGTGGACATGAACCCCAAGATCTCTCTGTTCCTCCACATTCCTCAGAAGGCTATCGTTAACCCTATAATCCGAATTCAAGTTTGTCCTATGAAAATGAATCACCTCGCACTTATCAGGATTAAACTCCATCTGCCACTTCTCGGCCCAGCTCTGCATCCTATCAATGTCTCTTTGCAGCCTGCAAGAACCCTCCACCTCATACATTATTCCACCAATCTTGGTGTCATCAGCAAATTTACGAACTCACCCTTCAGCCCCCTCTTCCAAGTCATTGATAAATAATATTAGTCACTACACTTTTATAAGTCTTCATATTGGCTGAAGTCATTGATGATACTTAGCCTTCAGAGAATCCCACAACATAAGCATATGGATCCATGAGTTAGTTGCCATATTTTGTTTGATCAGTCTTTAGGCAATCATTCTCCTTCGGAACTGACCACTTTAAGAATGTTTGCCAACCTTCAGCTCATTGTAAAATATCTCTTTGAACATTTTGGGGTGTGCTATGCAAAGAGCTGGGACAAAGGCAAAATACTGCAGATGCTGGGATTTGAAACAAAAACAGAAAATGCTGGAAAATCTCAGCAGTTTGACTGTATCTGTGGAGAGGGAATAAAGCAAACATTTAAGTCTGGATGAATCTTCATCAGAGTGAAGAATGGAAAAAGGACAGTTATGAAAAAGGCAGGACATCTTTGATTTGTTCAAAAAGTCTTCCTCCCCCATAATTTAATGGAGGAAGTTCTTGATAGTGCTCATATTTACTATGCAAGTGGAGTTATTAATAAGCTGAATGTTGCTGCGTACCAACTAAAGATAACAAAGGGGAGAGAAGGATATCGTGGAAAAAGCAAGAGAAAACTATCAATGCAGATCTTCCTTCATGCATCATTGAAATTTATACTTAATTAGGTTAACTAAGAATTACTCTTGATCAGATATACAGGTATAAATTGCTCCTTAGCTATAGGCCAATGGTTTTTATTTTAAGCAGTCCAACCTATACTTGTGTAACACATATAAACATTATTGAAAAGGAAAGCTTTTTAAAACATTTTTACTGCTGGTTATAACCTTTTTTTCTTTATTAACAGAAATCCTGGCATGTTAATATAATTTGCTGAAGACTGTCACTGGCCTACTAATGCTAAATGTTAACACTATTCACTGAAGACTGCATTTGGACAATTCGGGTGGAATTTTCCTGTCACACCCATCGTGGGAATAGTAGTGGGCGAAGTGGACACTGTAAAGGTCTTTTGAGCTCAAGCGTGACCTTTTGGTCTTGGGGCAAGTGTGGCAGGAAAATCCCACCCTTCAACTTTGCATATGTTGAATGCGATGAAATCAGAACACAGAAAGAAAAGTCAAAGAACACACATTGTGTGGCTAGCTAGTTCTGAAATTAATTTATCTCGGTTAGTCACTCTTTCAAATAACTGTCCAAACCTCCAATAACATTTTTCAGTTTATAGAATCATAGAAAAACTACGGCACAAACAGACCCTTCGGCCCACAAGATGCACCGATCATATCTTTACCTACTAGGCTTACCTATAACCCTCAATCCTATTAAATCCCATGTACTCATCCAGAAGTCTGTTATCGAATTTGCCTCCCCCACCAACTTCTGAGTGATAAACTTACCTCTGTACCTACTTCCCAGCACCTTAAAACCTGTGTCCTCTTATGGCAGCCATTTCAGCTCTGGGAAAAAGCTTCTGAGAATCCACCTGATCAATACCTCTCAGCATCTTATACACCTCTATCAGGTCCCCTCTCATCCTTGGTCTCTCCAAGGAGAAAAGGCCGAGCTCTCTCAACTTATCCTCATAAGACATGCCATCCAATCCAGACAACATCCATGAAAGTTGTGAAATTCCCCTAGTCACCACACTCCAGCATCTTTATCTACCAATACAATTACTCTGGGAAGGTGATAATATATAAGATCATAAAAAGTAGGAGCTCGAGGAAGCCATTCGACCCATTGAACCTGCTCCATCATTCAATAAAATACTGGCTGATCTGTTTGTGTGGCATTAGCTTTACTTTCCCGCCTATCCTTCATAATCTGTCCAATCCAGCATTGAATATTAATGCTCCACTGCCTCCACAGAAGAGAATTCCAAAGACTAATGGTCCTCTGAGAGAAGAAATTCTTTCTCATTGTAGCTTAGCTAGGAGACTTCTTGTTTCTAAACCCTAGTTCTAGATTCTTCTACAAAAGAAAATATATCCTTTCAACATCTACCTTTCCAAGCCCTTAAAGAATCTTATATATTTCAATAAGGTTGCCTCTTATTCTTCTAAACTCCAATGTTTATAGTCCCAATCAGTCCAAACTTTCCTCAATAAATAATCCCTTATCCCAGCATCAGTCTAGTGGACCTTCCCTAAATGCCTTTCAACACACATATAACCTTCCTTAAGTAAGAGATCAAAGCCATATTCTAGGCACAGTCTCACTAATGCCCTGCAGTTTACACTTACTTATTAATCTCACAAGTAGACTTACATTAACAATGCAATGAAATTACTGTGAAAGTTCACTAGTTGCCACACTCTGGCTCCTATTCAGATATGCTGAGAGTGAATTTAGCATGGCTAATGTATTTAGCCAGCATGTCTTTTGGACTGTGGGAAGAAACCAGGGCACCTGCAAGAAATCTAAGAAGACATAGGGAGAACGTACAGATTCTACACAGTGATCCAAGGCAGAAATTGAGCCCAAGTCCCCGGTGCTATGAAACAGCAATGCTAACCATTGTGCCACTGTGCTGCCCCTGCAGTTATAACAAGACTTTTCTGCTTTAATATCCACTCTATTTGCAATAAAGGTCAATATTCCATTTGCCTCATAATTACTTGCTTTACCTGCATGTTAACTTTTTGTGAGTCATGTAGAAGGACACCCAGATACCTCTGTATTCTGCAGTCTCTCCATGAAAATATTATTTTACATTTCTATTCCTCCTGCCAAGGTAGACAACCTCACATTTTCCCATGTTATACTTCATCTGCCAACATTTTACCCACTCATTTGATCTATTTATATCCCTTTGCAGACATTTCCTTACCACCTTTCCTACTTATCTTTATAGGATCAGCAAATTTAGCTACAATATAGCCAGCGCCTTCAGCAAAGTCATTAATATAGGTTGAGGCCCCAGTCCTGATTCCTGCTGCGCTCCACTAGCTACAGTTTGTCAACCTGAAAATTACCCATTTATCCCGACTGTCTGTTTCCTGTTAGCTAACCAATCCGCGACCGATGTTGATCTATCACTCCAAACAGCGTGAGCTGTTACCTTCAGCAGTAATCTTTTATGTGGCACCTTATCTTTTGGAAGTACAAATACAATTCTGGTTCCCCTTTATGCACCTTGCATGTTATGATCTTCAAAGAACTGTAATAAATTTGTCAACTATGATTTTCCTTTCACAAAACCATATCAAACATTCACTTCCCACTGCTAAAGTAGTAAACTCTGAAATTCCGAAGAAGAATGTATCACTCTGTAAGGGGTCAGTATTCGGGAATGGAATACAGAGTTTCTGACCTGTAGAATAAATAACTCAAATTTCCTGTCAGGTGGTGTGGGTTGGGGGGAGTTCCTGGGAAACTTTGATACCCTATCTATTTCATCCTTTTAAGGCTCTACTCTAGTCTTGATTGCTCAGAACTCACTAATAGCCACAAGAAAAATGTTCTGAAGTAAAGATATTTTATCCCAAAGGGGCTTGATTAGTATGTTAAACCTAAGCATTTATTTTCCCCTTGGGAGCTATCGAAACATTTAAGTGATATTCCTTTTTGGCTGTCTCCGGGTCGGTGATGAGGCATTGAAATGTTTAAAGTTTGTCTTGACGGTCTGGGTAGGCTACATCTGCATACAGATGTGGGGTGTTCATCCTGATTAAGTTCACCTCCACGAGTAGCTGTAGTTTGGTGGCATTTCATTGGAGGTTCTGTTCTGCCACATATTGGTCAGTGAAATCGGACTCCTCTGAAGCGTGGAGTTTTTCAATCTGTGTCTTCCCTTTTCAAAACCTGAGCCTACGAATACAATTAGTTGAAAGAATTTATATAGATCGTGGAATCAAAATCAAAACCCCAGACATACTCTCTTCCACCTTCTTCTGTTGGGAAAAAGAAACAAAATCTGTGATCATGTACTCATGAACAGCTTCTTCTCTGCTGCCATCAGACTTTTGAATGGACCTACCATTTATTAAGTTGATCTTTCTCTCCGCCCTGACTATGACTGCATCCCCTCCTTTCCTTCTCCCCTATGTACTCTATGAATAGTATGTTTTTTCTCAAAGCACAAGGAACGATACTTTCACTGTGTGCCAATACATGTGACAATAATATATCAAATCAAATTAAATCAGATCAAATTAAATCAAATTGAATTACTAAATTTTAGAGACTTAGAAGAAATAGCATGTGACAATAACAAATCAAGTTAAATCAAATCAAATCAAATCAAATTATTAAATTTTAGAGACTACGAGGAAATAGATATGTGCTGTGTTCATTTTATGTCCAAAGAAACAGGTGCAAAGCCTACCAATTTAACAGCGGAAAGATCATCTATACAAATGTTGCTGCACAGCCAGTGTAGGACCCATTTCTTGTGTGTCACTGCAGGGCTGGGTCTGGCCCCAAAAACTTCATGATGTAGAGATGTCGGCGTTGGACTGGGGTAAACACAGTAAGAGGTCTGACAACACCAGTTTTAAATCCAACCAATTTATTTGATAGTAAACTCACAAGCTTTCGGCTTTATAGCCTTCGTCAGGCAAATGAGGTGTTCTGGTCTGCAATAGCACACATATCAGCACAGACAGTTTACAGATTGCTGATTAGAATGCGAATCTTTACATCTAACCTGCTATTCAACTCTTAAAGTGGCTAACAATGTGAGTGGAAGGAACACTGAGCACAGGTTAGAGAGATGTGTATTGTCTCTAGACAGCACAGTGAGTTTTTTTGCTAACCCAGGCAAGTCATGGGGGTTACAGATAGTGTGACATGAAGCCAAGATCCCTGTTAAGACCGTCCTCATGTGTGCGGAACTTGGCTATCAGTCTCTGCTCAGCGGCTCTGCACTGTCGTGTGTCATGAGGCCCCCTTGAAGAACGCTTACCCGAAGATCGGAGGCCGAATGCATGTGACCGCTGAAGTGTTTGCCAACAGGAAGGGAACAGTTTTGCCTGGTGATTGTTGAGCAATGTTCATTCATCCACTGTTGTAGTGTCTGCATGGTCTCTCCAATGTACATGCTTCGGGACATCCTTTCTTGCAACGTATTAGGAAGACAATGTTGGCTGAGTTGCAAGAGTATGTACCTTGTACGTGGTGAATGGTATCCTCACGTTTGATGATGTCATCTATGTCGATGATCCAGCATGTCTTGCAGAGGTTGCTGTGGCAGGGTTATGTGGTATTGTGGTCATTGTTCTTCTGAAGGTTGGGTAGTTTGCTGCGAACAATGGTCTGTTTGAAGTTTCCGCGGTTGTCTGAAGGCAAGAAGTGGGGGTGTGGGGATGGCCCTAGCGAGATGTTCATCGTCATCAATGATATGTTGAAGACTCCGGAGAAGATGTCGTAGCTTCTCCGCTCCGGGGAAGTACTGGACAACAGAGGGTACTCTGTCCACCGTGTCCCGTGTTCGTCTTCTGAGGAAGTCAGTGCGGTTTATCGTTGTGGCACGTCGGAACTGTCGATCGATGAGTCGAGCGCCATATCCTGTTCTCACGAGGGCATCCTTCAGCGTCTGGAGGTGTCTGTCACAATCCTCCTCATCTGAGCAAATTCTGTGTATACGGAGGGCTTGTCCGTAGGGGATGGCCTCTTTAACGTGTTTAGGGTGGAAGCTGGAGAAGTGGAGCATTGTGAGGTTGTCTGTCGGCTTGCGGTACAGTGAGGTGCTGAGGTGACCGTCCTTGATGGAGATGCTGATGACAGAAGGCTCTTTTAGTGACGGGAAGCCAGTGTCCAGTGGCGTGGCACAAGGATCTGTGTTGGGCCCCCTATGATTCATCAGTTATATAAATAACATTGATGACTAATGGGAAAAGGTATCATTAGAAAGTTTGTGAATGACACAGATTGGGGCTACAGGAAGATATAGATGGAATGGTCAAATGGACAGATAAGTAGCAGATGAAATTTAAACCTGAAAAGTATGAGGCAATATACTTTTGTAGGAGTAATTTGACAAGAAAATACTCAATGATTGGGAGAACATTAGGAAGTTCTGTTTATCCACAGATCTCTGAAGGTGGAAGAGCATGTTAATAGGGTGGTGAAAAATGCACGTGGGATACTTGCCTTTATCAATCAAGGCATAGATTACAAAAGCAGGGAAGTCATGTTGGAGTTGTATTGAACTTTGTTGAATCACAACTGGAGTATTATGTGTAGTTCTGGTCACCACATTATCAGAAAGATGTGATTGCACTGGAGGGGGTGCAGAGGAGATTTACCAGGACGCTGCCTGGGATGGAATATTTAAGTTATGAAGAGAGGTTGGACAGGCTTGGGTTGTTTTATTGGAGCAGTGAAGACCGAGAGATGCCCTGATTGAAGTGTGCAAAGTTGAGGAGAAACATGGATAGAGTGGATAAAGAACAACAGTTCTTCCTAGTTAAAGGGTCAGTCAAGGAGACATTAGTTCAGGGAGGTTTAGGGGGATGTGGGGAAAATCCTTTTTACCCAGAGGGTGGTGATGGTCTGGAATGTATTGCCTGGGAGGGTGGCAGAGGTGGGTTGCCTCATGTACCTTAAAAAGTGTCTGTATGAACACTTGGCACATCATGTTGTTCAGGGATATGGGCCAAAGTCTGGTGGATGGGATTAGGTGGGGGTTCAGGTGGTTCTAATGTGTTGGTGCAGACTTGATGGGCTGAAGGGCCTCTTCTGGGCTGTATGGTTTAATGCTTCGATGATATATAGGCCTGGACAAAACAGAAAAGAAAATTGCAACTTCACCACGAGCCCTGCCATTGAAAATAATTGCACGCCATGAAATTGTTGGATTTGTTCTGTAAATGAGAATTAATCACATGTTGATGACAGGATTTATGGTTCTGACTTGAAATTCAACTTTGGGAACGCAGTTGGGAAATGAACTTCCACTGCGGCAGGTAGCGAATTGTTCTTGGAGAATTGAAGAACTGATTTTAACCTTCTTTCGCATTTCTTTGAAATAACTTCAGGATATGATGTGTGAATGAAATTACTATTTGCATTGAACTACCCTATTTGTGCTTTCACTGCAGTTTGCTATGCAGTGTTTATGTTACTATAATGACAATCCAAAGATCATGGGCTGAATTTTGAATTGACTGCAGAGGCAGGACAGGAGGCAGGTGAAGCTACAATTCTGATTCCTCGAGTGGCATGCTCCAACCAATAGGCTGTTTTGGAAAATTCTGGATCAATGAATGGTCGGCAGGTTGGTGGGGGGGAGTGGGGCGGTTGGTGAGGGAGGGTGCGCACTGGGGAGTGGGTTATGAGGGGAATGAGGGGTGGGGTTTGGGGAGGCGGTGGTGGGAGGGATAATTGTTATCTCCCCCTAGAGGCTGCTTGAAAATTAAGCCAGCTAAGGTGCCGATTAAGCCTGATGCAGACTCAAATTTTTCAGTTGCTATGTGATCCCCTCACCTGCCCCATCAAGCCCGCTGCTGAAGTGAGAACACATTCAAGGGATGAAAATAGCCTCCTAGCAGCAGACTACAGCTGCGGGAGTGGGGGGTAGAGCAGAGGGTGGTGAGGGGTGGGGGGGTGGGGGGGAGCACTGTTCCACTCTGCAAAAAACCCGACCCTGCGTTTTGCATCTGCCCTAACCATTGGGTCAGAGCTGTATTCTCTTGTCATCGAGTGGAGATACCTCATCTGTATGATGAGGGCCTGACAGCTGTGGCCTCTTTGTATTTATAAATTTGTGATAGAATATTCAGAAGGCCCTGCCGTTTTTAAATGTCCTCTGTTTCACCTACAAACCTCAGCATCTATGGCCTCTGCTGATGGGAGTGCTGATTATTCAATGTTAAGAGCACTCCATCCCCCTGAGGTTAATTGCCATCCTCGATTATGATGGGGCTCCCAGAACCAGTCACTTTTAAAAGTGTTTTGCCAACATCTCCAGAATCCCCAGAGTTCACTCCAGCATTGGGAAGCTGGACTGAAAATCTCAACCCCATGAGTTTAAATCCACCGTGACAGTTTGCAGGTCTGAATTCAGTTTAAAAGAAAGTTTCAAAACAATAAACTGAAAGACATCACAAAGTTGTCAGGTTTTTGTGAAAAATCTACTGGTTTACTAAATTCATGTCGAGAAGGAAACCTGCAGTCCACACTTTATTTAACTTACATTTCCCATCAGTATAAAATGGCCTGATAATTCACAATCAATTATCTTATACTATGGTACAAAATCAAACAACTTCCGTTGACTTTTAATTGTTTTGTGAATTTGCTTAGTAAGCCTTGCACCAATATCTAAGGGCAATTACAGACACATAATATATGTTGGCCTTGCCATCAATCCTCACATCTAGAAGCTGAATGAAATTAAAATCTTGCGCACATTTACTTCCCAACTGCAGAGATTTCTGTTCGCTTCTGATTCAGAAACTCCTTCCAACTACGTCCTTTGTCCCTAATCTATCCAAGTGCATTTTGAGCTTAATAGCAGAAAATTGGACTTGAAATTCCTTCAGCCTTCATTGCAAATGTTCAGAAAATTTGGGGTGAGAATACTTTGTTGTTAATTTTTCCCAATTATTTGGAATCATGCCAAAAACAGCTTGGAAATTTTGGATCATTGTGTGTTGATCTCATCATCAGCAAATTGGCTGAAAAAAATCACTGCGCCCAAATGAGTTATCAAATAATTGTATTCTAAGGGTGTCAGAATGTATAGTGCCTTATGCATATTTCCAAACTGGTCACAAACCAGCTAAAATTTAACAAACATTGAGAGATTTTGAGGATGGCATTGGTACTCAGGATCTCAGGTTGGTGAAGCTTCAGTCATTTCTTTTGACTTCTCAATTCATTGTAACAGGGATTTTTTTGGAGCATTCATTTATCAGGATGAATGTATTAATCTAGTGTCTGAATTTAACTGTTTGCATGTTGGTTTCAAAGAACTCAGCCCAACAGGCTTCCTTGAGTTTTAACACAAAAGACGGCACAGTGGTTAGCATTGCTGCCTCACAGTACCAGGGAGCTGGGTTCGATTTCTGTCTTGGATCACCGTCTGCAGAGTCTACACATCCTCCCCATGTCTGTGTGGATTTACTCTGGGTGCTCAGGTTTCCTCCTACAGTCTGAAAGACGCACTGGTTACATCCAGTGACCATGCTAAATTCTTCCTCAGTGTACCACACAGGTGCTGGAGTGTGGTGATTCAGGGATTTTCACAATAATTACATTTCAGTGATATGATAAGTCTACTTATGACATTGATAAACTTAATGTTGGTTTCTGTTGTGCTCCAAATGCACCAAGATAAGAATATAAAGATATTTAAAAAGATAAAGCCATGTGCTGACCTTTGCAACATACATGAACACACATGCAAAATGTCATAAACATCGCCAGGACTATAAAAATTCATGAACGGCCGATAGTGAGTTGCTTTTGGTGCTAACAAATATACAAAGGAGGCCTGGAAAATCCCACCCAATATCTTTGCTTGCCTTTTTAGTGCCTATTTAAAGTGGTGCAATATGTATTTGGACAGCTGATGGAAGTAAAGTTTAATATCACGTAAGCACATCATCATGACAGCATCTAAAACACTATCAATATCACAATCAGATCCAGACTTAACCAAGACTGCTGCCTTTTGTTGACTCTCTCACTAAATCTCAGCAAATGATTGAAGAATATGGCGAGAGATGTGGACTGCAGTAATAACGTGGTGATTGTCAGGGACTGATAGTCTGTTTTACAAGTGGTGAATTTTAACCCCACACCTTTCTTTTGTACTCAACTGCTGCTCGCATTCCAATTTTCTTTTTTTGCAATAATGATTGATGACAGAGAGTTCCACAGTCAAACTGGGAGAGCCAACAGCTTGCTTCAGGTATTAAATGGGTACTTAACAGGTAAGAATTGCTCCAAATTAACAGAAATAAAGGGTCATTTCTCTCCTCACCCTTCACCACCACCCCTCCCCCCTTCGTCACGGGTGCTTTGCGATGGCAGAGAAAACCTGCCAATGACAGACAGAATCTTGCGGTTCCCCGACTGTCAACAGGTTTTCCTATTAGGTGGAATTTCATTATTTTTTTCTAGAATGTCAATTTGGGTGGGGGAAACAGTGCGAAGCCTCTTGGTCATGGTACGGGCATTTCGCGTTGAATTCCTAAACAATCTGAAATAAAAAATCCTGGAGCTGGATTCCATTTCATCGTGGTGGCAGGATGGGTTTTGAGTGACCTTGGTTCCTGACAGGTTGGAGCGCCATTTTATAAATAAATAAAAAAGGTAACCCCCATGTAGACAGAAATCCCCCTCCCCAGGTAACATCCATCCCACAGGCAATGGAGCCTCACCCCAAGGAACATCACCCCACCCTCCCCCAGGGACACAGAACACCTCTCTCATCGTGAACTCTGCAATGGAACTAAACTCCCCACCCCACCCACTCCACACTGCTCAGGTCTTGGCCCATTCCTCCTGCACTGACCTATTCTCCCCCAGTTTCCTGTTTGTTAACATGATTGGGGTGGGGGGTGGGAATATTCATATATGGGGGAATTTTCTAGCAGGAGGTCCCACTAATTATATTTAAATGGAATCAAATGTGGTTTTCATCAATGCATGGCTGAACCCCGTTATGTCACTGGTGTGGGGGTGTGGGGTGGGGGATGGGGTCCGGGGTGGTTGTGGGATGGTGTGTGTGTGGTGTGTGTGTGTGTGTGTGTGTGTGGTGATGATCAAGTGGGGAACTCTTGCTACTGTGAAAGCTATTTGGGACACCCCCCTGATTCTCTGCCTGCCCTCTGCCATTCCGTTGCCAGGGAACCCATAGTGATGGTGGTGGGGTGGGAGGCGCGGGGCAGGTTACCATCAGCAGGACTGGAAGACCTTGCCAGGAAATTTCAGCCAAAGTCAGTGTATCTGTCTGTTTGATTTATGCATTCTCCCCATGACCAATTTATGTTTACAGTGCTGAATTCCTGACAATCTGGAGATGCCACTTCTATGAAAGGTCTCCTTTTGTTGCTGCTGCTGCACATTCCATTGTCCTGAAGACTGCTCCATTAATCATTTACCATTGACCACTGGCGCACAGCGTACTTCTTGTTTGAAGGCTATTCATAATGGATGTGTGATGCTTACTTCAATAGTGTACACTGTTATGGCTAGGATGGTTTGAAAGTACTGTCTAAGTGTAATCTATTTGATAATACCAACTTTGCCAATCCTTTTTCTGTCTTTGTTCTGACTTTTGCAGCTTAAAACTAAATTTTAATCTCATTGCTTGTATGGTAATTTATCAGCATTGAGAATTTTGAATTCATAGAAATCCTACAGTACAGAAGAAGGCTACTCAGTCCATCAAGTCTGTACTGACCACAATCCCACCCAGGCCCTATTCCTGTAACCCCACATGTTTACTCTGCTAGTCCCCCTGACAGTAGGGACAATCAACCTAACCCACACATCTTTGGATGGTGGGAGGAAACCAGAGCACCCAGAGGAAATGCACGCAGATACGAGGAGAATGTGCAAACTCCACACAGACAGTGACCCAAGGCCGGAATTGAACCTGGGCTTTGAGAATTGAAACTGTGTGGCAGCAATGCAAATCACTGTGCTACCATGCCTTCCAATTGTGCAGGAGCAGTAAAAATAGATGATAAATAGTGAAAAATAGATGATAAATAGTTGAAAGTGATATGACTCAGTAATATCAGATGCCTGGTTTGTGGCAACTTGACTCACTCTGCGGTTTATCTCTATGGTAAACCACCAACCCATATTTTGCTTCTTATTTCTTCCATATGCTTAGCAATGTTTATTTACTTTATTACATTTTTACTTTATTACATTTTTTAAAAAATGAGATTTTTAAGAATCAATTTAAAAGATTATTCCTTGCTTAGTTAGACAGAGTAACTCTATTGTCATGTAGTATTTGGTGAGTTCAGTGTGTAAATAAAATGGTTGGTCTGTATTTTGCAGACTGATAAACATATTAAGGGAGTTGACAATGTAAACTAGTAAATAGCTTAATTCTATGCTTACTATCTGATAATCCAATAGGTTTAAAATAGGAGGGATCACAATTGAATGCTAACATTGACTGAAGAGATTTTAATTTGATTTGATTAATTATTGTCAGATGTATTTGTAAGCAATGAAAAGTATTGTTTCTTGTGCGCTATAGAGACAAAACATACTGTTCATAGAATATAAAAGGATAAGGAAAGGAAGGATGCAGAATGTAGTATTACAGTCATAGCTAGACTGTGGAGAAAGATCAACTCAAGGTCTGATGGCAGCAGAGAAGAAGCTGTTCTTGAATCGAATGGTACACGACCTCAGACTTCGTGTCTTTCTCGATGGAAGAAGGTAGAAGAGTGTATTTCTGGGATGCATGGAGTCTATTGATTATGCTGGCTGCTTTTCCAAGTTATTGAGAAGTGGAGTCAATAGATGGGAGGCTGGTTTGCACGATGGATTGGGCTACATTGACAACCCTTTGTAGTTTCTTGCGGTCTTGGTCAGAGCAGGAGACATGCCAAGCTGCGATATAACAAGAAAGAATGCTTTCTATGGTGTATCTGTAAAAATTGGTGAGAATTGTAGTGGACATGCCAAATTTCCTTAATCTCCTGAGAAATTAGAGACATTAGTGGACTTTGTAACTATAGCACGGTATGAAGAGACTAGGACAGGTTTTTGGTGATCTGGACACTTAAAAACCTGAAGATCTCGACCATTTCCACTTCATCCCCGTTGATATAGACAGGGGCACGTCCTCCATTATGCTTCCTGAAGTCACTGACCATCTCCTTGGTTTTACTGACATTGAGGGATTCAATGACACTAGTGTCAGGGGTATTAGTTAAGAATAGTGGGATTGTGGTTGATACTGACGCAATGGGCCAAGTGGCTTTCTTCTGTCCTGTAGGGTTCCACAGATTCAAACAATGTTCAAAAGCTTACTCTAAACCTGGCCTTTGACAGGTGGTATGAAGATGCAAAATCTGTCTCAGTAGTACTGATGGAGTTAATGTTTTGAGTTGAATGTGCTTCTTCATCAGAAACGCAGGGCTAGGTGAGGTAGATACATTTCTGCCAGTCCAGACACAAAGTGGAGAATAATTTCCTTCTGTACCATTGATTCCATTGGACTCTCTGAGTTTTCACAGAGCAAGAAGCGTGACAGTGACTAGTAAATTAGAGATAGTTAAATATAAATTTGATTACAGATTCCTGTATAGGCTCATGAGGAAACAATGGGTGAAGTTCATTGTTCCTTTATATTCTGTTGATCCATTTATAAACAAGATAGCGTGACAAAGAAAACACCTACAGGAAGCATGTGCCAAGGGAAATCTTATTCTTAGAATAGGATCTAAACTGTCTTCATAGTTGGAGAAACTTGTCCTAAAAATGGTTTTTAAAGAGCTTTCAACCAATGAGACAATGGAATAAATGATGATCAGTAATAGTACAGCAAAAATAGGTCACATCTGTTTTTCAGTCTATGTGAATTACATTGTAATGCTTAATTTATTCCTTAAAGCAACAGTCAGAGATGGAACTTTCCTTGGGAATGTTGGAAAACATTAATAAGTATTTTGACTAGAGATTATTTTACTTTGTGTGGTTTTGAAACAGAGCCCAGGTAAGCCTTAGCAAAGGGAAACTGCTAGGTTGTCAGAAATGAGATATAATTTCTGGTCATCTTTTTAAGCTAGAAACATATTTATGAGGAAGTCAGGTAGAAAAAGCACTTTCTACTTCCTGCTTGGATAAATATGGCTGCATTCCACATGACATCCTAATCAATTTTTGATCATCTTCGTAGAATCTCTACAGTGCAGTAAGAGACCATTTGGCTTATCAAGCCTGTGCCAACAACAATCTTATCCAGACCCTATCCCCATATAGTTACCCTGATAATCTCCCTGACACCAAGAAGCAATTTACTGTGGCCAACTCAACAAACCTGGGAGTGTGGGATGAAACCAGAGTACTCAAAGGGAACTCACACTGACACGGGAAGAACATGCAAACTCCACACAGACAGTTACCTGAGCCTGGAATTGTATCCATGTCCCTGGTGCTGTAAGGCAGTAGTGCTAACCACTGTGCCACTGGGTTTTCTAGCGTTCCTAATCTTCAGTTATCAAATGAAGAAGAGAGAAGAGAATAAGAATCAGTTACAAGACAATTGACAATTTTTAAAACTAATTTTCTGACTAGATTCATCAGAGTGAATAGCAGCAAGAACAACTTGCATTCATATAAGCATCTTTAATTTGAGAAATCTCCAAACAGACTTTACAAAGAGGCAAACAGAAAACAGATGCCATGGAATGAGCGTGAAGATTAAGATTTCTCAAAGTTTGTTCAAAGACATGGACGTTTTAGGTTTTCTTTAGAAAGAGGAAGATGGTTGAGATTCGATTAGGGAACCAGGCTAAAGATACCTAAAAGGAACAAAATGGGAATGGAGGGAAATTTAATTTCATTTAATATATTGAGGGAACAGGAGTCAATGATGAGACAGGGTTGATAATTGATAAGACAGTGCAGACTGTAGGAGAGATTTGAAAACATCTGGAATTTCAGGATGATTGTATTGTCAAGTCGGAGAACATCTCCACCATGCAGCAATTGCTATTCCAAATATCTGTCTCACTCCTTAAGGTTTAAACCAGCAGATACCAAATGTGGGAGGAAAACTGACAATTTTTTGTGAATGCAAACATTCAGCATTTTTACATTTAAGATGTTCACAGGACAGCATCAAATGTTGACAGATCTGGAAATTAATGTAGTTACTGAAGTGTATCAAGGCCTTCATGAATGTTAACATTTCTGAGACAATGATGGATAGCTCAAATTTGTTGGTGGTTACCTTTGTAAAATTGACTATGTTCTAGTTAATAACAGGCAAAACCGGCATTAATGAGGAGTTAAATCATTCCCGGAAGGTCTTATTAACTCGTGCAGGCAACCTTGACAAGCTCGAAAAATTCTCAGAATGAGAAATTTTACAATATTCCTTTCTATAGTGCTTAATTGGATTTTATGTCAGCCAAAAAGTTGAACTGTTAATTATGAAAAGCCAGATGCTGAGACATTCAAGTTTGTTATTGTAACTTCAAATAAATGAGAGAATTCATTTGAGAATCAGTTTTAGATCTGTGTATTTTCTGTGCTGCACTTGTAGTTCAACGTGCTTGTATTGGGGACTCTGGCAGCAGGTGGTAAGGGAAATTATTGGGCAGTGAAACTGACTGACCTTTGTGGGTTCCTCCCTGCAGAGAGCAGGGTTTTTGGCAGGCTGAGGGACAGAGAGGGGAGGTGGTGGCCTAGTGGTATTATCTCTAGGCTATTAATCCAGCAACTCAGCTAATGTTCTAGGGACCCAGGTTCGAATCCTGTCACAGCAGATGGTGAAATTTGAATTCAATAAAAAAAATTGAAATGGCGTAGCAACTAAGGGAAACAAGGGATGGGTAATAAGTGTGGGCCATCCAGCAACACCCATGTCCCAGAAATGAATAAAAAAGAAGTCGAACGCTGTGAAGCAAAGGAGGGAGTAGCAGAAATTCAGGACTTCTGAGTTGTAGCATGGTAAGAGCTAATGCCATGAGACAGCATGAAACTTCTGATGGTGACTAGTCTATTAGAAGTGGAGTCATGGTATGGCTGCCAGAGATCTAGCTGGATGAAATAGGTAATACCCCTGAACTTGAGAAGCCACCGTGGCATAGTGGTTAGCATTGCTGCCTCATAGCACCAGGGACCTAGATTTGATTCCTGGGTCACTATCTGGGTGGAGTCTGCATGTTCTCCCTGTGGCTCATGGGTTTCCTCCAGGTGCTCTGGTTTCACCCCAGTATCCAAAGATACGCTGATTCAGTGCATTGGCCAGGCTAAATTCTTTCGCAGTGTACCCGAACAGGTGCTGGAGTGTGGTGACTAGGGGATTTTCACAGGAACTTCAATGCAGTATTCATGTAAGCCGACTTGTGAATAATAAATAGAAGTCTCATTTAGAGGAACTTTGCCTTTGTGTCTAGGAGATGAGATGATTTGGTTCACATGGTCACAGGAAATTAGCAACAGGAGCTTCATCAACTGAACCATCCTACCAGGCTGATTAGGGATCGATGGTCTCTTGGTGGATCTCAAGTGTCAGTTGCGAACATCCATTCCAAATGGTTTTTCTGCGGTATTAAGCTTTTCCATTAATATTCATAAAGAGTTGATGTCACCGAAGTAAAGGATTCCTGTTTTTCTAGCTTTGTGGAGTTCACATGTGTGTATGAATCCCCCATTGCATAGTTTCTAAGTTTAGTGGTATATTTTGCCATTTTACAGTCAATCCAGTTGCCACGAAGATGCACCTGTTAAATGATCTTGACAAATATGTCGGTATCTAGTTCACCATGAACTTTGTGACTCTGCTGGAATTTTTCAGGAATCAGGGAGATATTTACAATGGCCATTTCATTTGAGGATGTTTACAATACCAGGCATGCACTTAGGGCATCCACCACACCTGAAGAGCTGGAATATCCAGTTGAGAATCTGGGAGGTGCCAAGACTCCACTTTGCAAAACCAGATTACATTGCCCCAACTCCACTATGAGGGTCTTGTATTTACATCCCTTTGTAGGGCCAGGCCTTGACCACAATGTCGATACCCAGGTTAAACTCACATTTGTCACCGATGATGAGCTATGCTTAATGTGGCTGCAGGTATTTTCACTGACAATGCACCAGATCCGGTTACAGACCTGACACATGAGGGCTTTAATCTCTGGAGAATACCAACCACCTTTGCTATCTATAATAGGTATTGTGACCAAAGATTCTATGGCCAATAGGTATTGTGGCCAAAAAAACTCTGAGAATGGACAGGGAACCAACCCAATCGGATTATTCCCACTGCATGACGGAATTGCTTCAGACTTTTAGGGTGCAAGTGTTTCAAAGACTTTTGACTCTTTCGGTGGGGGGGGAAGCAATTGGCCCTCCTCTCCTCCACGATATCTGACAACCACCCAACTCTCCTTTCGTGAACCATGGAGCTGCTTTATAAGGTGCCACCTTCCTGGTGTGATTAGTGCATTGTTAGTGTTTAAATGAATCTCCCCTTGCTTAATGGCGCACAGCTCAGATGAGTCACACACTTAGGGCCTTCATGCTGACGTGATTCACATGATGACCTTTCATTGCACTACATGTTGGAACCTTGTGATATGGATTGCGCCTGAGAGACAGATGCGGAACATCCAATTTTTCTCAGCTCTATGACACTCCAAAAGTTTTTGGGAAAATTCCATCCCATCACTGGAATGGAAGCAGGTATGGGCAATTAATATCGATGCCAAAGAATTAATTCTCGTAACTGTGAGAGTATGGGGTTTATGGAAAATAACTCAGTAACAATTGGGAGAGTTGGGTGCCCTTGGGTGTGTGGGATATAACCCAGCGGAATAACCCCTTTTTATCGCCCTTTAAACTATCACAAAATACAGTCACCACTAAGAGTATAGAAATGTCTGTAAACCTTGGGTGGGAATATCCAGTCTCATTTGAGGGAGGCCGTAAAATCCCATCCAATGTCTTCCATCAGGCATGTCCTTTACCTTGTTAGAACCAGAGAAGGTAATGCTGTTCAGAGGAGAATGAAAAAAATTCTGTTATTCTGTTATACCAGCGATTAAAATTACTCTCTATTGCAGCACACAAACTATGCTTTGTATTCTATACTTGAATCAATTCATTCAAGCAAAGATGAGCCAATTTCTTACCAGAAAGGTCCAGAACAAGGCTTGATTCATTTCTGCGCATCAATTACTCAGCCATCAGATTAAAGAGGACCTTTAGCTTAATTATAATGTGGTTGAACCTCAAAAATATTGCTTACATTTTAATTCTTTCTGTGCCACTTAATAATTTGTTTCTGTTATGTATGAAATCAGAGCCAGAGTGTTTAAGTTGGGTTTGCCATTATGTCATAGAGCTAAATTTTGCCTTTTGGCATGAAATGAGTTGTGCATTTATTTCTTTGTAATTAAGAGCTGACTAATGAAATCACAGGAAAGCATTGTCCTGAAGTATCAGCCAATTATGACTTATCTTCTGTCAGGATTCCATAAAGTTCCTCACTCAACTAATGGCCATGCAACTAATATCGATGCCAAAGAATTAATTCTCATGATGTTGTCCCTTTGTTCAAAAGGGGGAGTAGGGACCATCCTGGAAATTATAGACCGGTGAGCCTGACTTCTGTTGTGGGCAAAATCTTGGAAAGAATTATAAGGGATAGGATTTATAAGCATCTAGAGAGAAATAAATTGATTAGGGATAGTCAGCACGGTTTTGTGAAGAGTAGGTCGTGCCTCACAAATCTTATTGAGTTTTTTGAGGAGGTGACCAAAGAGGTAGATAAGGTTAAGGCAGTTGATGTAGTGTATATGGATTTTAACAAAGCGTTTGATAAGGTTCCCCATGGTAGGCTACTGCAGAAAGTGCAGATGCATGGGATTGAAGGTGATTTAACAGTTTGGATTAGGAATTGGCTAGCTGATAGAAGACAGAGGGTGGTGGTTGATGGGAAATTTTCAACCTGGAGTGCAGTTACAAGTGGTGTACCTCAAGGATCTGTTTTGGGGCCACTGCTGTTTGTCATATTTATAAATGACCTAGATGAGGGTGTAGAGGGTTGGATTAGTAAATTTGCTGACGATACCAAAGTGGGGGGAATTGTAGACAGCGAGGATGAATGTTACAGTTTGCAGAGGGACATAGATAGGTTGCAGAGCTGGGCTGCGAGGTGGCAAATGGAATTCAGTACGGATAAGTGTGAGGTGATTCACTTTGGTAGGAATAACAGGCATATGAAATATAGGGCTAATGGAAGGACCCTTAATAGTGTTGTCGAGCAGAGGGATCTTGGGGTGCAAGTACATAGCTCTTTGAAAGTTGGCACCCAGGTTGATAAAGTTGTTAAGAAGGCGTACGGTGTGTTAGCTTTTATTGTAGAGGGATTGAATTTAGGAGCCGTGAGGTTATGTTACAACTGTACAAAACTCTGGTGCGGCCGCACTTGGAGTATTGCGTACAGTTATGGTTGCCGCATTATAAGAAAGATGTGGAAGCATTGGAAAGGGTGCAGAGGAGGTTTACCAGGATGTTGCCTGGTATGGTGGGCAGGCCTTATGAGGAAAGGCTGAGGGACCTGAGGTTATTTTCATTAGAGAGAAGAAGGTTACGCGCTGACCTAATTGAGGCGTATAAGATGATCAAGGGATTGGATAAGGTGGATAGTGAGAGCCTTTTTCCTCGGATGGTGATGACCAACACGAGGGGACATAACTTTAAATTAAGAGGTGGTAATTATAGGATGGATGTCAGAGGCAGGTTCTTTACAGAGGGTGGTGAGGGCGTGGAATGCCCTGCCTGCAGCAGTTGTGGACTCGCCTACTTTGGGGGCATTCAAATGGTCGGTGGATAGGCATATGGATGATATTGGAATAGTTTAGGTTAGAGGGTCCACTGGCCGGCGCAACATCGAGGGCCGAAGGGCCTGGACTGCGCTATAATGTTCTATGTTCTATGTTCTATAACTATGAGAGTATGGGGTTTGTGGAAAATGACTCAGTAACAGTTGGGAGGGTTGGGTGCTCTTGGGTATGTGGGATATATCCTAGTGGAATAGCCCCCTTTTATCGCCCTGTAAGCCACCACAAAATACAGTCACCACTAAGAATATAGAAATGTAGGCTGTGATTTGGCGGTGGTGCTAACCATGCCACAAATGTTGCTAAACCTCATGATAGGCCAAAAATGGGATTTGCTTAGGTGAGATTTCTGCTTCTGATTCTGCCCTCCCACCAACGATGCAATCAAATTTATGCCCAGGAAAGGCACATGCCTGATTTTCATATATTATAATATCATGAGCGATCTACTTCCATCCTCAACATATCTTCCAGCATGAATCACTAATGGCTTTCAGAACTTCCAGTGAAGACTGTCATCTCACATGAGAAAGATTTACAGATATCACTCCAAAGCTAGAGAGCAAATCTAACTCCATGTTGTCGGTAAGGCAGGCAAGTTACAAATGCATTTTCAGATACTTCCACTAAACAATTTGACATATCTTCCTGACATAACACAAGGATTGAATAACTATCTGCGTTATATAACTATCTGTGTTATATAACTATAACACAGAAGGAACAAGTGGCAGATGGACTTCAACGTGGATAAATGTGTTGTGGTCCATTTTGGCAGATCCAACGGGAAGAATGAGTACACTATCAAAGGTAGGAGTCTTAGCTGTGTGGAAGAGCAGAGGGATCTTGGGGTCCGGGTCCATAAGACTCTCAAATCGGCCTCCCAGGTGGAGGATGTGGTTAAGAAAGCTTACGGTGTACTGGCCTTCATTCATCGAGGGATTGAGTTCAGGAGTCAGGAGGTAATGCTGCAGCTTTATAGGACCCTTGTCAGATCACACTTGGAGTACTGTGCGCAGTTCTGGTCGCCTCACTATAGGAAGGACGTGGAAGCTATTGAAAGGGTGCAGAGAAGATTTACAAGGATGTTGCATAGATTGGGAGGCATGCCTTATGAAGACAGGTTGAGGGAGCTGGGACTGTTCTCCCTGGAGAGACGAAAGTTGAGAGGCGACCTGATAGAGGTTTACAAGATGTTGAGAGGATAGATAGGGTGGACTCTCAGAGACTATTTCCCAGGGCTGAAATGGTCGCGACGAGAGGGTACAGATTTAAGGTGCAGGGAAGCAAGTACAGAGGGGATGCTAGGGGAAAGTTTTTCACTCAGAGGGTGGTGAGTGAATGGAATCGGCTGCCGTCGGTGGTGGTCGAGGCGAACTCGCTGGGGTCTTTTAAAAGACTTCTGGATGAGTATATGGGATCCAATGGGATTGGGGGTTATAGATAGGTCTATGGCTGGGTAGGTTTTGATGTGTTCGGCACAACTTGTGGGCCGAAGGGCCTGTTTGTGTTGTAGTGTTCTATGTTCTATGTTCTAACTATCATGATTCAGTTGCACATCATGAGGGAGGTGGACACTGAGTGAGAACATGGCTTATCCTCCCAGTAAGGACACATAAATACATACCATTTTCAAATGACAAGGCCATTCTTATGAGCAGCAAATGTATTAACAAATGTGTATTATATATGCAGTGATTGAACATGACCTAACAGTGATGTCAAAGTTCCTTAGTTTGCCTAACCCTGCTGTCACATTTGTCTGGATTAAACTCTATTTGCCATCTCTCCTCCCAAGTCTCCAACCGATCTTGCCAGTTCTCCTCTGACCCCGTGCAATTTCACCTTCTGCACCAGTCTGCCATGAGGGACTTTGTCAAAGGCCTTACTGAAGTCCATGTAGACAACATCCACTGCCCTACCCTCATCAATCATCTTTGTCACTTCCTCAAAACAACTATCTCAGACAACTGCAGCAGAGATGGAGAGAACCCGCTAACTGCTGAGTCTTGTTTGTTTTGATGACTGTGGTGAATGTTCACTTGAAGGTCAGGAGCTGGAAGACCTCGGCTGCTTTGGGTATCCTGCTGGGGGGCAGGTGCAGAGTCTTTGCCCTGGATGATTGGAGGTGATGGGGTCACAGGCTGAAGGGGATTGGAATTGTTAGACACTCTGAGAGTTACCTGGTCATTCACCCCAGGGTCTCTGGGCTTCAGGTTCTTCTCCTTGTGAGTGCTCAAGGACCTCTGCCTGACATTCTAATGAGAAGGGGAATCTGGAAGGAAGTGAAGGTGCCCTGGGTTTGAATCCTTGCACAGCAGAGAGTGAAATTAGAATTCAATAAAAATCTTGAATTAAAAGCCTAATGACCATGAAACAATTGTTGTAAAAACTCATTTGGTTCATCAATACTCATTAGGGAAAGAAATCTGCCATCATTACCTGATCTGGCCTACACGTGACTCCATTTCTCCGGCAATGTGATAATTGCTGGCAGCTGCATTCAATTTCTTTTGCCAAAAAGTGAGCAATTAAGCGTTTCATTCAGATGTCAAATTATTTTAGATTTTAAAAATATCATGAACGTTTAAGTTGTGTTTTTTTTCTGGTGTTTCTCCTTTATCCAATCTTTCTTTTCCTTTCTATATTTCTCTTTCCATATTTGATATTGAATTTACTAACTCTGATTTGATTCTTCTTCTGTTTACTTCTCAATCTTTGGATCATTGAGTTTGAGGAGGGACACTGTCTTGAATCTTCTGATAGCAGGTGTGGGGATTTACTCCATTTCATCTGCTGGTGTAGGTTCAGACTCTGAGGATAACCTGGTGTTTAACAAAGAACAAAAAACAATGGAAATTACAGTACAGGGACAAGCCCTTTGGTCCTCCAAGCACCAACCCTGTTGAACTAAAATCCCTACCCTTCCACAGACCAAATCCCTCTATTTCCATCCCATTCACGTATTTGTCCAGATGCCTCTTAAAAGTCATTACCGTATCTGCTTCCACTACCTCCCATGGCAGTGAGTTCCAGGCACCTACTACTCTCTGTGTACATCTCTTTTACATATACACTCGTACATCTCCTTTAAATCTTGTCCCTCACACCTCAAACTTATGCCCCCTTGTAATTGATTCTTCCACCCTGGAAAAAAGCTTCTGACTAACCATCCTGTCATGACCCTCATAATCTTGTAGACTTCTATCAGGTTGCCCCTCAACCTCTGTTGTTCCAATGAGAACAAACCAAATTTCTCCAACCTTTCCTCATAGCTAATGCCCTCCATATCAGGCAACATCCTGGTAAATCTTTCTATACCCTCTCCAAAGACTCCACATCCTTCTGGTAGTGTGTTGAGCAGAATTGAACATTACATTCCAAGTGCGGACTAAATAAGGTCATATAAAGCTGTAACATGACTTGCCAAGTTTTAAATTCAGTGCCCTGGTTGATGAAGGCAAGCATACCATTTGCCTTCTTCGCTACCTTCTCCATCTTTGTTGTCATTTTCAGTGATCTGTATATCTGTACATCCAGATCCCTCTGCCTATCAATACTCTTTAAGGATTCTGTCCTTTGCTGTATACTTTCTACCTTTATTAGATTTTCCAAAATGCATTTCCTCACATTTGTCCGGATTAAACTCCATTTGTCATCTCTCCTCCCAAGTCTCCATCTGATCTAAATCCTGCTATATCCTCTGACAGTCCCACCACTGTCTGCAAATCCACCAACCTTGTGTTGTCTAAACTTACTAATCAAAGCATTCTCCTCCAAACCATTTATATATATTACAAACAGCAAAGGTCCCAGCACTGATTCCGGAGGAACACCACTTGTCATAACCCTCCATTCAGATATGCACCCTTCCACTGCTATCCTCTGTCTTCTAAGACCAAGCCATTCTGTATCCATGTTGCCAGCTCACCTCTGATCCCATGCGACTTCAGTTTCTGCAACAGTTTCTGCTATGGGGAACCTTGTCAAAGGCTTTACTGAAGTCCATGTAGACAACATCCACTACTCTACCCTCACCAATCATCTTTGTCACTGCCTCAAAAAACTCGATGAACTTAGTGAGACACAACCCCTCCCTTTCATAAAACCATGTTGCCTCTCGCTAATACTTCCACGTATTTCCAAGTGAGAATAAATTCTGTCTCGAAGAATCCTTTCCAATAATTTCCCTATCATTGATATAAGGCTCACAGTGGCCTGTAACTACCTGGATTATTCTTGCTAACCTTCTCAAACAAAGGAACAACATTAGCTATTCCCCAATCCTCTGGGACCTCCCCTGTAAGAAGTCTCACAACACCAAGAAATTTATTTGGTAGCAAAAGCCACTAGTTTTCGGAGCATTGCTCCTTCATCAGGTGACTCACCTTCTTCTCCGTTTTGAGCTCAATATGACTCAAACTATCCAAACACCTTTCCCCAGTAAGTCATCCCCTAAGTACTTCTCTTTGATGAATCCTGATGCAAAGTACTCATATCATACCTCACCCATTTCCTCTGGCTCCATGCATAGATTGCCTTCCCTACCCTTGAGTGGTCCAACACCACCCTGGCTATCCTCTTGCTCTTTATATATGTATGAAAAGCCTTGGGATTTTCCTTAATCCTGCTGCCCAATGACTTTTTGCCACCCTTTTTAACTGTCCTTACTTCTTGCTTAAGTTTCTTTCTACTTTCCTTGTACTCCACACTTGCTTCGTATGTTCCCAGGCTTCTAGTCTTGATGAATGCTTCCTTTTTCTCTTTGACTAAGCTCATAATATCTCTTGTTATCCAAGGTTCCATAAATTTGCCATATTATCCTTCATTTTTACAGGAATGTGCTGGTCCTAAATTCCTATCAATACTTATACTTGAAAACCTTCGACATGTTGATTTCTCTCAAACATCTGCTTCCAATCTACATTTTTCAGTTCCTGTGTAATATTGTTGTAATTAGCCTTCCCCAAATTTAGTATCTTAACTTAAGGATTATACTTACCTTATTGAATTATGGTCACTGCTCCCAAACTGCTCCCCTATTGAAACATCGAGCACCTGGTCAGGCTCATTCCCCAATATCAGGTCCAGTGTGGCCCCTTCCCTAGTTAGATTATCACATACTGTTTCAAGAAGCCCTCTTGGATGCTCCTTACAAATTTTGCCCCATTTACACTCGTAGCACTAAGTGAGTCACAGTTAATTTTTTTTTATTAGTGTCACATGAAAGCTTACATTAACACTACAATGGAGTTACTGTGAAAATCCTCTAGTCGCCACATTTCAGCACTAGTTTGGGTACACTGAAGGAGAATTTAGCATGACCAATGCATCTAACAAGCACATCTTTTGCGCTGTGGGAGGAAACTGGAGCACCCAGAGGAAACCCGCACAGACACAGGGAGAGCATACAAATTGCATGGAACAGTAATCCAAGCCGGGAATTGAATCTGGATCCCTGGTGCTGTGAGGCAGCAGTGCTAACCACTGTGCCACCGTGCAGCCCAGTGGTGTGTGCTAATCTGCAATATTTGTGCTTACAGAAGCTTATATTTCCAATTGCTAGTTTAACCCTGCACTGACTACTGCATGATTCCTTCTGACGTGGCCTTATCAATGTGAACTTGGTCTGCTTGCCCTGTACTTATGTGGGATTTTTATACTGATTTCCTTAGAGCTTTTTCTAGCAAGTGTCAGTGTAAAACAGGTACCAAAGCATGTCAGCACAATGGCAACACTGCTAAAGTTTATGCAGCTCTCCGAGGTACAGCTCACTCCTCTCCTGAGGCAGCTCAGTGTCCTGTGACTCAGGTCAGCAGCCATATGTGAGTTCTGCATCTCCTTCAACAAAGCTCAGATACAGCTTTGTACCCAAAGATACAGCTCCATAGTCCCTGATTTAGTTCACCCCTTCCAACAATGTTCACTCCACTCTCTCTTGACTCACCCTCTGGAATTCATGGCTGTTGTCAGAGGTTGCAGCGTTAGCATTGTCTGCATCGAGCAGTGTTTTGGATATGCAGTGGGAAAGGAAGGTGGGGAGGGTCAGCTTTGTCAGAGGTGAGGGGGTGAGCATTGTTAAGGAAGTAAGCAATGCCATATGAGGAGGAGGATGAAGATTAGCAGGAATGGTGAGGGGTGAGCATTATCGGTGGGATGGGACGGGTGAGTGCTGTCGACAAGAGGGAGGTTGAGCATTGTTTGAGGTTGAGCTTATTGGAGAGGTGAGATGGAGGGAATGGCGCAAGCAATGTCCAGTATTTGCAGGTCCATTTAATAAACTGAAGACAAAAGAGCATGTTGTTAGTTCATGACGAGAAAGGGTGTGTGGCTTCACTGTTGGTACACATTGCCACTTGTCCTCTCTGCTCTTCTCATTGCTGGGTGGAAGCTGAAGCTTGGTATGACAGGGAGGCCCAAAGATTCCAATATAAAAAAACTAAGTTGATCGATTCAATCACAGTTAGCAGCATGTGCTCCCACTCTGTCACTGACATGAAGATCTGTGCAATTGTTCATTCTGTTGTTCAGCAGAATCCAGGCTGCCGTGTTGCCCTCACTGTGCTCAGTAAGAAGATTCCCAACACCAGATTAAAGTCCAACTGTTCTTACTGTGCCCACCCCAGTCCAATGCCAGGTTCTCCACACTCGCACTGTGCTGTTATCAACTCAGTCTTTTAGCAACTTTGCTGTAAAGATACCTAAAACCTAAACATGCCAAAACAAGACTATCTAATGAGAATCTCAGAATCCACGAGATCATCGAATCCTCTGCTGTGCAGAAGGAGGCCATTTTGCCCACTGAGCCTGTACTGACAACAATCCCACCCAGACCATATTTCTGTAATTCCACATATTTACCCTGCTAATCTCTTGACACTAAAGAGCAATTTAGCAAGTCCAATCAACCTAACCTCACATCTTTGGGCTGCGGGAGGAAACTAGAGCATCTAGAGGAAACCCACGCAGACTTGGAGGGAATGTGCAAACTCTACAAAGACAGTAATCTGAGACTGGAATTGAACCTGGATCCCTGGTGCTGTGAGGTAGCAGCATTTATCACTGTGCTCTGCCACCATTCCACCAGAAAGCCACAGGATGCAGTGCTCCGGCATAATCTGACCCATTACATCAAACTAAACCTTAACAGTAAGACAAGTGAACACAGGTAGGAGGGAATTTTGTCATTAAATCAGGAAGATATTCTTCACACAGTGTGATCAATAACTGAAATAAACTTTGGAGTTTGGTGTGGTGGAGGCAAAAGTTCTGGAGTCATTTAGAAAACAGTTGCATGGCATGATGGAATAGTGCAGGATCTTTCTGGATGGATAAGCTATGATGCACCAAGTGGCCTTTCTTATCTCTCTCATGATCTTTGCTGCTAAATTCTTTTGAAAGAATAATGCTTGATTCCTCAGAGTCTCTGTTCTCATTCCTCTGTTATTTCTCCCCAGAGAGATTCAAAGGCTGTGACTGCCAGATTTCCATGAGGTATTTCTGCTACTCATTAACGTGGCCAAAGGAGTCTGTGCGCAAATGGCATTTAAATCCCTATCAATAGTCAAACATTTTTAATGTAAAACTACATTTGAACTAACTTTGTAGGCAAGTCTATGCCAAATGCTTTAATTATTGTTTTGGACTTATTGGATTTAGGTATTAAAGCAGTCAAGGTTTTGTGACTGATTGTAGAAAACCGCAAGTATGCATAAATATACAAAATAATTATTTCACTATTAATATAAACAGTAATATTAATACAATGTAGATGATTCAGTTTGAAGTCAATCTTCCTCATAACCAGTGTTTAAGATAAACTATCGCTTCTCTGCATTGCGTTATGACTGTATGCCTATGTTTAATGAGAGTATATATATCAATGAACTGAAAGCACAGAACAATGCCAAAGTTGATAATATGAAAGTAGATTCATTGTAGCTATCTCAAAAATGTACAGTTTATTTTAAATGACAATGAAAGCGACTTGGTGGAGCCACAGCGCTAAGTAAAGGATTCTCATGGGCTTATGTATAATAAGAAAAAAAAATGAGAAAGAAGCTAAATTTTGCACAATTCTTTTCATAACCTTTAGAAGTCCCAGAGAGCTTAATAACCAATGATAAATAGTTTTTTCATTCCTTCGTGGGATATGGGCATTGCTGGCTGGCCAAACTTTTTTGCCATCCCTCATTACCTGAGAGCAGTTGAGAGTCAACCACATCGCTGTGGGTCTGGAGTCACATGGAGGCCAAATTTCCTGCCGTAGAGGACATTAATGAGCCAGATGGGTTTTTCCAACAACTGACAATGGTTCCATGGTCAACAATAGATTCTTAATTCCAAATATTTTTGTTTTATTGAATTCAAATTCTACCATCTGATGTGGTGGGATTTGATCCCAGGTTCCCAAAATATTACCTGAGTTTCTGGATGAATAGTCTAACAATAATACCACTAGGCCATCGCCTCCACCAAATAGTTGAAATGGAGTCACTGTTGTAGGGAACTATCATTACCAATTTACATAGAGCAAAGATTCACAGAGAGTAATTAGATAAATGACCAGATAATCTATTTTCATAATGTTAGTTGAGAGGTAAATATTGGCCAGCACATCAAGATGGCTGATGAGGCTAGGGATCATGGCAAACTCTAACTACTCCCACAATGGTTAAGATGATTACCAGAGAGAAGGAACAGAGAATGTTGAGGGTTGCAAAGGAATGCATGTAGTCAAGGCATATAAAATGGCAAATAGGACTTTGGGTTTTAAAAATGATTCCTGAACATAAAAGCAAAAATGTAATATTGCATTTAGGCATGACTTTGATGGGCACATTTGGAAGATTATATATAATTCTTAACATTCACTGAAGAAAACATCAATGCCATGGAAAAGATACACACAGTAAGAAGTCTCACAATACCAGGTTAAAGTCTAACAAGTTTATTTGGTAGCACAAGCCACTAGCTTTTGGAGTGCTACTCCTTCATCAGGTGGGTGGGATTTCAATTTACAAAATAATGGTTGAAATGTGAGTCTTTACAGGTAATCAAGTCTTATAGGTACTGAGAAGGTGAGTGGAGAGAGGGTTAAGCACAGGTTAAAGAGATGTATTTTGTCTCCAGCCAGGACAGTTAGTGAGATTTTGCAAGCCTAGGCAAATCGTGGGGTTTACAGATAGTGTGACATGAATCCAAGATCCTGATTGAGGCCGTCCTCACGTGTGCAGAACTTGGCTTTCAGTTTCTGCTCAGCGACTCTGGGCTGTCGTGTGTTGTGAAGGCCACCTTGGAGGAAGCTTACCTGAAGATCAGAGGTCAAACGCCTGTGAGTGCTGAAGTGTTCCCCAACAGGAAGAGAACACTCAGTTTACTAATGCAAATATAAATCCCTTAAAAATACCTTTGTTTCCCTCACACTATTAGTAAAGGTCTATCAATTTAAAAAAAATTGTTCTTGGAATATGGATATCTGATCAGCATTTCTTATCTATTCCTAACTGTTCTTAAACTGTTCTTCATGTGCCACAGACACATCTATGAGGTGTTATGAGAGGAGGAAGTTCCAGGATTTTGACCCAATGATGGTGGAGAAATGAACTTCCAAGTGGCACAACATGAAGGGCCAAATGATTTCCTTCCTTACTGTAACTATTCTAAGTCAGGATGGGAGCTCGCAGATGGTGGTACTTCCATGTCTCTGCTGCCATTGTTCAAGCTGGTAAAGGTCACAGGTCCGAAAGGTGCTGTTGTAAGATTCTCAGTGAATTGTTCATCATAATCCCATTCAATTTATTTCAATGTTTATAACTTGGGATGATTTTCACCGCTAGCTTTAGGCAGACATTGGATTAAGTCAGCACCAAACCCATCCATTATCAATAGTTTGAGGCCTGGCAATTTTAACTCCTGGACTTCATTCACATCCTATCAATTATATATATATACATATATATATATATATCATATACAAACTATCAGCCAGTTTTCTTTCCCAAATGGGCAGAAAGAGGCAACTAGCTGATTTCAAGTCAGTCACATCAGGGGCCCAGAGGCCATATAGTAAGTTGGGGAAATGGGGGACAATTTGTGAATGAGAAGAGGGTAGACCACAAGGTAGGAGGGACCCAGACTCTCTCCTGTTTTCATTGAGAAAATATTTTTATTTGCTGTGGAGGACTTTATTTTATTCTTTCACAGAATGTGGACACTGTAGGCTAGGCCATCATTTGCTGCCATCCCTAATTTCACATGAGAAGGTGGTGGTGAGATTTCCTCTTGAATCGCTGCAGTTCAAGTGGAGTAGGTACAACACCTTGTTTGTGAACAGAACTTGCACTCACCTGATGAAGGGGCAGTGCTCCGAAAGCTTGTGGCTTGTGCTACCAAATAAATCTGTTGGACTTTAATCTGGCATTGTAAAAGTGCTTACTGTGAGTAAGTACAACCACAGTGCTGTTAGAGAGATCCAGGATTTTGACCCAGCAACAATGAAGGAATATAATTCCAAAGGGTGTGTGGCTTGGTGGGGAACTTGCAGATGGTGGTGTTTCCTCCATGTATCTGCTGCCCTTGCCTTTCTAGGTGGTAGAGGTTCTGGGTTTAGTTATTTAAGAGATACTTAGATGGGCACATGAATAGAATGGGAATGGAGGGGTATAGAAAACTGATTTAAAATAGGGATCAGGAGCCTTGGGAGTCCCTGGGAAGTGTGTACATAGACGATGATATTGATGTACTTGTTTTTATCCGACAGGTGCTTTGGTCCGCCTTGTTGTCTAACAAGGGGCATACACGCGATGGGTCGTGAAAGGGCTGCTCCTAGATTTTGAGAGTATCCTAGTGCTTCACGTTGTTAGTGTATGCTTGACCTGGACCATTTGATAGGCAACACGACAGCTCAGTGACTATCGCTGTGCTGTGCAGATACCTGGATTTGGGCCTGTGTCTGTGTGAGTTTGCATATTCTCCCTGTGCTTGCGTGGGTTTTCTCCGGGTGCTCCGGTTTTCTCCCACATCCCAAAGATGTGCCCTTAGGCTAATTGGCAAAACAAATTCTCCTTAAATTGTCTCAAATTTGGTTTTTAATCCACAGATCTATCAACATAGACAGGGATCACGGATAGAGGTGGGATTATCAGGGTGGCGGCACGGGCTCGTTGGGCCAAAGGGCCTGTTTCCCATGCTTTTTGTTCTTTGCTCTTTGTTCTTTAGAAGATGGTATCAAAAGAGCCTTAATGAGTTTCTGCAGTGCATCTTTTCTATGGTATGTACTGTTGCTAGTGTGTGTTGGTGGTAGAAGGAGCGCCAATCAGGTGAGCTGCTTGTCCTGGATGGTATTGAGTTTCTCGAGTGTTGTTGAAGCTGCACTGATCCAGGGAAGTGGAGAGTATTTAAGACATTCCTGACTTCTGCCTGGTGGATGGCTTTGGAGAGTCAAGAGATTAGCTGCTTATCACAGAATCCCCAACTTCTGACCTGCTATTGTAACAACAGTATTTATATTACTAATCCAGTTCAGTTTCTGGTAAACGATAATTCCCAAGATGTTGACTGTGGATGATTCATCATTAATGTCAAAGAGGGATAGTTGGATTCTCTCTTGTTGGTGATGATTATTGGCACTTATGAGGTGTGAATTTTACTTGTCACTTACCAGTTCTTCACTCAGTAGATTGGTACAATTACAAAGAGGTTTTATTATTATTAGGGCTCTAACATAAACCCCTTAATGAGGGTCTAGCGTGAGCCAGTGAGGTAACTTGGCTATCTTAGAAAAAAACCTAGTTAAAATGTTGGCAGATGTTAATTAAGAAGGAGTAGGGTAATCAAGTTTTGCACAACACTCTTAACTATGAGCCTGTGCCTTTCCTACTGGGGAGGCTGGGTTACAATTCTCTTCTCTACCTTTGAACTTGAGCTAGCATTTCCCATAGATATATTAAACAGTCTCCATATAACTACAGCAGCAGATGGTGAATTCTTGTAAATAACTCATTTTGCAAAATAACTTGTTATCCCTTGAGGGAGAAGGACATAATGTGCCAAGAATTAGATCCCTTCTTATTACCCAATGATGTCCTACAGAACTTGGCATTAACTCATAATGGCAAAAAGCAACTATCCAGATAATTAGACAGGCCTGAATCCATGGACCAGTGATTCTGACATTTAAAATCTTGTCTGTCAAGAACTTTGGTATTGATCTGCAGTACACTTTGCAGGATCAGATGCAGTTCCCTAATTAATTTAAAAATGTCAACTGTCCACGTCATTAGAGGCACCTAACACAATAAAAAAGCTCAAGCCAGGAAGCTGGCCCTCCCTCTGTCCATCTAGAATTAACACAGAATCTACTGTGTAAAAAAACTTCCTCAGAAATAATCTCTTTTATCAGGTTTTTGATCACCCCCAAGGCTATTTTCAATATGCCTCTTTGTGAAGTGTTTCTCTATATTAAAGATGATATTCAATGTAAGTTTTGGATATCCTTTGGCTGAAGAATTTTCAAATCAGTCATGAACATTTTGTTATTTATTTATTAATGTCACAAGTAAGCTGACATTATCACTGCACTGAAATTAGTGCCAAAATCCTCCAAACCGGCGCCTGTTTGGGTACACCAAGGGAAAATTTAGCATGGTCACACACCTAACAGTATTTCTTTTGAACTGTGGGAGGAAACCGGAGCACCCGGAGAAAACCCATGCAGTCAGGAGGGGAATGTGCGGACTCCACACAGGTAGTGACCCACGGGAATTGAACCTGGGTCCCCTGGCACTGTGAGGCAGCAGTGCTAACCACTGTGCTCCAGTACTTTTGTTTTAATTGTAGAGAAAGTATCTGCATATCTTGTGTGGGTATCATCTTTGTTCCAGCTAAACTGTGGGCTATGACTACTGATTTGAAACAAGTAATGATGTTTGCAGAATTATATTTGATGTTGTGCTAATCGATATACAATTATGAGTGAAGTGTGCACTGCGATTGTTGAGGTGCTGTGGTCACAGTCCTTAAAGCATCACAGGGAGATTTAGTTCATCTAGAAACAAAAACTCAATCTCCAGGAATAGAGGACAGAACTAAAGAACTCAGGAATAGGGGGCAGAATTAAAAAAACCCAAATTCTAAGTCTATTTTTGTGGAAATATAAGAGATAAACCAATCCCACCATGTTCAGGCTGTGGAAATGTTACAATTTTCACCAATAATTAAAAGTACTTGCTGTGTTATCCTTACAGAGGATGCCAAATTGGAAAGCAAAAGACACATTCTAAAACCAGTAGACCAGCTGCCAAAATTCTGTGCAAATGGAGGAGAAATTGTTGAAGCGACAGAACAATCAAAGCCATATTGCCAGCCTGCCATGATTAGATTTAAGTTTTTCAACTTTAATTGGGAGGAGCTTAAACAAAGAGGCTGGTGTCACAAAAAATCATGGTGTATAGGAGTACCATACATCGCAATGCACTTTTGAACTCATGCCACAGAAAGCCTTGTACATCAGGTTCCCTGAAATATTAAAGTTGATGTCTAAGTGGATCTTTAGGCATACCGTAAAACAAGTTCAGACTGCTTGTGATTAGCTGAAAGCCTTTCACCAAAAGACAATGATGACAGTATGCAGGCTTCAGTAAGATTTGAAATAGGAATTTTTTTTTAAAACAATGGGTGATGTTTAATATCCTACAATTCTTTTATGTATGGCAGGATAACAAGCAAGTTTGCCCTTGTGCAGAGCTTGCCTTGAGTGGGCCAAAATGCCGGACACTGCCTACAGCATTAACCTCCAGAAATGTAAAACATATGTTGTAATGGGAATGCACAATTTCTGATTCGTTTGTAAATACAGTCTTTGTAAGATGCTGAAAAAGAATTTCTGAACGGGCTTGGTAATGAATGAGAGTGTGTGGTTCCCATGGTTTGCACAGTGGGAGTCATTGTAATGTGACACAAAGACTGTTCTCTCTCTCTCTTTAACATCAGACATTCCACTACTGACCAGTAAACCAGTTTTCTCATATAGATAGCACATTTGGAATAATTTCATGCAGTTGTTTTCAGTTGACTTGTTTTTCTGAAGAATTTTAATTCCTGAAACGGCTGTTGATGTTAGTGGCCCTTTACCATTTCAATGGAGAAACAAAATGTTGCAATTAATGGTATTTTTAGACAGGGTCCCATTGAAGAATTCCAGGATCGATGCATTTGCCAATCGTCTCTTCGCATGGATTCCTCTTCATTATTTCTGATTTTGTTTTCTGCAGTCTCAGCTTGCTTACATTAGCAGACCAGCACCAAGGCACCTAATGGTGGGAATACTCAGAACAAAATAACTTCAATAAATTGCACCTTCATTAGGTTCCCTTTAGGTTTTTATTCGATAAATGAAGGGAAAATTCTCATCAGCACGATTTAGCTGTTCAGACAGTCCCTAAATGAGGATAGCCCTTCTGAGGCAGCAGTGTAGACAATGTCAATGGGTGGGAGGTGGCTTGAGTGATGGACTGAGCTACGTTCACAACCTTTTGTAGTTTCTTGCGGTCTTAGACAGAGCAGAAGCCATTGCAAGCCGTGATACAACCAGAAAGAATGCTTTCTATGGTGCATCCGTAAAATCTCGTGAAAGTCACAGTGGACTTGCCAAATTTCCTTAGTCTTCTGAGAAAGTAGAGACATTAGTGGACTTTCTTAACTGTAGTGTCAGCATAGGGGTACCAGGACAGGCTGTTGGTGATTTGGATACGTAAAAATTTGAAGCGCTCAATAATTTAGCTGCCATCCTGGACTTTTTCCCATTTAATCTAATTTCATAGAACAAGATGCTAAAATTAGTGTTCCCTGATTTTCATTCTGTTCCATGTAAAGTGTAAGGATACTTGGTGCTGGTCGAGACTTAATGCATAGCATTTTACATAACTTAAGTACCATTTCCCAGAGCTTGGCTTATTCTTATTTAACATAGAAATCAATTGGTAGAAACTTGTTCTCCTCAGTCTTAACACTTGCACAAATTTTGTATCATTTATGAACTTCGTGGATCATTCCTCCAAATGACTTTATCTCAGATATTTATGAAAATAGCAAAAAAACACTGATTACTACAAATCACTGGTAACTAACCCCAAACTCCATCAACAGTTTCCTGAAAATCAAAGTAGACAATGTTTACTGAGAGCAACCTCATCCAATATTGGAATAACTTCTTCAACCGTTTCTGATGGAATTTTTTCGATCCAGGAATTATAAAGTTCCCTTCAAGCATCATACTGCCCACTGATGGCAAACTAATGGACCTCAAAATGACTTCTCACCCTTTTTGAAAGTCAGAACGACAAAGGCTAAGATTACAATAAGTAAAACACTGAGGGTGCTGGAATCTGAAACAATAACAGAGAATGCTGGAAAAACTCAGCAGATCTGGCAGCATCTGCAGGGAAAGGGAAACAGAGTTAATACTTTGAGTCCGTTTGGCTCATCATTGGAACTAAAGGGCAGGAGGGGGGGTGTTAGGTATCCAAACCATAGCTGGGAGATTGCAACAAAATGTAGCAACCGAAACAACCCAATGTGGGAGTAATCGGGCAGGGGAGGCAAGCAGATAGGGTGTGTGGGGGGGCTAAAGGGAGTGCTATTGCATTGAGACAATGAATATATGAGATATGTTTTAATAAGGAGATTAAGATTGACGAGAAAAGTCACAGTCACAGACTAAAAAGATATAAATATGTGAGAAACAATTCAAAAAAGGTTCACTCCATTGATATCTTGGATGGGGAGTATTGTAGTGCAAGGCAACATAACGAGGACACCTTGAATAGCAACAGTGATTTATTGTAGGAAAGTTAAAAGTAGATGCAAACAAGCTCAGTACAGATACAGATTTAGTCTCACCAACTCCCAAGCTCACACTGAATGACCCCTCCCATCAAAACACACAACCTAACACCCAGAAGAGGCAACAAGCATTGGACGAAGCTGATCGAAAAGTGGCAGAGCAAAAGGAAAAGAGGACATGTCCTCTCTCTGTCCGACCCCAAAAGCCTGATAAGTGGCAGTTCATATGTTTCTTTCCATTAGGTCCCAGGAAGGTCATGTGATCCACGAAAAACCACCCTGTAAAGGACTACACTACCACATTCCTCCCTCTTTCAGTCCCTTACAATCATACAAAAAAATCTCTTACATACAATCAGAATCTTCAAAAAGGGAGCTATTTGGCAAAGATCACAAAGTCAATTGATCTGGGGACTTCCTGACTCTAGTAGAGCATCGCTACTCCATAACTGGGTTCTCCAAACAGGGGGTATCAGAGACTACAACAGTGGTAAGTGGGTAGACAGGCTCCAACGATGAACTAGGGCTGACACCTCATTCTTTGCTCCTGCGCACAGTTGAGATTCGTCTGGGGTAACACTGGGTTCTCCTAGCGCCGATTCAGCTGCTGACACACTGATTATGGATGACTGGTGATGGGGACTGCAGCTTCCCATCTTCTGATGTGAGTGACAAGCATCCACACTTTGTGACCCTGTAGGTTTATGAAGTAAGATATTGATCCAGTCCTTCAAATTATCTTCCCATGTATCTAAAAAACTACTCCCTGACCCATTTCCCCACACTCTGTCCCCCTTCTGCTCCTCCTACGGTAAAAACTCTAAACAAAATACTTAGTTGTTTATGTCAAATGACCTGCCTCCCATAGCCAAATTGACACACCTTCAGTGAGGCTTGCTTAGCCTCTTCCCTCCTTGTCAAATGTGGGAAACGAGGTCAAGATGGGTTCTCAGGATTTGACCTATTAACAATTTGTCTGGTATAACTCCTGCAGTAACTTGCGGGGTTGTATTATATGAGAGCAGAAAATTGGCTAACCAGAGTGGCAGTGGTCTTTAGATTGTTTCCACATCAATGCCTTAAGCGTTTGCGCTGCCTTTTCTGCAAACACTGGAAGTAGGGTGGTACGGGATATGTATGTATTGGATGCCATTTGTTCAACGTTGAAGGTCTTTGGATGCGAAAGCAATGCCATTGTCAGAAATAATTACTCCTGTATGCCATGTATTGTGAACATTTGTCATAGATTGTCTACAATGACTGATGAGATCATGATTTGCAAATCAAACCATTTTAAGTGGAATATCCTGAATCAATATCACGGAATTTCCCACTTAACACTATTCTTGAAGTGCCATTGCCTTCAGGGTGAAGCATAACCAAGGACACCAGGAATGGGCAATAAATGCAACTTTACCCATCCTGAGAGCAAGTAATAAAAATGGGTGATATAATGAGCAGTTGCGTGCTAGTTGTAATGACCTTCAAGAAAGTACACTGAGTAAATATTTGTGTTTCTACAAGTGCATGATAATAGGAATTATGCTAAGAAAGTAAGAGCATAGAACATAGAACATAGAACACTATCTTAGAGCATATTTTTGATGATGAATTATTTGTGCATCTCTTGATGAATGAAGAGTTAATGACTGAAACCAAAATGTTCTTTCATGTGTATCATTACCAATGTGAAAAAGCACAGCTGACCCACTGATGGCAAACTTACAGGTGAAATGAACGGTGGAATCTTGTGCTTGCTGTATGGTAGGGTTGGTGGCTGGGATCATTTAATCGGGTGGGAGGGTGGGGATGCTGTTCTGTGACTTTCTCTTTTCAATTCCAATTTAGTCCATTGTGGGGAAGCCAGTGAATAGCTTTTGCACCTGCCATTACAGTGGCACAGTGTTTAGCACTGCTGCCTCACACTACCAGGAACCAGGTTCAATTCCTGGCTTGGTTCACTGTCTGTGCAGAGTCTGCACATTCTCTCTGTGTCTGGATGAGTTTCCTTTGGTTGTCCGGTTTCCTCCCACAGTCCGAAAGACGTGGTGTTAGGTACATGCTAAATTCTCCCTCAATGTACCCGAACAGGTGCAGGGCTACGGTGACTAGGGGATTTTCACAGTAACTTCATTGCAGTGTTAATGTAAGCCTACTAGTAACACCAATAAATAAATTTAAAAAGAATTGAGGCCCTTAAGTGAGCAATCAATGCTCACTTGAAGTGGCCCTATCCTGTTGCCACTGATATTACTCAACAGGGATGAAGGGCCCACCAAAAATAAATAGCATCCCATTGCTCCCAACCCCCTTGTCCACGATCCCTGAGATTTTAAATTTAATAGTGTCACAATTGGGCTTATATTAACACTGCAATAAAGTTACTGTGAAGATGCAGGGGGATCTGGTGTTGTAGCGTATGAGTCACAAAAAGTTAGTATGCAGGTACAGCAAGTAATTAGGAAAGTTAATAGAATGTTATAATTTATTGTGAGGGGAATTAAGTAAGAAAATAGGGAGGTTATGATTTAATTATACATTGGTGCATTGGTTACGGTATGGTGTCCCTATTTAAGAAAAGATGCAAATCATTAGAAGCAGTTCAGAGAATTTTTACCAGACTAATAACAGGGATGGCAAGTTGTCTTAAGAGAAAAGATTGGATAGATAAGGCTTGAATTTACTGGAGTTTAGAAGTGTAAGTGATGATTTAATTGAAATATATAGCAATTGGAGTCCACTGTTTAAAAATACGGGGTTGTCCATTTAAGACCCAGATGAGAATTTCTTTCTCTGAAAGCTAAGTGAATCTCTGAAACTCTCTTCCACAAAAGGCAGTGGAAATATTTCAAAAAAATAAAATTGAATATTTTAAAGGCAGAACGAAATAAAATCTTGATTCATTAGGGGTGAAAGATTATCGGGAGTAGGTAGGAATTGGAATTGAGAGTATAATCAGATTAGCCGTGATTTTATTGTTTGGCAGAGCAGGCTTGAGGGGTCAAATGGTCTACCCCACTCCTAATTTATATGTTTGTAAACTTCTGTGGTCCAACAGAATCACATACCTGGAAATTGGAGCATTAACCTGTGGGGTGGCTTAGTGTAATGCCATTTGCATCTATGATGTGGCTGAGGCCCAAAATCTGGATCTTGGGCCCGTATTTGAGTGCGGATTGTTAATACTGTGGGATACCACTGAAGAATGGTTCTGGACAAATTTCTGGACTGTGGTATTTTAGAATTTGCATGGTTATTATTTTCTTTTCAACGAGAAACCCAACAAAAAGAAGCTCCATAACTGGTGAAACTGAGGATTAGTTAACAGCCATTCTGATGTGGTTAATTCCAATTTCAAACGTTCAGGCAAATGATTTTAATATTGAACCAGCATTTCAGCTTTCAGCAGTTTAATACTGATCAAATCAAAGGATATTGAAACATGTTACAATTTTGGAGTACTGTAAAATAAATACTAACCAGGTTTTTTCAATCACTTCTTGATAATGATACAAACCACATTTAGTTTTCTTTTCAATATTGCAGAATATTTTGTAATCAGATTTGAAGGAAGTTATTCATTTCATATCAGGGTTGAAAGCAAACTGATGCATTCTTTCCAAAGTTACTCTATCACTAATGTAGATCTGATGAACAGTATAGAAAGTATGTGTCATTCTACCTACTGAGACTGTGATGCCCTTTGCAAAAGCTATCCAATTAGCTTTTGCTCTTCCCTCAAAACTGTTTGAATCTTTCCTTTCTCACCCACTTAGAAACATAAGCATAGAAACTAGAAGCAGGAGTAGCTATTGGCCCTTTGAGCCTGCTCTGCCATTCATTCTGATCATCAAATTAAATATTCTGATTCCACCTTCTCCCCCATATCCAGTGATCAATTTAGCCCCAAGAGCTATTTCTAATTTCTTCTTGAAATCACACAACGTTTTGGCTTCAGCTACTTTCTGTGGTAGTGAATTCCACATATTCACTATCCTCTGGGTGATTAATTTCTTCTCATCTCAGTTCTGTAAGATGCAGTCCCTTATTCTCAAACTATGGAACCTTCACTACACATGTTGTAGCAGTCAAATTTCCAGCATATAGGTTTGGTCAGCATTCATCACAAGTCCAAAATAACACCTAACCAAGTACTTTTCAAGCACTTATCCAATTCCACTTTTGCGACTCAATCTGCTTCCGTCACACTTTCAAGTAATGCATTCTGGTTGCATGAGACATCTCTCTTAGTTTCCCATTACAGCAGAGAATTTCATGGGGAGAGTTAATAGGTTTGATGGGAATTTTGAAGGTTTTGGTATGACTTGCAGTTCTGTCCGTTGTCTGTCACTTCTTTGCTGCTCCCTCCTTTTAGATGCCATCTCGTCTTGCAAGGCAGAAGAAAGGGTGTGTTGCAATGCATTCGGGTGATGTGCGTTTTGTAGATGAATATCTGGAGGTATGTGCAAGCTGCCAAATGTGGATGTGACCTTGCAGTAATGATAGGTTCCTGAGAAAGAGTTTGAGCATATGAATGTTAAGCATGCATCTAGACTGCTGATGGGTGAGTGATAGAGGTGTGATGTATTGTGAGTTTGGTGGGTGCTGTTGAAGGAAGGTAGCATTTGAAAATGCATTAATTGACCTCGAACATTCATATGAGATCACTGAACATTTTCTGGTGCAATATCCAGGTCTTCCAGGCCACAATGCTGGCATTAACCTCTGTGGCTATCTGGTTCTTCAATCTTTTCAACGTATAGTTGGAGAGTCTCCTGACATCCTGTGGAAAGATGACTTCTCTCCTCTTTCTCACCTTTGGCACTGCAACTAGAAATCCTTTCTTTGGCCATCTGAAACACTGTTCTGGTAGTATCCTGCTGTGAAAATCTTTCTTCAAGCACCTACTTGAAACAAAATGCACTTCCCTTTGAAGAGATGCATGTTGGTTTTAAGTGTGGATTGACTTTAATTTTCGTTAGCCTCACACAAAACTGGTGCTGGGATTTCTACCCTCCCCCAGGGGTTGGGTTTTCCCATGGTGGATGTGGTAAACCATTGATTGGTGGTAGAATACTCTTGTCTCACAGAAGTTTACAGAGTTTTACATGATTTTCCTCTTTGCTGCCAGAGAACATGATGTGGGCCATCAACCTGGGAGGGACCAGAAGTGTCGCCCATTGGGAAGGGCTGGAAAATCCAGCTTCAGGTCTTTGCTGAGTGTGCAGCCAGTTAGGAACATGTCTCATGCTAAGTTGCATCTCACAATCATGGAGGTGAATGGGCCACAAGATTTGCCTGCTCATTAATGGGTTTTTCCAATTTTTAGCCAAACAAGGGCTAGAAAACTTTGAAGCCAGAGGCAACAGCTCAGCAAAGAGCTGAATAATCTATGCTCCACTGCAGTAAGAGTCATGTCAAATTTCTGTCCAGTCCTTCCACATCTGTCCAAATACCAAACTGATATTCATGTCAACTAACGTTGCAATGTAACCAACCGCTACAGGAACACTCCACCACACACAGAGATTTCAGACAATATTGTGGTTTTAATGGTTCACAGAAAGGTGAACAAACCACTTCTCAATCCCAATATAAGCCCCTAGTACCTAACTGAAGTATTCCTTTATAGATTATAGTACTTCCATGTGTCTGCCTTGGCTCAGTAGTAGCAATCTTAACTCCAGATCAGGATGTTATAAATTCAGGTCACAGTCTTAAAGCTTGAGAACTTTAAGCTTTCAGAGGCCGGTACTTCAGGGGTTCTGCATTCTCAGAGATGTTGCCTTCTGGATGAATTATTGTACTGAGACACAGAAACTTGGTCTTCTCGATTGGATGTTAGGGGTCTTCCAGCACTATTTGACAACCTGGGAAATTCTCTTTGTGCCCTTGCTACCGGATATCACTCAATCAACTTGACTAAAATGGTGAATTTGCACATTTATCTCACTGCTGTTTATGGGATATTGCTGTGTAAAAGATTGGCCAGGATTTTCTGCTCCCATTCAGAGTGGCGGCAGGAGTGGAAAATTCACAAGAAGGCCCTAGGTGTGTTTGTTGGCAGCGTAAAGGCAGAAGGTAATTGCACCCTCCTCCATCACTGGTGGGCCACCTTTCCTACTGCTCAATGTTGGGAATGTCATTATATTATATTTGTATATTATTATCAGGTCCAAATATCAGAATCAAAACCCCCCCTGTCAAATTAAACTTCCACAGCAGCACGCTGTCAGAATGGCATGATGTTTAAAGAGGCATGCACCTGGCAAGCAGAGACTCGAGGGGAATTCAGAGGTGAGTGCACTCAAGCTGATGCAGCACCCGCAGAGCAGCTTCGTGTCTTTGCAGGTAGAAAATCACAGACAGGTCAGCTCTGCAGCTTCTGCATGATTGCTTTGTGATATTGGGACATGGGGGGCTTCACTGCAAGGGTGAAGCGGGAAGAGAAGGGAAGCCTGGAGATTGGACATCAGTGTGGTTAAGGGTGGGATTGAGGTGCTCCCCAATTTTTGTGTGGGTGTGTGTATGGAGGTGGGATGAAGACAAAGGCAAGGCTAATGCAAAAATATATAAAAAAAACACTCTGTTCCATTTAGCTTGAGCTTAATTGACATGATTGCAATCAGACCAGTTACATAATTGTGCCCACCCAAGCAGCACTTATGTTGAGAATGTAAATGATTTCTACACAGCATTTAACCATTGACGTAAGGATTTACAAATTAAGTGGCCTTGGTATGCAACAATATCCCCTTGGAAAGGTGGTTATCAAGCATTGGCATTCTGCCTGAGGATAATGCTCAGGTTTCTTCACTCCTTGCTGAAGTGCCTATTGACAAGTAGCCTCTATGGGCTGAGCTGGGCACAAGGCCTTGGGGTGAAGGTTAGGTCAATGCCTGAGCCTGAGATGAGAGTTCAGAATGCAGTTGAGTTATTAAAGGTGTTGTCATTCGATCATGTGGTGTGAACTGGGGTCTTGCACAATTAGCATATGAGCAAAGGAAAAGGCATCCATGGTGTGACAAGGACAGGAGTCAATAGGCTTTGAGAGGCAGCTGCAGTGATGAATGTCCAAAATGTGGCTTCTGGCTGACAGATATTAACCTCCCTCTTTATACTGCAGTGAGGTGAACGTACAAAACATGGAGTCTAGTGATAAAAGCAAAATACTGCTGGAATCGGAAACAAAAACTAAAAATGCCGTAAAATCTCAACAGGTCTGACAGCATCTGTGGGGAGAGAATAGAGCCGATGTTTCGAATGTAATATTTGTCAGAGCTGGGAACAAAAAGAACCAGCAGAGATTAATACTATGAATGTGGAATAGCGATGGGAGGAATAGGAAAAAGGGAATAAAAATGAGGAAACAGGAGGTGTCCATTAAGAGATCAGAATGTGAGAATGGCAGAAGAATAATCATAGAAATCATAGAAACCCTACAATACAGAAAAAGGCCATTTGGCCCATCGAGTCTGCACCAACCACAATCCCACCAGGCCTTACCCCCTCCACGTGCCTACATATTTACCCACTAATCCCTGTAACCTATGCATCTCAGAATACTAAGGGCAATTTTTAGCATGGCCAATCAACCTAACTGTGGGAGGATACTGAAGCACCCAGTGGAAACCTATGCAGACACGAAGAGAATGTGCAAACTCCACACAGACAGTGACCCAAGCTGAGAATCGAACCCAGGTTCCTGGATCTGTAAAGCAGTAGTGCTAACCACTGTGTTATCGTGCCTCCCCAGTATCTCTGGAGTGGACCACTTTGGTGGAGTCTGCAATATAATCTGCAGAGGGTGTTGCACATTGCCCCTGCTGCTGTGCCCTGCACAATCTGACACACAATGGAGGGGAGAAATTGCCTGAGGAAGAGATGGAGGAGTGCCATTCAGGACTCCCTGATAAAGAAGATACTAAAGGGGATGAGGACGAAGAGGTCCTCAAGGGCTAGGATGTCAGTCATAATCCCATGATGATGCCCAGAGAAGACAGACAAGCTTGGTTTTGTTCATTGTTGCTAGATTCATGAGGAGACTGCTACTGGATCTTCTCCCTTCACTGATTCCATTTGCGACTGTTTCTTATCTCTACCCTGGGCCTATCACTAAGATTCATACAGTGGTCATAGAATATCGTGCTGTAGGACTTGGACGTGAAGAAAATAATCCTGAAATCCAAATCTGGCATTGGCTGCTACAACTTAACTTAAAAATGTTCTTCGGTTTCTATGGGATATGGGGGAGAAAGCAGGATCAGGATATTGAATCTGGTGATCAGTCATGATCAAAATGAATGGAGGAACAGACTCAAAGGACTGAATGGCCTACTCCTGCTTCTATTTTCTATGTTTCTTTCTTTTCACTAAATCTCAGATGCATTCATGGCTTGCCGCATCCTACATCAGTGACCTCCTTCAGCCCGAAACTTTGAGACACGCCAACCCATTTTTTTCACTGACTTTGGTCATTTTCAGCCTTGTTCCCTGATTAGAAGTGTTTATTTTGCCAATCTAGGGCTCCTTCCCCAGAATTCATCTGCATTATGTTCTACTTTTCTCTTCTCAAAATCGTTGAGTTGTGCCAACTGTTCTTTAATCTCTGCTTTAACTCCATTTGACTTGTGTTTTCCCTCCAATCAGGATTACATTTCTTCTCATTGTCAAGCACTCTGAAATGTTTTGTTTTGAGAAGTTGTATATTAGTGTCTGTCACAGTTGCAATATTTCTTAATACACAAATCTATGTATTCACATTCAACTTCCTTGCATATTGTTTTACATCTGTGCTTAATTTCTGCAGCATGAATTTTTTTTATTTATTGTGGTCATCCTGATAGCTGTTGTTCATATGTTGATCTACAATTCTGTCTGGAATATCCCACACATCCTTACTACTCCTATCTCGCAGACAGTGGTCAGTGACTCTCAATGTCATTTTCATTGAAGTTCCAGAAAATCTAAACAAGGGACAGAATGGATGCCAAATAATTGTTGCACAAATCAAAATGTTACAGCCACAAGTCTTTGATTTTTAGCCATATCTGTGTAGTGGGAATGGGCTGGGATGGGCAGATCCCAGTTTTAACATCCCATCTGATTTAACTCTCTATTCACATTAATGGAGCATAACGGGCATCTGATGAAAATTTACTCCATTCACGCCTAGCAGATTCAGTGAAAATCAGAGGTCTCTGTTTAAGCAATTATTCACTGGAAGCTTCTAAATCCTCATTGACAGCCGTAATAAAATTTGTCTCAATAAAGTCAAGGAAGTCCTAAATACTACAATGCCTTATCATGAGCATGCTGATCATTGAATCATAGAATCTCTACAGTGCAGATGTAGGCCATTAAGGCCCAGTCAATCCTGCACTGACAACAATCTCAGCCAGGCCCTATCCCCTTAAAATGACATAATTACTCTGCTAGTCCCTCTGATACTAAGAGGCAATTTAGCATGATCAATCAATCTAAGCCAGACATCTTTGGACTCTGGGAGGAAACCAGAGTACCTGGAGGAAACCCATGCAGATATGGGTACAACATGCAAACCCCACACAGACAGTCTCCTGAGGCTGGAATTGAACACAGGTCCCTGGTGCTGTGGGGCAGTAGTGCCAGGGATGTTGAGCTAAATCCATAGAAACCTGCAACCCAGCAATAAAATTCTTTTGTGAAATAGCACAGGCTGGAGATTGGGTCAATACTTTACCCTAGGTGGTTTGTACATATTTTCCATTACCTCTGAGGGGGAATCAAATAATGGCCATCAAAGTTAGAAAGGAAAAGATAGTTAGGGAATTCCTGTCTGTTTTTGTCTTTTTCGATTAATTTTGTGTTTTGTTATATTTACCAGTTACAGAAATTTAAACTTTCTCGGAGGCTGACTTTTGAGTGCTCTGCAAGAAAAGGGAGAAAATAATCCCCAATTGCTTAGCGCTAAAATGCATACCACACTTTTCTTTTTCTGCAGAATCATCAATGGACACGGTTGGTAGAGTGGGCCAGAAATTTCCAAGGCTGAACCAAGCTGGGGATCTGGCCAGAGACAAAGCTGAAAGCTAATTAAAAACATAAATATGCCTGGAGTACAAACATACAATTTGCAAACAGATATTGGGGATGTGGGCAGTGGGGTACAGGGCAGGGAGCGGGGGTGACTACGTGGAGCAGGAGGGAGAAGGTTAAGTGGAAACCTTCATACATGAATCATTTTTTAATATTATAAATGGGCTGATCAGTTAATATTTCCTTGGCCTGGATTAAAGGAAATTTGTTTTTACCATTACTTTAACAGGATTTTTGAATTATTTTTCTCATTTGAACAAATATTTTTTGTATAGCAGAGAGTGAAGTGCTGCTACAGGATAATGCACTAATCCTAGGCACTGATATGTTACTTATTTGGTTATGATGAGGAGATACTTCAGCTAAAAGCAAGGAAGTTTATTACGGGAGGCAGAAGGTGAAAGTGGAATGGGAGGGTCTGCAGGATGGTAACTGAATAGAATTTGAAATTAACGTTAGAAGTAAGTGAAATATATAACTCCATAAGCATTGCTCTAGAAATTTTGGGAGTGCAATGGTATACATACAATGACCAATTCTACTGGGGCTGTGAAGAAAATGCTAATACTTACCACTTCCAAATCTTTTTTCCCTAGTTTCTCAAGCTGTCTTTTTCTGCCTTCCTTCTTCAAATATTCTCCGCAAATTCCACTAGGTTACTTCAAATTCTCCTCTACTCCCATTTGAACAACCACTTTGTCCCTCCCACAAAGTGGTTGTATGCCCAAGCTGGTCTGTGCTTTCATCACCTTGATACTTGATTGCTTCAATATTTTCCCATCTTCCTCCACCTATAAGTTTCACCTCAACCAAAAGTTTGCTCTCTGTATCCAATATGACACTAAGTACTGTTCACTCAGAACTCTTATTCACCCCCAACATTTGAAACATGTAATTCTCATTCCTATGTTCAAATCCCTCCATGACCTCACTTTTTCCAACATTACAATATCCTTCAACTCCCAATCCTTTCAGTAGGCCTTTCCTGCATTTCCCTCTTTCTCATCACCATTGATGCACAAAGTTCTTCACTCACTGAGATCTGTTCTCCAGAATTCCCTTCCGACATTCACTTCTCTCCTCCTCCAAGACTGCCATGGATCAGCAGCCACTTCTCACCTCAGATGGTGGGTTTGAACCCTATCTAACAGCTTGAACATTATAATGTAGTCTGACAATTCAGCGTAGTGCATCGTTGCGGGTGCTTATGAGATAGACACTATCTGCATACTTAATCAGACATAAAAGATCCAATGCCCATTCAGAGAAGATTATGGAAATTCCCTGATGTCCTTCTTTCAAAACTCACTCATCATTCATACCATTACTGTTTGACAGACCTTGCTGTGACTAAGTTGTTTTGCTGCGTTTTTCTATGTTATAACAAAAAAAAATTGACCATAAATTATGTCGGAAGGAACTCCAGGTTTGCATCTTACTTCAGGATTTGATAGCCATGGAAGATACATTCATAATGTAGGCAATATACATGTTTAAGGGACTGTTTTAAAGTTCAATTTTTTTTCAGGCAGTCAGTATGCTTGGGATGAATACAGTTTGGATGCTGGGAAAGCAGGTTAGTTATTCATTTTAGTCATGTAGTGTTTACTTAGGAGCGAACTATTAGACTTCAGCTTACAAAAAGAAAAGTTCTTTTGGGAATTTTTAATAAAGGAATAGAAGGTGAGTTTAGATGTGCAAGGTTATATGATAATGTGGCTAATGAGAGGGGCTAAATCTATAACAGAGAGAGAAACAAATTTTGAGTTCCAGCTGGTGTTAGTTTAAAGATAGAGGTCTGCAAGCTACTCTCTCCACAAAAATCCCTCTGAAAGCTTCAAGGTTGTTTATACTCATTATAGCAAGTATATTTATGATTGCTAATTGTATTTAAAGTGGTTTTTTAATTTGTAAGAAGAAAGTTGCTTATTTGGAGCTGAAACAGTAATATGTTAGAGTTGTTTCTTTTCATGTTTAAATGTTGTTCAACAGGGAATAGTTAAACTGCTTCATTTGTTAGAGTTATAGTTAACTATATTATTAGATAAAGTTTATCTTTTCTACAAAATTTCCCAAATTTGTCAGCGGAATTACTCCTAGAGTGAAGTATCCTACCTCACATTTACGCCAAAATAGGAAAATTGTTGTGGTCTAATCTGGCTTCATAATGTCCATTAGGATTCTGGCCCTCGGCCCAAACATTTAATACTTCCAGTACATTTATGGCAGTGATAAGAGCACGGAAGTGTCCTGGTTCTTTAGAGTGGATGTGGAATGGCTCTTTCCAATCTACAGTCTCTGGCAACAGACTAGTGAATGTTTAGCGAAAAACTAGCTACATAAACAGACTATGTTAATACTTTAACTGCCTCATGCGTCTCTAGGCTCACAAAGAGAATCAAGATGAAGGAAGTGTCGTGGGATATCCTGAAGATGTAAAAAATTCTTTATCAAAGCAAATTCTTTCTTTCTTTCATGTCGATCACTTTGACAAAGCCAGTGATCGAGTATTCTAGTCTCTTATAGCTTGGTATCCTTTTATCATTAAGGCTTTGTGAATTGTCTTGGGACAATTTTCTCTATAAAAACTATAAATACAAGTTGTTGATTTTAACTGGAGCATCTACATTATTTTAAAGGTTGAACCTCTCCTTCTCAGAGAATCACAATAACTCATCTTTGTCCATTCCAGTGTCACAAAACTTTTATAAGATTGAGGCAATGACAAGACTGCAAATCTGACTATCTTTGTGAAAAATGGATAAGCAACATTGAGTACGAGTGGGCAAGGCTGATATTCTATTGCACAACTTATACACTTACGTAACCTTGTTAATGACAGCCCTGCACATTATTCTTCTTAATTATATGTGGATTTTAGCATGCATTTTCTTCAGCCAGGACTTACATTTGCAGGTTAGAAGGATTGGCTGTGCTAAATTGCCCCTTAGTGTCCCAAATGTGTAGGTGAGGGGGATTAGCCATGGTAAATGTGTGAAATTCAGGGATATGTGGGGGAGAGGGGCTGGGGAAGATACTCTGTCAGAGAGTTGGTGCTGAGATGGGCCACCTTCTGCATTATAGGGATCCAATGATTCTGTGAATACTTGTGGTTGATCTTCCTTGTCTTCATGCTGCAGGGTAACTCATCTTTTGTATTGTGAAGTTGTGCAACATCGAATACCCTGCTATGAACTTGCAGCCCTCAGCTAGGTTCTATTGAACAACATCCCCTGACTTGTCTCAATATTGCAATTTTTGTTTCAACATCTCACTATTACGTTCCACAAGTATCCTCATGGATGTATGTTTCTTATTATATTAATGTTTGCTCTTGCTTACAGATGTCTTAAGGGCATTATCACTTAAAATGTCTAAGTATATCTTGGACCTCAAGGAACTATCTGCACATTCTATCCCAAAAATTGAAAGAAACACTGGAAGGGAGGGTGAGAAAATTGGGCAGGATTCTTCCTTATTGACAAGCCATGCACAAACTCAAGGGCAAGCTCGAAGGATAGGCATGCAAGAACATCATTTTTGTAATTAAATCAAATGTGATGGTAATATGGGGCCTGAGTCTCCCATTGCAATCTGCAACTGTTCTGGCGGATCGGGTTGGGAGATGCGCATGTCGGACATTTCACAGATTGTCAGTGAGCTTTTATGACCTGCACACATCTCTCAACCGGAAGAAAATGGTGCCAACAAGAATGCATACAAGTCTGATGGGAAGTGAGGTAAATCATTTGAATATGTTTTACATATATTTTAAATGTATTTTAAATGTGACTATCGGGCCCAGCGCAGAACTTGCCGGGCCTGATAGCATCTCCCATTCCACCAGGAGTACTTCATTCTGGCAGGATTTAGAGTAACTCCCACATTCGGAGAACATTGAATACAAGAGTATTGTTGTACACAACATTGGCAAGGCCACACTTGGGAATACTGTGTGCACTTCTGGTCATCCTATTATAGAAAGGATATTATTAAATTGGAAAGAGTGCAGAAAAAATTTACTATGATGCTACCGGGGCTTGATGGTTTGTGTTATAATGAGAGGCTGGATAGACTGGGACTTTTTTATCTGAAGCATAGGAGGCTGAGGGGTGATCTTACGGAGGTTATAAAACAATGAGGGGCATAGATCAGCTAGATAGTCAATATCTTTTCCCAAAGCTAGGGGAGTCTAAAACTAGAGGGCATAGGTTTAAGGTGAGAGGGGAGAGACACAAAAATGTCGCGAGGGGCAATTTTTTCACACAGAATGTGGTGAGTGTGTGGAACAAGCTGCCAGACATAGTAGTAGAGGTGGGTATAATTTTGTCTCTTAGAAAGCATTTAGACAGTTACATGGGTAAGATGTCTTTAGAGGGATAAGAGCCAAATGTGGGCAATTGGGATTAGTTTAGGGGTTTAAAAAAAAGGGGGTTAAGTTGTTGTTAACCTCTATGACTCTAACTATTACTAGCAGGAGACCGCCAAGAGTGAAGGAGGAACAATTGAGGTGTCCCAGGGGGTCGGGTGGCAGGTCATCCTAATGCTAGCCTAAGCCCCTCGGCTAGCATTAGGATGTCCCATGCCCAGGTGGCACATTGGCACAGTCCAACAGACATTGGGCAATGCAAAGGGGGCAGAGCCTATTGTGGGCAGAGTCAACGGGTGATCTGTGGGAGTGGGTGGTCCCACTGCCACTCTGCATGGCAATTAGAATGGGCTGGACGGAGGTCAGCGATCGGGGCAGGCTGGTGGGGTAGTGGTCTGCTGGGGGGGAGGCATCTGCCTCCTGGGAGTCTGACCCTGGGGGAGTGTCAGTAGCGGGTGTCTGCTGGGGTGAGGGGGGGGTGTCGCCACTGCTGTGGAGAGTGGTGGACTGGACATTGGGATGCTCCGGGGAGGGCAGCGTGGTCAGGACTGGCCTGAGAATCGTTGTGGGGCAGCAGTCAGGCCTTGGGAGGGCTGGAAGGGCAGCACGGCAGGAGTCCTAGGCTACCCAACGATCGAGCTGGCCAGCAAATGGGGAGTCTGACAGATCAAGACCACTGCGCAAACGTAGAGTTCAGGAACTGTCAGACTCCAGCATAAATAAGCCCCTCTCCTTGTCAGATTTTAAATGATGTTCACGATTGTGACCTTTGCATTGCACAGAGTGCAAAGATTCAGGTCTGAAGCTGCACTGAAACAAAAAACAATTGTGATCTGGAACAATTTTCACACCACTTTTGGGAGAATCAATGAGTTCTTGTGATTCTCACCAAGAATGCATGCCTCACTAACATTGCCCATATGAAATAGGCAACAGGGACAGATGTTTTTCGAGCTGCCAAGATTAAAACTGTTTATATCACAATGTTTCTGATATTTTGTTTTTGGCTTTTTATTGGCTGTTACTCATGGCACAACAATTTGCTGTTTAAATTCTCTCTCAAGAGTTGGTTATAGCTCATCCTTACATGCTGCAATTATTATTTTGTAAATGGGAGCTCCTCCTGTTCAGAAAAGGAAGACAGGGATTAAACGTTCACCACAAAACCATATTTACAAAGAGAAGTACAATTAATTTGAAATGTCAGAGGGAAATTACACATGTGGACTGCAGTCCGTCAAGGAGACTGTCGGCGAGTTTCTCCTAGAATCTGACCTCCAGTCAACCTCCACTACAGCGATGGCACTGCCAGTGTCTGTTAAGGCCAACAGAACCCTTAACTTATATATGTCTGGTTCATTTCAATCCATTGCAGGGAGAAATCTGTATCAGTCAATCCACGATGCAAGATGTGTCCAGCGGTTGATTGATACGTTGTTCGGCACGGCAAACAGATTCATTTGTTTTCCCCATGTGCAACTGACAGCTGAATGTGAGGGCTGTGCAGTGTTCCTTTGTAGAGAGCCTCACAATGTCCAGCTCATTACAACCACCCATATAGTCCGTCAGTACAAATCCCTCGCTTATCATAAACCTCAAGGATTTATAATCCATTAAGGTTGACTGCAACCTTCAAAATGGCTTCGTAGGGCAATGCTTGGATAGAATCCTATATTAAGGCAATTTAGTTCTTATTTATAAATGGTGGGAGAACGCATCAAAGTGAACCTCCGACGCTTACAGCTGGCAGGCTCAGGTCAGGGAATTGAAAGTTGAGACCTTTAGAGGGATTATGGAGTGTGAGGCCATTAGCAAAGGACTGTTAGTGAAAAACATTCTCCCAGATCTCCTGCAGTGTCTTAGGAGATATCAGAGCCTTTTGCTTGAATTATATGGAACTCTGCACTCTCCTCTATACCTGCCTGGGTTAAAAGGTCAGTGTGGGGTGATGGAGGGTGTAAACCAAGGGGAACATTGGCTATCCTCTGCTATCATTTAATGGTGGTTAATAGGCTGGAGTGAGTCTGCTGCCTTTCACAATCAGGAAGTCTTGCCTCAGAGAGCTGCTGGAAACTTTCCAGAACCTCAGAGGACAGATTTGTGTGGATTGGATTGGGATTTTGGTCAATGCATTGGGGTCCTGTTGTGTTGGCAAATTGACAACTCCCAATGAGGGCGACAACCATGATGGAGGTCTGGGCTTGAGAGGTCATGAAAGCAGGGGGGAAAATTTCCAATGGGCCCAGGGAGCCTGTTAAAGTTGGAACCCCTCATCTATTCCAGGCCTCACAGGGAAAATGTTTGGGCTGGCCCCCTGATATGGGCCTTTCCTGTTGTCAGGGGTGCTCCACGTTCGCTTGTTGACTCCCCTAGTGTTAAGAAGATTGGAAGAGAGAATTTGCAATATTCATATGGAGAGGAACAGCAATGGGTACAGGAGAACCAGCCGCATGATGCTGTAATGTAATGCTATGTGTGCGGTTTGATGCAGACTGGCCTAAAAACTTGGCTCTGACAAACTGTGTAACGTCTTTGTAAGGCAGCACAGCAAAAGAGGGTCACCTGGCTTGAAGAACAAATAGGAACTGAGAGTGAGCAATTACTTGAGAGAGTGGAGTCCTCACTCGGGCAGAATACATTTGGAAACCACATAGATTGGAACAACTGGGTGGCTGTTCCATGGTAGCCTAAGTCTGCAAATCCTTGTACCTAGTTCACAAAAACTCAGAGAAGAAACTCAGCAGGTCTGACAGCATCTGTGGAGGGACAATAGTACCAACATTTCGAATCTGGATGGCTGTTTGTCAGAACTGAAGAGAAGGAAAATCGGACATGATTTAGGTGGCAGGGGGAGAGTATTGCAGTTGGAGAAAGGAAATGTAAGTGGAAATGATAAAGGCTGAGAAAGGTGCTGAAAGCATCCATTAAGAGATAAGAATGTGTGAATAGCAGAACAGAGGTACAGATTGTTAGGGGTTACTTGAGTGTGGCTGTTGGCTCTGGTGGTGGTGGTGGGGGTGAGAGTGTGGTTTGGAGACAAGATTACATAAAGCATGGAGCATGAAGAGAAGCTTGCAAGGCATATCAACATAGAAATAAAAACAATTTTTGTGCCATTTTATTAGGAAATAGGGGGCAGTCAGAAGCAATATGGAACACACAAAAATTGACAGTAGTGAAAAGTTACTGAAAGTAAGGACATGTCAGACAAGAGCCGGGATCCGCTGATCTCATATGCCCCATCATTGCTGCCTGTGACAACGGAGAATTTGGCACTCAGCCAAAACTCCATTCACTGCAACTGAAGCAGAGAATCCAGCAGAGGACAAGGTCGGACAATTCCAGTTGAGGTAAATATTTATTTGTGACAACATTAACAGTAGAGACAATGGATAGCATGTCAGGAATCGCAAGGAAACTAAAGCTGATTCAGAGAGAGGGAAAGCAAAATTAATGTAATCAAAATAACAGTAATAAAGACCACAATGGCAATGAGTGACAAACACCCAGGACCAGATGGTTTCCATTTTAAGGAAAGTATCTGAGAACATTGTAGATGCCCACAACTATTGACATACCAAACTGAATCCATTCCTTTAGATTGGAAAACTTTGCATATCAATCTGCTATTTATCAATGGTGAGAGAGGGAACTCCTAAGCAATAATTCTAATATCCATTGCTGTGAAATTTGTAGTTTAAAAGGTTAGGTGATTAAACACTTAGAAATGTTTCAGGAGATCAGAGAGAGCCAGGATGGATTTTTGAAAAACAGATCATGTCTGATGAACCTGATTGCATTTTTCAATAGATGACTAAAGTTGTGGACAGGAAATTGTTAATGAATGTTATTTGTATGGATTTCCTGAGGTTTTTGATAAAGTCTCTGTAACAAATAGTTAAAGTTGAAACCCATGGAATTGAAGGCGACATATAAAACCCTAAGAAAGCTTGACAAGATAGATAGAGCCATAGAGGTTTACAAGATGAAAACAGGCCCTTTGGCCCAACTTGCCTCTTTTTTAAACCCCTGAGCTAATCCCAATTGCCCACATTTGGCCCCTATCCCTCTTTACCCATTTTATCCATGTAACTACCTAATTGCTTTTTTAAAGGACAAAATTGTACCCACCTGTTCTACTACCTCTGGCAGCATGTTCCAGACATTCACCACAGTCTATTTGAAAAAATTGCCACTCTGAACACTTTTGTAACTCTTCCATCTCACCTTAAACTTAAATAAATAAGTAATAAAAATAAAGGGCCAGTCATTTAAAACTGAGGTGCGTAGACATTTCTTCTCGCAGTGTGGTGAATCTGTGTAATTCTCTGCCACAAAAGGTAGGGAAGGTTGAATGATTAGAAGTATTTAAAGTGGAGATAGATAATTATTTGTTAGACTGAGAAATAGGGGGCTTTCGGCAAATGGAAAGGAAAAGGAGTTGAGGCTAGCATTGATCAACCATAATCATATTGAATGGCAGGGCAGGCTTGAAGATCTTGTCGCTCACTGCTGCTTCTATTTCTTTCTTCTTGTAACCTGGTTAGAAAACTAGCTGAACAGCAGGAGACAGAGATTAGGGATAATGGGTAGGTATTGTAACTGTGACAAAATTTGAGACTACTTGTTCCTACAAATATCTGCATCAGGGCCTCAATTATTCACTGTATTTATTAATAACTTAGATGATGGAACAAAAGCCACAACTCTAAATTTTACAATGACACAAGGGTGGATAAGCAGTGTCAATGGAAGCATAAAATTCCAAAGAGATGGTGATAGATTAGGTGAATAGGCAACACTGCGGTAAGTGGATTCCAATATAGGCAAATATGAGTTGATCCACTTTGAACACAAAATGTAATGGACAGAGTTGTTTCCAAATGGTGAAAAGCTTGAAACATTGGAAGTCTAAAAACCTTGGTTCTCCAGGTACATAGATGATTAAAATGTCATGGACAGTTACAGAAAATAACTAAGAGGGACAATGGGAAGGTGATCTTTATTTTTAGAGGACTAGAATACGAGAATAGAAGTCATGCTTCAGCTGCAGAAAACCCTGGTTGGATCTGGACACCATACCTTAGGAAAAATATTTGACCTTGAATGGAGTGCAGAATAGATTTACCAGAGTGTTAAAGTAAAGTTTATTTTTTAGTTACAAGTAAGGCTTACACTAATACTGCAATGAAGTTACCATGAAAATCCCCTAGTTAGTATACTCCGGGTACACTGAAAAGAATTTAGCATGGGCAATGTACCTAACCAGCACGTCTTTCAGATTGTGAGAGGAAATCAGAGGAAACCCATGCAGACATGGGGAGAACGTGCAAACTCCACACAGACAATGACCCAAACCAAAAATCAAACCCAGATCTCTGATGCTGTGAGCAGCAGTGCTAACTACTGTGCTACAGTGCTTTATCTACATGGAATCCTAAGGTTAAATTACAAAATCAGCTTATACAATCTAGATCTCGCACAAACCTGTGATTCTGAATCTCTCCAAAGATGCTGCCAGAACTTCTGAGTATTCCCAGCATTTTCAGGTTTTATTTTGTTTTAGTCATGTTTTAGCTAGCACGAGGGGACACAGCTTTAAATTAAGGGGTATGAGTTATAGGACGGATATCAGAGGTAGGTTCTTTACTCAAAGAGTGATTAGGGAGTGGAATGCCCTGCCTGCAGCTGTTGTAGATGCGCCAAGTTTGGTGGCGTTTAAGAGGTTAATTGATAAGTATATGGAAGAGAAGGGAATGGTTTAGTTTGGAGGGGCATTGCTTTTTATTTTGGTCGGCACAACATCGAAGGCCGGAGGGCCTGTTCTGTGCTGTAATGTTCTATGTTCTATATTCTATGTGTGGAACATAGGAATCGCTGGCTGGCTAGCATTTATTGCCCATCCGTAGTCGCCCTTGGAGGGCAGTTGAGAGTCAACCACATTGTTCTGGAACTGGAGTTGCGTTCAGGCCAGACCAGGAGGGGTGGTTCTAACTTTAATTCTAAAAATTAGTGCAGCAGACCAGAAGAAACATGCATCAGCTGATCCATGGGATTCCCATGAGTGTTTGTGCCTCCCAGGCTTACATCTCTCAGATCCAGATTTCCAACTGTGTCTGCATGGCACCAGAAATCAGCTGAGAGGTGGGACTAGCATTTTAATTATATTTTACATTCTATTTAAATGCTGTTAGAATTCTCTGGGCCCGCTAGCATCTCCCAACCCACTAAAGTGTTTCAGTGCAGTGGAGATTACTATAGTTCCCCCATTTTGAGGAGCTAGCAGGATGACCCTACTGCAGTGAAGGGGGGAAAGAAGGGGGCAACTAGGGGATTTTTACAGTAACTTCATTGCAGTATTAATGTAAGCCAACATGTGATACTAATAAATAAATTTTAACTAGGCCATTGCCTCTCTTTTGGAATTATGATACAAACTTGGGTTTAATTCCCTGGAACATAAAAGGTTAAGAAGTGATTTGTTGCGGTGTTCGAGATATCAGTGGGGACTGATAAAGTGGATAAGGAGAAACTTTTTGCTCATTGGGGGTTTAGTATTAGGGGCATAATCTAAATATTCAAGTCAAGACTTTCAAGACTGAAATTAGGAAGCACATAAAGGTCAATTGGTATTAAATCAGTCACTAATTTTAAATCTCAAATTGATAGATTTTTGTTTGCCCAATAGCACTAATACCTGTGGTGAAGATGAGCTTATGGAGTTCTGCTGTGGATCACCCATGATCCTATTGAGTGGCAGAGGAGACTTGAGGAGCAAAATGGCCTACTCCTGTTCCTATGTTTTCATGACCTTATTTTTGAAAGGTCTTTCTCTGTCATAATGTATAGCTCTGTCGCAAAGAAATCCAGGAATAATCAGACAGATGTTTTCCATAAGGTACCTTGCCCTCTGCCACAGTGTTACATTCAACAAAGAGAGCAGATGCAGTCTAGTTTTCAATGGTGGAAAGTAATCTACATTTTTTTCATTAGTGGTAATGTTTGAATCAGTTATAATTAACCTTTGAAGTACCAACAGTGTGCACAAGTGAAATTGTTCATTAATTAAATGGACTGAATATGATTACACATTTTTATGGTTGACCAGTCATTGGTAAAGGGTCAGCCCGTCCTTTGATCAGAAAAAGAAACACAAATTAAATTTAATGAAAACATTGCCTTGTGCAAAACTGCACTGTCATCTCATTTCTTTGCAGTAAGGCCTGAAAAGGATCTACGGTATATGTCAGTCCTTCTGAGTCTACTTGTCTGTTTATCATTCTGTCTATAATTGAGATTGATAGGGGCTAAAGTAACATGTTTGCGCAGATGGACTTTTTAATTGTCGGATCAAAACACAAATAACTTGTCTGAGACCAATAAAGAGTGAAACTCACGGAGGAAACAATTGTAAGAGCTGAAAAGTGACCCTGATGCTTTTAAGCAACTCATTTTTAGGGTTGTGATGATAAGTGCATTGGTATTAAACTATCTCTTTCTATTAATGTTACACTTAATTTCTTAGCTTGCCTTTTACTAAGCTTTCACATTTTTATTGTAAGCATCTGTTGCATTATAAATGGAACAATATGTAACACCAATAGAATATTAATAATATGACTTCTCAAGAAGTTTCACTTGAGATTTTACACTACTCCTCCAAGTACTTTGAGCTGTCAATTGGATGCAGTGTGCCAAGTAAAAGGATAGCACCCTATCTTAGGGAAGGGTGGGAAAGGGAACACTTGACACAATGAGTGGAACTTGCAACTTCCTGCAGTTGAAAGGAAAATTGGGCAGGGTGTATAATGGGCGCCCATCCCAAAAAGCCTCTTTGTGTCCCTGGTGAAGTATTATGTTTGGCCTGGATTATTTTATTCAATCAAATTTCTACTGTGCAAATCAGCTTACTCATCAGTTAAGGAGAAATCTCTATTCCCTCGAGTTATTTGGAATCAACAAATTACAGTGTAGAGGAGTAAAGTTAAATGTTAATTTTTTAACTCCTAAATAGGAGTGGGCGTTGCTGACAAGGCTATTATTTATTGTCCATTTCTAACTGATTTTGAACTGAGTGGCTTGTGAGGTCATTTCAGATAGACATTAAGAGTCAATCACATTGTCAAGAAATAATTCCTTTTGATGTATTTTACATGGAAATTAAAAAATATAGGACTGATTCACAAAAAAGATGAATTGTTCTCATAATGTACTGTGGTTACATAAGTAATTGTACTTTCATGATATGGAGATGCCAGCCTTGGACTAGGGTGGGCACAATAAGACGTCTCACAACACTAAGTTAAAGTCCAACAGGTTTATTTGATATCATGACCTTTCGGAGCACTGTTTCTTGATCAGGTAGGTGCGGACTCATCTGATGAAGGAGCAGCACTCCAAAAGCTTGTGATGCCAGATGAACCTGTTGGACTTTAACCTGGTGTTGTGAGATCTTTTACTGAAGTTTCATTGATTTCAAAAGCAGGGACAATATTATTGGCATGTTATTCTGAGCACCTGCTATATTTCCTAAATGTAGTTCCCTGCATAGCTTGTTACACTACAGATCTGCGGCCACTGAGTAACCCTATTTGCTGGACAAATATATTGAGAATTCATGGGGCTGTGTGTATCTAAATTGACCCTTTTTATGTTCACAATCCCAAGGAGTTTAGTACCGGCAAGATTGGATCTTCAGAATTGGCATTCTGAGTTCTGTGATTTTTTTGGTGTTTGCTAAATCCTCATAACATGTTCAGATATAATGAGCAGTGCTTCAGGCACATGCAGAAAATAATTAAATGTGAGTTTTATGTTTTTGCTTCTAAGAACATAGTTTTGAACATGAACTTAACAAGATACGTCTCAATTAATTGCACAGGATTATTTTCTGATTATGTGCTGGAGCAACAGACTTTGCCTATATTGGAAAAAAAAGAGGCACACAATAACCCATAAATCGTAGGATTGATTTACTCATGATTGTTTGATATGTACTATTTCTAGACAACATTACTGATCATCAGCATAGGGGTGAAAAAATTCTTCCTCTTGTCTTTGTAAAATAGGTCTAAATGCATATAATCAGGAACAAATACCATAGGTTATCTGAAACAATTGATGTTATCTTTAAAGTGTTGAAGGCATTAATCTTTCCAGAACCAGAGGAACGTAACAGTGAAGCACTAAATAAATTCAGTACTTGATCAGTCAATTATATCATTGTCCATACATGTTGCAGAAATCAATGCATTGTCATATTGTGACACCCTGTTATTGATATGAAATTGATGATTTTCAATAAAAACTTAAATGGCCAGGGGTGCATGTAATTTTCTTTGAAGTTGGCGTATTTTCACAGCACAGTAAAACAGTTTACAGAGTGTGCTTTACAATTGCCCTCAAGTAGGCTGGCAGAAGCAGACCTCCCAGATCTGTAAATTTATATGTGTGAATGTGAAACGAGAGGTGTCTGTAGCCTATCAAGGTGTTTATGTTCAGGAGATTGCTGTAGACTTTTAATCTGCATCACGAACAGGCACAGTAACCGTTCAGAAGGAGAAACTGGAGCAAGGACTTGAGCTGAGGTGAATTTTAATACTGTAACGCAATGGGCAAGGTTGCGACCCTGCCTGGTGTGAAGTCTTGGATATTGAGAATGTATCAGGAGCTTGGGTGGCACTTCCCACAGTCGAGTCTATAAAGGGTGAGGGTGCAATGTCCAAATTTCTGTTGCATGCCCCAGACAGCTCATACAATTACCTCAAATGTGGCCCCTTGCTAAAAGTGCTGATTTATCAATGTCATAATGCTGCATCTATCTATGGACAAAATGTGCTGTTTTAAAATTTTATTTCATTTTAAGTGCTGGGTATATTTTGCAACAAAATCACTTCAATGCAAGGAGCCCTGAATAAACAATCTGCATCAAAGGTCAATGTTTCTGGATCAAGGGGACAGAGAAACAAAAACAAGTTAAAACGGCAGCGCAGATGCGGTTGAGACCTCCAGATTTTTTGCAGTAGAATGTATTTAAAGTCCTCAAGGAAAATTACATCCTGAGGACTGAGACGGTGATTGAAAAAGAATGGTTGAAAATAAATTAATTAATGAAAGAGGAGACAGGAAGAATCTTTGGAGGATTACAAAAATGAAGATTAAACACTTATAAATTAAAAATAGTTTGTACCTTTGAACCCTGCCTTTATGTGAGAAAGTAGGGCCAAGGGAGCATGATCGAAATTAATACAGAATAATGAAGTACAACATCTTGATGTTAGAGCAACTGTTGATTTCCAGCTGGTACAATTCAACCAGCCTTTTTGGAAAGAACAAACACTATTACTTCCTTTGATTTATTTTACTTTGGTCCATGTAGTGGAACTAATTTGCAACCCAATCACTTCAATCTAAGCAGTTTTACATCTGTATTTTCCCTAACAGAACACCATTTGTGGATTGGAAAAAAGGAGGATTGAAACCCCTCACAAAACAGAAAAAACAAACCAAGATACATCATACCAAGGCACAAAGGGAGATTGTAAATAGTTACTGCTAACTTCCTGGAAATTTGGGAAAAATTGCAGAAACAATTACCAGGTAGGGATCTTTGGGAGACCGCAGAAAGGAGAAAGACTAAGGGGCTGATTCAATACTCCTTTATTTGAGAGTGCAGGTGTACAATCAGCACAGAGACTGCACTGCGCTGTAAGGGAAGGTGTACAATCAGCACAGAGACTACACTGCGCTGTAAGGGAAGGTGTACAATCAGCACAGAGACTACACTGCGCTGGGAGGGCCGGTGTACAATCAGCACAGAGACTGCACTGTGCTGTAAGGGAAGGTGTACAATCAGCACAGAGACTGCACTGCGCTGGGAGGGCAGGTGTACAATCAGCACAGAGACTGTGCTGTGCTGGGAGGGACGGTGTACAATCAGCACAGAGACTGCACTGCGCTGGGAGGGACGGTGTACAATCAGCACAGAGACTGCACTGCGCTGGGAGGGACGGTGTACAATCAGCACAGAGACTGCACTGCGCTGGGAGGGACGGTGTACAATCAGCACAGAGACTGCGCTGCGCTGGGAGGGACGGTGTACAATCAGCACAGAGACTGCACTGCGCTGGGAGGGCCGGTGTACAATCAGCACAGAGACTCACTGCCGGAGGCGGTGTACAATCGCACAGGACTGCACTGCGCTGGGAGGGAGGTGTACAATCAGCACAGAGACTGCGCTGCGCTGGGAGGGCGGTGTACAATCAGCACAGAGACTGCACTGCGCTGGGAGGGCGGTGTACAATCAGCACAGAGCTGCACTGCGCTGGGAGGGCGGTGTACAATCAGCACAGAGACTGCACTGCGCTGGGAGGGCAGGTGTACAATCAGCACAGAGACTACACTGCGCTGGGAGGGCAGGTGTACAATCAGCACAGAGACTGCACTGCGCTGGGAGGGCAGGTGTACAATCAGCACAGAGACTGCACTGCGCTGGGAGGGCAGGTGTACAATCAGCACAGAGACTGCACTGCGCTGGGAGGGCAGGTGTACAATCAGCACAGAGACTGCACTGCGCTGGGAGGGCAGGTGTACAATCAGCACAGAGACTGCACTGCGCTGGGAGGGCGGTGTACAATCAGCACAGAGACTGCACTGCGCTGGGAGGGCAGGTGTACAATCAGCACAGAGACTGCGCTGCGCTGGGAGGGCCGGTGTACAATCAGCACAGAGACTCACTGCGCTGGGAGGGCAGGTACAATCAGCACAGAGACTGCGCTGCGCTGGGAGGGCCGGTGTACAATCAGCACAGAGACTGCGCTGCGCTGGGAGGGCAGGTGTACAATCAGCACAGAGACTGCACTGCGCTGGGAGGGCAGGTGTACAATCAGCACAGAGACTGTGCTGCGCTGGGAGGGAAGGTGTACAATCAGCACAGAGACTGCGCTGCGCTGGGAGGGCCGGTGTACAATCAGCTTAGAGACTGCCTGCGCTGTAAGGGCAGGTGTACAATCAGCACAGAGACTGTGCTGCGCTGGGAGGGCCGGTGTACAATCAGCACAGAGACTGCGCTGCGCTGGGAGGGCCGGTGTACAATCAGCACAGAGACTGCACTGCGCTGGGAGGGCAGGTGTACAATCAGCACAGAGACTGTGCTGCGCTGGGAGGGCCGGTGTACAATCAGCACAGAGACTGCACTGCGCTGGGAGGGCAGGTGTACAATCAGCACAGAGACTGCACTGCGCTGGGAGGGCAGTGTACAATCAGCACAGAGACTGCACTGCGCTGGGAGGGCCGGTGTACAATCAGCACAGAGACTGCACTGCGCTGGAGGGGCAGTGTACAATCAGCACAGAGACTACACTGTGCTGGGAGGGCCGGTGTACAATCAGCACAGAGACTGCACTGCGCTGGGAGGGCAGGTGTACAATCAGCACAGAGACTGCACTGCGCTGGGAGGGCCGGTGTACAATCAGCACAGAGACTGCACTGCGCTGGGAGGGATGGTGTACAATCAGCACAGAGACTGCACTGCGCTGGGAGGGCCGGTGTACAATCAGCACAGAGACTGCACTGCGCTGGGAGGGCAGGTGTACAATCAGCACAGAGACTGCACTGCGCTGTAAGGGAAGGTGTACAATCAGCACAGAGACTGTGCTGCGCTGGGAGGGCCGGTGTACAATCAGCACAGAGACTGCACTGCGCTGGGAGGGCAGTGTACAATCAGCACAGAGACTACACTGTGCTGGGAGGGCCGGTGTACAATCAGCACAGAGACTGCACTGCGCTGGGAGGGCAGGTGTACAATCAGCACAGAGACTGCACTGCGCTGGGAGGGCCGGTGTACAATCAGCACAGAGACTACACTGTGCTGGGAGGGCCGGTGTACAATCAGCACAGAGACTGCACTGTGCTGGGAGGGATGGTGTACAATCAGCACAGAGACTGCACTGCGCTGGGAGGGCCGGTGTACAATCAGCACAGAGACTGCACTGCGCTGGGAGGGAAGGTGTACAATCAGCACAGAGACTGCACTGGCTGGGAGGGCAGGTGTACAATCAGCACAGAGACTGCACTGCGCTGGGAGGGCAGGTGTACAATCAGCACAGAGACTGCACTGCGCTGTAAGGGAAGGTGTACAATCAGCACAGAGACTGCACTGCGCTGTAAGGGAAGGTGTACAGTCAGCATAGAGACTGCACTGCGTTGTAAGGGAAGGTGTACAATCAGCACAGAGACTGCACTGCGCTGGAAGGGCAGGTATACAATCAGCACAGAGACTGCGCTGCACTGGGAGGGCCGGTGTACTATCGGCACAGAGACTGCGCTGCGCTGTAAGGGAAGGTGTACAATCAGCACAGAGACTGCACTGCGCTGTAAGGGAAGGTGTACAATCAGCACAGTGACTGCGCTGCGCTCGGAAGGCAGGTGTACAATCAGCACAGAGATTGCGCTGCGCTGGGAGGGCAGGTGTATGTTTTTAAAACATTCCTGTGCTTGCAAACATTTTCTGCTTGAGAGAATATTATGCTCTTTGATTTAAAGCAAAAACGGTTGATTAGCAAGTCTGTCAGTAACTGTCACAAATTGAGAAATTAACATTTCATGCATGGAATTCTCGTCAGTGGGATTTGTTTTCTCTATTTTTCTTTTTGCATTCATTTGAAATGGGAGTAAAGAAAACTCCTTGGGTTCATGAACTCTTACATAACACTTGTAAGGGTCTTGTTTGTGCTGATTACACAATAGTACAATATATTTTACTAGAGTCATGATTATGTTGCTTTAAAAATGATGTTACTCGTCTGAAAGAAAAATTGAGTTTACTCACAAATTATTAACATATGTCTGTTTTTAAGCAACTTTAGTGCACAGAGAGGTTGAAATGCCAGGGAGGTATACAGGACTCAGACATCGGCAAATTTAAATTGCCAGTGAATGAGGAAAACTGCATCAGTTGCTGCAGGTCAGCAAGACACTTATGATATGTTTTCAATTCAGGGACTATCACTATGTCCCTGAATTGTTATGTCTGTGGTTCACTCGCAGGGAGTGCTGCAATAACATGCTCTGTACAGATGAACAGCAACAAACAACTTTGCTCCTAAGTTATCATCAGCATAACAAGATGCCCAATGTGTTGTACAGGAGTGTTATAAAACAAACTGATAGGATGTTTGGTATGTTAGGAACTTTACCACTAAAACACCCCAGGTACTTCCACCCAACATGATGACTAAAGTGCAATGGGACATTGTTGACTGCCACGTGTCCAATCTGAAACCCTCAGAAGGCAGGAGTGTCGCAAAGTGTTCAATTGTACACTGGAATGTGATAGTGTGCCTTGCTTGGATATGAAAGTCCAGGCAAATAAAGACAGGTAACCATGCCAGCAGCACCTACATTTCTGTGAACAAATTAAAAAGGGTGCAAGGAGAGTTTCTGTTTTACCTCTTCCAGCCAAGTGACAAAATTGACCTAAAAGAACAAGATTATAATTTTGCAGAATGTAATGACAGGGAATTGTTTTTGATAGATAAGCAGTGGAATTCTGACTGGCTGCATCAGGACTCTATTGAAAACTATTGTTTTGTTATTTCCCCCATGTGGCTGAAGCTGTGTAAGATCTTGGTACTGTTTCAATACTTAAATTTCTGCTCTAAGCAGCTAGAATGTTTTCATAGAATCATAAAATTCTAGAGTGCAGAAAGAGGCCATTCGGCCCATCAAGTCTATACGATCCCATCCAGGCCCTATCCCCATAACCCAATGCATTTACCCTAGCTTGTTTCCCTGACACGAAGGGGCAATTTAGCAAGGCCAATCTGCCTAATCTGCACATCTTTGGACTGTGGGATAAAAACAGAGCACCTGGAGAAAACCCACGCAGACATGGGGAGAATGTGCAAACCCCACACAGATGGTGTCCCAAGCTGGGAATTGAACCCGGGTCCCATGTACCATGAGGAAGCAGTGCTAACCACTGTGCCACCCATAGACAATAATGAGGTTATTCTACGATAGTTTATTTTTCCTTATATGAGAAGATATATTTTTAAGGAAAACTAAATGGTAATTTACTTTCCAAAATAATTTCTGCATGATCAAGCTTCTCTCCCCATCTCAAATATAAGTTAACCGTAAAAGAATTGATATTTCATTGTTTTGCTGGTAATATAAGCATCATCTGGTTGCGATTGGCTAAATGATCACAAAAGATTGCACTATTTGACACGTAAATGTGATTTGGCCAAAACTACTTATACATGTGTTTTCCTTGATCTGGTTCAAGATTCAATTTTCCTGAATCCAGCCCAACCTATAAAACTGATCAGGCTTCAGGCTTGAAATTGTAAGACTCCACTACTTGTGCTGGTTGGCGAAGCCTCTTGAAATTGCACCTACTTCCTTAGGCACCAATACGCTAGAAGGCACATCTTTATAGTTTTTTCTTTCAATATTTAATTGACTAAGAAACTGACTATTACAACTCAACAAAGCTATTAAGTGGTTCAGTATGTTGTTTTTCAAAAGTGATTGTCAGTAATATTAATCTATAAACTGCCTAACCCAAAAGCTTTCTACCCCTTTGCTTCTGGTTTAAAAATATTCAAAGACTTTGCTTTTCAGGAAGAGAATTCCATTGATATATGATCCTCTGAGAGAAAACAATTTCACCTCAGTGCCATTTTAAATGGGTGCCCTCTACTTTTAAACAGTGACCTCTAGTTCAAGATTCTCCCTCAAGAGGAAACATCGCCTCACATTCACCCTTTCCTCATAAGATAAACCGCCCAGTCCAAGTTTTAGCCCAGCAAACCTTCTCTGAATTGTTGCTTCCAATGCATTTATATATTTCCTTAACTAAGGTGACCAATACTACATACAGTACAATAGATGTCATCTTGCTAGTGTTCTTTATGACTGAAGCATAACCTCCCTACTATTCTATTCAATTTCCTTTGCAACGAATGATAACATTCTATTAGCTTTCCTAATTAGTTGCTGTACCCGAATGCTAGCCTTTTGTGATTCATCCATTAGGACATCCAGACTCCTCTGCACCTCAGAACTCTGCAATCTCTAGCATTTAGGTATTTTACTTCTTTTTTATTCTTCTTGCCAAAATGGACAATTTAATATTTTCTCACATTAAACTCCATTTACGAGATTTTTGCCCAGTCACTTAACCTATCTGCATGTTTTTGGAGCCTCCTTATGTCCTCATCACAATTTACTTGCCTATCTATCTTTATGTCATTAGAAAATGTGGCAGCCATCTCATCCATCCTTCTGCCTAAGTCATTTATATAAATTGTAAACAGTTGGTGTCCCAGCACAGATTCCTGCGACACACCACTCATTATATCTTGCCAACCTGAAAAATAAACTTTCAAGTCTCTCTCTGTTTCTTGTTAGCCAGCCAATCTTCTAATCATGTCAATATGAAATATTAAAGAGCAGTGGTCATTGAATAGATTCAAAGCTGAGTTAGATAGATTTTTGATTTAAAAGGGAGTCATGAGATATTGAAGCAGACGGGAAAGTGAAGATGACGCTACAATCGGATCAGCCAAGATCTTATTGGATCGAGGTTTGAAGGCAATATTTATAGCCCTTTCGAAACTGTGAATAGCTTCACTTGCCTGGGCATTGTCAGGCCTTGGAGCTCACTGGTGTTTATACTTGTTCAGCAGAGTTCTTTCTGTTTAATACAATATTATACACCACAGAGTAATCTGTCAAACTAATGTTGAAAATAAAAGTTCTTTTTCATAGTTTTGGAAATTACTCTCATTTCCAAAATAGCCAGTGGGAGCCATGAAGAAGAAAGAAGACAAGGAAACAGTTTAAAATTAGAAAACAGTTGTAATGGATAAATGAGGTTGATTAGATGCAACAAAAATCCAGGCACTAGATTTAGGATTGAGAAAGGATGAAGTGAGAAAAGGAGGCAAAAGCATTTTGTGATGACCTTAAAGTCTTCCTACCTCCAAAGCTCATTTAACAGCTGAAGATTCCCTTTTGGCTGAATGAATCCAACCCAGTGAGTATGTTAAATGCACTTTGGAAATTGCTAATTCTATTTAATAACTGTCATTCTGATTCTTTTTCTTACTTTTTAAAAATCTGTTTAATTTTAGCTCAACCTGTTGTTTTGTTTCACATCTTTAGGTTTTGAACTATGTATTTCATATTTCATCAGTTGGCAAAAAGCAGAGGGAGAAAGCAGAGGGAGGAAACCTGACAACTGTCAGCAAGGAAGGTTAAATAAAGATTTGTAAGTTAAAAATAAATGTATAGTTTGAAAAACTATTATAACATAACTATAATGTATAGTACCGTGTGGACCATATCAAAGATCCCACCCCATCCCACATGGCTGCTCATTGTACAAAGGAAATTCGTACTGCATCATGTTTGGTTTGCCACAATTAACTAATCATTGCAAAATCTGCAATTACTCAATACCTGAAGGTCACTTAATAATGTCAGACCTCCCTATGGAACTGACAACAGTTGTCTATATGTTCTCTAACCAGTAGATGAAATTCTCTCTGGCCCAGTGAGTATACTTCATTATAGCTCCCTTTGATGACTTCAAATGAGGGAACATTGGATGTGCATGCATCACGCTCTGAATAAGCTCAGCAGGTCTGGCAGCATCTGTGGAGAGAGAAATAAAGTTAACATTTCAAATCCATATGACCTGTCTACAGAACTGAAGAGGGGTAGAAATGTGATGAATTATAGTTGGAGAGGGGGTGGAGGAAAGGGGCAGAATGGCAAGCTAAGGTTAGGTTGGAGTAATGGAGAAATTGACAAGTGTGTCATGGACGTAAAATAAAGTGGGGCATTGATGATACCATTAGGGACTGAAGCATGCTAATAGTGGCAAAAGGTGAGATGGCAAAATGTATTAATAGGAGAAGAAAGATCAGTGCTTAATGGGAGTAAAACAAGAAGCAAGTAGCCACATGGGGGAGTATGGGGTTATGCTGAAACAAGTGTACGGAACCAACAAGCAAAAAGAGAGGGTAAAGATGGAAAGGAAAGTTCACAGTCTAAAGTTGTTGAACTCATTGTTGAGTCCGGGAAGAGAGGATGATTAGATGTTATGCTTATGATTTTATTACAGATAATATCTCATTATGACCAATCATGAATAGGTACAAGGAACTATTCTGTTCTTCTCCAAAGAGAAGAAGCTGTAAGAGGGATTACTAACCACTCATTCACTAGTTCCAATTCACTTCCATTAATACTAGGGTGTAGGTACATTTTCTGCTTTTGTGAATTATTTTGTTGGCAAGTAAATATTGGTATTACTTTTCAGTGATTGACAAGGATCTAAGAATATGAGAACATTGCTGAATGATACATTTTCCTTCATGAAATATTATGAAACCTGGTCTGAATCCAACACATTCACTGTAATTAACTGGCCATTATTTAGGATAATTCTTTGACCTGTTCTTTGCAATGGAAGAAATAAAAACACAAGTTTCAATCCACAAAAACTTTCATCAAACCTCACACATGTGCTGTGAGAGTCTCAACTGTAGCAGGGTCATTCTTAAAAATATGCGATAATAGATCTAATAAATTAATTACGCAGATTTGTAAATGCTTTGTAAATCTATATCAAAAGAATTTGAGGGAGAACAGGGATAGGCTTTATATTATAAAAGTACAAATTAAAGTTCTGGATCATTATCAAAACACCCTCGGTTATTGTAGACTCTCTATCTCTAAAATATTAAGAAAATGGAATCCATAAGTTTACTTGACACACAGGCTTGTGACAACTGATGACAACTGCATGATTAAATTCTAATTTGGAATGAATTTGAGGTAAAGCCAAAGCATACAATAAATTTTTACAAATTTCATCAATGCATCTCCAACAGCACTGCTACAACTTTGTAACTGTTGCCAATATCTTTAAAATGAAAATATCAGGCTCTGAATTTGTGATTGCCGTATACAATTTTAACTGTTTATCTCATTGAGGGGAGCATTAATCTTGTTCTGCGTTGGGTTGGAGCTCATATTTCTCGAGATTGATAGGGTGATCTAAAATCTGTTTACATAGCTGTGCATATATATGGGTAAGTATTGGAAGGGGATTTGTATTAAAACAAAATCCATGGAGGATCTACAATAAAGTGCTCCGTGGAAACAGCAGGAGTAACCTTTAGGTCAAACCTTTACACTGGATATACTGTAGTTATGGAGTAGCAGTAGGAATCTAAACAAAGTAAACACATAAAATATATTAAGCAGATATTAAAGACCTATTAAAAATAAAAAGTTAACTTTACGCTTTTCATAGTAAACTGCTAAATGCTCTTTTACATCTCAGTAAGGATCATGGAATACAAACAAACCTTAATTTGTTAGAAGGTTTATCTGCTGACTTTGTGCGGTGTTCACAGATGTTCGAAGGATATTTGCCAAATCATTATTAGTTTTATTTTAAGTTTTTCCCAATGCCCTCATTTAGAAACATGCAAACATAGAAAATAGAAGCAAGGTAGGCCATTCAGCCCTTCATCAATATCCTGATCCTGCTTCCCCTTATATCCTTGATCTCCAACAGCTATATTTAATTTATTCTTGAAATCACACAGCATTTTGGCCTGAACTACATTCTGTGGTAATGAATTGCACAGATTCACCATCCTCTGAGTGAAGAAATTTCTTCCCACCTCAGCCCATCCTGAGCTTTAGAACATAGAACATAGAACAATACAGCACAGAACAGGCCCTTCGGCCTTCGATGTTGTGCCGACCAAAATAAAAAGCAATGCCCCTCCAAACTAAACCATTCCCTTCTCTTCCATATACTTATCAATTAACCTCTTAAACGCCACCAAACTTGGCGCATCTACAACAGCTGCAGGCAGGGCATTCCACTCCCTAATCACTCTTTGAGTAAAGAACCTACCTCTGATATCCGTCCTATAACTCATACCCCTTAATTTAAAGTTGTGTCCCCTCGTGCTAGCTTTCTCCATCCTAGGAAAAGGCTATCACTGTCCACCCTATCTAAACCTCTAATCATCTTATATGCTTCAATAAGATCCCCTCTTAGCCGCCTCCTTTCTAACGAAAACAACCTCAAATCCTTCAACCTCTCTTCATAGGACCTGCCCTCCATACCAGGCAACATCCTGGTAAACCTCCTCTGTACCCTCTCCAATGCCTCCACATCTTTCTTATAATGTGGCGACCAGAACTGCACACAATACTCCAAGTGCGGCCGCACTAGAGTTTTGTACAGCTGCAACATGATGCTGCGGCTCCTAAATTCAATCCCCCTACCAATAAAAGCTAAGACTCCATAAGCCTTCTTAACAACTTTATCCACTTGACTGCCTTTAGAGTCATAGAATCCTAACAATACAGAAGAAAGCCATTTGGCTCATCGAGTCTGCACTGACAACAGACCCTATTCTCGTAACACTACATGCTTACCCTCCTAATTCCTCTGACGATAGGGTCAATTTAGCGTGGTCAATCAATCTAAACTTAAATGATTTTACTTGTGAAAATGGGAACTCTTTAGTTTAAGGGAACTTTTTTCATAGTGATAAGATGGCAGGAAGTATCCGTGACTCACATGCATACAAACACCCACACAAAATGGAGAATCACTACCTCAAGTTTTTCTGTCAGAGCAGCATTGTTGATAGTGACATAAATCCATGTTACCCAGTTTTATTTGCTGACACTTGTGATAAATGTTAAATGTACTGACTCTTGACCAAAATTTGTAAAACAGATCAGCACATCATGGTCAATATTATTGCAGATAAAAACAAACCTTACAAATGAAAATTAGAAATTTGATATTTTAGACAAAAATACAGAGATACAATTACATAACTGCTGGATTTATTCTGCATTTGATGATAGTATCAATGCAGGAACAACAACTTTCTGTACTGACTACTGGGCTGAAATGAAATTGAGAAGCTATGAGACACTCATATAATCAAAAATTTTAACTGGCTGCTCCTCCTATTCAATCCATTTATGAAAAGTTCTATTGTTTTTATACACATTTCCATAGGGTCTATCTGCTGCTGTTTATTGATGAGTGATGTAATCAGAATCTTGAGCAAGTTAATGGTTTTCGCAGCAGCCACGAGAGAATGAATATTATTCCATCCAAAGCTACTGTTGTTTTCCTTTAAAAATTGGAAAAACACGTGGGTAGCGCTGTGGAATGAAGCATTTAAAAGGGGTTTAACGCTTTATTTCCATATATTGTAAACAGAGATATATCACCAGCTTTGGTACTTTGTTAATACCCATTTTTCTGTCCTGTAAAATGGTGGGCTGGAATTTTCGGTGGGGGAGAATACTGGTGGGGGCAAAGAATCCATGGGATATCCAAATTGCTTATATATCAGCAGGATTCACCATTCACCTTATCCCTGCCTCTCGCCAATGATGCAATGATGTTCTTGCCATAGAATGTCGGGAGGCCCATTACCATACATTTACATTTCATTGAGTTTTTTTAAGTTTATTTATTCGTCACAAGTCAACTTACGTTAACACTGCAATGAAGTTACTGTGAAAATCCCCTAGTCGCCACACTCTGGCACCTGCTCGGGTACACTGAGGGAGAATTTAGCATGTACGGTGTATCTAACGGGCATGTCTTTAGGACTGTGGGAGGAAACCGGAGTACCTGGAGAAAACGCACGCAGACACGGAGAGAATGTGCAGTATCCAGACAGGTAGCGAGCGGGCTTCCCCATTCTATTATCCCACTGTGTTAGGAATTTCCCCACCGCCCACTGTGACATCCCATCAGCAGCGACTACAAAATGCCTGGGCCAACAGGAACATGCTGCACGATCCCCGCCAGAGGTGCAAAGGTAAGAACAGCCCTCAGATGTGAGAGGGTCATACCCACACAGTGCTTTAGGCACTGTTCCCTGCCACTGCTGGTGCGACTTTTCAGGTTGGGTGGCGAATTCGCTCAGAGACACCATGTCTGTGGGTGAGCAGGAAGGAGAGGAGGCAATGAGTGGGGGTGGGGGATTCCATGGGAATGTTGTCATTGAATTTATTATGATCGCAATGACAAATTAGAGGTCTTTCCCCTCCCGCCGAGCCTGAAACAGATGCTCTGCACTCGATTGGGATGGATCCTGGATCTCAGCAGCCAGGTTTGTTGGCGGGGCGGACTCAGACACTATGGACTATCCCTTAACATTTCTTTCATATGTTTGGAAATACGGCACGGAAACCTTACCAGGCAGTTGGTGGGCTGTCCTCTATTTTTCTAGCCTGAGATTAAAATGAGGGAAAAATTCTGCTCATGATGAGAGGCTGCCTGTGATTGTTCATTTTGTGGTTATGAGTCCATCTGTAGTGAAAAACATTGAATGGAAAAGGCTGTTAACCTCCCACTGGGATTGAATTGGATAACCCTCAAAATGCAGTTGTGGGGAATGTGATGTGTGTTTAACCCATACCAGTTAATTGCAAAGCCAGCCTGGTGCTGCCTGCTTATCGCAATAATCTCTGCATCAGCCAGTGCCAACCATGCTGCTCATTGGCTAGATACAGCAGCCACGGGCCAATATTGTGAATGGCTAGCGTCACTTCAAGCCACTGTGCATTACTGAAAGCTTACAAAAAGGGGTTGCATTGGAGTTTGGAGGAGGTGTCGAAAGCTATGAACAGAATCCGATCTGGGAAACAAGGTGAGAGTGATCTCTAAGGATTATGGACACTGTACTGGATGTCTTGATGGTTGAGGTGAAAAGGAAAAGGAAAGACATTCCAAGCCCCCAGCTGAGTAAAAGGCCCTCCACAAACATACATGGTCACTAGGTTGTACGAACAGATAGCTGCAGTTGTCAACAGCAGCAATCAACTACTGAGGATTTCATGTAAGTGTTGAAGGTCGGCGAAAGCATCTTTAAATATTACATCCTACCAATAAACCAATAGCCTGAGCCATGGCTCAAATCACCCAGTCACTAATTACCAACAATCTCTATCAGCCTCATATCCAACATGGGTATGCTTTATATAATCCTCTCACTTGCAACTGCTGCAACCTCACATCCAAAACGTTGCCACCTTATCAATCATAACAGTCAAATCAGGCAAAAAGATGGACAGCCTTCACAACAAACTTCCATCGCCCTTGGAGGATAAAGTGAATAGGAAGCATCAGGAGCTAACTATGTAGGGATAGGGCCTATTGCCTACCATAATTCCAATGGAGTTTTGAGCTGCTAGATCCGCTGTGAAAATGTAAATAGTTAATCATCCATTGAAATAGCGCTGGTGGGGAGACCTTCCTTTCTTTAAGCTTTCATGGGATGTAAGCATTGATATTACCCATTCCTGATTGCCCTCAAGATGATGATGATGAGCTACCTCCTTGAATTGCAGCCACCCCTTTAGTGTAAGTACAGTGGTGTTAGGAAGGGAGTAATGGGTTTTTGATGCAGCATAGTGAAGGAACAGTGAAATACACCAAGTCAGGATGGGTAGGCTGGAGGAGAATGTGGTGTTTCCAGGTTTCAGCTGCCTTTGTCCTTCTTGGTGATGGAGATTGTGGATTTGGAAGGTGCGATTGAAGGAAGTTTGGTGAGTTGCTGGATACATGTTCTGCACTGTGAGGTTAAGAGAAAGAGTTAATTAGAGTGTTAAACTTCAAAATGGTTCAAACTTCATTGGTTCAAATCAGCACTGCTCACTGACTGACTGATTCTCCTGCTATGCATACTGTTGGCAGATATTCATTAGGTACATGTTAATGTCTACATCAATACTGTGTCTGCTGTTTTTCATGTCACAATTGTATGTGTGCTCCATATTGGAGTTTTAAGGGCACTCACAGCTTCCAAAAATGATGCCAATATGTCCAGTTTTGTACCCACTGGCTGGGATTTTGTGGGGGTTGATGAAGTTCTCACCCACTGAAGAACCAATAGGGAACCTCCATCAGCTATATGCAGTGGGGCGGAGACTGGAAGAGAATCGAGACATTCAGAAATGCCACCATCAGGCTTTGCCTACCACTGATGACCTGGCAGCAGAAGCCTCATCCACTGAGAGCTACTGGCCAATCAAAGGCTGGCAAATCCTGATGCTGTCAGTGGGAATGATGGCAATGGCATCAATGCACAAATCAAAAGTCCAGAATCACCATGGGATCCCAGAGTGAAAGGTGAGCGAAGGTGAGATGGGTCATCATTGTGGGAATGGATGTGGCAGGAAGTTGGAAGGAGGTGCTGAGGGGGTGCTTTTATTGGTCTCCCTTCCCAATATAGGGTAGCTCAGGCAGACACTTCCATTCCCACCAGACAGCCCCCAGCCTTCCCACACCAGGGAGGTTGCAGTCAAACCTGACAGGACTTGCTTAGCAGTCTTTGGAAAGTGCAGTAATTTGTGCTGGGCTTGGGGATAATGGGCGCTCAATAATGAACCTAATTTATTTTGAGCCACCAGCATCCAGAAATCCCACTAGATGAGACTGGCATACAATCTTCTTCACAATTAAGTTGGTCCTGGCTGCCATGCATCTCACTCCAATGGGCTGTATTAAAGCCTTGTCACCTGTGCAGTAGGTGGAACTTGCATTCATCTGGATGCTGCAGGGTAACCTTTCAACGAAATATTAACACGTTACATGCTTCACCATAGCAGCTCTACAGCTATACCCATTGCACAATGGGAATGGTGGCATATTGGATATGTTAATGTATTAGTCATCCAGATGTCTGCACTGGTGATCTGAGACAAAAGTTCATATTCTATTGCAGCAGCTGGCGAATTGAAACTCAGTTAATGAAATCAATCTGGAATGAAACATTCATGGCAACTATGTAATACTCAGATTATCATAGAAACCCATCTGGTTCATTAATTCCTTTTGCAAGGAATTCGTTTATCCCTACCCAGTCATGCCAAAATACGACTCTTGACTCACACTGATCTGGTTGATTTTTAGCTGCCCTCTGAAATAATTTAGTAAACCATTCAAGAGAATTCACAAAAGTGACACACCACCACCTTCTCAAATTCTGCTTTTGCCAATGATGTGAACATATAGGAAAGACTAAAATGAATAAATCTAAGATGAAACCAAAAAATCTGGAAATAATCAGCAAGTCTGGCAGCATCTGTGGGGCGAGAAACAGAGTTAACATTGTAAATCTGGCCACAGCTCTTTCATAGATGCATATCTGACAAGAGAGCCTAATTAGATATGAGGGTTAAATTGGCATGTTCTACTTGAACTGTGGACACTGGAATTTAAAGTGGAAATATAAAAACATCATCAGAATGTTAGACTGAATCCAATTTCATGAATCCATATTGTGGAGATGCTGATGTTGGACTGGGGTAGACAAGATGAAAAGTCACATGACATCAGGTTATAGTCCAACAGTCCAATATGCACAACGGTAATTTAGGAATCTTTTACCATGTCTTTCAAAGGCCTTTCAATTGTCCCTCAGCATGTGATACAGGAGCACGACGAAAACTCCTCAGAAGAGACTTGAAACTGGCCGGAACTGCGGCAGGGCCAGCAAATCATTGAAACTTCTGTTCATCTTGGCAGGACTGGAAAGCCCTGCTGCCGTGAAGGGCTAGAAAATTCCGACCTTTAATCCTACTTCTCCCTTCACAGATGTTGCTAGACCTGTCGAGTATTTCTGGCCTTTTCCAATTTTATTTCAGATCTTCAGCAACCACAATATTTTAGCTTTTGCCTTTGGACAGGAGTCCTGATCTATAAAGAGCCATCCTAACTCTGTTTCAAAGGGTGAATATTTAAGGGAGGGGCTTGATTGGCAAAAGTATCATGATAACTTCCTGGGAGTCTTGCACAAACATGCAAAGTGATCTTTTTTGTGATTATAGGTAGGAGCCCTTCTGTTAACAAAATGACAGGCAATCTGCGGACATGTGGGAAGCCAGCCAGAGTAGCAACACTGACTGCCTATTCATTTTGACTGGCCTTGTTGGTTGAGGAGTACACCTAAGTACTGACACTGGCAAATATGGCATTGGTCACCTCTTAGAATCACTTCTGGGCTGCAGGCTGCAAGATTCTACAGCTGTCACCTGCCAATTTTTGGCAGGAACCAGAAGCATCAAAATTCAGGGCTTGGGTGACCTTGCCAGCCATTGGCACTGTGTGCCCACCAGGAGCAGCACTGTAGTTAGCATTGCTGCCTCACAGCTCCAGGGACCTGGGTTTGATTCCAGCTTTGGGTCGCCATATATGTGGAGTTTGCACATTCTTCCTGTGTCTACATGGGTTTCCTCCAGGTGCTCTGCTTTCCTCCCACACTCCAAAGATGTGCAGGTTAGGTGGATTGGCCATGCTAAATTGTCCCTTGGTGTCAGGGGATTAGCATTGCGAATACAAGAGATTACGAAGATAGCGTTTGAATTGGATTGTTATCGGTGCAGACTCGATGGGCCAAATGGCCTCCTTTTTCACTGCGAGGGATTCAATGATTCTATAATCCATTTGGCAGGTGCTCTTCCCCCCAGGAGGCTGCAAATGTTACTGACCATTTGACACAAAACATAAATCTTTCTGGAATATTGGTTATTGCTCATTTCCACGAAGATAATCCTCTGCCTCTGTACCATACATTGAGGGCTCTTCAGACTTGCACCACTGTGCTCAGACCCTCTCTCTAATGTAAGGCTGAATGGTTGAAAGGAAAGTTGCTCTTGCTCCAGCTGATGCAATGTCTGCTGCTGGTGGTGTTGGTGTTACTTATTTTGTTCATCCAGCAAAGAACCTTGTCTCTTATGATGAATTGAAGGTTGGCATTTAGGAAATATAGATTATTCAATGTAGACTTGTAAGTTGTAAAAATTTTGTTTTTATTCATTTGTGAGACATGTGTGTTGCTGGCTGGACAGCATTTATTGCCCATCCCTAGTTGCCTTTATCCTACTGAGTGGCTTGCTAGGCCATTTCAGAGGGCAATTGAGAGTCAACCACATTGCTGTGGCTCTGGAGCCACATGTAAGACAGATCAGGTAAGGATGGCAGATTTCCTTCCCTAAAGGACATTGTGAGCCAGACAGATTTTTCCGACAATCAACAATGGTTTCATGGCCATGTGTAGATTCTAAATTCCAGATATTTTTTATTGAATTCAAATTCCACCATCTCCCGTGGCAGGTTTTGAACCCAGAACATTAGATAAATTTCTGGATTAATAATCAATTGATGATACCACTATGCTATCCAAAACTTCCAACTCGCCTTCAAATCAATGCATGCACATTTTCAGGACAAGTCTTTTGTGCTTTTCACCAAGGCAAAGAAGCAAGCGTGATATAGAACAAACAAAGAACAAACAAAATTACAGTGCAGGAATATGCCCTTCGGTCCTCTAAGCCTGCACTGACCATACTGCCCAACTGAACTAAAGCCCCGTATCCTTCCAGGGATCATATCCCTCTATTCCCATCCTATTCATGTACTTGTCAAGATGCCCCTTAAAAGTCTTCCTTTCTTATGGATAATAAATAAAGTGACTCCAGCTTTCCTTAATGGAATCTAAATCAACTACATATGTGGTGGGCCATCAATCAATTACTCAGATTAATTTAGCCTTGGTATGATTAACTATTCCAATTTTTGAATCGTTGCATTTTTTCTGGCTCTGATTTGAGTTATTATTTATGCAAGAGATGAAAAAAAATGAAACAAATTTCTTTAACATTATTCACACCCAGTTTCAAAATGATGTGTCAGACTGGTGAAAGACACCCTGCAGAGAAACTACCTGCTCTGTCAGTGAGCTCCTGGCACCCATCACCCTCTGTGTAAAAAAATCTGCCTCGTACAGCTCCTTTAAACATTGCCCCTCGCACCTTAAACCTGTGCCCCCAGTAATTGACTTTTCTACCCAGGGAAAAAGCTCCTGACTATCCATTCTGTCCATTGCCTCTCATAATCTGATAAACTTCTATCAGGTCTCCCTTCAACCTCCATCATTCCAGTGAGAACAAACCAAGTTTCTCCAACCTCTCCTCATAGCTTGGTAAATCTTTTCTGTATCCCCTGCAAAGCTTCCACATCTTTTTGGTAGTGTGGCGACTAGAATCTCAATAGTTCTATCAAATTCTGGTGCTCTCATGCCTTGATTTCCACGGCAAGTTTCAGAAACTCAGAGAACCTATAACACGAAACGTTAAAATTTGGATTCAGGGTTAAAGGAGTCAGCAATGAACTGGTGGCATATTTAAATTGTTAACCCCCCTACCTGCCCCATGGGTGTTCTTGCACACTGCACGGAAGTTAAAGGTGGAAGGTTTCTGTAATGGCAGTAACTCCAGCACTTTTACACTGCCTTCTGCTCGTTAAATCACCCAATTTACCCGATTAAACCTCACCTCTCACTCACACCCCAACCTCACCTCAAGTATTGTGTTATTGTGCAGGGATGGGAGGAGATTTTGTGAAAATAAGTTTACAGATATTGTGTATGTATGCATTGAGGTACATGAAATTGAAAAGACCTCTGTGCATCCTGCGTTCAGTGGCATTATGCTTTTGAGGTTAAATATGATGAAGGTCAATTGTGGTGCCAGACCTGAACCAATTTGTCCTGATAATGTACTTCAACCTAAGCCTAGGGAAAGCTTTCTAAATTGCATTGATTTCTTCCGCGCCCCATTCATTAACTTCATCACTCTTCAATCGGGAAAGGGATGGAAACGTGCCATCGGTGGGTATTACAAGTACCAATCCATTCACAGTGACATTCTTTCCCCCGTGGAATAATACATTTTATTTACGGTCTATTCTTACAATTCCATCAAAGTGCTCTTTTCAAATTGGTTTACTTGCTGTGGTCAGAGATTAAAGGTAAAGGTCACATCGGTTTTATTTATTTCACCAAGGATATTGGAAAGTGGAAACATCTGCTTTGGCTTCATAAAGTCATCCTTGCAAAACCAGAGATCTGGACCAGTGTTCGCAATGATGTAATAAGCTGTCAGTGTTATTAAAAACATTGAGCCCCGCACTAACTGGGTCTGGCAGTCGGGCTGTCAGTCTGAGAGAAAAAAAACCTGCTGCTTGGAAGGAGATTAACTTTAGGATTATTAGTTTCTCTGCAGGGTGTCTTTCACCAGTCCGACACATTATTCACACCCAATTTCAAAATGATAATGTTAAAGAAATTCATTTCATTATTTTTTTCATTTTTTACATAAATAAAAACTCAAATCAGAGCCAGAAAAAAGGCAATGATTCAAAAATTGGAATAATTAATCACGCCAATGCTAAATTAATCTGAGTAATTGATTGATGGCCCACCACATATGTAGTTGATTTAGATTCCATTAAGGAAGCTGAAGTCACTTTATTTATCATAAATAAGATAGGAAGAAAGTAAAAAAAATCTATTACTGGCTATTAACTCGTCAGTTTTTACACAAGGCCTCATACCAATTTGATCTATGTTTTTAGTAGAGGTGCAATGAAGATATGCTATTTCAGAAAGGCATCATGACATCTCTTTGTTGCTTTTCTCCGTCACTTACTTCGGTGGATGTGAACGCTCCCATTATATGATCTGCAGCTGGGAGTGAGGCTGGGATGGATCTGGGCCAGGGCCTGGGTCAAGCAAAGTCAGGTCAGGCCAGGCCAAACCTCCCAGCACATAGTAAATTCCAGAACTTGGGTGGTGCTTATAGATAGCAAGTTGTAAACTACAATTTCCCTGTTGGGCATCTTTTGTATCTGTCTCACACACCCCTGTTAGTAAGGCTTTATAGACAACATTTAATTCAAAGTACACTTAAAAATTAATTCTGCATTTAGAAACATAAAATAGAGGGATATGAATAAAATATGAAGGGTAAGATGTTGGCAAGGCGTGGACCGTGGTGGTCTGACCCTCCCAGTGGTGTGAGCTGCAGCATCTTTTGCTGTTTTTCATTTAGATAATTTGGACAGAAGGATGAAGAATAAGTTTGAAATTTACTAATGATATCATGGCAAATTCTTACATAAATACATTAGTAGAGAAGGCAAATGGATAACAGATATAAATCAATGTTGAAAAATGGGAAGTGTCACATTTTTGGAAAAGGAAAATAAAGACAACTTTGCATTTATATTGCACTTTACACAACCACTGGATATCACAAAGCAGCTCTTTATAGCCAATGAACTACCTTTTGAACTGTAGTCAGAACAAACACCCACAAACAACAATGTGATAATGACTTGACGATCTGTTCTTTTTATGGTGTTGACTGAGGAATAAATAATGTTCAGAACACCCAGGGAAAACTTTTGCTCCTCTGAAATAATGCCAGTGAATATTTTTACAGTGGACTTCAACGCAGAGGCGAGCGATACATTATTAACAAAATGGTTCAGAGAAATATGAGTATCTAGACATAAAAGGGGTAAATTTAACTTTGGTCAATTGTATAAATAGATGCTATTGGTTCAAACGGGGAGTAGGTCAGGTGATGAGGGGTATGAAGAGTTAGACATGGGCCCTCCTGCCCAGAACTCAATTCTGGTGTTTGGTATGACAACATCCCATCTGTTTACATTGCCCTACAAGCTCATCATTTGTGAGAGGAGAAAATCCCACCCAATGGGGCGGGGTTTTCAAGAAACCGGAAAAGCCCCTCCAGTCAATGGGCCTTCGCATGGTCTGTCCCTCCGCTCGCTATGATTCCCATGGAAAATTCCACTCATTGTCTTCAGTCCCCTCCACAAATTCTGTTCCCTCAATATTGATTCTGTTCATTTCCTTGGCAACAGTGTGACGTTGAACCGCTCCCAATGACCCCCACCCTCCAAATCTCTCTGCTTCTCTGCTTTTCTTTCCTCCTTTTTTCTTTGATCAAAATCTGAACGCCATGATGCTTCATTTTGTGGTTTAGTGACAGATTTTATATGATAATGCACGTTTGAAGTTCCTTGGAGCGTATTACTAGGTTACAGGTGCCAGATAACAAAGCAAATTGTTGACCTTAGAGAATGAAACCAGGAAGATTTTAAACTGATGAAAATAATGATCAAAATTGGGCCTTTTCATGAAAATAGAAAAGTTTAAGGCAGGAAACCTGAGAGAGGTTTTCCAAACTGTGAAAGGTTTTATAAAAGTAGGCATTGTTTCTGCTGGTTGGAAAAAACTGTGATAACGGAACATATACTGTTTGTAGAAGAAAAAGGCAAATTGTGAGATTATCTTTTCATTGAGAAGGGCTGAGGAGAATGTGAATAAGGGTCATTGAGGTGCAGAATATGACATTATTTAAAGTAGAACTGGGCAAATATTTGGAAGTTAAAGCTCTGATTTTTGCTCCAGAGATAAGAGTGTAGAGTCAGGAAATTTACTACCTGCTGAAGTCGCCCCCCCCCCCCCCCCCCCCATGACCTGCCCTGGATGACAGGACTTCCTTTCCAGGAGGTAGGTGTTGCTGGAATTGGGCCCACAGTTTGGATGAAACCACAGGAGCTGCTGAGTGCTGAAGTGGGCAAGTTAAAAGGAGCTCTTCATGCCAGTTGTTTTATTTAATATTAAGTGCTGTAGCCCTCACCCTTCATAACCACCCTACCCACTCCCCATTCATCATCTATACTAATGCATGCCAACCCATGCCCTCACCAATCCCCTTTACCCCACATACCCTCCAGATAACCCATGCCTTTCTATCCACCGTCTTTCATATTCTCTTTGATAAACAATGTTCCTCACTTATTTAAAGTTTATAAAGTTTAAAGTTTATTTATTAATGTCACAAATAGGCTTACAATAACACTTAATGAAGTTACTGTGAAAATCTCCTAGTTGTCACAGTCCGGCACCTATTTGGGTACACTAAGGGTGAATCTATCATAGCCAAAGCACCTAACCAGCCCGTATTTCGGACTGTGGGACGGAACTGGAACACCTAGAAGAAATCCACGCAGACACAGGGAGAATATGCAGACTCTGCACAGACAGACACCCAAACTGGGAATCGAACCTACGTCCCTGGCAATGTGAGGCATCAGTGCTAACCATTGTGCCACCCTATGGTGGTATCCCCGTGGATATCTTTTGCCCTATACCAATTTAGTGCCAACTCATGCTAACATATGATTCCTGCATTTTCAGCATGCATCTTACATCTTTGCCATCTTAGCACCAACTCATGCCAAATGACCCCACCCAGCACTGTTTGCCCTGACACCCACCTTACCAACTCACCCATTATTCACAATGAGCAAACCTGAAGAACCATGCTGGATGAAGTAACATAAAAATAAAGTATTAAGTACCTATTGCAGACTTCAATATAAAAACAACACCGTCATTGATAAACTCTTTATAACATCTTAGAAATAGCAATCAAAATATGAACTTACAACCCCCATTGTGATAATTATGTGTTGAAAAAGCAGTCAAGCATTATAATGATAGCTGTTATGATTATGTCAACAAACAGATACTGAAATTGTAAACATTGATATTTTTTCAACTCAGAGACATAGAAACATAGAAGATGAGCAGGAGGAGGCCATTTGGCCCTTTGAGCCTGCTCCACCATTTATTAAGATCATTGCTGATCATCCAACTCCTAGTCTAATCCTACTTTTTCCCCATAACCTTTGATCCCATTTGCCCCAAATGCTATATCCAACCACCTCTTGAGTGCATTCAAATTTTTGGCATCAGCTACTTCCTGTGGTAATGAATTCCACAAGCTTGCCACTATTTGGGTGAAGAAATTTCTCCTCACCTCCATCCTAAAAGGTTTACCCTGAATCCTCAGACTTTGATCCCTGGTTCTGGACTCACCACCATGGAGAATATCTTCCCTGCATCTAGCCTATCTAGTCCTGTTAGAATTTTATCTTTAAGAGATCCCCCCTCATTTGTTTCCAATTCAACGAAAACTGTCCTAACCTAGTCAATCTCTCCTTATACATCACTCTCATCAGCTTCGGAATCAGTCTGGTAAATCTGCCTCGAGAGCAAGAACATCCTTTATCAGAAAAAGAGATCAAAACTGCATACAATGCTCTAAGTGTGCATTATTGCAACAACGCATCCCTGCTCCTGTCCTTGAAACCTCTCGCAATGAAGGCCAATATGCCATTTGCCTTCTTTACTGTCTGCTGCACCTGCAAGCTTACCTTCAGTGACTGGTGCACAAGGACACCCAGGTCCTGCTGCACGCTCCCCTCTCCCAATTTACAGCTAGTCAGGTAGTAATTGCCTTCTTGTTTTTGTTTCCAAAGTGAATAATCTCACACTTATCCAAATTATACTGCATCCGCCATTGATTTGCCCACTCACCCAATCTGTCCAGATCATTCTAAAGGATCTCTGCATCTGCATCACAGTTCACCCTCCCACCCAACTTTGCGTCATCTGCAAACTTTGAGATGTTACATTTTGTTCCCTCATCAAAATCATTAATATATATTGTGAATAGTTGGGATCCCAGCACTGATCCCTGTGGCACCCCACTAGTTACTGCCTGCCAATTCAAAAAGCACCCATTAATTCCTATTCTTTGTTTCCTCTCTGTAAACCAGTTTTCTATCCATCTCAATACATTTCCCCAATCCCATGCGTTTTAATCTTGCACGATAATCTCTTGTGCGGGACTTTGTCAAACTTTGTCAACTTTCTGAAAGTACAGCAGGATTTTTTTTCTTTCAAAATGTAAAGGACTGAGGATTTAAATAACTTGACAGTTTGACACTTCCACAGACTTATCCACTTTTTATCAGCACTCTCATCTATTTTTAAAATTGTAAGTCATACACTGCAGTAAACAGAGATTGCACAGTGTAAACACAGAGTTCAAAAGGTCCTTCTGGGTCTGGGTTTTCCATAGGTGTGAATCAAACTGCAGCCCATTTCCCCCACTGGCAAAAGTAGAATCTGTTGGAAATGGGGCAGGAATTCCAGATCCAGGATTCTGGCACCATTTTGGATAAGGTGGGGGAATTTCCATGACTTTGTGACAACCCAGACCCAAGACTTTAAAATATTATGATCAAAGGAAACTGGGTTGCAGCAATGAACACCATCTGAAGACCCAAGAACGATGAGCAAAATGATTCCCTTCAAATTTGTAATTTCAGTGCTTCTTTTGTAGAAATCCTACAGTGCAGAAGAAGGTCGTTTGGCCCATTGAGTCTGTATCAATAGCAATCCCATCAAGGCCCTTTCTTTGTAACCCAACATATTTACCTCAATAATCCACTAACCTACACATCCCAGGACACTAGAAGGCAACTTAACATGGCCAATGCACATCTTTGGACTGTGGGAGGAAATCCACGCAGATACAGGAAGAAGGTGCAAAATCCACACAGTGACCCAAGCTGGGAATCAACCTGGGTCCCTGGAGTTGTGAGGCAGCAATGCTAATCACTGTACCACTCCACCACTGTGCCACCATGCCCCCATTTACTTCCTCTCAAAAATGAAGAAAACCAATTATTTGAATGACCATGTTATTTCTTTTTAGTTTTTTGGTGTATGAACTTGGATATTAGACAATTATTCTGCAAAGTGTTCAATAGTCTACAGACATGGGTCTATTCCACACATTAGGAGAGATATTGATTCTGGCAATGGAAACAAATAATATTTAGTTTAAATCCAAGAAAAATATTTTGACTAGAATATGGAATAGCTATTCAAGAAAGCAACTTCTTCCTCGAGATCTTGTCCCATAGTCACACGCCGCAATAAAATATTGACAAAAGGTGATATAGGTGTGGACAAAATGGATTTACGAACTGACCTTTAGGCTGAATCTTCAACATAGTGGCAATCACCATTGAATTGTCATTCTGCTCCTTTTAATTAACTTAGTCTGGAGCTATCTGATCTTCCAACCCAGGCCCAATAAGAAATGTGCTCTTGGATGCCTTCAATGAAGTACGAGATTCATAGAATCATAGGGTCTCTACAATGCAGAAGGAGGTCATTCAGTCCATCAAGCCTGCACTGACCACAATCCCACTCATGTCCTATCCTCACAATCCCATATATTTACCCTGCTAATCCCTTGACACTAGGGTCAATTTAGCATGGCCAATCAACCCAAGCTGCACATTTTTGGTTTTGGAAGAAAACCAAAGCACCTGGAAGAAACCCATGCAGATATGGGAAGAATGTGCAAACTCTACAGTAACCTAACGCCGGAATTGAACATGGCTCTTTGGTGGTGTGAGGCAGCAATGCTAATCACTGTGCCATCGTACTGCCCATAGATTGTTTAGGAAAGGTAAGCTAGAGAAAGGATAGAAAGGGAGAAATCTAGGGCTAATATTTGCATGAAGGATCCCTTTGAAATGGACTTTTAATCACTGAACTCCAGCCTATTCTGTATATAAAGAGTATTTTGATCTTTCTTTTAAGGAAACAGGTATTTGCTTGCAGATGTTAGTAAATTGGACATGTCTGCTTCTCAGTGCAGTCTGCCTATCCTTGGTGTGATGCTTGATAATGATACTCATAAGACATTGCTTTTCAGGTAAAGATGGATTGAATTGTGGAAATTGGTCCCATAAAATACATAGAAAAATCCCGTACAATCAAAATAAAATTTAATTTACTTAGTCTCGTAAAGCAGTGGACCTGCCGAAAGACAGTCTGAGACCTGTTTGACAGCCTTGTGTTTCATCTTGAATGCCAAGTGCAGAAGTGAAAGAGGCAGTGGACTTCAATAACATTCCATATGAACTTGTTAACCAAAAGGTTTAGGATATTTAGCAGAAGCAAGAGTCCTGAGTGATAATGTGACGATGCAATGCCTGATCACGAAAGCTTGGGAAGTCACCCATTAGTGAAACCAGTAGTGAGCATTTTTGTGGAGCCTCTTGCAAAGTGTCTGCAGACTCCTAGGAACGTGGAAACTCCAATTTGGGAATTACGGGACCAGGAGACATAGTTGAAAAACTAGAGCCAGGCCTTCAGGAATGAAGTTATGAAGCATGCTACAAGCAAAGATAATTTCTTCTGCAAACGGCAATTGATGCTGAGTCACTTCTGAATATTGAATCTGAGATTGATAGATTTCTATTAACCAAAGGTATTAAGACACATTTGGCAAAGGCAAGAATATTGACTTAGAACAAAGAACAAAACAGCACGGGAAACAGGCCCTTTGGCCCAACGAGCCCACGCCGCCACCCCGATGTTCCCACCTCTACCCGCAATCCCTGTCAATGTTTATAGATCTGTAGATTAAAATCCAAATTTGAGATAATTTAGGGAGAATTTGTTTTGCCAATTAGCCTAAGAGCAGATCTTTGGGATGTGGGAGGAAACCGGAGCACCCGGAGAAAACCCATGCAAGCACGGGGAGAATGCACAAACTCCCACAGACACAAGCCCAAATCCATGTATCTGCACAGCACAGCGATAGTCACTGAGCTGTTGTGTTGCCCATCAAATGGTCCAGGTCAAGCGTACACTAACGACATGAAGCACTAGGATACTCTCGAAAAAAAATCCAAGAGCAGCCCTCTCACGACCCACCGCGTGTATGCCCCTTGATAGACAACAAGGTGGACCAAGGCACCTGTAGGATAAACTCAAGTACATCAATATCATCATCTATTTACACACTTCCCAGGGACTCCCAAGGCTCATGATCCCTATTTTAAATCAGTTTTCTATACCCCTCCATTCCCATTCTGTTCATGTGGCCATCTAAGTATTTCTTAAATAACTCCAGAGTACCTGCCTCCACCACTTTACTTGGCAGCGCATTCCATACCCCCACCACCCTCTGTGTGAAAAAACTCCCTCTAGCATCCAAATTATACCTTACCCCCCTCACCCTAAGCCCGTGACCCCTCGTGCTATTTAAGTCCATCCTAGGAAAAAGCTTACTTAGCTCACAGATAATCTCCCTGAAGAGTAGAACAGGCTCTAGAAATAGAGTAGCCTTCTTCTGTTCCTCTGTTTATATGAATATTTTTATTTCAGCTACTTGTCAAATGTCATCAACAGATGGGGTTTGAGTTATGAAGAGTCTTCGCCCTCCTTCTGTCTAAGTATTTCTATCCAAAGATCTTAAAAGGGTCCAGACAGAATAGATAGAAAGAAACTGTTCCCGTTGGCTAATGGATTGATGAATCAGAGGACAAAAAGAATCAAAGACGACATAAGGAAAAACTATTTTACCCCGTGGGATGTTATGATCTGGAATTCCCTGGCTTAGTTTGTAGTGAGGGCAGATTCAATCTTGCTTTTTAATAGGGAATTGGATCATGATCTAAAGAGAAAAAATTTGTAGGGCTACAGGGAAAGTGTGTAGGTGCGTGATTAACTGAGTAGATCTTAGAGTACTGGCGCAGACATGATGGGCTGTGAATGGCCTTCTCCTTTTGTTTTTGAATCCAAAGCATTCCTTTAGAAGGTTGCAATTCAAAGAGCAACTTTATTCCCATCTGTGCTGTGATCTTGCAAAATTAAAGCTGTGCCAGAGAGGTACAAAGCCTCACTCATTATTTATTCCATGGTTAGACATCTGATAAACTCAGAAATAACAAAATCAATGGAAAATAACAGCTTTGTATGTTTTACTGAAACTTTCTATTTAAGCTCCCAACTCCACCTAACAAGTTTGTACATGATGATAGAACTAACTACCAGCAACAGAACATCTAAAGCTGCCGAATCACCTCTTGGAATAAGTTGTTTTATAACTCTATAATATTCAAACACAACAAGGCACATCCCAATGGCCAGCGATGGAAACAAATCATGATGGTTTACATCGTCCATCTGCTATGTTGTGCATTGGTAGGTTGAACATACTGTAGTGCCTGCATGCTATTGTAATGTAAAGATGTTCAGCACAGCAAGAGTTAATGTGGGATTGGAGAATAACAGCACCCTCAGCATAATGTATAGAATCACACAGTAATATGCTCAAAGAACAGTCCAGGGGAACACCCTAGGAGTAGCTAGCCTGCATAAAAGCAAAACCATGCATGATAGCAACCTGAAATCTGTAAATATAGTTAATGACTGACAATAAGCGGTTCATGTACAAACATACCAGTTTCTTCATTGAGACATCTAAAGAACTCAAATCACAACAGAACATATTTTGTTTTACGGTTTTTACTTAAATCATTATCTTACTTCTTTGAAAGCAAATGCATAAAAGATAAAGGAGTGAGTTTTCCTGTTGCGCCTGCCATGGGAATCAGAGCAGGCGAGGGGCGGATGATGGAAAGCTCTGTTTACCTCGGGCGGGATTTTCCGGTTTCAGGGTGAGCGCAGCCGGAAAATCCTTCCCCCCCCAAACTCTTTTGTGAAGACAATGTCCCTTTAAGTGAAATATTCTGATCCAAACAGAAATGTGATCCACAGCTACCCAATTTAAAATGCAGTAACTAACTAAATGAAATAACTCCCTGCCAGATTTCTCCTGCTTATTCACTGCATGTTAGACATGTTTTTCTTTTGTAAAATATATGTTTGCTGTTGTTTTTGTTTAGGTCAGATTGTCAAATAAGTGACTAAAATGGTTTTTATTGTAACGTTATGGAAACCAGTTATATATAATCTGGAATTTGTAGAATTCCTGAACAAAGCATAATATCTCCTGACAAACTGGTTCTGCATTTATCTGGAGTCAATTTTACTACTTAGGCACTGGTATAAAGTTCTGCAAATTGACACTTTTCTTACAGAAATCTTGGTGCAAGCATAAAATTTATTACTAAAATGGCTCTGCAAGAATCCAGTTGATCAGTATTTATTTCTATCACCAGTACAACTAGTACATCTCTAATGAGTGATTAGAGATCCTCAGACACAGGATGTTCTCTGAGTGAATTGCTGGTGTCTAGGAGGAAAAGAACACTCCCTCATAATTCTGGGATTGGCTATAGTTACAATCTGCGTATAGTGAGACAGCTGTCAGATTTAAAGCTGTCACTTAGTTGTTGAATGATGTAACCCTTCTACTTTCAAAAGATCTTTGATTTTATAATGGCTTATGACTCACACAAATGAATAATCAGAAAAGTTATTAAATAAAGCCATTACCTCAAAGCAAATCCTTACCACTTTAAGGGTTTATCTCCCGCGTAGACAATATGGACAAATTTTTGTGCTTTGCACATTCAATAGCATGTTGCATTTTTCTTGAAAATTAATGACCTCAGAAGAACTTATGTATTAAAATATTTAAAAGCGCAAACATCTTTTTAAAATACAACTTCAAATTACTCAAGAATTAATATTTAAGTCACTGGCAAATTAATGTTTAAAAATAAGATCAAGAATAAAGCATAAATGGAATGAAGGCAATATTTCACCAGAACAGTTCAAAATACCCTCAAAGTACCCTGAGTGATCAAAGTGAGCAGGAGTTTGGTGCATAATGGGGAATGTTAGCCACCTGGAAGCATTTTTAAACTCTTACCTGAAGGGGGAGCCAGCAGGAAGAAAAGGCCAATTGTGAGTGGGGGTCTGTTGAAGTTTGAAATAGAATCTGATAAGACTTACGTGAGCTCCTTTGATAATTTGCAGAACACATGTGCTTTATTCGCTGAGTTTCCTCCTGTAAAGAATGATCAATGGTTGCCTGAGGGGATTATTGCATAATTGTAACATGCATCAGATCATGCAACTCCTGTTAAAAAAAATTATGCAAATGAGTTATTTGAAGTTGGTTCAAAGTGGGCCTGTTCTGTCAACATGGTGACCACAGTTTACTTTAGTTTCAACCAGTATTCATTATTTTCCTATGTTTTGTCTTGCAATAGCTTTATTTTGCTGAAAGGAAACAAATGTCATTTTGCATCATATTCTTAAGTTTAAAGTTGATTATACAATACCCTAGTGATATATGATGTGGCAATGCAAGTGTTGGACTGAGATGGACACAGTATGAAGTCTTACAACACCAGGTTAAAGTCCAACAAGTTTATTTTGAATCATGAGCTTTTGGAGCACTGTTTCTTCATCAGATGAGTTACTTTCACTCATCTGATGAAGAAACATTTCTCCGAAAGTTCGTGATTCCAAATAAACCTATTGGATTTTAACTGGTGTTGTGAGACTTCTTATGAGTAATATATACAAAAGAATGATATCAAAAATAATAATTACTTTGGAGTGGTTATGGACTAGGGTTTGAATCCGGCCTTCACATTATACTACTTTTGTTTATCAGCTGAGGCACAGAAATGCAGGAAAGAAATGCTAGTGCTGAAAAATGCTAGTTAGCCATAATTAGAGTACTGCTTCAATTCTGCTCACTAACTACATTACAGGAAGGTTACAATTGGCATTGGAAAGGGTAAAATCACAGGATCCCTGCAGTAATTACAAGGAAGAGGCCATTCAGCCTAATGAGCCTGTGCTGACAATAATCCCATTCTGGACCTATTCCTGGCAATCCCTACTAATCTCCCTGACATGAAGTGGCAATTTAGCATGGCCAGTCCACCTAACCTGCACATCTTTGGACTGTGGGAGGAAATTGAAGCACTCTGAGGAAACACGCTCAGACACATGGAGAACGTGCAAACTCCACACAGATAATAACCTGTCAACATGTATGACCACAGTTTACTTTAGTTTCAACATTATTTTCCTATGTTTTGTCTTGCAATAGCATTATTTTTCTGAAAGGAAACAAATGTCATTTTGCATCACATCCTTAAGTTTAGAGTTGATTATACAATACCCTAGTAATATATGATGTGGAGATGCATTGTTGGATTGGAGTGAGCACAGTAAGGAGTCTCACAACACCAGATTAAAATCTAACAGGTTTATTTCGAATCATGAGCTTTCGGAGGTTGGAATTAAACCTGGGTCCCTGGCACTGTGAGGCTGCAGTACTAATCACTGTGCCACCATACAGAGAAGATTTACAGGATGTCAGGGATGGAGACTTATGAGAAAGATTATTTAATTGGGGTTGTTTTCTTTGGAACAGAAGAAGCTAAGGGAAGGTTTAATTATTCTAAGATAGCTGTGGAGAATGATAGGTCTGGCCCAAAAATTAAAATTCTAAATTGGAGCAAGGCCAATTTTGATGGTATTGGAAGGAACTTTCAAAAGTTGATTGGGGATTCTGTTGATAGGCAAAAGGACATTTGGTAAGTGGGAAGCTTTCAAAAGCATGTTCAACAGGGTTCAGGGTAGACACATGCCTTTTAGAGTGAAGAGCAAAGCTGGTAGAAGTAGGGATCCCTGGATGATTCGGGATATTGAGGTCCTGGCCAAAAGAAAAAAGGCATGTGACATGCATAGGCAACTGGGATCAAGTGGATCCCTTAAAAAGAATAGAGATTGCTGGAGTAGAATTAAGAAAGAAATCAGGAAGACAAAAAGGAGACATAAGATTGCTTTGGGAGATAAGGCAAAGAAGAATCCAAAAAGCTTCTACAAAGATAAAAAGGGCAAAAGAGTAACTAAGGAGAGAGTAGAGCCTCTTAAGGATCAACAAGGTCACTTATGTGTGTGAGGATCCACAAGAGATAGGTGAGATCCAAAATGAATATTTCTCATCGGTATTTACTGTTGAGAAAGGCACAAGTGTTAGGGAATTTGGGGAGATAAATAGTGATGTCCTGAGGAGTGTACATATTACATAGAAGGAGGTGCAGGAAGTCTTAAAGTGTATCAAGGTAGATAAATTCCTGGGATATGATGTGGGATGCTAGGGAGGAAATTGTGGGTCCCCTAGTAGAAATATTTGAATCATCGACACTCAGGTGAGGTGCTTGGAGATTGGAGGGTGGCAAATGTTGTGTCTTTGTTTAAGAAGGACTGCAGGGAGAAGCCTGGGAATTACAAACTGGTAAGCCTCACATTTATAGTGGATAAGTTGTTAGAAAGTATTTTGAGAGACAAGATCTACAGGTATTTAGCAAGGATTGATTAGGGACAATCAGCATGATTTTGTGAATGGAAAATCATAAATTTGATTGAATTTTTTGAAGGGATAACCAAGAAGGTAGATGAAGATAATGCAGTTGATGTTGTTTATACAAACAAAGTCTTAGCAAGGCTTTGACAAGGTACTTCCTGGTAGATTGTTGCATTAGGTTAAATCTTATAGGATCCAGTTTGAGGTTGCCAACTGGATACTAAATTGGCTTGATGACAATGACAGAGAGTGGTTGGAGAGGGTTATTTTGAGTTCCTCACCATCCAGAATCTTTAACCCTAACGGATTTCTAATCAAAATGAGGAAAATTAAAGTACCCCACTGCAACAACCCTATTTTTTCTGTCCAGAATCTGCTGAACACATCTGATGGTGGGGAAAGGGGAATAAGTGACCCGGATACAAAAGAGGTATCAGGGTTCACGATTTCTCTCCCAAGCCCTGTGTATCATCTACAAAATGCAGCAACTTAACAAGGCTTCTTTGTCAGCACTTTCCAAATCTGCAACCTCTAGCACAAAGGAGAATAAAGGACATGGGACCATGACCACTTGCACATACCCTTCTAAGCAAAAATCATTTTTACATGGAATTATATTGGCATTCTTCATTGTTCCTTGGTCATAAACCTAGAACTGTCTTCTTGACAGCACAGTGAGTGTACCGACACCATATGGGTTGCATCAGTTCAAGAAGGTGGCTCACTACCAGCTTCTCAAGAGCAATTAGGGTTTAGCAAAAACTGCTGGCCCAGCCAGTGATGTCCACATCCTGTGACAGAATATAAAAATTCCAAATAATAGGAACATTTGTCACCACAGTGCACTTCAATTACATTTTGGTGACAAATAATTATTTCAGCTTTTGTTGATTTTAAATTTTATATGTTGTGAGCTGTGTGTGCAAAAAAAACATACTGAATTTTCGGAGGTTCCAATTTTGTGACTCTTTATTCCAGCAGCACAAAACGTATTAGGTAAGAAGATTTATTTTGGGTGGCACCACTGTTGCCTCACAGCTCCAGGGATCTGGGTTTGAATTCTGGCTTGGGTCACTGTCTGTGTGGAATTGGCACATTCTCCCCATGTCTGCATGGGTTTCCTCCGGGTGCTCTGGTTTTCTCCCACAGTCCAAAGATGTGCAGGTTAGGATGATTGCCCACGCTAAATCGCCCCTTAGTGTCCCGCGATGCATTGGTTAGAGGGATTAGTGGGGTAAATATGGGAGGGTTACGGGGATAGAACCTAGGTGGAACTGTTGTCAGTGTGAACTTGATGGGCCTCCTTCTGTGCTGTAGGGATTCTATGATATTAAAGATACAAGAAAAAAATTATGCTGAGAGCTATCCTCCCAATCCGGATAGTTCTGATTGCGGCCATTGACTTCTTTTTATGCCTAAAACATTGTTTCTGTCCATAGAACTGACTCCAATCTACCCTAGAAGCCTGCTGAAAATATTCTCCACTCCCTCGGGAAGTGGCAGCACAGAAGGTGTAGTCAATCTATGCCCTTCACTGCTACACTTACCAGCCAGCGCGGCTGTATTTGGTCTGGCTAATAGCCACCAAGGCAACCACAGAGTCCAGGATTCATTCCCACTTAGAGAATGCCCTGTGGAAGTTGGAGAGATAGCATGATGCCCCCCCACCTCCAGAACACACGTCCAAGGCTGCTGTTAGGAAAAGGAGGTAACTGTTAGACATGAACAAATAAAGAGGAAAACATTGTAAAGGCACAGCCCTAATTCTGTGAACAAGTGAATGGACAGGAAAAACATCTCATTGATACATGCACTGCAGTAATGATTGACAATGAAACCATGTACAATGAGAGTAACATGTTGGGTATGTCTGAAATTTAGACACACAGCCTTAAAAAGTCAAATCTGGCTGAAGATTGCAACAGAAACCCAGGGGAGTGGCCTGAGCATTGAGAAATGTTTGGTTCACTGAGTTCACTGTCAGTTGTGCTGTTTGTCTCCTATTGATTAAGTTTCACTTTTCAAAGACTTTTGGAGAATGTGGCATATTGCAACCTGATCCAATACACCACTTGTACCCATAAATTGAACACTTCGATATTTACTTTGCACCTAACATTAAGTACCAGTAAATTTCTACATCCTAATCTGCAGTGTATTCACATGTATTTTGTTTTAAAGATTTCTTAGTGCTACCAGATCCAGAAATTTACCATTACCCAGGGAATGAAGTCAAACATCTATTGTAAATACAAACCATCCGTTAGCCGAATATGGTGTAATATGTTCAGAAAGAGAATAAATTGGCCTGATTGATATTGTGTCAACTGTGGCTCAGTGTTTGCACTTTCACCTCTATTCAGAAGATTATGCGCTTAAACACTGTTTCAAAAATGTTGTCATTAAATTCCAGTGCAGCACAAGGAGAGTTGGAGGTCTCATCCTTTGGGTAAGCCACGAAACTAGGACTCTGTGCAATGGCACTATTTCAAAGAATTTAAAGGATTTATCTCTTCTGTTCTGGCCAATATTTATCCTTCACCCAAAACAGATTATCTCGTCATTATCACATTGCTGTTTGTGGACGCTGGCTGTGTGCAATGTTTCTGCCACATTTCTCACATTACACAAGTGATTACCCTTTTGAACTATCTTATTGGCTCTAAAGAGCTTTGCAACAGCCTGAGGTCATGATAGGTGCTATCCATATACAAATCTTTCTGTCTGATCTGTCAAGCTCTCCATTTTCCAATGTCACAATTTTTAAAATCAAGAATGCTTAAATTAAGTCTCTTTTTGTTTATCTGCCTATCAGTGCAGTAATCAGCTTTATCACTGGATCAAGTACATGTCACTACCTAAATTGCTTCATTGGGCCTGAAATTGTACTCCTTCATACCAAAGCTGTGCAAGTGTAGGCAAGTTTAGGCAAGTCTGTGCAACAGAGGCAATGGCTGGAATTTTACTAGCCTACCCGCCACAGGAATCGATTTTCAGGTTTCGAGGTGAGCGAGGCCATTAAATCCCACTCAATGTATCCGTACAGGTTTCACACTATCTCCGGGTATCCCACTCTGGTTAAGCTAAGGTTCAAAGAGGTTTGTGCTACTCCATGGAGTAACAGTGTTATCATCTAAAACTGGGATCCTCTGCAAAAGCATCATAGTCCCACTGGAGCATAATGCAATTTTTAGTGCAGACACATTGCCAGAGAGCCCCAATGCAGATGATAATGAGACTTAGTTCAGGTTTGGACTGGATTTTCAGTCTCCACTGGGTCAGGATTGGCGGAGGGGGATGAGGATTGAAGAAGTAATAATAGACTCACTTGTTGTCTGCCAGTACCCTGATTCTATCTTGGCACGGTGGCACAGTGGTTAGCACTGCTGCTTCACAGCTCCAGGGATCTATTTTTGATTCCCGGCTTGGATCACTGTCTACATGGGTCTCCTCTGGGTGCTTTGATTTCCAAAGATGTGCAGGTTAGGTGGATTGGCCATGTTAAATTGCCCCTTAATGTCCTGGGATGCATATATTAGAGGGATTTAGCAGGGTAAATTTGTGGGCTGCAGGGATAGGGTTTGAGTGATTCAAATTTGCAGGTTCAATGGGCCAAATGGCCTCCTTCTGCATTGTAGGGATCTTACGGATTTTACTTCCAGGGCATTTCTATGGAGGTGGGATAGGAGGCCTGATACAGTCAGTTTGTCAAAGTTGGGATTATATCAATGCTGATAAGAAATTGAGATTTAATTCTGTTTATTTTTCATGATGGGTCTGTTATGGTAATATTTTATATTAAAATTCCTATTGGGGAATTAGTGCTTTAAAAGTAGTATTGAAAAAAAAGATGGAACTACAACAGTGAAGCATGTTCTTTAATTCCATCTGAACTCTGAAGTGAATTAGAAATACAAAATTCAATCCTTCACTGCAAAGAAATACGTTGCTGGCCAGGATTTCCTTTTAACTTACATTTCATTCACACACAATGGGAATCTAGCACTCTAGGTCCAGTTTTTGCCTTCTGGAGTAGATTATTTGTACTGTTGTTTGATTTGATTTATTATTTGATTTGATTTATTATTGTCACATGTATTGATATACAATGAAAACTATTGTTTCTTGCACATTATACAGACAAAGCATAACATTCATAGAGAAGAAAAGGAACGAGTGCAGAATCATAGCAAGGATATAGAGAAAGATCAACTTAATACAAGATAGGTCCATTCAACAGTCTGATGGCAACAGGAAAGACTCTGTTCTTGAGTCGGTTGGCATGTGACCTCAGAGTTTTATATCTTTTTCCTGGCAGAAGAAGGTGAAAGACAGAATGTTCGGGATACGGATGTGTGTGGGATCCTTAACTATGCTGGCTGCTTTGCTGAGGCAGCAGGAAGTGTAGACAGTCAATGGATTGGAGGCTGCGTGAAGTTTCTTACAGTCTTGGCCAGAACAAGAGCCATACCAAGCAGTGTTGTGTTTAAAAGTTTATTTATTAGTCATAAGTAAGGCTTACATTAACACTGCAATGAAGTTACTATGAAATTCTCCTAGTTGCCACAGTTCCATGTCTGTTTGAGTCAATAGACCTAACCACCATGTGTTTCAAAATGTGTGAGGAAACTGAAGCACCTGGAGGAAATCCACACAGACACGGGGAGAATGTGCAAACTCTACACAGACAGTGACCCAAGCTAGGAATCAAATCCGAGTCCTGGTGCTATGAAGCAGCAGTGCTAACCAGTGTGCTACTGTGCTGCATCAATTAATGCAATAGGGGAAGATTTATGCCCATGGCATGATGATGGTGTAATAGTTGACCAAAATAAAAAGCCCCTTTGGAAAGGGGGTTAATTGAGAAATAGGTGTTAGCAGCTAAACTTGGAGAAGGGATAGCGAGATATGACAACTATTTACCTGGACAGGAGAATCCCCATCAACAAAGAGAAGAGCCCAAAACTTGGCTTCAACAAATACTAATTATATAAATGAAAAAGGGAGAGAATAAGAAAATTCATCATTATTCCTGACATATATCATCAAATGAATAAAAAGAATTGTTTTTTTTATGCATTAATGTGTCAAGTCTTCCTGGGTTGGCAATCACCATTAGATTGTCCTACTTACTGTAGACTGGAGATCACCATTTACCAATCAGATCTCAGACATAGACAGCACTAGTTGCCATAAACCAGGGAAGTTAAAATGGCCCAGCCTCTTTGACAAGCAAGGGTAGAAGGTATGTGTGTAAGAAAAGTAGGTAAGGGAATAAAGTGGGTCAGGGAGTGGGACGTTAAGTGGGCAGAGAGATGGTGAGAGAGGACTCTGTGGTTTGGACCTGGGGGCTATTTTTTGGGTTGGGCTGTGGGGGTATAGAGAGGAAGTTGGAGTGGGTAGTCAGAGAAATGGGTAGTTGAAGTTGTACAGTGAGGGATTGTGAGGCTGTGGTTGTTGGTGATAGGGGCAATCATAAAGTTACCCAGAAATTAGACCGGAATTTAATCATTCTAACTTTTCCCTGGGGTGGGATTTTCCAAGATGGGAAAATCCTGTACAAGGTTAACAGACCTTTGCATTGTGCACCCCCACCCGCCATGATTCTGGAATGGAAATTTTCACCCCAGGAACTATACTGCTAAGTCAGTAGGAACAATTTGAAGTCTCGGCCTTTAAATCAGAGTTTCAGAGCAGGGAATTGCCCGGTAGAAAACAAAAGGTCTTGGGCAATTCCTGTGCAGACCTTATGTGGCATCTTCAGAGCGTAACCTTTGTGGTACTTTGGGGTATGATCCTCAAACAGGAAAGTTAGGCCAATATTTCCACATATATAATGACATTATATTCAGCTACATCTGACATTCTATTAATTAAAAAAATGACCAGTCACATTTTAGTTGACACAGTGGCATAGTGGTTAACACTGCTGCCTGACAGCACCATGGGCTCGGGTTCAATTTCAGCCTTGGATGACTGTCAGTGTGGAGTCTGCATGTTCTCATCCACAATGGATAAGCATTAGACGTGATTTAATTGTATGATATAAATACAGAGAACATATAACATAGAACATTACAGCGCAATACAGGCCCTTTGGCCCTTGATGCTATGCCGACCTGTGAAACCAATCTAAAGCCCATTCTAACCAATACTATCCCAGTATCATCCATATGTTTATCCAAACTCATGTAAACTCATCAGACATATAAAGAAACTTTGGAAACAATAATTCAACCCTTCAAGCCTGCTCCACCATTGATTTTGATTACATTTGATCATCAAATTCAATACCCTGATCCCAGCTTCCCACCATATTCCTTGATCCCTTTAACCCCAAGAGTTGTATCTAATTTGTTCTAGAAATCACATTACATTTTGGCCTCATCTAATTTCTCTAGTAGTGAATTCTGCACATTCACCTCCCTCTGGGCGAAGAACTTTCTCCTTACCTCCCTAGGCCTATAGGACCAAAGTACAGAATTCAAACTTCTTATTCTTTATTATATACTTAGGTATGCAATTGTTAATAAATTTTCCTCAAATAAGAAGTGTGAAAACATACCATAAAAGATGATTTACAATTGTCATTGTTATGCATGTTTTTAGTTATCCTAATGGTGTGACATATAGAGAATTTGGTTTTTTAACAAACTGCCAGAAGCAAAACCAAGGGAATGGTTTGTAACCGGCATTTGCATTTTTTCACTATACCTTCCTCAGCGACTGCCGAAAGAGAATGAAGTACAAATGGCTTACAGGAATAACTAAAAACATTAACTGGAATAATAACTATCATCTTGCATGTGAGTTTACATTGGCACAAGCCCATATAATCTCTTTGCCTGCGGTTCCAACTTGTCATGCCACCCAGCATTTTGCTCCTATCACGCTGACACAAAATTGCCTTGCAACACCATTTTGTGTCAATGTTTTTCTTCTCGCTGTGTTTGACAGAGGTCTGGAAAAATGTACCAAGCGCTCCAAAGGCAATTACGGACTGGCAGAGTTAATAACCATTACTAATTTCCTTGGTTGATCGTTTCAAAGGTGAGTCAATAGTGTTCACATCCTGTGCATCAGATTTGATGCAATAACAGGCCTTTATCTTTGCTCATTTCCAGAGGTGGAGTTTGGAAAGCTTCTGTTATTTGAGTAACAGGTCAGATATAGAAAGACAATGTATTTCCAGCCAGTCCACACCCTTCCTACAACATATAACAAACTAAAATGTTATTTTGTAGTAATTGAATGTGCTAAAACATTTATTATTATCTTGTGAGGTATAGTATTTAAAGTTGAGTGTTTCTCGAATTACATTTTTTTTGTACGAACAGAGAGAGAACAAAGAAGAGTACAGTACAGGAATAAGTCCTTTTGCCCTCCAAATCTGTGCTGATCATGATGCCCTAACTAAACTGAAAATATCCTTCTGCCCTTACTCGATCCATTTCCTCTTTATTCATGGACCCATCCAGATGCCACTTAAATATTAGTAATGTGCCTGCTTCCATCACGCCATTTGGCAGTGCGTTCCAGGCACTCACCACTAAAGGACATTAATTCAACAATGAACACTTGGAAAAGAGAAAAATCCAATAAAGATTTTAAGATTAAACAAATTATGGAATTTGTTTTAGTCTGTAAGCTATGAAGTGTACAGAAATATCAAATTACATTGGGCATTATGGTTACAACATTAATGCAATTAGAAGGGTGTTACTCTTTATATGGATTTTATATTCAATGGCATCCCAGATTATTTTCTGTTTTTCCACCAAGAGGAGAGATATCTCCCTTTCACTTTTATTTTTGGGTGGTGCTAATAAATTGGAATGTCCTTACGAATGAGAAATGTTACAGCTGCCAAATTTAATGACTATCAATTTTGTTTCCCCCTCAGTATGAGAAGAGTTAAGATCAAAGTAATGTCCTTCTTGTCTCCCCAGGAAATATTCAAGTGGAGGCTGATTAAGCTGCGAGATGGAAAGGTAAAAATCAGTCAGAGAGGAGGCTCCATAGTCTCAGGGTAGAAGCTCAGTTTGAGATAGTGTTAAAGGCAAGCAGTGGTGGGCTCAGCAACTTGCCAAGATGGCCAGGATTTTCCATGCATGATTGGGATGTGCGTGTTCGATGGTGAGATCAGAGAATCTCACAAGAAGCCCGAGATGACATGAATCTAAGAAGCAATTGACCCGTTCCTCCATCAATGGTGGGCTGTTTATTCCTGCTATTGAGCTTTGGAAACTTAATTTGAAAGCATTTACTTCTCATAGTGGGAATTGCCCCACTATGACAAGCGTAAAGCCCATGTTGCCATGATTTTATGACAATGTGATTTCCGCCTGCCTTTAAAAGATGTGTACCTGGCAACCTGAACTTGGAGATGAATGCACAGAACTCTATGCAGTGTTTGCGATTATTTCAGTGCAAGGAAGCATCTCTTCAGATTTAAAGGAACCACAGGGTGAGCCTCCACAGTGGCTTCTTTATAGAATCGTACTCTCCTATAATGCAGGAGGAGGCCATTCAGCCCATTGTGTCTGCACTGACCACAATCCCATCCAGGCCTTATCCCCATAGCCCCATGCATTTACCCTAGCTGGTCCCCCGACACTAAGAGGCAATTTAGCATAGCCAATGCACATTTTTGGAGTGTGAGGGGAAACCAGAGCACCTGGAGGAAACCCATGTACTCATCCAGAAGTCTTTTAAAAGACCCCAGCGAGTTTGCCTCCATCACTCCATCAATCCTAATGGTAGGATTCTTAATAGTGCTGATGAACAGAGGGATCTTGGTGTATTTGTGCATAGATCCCTGAAAGTAAGCAGTCAAGTCGATAAGGTTGTTAAGAAGGCATACGGAGTCTTAGCTTTTATTGGTAGGGGGATTGAATTTCGGAACTGCAACGTCATGTTGCAACTGTACAAAACCCTAGTGCGGCTGCACTTGGAGTATTGTGTGCAGTTCTGATCCTCACATTATAAGAAAGATGTGGAGGCATTGGAGAGGGTACAGAGGAGGTTTACCAGGATGTTGCCTGGTATGGAGGGCAGGTCTTATGAAGAGAGGCTGAGGGATTTGAGGTTGTTTTCGTTAGAAAGGAGGCGGCTAAGAGGAGACCTTATCGAAGCATATAAGATGATTAGAGGTTTAGATAGGGTGGACAGTGATAGCCTTTTTCCTAGGATGGAGAAAGCTAGCACGAGGGACACAGCTTTAAATTAAGGGGTGATAGTTATAGGACGGATATCAGAGGTAGGTTCTTTACCCAGAGGGTGGTTAGGGAGTGGAATGCCCTGCCTGCGGCAGTTGTAGATGCGCCAAGTTTGGTGGCGTTTAAGAGGTTAGTTGATAAGTTTATGGAAGAGAAGGGAATGGTTTAGTTTGGAGGGTCATTGCTTTTTATAATGGTCGGCGCAACATCGAAGGCCGAAGGGCCTGTTCTACGCTGTAATGTTCTATGTTCTATCACCACCGATGGCAGCCAATTTCATTCACTCACCATCCTCTGAGAGAAAAACTTGCTCTTAATATCTCCTCTGTACTTGCTGCCCAGCACCTTAAACCTGCAATTCCCCTCATTGCCTTTACTTGCATTCAAAAAAGGAGACCAGGATTGAAGAGAATCTTAATGTGTAAAATAGCTGTAGATTATTAAAAGTTGAGGTGAAGCGAATTATTATTTGAATCAAATATTTTACAGTTCGAACGTTAAATCACATAGTGCAATTTTTGTAAATCTGTTTTGGCGCTTTTGGTTAAACGCAGGCTTGGAAATTTGCCTGCTATTCACCAATAATGATGATGTAGAGATGCTGGTGTTGGACTGGGGTGGGCACAATAAGAGTCACCTGATGAAGGAACAGCACTCCGAAGGTTCCTGAAAAAATACAAACTCCACACAAACAGTGACTCAAGCCAGGAATCGAACCCTGGTCCCTAGTACTTGAGGTAGCAGTGCTAACCACTATGCCACTGTGGCTTATAGTACTGAGGAAAATATAACAGTTCATACTAGAGGAAAAAGGTGGCAGTGCCAGGGAGAAAGAAACCTTGGGACAAGGACTCACCTACGAGTTCATGTTGCCAGGTACACACCTCATAAGGACAGGAGGAAATCATGCCACTATTAGATCATGCCAACATAGGCTTTATGTTTGGCTCAGAAGGGCAATGGCAGCATATGTCAACAATAGTGAGCAAAGCGGCTTATGTCAGCACTGACTGAAGTTTGAACCAAAATGCTTGCTGGGGGTGGTGGGCCTTGCAAATGGTAAAAGTTGTCAAAGCTCGTCCACAGTTGAAAGCCAATTTCCCTGCCCGATATCAGACTTTGCACATTTATAGAACATAGAACATAGAACACTGCATCACAAACAGGCCCTTCGGCCTACAAGTTGCACCATTCGTACCCATACATACTAGGCCACAGAACTATCTGTAACTCCCAATCCCATTTAATCCCATGTACTCATCCAGAAGTCTTTTAAAAGACCCCAGCAAGTTTGCCTCCACCACCACCGATGGCAGCCAATTCCATTCACTCACCATTCTCTGAGTGAAAAACTTACCCTTAATATCTCCTCTGTACTTGCTGCCCAGCACCAATTCCACTCATTGCCTTTACTTGCATTCAGAAAAGGAGGCCAGGATTGAAGAGAAATTGCAGTCATCTTAATGTGTAAAATAGCTGTAGATTATTAAAAGTTGAGTGAAGCAAATTATTATTTGAACCAAATATTTTACAGTTCGAACGCTAAATTTCATAATGCAATTTTTATGAATCTGTTTTGGGGCTTTTGCTTAAACGCAGGCTTGGAAATTTGCCTGCTATTCACCAATATTGATGATGTAGGGATGCTGGCGTTGGACTGGGGTGGGCACAATAAGAGCCACCCGATGAAAGAACAGCACTCTGAAGGTTCCTGATACCACATAAATCTGTTGGACTTTGACTGGTGTTGTAAGACTTCTTACTGTGCCTACCAATATTGACACATCCATCTCCCACATTCACCATACATACAACTTTACCAATGCTACACCAAACGCCAAAACCAAGTTTTAAGCAGGTTTGTCTTGTTGATTCATATCTTCTACTTTGTTTTTGGATATTTATGATGTTTTAGAAGATGTGTGGCATTTTATTGCTGGAGGTGGTTACTGCTTGGCACTTTTACAGCATATTACTTCCCACTTTTCAACCTAAATCTGGATATAATCCAGATCATGTTGCAATTTGGAATGGGGTGCTCTGATATTTGTTTAATTGTCAATGGAATTGAATATTGTAGAATCATGAACAAACCTCAGGGCTGTGAAATCCAGCCCCTTGTCACCTGTTATTTGAATGTTATGAGTGTGTTTTAACTCCAAAATGAAGTATGCAAGCATTCTTCAGATGCTAACCGTGCTATATATCATTTTGTTGACAGCATTGGCAAATGAGTATGAAGCATCTGCTGGATGTATTTAGAAAAGGCAAATGATGATGCTTTATGCTAGCACTTTCATTTAATAGCTCAACACCACAGCTTACATCTCCTGTCTTAGCCTTGCATAGCTGAACACGCATTGACCACCAACAAGAAAGATAACACCAGCAGCACTATTTAAAGGGATCATCAACTACTTTCTGGTAATTGATTTCTACTGGCTCTTCTCTTGCTGTGATTATAGAGGTATTTGGTCATTGCTCGAATTGTTTCAAGTGGCTGAAATCTACATGGAGTCGTGTAATATTCACTCAGTGAGCTCAACTCCACTACCACCAACGGCAGTCGATTCCATTCCCTCACCACTCTCTGAGTGAAAATCTTAGCCCCAACATCTCCTTTATACTTGCTGCCCAGCACCTTAAACCTGCGTCCTCTCGTAGCGACCATTTCAGCTCTGGGAATAGCCTCTGAAAATCCATTCTACCTATTCCTCTCAACATTTTATAAACCTCTATCAGGTCGCCTCTCAACCTTCATCTCTTGAGGAGAAGAGAGCGAGCTCCCTCAACCTATCTTCATAGGACATGCCTCCCAATCTAGGCAACATCCTTGTAAATCTCCTCTGCACCCTCTCGATAGCTTCCACATCCTTCCTGTAGTGAGGCAACCAGAACTGCATACAGTACTCAAGTGGGGTCTGACAAGGGTCTTATAAATTTGCAGCATTACCTCCCGATTCCTAAACTCAATCCCTCGATTAATGAAGACCAGTACACCATACGCCTTCTTTTCCACATCCTTGCAAGGCAGATCTAAGAGTCCTATGGACCCGGACCCCAAGATCCTTCTGCTCCTCAATGCTGCTAAGACCCCTACCCTTGATATTGTACTCCTTCACCCCATTGGTCCTGCCAAAATGGACCACTTGACATTTACCTGAGTTGAAGTCCATCTGCCACTTCTCCGCTCAGTCTTGCATCCTATCTATATCTTGCTGAAACTTCAGACATCTCTCCAGACTATCCACAACACCACTAACCTTTGCATCATCGGCGAACTTTCTAACCCATCCTTCCACTTCCTCATCCAGCTCATTTATGAAAATGACAAACAGCAAGGGTCCTAGAACAGATTCCTGGGGTACTCTACTGATGACCGATCTCCATGCAGAAAAAGACCCATCCACAACCACTCCCTGCCTTCTGCAGGCAAGCCAGTTTTGGATCCACAAGGCAAACGCCCCTTGGATCCCATGCCCTCTCACTTTCTCAAGAAGTCTTGCATGGAGGACCTTATCAAATGCCTTGCTGAAATCCATGTAAACCACATCCACTGCTCTTCCTTCATCAATATGTTCAGTCACATTTTCAAAGAATTCCACTAGGCTCATGAGGTACGACCTGCCCTTGACAAATCTGAGTTGACTATTTCTGATCAAGCTAAATTTCTCTAACTGCCTGTAAATCCTGTCTCTCAGGATCCTCTCCATCAACTTACTAACCGCTGAGATCAGACTCACCAGTTGGTTATTTCCCGGGCTATCCTGGCTCGCTTTCTTGATTTTGTTCAAAGTGTGATAGAATGTTGTTGTTGACCCAGGGCTGGTCTTCAGTCATGATGGTGGATGGAATGAATGTTTCAGATCGTGATGTTAAACTGTGGTAGTCTTTAATTGGCGGCATGGTAGCACAGTGGTTAGCAATGCTGTTGCTTCACAGCTCCAGGGACCTGGGTTCGATTCCTGGCTTGGATCACTGTCGGCGTGCGTTTCCTCCGGGTGCTTCGGTTTCCTCCCACAGTCCAAAAATTGCAGGTTAGGTTGATTGGCAGTGCTAAAATACGTAGGTTAGAGGGATTAGTGGGTAAAATATGTAGGGATATGGGGATAGGTGGGTATGTGGTCAGTGTAGACTCGATGGGCCGAGTGGCCTCTTTTTGTACTGCAGGATTTCTATGATAATTCTGCTGCTGGCCCGTAACCCCTCATGAATTGCTAGATATATCCCACTTAACACACTAGTGATGTCATTGGATTGGTAAGGCCTGAAATTTTGGAAGATGAAAGAAGTGGGAACTCTCAGCAATTTCTTAAAGAGAATAGACTGAAGCTGTGTCACCTAGTGCCAGCTGTAGACTCTAAGTGATGTGTCAAATTCAGAGTGTGGAGAATATGGAACAAGAAGTCTGGTTGCCAGACCTGTTGGCTGCTTTAAGTTAGCCTGAGTTTCTTTTTAATTTGATTATTTATTTCTGTTCTCCATGTTTTCATCACATTTTAAATTTACTGCCTGTCACCAAATCGCATCGCAGGGAAGCACAGGTGTGTGTCTGAGACATACAGCGCCGGGTTTGAGGGCACGGGATTAGGTTGGTACTCGGGGTGCTGGAATTCTGCGGAGTGCAAGGCAATTTATGTCTGACGCATTGACTAAGTAAGTGTTTGTTGTCATGGTAGCAGTCACAGGAAATGCTCGATGTGGCAGATTAGGTTTGAGTGCATTGCCAGGAGTGTGGATGTCTGTAATGTGGATTTAATAAACACCATAGTGAAATGCAATTATGGCTGTGCATGGTGTAAATTACCAGCATAAGTGTGAAAGTGAAACTTTTGTAAACTTTCCGAGTGGTTGAGACAACTCCATTTTTATTTGTCTGTAACCATGGTGTCTAAGACAATGTAAAACACTGATTCTTGCAAACAGGCTAATTCTCGAAGTGCTGATCCATTACTTAAGTGTGAGGGCGAACAAAAACCCTGTGCTTAAATAGTATGTTAACAGATAGAGGCACCCTACTGCGGATGCTGGAATCGGAAACAAAATGTTGGAAAATTTCAGCAGGTCTGACAGCATCTGTGGAGAGAACTAACATTTCAACTCTGGATGACCCTTTGACAGAGTTTGTAATGTGTAAACCAATCCAGGTCAGTAACATTAAATACTTTGAAGAGATTTTGTAACATTAAATACTTTGAAAAAGGAAAGATACAAATTATTTAAGAACTCATTTGCTAATCTGATGGAATTGTCCCTTTATTTGACATTTTTGATACACCTTGCTGAATTTGAGTTTTCTCATTTTTAAACTCTATAAAGAGTATGATTCTACAATATGTTAAAATTCTAGCAATAGATACATATCCTGGTATAGTATTTTGCAATATCTGAAATAATGCCTGCTTAATTTAATGGATAGGGATATATGCCCTAACCCTAACCCTAACCCTAATCTTCCCCTAACTCATCAAGCCAAGCTTCTCTTAAGGTTGCCTCTGCTCTAACCCTCTAATCTTTCTCTAATTTCTGTTCTCTCACTCCTCATGTCATTTCCAAATTCATCTTGAATATGATGCTCTATTCATATGACATGGTATATTTAAATGTTTGATATTCATATTTAAATATTTGACCATCCAGTTCCCTCCATGTTAGCTGGCAAATTAATTCTCTTTTCTCATGTAATATACCACTGCATTATCACCTCAAGTGAACAACTGACTCTTAATCCTTCAGTTCTTGTGAACTCCAGCCATCTCCAATCTTTATTTCCTCTGGAAGCCCTTGAACGGTTGTCATCTCCCAAATCCATGTCCATCTTTTTTACAATTTCATGTTTGAATTGTTGTAATCAGGGTTCCATTAGCCTCTCTTTCTTGACTTCTCTGCTACTTTTGCCTTTAAACCTTTCCCACAGTCACTTCTCCATTGAAACTTCCCTCACTTGTGTAAGGAAACAGTTAATTGAATTGACGTGAATTGCACTAATGCAATGCTAGCATTGGTTTGTCTTTTTATTGTAATAATATTAGCTTTTGGCTTTTGCTTCTTAATTAGGGATTTTTGATTTGATTCAAGTGTAGTGATCACTGAACCTTTGAACTGACACCAACCTTACAGACCAGGTAGCTTTAATATAAAGCATTTACCTATTTATTGAGAGAAGTTAATTGAAAACACGGTGTTGCATTTTGGTTTGGGGATCGTTGTAATCACATGTGGGAGTAAAGACAGAAGGTAATCCTTAATAGGAAAACAGCTGGGTAAATATTATCCATTTAATTAACGTTTCCATAAATTGAGAGAGTTAGCCGGTGTGGAATGGTGGAGTTAAAGTTCTACTTATATGAACGGCCTCGTTGAGAAATAAAATGAGAGGTCACAAGATGCCATGTTATGATCCAACAGGTTTATTTGAAATCACAAGCTTTCAGACACTGTTCCTTCATCAGGTGAAGTTTCAGAAGCGTCAGAATGGATTGAATGTTTTATCTCCAGACATTCCAAATTTTGCTCAAAAATTTTCATCGCTATGTAAATTGTTGAGAAAAGATTGTCTTTTATTTGGCACGAAGAACAGCAGTACCTCTTATACTTCTTCTAAGCACTGAAACAGTCATTATTGGAAGTACAACATTGCAAATTTATGATTCTAGGAAGTCAGCTACTCTGGAGGTAGGTGCTTCTCAGAAAGGTCTGGAGACATGCATACTACCAAATGGCAAATCTCTTTCATTTACTTCAGAATCTATGTCTGAAAGTGGGTGACATAGTGGTTTTGTCACTAGACTAGTAATCCAGAGACTCAGATTAATACTCTGGGGACATGGGTTCAAATCCCACCATGGGAGGTAATGAAATTCTAATTCAAATTAAAAGCCTAATGATGACCATGGGACTGTTGTTGATTGTTGTAAAAGATCTGGTTCACTAATGTGTTTGAGAGAATGCCACCCTGACCTCGCCTGACCTTCATGTGACTTCACAACAACTACGTGGCTAACTCTTATATGCCCTCTGAAATAGACTAGTATATGTTATTTCAAGGGCAATTAATGTTGGCCCGGCTGGTGATGTCCACATGCTATGAATGAATTTTTAAAATCTAAGTACTTCAACATTTGCTTTAGTGTTTGGAATCATGCATTTTTATATTGATTTATTTGCAAAAAAATTGTGTTGGAGACTGACCACAAGACACTGGAGATACTAAACACAAACATTTAGTAGGTTGTTTAACCCAGAGAAAGCAGAAGATGTTACTTTGGATGTACAAGTTGACTTTATTGATACCAAACTTGAAGATGTCCTCCAAATTTGTCTGGTATATTTTGTGCAGCTACAAGATAGAGTGGCAAAAGGTTCCATGCTCCAGAAATTGTGGAAAACCATTATTGAGAGATTCGGTTCATCATATCCACAAATACATGAGACCATTTTGACCTCACCAAGATAAGCTTGACAACTTCCAGAGAGTCATTTTTAAAGGCAGGCTAGTCATCGTACTGGGAATCTTTAAGACATGATGTTCTTCAACTTGTAAAAGAAGCAGTCTATTGGCAAGTTTGAACAATGATTTTGAACTTGTCATCAGAAAGTATGGGGCATGTCAAGAGTATGTGTCAATTACTACAAGGAACCATTGATTCCAGATGAAGTTTCTTTGTATTGAATTATTTCAGATCTCTTTCATGTTCACGGTACTCCTTCAGCTTCATCGCTGACTATTTTATCAAATACCCCATTATTTGACAATTGCACAACATGTTAAGCACAACTGTTGTTATCGAGAGTCCAAGAGCCTGTACTGCGCTGTATTGTTGCACATACTTTCATTTCAGTTATTTGGTATGCCTGGAGAGAACACTATGGAAAACGGTTTGTAATTTACTAGTAAGTCATTTCAGGATATATGTGAGAAGTGCAATATCTATTGCACTACTCCATCTTCTCATTACCTTAGATCGAACTCCTGGCTGAATGAATGATTCACATGGTGAAATCCCTTATTCTAAAATGTAGATAGACAAAGCAAGACCTAACATTACAATGTAATGTCAGAGATGACATCTTTGAGTCATACTATTCCATCAACAAAAGATTTCATATTCAGCAGATCAGTGCATGCCAAATTCCCTATTCTCATCCTTTCTACTCTCTCAGAAACTAGAGAATAACTTGTAAAACTTTGAGAAGATGACCACCATGAATTATAAAAATGGCCAAGTTTACAGTTGGAACAACAAGTGTGCATCCAGGTGTGTGGCAACCAGCCAAGCTGACAAGGAGTTGGAACCAAGTTTATATGAACTCATTAAAACTAAATTTGCAATGATAGGATGTAACAAAAGACAAGTCAGATCCATTCCAGCTCCTTAAATAACATGCAGTCTAATTGCATCTAGGACAAAATCCAAAGTTTAACAAGTAGCAACATTCAAGAATGACAATCTCAAAGATGAATTTGAGCAATTAAAGACACCTCCAAGTAATGGCCACGATTCTCCCATCACAAATGCAACTTTTCTGTTGGGTCATGGTGGGAGATGTGCATCACTGGCCTTGTTCAGGGATTTGCACATGCGCCAGGAATGCACATGCATCTCCGAGAAGCGAATGGTTGCTGATCAGACACATTGGAAACCAACAGGAAGGCAGGTAAGTCAAATGAATTTTTTTAACTGTATTTTAAATCTGTTTAGCAATTCATTTATTGGGAACTTTCAGTTCCTGATTGAATCTCCCAACCCACCTGGAGTAGTTCATTCCAATGGGATTTACACTAGCTCCCCACATTCAGGGAACTAGCAGGAGAGCTGGCCAGAATAAAGGGGGAGCAATCAGGACCAAAGGACAGTCTACAAGTTTGTCCTCTAAGCCAACACACTCAAATCCAGAATCAACCTAGTGAATGTCCTCTGCATCCCTTCTGGTGCCAGTATATTCTTTCTCAAGTAAGGAGATCAAAACTACATAGTACTCCAGGTGTGGCCTCACCAGCATCTTTTACAGCTGCAATATAATCTCGCTGTTTTTAAACTCCATTCCTCTAGCAATGAAGGACAAAATTCCATTTGCCTTCTTAGTTACCTGCTGCACCTGCAAACTAACTCCTTGAGATTCCTGCACAAGGGCATCCAGGTCCCTCTCCACCGCAACATGCTGCAATATTTTACCATTTAAATAATAGTCCATTTTGTTGTTATTCCTACCAAAAAGGATGATCTCACATTTATCAACATTGTACTCCATCTGCCAGACCCTCACCCATTCACTTAGATAACCTATATCCCTTTGCAAACTTTCAGTGTCCTCTGCACACTTTGCTTTTCCACCCATCTTAGTGTCAACTGTGAATTTTGACACAGTACACTTGGTCCCCAACTCCAAATCATCTATGTAAATCATAAACAATTGTAGTCCCAACACTGATTCCTGAGGCACACCAGTAGTCACTGATCACCAACCAGAAAAACACCCATTTACCCCCACTCTTGGCTTTCTGTTAGTTAACCATCTATCCATGCTAATACATTACCCATAACACTGTGCACTTTTACCTTATGTAGCAGTCTTTAGTGCAGCAACTTATCAAATGCCTTCTGGAAATCCAGATACACTACATCCACAGGTTTCCCATTGTCCACTGCACATGTAATGTTCTCAAAGAATTCCACCAAGTTAGTCAAACATGACCTGCTTTTCATGAACCTATGCTGCATCTTGCCAATGGGACAATTTATATCCAATTGATTCACTAGTAAACATGAACATGTATTTTAAATAGTAATATTTTATTGGAAGGCAGAGGAAATATTGTTAAAAAGAAAGTGGAATGGTGTAATAACTCTTTAAGGAATAGCAGCATGCCATCATTTTAAGGGAAATGTGTCATGTGATCCAGCTTCAGTTTCACTTTGGCCTGAATCAATTCATAGAAGATGTTGCCCTGTTGCTAATGTCACAAGCTTTCTATTCATGTGCATATATTCACATGCGCCTGTACTTAATAAATTAACACACAGTGTAGTTGCATAATCCCTAATCAAATTGCTTCTTATGATTCAAACACCAGCAGATAGAAGCCTAGCCTGTCCAAAATTCTTCAGAAGACAACCTGCCTTTCCAGGTATTAGTCTGGTAAATCTTCTCTGGAATGCTTCCACCACGTTTACATACTTCCTTAAAAGGAGACCAATACTGTAACATACTACTCCAGATGTAGTCTCACCAATGCCTTGTATAACTGAAGCATAATGTTAGGCACCAGATCAGAAACTCCAAGGTATATAATGAACTTAGACTAGACTCCAACTTTTTTTTTGATTTTGACATTAGTATGAGGATAGGGTGTTTCACTCCAGGTATAATTCTATTAATACACTACAAAACTTATATCAAAATAAACCTTAATAACACAGTTTAAATATAATGAGTAAATTAGCTTAACTTTTACCAAAAGAAATACTTAAAACATGACAAGATACAATTTTTAAGTGCCCTTTGACTATTTCTATCAGTTCCAATTTAAACAACATTCCACATAGACATAAACTCCTTTTCAAGATCAATTGGCAAACTACAGGCTTACATGTTGGTATGTATGCTGCCATTCCTCAAAGCTCCAGAACACCTCTGGAGAGAGATAGACCTATTTTCTGAACTACCGTCATCAGAGAGTGAGAGAGAGAGAGAAGACCTTTTGCTCCTTGCAGACCCAAGCAGGAAACTTCCTGCTTATCTCTGTAACCTGAGCTGCTCCCATTAGCATATGGTTCAGATCTGTCAATCAATCTAAACAAGTCCTACTCTGAAACACTAGGAAAACTCCACAAAATAAAACGGCTGCATTAACTCAGATGAAACAAACAGTGCAATATCTTGGATCAAGCATTCTTCTACATTGTCAGCACATTGGCTGCCTGGAGCAGACATATTGGCACTATTTAAACAGAGTTAAATTTTCATATATCCTTCACAATAACCATCATATAAATGTATTTCTTAAAGGCACAGTATCATCACAATAACCTTCCTACTTCTGTATTCAATTACTCTCTCATTAAATGATAACATTCTATTAACTTTCCTAATTACCTTTTGTAACTGCATACTAACCTGTTGCAATTTATGCAGTAGGACATCTAGATCTCTCTGCACCTCAGAACTCTGTAATCTCTTATCAATTAGATAATATACTTTTTTTATTCTTCATGCCAAAATTTTCCCACCAGATCTTTACCATCACTTAACCTATCAAATCCCATTGTAAACTCCTCATGTTCTCTTCATAACTTACTTTCCTACTTAAATAACTGGATAAAAGCAAATTATTGCAGATGCTGGAATCTGAAACCAAAGAGAAAATGCTGGAAAATCTCAGCAGGTCTGGCAGCATTTGTAAGGAGAGTAAAGAGATGATGTTTCAAGTCCCAGATGATCCAATATCAAAGTTTTGACATAGGGTCATCTGGACTTGAAACGCCAGTACTTTTCTCTCCTTACCGATGCTGTCAGACTTGCTGAGATTTTCTAGCACTTCCTCTTTTGGTGACTTTCCTGTTAATCTTTGTGTCATCAACAACAATCTCTTTGTCCCTTTGTTTATATAATTGCAAAATATTAAGTAATGTTCCAGCATTGACACCTGTGGCACACCACTTGTTACATCTTGCCAAACAGAAAATGGCCCATCTACTCCTATTCTGTTAGCCAGCCGTGCAACTTTTTTTCTTTTCGGATAATGATTCAACTCTTCTTAAATGCCATGACTGAATCTGCCTCCATCAAACTCTCAGAGTATACCAGATCCTAATCACGCATTGAATAAAAAAAGTTTTTCTCCTGTCATTGCTTCTTTTCCCAATTATTTTAAATTGTGCCTTCTGGTTCATAATCCTTCCGCCAATGGGAACTACTCTCAGTCCCCTCATGATTTTGAATATCTCTATCCAATCTTCTCTCCACTTTCTCTTCTCCGAGGAGAATGGTCACAATTTCTTCAATCTATCTAACTGACTGAATTTCCTCATCCTTGGAGCCATTGGCAGCTTGTTTATGCTCTACTTGGTTTATGTCATCAGTATTTACTGTTGAAAAAGGCATGGATGTTAGAGAACTTGGGGAAATAAATAGTGATGTCTTCAGGAACGTACAAATTACAGGGAAGGAGGTGCTAGAAGTCTCAAGTTGCATTAAAATAGATAAATCTCCAAGACTTGATGAAGTTTATCCCAGGACAATGTGGGAGGCTAGGGAGGAAATTGCAGGTCCCGAAGCAGATATATTTGAATCATCTACAGCCACACATGAGGTACCTGAAGATTGAAGGGTGGCAAATGTTGTGTCTTTGTTTAAGAAGGGCGAAAGGGAAAAAATAGGGAACTACAGGCTGGTGAGCCTAACTTCTGTAGTGGGTAAGTTGTTGGAAAGTATTCTGAGGGACAGAAGGCAAGGAGAGGCATGGACTGATTAGAAACAGTGAGCATGGCTTAGTTGTGGAAAATCATGTCTCACAAATTTGATTGAGTTTTTTGAAGGGGCAGTCTAGAAGATAGATGAGGGCACTGCAGTCAACGTTGTCAACATGGACCTTAGCAAAGCCTTTAACAAGATACTGTGTGGTAGGTTGTTGCATAAGGTTAAATCTCACGGGACCCAGGGTGAAGTAGCCAATTGGATGTAAAATCGGCTTGATGACAGAAAACAGAGGGTGGCTGTAGAGGGTTATTTTACAAATTGGAGGCCTGTCTCTAGCAGTATGTCTTCGAGTTTAGTACGGGGTCCATTGTTAATTGTCATTTATATTAATGCTTTGGATGTGAATTTAGGAGGCATGGTATGTCAGTATGCAGATGATACCAAGATTGATAGCACAGTGGACAGTGAAGAAAGTTCTCTAGGATTGCACCAGGATCTTGATCAATTGGGCCATTGGGTTGACAAATGGCAGATGGAGTTTAATTTAGATAAATGGCTAGGTGATACATTTTGTTAGATTGAACCAGAGCAGGACTTACTCAATGTGAATAAATGTGTGGATGGTCCATTTTGGCAGGATCAATGGAATGAAGGAGTATAATATCAAGGGTAGGAGTCTTGGCAGTGTTGAGGAGAGAAGGATCTTGGGTCCGGGTCCATAGGACTCTTAAATCTGCCCCGCAAGTGGAGGATGTGGTCAAGAAGGCATATGGTGTACTGGCCTTCATTAATAGAGGGATTGAATTAGGAGTCAGGAGGTAATCCTGCAACTTTATAAGACCCTTGTCAGACGCCACTTGGAGTACTGTGTGCAGTTCTGGTCGCCTCACTATAGGAAGGATTTGGAAGCTATTGAGAGGGTGCAGAGGAGATTTACAAGGATGTTGCCCGGATTGGGGGGCACGCCTTTTGAAGGTAGGTTGAGAGAGCTAGACCTCTTCTCCCTGGAGAGACGAAGGTTGAGAGGCGATTTGATAGAGGTTTATAAGATGTTGAGAGGCATAGATAGAGTGGATTCTAGGAGGTTATTTCCCAGGGTTGAAATGGTCGCTACAAGAGGACACAGGTTTAAGGTGCTGGGAGGCAAGTACAGAGGAGATGTTAGAGATAAGTTTTTCACTCAGAGGGTAGTGAGTGAATGGAATCGGTTGCCATCAGTGTAGTAGAGGCAAACTCGCTGGGGTATTTTAAGAGACTTCTGGATGTGTACATGGGATTTAATGGGATTGAGAGTTACAGATAGTTCTATGGCCTGGTAGGTACTGGTATGATTGGCACAACTTGTGGGCCGAAGGACCTGTTTGTGCTGTAGTGTTCTATGTTCTATGTACTCAGTTAATGGTAGGGCATTGGGAAGAGTTATGAAACAAGAGATCCAGGAGTACAGCCTCATAGCTCATTGAAAGTGGAATCACAGATGGACAGAATGATGAAGAAGGCATTCAGCGTGTTTGGTTTATTGGTCATGGCATTGAAAATTGGGAAATTTTGTTGAAGTTTAAAAGACATTGGTAATGCCATATTTGGAATACTGTGTACTGTTCTGCCCACCCTATTGTAGAAAGGATATTATTAACCTAGAAAGAAAGCAGAAAAGATTTACTAGAATGCTAGTGGGATTTGATGCTTTGAGATAGAAGGAGAGGCTGGATAGGTTGGAACATTTTTCCCCTGGAGAATAGGAGGCTTAAGGATGATCTCATAGAAGTCTATAAAACAATGAAGGACATAGATAAGGTAGATTGTTAACATCTTTTCCCAAATGTAGGAGAGTCTAAAACTAGAGGGCATAAATTTAAGGTGAAAGGGAAGAGATACAAAAGAGTCGACATGGGAAGTGTTTTCATTCAGAGCATGATGACTGTCTGGAACGAGCTCCATAGGCAGTAGTAGGGGTGCGTACAATTCTTTCTTTTAAAAACATTTAGTTACATGGGTAACATTGATATAGAAGGATTTGGGCCAAATGCAAGCAATTGGGACTAGCTTAATGGGAAAAACTGAATGGTAAGAACAAGTTGGCCGAAGGGCATGTTTCTATACTGTAAATCTCCATGATAGATGACATACCAACCACTTTTGGCATGGGCAGTGTATTGTCAAGGTCAATTGGCTTGGTAACAAGCCTAATTGACTCTTGATTATCTATTTAAACATGATGAGTGGACTTCCAATTTTGGCACTCATCTACCCCTCACATGATGGGGGTGATCTTGGATGGGTGGTATGTCGTCTATGCCCTTTCTATATTGGAATAACGCCCAGTGGCAGCAAGTAAAATGCAGCCCAATATCTTTTTCTTCACTCAGCACACCCACCCTTTCCTTATTTTACTTTAATTAATATATCTGTACAACTGTTACCAAAAATTTTAATTTTGTCAGTTCATAGGGTTCTGGTTCTCAGACTATAATGAATATCCAGGAATCAAAATTCAGAATTTTGACACTTAGATGAAGTGTGACTTCAGTGTTTGTTAACACTTTTTTTTGTCTGTTATTACCATTTTTAGCACTGAAGCCTGCTCCTGACACTTTTAATCCAAATGCAATCTTTCTCCAGTATGAAGTTTTGTTCTTCTACTTTAGATTGCAGCTTTTCTGAAAAAATTGGCAACTGCAAAACGATTTGTAACATGTCAGAATGGCCATATTTATCTAAAGGATGACATCACCTTGTTCTGTAGGTAGAGTTTGTCTAGAAAACAACCATCACCGACGTGTTTTGTAATAAAGATAACTCTTTGACATTAGCAACTGATTACCAACAACTATCATGTTTATACATTGACTCTTTGTAGCCTTCAGATTTCCAGATTTCTTGGCTGAAATTGTTCCGATATTGTCAAACCTGGCTCATACACAGTTGCTTCTGTTGGAGATCTTTCAGATTCCAGTCTCAGTGGACCTCACTTAGTTGTCTTCAAGGGATGAGCTTGCCGGTACAGCTGGATTGTGAAGGAGAAGAGGAAGGTGGCCAGATGGATTATTTCCCATATTGCTTACGAGCCACTAGTGGTGAGGCAGCTAGGGATTAGTATTTATAGTGTGGTTATTATTGTGGTCATGGCAATATTCATAGCTGCTGTACACCAGGATGCTAAGTGAGGAACAGGCATGCAGTTGGGGGATAGAAACAAAAAAAGCTAATTTTGAAGATGAATTTGAAATTAATTACTGGGCCAGAATTTCCTTCTAATTTTTAATGCAATAATAATATATAGGCTACGGTGCAATATTCTTTCCTAGGTAAATTTGCAGATGAGTGACTTACATAGAACATAGAACATAGAACACTACAGCACAGAACAGGCCCCCCGGCCCTCGATGTTGCGCCGACCAATATAAAAAGCAATGCCCCTCCAAACCAAACCATTCCCTTCTCTTCCATATACCCATCAACTAACCTCCCAAACGCCACCAAACTTGGCGCATCCACAACCGCCGCAGGCAGGGCACTCCACCTCCGAACCACCCCCCGGGTAAAGAACCCACCTCTGACATCCGTCCTATAACTATCACCCCTTAATTTAAAGCTGTGTCCCCTCGTGCTAGCTTTTTCCATCCTAGGAAAAAGGCTATCACTATCCACCCTATCTATACCTCTAATCATCTTATATGTTTCCAGATCATTTATAAAAATTACAAACAGCAGGGGCCCCAAAACAGACCCCTGAGGTACACCACTTGTCACGGAATACCAGTTTTACCTGAATTTCCTGAGCATTCCCCACTGTTCCTGAGTTATGCCTGCCAAAAGCTTACTGATCGCATTATCATAGCTTCACCTCACTCAATGCACCAGAGAATGCAGTTTGAATAGTCTGGATGATTATACTATTTTCATGATTAAGCAGTCCACAGGTTTTTATGTGATTTTCTCCAGTAGCAAAACCACCTCCATGTGATGGGTATCTGCTTATTGATGGTATTCTGGTGCTCTGATGACAACTATATCAGGATTATACCTGTTAGTTCCCTCCAACGTGGACCCTGCCACAGCTTTCAGAGAATGTACTCAGCTTCCTTAGAACTGGAAGGCAGCATATATCTAAAGAATCCCCGAGCTGCATGGTGGCACAGTGGTTAACAGCACCATTAGCCAGGGTTCAGTTCCAGCTTTGGTGACTGTGTGGAATTTGCACATTCTCTTTGTGTCTACATGGATGCTCTGGATTCCTCCCATAGGGGATTAGGTTGATTTGCCCTGCTAAATTGCCCATTAGTGCCAGAGGGATTAGCAGAGCAAGTATGTGTGGTTATGGAAATAGAGCCTGGGCGGAATTATTGTCGTTATAGACTCAGATAACCTCCTTATGCACTGTGGGTATTCTACCTACCTGCCATTGGCAGGAGGCTGACTCATTACCCAGTGACCTCTTCAAGCCAAGTGTAAAGTGGCCCCTATCCCTTCTTCAGATAGGGAGTCCAATTGTAGTCCTGTGTTAGCTCTTACTTTAGTAATTGTAAGAACCCCAAGTTGGACGCATACTGCTGATTGAGCAGGAACGTGTGGCAATATGAGACATTGAGAATCCCTGCCTCTGGTTCCACACTTGGAGCTGCCACTTGGTGGTTGGGACTGACTTTGTAATTACATTTGCAGATTAAGTTCTCATGAGCCCCGAGGACTATGATGCCAGATTTTAATACATGTCCAACAATTCAATGGTGCAAGGTCAATTTGAGTTTGTAACATTCACATTTGTTTCCATTTAACCAATGTGTTCGCACAATTGCTGAAACATCTGTGAAGGTAACAGGATAAATAGAAACTGTATTCGCAGCTCTGCTATACTGATTAAAATTGTCCCATTGAACCAAAAGAACATGAAAAAGTATTTCCAGATAATGCTGATTTTAAATATATGTTACGATTCACTGGTTTATGTTGAAAAACATGGTGATGTTACAGCCATATGGTTTCACCATATGGGAGGTGTAAATTAAAGCAACATTTGAAAAAAGGCCAAAATTCACAAGTTTGGGAAACAATGAAACGAAAAAAATTAGGTTCCATTTTCCCCTTTACTTCATCAAATTCAAGGTATCTGAAATAAATTAAAGCAGTCAGCAGTGATACAGGCAAAAAAAGACATCTTTGGCATATCCAACAGCCAGTAGTATATAAAGGAGAACTCTTCTGTCATGATAAGGGGTTGCTGGGAATGGTTAGATGGTGAATGTTTTTATTAAAAGAATGTTTGCTTTACAATCACAGAATTGTCCTAAAATGAAAGATTGTATTTCTGAAATGACTTGTAGCCATTCTGCCTCTTCCAGCTTCTCAGTGACCAAAGCCATTCCCATTTAAACATTTTAACCATGTGGAAGTTGTTAGGGATCAGATCAGAAACGCCAAGGTATATTGTGAAGTGAGACTAAACCCCAATTTTCGTTTTTTGACATTAGTGTGAGGATAATGGGCAGCGTGGTGGCACAGTGGCTAGCACTGCTGCCTCACAGCATGGACCCGGGTTCAATTCTGATCTTGGGTGACTGTGGGGAGTTAGCACTTTCTCCCCACATCTGCATGGGTTTCCTCTGAGTGCTCTGGTTTCCTCTCACAGCCTTAAAATGTGTGGGTTAGGTTAACTGGCCACACTAAATTGACCCTGGTGTCAGGAGAATTAACAGGAGAAATGTGTGGGATTATGGGAATAAGGCTTGGGTGTAATTGTGGTTGGTACAGATTTGATTGGCCAATGGCTCCATCCTGTACTGTAGGAATTCTATGAAACCACTTAAAAAAAAGATATGGTGAGGAACATATTCCTCACAAAAAACATGTTATACATACATTTCTTAAAGGAATAATATTAACACATACGTAAAGATTGGTGCTGGGTATTTGTCTCATCATGGAGCTTGCTTTCTAACAAATATCTTTTGATGTCACAATATTTTAAATTTTTCATAGGTCAAGAAAAGTGATCATCCTTTTTTAAAATTAAAAAGCAAAACCTCCATAATTCTTTTCCCTCATCACAACCCTTGCTGGCATACATTTTTCCTGATCAGAAGGACTGGTCCAGGAAATCTTCCAAACTTCAGTATTGGAATATTTTTGATTATTTATTATATTTGTTATTTGTAATCATTGTAGCATGAAATATGTTTTCTAATGTAAAATATTGAATTCACAGTATTACAGAGTAGATATAGCACAGACAGAGATCATTTGCTCAGTGTAGGAAACACTTCCCCACATTCTCCTCTTTATCCTGCATATTCATGCTTTCAGATAATAATCTACTTCTCTGTTTGAATGTCTCAATTGCATCTGCTTCCAGCATACTTTTGGAGAGCATTCCAGATCCTAACCACTTGCTGTGTGCAGAGGTTTTCCCTCACCTCCCGTTTTTTTGCCAACATGTTAAATATGTATCCTCTTGTCCTCAATCCTTCTACTAATGGGAACAATTTTTTGCTGTCTAATCTGATCAGATTGTAATAATTCACTGTTCCTTCATTGAATCAAGGAAGAATCAGTGGTTGTTCTTCCTTAACAGAGGTTTATTCACAAAACCCAGGGAACACAGAGGAGGTGATGGCATAGTGGTATTATCGCTAGACTATTAATCCAGAAACTCATGGGCACTGAGGTTCAAATCCCGCTACGGAAGATGATGGAATTTGGATTCAATATAATCTATCTGGAATAACTTCACCTAATGAAGGAGCAGTGCTCTGAAAGCTTGTGATTTCAGATAAACCTACTGGATTATAACCTGTATAATCCAGTAATGTGATCATGTGATCTCTTATCTGGAATTAAGAATCTACTGATGACTAGGAAGCCATTGTCAATTGTTGGAAAGACCCATCTGCTTCACTTATGTCCCTTAGAGAAGGAAATCTGTTATCCTTAGTTGGTCTGGCCTACATGTTAGCCACAGGTTGACTCTCAGCTTATCCCTGAAATGACCTAGCCTAGGACAACTAGAGATGGGCAATAAATGCTGGCCAGCCAGTGACATCCATGTCCCATGAATGAATTAAAAAAAACAGGCAGGGGCTTCCTTATATAAAAGCAAAATACTGCAGATGTTGGAATCTGAAACAAAAACAGAAAATACTGGAAAATCCCGACAGGTCTGACATTGGTGGAGAGAGAATAGAGCCAATGCTTTGAATCTGGATGACCTTTTGTTAGAGCTGACTCCCTTTTCCTTTTTGCACATAAATGGAAAGTAGTTCTTAAATGCACTTGAGAATAATGCCATAACCTTTTCCCAATTGATAACAGCTGTTCTCACAAACAACTAGACCAATGCACATCAATGTGACAGGATTGAAACATTAACATAGATCTCATATGATTTTGAATACTGTCATCACTGGAGGTGACTCAACATGGCTCCAAAAACAAGAAGTGTTTATTAAACCAAGATAACTATTTATCCTATAAAAATATGATAGAAATGCTATACAGGTCTGCTGTCTTGTCATCCCTAGCTCCAACTGAATTCCTCCCAGTCCCCAGGATATGGGCTGTCCCTCCAATAGACCCGGCTTCCTGCACTTGCATTACACAGGGTCTGGCCCGATCACATAGCAATCAGAGGATTGCCCCTTAAAGGGGCTACATTACCAGAAATACCTCTCGCCAATCTCCACTGAAGTCTCACTTTCCTGAGGAAAACATTCCCAGCTTCACCAATTTACATGAAGTTCCTCATTCCTGGAACCATTCTTGTGAATCTTTTCTGCCCCCTCTCTATTGCCTTCACATGCAATCATATAATCACAGAAATCTCACAGTGGAGAAGGAGACCTTTTGACCCACTGAGTCTGCACCAATGACAATTCCACCGAAGACTAATCCCCGTCACCCCACATATTTACCCGGCTAATCCCTCTAATCTACGCATCCTGTGAAACAAAGGAGCAATTTACGTAGAACATAGAACATAAAACATAGAACACTACAGCACAAACAGGCCCTTCGGCCCACAAGTTGTGCCGATCATACCAAGTACCTACCAGGCCATAGAACTATCTGTAACTCCCAATCTCATTAAATCCCATGTACTCATCCAGAAGTCTCTTAAAAGACCCCAGTGAGTTCGCCTCTACCACCACTGACGGCAGCCAATTCCATTCACTCACCACCCTCTGAGTGAAAAAATTACCTCTAACATTTTCTTTGTACTTGCCCCCCAGCACCTTAAACCTGTGTCCTCTCGTAGCAACCATTTCAGCCCTGGGAAATAGCGTCCTAGAATCCACTCTATCTGTGCCTCTCAACATCTTATAAACCTCTATCAGGTTGCCTCTCAACCTTCGTCTCTCCAGGGAGAAGAGATCTAGCTCTCTTAACCTATCTTCATAATGCATGCCCCCCAATCCGGCAACATCCTTGTAAATCTCCTCTGCACTCTCTCAATAGCTTCCACATCCTTCCTAGAGTGAGGCAACTAGAACTGCACACTGTATTCCAAGTGGGGTCTGACAAGGGTCTTATAAAGTTGCAGCATTAAATCCCGACTCCGAAATTCAATCCCTCTATTAATGAAAGCCAGTACACCATATGCCTTCTTGACCACATCCTCTACTTGCGGGGCAGTTTTAACAGACCTATGGACCCAGACCCCAAGATCCTTCTGCTCCTCAACACTGCCAAGACTCCTATCCTTGATATTATATTGCTTCATCCCATTGGTCCTGCCAAAATGGACCACCACACATTTATTCGCGTTGAAGTCCATCTACCACATCTCCGCCCAGTCTTGCATCCTATCCACGTAACCCATATATCTTTGGAGCGTGGGAGGAAACTGGAGAACCCAGAAGAAACCTACAGAATCATGGGGAGAATGTACAAACTCACACAGGCATGATCCAAGCTGGGAATTGAAACCGGGTCCCTGGCTCTGTGAGACAGCGGTGCTGATCACTGTGCCACCATGCCACCCCATAGAATCACTATTGCAATTTTCCTCAACTGTGTCTACATACTTTTTTAAAGAAGGGTGTAATATTCTTCGATTCCCTGGCACTACCAATGGATCAGTTCCTCTACAATTTCCTTTCCCATTCCTCTCATTAACAATGGATAAATCTCAGCTGGTCTTAGCATCTTATCATCTGGAAGTACTGACAGCATACGCAAACCTCCTCCTTATCAATTTTAAACCCTTCCAGTGTCTGAATAATCTCACCTTTCACCATGGCCTGTATAGTATCATGTTTCTTGATAAAAATAGATGCAAAGTATTCATTTAATGCCTCAGCTATGTCCCTGCCTCCATATGTAAATCCCCTTTGAAGCTCCCTAACCCTCCTGGACCTTTAATTGTATCTTTTTCTTCCTGTTTTTGTCTCTTCTGAGTCATCCTTCCTCTCCAGCACAGCAATGGTCTCCTTAATCAATATTGCTATCTTTCTTATCTTACGCAAATACTTTGTATCCAGAAATATTTAATACTCAGGCCTGCCTTTCTTTGACCAGGTATCTGTTATCGCCACCTCATATTTCCACATGGTAATTTGTACCAGTAGCTCACCAATCTTATTTAACACACTCCACACTAAGTTACAATTAAAGAAAGTGTGATTTAAAAAAGAAGAATTCTGTATTGTAAGACATTACTTGTTATGTCTTGGAATGCTGTTTACAGCAGTTGAGGGAAATTGCAATAGTTATTCTAATAAAAATTGGTCAGTTATTTCCTTCAGTTGTAGAATATATTCCACTTAATTATAGTCTGTTTTGACAGCCCAAGAAAATAATTAAACTACTCACAAGAGAGCTTTCCAAGTATAATTATTTATACAGCCCCTCTGTGCAATTGAAGGCCTTGTTTCATGCTTGACAGGAAGTCTGAAAATTGCAGTGTTGCACAGGGAATGGAGACACAATGTAAGAGATCTTGACTGGTTCTTAGTTAGCATCTAGAATTTCTACAAGTGTTCACCTAAGAAAATGGGCTTATATTTTTGGTTCATGAAATGGAGCTGGTTTGAGACATTCAAAGAGACAATTGCAGTAGCTATGAGCATAGATCAAGGATATAGCAATACTTTCAAGGGCAGCATATGGAGGAATGGGAGAGTGCAGGTGACATCATTGCTAGGAGTGGGAAGGTGTCAAAGGTGGACTTTTAAGAGAGATGGTGTCAATTTTGAAAGTTTGGAGAGAGAAATCTTCACAATATCACCAGAGTGGGAGCCAGTAAAGAATTATGGATAGTTAGGAGCTTTGTGCGAATGGGTTTGACAGAAAAAAGAGATAGGTTTCACAAATTAAATTAACTTGAAGGGGGTATGGATGTAGATGAGGGAGAAGCTAGACAACGATTGGCTTTCAGCGCCAGGATTAGGGTGAATTATACTTTTTAGTGTTTACCAATGTTTTGTTCTTCACTTTCCAACTTAATTATAATTATTTATTTCAACTAAAACCTAAGCAAATACTCACCATTCTATAACGGATATGATTGTGTAATTCTAACCTACATAAGTTCTTGGGCAGTGGAATCTAAATATTAAGAAACAGGAAATAAATCTGTTTAGATGAACCGTTGTGTGCAAATGAATAAATAAAACTGTGACTTCAGTTTATGTTGTGGTAAATTTAGATTACCTGCACAATAATCAAACATTTTTAATCTTATACATTACCATGTGATAGTACTGGAGTTAATCTTCAATAGTGCCATTGGATTATGTACAAAAAATAAGTGACTGTGCAAAAATATCAGGCACTAATACAATAGTTCAGAGGTGAAGACTTCTTTTTAAAAAATATCAATTCGAGCCAACAAATCAAGTTAGTGATGGATTGATAAGCTACAAATGGAGGTAAATGGAACATGGTTCATCATGACTTAATCACAAAGTGAAATCACGTAGAATGAACAACTCCAAATTACCTATCAGAAAAACTGATATTAAGCAGAAGGTAACTTGGTCTTGACTGGACAGATTACATTTACTTAAAAATAGATACTTCCTTACCATGTTATATGTGGACCAAATAACTGCAAATGCAATGCTTCAAACAAGTCTTATATCTTGAATCAATCACAGGAGGAGAAGTCACGCAAACTGTCTTCCTAACATTGTATGAGTCATCATCTGGACATATCCTGTTGAAGACATTTCTATTTCACTCCCTGTTGTACCAGTAAGTCATGAAACACGTCAGGAAAATGCTTTGCTCATTACTAATGATGAAGGACTTGGAATGAATGAGTTATTCAGCTTCTGGGTTTGTTTTGCAGCACCATAGGATCCTGATCAATATCTGCGCAGTCTGTCTACAATGTCACCATGAGGTCTTGCAACAGTTAGTCACATTGAGCTGCTTTCTGACTATTGTGGAACTATCCTCAAGTTACAGTTTGAATTTTATTATGAGTTCCTATGTCGAGCTGAGCAATGTCAGAATTTATCTTTGCCTTCCCATGTAAAGATTACCTCATCATTAATGCACTTTGAATCAAATCCTGAATTCTTCATTTCATGTAAAATAATTTAGCTCAGAATTCAGAGTAAACTGGAAAAGAATCCATGTAGTCATAATTTGGTGAACAGTACACCTTAATTTGAAGAAGTAACAATTGAAACCCTCTAGCATATTACATCAGACTTTAAAATGGGCAAAGTCCCTCATGAAGGATAATTTGTCAAAATCAAAGGTTTGGGGAGCAATTCTCCCAGCCCGCTGCGCAATGGGCCAGGAGACATCAGCAGAGGCCATTTAGTGGACTCTCTGCTGGGTGCCACAGCCTCCATATATCTCCGGTTGCAGGTTTTTTGAAGTCATCAGCTCTGTGTTGGAAAATGGCGCAGAGCTGATTTAAATATTGTAATTAGAATGTCATTAGTGGGACCGACACGGAGGCCTGCTAGTGCCTTTCCCGCAGTGGGGTTGACTCCTGCTTCCCACTAATGGGAAAGAAGCATCCCCACTCTGCTGGATTGAACAGAGGCCATTGAAGCTCCACAGGAGGTCATGGGTAAGCGGATGTCCCCTGGGTAGTGCCAGCCTGACAGTCCCAGCCTGGCCCCCTGGCATTGCCAAAGGGCATCAGGCAATGCCAAGGGGTGGGACCAGAGAGGGTGAGGCTTATTGGGGCAGGGCATATGGGGGACTGATTATTGGGGATGGAGGTGCGTTCCACTGCCACTCACCATTGGGATCAATGGTAAGGGAGGAAAGGGGGTAATCGGTCTGGTCATCTGGATGGGGGGGTCAGAGGGTCAGGGCTGCTGTGTGTGTCAGGGCTCCCCGGGGGACAGTCTGTACTGCTGGGAGTAGGGGTGCTGAGGAAATTGGGGTTGCTGGGGTCAGGAATTGGAGAGATCGGGGGCTGGTTGTGGGGGGAGGGAGTATGGGGTGAGGGGACATCAAGGCTTGCCCAGAGAGGTCCGGAGGGCAGTGATTGGAAGGCCAGCAGTGTGGGGCCATTGCGCATGTGCTGATCTCCGTTCTAACAGATTGGCACATGCACAGTGGCCCACTCAGCGCTCTGCTGCCGGATTCTCCATCAGGAATAGGTTCCGCATCCAGATTTTCAGATGAATCTTGTTAAGGCACTCTGCAACGCTCAGAGTGTCAGAGTTTAATTCTGAAAATCACGCTTAAAAAATCGGTGGGGTTCCAGTTTTCATGTGACTTTGGCACTTTGAATTTTTTTGAGGGAATTGTCTCATCGGAGATACAGAGTGAGCCACAAGAGTGGTAAAGTAACAAGGTGTGCTCTTAGGCTAATTGGCAAAATAAATTCTCCCTAAATTGTCTCAAATTTGGTTTTTTAATCCATAGATCTATAAACATAAACAGGGATCATGGGTAGAGGTGGGAACATCGGGGTGGTGGCGTGGGCTCGTTGGGCCAAAGGGCCTGTTTCCCGTGATGTTTTGTTCTTTGTTCTTTGTAAGGTGAATGGTAGCAAACAACACAACGACAATAAAACTCATAGTTGCATTGTGCCTTATTCTTGGTGCTACAGATTCTAAAAGTTGCTGTTGCAGCACTTAGACAGGCAGGATTGTACTAAATATCATTTTGGGTACATTGTATAAAGTTAATTTGAAACCATTGATACTATTTTGGATCTCAGCACTCCAACTCATGCTCCCTCTTAACTTTGCACAGCTGAAAGCATGTTTAGCAGTGAAAAGGACTCCCACAGGGGCTATTTAAAGGGATGATTAACTACTGAAATGTAGTTGTTGATTGAATCCTACTATCTGCTGGTGAGCCTATAGAAGGGTTTCCTGGTTTATTTCATATTACTGAAGTCTACATGAAGTGGCATGTAGCATGCTGAAGGATTTTGTCCTGACTTCACAGGTTTTGCTTGGACCACTTGCTCCCAGTTATGGATCCCTTAAGATGGCAGTATGACAAGGTACTGCAGAAGACAAATTGCCTGAAGATGGAGGAAGCAGAGGGGGTGGGAAAGAAGGGCTTTCAGCAGAAGGCCATACCTGTTGCAATCCAAATTCTAGTTTCAGAATAGGGAACACAGAAGATGGCCAGTGGCTGGGATGGTGGTTCCATCAATGTTGCAACAGATAAGCTTTGCAATATCTCCCAGTTCCTCATCCAATGCTGCAAGAGGGAGGTGATTTTATGTTAGGTATATATATACAAATGGGTATTTACGTATACGCTGGGACTGGTTTTGGGGTAGGTGGGACCTGTACAGGCAAAACCTTAGCAGGACCAGGACCAGTATCCACACTGGGACATTTTAAAGTTGAAGTTTTTTTTTAAAGTTTATTTATTAGTCACAAGTAAGGCTTACATTAATGCTGCAATGAAAGTACTATGAAATTCCTCCAGCTGCCAGTTCAGATCAATGTACCCAACCAGCACCTCTTTCAGACTGTGGGAGAAAACCAGAGCACCCAGAGGAAACCCACACAGACACGGGGAGAACGTGCAGACTCCTCACACGCATGTCCCTGGTGCTGTGAGGCAACAATGCTAACCACAGCACTCATGATGTTGGAGATGGTTTAGTCTAGCTTGGCAGGTAGATAGAAAACGGAGGGAATTCAAATAGGAGAGAAACAAAGCTGGTATTGGGAAGAAGAAAAGTAGTAACAAAATTTAAAGGTCGTGGGAGAAAAGGCCAGCAGCATATAGGGTCAAAATACAGATAAATATTAAACAGACAAAACTAAAACCTCTCTGTCTGAATGCACACAGCATTCACAAAAAAATAGATGAATTGAAGGCACATATGGAAGTAAACAGAAATGATCCAGTTGTCATTATGGAGACATGACTACAGGGTGATCAAGGCTAGGAAATAAACATTCCAGGGTATTGAACATTTAGGAAGGATGGGTATAAAAGGAAAGGAGATGGTGTAGCACTGTTATTAAAGAATGAGATCAGTATGTTAGTGAGGGAGAATCTTAGATCTAAAGGTGACAATGTAGAATCAGTCTGGGTCAAACTAAGAAACAGCAAGGGGCAGCAAATATCAGATGTAGGGCATTGTGTAAATAAGAGATGCATGTCACAAGGATATTACAATAATGATAGAAGAGTTTAATCTACATATAAAGAAATGGTAGGAAGCTAAATAAATACTTTGGCCAGGACTTTCTAGTCCTGTCATGGCTGGACCTGCTGCAGGAGAGTTGATGGCTCATCCACATGTCCATTGACTTTCGGTGGGGTTAATGGACAGAAAATAGAGAGTAGGAATAAATGGATTATTAACAGGTCAGCAAGCCCTGTCAATGGGGAATGCAGGATCAGTTCTTAGGCTGGAGCTATTCATAAACTCTGGGAGGTATTTTAGCACTTTTTGTCTAAGTGCTGGGTGGATTTAAAGCTGGGAGAGTTTCAGATCTGTACTTTGGGTGTGTTTTAGGCCCTTCCCAGACTCACTCTGCCTGTAAAATTCTGAGTAAGCCTGTTGCTGATTGCAGGAGCCTGTGGACTTAATGCTCTCGGAGGGAGTAAATGCACATGTGCAGGCCTCTGATGCTGTGCATTAGCTGTAGCAGGGGTCTGACAGACAAAGAGACAGCTTTCAGGTCCCTGCAGGCTGATTGCGGATCCCCTCCCTCCTCCACTGATCTCATCCCTGCAGCCCTTCCCCACTGATCGCTGCAGAGAAGCAGTGGGCCTCTTCTTCTTCCCTTCCCCCACCGATCGCTGCAGAATGGCAATGAGCCTCCTCTCCTTCCTTTCTCCCACTGATCATTGCAGAATGGAAGGAGGTTCCTTCTCCCTCCCTCTCCCTGCTGATCACTGTAGATTGGCAGCAGGACCCCTTTCACCATTGGCCTGCCGCACGGGCCTCTCCCCAATTATCCCGTCTCCAGTGGCCTCTCCTCCCATTAGCCCCACCCGTTGGTACTGCCCAGTGAACATTTCCCAGGTGCCAGATGCCAAGGTGACATTGTCATTTGTCCTCAGCCACCCTGGGAGGTCTCAATGGCTTCCAATTCCACCGTGAGGCCAATTCCATTATGCCTTTTTCACCATGTATTCCTCACCTACAAGAACCTTTCCCAGCATGATCATAAAGACAAGTGAGCCCGGACGATTGAGCACTGGCCCGGTAAGCAGATATTAAACAGCATTTAAATAAATTTCAATACGTTAATTTCCTCTCACTCATTTCTGGTGAAAAGCTACCATGCTGGAAATCCAGTGCTCATAAAATGGCACTGGTCATGAAAGCCAATCAGTGGTGCTAATTACTTTACACTCCACTTTACAACTGATCATGCCTGAAAACACGGCAGTAAAACTCTATCAGCGATTTCAATGCGGGACCAAGTGTAATGCAGGGTGGTACGGTGGCACAGTAATTAGCACTGCTGCGTCACAGCGCAGGGACCTGGGTTCAAGTTTGGCCTTGCATGACTGTCTGTGTGGATTTTGCACATTTTCCCCGTGTCTGTGTGGGTTTCCTCTGGGTGCCCCGGTTTCCTCCCACAGTCCAAAGATGTGCAGGTCAGGTTGATTGACAATGCTAAATTGTCCTTTAGTATTCCAAGATGTTTAGGTTGGGGGATTTGCAGGGTAATATGTGCGATTACTGGACTAAGATCTGGCTAACATGTGTGTTGGTGCAGATTCGATATGCTGAATGACCTGCTTCTGTACAGTAGGAATTCTGTGTAATATTTCCAGGTGAGAATATGAATTGTGAGGAGGATGTAAAGAGGCTTCAATAGGATTTAGACAAGCTAAGTGGCAGATGGGATATAATGTAGAAAAATGTGAACTTACCCACTTTGGTAGGAAAACAGAAACATGGGTGACTTTTTAAATAGTGAGAGATTGGGAAGTGTTTGTGTCCAAAGGAACCTGGATTTTCTTGTTCATGAGTCATTGAAAGTTAGTATGCAAGTGCACCAAACAGTTAGGAAGGAGATAATTGCCATAGTGGGAATGCCATAGAGGAAATGCAACAAAGACTGATTTCTAGGATGGCAGGATATTCATATGAAGAGAAACTCGGGAGAATGTGCCTGTATTCACTAGAGTTTTGATGACAAACAATGGGCTCAATAAGATGGATGCAGGAAGGATGTTCCCTCGGACAGAGATGAGGAAGAATTTCTTCACTTTGGAATGCTCAACCCCGAAGGGCTGTGGAGGCTCAGTCGTTGAATATGTTCAAGACATAGATCGATGGATTTCTAAATATTAAAGACATCAACGAATATGGGGATAGTGTAGGAAAATGGCAATGAGCTCAAAGATTAGCCATAATCTAGCTGAATGGTGGAGCAGGCTCCTGTGGCTACTCCAGCTTCTGTTTCTTTTGTTTCTTTATTAATAAAGAGATCAATGCATTTCATTTTCTCTTGCCAGAGTGATACAAGCTTATCGAGCACCAGTCCCTACGGCTCAGGATGTTATTGACCACACAAACATCATTATGTGGGCACCATGTCAATTCTGAGATATAACCATAACCGAAAGGTCGGGCGCTGGATTTTATGATCTCCCCCCATCCCACCGGGGGTGGGGACGGTCAGTTGGTAGTGGTGGGGATATTCGGTATGAAAAGAAAGGGATTATGAAAGCCTGAGGTATGGGGGCAAACTAGATAGAATCAGGCTCTTCAACCTGGAATGAAGGTATCTGAGAGATGATTAATAACAAATGTTGCAGAAAAGACTCATTCAGAATATTATTTCAATTAAATTGTGGGTAAGGAGAAAGGAACTGATTCATACTGACTATAAAGGTAACCTTAGGACACAAGCCCTGAGACAGAAAGAGATTAGCACTTGGGAATAGCTTTCTAGTTTTCCCTTCCAGAGTTCTGGAAGGGAAAACCCTGGGTATCATTTAAGAAACAATTCGATAGTACAATTCGAGGATTGTAATGTGTTCCTGAATAAATAAATAAATTTGAACTGCCGACTTTCCTTATCAATTTGAATAATATTTTTGGCAAACCGAGACATATTTGTACTTACAGAAATTAAATGCTGCAAAAGAGAACATTTATTTAGCTGATACACCAATGAATTGCTCTCTTCAATCCTTATTTAAAATTAATGTTACCCCCTGTCTCCAGTCTGTATGATTACTGCAGTGACAATTTTAAATGATCAGCTTTATGTTTTTTTTAGATCTTTACGTTTTTCTAACGAAGATTAAGTTTTTTAATTGGTGATAAAAATGTTATGCTGTTACTATGCTATTAATCATTTCAGTCCAGTTAAAAGTGCACCAGAGGTTTTGATGTCAAATGCACACACTACTACTTCCTGTTAAATTAATATTTGTGATTCATGAATAAAAACTTGTGTTGAATGTTATTCCCTCGACGACAATTTAATGTAATGGTTGCGTGCCAGTGTGAGCACATGGTGTGTGTAATCCAGGCATTACAAGGTTATGCAGTGGGGAAAATATTCTTTATGGCATATAAAATTCCTTTGTGTAGGACTTACAGTATTCACCTTCTGAACTTTAACAAAAAAACGTTAAGAATCATTCTATAGTATTGCAGGATATTAGATACAGGTTATGGTTTACTTGTGTTTAAAGCTGCTATAACTCAGCAGTGAGCATGTACTGCATGAATTATGGGTTCTTTCAAACTCACAAGATATGTGTCTTTTGTATTTGACATCCAACTGTGCAATATCCTTTGGTGCAAGGCTGTAGGATATTATATTAAAATATAATGATTTCAGCCTGAACCTTTCACACGTTTACATATGAAATGGTAAGGTTATATAAATTAAGGTAAAGCAGTCTTCCAGTAAAAAACACTTCCTAAAAAGTAAACTCAACTCTAAGAATGAATAATTGACTTTGATTTGTCTTGCTTTTGTGGTCAAGAAGTTTTGCTACCATAATTTTAAAAACAGAAATACGATGAAGCCAGCCATATTTTAATCCTTGCATACTACAGTCAGTCAGCTTTTACAAGTGTGTCTAATAAAGAGAGAACTAACATTTATATACCTTTCACAAGTGTAAAATGTCCAAAAGCACTTTGCAGCCAACTAAGTATGTGTGAAACACGACAGAAAATTTATGCACACTAAGGTCTCAAACACAGTAATAGGATCACCTGTTTTTGAGACTTTGAGTGTTGTGTTTGAGAGAGATACATGTTGGCTAAGAACTCCTCTGCTTTCCTCTCAATAATATTGTGGGAACTTTTGCATTTACTTCAGAGGCAGACAGCACCTCATCAGAAAGACAGCACCTCTGACACTGAAGTACTACTGAGTGTTATATTGATATACCAGTGTAGGTTATGCGCTGAAGTCACTTGCCGTGGCATATCAGCATCTAAAGAAACTCTGGGTTTTTGGCTGCATTCATGGAGGTCCTTCATGTATGTCAGGGCTAGCTTTGGACAGGAGACCCCAAGGATTATAGTTCAAACTGTATGGAAGGAAATATCAGACACAGATAGGATTGCCACCTGACACAATCCCAAGAACTGCTACACAATGACCTCTCATGAATAACCAAATTCCTATTGCCAATCCATCTTAACATTTGATAGATTTTCACTCGTCTTCTCACTTATCATAATATCCTCTGTTAACACTTAGGTTTAGAGAGATTTACTTTGGAAACTTTTGAAGCTCTGAGTTCAGAGCCATTGCATTCACTCACATCACCTGTCACATTGTGTTCTACTAGTCTCCGGTGTCTAGTCACTTCTATCTTTTATTGTCACAGGTGTATCTACAAGAGTACATGCCACTCATATGCGCTTAACACTGTCTTCTCTTCTTTCAAAGTAAAAGTTGATTGTAATTATTATCAGAGAAATGTTATTATGGAGGTGGTGGGGTGGGGTGGAGGGGCAGGGTGAATATGGAATCTGAAGATACCAGTTCTACCTGGTGAGGTTCCAGCAGCTTTCTCCCACTCATATGGCATAATTTTGGCTAAAGGAACATGGGAAACTCTGGGGAAATGGCAAATATTGTGTAAAAACAGAAGAAATGGCGATTAAGCCTATTTTCCATGCTCTTCAGCTAAGGCTTCTAAGCCATAGAAAACCTTTTCAATCGTCCACAACTCAGATCCCTTTTGTTTAGGGAACAGTGCCTTTTCTGAGCATTAGATTAGGAACTACAACAAACAAGTTGCGATTGGAGACAATGAATACCTTTGTTATTGTGTTTTGATTTTTTAAAGTTTTTGACTAATAAGGGGATTACAGCTTGTGGGGAAAAGGCAGGAGAATGAGGATGAGAAAAGTAACAGTCATGACTGAATGGCACAGCAGACTCGACAGGCCGAGTGGCCTAATTCTGTTCCTATGTCTAATGGTCGTATGTTTCTCTTTGCCCACTAAGCAGTCAGAGTTACTTAAGTTTTCACTCAATGTTGGTACTCTTGCCTCAGTTAGAAGGTCATGCATTCTATTTCCATTCCATGGGGTTATAATCTAAGCTGACAGAGGAAGTTGTTTACTTTCAGATGAGACATTGATCTTGTTTATCCTGGCAGGTGAACATAACAAATCTCACAAAAATATTTGAAAAAGAGCAGTATGTTTCTTCCATGTCCTGTGTACTATTTGTCCCGCAACATCTCCAGAAGAAAACATTACTTCTTCATTTAACTCATTGTTTATAGAACCCTATTTCTTGTGCCAATTTTCACTCATGGAAATCATTCTATCATTCAACTCGACCTTGGTTAATCTCTAACTCTAGTCATCTGAAATAGTTCCATATGTTTGGATATCCTTATTCAATACAAATCTTAGTTTGGAAAACTTCAGTTGGTCCAACTTCCAGAGTCTTCTGGGAGAGAAGTTAACAGAGTTCTACTTACTATTCATGTGAAGAAATGCCCCCAATTTCACTGTGACAAAGAAGTTCTGCAAGATTTTATCAACATTCCCATCTCAGGTAAAACTATGTAAAAGTCATTAATATATTTCAGTTTACCCAGATGTGGCAACTTATATCAAAAGTAAATCCCTAACCAAACTATTTCATGATTTTTATCACAACTAGATTAAATAAACACAAAATTAGATGTCAACAATTTAGACAGGTTTTGTTTGAGACATCTAGCCATTGCAGTAATATTTGGTCATTCACAGGCTTGTTTTGAAATGAATCTGCAAGTATATTTGCGGTACCGTCTCCAGTTTGCTCTGTGGATGTGCAGTAATTGCAGGATGACATGAAATGTGATTCTCTGCAATGTCACTATCACTGATCTGGTTATAACAGATGATAAAAGTAGGTTTTGGTTATGAATTTATGATCTGAGATTGCCATGAGTATAATTAGAAACTCACTGGAATGTCTTTGGTAAAATAAGTTACACTAAAGTATTAGTATTCATTTCTAATAGATACCATCTGGCACTATTCTTAGTCAGTCCCTGGAAGAAGCCAGATGATGCCATTGCTTACTGTTGCAACCGTGCAGAATGACTGGAAATTTAAGTGATGTTGCAATAGAAAATGCAGTGAATCATTTAACCTTTCATCTGAAATCTAGTCAAATTGTAATCTTCATATATCACAGAAACATAGAAACTTAAGAGCAGGAATCAGCCATTTAGCCTTTGCAATGTTTGACACTCGTCATCACAGATGCCATCATGCTTCTCCACATAGTATGAATAAATAATCTTCATGAACTTTGTGCTGCCTGTATTCTCTTCTTGACCTTTCCAACCCACGCTGTTAACTTTACAGGAAGGCACTCAATACCTTCAGGATAATTATCCATCTTGCAAGGACAAGATAGTTGCCAAAACTCACTTTTAACCATTAACTTAGTGTTAACATATCTCGAACCATGTCTGCTTTAATTAAATAATTGGTCATTTATTTTATTGGATTTGACCATTTACATATAGCGTTCCACAGAATGAAACCTGTGAAACCACAGACAGTTCATGAACTTTCTTTAAATGAATTTGGATAAGTCTTCATTCATTTCCCTGAACCTGCCTAGATGACCAAATATGAATGGAATCCATGTTCCCTTTGGTATCTTAATGTTCTCTGTTCCCATGGACAATGTTTAAAACAGCAAGTTAATATTTTAAACTTCAGACATATTATCCAACCTTAATAACTATTTGATTAAATACTTATTCTTTAATTATACATTGAAGTTCACTTCTTTTTGATCATCTGTCCTTGGCTATTTATTAATGATACAGTATTTCTTGATGTAGATATGAAGTATTTGTGAATGATTATAAGGTACAGAATACTCAGTTAATGGTATAGCGTTACAGAACAAAAAGATCTAGGGGTACATGTTCGTAGATCCTTGAAAGTGGAGTCGCAGGTGGACTGAGTGGTGAAGAAGGCATTCGGCATGCTTGGTTTCATCAGTCAGAACATTGAATACAGGAGTTGGGACATCTTGTTGAAGTTGTATAGAGCATTGGTAAGGCCACACTTGGAATACTGTGTGCAATTCTAGTCATCCTATTATAGAAAGGTTATTATTAAACTAGACAGAGTGCAGAAAAATTTACTAGGATGCTACCAGGACTTGAAGGTTTGGGTTATAAGAAGAGGCTGGATAGACTGGGAATTTTTCTCGGAACATAGGAAGCTGAGGGGTGATCTTATAGAAGTCTATAAAATAATGAGGGGCACAGATCAGCTAGATAGTCAATGTCTTTTCCAAAAGTAGGGGAGTCTAAAACTCGAGGGCATAGATTTAGGGTGAGAGAGGAGAGATATAAAAGTGTCCAAAGGTGCAATTTTTTCACACAAAGATAGTGAGTGGCTGGAACAAGCTGCCAGAGGTAGTTGTAGGGGTGAGTACAATTTTGTCTTTTAAAAAGCATTTAGATAATTACATGGATAAGATGGATATAGAGGGATATGGCCAAATGCGGGCAATTGGGATTAGCTTAGGGTTCAAAAAAAGATGGGCAGCCTGGACAAATTGGGCCTGTTTCCATGCTATAAATTTCTATGACTCTAATACAAAATGGCTTCTTCAGCACAGTATTAGCGCAAATGATACCTTGACCTTGTTAGATTACTACAGTGGATTAAAATATTTTCTAAGAAAGGCTCTGCTTGCTCTATAAGAAAACTTGTATTCCACGAAGCATTTAGGGATATCCATTGATAATCCCCTGTACCCTTTGTGACCATCATAATATCAGTTTTTTGCAATTTAGAAAGTACCTTGTTCTAAAATAAAAGTAGAAAATGCTGGAAATAAATACTCAGCAGGCCAGGTAACATCTGTGGAGAGAGAAATAGTTAACAAACAGTGTTTTCCAGCCCTGCTTGTCCCAAGTCTGGAAAACCCCATGTAATGTCAACAGACATTTGCATGGTCTGTGTCCCATCTGCTACATTTCCTGTGGCTTGTGGGATGGTAAAATTCCGCCTACTTTTTCAGGTCAATCGCCTTTCATCAGAATGGGGAAAGTCAGCAGGTAAAATGGGGAAAGAGGGGAAAAGAATAAAAGAAAAGATGAGAAAGTGGAATTTGGAACATAAACAGATCACCATGATTTTATTGAATGGTGGAGCAGGCTTGAGGGGTCAAAGGGCCTACTTCTGCTCAAGTTGATACCTTTATATTTATCTGAATCCTAAATGATTGCACTTTCCACAGGCAGGTGAAACAAGCTCTTAGTGTCTACGATGTCCAATCCCTTTGGAATCATGTATGATTCAACGAGATTATCTCTCATGCTTCCAAACTTAAGTGAATATTTGCTGCACTGCCTCTAATTTAAGGATTTCCTTCCTCAACTGCACATAATATTTCATAATAAAAACAAAAAATGTTGGATAATCTCAGCAGATGTGTAAGCATCTGTGAAGAGAAAGATAATTAATGTTTTGAGTAATATTCCAGGTGTACTTTTTCCGAAACCCTGTCTAATTGTAATAAGACTTATGTATTCTTGTATGTTAATCCTATTGCAATAATGGTTAAAATGCCATTCGCCTGTCTAATTACTTTTTCTGCATGCCAATTTCTGCATTTCTTGTATGAGTACACCCTTTGAACATTAACATTTCCAGTTTCACGCCGTGTAAAAATATTCCATGATTTTTGACCAAAGTGGATAACATCACACTTTCCAACATATTGATCCGTCTTCCACCTTGTTTCCCATTTATTTAATACATCTTATTCCTTTGCAGTCTCCCTGTATCCTCCTCACAACTTATATTCCCATTTAGCTTTCTGTCAGCAGTAATGTAGATATACTTTTCTCAGTCTCTTCATGTAAGTTATTAGTAGAGATTGGAAATTGCTGAGGCCCCAGCACTGATCTGTGGCACTCTAGTAGTCACAGTCTGCCAGCTTGAAAATGACCCATTTATCCCTACTCCAAGTTTCTTGTTTATTAACACTCTACCTACATTAATATATTTATCTTAACTCCGTGAGCCCTAATCTTACATATAAATTTTTGTGCAGCATTTTGTTAAATGCTTCTTGGAAATCCATCTTCAAGTTCCCTTTTATCTACCCTACTAGTTTACATCCTCAAAAAAGTCTGATACATTTGTGTTGATGCTGATTGAAGATTGGATGAGGGTGACGGGATAGGGATAGTTTCATCGGAGTGCTGAAGGAGGAGGGAAAGAAACATATACTTGGTGATATTGTCACATTGGGAATAATGGAGGATGAGATAATTGTGAGGTATTACATGTTGGTTGGAAAAATATAGAGGTACAAGTCTAGAAGAGGTAACGAAATGGAGGGATCTCAGAATATGAATGTATCAATCACTAAAAATTGTGCCAAAGGTGAGTAAAACATGAAAAAGATAAACTAAGAATTAGATTTTATTTCTAAACAGATGTAATTGGAAAATAGGGCAGTTATGCTAAGCCTATACTGAACTCTGATTAGACAATTCTTAGTCCTGTGTGCATATTATAGAAAAGATGTAGAGGCGCTGGACAGGAGGCAGGAAAGATCTACAAGGATGATACAGAAGTGCTTGGGTATACATATTAGGACAGTTCTGATAAGTTGGGTTTTTTTTCTCTTATTGGGGTCTATAATTTTCGGAAAGATTTGGATAAAATGAACACAGTGAGAAAGAGTACAACTGGAGGCCATCAATATATGATAGTCACCAAGAAATCTAAAATGACATCAAGAAGAAACACTTCCATTCCAAGGGCATGATCTTACTGGTCATTCATGCCATGCTCCTGCTGAAAGAAGCTGGAGAATTTGGTGCCCAGCCAAATCTCTGTTCACTGAAGCAGGATGGGAAAATCCTGCCTGCATGAACAGTTGTAACATTCCGGCCAAAGGGTAATGAAAATGTGGAAGTTGACAACACAGGGAGTGGTCAAGTTGAATAGTTTAGATGCACTTAAAAGGAAACCAGACAAGAACATGCGACGAAGGGAATAGATGATATGCCATAGTAAATTCAGATGAAAAACAATGGGAAGGAGGCTCAAGTCGAGCATGAACATCAATAGGGATTGGCTGGGCCAAGTGGCCAGTTTCGAAGTTGTGGATTCTATTTAATCCTATGTAAAAAGATTGATGAAAATAGTGATCAGAATGGGTCTAAAATACTTGGACTTGTTGCTAGTGATAAAGCCACATGTAATGATGCAGCAGACCTCCCTTGCTCTGTCTGATACAGTTACTTTCATGCCATATTAGACAATTGAATGTATTACAAATATCTAGATACGTCACTATGATGAGTTAAATGACTTAACATCTGGAGTGTTATTGAGGTAATGGACATTCTTGCGCACTGTAACAACCAAAATCTATGTCAAAACTTGGCTGTACATGGATATTCGTAAGCAGCTGTTAGCTTCCACTGGGACTGTTTAGATTGTTCAACTGGAGGATTCTTGATTATGTGAATCAAGATGAGATTTAGTGCTGAAAGCAAGTTATCATTCTATTCAAAAATTAAATACAGATTGCTAGACTGAGCCATAATGCAAACAGTGCAGTAATGATGCCAGAATATTTCATCACATTCACATACTTTTATAATTTTTAAAACTATTCTAAACCATTCCAAAATTCAAACATAATTATGGGTTCTCCTGACATATAGATGGGACAAAAAGGAAGACTCATTAGGTGTTTTTACGCCTCCAGAGGAAGTGGAGGCATTAGTGTTTTTTTTAACTGCAGCATCGGCATGGAGGGACCAAGACATGTAATCTGGACACCTAGAAATTTGAAGCTCTCGACTATGTCTTCCACGATATTTTCTGAAGTTGATGACTATCTTCTTCATTCTACTGATATTGAGGGAGAGATTATTGTCATTGCACTAGCTCACCAGATTCTCTATCTCTTTCCTGTAGTCCATCTCATTGTTTGAGACCTGACCGACTATGGTGGTGTTTTCAGCAAACTCAAATACTTGTGTGCTTTAATTGTTGGCAACATAATGCTTTCTTCAAAGATGTGTTCCTTAGGATTGCACACACTGCTGATCTGTATCACTTATCCCAACAACAATCAGGGTGGGGATCGCAGACCACACACTGGCATTGCCTTCCTGCTATAAATAGCAGACACACCAGTTGAAGATTTTCAGGTTGGGACAGTCAGAAGAATAGGCAAGAGAATCAAAGCTTATCGGAGGGTGGAGGAAGGGGGGTCGCGGAGGGATAATAGTGAAGGGACAGTACACGGGAATGTGGAATTCTAAACACAGACAGATCAGCCATGATCTTGCTGAATGGTGATGCAGACGTGAGGGGTTGAATAGTCTACTACTGTTTATATTGAATATGTTCGTCTCAGTGGCAATGATCACTCTTAAAAATAAAGGGAAAAGGACGGTGATGCCAATGCGTGCTCTTCTATCCTTTTCTGTTTGTGTTTCAGATTCAAGCATCCACTGAATTTTGCTTTTATCTTTAATTAACTAATTTGTTAAGGAAACTAAGGAAAATGTTAACTTACAGACAGAGTCAGGCATCTAAATGGTCTTTGTTCAACAGAAAAACCCATTTAAAGATAAGAAGTAGCAATAAAGTTATATTTTTAACATTTAACATGCAGATTATGTTCTGTTCCCGCACAAAATTTAATCTGAAGAAATATGAGGAGATGGAGGATGGAAAAGGGGAGGACATATGGATTAAAGAATAAAACTTAGACAACGAAAACTCAGAAACAATATTGAATTAAATTGAATTGATTTATTATTGTTATATGTATTGGGATGGAATGAAAATTATTGTTTCTTGATATACTGAAAAAACATACCATTCATAGATTACATAGGAGAGAAGGAAAGGATGGAATGCAAAATGTAATGTTGCAATTGCTGATAGAGCGAGGAAAAAGCTTAGCTCACTATATGATAAGGCCACTCAAAAGTCTGGTGGTAGCAGGGAAGAAACTATTCTTCAGTTGGTATATGTTTTTGGAATTTTGTTTATTTTTCCCAATAGAGTAAAGCTATAATAAAACTAACAAATGGGATTTTAGGTTTATTATTAGAAGCACAGAATGCAAAACAAAAAAGAACGCTGAACCTATGCAACTTAGTAGGTAGGACCCAGCTAGATTAATGTGTACGTTCTGTCGTTTTAGCTGAGGAATGATGTCAAGGCCATGATAAGGATTCACTAAAATGACAGCAAAAATAGCAATTGTCTGTTGCGAGAAAAAAGATGGAGAAATGCAGTCAGCCATTAGCTGCTAAATCAAAGATCAGCATGTTTCCACTAACCCAATCTGAATGGAAATGGAAAAGAACCATGTTCACTTGTTAGTGAGTCAGTAATTGGAGGATGTGCATTTATGATCATCACCAAAAAAATGAAGTAAGAAGTTAGGAATTTTCTTTTAACAGAGAAGATTGTTAGTTCTCGGAATGTCCCACCAGAAATAATTGCAGAAGCAGAATCTATAAACACCCTTAAAAGGGAAGTGGATATCTATTTGTAAAGGAAAACAAAAGGTACAGTGAAGGATAACTCAGTTAAAGAGGTAGCTCAGGCATAGTACGTGCCAAATGGCTTCCTTCTGTGCAATACAGTTCTGTGGTCTCAATTTTAAACTCCTGTCTGGGGAAATGCATGATTCCCACTTTATCAGAGTGAGACCCCCTCCCTTTAATGATGACTGAGTAATTGTGACAGAGATGTTGAGTGCACTTTTCACCATATGTGACAATCCCTTTTATTAAGAATTTCTTCCAACTATAACAATTCATAATCAAGTGTTTGCCAATTGCTGAGTATCTCCATGTGCTGGAACTCAATCCTGGCAATCAATCTATTGATAAATTCTCTGGAGTGTCTTCCAATGACTTTAAAAAAAAATTATGGGATGTGGGCAGTGCTAGCTAGACCAGCATTTATTGCCCATCCCTAGTTGCCCTTGAGGAGGTGCTGATGAGCTGTCATCGTGAACCACAGCAGTCCCTGAAGTGTACACTCACAGTGCTGTTAGAGAGGAAATTCTAGGATTTTGATTCAGCAACAATGAAGTAATGGTGATATACTTCCAAATCAGACGGTGTGTGACTTGGAGGGGAACCTCAAGGTGGTGGTATTCCCAGGTATTTGCTGCTCTTGTCCATCCAGATGCTAATTGATTTGAAAAGCAATGCTGAAGGAACCTTGGTGCATTCCTGCAGTGCATCTTGTGGATGGTACATACTGCTGCCACCGTTCTTCGGTGATGGAGGGATTGAATGTTTGCTGAGGGGCTAGTAATCTACAGGCTATTTTGTCCTGAATGGTGTTTCTTGAATGTTGTTGGAGCCAACTTCATCCAGAGAAGTAGAGAGTATTCCATCTGGATTTGGGGAGTCAGTAGGCGAGGTGAGAGCTGAACATTGTCATCAGCCAATATCCTCACTTCTGACCTTATGATGGAAGGAAGGTCATTGATGAAGCAGTTGATGTTTAGGCCTGGAGCACTACCCCAAGGAACTCCTGCAATGATGACTTGGAGCTGAGATGATTAACCTCCAACTAACACAACTATCTTCCAATGTGCCAGAGATGACTCCAACTAGTGGAGAGTTTTTCCCAATTCCCATTTACTCCAGTTTTGCTAGGATTCCTTTATGCCATACTTGGTCAAATGCTGTACCAAGTGCAATCATTCTCATCTTACCTCTGGCATTCAGCTCTTTTGTCCAGGTTTGAACCAAGGCTGTAATGAGGTCAGGTGCTGATTGACCCTGGCAGAACCCAAACTGAGCATCCATGAGCAGCTTATTGCTGAATATCACTTTATGGCTCTGCTGATAAACACTTCCATCACTTTACTGATGATCGAGAGTAGACTGATAGTGAGGTAATTGGCTGGGTTAGATTTTCCTGTTTCTTGTGTACCATACATTCCTGGGTAATTTTTCACATTGCCTAGTAGGTACCAGTGTTGTAACTGTACTGGAACAGATTGACGAGGGGTCCAGCAGGTCTTCAGTACTATTGCTGAAATATTGTCAGGGCCCATTGCCTTTGCAGTACCCAGTGCTTTTAACCATTCCTTGATATCCTCTGGGGGAAATAGAATTGGCTGAAGTTTAAGTTTAAATTTATCTTTATTTTTTAGTATCACATGTAGGCTTACATTAACACTGCAATGAAGTTACTGTGAAAATCCCCTAGTCACAACATTCTGATGCTTGTTCGGGCACACTGAGGGAGAATTTAGCATGGCTAGCATGAATTTCAGACTGTGGGAGAAATTCTCAGAGGATTCTCAAAGGCTATTTCCCAGGGCTGAAATGGTCACTATGAGAGGACACAGGTTTAAGGTGCTGGGGAGTAGGTACAGAGGAGATGTCAGGGGTAAGTTTTTTACTGAGAGGGCGGTGGGTGAGTGGAATTGGTTGCCGTTGGTGGTGGTGGTGGAGGTGAACTCGTTGGGGTCTTTTCAGAGACTTTTGGATGAATACGTGGGATTTAATGGGATTGAGGGTTATAGGTAGGAATATGATCAGTGCAACTTGTGGGCTGAAGAGCTTGTTTGTGTTGTAGTTTTCTATGTTCTATGAAACAGGAGCACCCAGGAGAAAACCACGCAGACGCAGGGAGAACATGCAGACTCCATACAGTCACCCAAGATTGGAATCGAACCCAGGATCATGGAGCTGTGAGACAGCAGTGCTAACCACCATGCTGCCCTATATGGAAATCTGTGATGCTGAGGATCTCCAGCAGAGGCCTGACCAGGTCACCTTTACTGACTGCAGTACCAATGTTTTTGTGGGCTTTTTTAAAAACAATGATGCTTTTCACTCTTAACTCAGCAGCGTCCATACGTGTACCTCATGCATCTCACTATGCCACATGCCAGGCTCCAGTGACTGCACCTTGTTCTCATCAGCCATTGACAAGTTTCTGAAACTGTTATCACATTCACTCAGTCCTGATGATTCCTCTGTTCTCGTGCTTCTTTATCTTGCTGTTTCGTCATTCACCACTTGCTGCTTTGTACACAAGTCTGTGCCACAATGCGTTCCACTTTAAAGTCAGTACATCTTAGAATTTTGTCATATATTTAAAAGTGTTACAGGTTGTTTTAAGCCACATGATTTGATGGTAATGTCATTAGGGTGTTGCCACAGGCTGCTGCTGTACTTTCAGTTTGAATTTTGTGCAATGCAAATAACATCTCTTTCAATAAAGCTGTTGTGTATTACTTTGCATCTACTGCGCAAGCCACATTCTTGTCTATTTATTAAAATCTACAACCCCTAACATAGTAAGGATGTTATACATTTACAATGGTATAATTACAGTGTTTTGGCAGAATTCACTTTAATTCTTAGTGTGTTGCCACAGAGTAAAGACTGATACAGTTCCTTAAATGTAGAGAACTGCCGTACAGAAACCATGTCAAGGGGCAGTTAGAATAACTTAGGTTACTTACTGCTAGTCCATTCCAATACAAATCTGCCAACTGAAATTTTAAATTTTAGCAGCAAAGGCACCTACAATAACCAGTGAGTCTATTTTACATAGGTGACGTCAAAGGAGTCTGATGTGCTATGTTACTGTGAAGACAGAACAGGGGGAAAGTTCTAGGACAGCCTGCCAAGAACAGCAGCTGGGCCTGGAAGAAACCAAGAAAGATCAGATTTTTATTTTTTAAAAAATCTGTTTCCTCATGGGCTACAAAGAGACTGAACCTCATCAGTAAACTTTGGGACTCTATCGATCCAGGTTCCTTGTCTCTGAGACTAACCTGACTGATGGAGACTGTTCCTGCGGATATTGACAACAGCATCCACCCACAGTCCCAATTCTCGATCCCATCTACTGGTCAGGCAGTGATTCCTGTCGGATGGAGAGCATTCCAATCGTGACCATGATAATGAAGCTAGGAGTTAATATTTCACCTAGTCTCTGTATATGAATTCTCAGTGGCTTGACCCCTCCCCACTCTGTGCATTGATCCTGCCCTGAGTTAAAATTGAAGCCTAAGATTCTAACTCCAAGTCCAAGTAATTTGCTATTGCAAGAACTGTGAAGCTTTCAGTGTTTGATATCATCATTCCACCCAACCAGCAGAGACTTTAGAAGTCTGCACACGTGTGGATAAAATGTGGAAATCCAGAGTTTGCCCTCAGTGATTCTACATCTTACTATAATGTGTTGCAGAGATTCCCACAGACAACTATCTCACTTCTAATCATGGATTCACAAGAATTTCTACTTGAATGTGTTAGTCCTGTAAAATACCTGGAATACATGACACCTCAGTGAATAAGTGGGTGTTAATATGATGTTTGTAATTATTACTAGGTACTGTGACTGCCCTTGAGAAAGCAAATTTTACATTTGTGAAATGTAAGTTTTCTCCACAATAACTTAAATAACTACATTTTAAAAGTACATAAAACATGTTTTTCTTTTTTAAAAGTATGTTTAGCTTCTACCTAAATGCAATCATACACCTATTTTGCTATCTGAAAATTTAGAAGTGAAGGCTTCTATGAGCTTTTAATTTTCTGTTTTGGTACATTGTGAATACTTCAGTTTTGTTAGAACCTGCTTGGTGATATTATTGTTGTTGCATACCAAGTCACATCTTAGTCCTCGAAGAGCAGCATGGTGGTGCAGTGATTAGTATTGTTGCTTCACAGTGGCAGGGACCTGGGTTTGATTCTGGCTTGGGTCACTGTTTGTGCAGAGTTTGCATGTTCTCCCTGTGTCTGTGGGGGTTTCCTCTGGGTGCTTCGGTTTCATCCCACTGTTCGAAAGACATGCTGATTAGGAACATTGGCCATGCTAAATTCTCCCTCAGTGTATGCCAACAGGTGCCAGAGTGTGATGACAAGGAGATTTTCATAGTAACTTAATTGCAGGGTTAATGTAAGCCTACTTGTGACACTATTAAAATAAACTTTAAAATAAACTTAGAAAGAAAGAGACGCTTGCATTTATATAGTACTTCTTATGATCTCAAAATGTCCAAAATTGCTCCTCAACCAACAAAGCACTTTTTTACTGTAGTCATGTTGTATTGTGATTATTGTCTTTTTTAAAACGTAACAAAAAAATTGGAATATTCCAATGTTCAGAGATAAGGAGTGCTGGGAAATATTAGCCTAACCAGGCACTCTGTGGGGTGATTTACGCCAGCAAATTTTGGGCCATTGTTCAGGTCTGAATTTTTTTTACATTTGCAAAAAAAGGTGAGTCACCTGTAGTCTTCTGTTGTCTTGTACGCTGCACTGTTGCTGCCAGCGAGAACAGAGTGTTTGGCATTCAGCCAAATCTCCATTCACAGCAGTGGGACAGGAGAATCCAGCCTCTGCTGAGGTTGGAAAATTCCAGCCCTAGCTTTTGATGTCAAAGCCAAACAGCAGGCTGACACCAAGGGCAGAGACTACCTTGGGCCAACATTGTAGTTGGATGAATGGTCTCCACCTAAAACTGTCAGCTAACTTCCTGTACAGGAGGCACTGGTTTTTTGTCAGAATTCCAACTTGCCTTTTACTCTCAAAAGCACAGAAAAGGTGAAGGATTCCAACATACTGTATAAATATGCAGAATTTCAACTGTAAAGATGCTTTGATAACACTGCACCAGAGTGACAGCTTTTACTATTGCCTATTGCATGATTTTCCAGTGACAGACCTTTGTGAAGAAAGAGTGGCTACTTCAGATCCTAGGAGTTTGAGATTACGGAAACATGGAACGTTGGTTGGAATTTTACCATCCTGCCCACCACAGGAATCGGAGTGGGCGAAGGGCAGACCACGAAAAGATTCTTAGATCTCAGGCAAGATTTTACAGTTTCAGGATGAGCGAGGCCGTAAAATCCCACCCATAGAAACCAGAATGGAGCAAGCCATTCGGCCCTTAAAGCCTAGCCACCATTCATTTTGACATGGCTGATCATCAAATTCAAAATTCTGATCCCCTCTTCCTGCCATATCTCTTTGGCCTCAAGAGCTTTATCTAATTCTTCTTAAAATCAGACAACGTTTTGGCCTCAACTATATTATCTGGTAGAAAATTCCACACACTTACCATTCTCATCTCAGTTTGAGAGGATTATTCCTTACACTCAAACTATGACACCTAGTTCTGGACTCCCCCATCATTGGGAACATTCTTTTTGAATCTACTCTGTCTAACCCTGTTAGAATTTCCCAAGTTTCTATGAAGTCTCCTATCTCTCTTCTAAACTGCAATGAATATAATCATAACCGATTTAGTCTCTCCACAAATGATGGACCTGCTATCCCAGGAATCAGCCTGGTAAACCTTTGTTTTACTTTCTCTATAGCAAGCACATCCTTCCTTGGATAAGGACACTAAAACTGCTCACAATACTCCAAGTGTGGCCTCACTATGTTCAGATTTGTTTTTCGAAGCCTGCATTTCTCGATGTGCATGCTCCTCTTAAAGTTTAAGTTTTAAAGTTTACTTATTATTGTCACAAGTAGGTTTATATTAACACTGCAATGAAATTATTGTGAAAATTGCCTGGTCGCCACACTCTGACACCTATCTGGATACACTGAGGGGGAACTTAGCATGTCCAATGCACCTAGCCAGCATGCCTTTTGGACTGTGGAAGGAAACAAGATCACATAGGAGAAACCCATGCAGACACAAGGAGAACGTGCAGGCTCTGCACAGACAGTGACCCAAGCCAGGAAGCGAAGTCAGATCCCCGAGCGCAGTGAGGGAGCAGTGCTATTTTTACATTTATCATATGTTTGAATTGTCTCTCCTTACTCTTTGCTCTCGTCTCTTTACAAGTTTCTTCCCAATCTACCCCCCACCACTCCCTCCCACCCCCGTTCTGAGACACAGATGTGAAATATGGGACTGACATTACTAGAACCACACTAACCAGCATTTTGCAATTTGTGCAGTTGCAGTTGACAGCAGTTCCTGCCACTGTTGCCCTATGAAACATATCTAATAAAACATGCATTGCCAAAATTTAACAATATCAAGATTGTGTTTCTTAGAACAGAGAAGGTTGAGTGGAGATTTAACACAGGTGCTTAAAGTTACAAAGAATTTTGATCAAGTAAGAATGGAGAAAGTGTTTTAACCGGTAGGAGGGTATGTAACATGGAAATACAGATTTCATATAATTCGTAAAAGAAGCAGAGAGGATTGGAGGACAATTTTTGTGCCAGCAAGCTGTTATAATCTGGAACGATAATTGCCTGAAAGAATGATGGTATGGATTCAATAGTAACTTGGAGAAGAGATATGGGTAAATGTTTGAAGTGGAAAAAATGCAGGGCCATGGGAAACAAGCAGAGGATTTGGACTAATTCATAGCTCTTATGCAGGATAATCCTATGGGTCAAAACTGGCCTCTGTGGTGCCCTATTTTTACACATTATGATATGCTTTAAACTTCCAGTATGGCCTTTGCAATGCATGTGCATGCTTCCAATAGGAGAGGTGCCAGATAACATCTTGGTAAAGGAGCTAATAATCTCTGATTATGCAAAGTGAGTGGATAATGACCTAAATTAGTGTGTAATGCTAATTTGATACCATTGGTGCTATTCTGGAGCTTCAGCCAATGGCTTGTTTTAACCTCACAGAGATAAACATGTGTTGAGCAGCAGAAGGATAGAATCCCACCAATGCAATTTAAAGGGATCATAAATTATTTACAGGTTAGTTGTTGCATCATTTTTCCAATTGTTTCTGAATTGTAAAGCATTTTGAATGGCTTTCCATGTTTGTTAGAAGGTTCAGTAATCTAAAAGAAGTGGTTTGGATGGTACCAAATTACTTATTTGGTGATCAGAAGGCTTGTGCATAAACCCATTGTTCCCAGATATGGATAGACTGGTAAGGCATCCTGTTGGCATTGAATGTGACTGAGTGCAGATCGTACAGAACAGGAAAGTACGTAAGGAAATGGAAAGGGTAGAAAAGAAGATGAATTCTCAGCAGGAAGCCATGTATACAGATTATTTTAGGGAGCAATTAGCTAATATTCAACCAGTGATGAGCGGGGCTGATGTGGTCACCCGTTGTCAAGCTGGTAGTCCTTGACTGAGGGATTTGAAAGTGGAAAAGTGGGGAGGGGACCATTTGAAGTCACCCACCTGTCCTTGCTGCCGACTCCACCTCCCTGTTACTTCAGGTGAACTGAGATGAAGAGAAATTTCTTCACCTAGAGAGTAGTGAACATGTGGAATTCATAACCACAGAAAGTAGCTGAGGCCAAAACATTGTCTGATTTCAAGATGAAATTAGGTATAGTTCCTGGGGCAAATGGGTTCAAGGGATATGGAGAAAGGGAGATTGGGATATTGAAATTGATGATCAGCCACGATCATAATGAATGGGGGAGCAGGCTCAAAAGTCTGAATGGCCTACCCATGCTTCTAGTTTCTATATGTGAAGTCATTAAACATCTTCCTGTTTTGCAAGTATGTTCTTTGACTGCTATGGATTTCTCTTGCTACTCTATGGATTTCTGTTTTCCAGGACTTCTAAATAAGTCCTGGAAAATCTCAATTATGCTTTGTTGAAGAAGGCTGGTGTTCTTCAACAAACCTTGTTGATCCCAACACATAATGCACTCACAATGCACCTCATTTTTAAATAATGCCGGTGAGCTTTAAGTAGAGCTAGTTGGGCCCCCTGCTGATGTTTATGGCTAATGATCAGTAGGAAGCACTGGCCACATACAGAAACAATGGTAATGAGCATAATGCATGACGTTGATTTGCTTTTCAATATATGAGTGCAAGTTAATCACACATCATGATCTCTGCACCTTATTTCGTGGATATCCAATTTAAATCCTCGTGAATCTAACTTAATCAAGTTTTTCAAGGAAGTGAGAAGATGATTGATGAGGGTAGGGCAGTGGATGTTGTCTACATGGACTTCAGTAAAATCTTTGACAAGGTTCCTCATGGCAGGCTGGTGCAGAAGGTGAAGTCGCACGGGATCAGAGGTGACCTGGCAAAATGGATGCAGAATTGGCTTGGTCATAGATGATAGAGGGTAGCAATGGAAGGGTGCATTTCTGAATGGAGGGCTGTGACAAATGGCATTCCTCAGGGATCAATGCTGGGATCTTTGCTGTTTGTAATATGTATAAATAATTTTGAGGAAAATGTAAATGGTTTATTAGTAAGTTTGCGAACAACACAGAGTTTGGTCGATTTGCATATAATGTTGAGGACATCAGAGGATACAGCATGATATAGGTTGGTTGGAGACATGGGCAGAGAGATGGCAGATGGAGTTTAATCCGGCTAAACGTGAGCTAATGCATTTTGGAAGGTTTAATACAGATAGGAAATATACAATAAATGGCAGAAGCCTTAAGAGTATTGGTAGACAGAGGGATCTGGGTGTACAGGTACACAGGTCACTGAAAGTGGCAACACAAATGGAGAAGGTTGTTAAGAAGGCATACGGTATGCTTGCTTTCATTGGTTGGGGCATTGAGTTTAAAAATTGGCAAGTCATTTTGTAGCTTTATAGAACCTTAGTTAGGCTGCACTTGGAATATAGGGTTTAATTCTGGTTGCCAGACTACCAGAAGGATGTGGAGGCTTTGGAGAGGATACAGAAAAGATTTACCAGGATGTTGCTGGTATGGAGGGCATTAGCTATGAGGAGAGGTTGGAGAAACTTGGTTTTTCTCATTGAAGCAACAAAAGTTGTGGGACGGCCTGATAGAAGTCTGTAAGATTATGAGGGGCATGGACAGAGTGGATAGCCAGAAGCTTTTTCCCAGAGTGAAAGAGTCAATTACAAGGGTGAACAGGTTTAAGGTTTAAAGGAGATATAAGAGACAAGTTTTTTACACAAAGGGCAGTGGGGTGCCTGGAACTCACTGCTGGGGAGATAGTGGAAGCAGATATGATAGTGACTTTTAAGGGGTGCCTAAACAAATACATGAATAGAATGGTAATAGAGGGATATAGTCACCAGAAGAGTATGAGGTTTTAGTTCAGTTTGGCAGCATGGTCAGTGCAGGTTTGGAGTTTGAAGAGCCTGTTCCTGTGTTGTAATTTTCTTTGTAATATCAGAGAAGGAAATCAGAGAAGGAAATCTATTGGAAATTGGTGCATTTAGTGCACTACAGTGCTGTTGACATTGGTGGCACAGTGACATAGTCCTTAGCACTGCAGCCTCGCTGTACCATGTACGTGGGTTTGATTCCTGTTTTGGATCACTTTCTGTGTGGAATTCACATGTTATCCCTATGTCTGCATACTCCGTATTTGCTGTGGTTTCCTCCCGCAGACCACAAGACATGCTGGTTAGGTACATTGGCCACTAAATTCTCCCTCAGTGTACCTGAATAGGCGCCAGAGTATAGTAATTAGACAATTTTCACTGTAACTTAAATGCAGAGATAATGTAAGCTGGCCTTTAATGTTGCAGTTGTATAAAACGTTGGTTAGACCTCATTTGGAATACTGCATCCAGTTCTGGTCACCTTACTACCAGAAGGGACTTGGAGACTCTGGAGAGAGTGCAGAGGAGGTTTACCAGGATGCTGCCTGGTATGGAAGGTCTGAGTTACGAGGAGAGGTTAGGCAAATTGGGACTGTTTTCCTTAGAAAGATGTAGACTTAGAGGAGATCTAATAGAGGTGTACAAGATTATGAGGGGTATAGATAGAGTAAACAGGGTTAAACTTTTTCCTAGGATGGACGCGAATAGCACGAGGGGTCATGGGCTTAGGGTGAGGGGGGTAAGGAATAATTTGAATGCTAGAGGGAGTTTTTCACACAGAGGGCGGTTGAGGTCTGGAATGCGCTGCCAAGTAAAGTGGTGGAGGCAGGCACTTTGGAGTTATTTAAGAAATACCTAGATGGGCAAATGAACAGAATGGGAATCGAGAGGTATAGAAAACTGATTTAAAATAGGGATCATGAGCCTTGGGAGTCCCTGGGAAGTGTGTAAATAGATGATGATATTGATGTACTTGTTTTTATCCTACAGGGGCTTTGGTCCACCTTGTTGTCTAACGAGGGGCATACACGCGATGGGTCGTGAGAGGGCTGCTCTTGGAGTTTTTTCGAGAGTATCCTAGTGCTTCACGTCGTTAGTGTACGCTTGACCTGGACCATTTGATGGGCAACATGACAGCTCAGTGACTATCGATGTGCTGTGCAGATAGATGGATTTGGGCCTATGTCTGTGGGAGTTTGCGCATTCTCCCCGTGCTTGCGTGGGTTTTCTCCGGGTGCTCCGGTTTCTTCCCACATTCCAAAGATGTGCTCTTAGGCTAATTGGCAAAACAAATTCTCCCTAAATTGTCTCAAATTTGGTTTTTAATCCATAGATCTATAAACATAGACAGGGATCACATGTAGAAGTGGGAACATCGGAGTGGTGGCGTGGGCATGTTGGGCCAAAGGGCCTGCTTCCCGTGCTGTTTTGTTCTTTGTTCTTTGTACTTGTGACACTAATAAATAAAAAAAAACAAAAACTACTAAATGCAAAAACACAAGCTCATAGCATTCCCTTCACTAAATACATGAATTCATTTAGCTGGAACAATTGACTAGCTTTAGACTGGGGGATGGGAATGCAGAGTTCTGTTTTTGTTCACATAGGGCATATGTTTTACATATACAAATTGTTTTCCTTTAAAAACTACCAGATGACCAAAAAGAGTTCCGGCCAACTGGAGCCATTGTTATTCCTAAAAAGGGCCTTTAACATTATACATCTTAATGCATTTTACGTCAAGGGAAATACATAGGAATGTTTCTGTGTTTAAAAAAAAATTGATTTAAAGGAATATCTTCTGCAGAAAAAACAGTGGCAAGGTTCTTTTCCCCTCCATTTCTTCTCACCACATACCTTGTGTAGCATAACACCTCACACTAAACACAAAGAAAGAGAAAAGTTGCAAGTATCATGTTCTTAAGAGATGCCAACATTTTAGAATCCAGTGAACTAATTTGAAGTACAATAACTATTGTCATATAAGCAGCAGCCAGCTCGCGCACACAGACCCAAAACAGAAAATAGAATGAATAATATGTTGATCTGTTTTAGTGGTGTTGTTTTAAGAAACAATATTACTCAGGACACTGTAAGAATTCTCTGTACATCATCAAATAATGCTGACCTCTGAACTGGAGAGAATGCATTTAACTTGTTGTTTGAAAGTTAGCGAAGCATCTTTTGATCTCACCCATTTGTGGATTGGAAATTATTCCCTGTGGTTAACGGACCTTTTAACAATCCAATAAATTGACTAACTCACCTGCAACAATTCCTGCAGTCCGAAGGATTGGAAAATTTAGCCCAACGACTCTGAAAATGCAATAATCTTCTGATCTTGCATTTGAGTCAGGTCCTGTCTTCAGCTGAAAGTAATATCGTGCTGTTATAGTTTGGTAATTGTGATGAGCAAAGTCAGATCCTTTGTTCCCTTCACCATTGGATCAAACTGTCTGAAGATGCTAGGAATATGGTTCAGAGGGATTGGAGTGTGAGCTAGGAACTGGAAGGAATGAATAGCTATGGTTAAACACAAGCTTCTCCTGTGGCTGCGATGCTGCATCTCCCTTGTTGATAACAACATACTCATGGGAACTAATGGGATAGAGGGTTATAGATAGGTCTGTGGATTGGCAGGTATAGATATGATCGGCGCAACTCGTGGGCCGAAGGGCCTGCTTGTGCTGTAGTGTTCTATGTTCTATGTTCATCAGGTATGAGATTATTATACATGGCCCATTTCTCACTTCTGCATTGTGGCGATCACCCAAACCATCTTCTGCTTTATCTGCAGGTGAAAACTGGACTGCATTTGCGGGGACAAAATGTACAAACCTCTGTAGAGAGGAAAAAATGTGTCCAACTTTGCTGTCATCCTGATGGATACTTTTGCATGCTGCTGCATCAAGCTGTGCATAGATCCTCGGTATGCAAAGTCCAAATGTCACTATCCACTGAGACTATTCCTGTCCTGAGTGTTGTAAAGAATGGGCCAGACCATATTGTCACTGAATGTTCTAAGCAGTTGGACCGTGCCATACCACCAATCCCTTGTGGAAAAGTTTATGCAGAAAACATCTTTGAGCACAAGTCCATTAGGCAGTAGTCTGCATGTAATGCCCTAATGCCCTCTGGGTAAAGGAGATGGTACATCTGTCAGGTGGTTCCCTGAGTAGATTGTCAGAGTCAATTGGTAGAATGCCTCATTACAGAACTTCCGAGCAAGCACCACAATACAGTTTGGCTGGTGGTGAGAAAAGTCCTCTCTGTCAGATTGCTCAGAGTCCCATCTCATATGAACATTGCCTTCATGGATGTTGTCTTGGGTAAGAGATTGTTGTTCACCTCATTCTGGAATGTACCTTTACAAAGAAGGCCTGGAGAGTGATGCAGTGGTTTTTGTTGGGGTTCATTCCAAGAAGTTCCATATACTCCACAGGCTGTTCCCAGGGACGCACACTGAGATAAACATCAACTACAGCTGGAGAACCATCAGCTGAGTGAACAATGCTTCTTGGGCAGTCCAAAACTTGTTGCTCTTCCTGAGCAGAGTGTTGTCCTCAACTGAGTGTTGCAGATAGGCACATTCCGAGGTCAATAGCTGCGCACCGAGGGATGGTCTAAAGCTTGGGGCAGCCGCCATACAGGCACAATAGGGAAAGGTCACTGTCTAAGGCCTTTCAGCTACAGTCCATCAAGTGTCCAGAAAATTTATATAACTCCTCAGGTTATGTGCACAATATTGGATCTACTTTGCAAATGCAGGACAATTGAAATAGTATTGAGGCACCTCAGAGCGGTATGTGGTGCATGAAGGAAAGTTGAATTCCACTGCACTTTCTGCAGTTTTTCAATCTGAAATGTTTTGTGTCAGCCTCCAGGCTGACACAAAATGTATATTGAAAATATTAAAAGAATTACCATTGTATAGAGGCATTTAAGAGGCAGCATTGTGCAGAGGTACCATATTGTATGGAGACAAATTGAATTTTATGGGACTTCCTGTAACATTGAAGTTGAAATTTTTTAAATGTATTTTTACAAATTTTATGAATAAATTATATTTTATAGAAAAGAAATTAACTTTGTGGATTTTTAAGAAGAGACCATTGGACAATAGTCCATAATGTGCTGTGGAACAATGGTGACACTGAAACCAATCAATGTTAGTTATGTATAAACCAATTACCCCCCTTGATTGAGACTCCATCCACATCTTTAAACACTCACTCCCTCCACCACTGATGCGCAGCTGGAGCAGTGTGTACCATCTAGATACTCTGCAGCAACTCACTAAGGCATCTTAAGTAGCACCTTCCAAACCTGTGATCACTAGGGATGAGGGCAACAGCACACATGGAGAATCTGTAAGCATCCCTCCACGTCATACACCATCTTGACTCAGAACGCTGTTCCTTCACTACTCCAGAAACAAAATCTTGGAACTCCCTTCCTAAGTGAATCATGGGCTTACCTATACAATATGAACCTGCAGCAGTTCAAGAAACTGGTTCACTTCCAGCCACCCATCATATTTTATACACTTCCTCTGCCCGAAACACAGTGGTAGGACTACAAAAGCTGGCCTGTTAATTTCACTATCCTTCAAACAGATTAGTTGTTCGCTCTATTCACCAGCTTCTTCTCACCATGCCAGTCGATACCTTCATTAAGAAAATGTAGAAACCTAATACGTCTGGGCAGGAATACCAGCAGCTGCTGTAATGATGAAGAGTCATCAACTTGAAACCTTGGGGTGAATTTTATGGGGGATGATGGCAAATCAGTTGTGAGCAAACCAACTTTAACAAAGGCTGCCCCACTGCGATTGTACGCTTCAGCAACCTTAACAAGCTCAGTGTGAGACTTCCAGCCCCCAAGAGCTGCAGGCCAATCTGATTCGCTGAGAACTCTCACAGTCCCAGAAGTGCTAGAATGTAGTAGTGGCTGCTGCTGGTATTGCATGACATCCCATGTTAAAAATAACAGTATGGATCCAGGACTCAGGAAGCCTGGATTTTCCTTTCCTGGGCACACTATGGCTAACTGTAGCAGCTTAGGGCCATCTGGATTGGCTGATTCGATCAGATGGTAATCTTGTTTTGTTTATTTGCAAATGCAGAATCCAATGGCAAAATCACATCAAAATTCAACATTTTAGTTTTAGTTTACTTATTAGTGTCACAGGTAGGTTTACAGTGACACTGCAATGAAGTTACTGTGAAAACCCCTAGTCGCCACACATTGTTTGGGTACACTGAATGAGAATTTAGCATGGCCAATGCACCTAACCAGCACTGTGCCATCATGCTGCCCTTTAATCTACATAAAAGACCAGAGATTCAAAGGTAAGACATTCAGTCCAATATATCTGTGTGTTCTGTTGGTGAAAAGTCCGAAGATGTGTGGGTTAGGTTGATTAGCATGCTAGGAAATTGCCCCTTAGTGTCCAGGGTAGCAGAAGTTAGAGGGATTAGTGGGTATAATACATAGGGATATGGGAGTAGGGCCTGGGTGGGATTGTGTTCGGTGCAGACTCAGTGAGCCGAAAGGCCTATTTCCACACTGTAGAGTTCTATGATTCTATGAAGGTGATCCAAAACTAATCAATTTCCTGAGCTCTTTCCTCATGCTGTTGTATCTTTAGACTATTTTTCCCTTAAAAGAAGCAAGTGTTTCTTACCCTGTGGTGAAGCATACTCCAGCAGACTGTTGTGCAAAGACAATTCCAATGTGTTCTCTCTTCACCTTCACTGATAAAATTAAATTGATGGCTCCTCACCACTGACACCCCACCCAGAGAAAGTTGTCTTTATGCCCTGTGAGCTTGAAGCCACTATTAAATAAAAGTGCAGGCTTTGATTTATAGGTTTTGGGAGACAAGAGTAGAAATCCTTTTTGCTGGATAATGAGATCTCCAGTGTATTATTTTGAAGACTTTGCAGAATACTACATAGGATATTCTCTCCTAGGAATTAAGAGTGATTCCACAAGATTCATTTCATAAGTAAAAGCAAAGTGCTGGAAATCTGACACAAAAACACAAAATGCTGGAAAAACTCAGCATGCCTGCCAGCATCTGTGGAGGGAGAGACATTCTGGATATTCTGGAACATTTCAAGTCTGTGTGACTCTTCTTCAGAATATCTTATTATTATTATTATTAATTTCATAATGTCCATTTTCCTGCAAATCAATGATAATCAATTACCCTTGGTTTATTCAGACATAGTGATCCAGCAAGTCAGGCATAACGTGACTTGGACAAGTTGCAGAGCTGGGCCGAGAGGTGGCAAATGGAGTTTAATGTGGAAAAGTGTGAGGTAATGCACTTTGGCAGGAACAATAAATGTGTAGAGTATAGGGCTAATGGTAGGGCTCTTAATAGTGTTGAGGAACAGAAGGATCTTGGTGTATGTGTCAATAGATCCCTGAAAGTAGGCAGTCAAGTGGATAAAGTTGTTAAGAAGGCATATGGAGTCTTAGCTTTTATTGGTAGGGGGATTGAATTTAGGAGCCGCAACATCATGTTGCAACTGTACAAAACTCTAGTGCGGCCGCACTTGGAGTATTGTGTGCAGTTCTGGTCCCCACATTATAAGAAAGATGTGGAGGCATTGGAGAGGGTACAGAGGAGGTTTACCAGGATGTTGCCTGGTATGGAGGGCAGGTCCTATGAAGAGAGGTTGAAGGATTTGAGGTTGTTTTCGTTAGAAAGGAGGCGGCTAAGAGGGGATCTTATTGAAGCATATAAGATGATTAGAGGTTTAGATAGGGTGGACAGTGATAGCCTTTTTCCTAGGATGGAGAAAGCTAGCACGAGGGGACACAGCTTTAAATTAAGGGGTATGAGTTATAGGACGGATATCAGAGGTAGGTTCTTTACTCAAAGAGTGATTAGGGAGTGGAATGCCCTGCCTGCAGCTGTTGTAGATGCGCCAAGTTTGGTGGCGTTTAAGAGGTTAATTGATAAGTATATGGAAGAGAAGGGAATGGTTTAGTTTGGAGGGGCATTGCTTTTTATTTTGGTCGGCACAACATCGAAGGCCGAAGGGCCTGTTCTGTGCTGTAATGTTCTATGTTCTATGTTAACGTAAAGATTTCAAGCCCAGAGAAGCAGTCTGTCATGGGATCAATGGGCTGAAGGCCTCTTTCTGCACTGTAGGGATTCTATGATTATCTATTATGTATTATAGACATTATTATCTATTATTAGTATTGTCTATTATTATTATTATCTATTGTATGATTATTATTCTATGATTATTATCCAAGACTATGCAGCCTCTCTTATAAATGTTCCATCCCAGGTTAAGGGAATTAGCAGAGTGTATATGTGGAATTTTGTGGGCTGGATGGGATTGTTGTTGATGCAACCTTGATGGGCCAAATGGCCTCCTTCTGCACTGTAGGGATTCTATAAATACTGTTTTAAAATCATCACTTCTATAAGAATAGAAATTTTAAATTGTTACCTTTCTAGGAAAGCAGCAGACGGATGATAGTAAGGACTGGTCAAATAAATACCAAGTTTACATAAAATAAGATTCTTTCTTCTGTTCAATGTTCATCTTTCCCCCATTCCTGTTTGGATTCCTTCAGACTTCTGTTCCTGTCTCAGCACTGTAATGGTTCTCAACAATGTCACAAATGTTTGTGACAAGGATAAACAATCTCTCCATAACCTGTCCGCAGCTTTTGACACTACTGACCACTCCACCCTGCTCAAGTGCCTTGCTACTTCGGCCCAGCCAGCTGCTTCCATCCATATCTTCTCTATACCTCCTCCAGTGTAACTACATCATTCAGATAATGTGGCGACCAGAACTGTATACAGTATTCTAGCTATGGCCTCACCAAAGTTCTATATAACTCCAACATGACTTTCTCGCTTTTGTAATCAATGTTTCAACTGATAAAGGCAAGTGTCCCATTTCACCATCCTACTAACATGCTCTTCTGCTTTCAGAGATCTGTGGGCAAACACACTAGGGTCCCTTTGTTCCATAGAATTTCCTAATGTCCTACCATTCATTGAGTACTTTTTTGTCAAATTATTCCTTTCAAAGTGTATCACCTCACACTTTTCAGGATTAAATTCCATCTGTCCCTTATCTACCCATTTGACCATCCTGTCTGTATATTTGTAGCCCAAGACACTCAGCCTCACTGTTAATCACCCATTCAATGTTTGTATCATCTGCAGACTTACTAATCCTAGCCCCCACTAAGTCATCAATGTCATTTATATAAATCATGACTAATAGGGAGCCCAACATGAATCCCTGTGGTACAGCACTGGATACTGGCTTCCAGTCACTAATATTGTCTTCTGCCATCACCCTCCGTCTCCTACAAGTGAACCCATTTTGAATCCACTTTGTCAAATTATTTAAATTATTATTTAAAAAAATAAAGTTTATTTATTAGTCACAAGTAAGCTTACATTAACACTGCAATGAAGTTACAGTGAAATTCCCCTTGTCACCACAGTCCACTGCCTGTTCAGGTCATTGCACCTAACCAGCACAACTTTCAGAATGTGGGAGGAAACTATAGCACCCAGAAGAAATCCCACATAAAAACAGGGAGAACATGCAAATGCTACATAGACAGTGACCCAATCCAGGAATTGAACCTGCATCCCTGGCACTGTGAAGCAGCAGATCTAACCACTATGGTGCCGTGCTGCTCTAGATTTAGTAATTTAGAAAAAGAAATCTTTACAAGACTCTCATGTGGGATTTTGTCAAAGGTTTTGCTGAAATTTATATAAACTACATCAAATTATAAGGAGAGGCTGGATAGACTGGGACATTTTTCCTCTGGAACATAGAAGACTGAGGGGTGATCTTACAGAGGTCTATAAAATAATAAGGGGCACAGATCAGCTAGATAGTCAATATCTTTTCCCAAATGTAGGGGAGTCTTAAACTAGATGGCATAGATTTAAAGTGAGAGCGGTGAGACACAGAAGTGTCAAGAGGGACAATTTTTTCACACAGAAGGTTGTGAGTGTCTGGAGCAAGCTGCCAGATGTAGTAATAGAGGCGGGTACAGTTTTATCTTTTAAAAATCATTTAGATGCTTACATGGGTACAACGGATATACAGAGGGATATGGACCAAATGCGGGTAATTGCGATTAGCTTAGGCATTTAAAAAAAAGAGCAGCATGGACATGTTGGGCCAAAGGGCCTGTTTCCATTCTGTAAACCTCTATGACTCTAAATATACTACCCTCGTCTACACACCTGGTCACCTCTCAAAAACTTCAACCAAATTTGTTAGACATAACTTACTTTTGATGAAGCCATGCTGACGGTCCCTGATCAAGCTTCACCTCTCCAACTGGAGATTGATGCTCTCCTTCAGAAGTTTTACTAACAGTTTCCCTACTACTAACATGAGACTCACAGGCCTATTCCCTGGGTTATCTCTACAAACCTTCTTAAATAGTGGAGATATAATAACTGTTCTCCAGTTGTCTGTTACCTCCCCTTGTGGCCAGAGAGGAATTGAACATTTAGGTCAGGTCCCATGCAAACTCCTCTCTTGCCTCCCACAGCAGCCTAGAGCACAATTCATCTGGACCTGGTGACTTATCCACTTCTAAGGTTGCCAACACTTCTAATACCTTATCCTTCCCCACGTCAATTTGCTCAAGTTTCTCTCCCTGAGCTCCATACCATCATCATCACTCACTTTAGTGAAGTATTCATTCAACACTCTACAAACGTCTTCTGGCTCCACCCACAGATTGCCCCTTTGGTACCTAATGGACCCTACTTTTTCACTGGTTATCCTCTTTCCATTGATAAACTTATAGAATATATTGGGATTTTCTTATATTTACCAGCCAAAGCTTTTTCAGATTCTTTCTTTGCATTCCTAATTTCTTTAAGCTTCACCTGCACTTTCTCTATCTCACTAATGCTTTCACTGATTTGCTCCCCTTGTACTTTTTAAAAGCCTTTATTTTCTTTCTTATTGTATTCTGAGTGTCTGTGATCATTACTCCTACCTATCACCCTACAGGAAACATGCTGAGTATGCACCTGCCCCATGTTTTTTTTGAATGTCTCCCATTGCTCTTTTGTTGATTTTTCCATTAGTAGCTCTTCCCAGTCTATTCTGGCCCGATCCTGTCTTATTTCAGTAAAATCCTCTTTTCCCCAAACCAAAACATTTTTTTTTTGTTTAGCTTGAAAGTTTCCTTGTCTATAATAAACTTAAATTGTATCATGTTGTTATGAGGGATATAGGTGGGTAAAGAGGCATGTATTTGTGTAAGGGCCAATGGGGTGATAGAGTGGCATGAGTTAGCAGAGATGATGTGAGGATGCCATGGGGTGGTAATTGAAAGGAATGAGGCAGTATAAGTTAGTATGGATGGTGTGTGGAGAGAATATGGGTGTGCAAGGAAGTGAGGGGTAGAGGCTGGGATATTTTCTTCTTCTTTAAAAATTTAATGCAATATAGTGTCAGATCATTGGGGCATATTGTCCATCTGATCTGCTCTTATACCAGGCAACTTTCACAATCATTTTGCAAGGGGAGGTCGGGTTCTGTGTTTGGGACCGAGTACATGTTATTGTGCTAATTTGGGGTTACTGTTTTTAAACTCACAAAAACCTGCTGCTGGATTATTTAATCATTGCAAAGATATGAAGAGACATATCATTATCAAATAAAACATACTGATTATAGGCAGTAAGAGAGCAGATATATTCTGTCTAAAACGTTATCTAATGTGCACAGTTATATACTTTTCAACAATGATCATTTATATTGATTAAGAGTGTGACTCATGGCTGATGATTTAGCTGCTTTGTCAAACAACATTGAAGCTAATTGTAATCTTTACACTTGTGCTATAGTAAGAAGTCTCACAACACCAGGTTAAAGTCCAACAGGTTTATTTGTTCTCACTGAGATTTCTTACTGTGCTTACCTGAGTCCAATGCCAGCATTTCCACATCTAGTGCTATGGCTAGTGTTGCTACCTCAGTGTAGAGCTGGGATTAATATGGATTCATACCATAACATTTCACACAAATGTGAAATGACAACCCTTATATACCTGGCCGAGACAAAAAAAACTCACAAAACCATAAATTTCTTTTTGAGTGTATAGTAAACTTTGACTTGCATTAAGTAACTCTGTTACTCATTGAGCATGAATAGTGAGGCAGTATGTGCATGTAACAATAATAACACAGTCCAATTAGCTTAAGTAAGAATCTTCAAAGCATTTATTATAAATTTATATCTTCAACTGTACATTAAGTGAATATTGGATAGAACTATTTCCTTCACCTCCCTCGTCCAGTTGTTTGCCTTTTGTGCTTTCTCAAGGGACATGTTAGGAGTTAAAGCAAGACAGCTGAAACTGTTTAAATATGAAATAATTTTTCTTAAAAATCCTGGAATGAAATACTACAACCAGTATAAAAGGAAAGCTATAAAGATTGTTCACATTACCTATAAATTACCAGCAGTGGTTTTACCCCAGGATATCAGGAAATAAATTTACAGTGAGGACGACTATCAGGAAAATCAGGAAAAAGTCAATGTGATTCATTGACATTTGGTTCTGATGGAAAATCGTGGTAAAAAATAAATGACCTTATTAAAAGAGACAGAGTTTTGGATATTTGGGTTCTGTAGTCCACTGCAGTATAGTGCTCTGCATAAAGGAATGATAAAATAAAATCATAAGAATGTTTAAGTTCTTGAAGAAATCCATTTGGCCCAACAAGATTGTGATCTTTGATTAATCACACTTTCATCTGTTTGCCTTCCCACCAGAGGGTAGCTTTTCTGTCAGGCAGGATCAGTCCTAACAGCAAGTTTTAGGTGATATGGGGACTGGAAAATAGCATGGCATTCATTTCCCCCCTCTCCACTATGGGTCTTTTATGTTGGGAGAGCCCTGCTCTCGCACAGAATATGTAAGATCTCCATTAATAGATTCAGTCTGAAGCAAATGAAGTCTCTTGTGATTTGGCATTCTCAATGTCAGATTCCTGCTGTGTGCAGAATCTTACCCTTTCCACTAGGTATTATAGACCAGTTGTGTTTTGTTCTGCGAGGGAATACTTTATATTAAAGGGGAATTGCTACAATTTAGAGGGCTGCAGCTTAAGTTGTCATATTGGTATATCCTTCAGCATTCCCCTGTCTGTGAGTTTTCTGGAAGAAAGGAAAAGAATGAAAGAATCCAAGCAAAGTCATTTGCACCAGATGTGTTCCGGCCCACTAATCAATTGACTCATGCAAACAGAGTTCTCAAGCCCAAAGTTCCTGCACTGGGACTATCCGAACTGAACTGATTTCAGGAGTACAGCAATTACACAGAGAGGCAACAATGCAGGTATCACCAGCTAGAAACTAACCTGCAGACAGTCTTTGCCATGGGCATGGCACTGCCAGTTGGGGTGAAGGTGCCAACTTACAACAGTGATTTGATATATCAAGCAATTTATTGTTGTTTATTTCACCAGGGTAAATGACTTGTCAGTTTGCCTCACTCCATAATACAAAACCATTCAACAAAGGACACAAAAACATAGCACAAGAAATAGAAGCAGGGCTAGGACACCAGGCCCTTCAAGCCTGCTTTGCCATTCAATATGATCATGACTGATCGATACTGGCTTCATCTCTTTTTCTGTATCTTTTCTCCACAGCCCCCCTATTCCTCAATCTAGCAAATATTTATCCACCTCCACTTTGGATACTTGCAACGTTCCAGCCTCAACCATAATTTGGGCAGAGAATTCCAGAGACTCACCATTCTCTTGGAGAAGAAATTTCTAAGCACCTCAGTTTTAAGTGACTGACCCTTTATCTGGTAGCCATGTCCCCTTAGCTAACACTCTCTCATGGTGAAAACATCTCACCATCTACCCTGTCAAGTCCCCTCAGGATCATATATGTTTGAATAAGGTCACCACTCAAGGAACTGCAAGGAATACAGGCTTAGACTACTTAGTACCTCTTGGTAGGACAACTCTCTCATCTCAGGAATTAGCCTGATGAATCCTCTTTGGACTGCCTCCAATGTTATTATATCCTTTCTAAGGTAAAGGGACCAAAACTGTACACAGTATTCCAGGTGAGGCCTCACCAACACCCAGCGCAATTGCAAGAAAACCTCCCTATTTTTAAATTCCAACCCTTTTGCAACAAAGGCCAAAATGCCGTTTGCCTTCTTTACCACTTGTTGGACCTGCCTGTTAGTTTTACATGATTCATGCACTAAAACACCTAGATCTCTCTGTATTTCACTCTTTCACAGTCTCTCTCCAGTTAGATAATAATTTGCTTTCGGATTCCTTGTAGTGAAGTGCATGACATCACACTTTCCCACGTTAAACTTTATTTGCCAGGTTTTTGCCCTGTTAACCTATCTATCTATATCCCTTTGCAGAATCACAATATTCCAATGCCTCCAACTTGCAGGATAAACCAAGGATCTGGGAATCATTGGTGATGCCCATGTGGTCATCAAGCACTAACTTCCTGCTTCTCGTCCTGGATAAATCCACTTGCTATTGTGCCCCACCTGGTCCTAATTCATGAAGGAAACACATTCTCCATCATTCAGTGGCTTCCAAAGGTTGATGAGAAAAATGCAGCTTGCTGTCAGGAAGCAGTTGTATTGTGGGCCACTGTTTGTGACAGCAACCTGCTCTTCCAAGATGACAATAACAGAAACTGGTGCATTTTAGAATTCTGGCTGCAAAAAATACTTAGAAATAAAACGTCCATTATAAGATACTAAGGGGATCTTTTTTATCCCATTTTGGAATATGAATGATCCAGCACTTTCTGCTCCATTTATTTTAGTGGAGATGGACTGCTTGATGGTAGGATCTTATTACAATATGTAAATAAAGGATATAAATAGGAGTACAATGCCATTTTCAGGTGAGTTATTATAGGAATGTACAATGCTTGTACATAGTTAATACTATTCGTGCATATATTAATAGCATTTCTTTGCAGGAACGCTCATCTGGAATTACTGAGATCCTTGGATTCTGTGTGAAACAAACTATTGCTTTATTAATACAAAGGTTTTTTAACTTAGGCATTGTTACACTTCTTGAAGTTACTCCAAAACCTTCAGGAATTGTTATGATGTACTGGTTGCTGCTGAACATGAGTTAACTTGACCACTTCATCCATTTTTTATTCATTTGTCAGATATGTGCCTCGCTGGCTGACCAGCATTTATTGCCCATCTCTGGTCAGCCTTGAGAAGGTGGTGGTGAGCTATCTTCTTGAAATGCAATGGCCCACCAGCTGTGGGTTGACCCTCAATGATATTAGGGAGGGAACTCCAGGATTTTGACTCAGCAACTGCAAAGAAATAGTGATATATTTACAAATCAGGATGGTGAATGGAAATAACAGTGATGGTTTCCCATGTATTTGCTGCCCATGTCATTCTCTACAGAAGTGCTCATGGGTTTGGAAGGGACTGCCTAAGAATCCTTGGTGAATTGTTGCAGTGCATGTCGTAGATAATTAACACTGCTGCTATTGAACATGGTGACGGAGGGAGCAAATGTTTGTAGATGTGATGCCAATCAAGTGGGCTGCTTTGTCCTGGATGGTATCAAGCTTCTTGAGTGTTTTTGGATCTGCATCCATCCAGGCAAGTACTCCATCACACTCCTGACTTGTGTTTGATTTAGTGGATAAGCTTTGGGGAATCAGGAGGTGAGTTCCTCACCACAAATATTCCGAGTCTCTGACCTGCTCTTGTAGCCACTGTGTTTGTATGTGAATTCAGTTGAGTTTCTGGTCGATGGTAACTTCAAGGATGTTGACAGTGGGGGAATTTAGTGATGATTACACTAATGAATGTCAAAAGGTAATGGTTTTAGGTGTCAGTAGCTGACTGTCATGGAGCTGCTAAGAAAATAACAAGGAAGGAGGGATGTTTTCAGGCATCCTTACCCCGTCCCAGAGTCATTTACCTTCAGTTGACTGAGTAATAATGTGTAGGATGTGGGTGTGCTTTGCTAAAGAGGGCAGAATGGTTTCTGTGGAACTGCTGGTGATGTTACTGTTGGAGCAGAAGCATATATAACATAATTCCCAGCATATCTGGTCCACTTTGCATGTTGTGTTAGTAACTGCAAAGTTAGAGTGAGTGCTGGTGCATTCTTTTGCAGGGTTGCCCCCTCAATCCATGTGAGTACAAGATTCAAGTCATTCAATAAATCTCAACTAGAGGATCAAGTGTTGGGACATCATGAGAATGATAAGTAATAACTGATGAGTGATAAGAGTAATGAAACACTAGGTTATCAACTGTTTGTTGGAGAAAAGGGAAAAGTAATGGAATTATCCAAATACCTAGTTACACCCAGCCTCATCTCCAAAACTCCTTCTCCTCTTGTGGTCATAATCTCCATGCCAGACACTTCTTCACTTTATGTACTCTCTGGGAAAATTGGCATATGATTTTTGATTCTTTGAAAAGATGAAAGTGTTTTTATTACCCCGTACAACTTTAGCTTCCAGTTGTTCAAAGACTGATGTCATGCCAGATAACAATGTCCTATGAATCTATGACTTGGGAATATAGGAATTGTGAGATGAGAAAAGACTAAGGTTTAACTATTTGTTTTTGTTAATCACGTAATACAGTCATGGAGTTGTTGTTTAACTATACAAAGACATTTCTGCCAATTAGTCTAAAATGCACCCAAACATGAAATAAAGAAAAACCTTGGACATTTTTGGGAAATTAGATCCAAAATCATCTATTTCTCCTATCACCTCTTATCTGTGAAATCTCAAATTACTAATTTACTGCACCTCAAAATATTATTTGTAATTGTTGTCTCATTGGTCTTCACTGGTAACTTATTTCACCTTTATCTACATTTGCAATTTAAAAAATGTTCCTTGAATTCTTTCCTTAGTCCAGTTCATTCTTTATAACATGTGCCCCTTAATAGTTGAAACCTTTGTCACAGTGAAAAACTTGCCAATATCGGCTTTGCATAATTTTGAAAACTTCCAACTAAGCAATTTCCAAGTTCCTTCTTTCCAAAAGAATGAGATCAACATCTTCAATTCTTCCAAATCATGAAAAAAACTTGCATTTATGCAGCAAGTTTTACAACACATGATATTCCGAAGCATTTTTACAGCCAATGATATGTTTTTGAAGTCACTATTGTAATGTAGGCCGATTTGCAGAGACATACTTACTCAACGCAAGATTCCACAAACATAATGAGGTAAAGGGACAAGTGTTGGTCAGGATAATTGGAGAACTCCCTGGATCTTCTTCAGATATTGTTGTGTTATCTTTTGTATTTGCCTGAGAAGACAGACACCTAGGGCAGGATTTTCCAGCCAAGCTCATCCCAATTTCTATCCTAAACTTTGTGAACCAGCTGAGTTTTTACAACAATTGACAATGGTTGCATATTCCGAATGGTGGGGGAATTCAGAACCAGGGGTCACAGTTTGAGGATAGGAGGGGTAAAACTTTAGAACTGAGGTGAGGTGAAATTTCTTCACCCAGAGGAATTCACTACTTGCCACACAAGGGACTGATTTTCATTTGTGTCCATAATGCATCTTTTCCTGGAACAGCTCACTAACTTGGTGCCAGAGGCTTGTAGCTTGAGGGATGCCACTTCACACCAAGCCTAGCTGACCAGGAATCTGTTCCACTCTTAGTGCCTAACATTGGTCTGTGCTGGAAGGATTTGCAAGTTGATTCTCAATATGTTTGAGTATGTTATGAACACATCATCCTTGACCACCAAGTACTGGGGTGGGACTTGAACTCTGAACTTCTGGTTCAGAGGCAGGGATGCTACCCACTGCACTGCAAAACCTCTCCCTTTGAGATAGGCTAGTCTATTATTGGGCCAACGAGACTTTCCAACTAAGGCTGGGACTCAGCAAAATCGAGATCTGGTATTTGTCAGAGTTGTTCCAATAGACCTGCATAATAGTCTGGGCAGAAAGGTAGGTCCTTATTACTTTCTTACTTTAATGTGATTTTCATTTTAAATTGAGTTAGTGGGGACTATTATGAGCACCAATTGTCCCTTTAAAACTCCCCCTGTATATTAGCTGCTTCTGGCCTCATTGCAGACCGAGCTACCTTTTCCTAATTAAAACTCTGACTTACAACAGAACTGCTTTGTTGCTCAGTTTAAGATTAGACTAATGTTCAAATCCAGCACTTACCCACTGTTTAAAAAAAAATCAAAGCAACGACTGATGTTTTGACTGTGCAGCGGACAGAAGTGTGGTTCTGCCAATAGACAAATGATGCTGTCAAAAATGTGGAATAAGAGTCAACTCCAGGGTTAGGAAGGAAAGTGTCTGTGTGATGGGGATACATGAGAGGAGGTTAAACTACAGCCAAGGCAAATTACTATTGGCTCAACTGTGAAATTTGACTCAGTAGATACTTACTTCGTGGATCAGGCTATGTGTGACTCATGCAGCTTGTAGTGAAAAAAAATGTTTATCTTCCAAAGAAACCAAAAATAGAAAACCAAAGGTGACAAACGGTGATTAAGGGATTGGGAGTAAGAGGAACGTGTCATTGTTCTTTGTCCAAAATTGTGTCTGAAGATTTGTTTAAGTATCACTTCATACTAGAACCCATTACATCAACATTCATATTGGATTAAATGGTGCAATTGACTCCTCTTGAGTGACTACAGTCAATTTTTAAGAGAATAACAGAGCAACAACAAGTATAAAACAGCACTAGTATGGAAAACAATCCCGAAGCATTTCACACAAGAGTCAGAAAAATTAACGCAAAGTTAGGGAGGGTGAAATTAATTAGGAAGCACAAAAGTCTCACCAAAGTCAGATTTTAAAGAGGCCTTTAAAGGATAAGATGGAAATGAGTAGAGGAAGGCATTTAGACAGGGAGTTAAAGTACCTTCTCCTTATTTGATCACCACAACTTCTTTCATTGTCTCATCTTTCCTGTAAAAATATTATTCCTTACCTTGCTCCTCAAAATTCTTTAGTCACCTGAGGGCAAAACATGTAAGGCTGGACAGAAGGAAAGTGTTTGAATCACAATCGGAACAATGTTGATAAGGATTGTGGAACTAGTGTGTTTTTTTTTGGAGATGGACTAGGTGGAGAATTCTTGAAAATCCAGAGATGTATAACTGGTGGCTGATCTAACGTCACACATTTTATATCATGTCCCAAAATCAAAATGACCCCCAATGCTTGTCTGCAGATTCCATATTCCTGCCATTGTCTCTGGCTGAACAAACTTGCTTGAAATCTATTGAACCCTGAGTTGTACTTCCAATCTTAAATTCACTGCATCAAAAAGATTGTCTACTTCCATCATCATAACTCGCTTTTCTCTATCCACCTGTTGTTATCATCCTTTTACCATCTCTGGACTATTCCAATGCACTTCTGGTCAGCCTCTTTTTTCTGTGTTTTGTCAACATTAGTTCATCCAAAACTCTGCTGCATGTATCCCAGTCTATCCTACTTCCCCTTTGGTATTTTCATTGCTGATCTATACTGGCTCCTACACTGCCTCATAGTGCCAGGGACTCAAGTTCAATTCCACTTGGGTCACTGTCTATGCAGAATCTACATATTCTCCCCGTGTCTATGTGGGTTTCTTCCAGTTACTCCGATTTCTTCCCATAGTGCAAAAGACGTGCTGGTTTGGTGCATTGGCCATGCTAAATTCTCCCTCCAGTGTACCCAAACAAGTGCTGGAGTATGGTGACTACTCCACAGTAACTTCATTGTAGTGTCATGATAAGCCTACTTGTGACATTAATAAACTTGTAACTAATAAATAAACTTTAAAACTTTCCCTCTGGGGCTTCATTGCCTCCAATTTACCATGCTGTCTTCATGGCCTTACACCCACCTATTTCTGTAACCATTTACAACCCTACACAGCTCCAAGAACTTTGCAAGAATCTAACTATGGCTGTTTGTGCAAAGCCTACCATACACCCTACCATTGCTGATTGTCCTTCAGTTGCCCAGGCTCCAGATGTTATGCTTTCTCCTTAAGCCCCTTCTCCACTGCCTCTCTGTCTACCTTTATGGCACTCCTTCAAATCTATCTCTTTGGCAAAGGCAATGAGTGCAATCTTATCAGCCATTCATACCACACTCTGCTGCAGTGAAGTCTGAGAAATTGGTGGCCAGACAAATTCCCCTTCACTGCAGCGGGATGGGAAAATCCCATGAATGGTGGTAAGATTCTGGCCAATATCTCCTTCTTTTATTCAATGTTCATTTTTGTCCAATTCCACATCTGTTTGGTGCCTGTGGTGTTTTTTTTCTACATTAAATGCTCCATTTATTGTTGTAACCAAGGGGGTTTTGATGTTGAATAAAAACCTCACCTATTCTGGAGAAAAGGAAATGCTGGGTAAATTCACCGCTGGCCCTCATTTAAATGCACCAGTCAAACTTCCTACTTGTTCCAGGTGGGAAGTCAGTGTCTGACCCTGAGGCCACAACAATCAGGTAGTTCCATGAGATCGGATGTTGGGTCCATGAAGAAAGAAATCTTGTAAGGAGCCATGAAGCATAAAGTTAATTTATTAGTCACAAGTAAGGCTTACATTAACACTGCAATTAAGTTACTGTGAAATTCTCCTAATTGCCACATTCCAGAGCCTGTTCAAGTCAATGCATTGAACCAGCATGTCTTTCAGACTGAGGGAGGAAACCAGAGCACGTGGAGGAAACCCACGCAGACATGAGGAGAATGTGCAAGCTCCTCACAGACAGTGACCCAAGCTGGAAATCAAACCCATGTTTATAAATTACTGAATAGGTGAATAGAAATGATACTAGTTGAGAGATTGGTCTATAGCAAATAACCCGGACACAGAAAACTAACAAATGTGGAATAGACCCTCAGATAAAACAATCCATATTTTGTGAATAGGGGTGATAAGGGCACATAAGTAAAATGTTGTACTGAATATAAAGGTGCATGAAAATATCATGCCAAGGAAGCTATGGAATAAGATGTATGATTAATGATTCTGGATTCAATTTGTGGGAGCGGAAAAGTAAACTTTTCAGAGCATTTCCGAAGGTAAACGTTTGGATTGATTGAAAACAGCCTCAGGCAATCAATCAAAGCCAATTTTTTTAAAGTTGCTCCAACCTGAACATTGAAAGATGGGCGAAAGAAGGTATGCACATTTTAGGTTTTTCACTGTTAAGGAATAAGGAGCAGAAAAGATATGTTAGCTTTCAATAATATTTCAGCAGCAATCTTGGTCCTAATATTTGAGGAGGCTTTTGCTACTAAATTAATGCTTGCTTCAGTTTCATCATGTGTGAGTTGAAAACTTGGAAAAGCATCCAGTGTTAACAGTTGCAATTAGATCCCCCAATCTGATATCAGTAGAAAATGAGGCTGTGAATGGAAAGCTGCTCGCACCTAAAAGTACGTGGGTCATTAGACAGCTTTTGGGATGGAGTAGATGCAGGCTGGTAGTGGATGCCTGCTCCTTCTGATCCTATATTTAGGAAGGCAAAAAAGTATTTAACTCATTATGGGTCAGATTCTCTGACCTCACCTATGGCTGGGATTCTGTGGTTCTTTGTGGCGAAGAGGTTTGCTGAGCATTAGATTTTCCATTCTCATGGGTAGCTGTGGCAAGTCCTGTGAGAATTCCGGCTAATGTTGCCGCTAGTTGCCGATGAATTTCATAATGAGGCCTGAAACAGGTATCAAGCCCCCTTTGATTTGAATAAGCAGGGTGCTTAACAGCAATGAGTATGATTCAAGTTTCAGGCAAAAGCTTCCAAACAACTATTGGGTGCGACATACTGATGCCGTAATGGGTCCTGTTGTGTCCATTTCTCTTCTGAAAAATGGGCACAGAGCAACTGAGCTTTTCAACAACAGTCATGAAATAAATTGATTGCCCAACACTAAGAAGGCATTTGTGAACTTGAATTAAAACATAAATGGGTAATTTAAAATGATTGAGGTAAGAGCAATCAATTGTTCATACGTGCACACGTACACGCGCGCGCGCACACACACACACACATACATATACAAGCACATGAATAGAAAATAACCTTTTTCAAAAGGTACAGTATTTCAAAATGTTGATGTTCAGAGAGACTTGAGTGTCATGCAAGAAACACAGAAAATTTGCATGCATATTATCAGGATAAGGGTTTGATCATTAATGGATGAGATGAGGAATATCTTTATTCAAAAATCAAGGAATTCTAGAATCACTACAGTGCAGAAGCAAGCCATTCGACCCATCGAGATTGCAGCAACTCTTCAACACGGCACCTAATTCCTTGCAACTCCATGTATTTAATCCCCCTAATCTATATACCTTGGAACACTAAAGTGCAATTTAGCATAGCCAATAAACCTAATCTGCACATCTTTCTACTGTGGGAGGAAACCAGAGCACCTGAAGGAAACCCAAGCAGACAGGGAAGAATGCCTAAATTCCACACAGTCACCCAGGGCCAGAATTGAACCTGGGTCCTTGGTGTTGTGAGTCTAACCACTGTGCTGCTGTGGCACCCTTTACTGGAATTCTATGGAATTCCCTATCCCAGAGAGAAATAGATGCTCATCTTTGAATTTGTTTAACGCTGAGATGGGTTTTTGGTCTCTGATGGAGATGTGATATGAGGATTGGACAGGAGCTGAGGCAGGTACCAGCCATGAAGTATTCAGAGGAAATGATAGCCTAGTGATATTATCGCTAGACTACTAATGCAGAAACTGAGCACATGTTCTGGGGACCTGGGTTCAAATCTCGCCATGGCAGATGGTGGAATTTGAATTGAATAAAAAATACTTGGAATTAAGATTCTACTGATGATCATGAAATGATTGTCGGAAAAACTATCGGGATTGCTAATGTCCTTTAGATAAGGAAATCTGTCGTCCATACCTGGCCTGGTCTACATGTGACTCTATAGCCACAGTAATGTGGTTGACTCTGACATGCCCTTGGGCAACTGGGAAGGGTAATAAATGCTGGACAGCCAACGATGCCCATGTCCCATGAATGAATTAAAAATAAATATTGAATTTTCATGGCCAGTTTGACAGATCCACAAGATCCACTTCTGCTCCCATTGCTTGTGTCTATAGTCAAGCTGTTTTGCACACGCCAGCTGGTGAAATTGGAGTTCTGATTCCCCAGAACCGTTTATGGAGCTCAGCTTTTCCATGTACGAACACAGGAGGATTTGTGCTGGTGATTTATTCCCTGCTTTCTGATGGGAAGGGACTGGAATGCAGATGAGCTGCCAGCTATTTTTTGAAAAGCATGTGATCTTATTTCACATGAGAATTTCCTTTTGGAACCCATTCCATTTCAAGCAACTGTCAAAGGGGATTTCATAAACCTTGAGTTTACAGAATATTAAAATTATTTTAAGATGCATTTTCTCTCAGTTGTTGTTACCCCTGTTTTTATGTTTTCCTTGCATTGTCTCCGTATCCCCAATTAAGGGAGTTGGACAAATAAAAGTGTTCTTTGGCCTCTGTGAATCTTGGATTCAGGGAACATAGTTGGAGACAGTTAATGTTCATGGTATGCAATGAATCTTATCCTAGCCTCTTAAAATCTCTGGAAGAATCTCTCTAATAGTTGAGTCTTAGGTGCTAGCTGTTGAAGTTTCAGTAATTGTAGTTATTGATTGAGAAGCTGAACTGTACATGTTCCTTATTTTGTGGCTGGTTTGGACTGCAATTGTTAGAATCAAATTCTCATTTAAATGTCTCCTACGATGCATCTCCTGTGAGAGAGGTTTTGAATTCTGAATCCTACTTTTGGGATCTGATTACAACATGTCTTGAAGTACACTACTCTCAGATTAAGTAATAAAAATTAACCTTCAAGATGGTGCTAAACTTTGCAATGAGATAGAATGGTAGTGTAATTGTAATGTTGGCCTAATAATCCAGAGGCCCGGATGAATCATTGAAACCCTGTAGTGCAGAAGGAGGCCCATCGATTCAGTACTGACTACAATCCCATGCAGACCCTATTCCCATAATCCCACATATTTTTCCTGCTAATTCCCTGACACTAGGGTCAATTTAGCATGGTCAATCAACCTAACCCATCCTTGGACTGTGGGAAAAAACTGGAGCATCTGGAGGAAACCCACACAGACCCAGGGAGAAAGTGCAACTCTACACAGACAGTGACCCAAGGCCGGAATTGAACTTGAGTCTCTGGCACCGTGAGGCAGCAGTGCTGGCTATTGTTCTACAGTGTCACCCCACAAACACGGTTTCAAATGGCACCACGGCAAATTTGAACTCAATTAATTAAAATAATAATCTGAAATGGAAAGCAAAGAAGTTATTATTGATGGTTATAATAGTCCAGCTGGTTCAGTATTGGCAAACAAACAGAGAACAAAGAACAGTATAGCACAGGAACAATTAGGGATGGGCAAAAAGTGCTGGGCTGCCTGCGACACCCACTATCCGAGAATCAATATATTTTTAAAAATTCTGTTTAGTTAGCGAGGATATTTTTCAGATTGGCTTTGCACACTGAAGAAGGAAATAAGGTGAAAGCTTAAATTAGAGGCTGATTTTTGTACGAGCTCTGAAACAGCAATGGATGCTGTGGAATTCTGACTGCATGTTAACTATTGATTCAATTTATTATTGTCACATGTGTTAGTACACAGTGAAAAGTATTGTTTTTTGCATGCTACACACACAAAGCATACTGTCCACAGAGAGAGAAACAAGAGAATGCAGAATGTAGTATTACAGTCATAAAATGACAGTGAAAGATAGAATTAGAAAGTATCCTGGGCACAGCTTGCAAGAAGTCACTTTGGTCTGGCGCCATCTTGAAAAAATAAATATTGTGAATTCCCTTTAAATTCTCGCTTGCTTTTAGATTGGGTGTGGCCTAAATGACTGATGCTTGAAACTTGATTCCTCTTCCAAAAAAGGCTAGTGAAAAGGTAAGTTTGTAAAAATCCCTGAGGATGGAACATCTCCCCACTACTCCCTCCTTCCCCACTTGCCCTCACCTTCCTCCTCTGTCATCAGTCTCGGCCTCCTTTCCTCGAATGCCAACCATCACCCTTCACGGCTCCCACTGAGGCACCTTCAGGGGCTTGAAATGGGATTGCACTGGGAAAAAGTTTGGGAAGCGCTGCATTAGTATCTGCACCATGCAGCAGTGTAAGCTGGGCTACTGGTTGCACCTCACTGTGGGTGGCACTAACTAAGCAACAAAAGAGCACTGTGCATCCATGTTTGGCTACATGAGCTGAGCTGAGCTCCCTGGAGAGCTCATTTTTAATGTTATACAAAGGAACAGACAGGAGCATTTGATTTGTTCCAACATCAAACAGATTTCATACAGACTTTTCCACTACATCCGGTTCAAAGCCGGATTTGCCTCAGAGAGGCCTCACACATCTTGGCTTCAGTGTACTGGGAATCAAATCAAAACCCCAGCTATGTGCTTTGTGCTTTTGGTGTAAATGTGCACTGAAGCCATGGTAAAAGGTTGGAAAGGCACAGCATATCGAAAAGAAAAGATCAGTTAATAACTCAGTAAGGTTCCTGACATAGTTTCTCCCTTTAGGATTGGTGCCAGAGGATTAGGGAATTGGAAAAAAAAAGGGTTCAAAGACTGGGAACTACTGGCCAGTCAGTTTACCCATGGTGGGGGGAAATCTGTTGGAGACAATGGGTGGAATTCTCTTATCTGAAATGGGGACAGAAGGCACCAGCAACTTCCTCAACTCAGGTGTCTCTCTCAGACCTACCCTTGCATGTGGATAGGCTCAGCACTCTGGGGGGGAGTCGGTTCTGGACAACTTGCAGAGCACTCATTACACAATCCAGTAGGTTTTCTCTAAGAGGTGGTCTGAAAAGCGAACATGAAATTTCTATGTACAGCTGGATGCAATGATTCCTCTCAAACACCATCTTTTCTGTTGTCTTTGGAACAGGAGAAGTTGAATTATAATCAGTGAGAATGGGAGAAGATGGGAAGAGGGTTGCCCACATCTGTGCTGTCATAGTATTCAAGGAGACAGTAACTCAGTTGGCAGGCATAGAACAGACTGGGTGATTGGCAATGGGGAGCTTTGACCTGGGTCTCCACTCAGTAAGGATGCATTCATGTTCTAGAAAACCTGAGGACCACATATCCTTCCATGTTGGATGCAGTTCACGCTATCTCTCACTCTCTCCTCTCTTACTTATGGGTGCCACCAGTAAGAAACCAGGGCTGGAGATGGAGAAGCCAGGAGAGAGGACAGGAGGAGAGATATTCACCTTTAGTGTTTTTACAGCAGATACCTGCATCTTCTGCCAGCCCAGGGACACAAACCTCAATGGGTGGGAGGAATGTCTCACATTCTGGTGGTCACCGCATGAACACATGTTGGCAGCAGGAGGAGACAGAGGCGACTGAGCTCTCTGGTACTCGGAGGACCCCTGAGGAAGAGACATCTGGGAGGTCCAAGAATGATGATGGGCCTCTGGAATTGGCCTTCCAACTAATGGTGAATAGTCAGCAAGGGGGAGCATCAGGCAGAGTTGTTGGAGGTCCTGAACATGGTGGCATGTGAATCAGAGAAGTCCATCTGCCTTCTAACTGATGAAATAGTGCTGACCTGTGTGTACATATCCATGGGGACATTTGCGGACGCTTCGTATGCAGATCAGATTCTACCGCAGTATCTATGGGGGAACTTCAGCAATTGGCATATAGGAAGGGGATAGGGCACCTTGACTTCCATCCTGGTGCCTCTTCCCCTCAAGACATCAGTCCAGGGCCCTCAGGCATCCTAAGAAGCAGCTGGGAACTCTGGATCATCCACTCATGAATCTCAGAGGTACCTGGACTTTCCAAATCCCCTTGGCCTGTGACCCCCTTTTGCTTCTTCCTCTGCCTCTGTAAAGGGAGTATTTGGCTCAGAGGAGGCCAGCCAAAGTCAAACAGGCTCTCCAGGGGTTGACTTTGTCTTGAATAGCCTCATCCAAGGCAATAGGGCCCGGGTGGCATGGTGGCACAGTGGTTAGCACTGCTGCCTCACTGCTTCTGGGACTAGGCATCGATTCCTGGCTTGGGTCACTGTCTGTGTGGAGCTTGCATGTTCTCCATGCTTGCGATGGTTCCTTTAGTTGCTCCAGTTTCCTCTCACAGTCCAAAGATGTGCAGGTTGGGTGGATTGGCCATGCTAAATCGCCCCTTAGTATCCTGGGATATGTATGTTAGAGGGATTAGCAGTGTAAATATGTGAAGTTTGGGGGATAGGCTTTGGGTGGAATTGTTGTCAGTATAGATTTGATAGGCTGAATGGCCTCTTTCTGCACTGTAGAGTTTCTATGCTGCCTCCACTAGTTCAGTGGACATTGGGTGAGCACCTAAAAGAAGCAGTAGACCAAGGAAACAAAGCTATGTTGACTACAACTGATTGCAATGGTGAACAAACACTGTCACCATTAAATGTCATGTAAATATGATAGCTTTCACTTTAATAAAGTCTGTTACCTTGTTCCAGCATGGTCCTTAAAGCTTTTGATCACCTCCACATCCCCTTCTCTCCTGCGAACATCCAACACTTGAGTGAATCTGCAGGGAGAAGGCCATGTGACAGGACTTTTGCAAGGCAAAGACAAGCATTCTACTGTGAGTGTTGAGCCTTCATCTGTCAAACTCATATTCCAGATCACTAATATTGCCAATACTGGGGTTCTCTTTCAGTTGTCTAGCTGAGATAACCTCTATCTCTGCCCACAAGTGATCCAACTCCAATGTTGCATCTCAGTCCTCCAGTATGAGGATGTGCTTAGTTTCGACCAATCAATATGGTGGCTGTGACATTTTTCTTACTCTCTGATACCGTTCCCTTCCTACAGTCACTTTCACTCTTTCCCTCATTACTATTGACCTCCCCTCCCCGGGAATGTTGAATGTCCCTACTGTTACTCTTCAACTTGCCCCTTCTTCCTTTGACAATGTCCAAGTCAACAAACTTATCCCCTTTCTTCCCGTGAATTCTGCGCCCCCCCCCCCCTTACCATTGACCTACACACCCTCCTACTGCTAACTGCTCATGTCTGTTTGTATTTACGCATTCCATTCACATATAATGTGCTCATTCACAAAACGCTACTGCATCCTCACCCTCCCATCCTACCAGGTCTCTCTGTCCTCTCTAACACTCAACATTCACTCACACCACTCCTACCATGAGCTCACTCCCCAGGAGTCAACAATTCACTCCACCAAGTCAGCAACTAACACAGTCCTTCCAATCCTTCTGCCACCTTGCTGCATTCCTGTAATGCTTCTTTCATCATGTATATTTACACCCCACCACTTCAGTCCTCCTGACATTCTTTAACCCGCCCTCCAACAGACCCTCATGCCCAACATTCAGCGGGATTACTACATGGAGAACTCTCACCCTCTGGAATCTGCTTCACAGAGGAGCAATATAGATGAATTTCCATCCAACTTGCACTGCATGGGGTGCTCCAGGGTCTAGTAGTTGGAAGTCTCCATCTTGTTGCCAGGTGCCTGTGAGCAGTATACAGCCTTACATTTTGATTCTACACATCACATTAGTTCAGATGTGTTCTTGGCTGGCGTTTTTCTGCTGGCATCATGGACAATCAGATATGAAGGGAAGATTTTGGTTGTGCCTTTACCTACATCGTGTTAGGCAGATGCAAGTTGGCTTCAGAAAGGTCTCAAGCAGGGACTACGAACCACCATGTTGGATAGTATCGGACATTCCAGTTGTCATTTCATGCCAGTGTCAAGCTATCTTGTGGACCTCCCTTCTAATTCTTTGTCCCACATCTCTTTTACCACCATTCATCGACCACTGATCCCACAAAAGAAGAATTCTGCCAATAATGTGGGACAAAATTAAGTTAATTGATCAAATGCAGGTTAATTTCAGAAAACAACATGCATTTGTTAAGAGCAAATCATGTTAAACTAACATGCTGGAGTTTTTTGATGAGGTAACATATCGGGTTGATGAAGCTAATATTGCTGATATGATTAACATGCACTAACAAAAGATAAATCGATAAAATGCCACATGATAGCTTTGTGAGGAGAGATAGAGCTCATTGAATCAAAGGATACAAACTGGCTGAGTAATAAGAATCAAAGAGTAGTGATGAGCAGCTTTTTTTTTAGACTGGAGGGAGATTTATAATGGAGTATAAATTTCGTATTTGTTCTTTGTTCTTTGAGTTCTCCAGGGATTGGTGATAGGACTCCTGCTCTTCCTGATGCATATCATAAGAATCGACATATTGGTGGACATGGCATCATTTTAAAAATAGCAGATGATATAAAACTTGAAATTATTGTAAACCATGAGGAGGATAGAGTAGAACTTCAGAAATTCTACAAAAGACAGGTTGGTGAAATAGGTGGACAAGTGAAGGCTGAAATTTAATGCAGAGAAATGTAAAGTGATACATTTTGTTAGAAAAAACAGAAAAAGACAATATAAAATAAAAGGTACAATTCTATAGTGAGTACAGGAACAGATTGATCTGGGTGTATACGTACATTAATCAGTGAAGGTGGCAGGACAACCTGAGAGAGTTGTTAATAAAGTATCCGGCATGCTGGGCTACATCAGTTGGGGTATAGAGACTGAAGAATGGAGGTTATGTTAAACCCGTATAAAACACTGATTTGATTTCAAGTAAACTATTGCATCCAGTTCTGAGCACCAGCACAGAGAAGACAGGATGACTGGCCTCTTTCTATACTCTACACATCGTTGATGCTGCTTTCTTACATCTTCTGTTGTTTTCGATTCCCGGTATTATTCCCATCTTCAGCGGTGATGAATTAATCCAACAAAAATCTTCCTTCCCCCACAACTAAAGAAATAAGTAAATGTTGCCTGTTCTTGTTAAATATGAGTCAAGATTCTGGCAAGGAAAATGTCAATCCTCCTTCAGATATTGATGTCAGTTAGTACTCATGGTAAGAACTCATATGGTTACCAGTGTATTCATTGATGTTCATGGCTGATAAAGGAATTCATGTTTGATATGAATGTAAGGAGTTGAAGCAGTTATTAAGTCACTTATGTAAAAATCAATGATCTACAGACAGATGATGGATGAAGTGCAGATGGGTGACAGATGGGTCAGCACTAAAACATCAATCTCCCTGTTTTTTGCTGTATGGGATTAAAAAAATATTCAAAAGCTTCCAACACTTCCATGTTTCATCCAGATTCCACTCATGACATAGCCTTCATAATAAACTTGGGTCATACAGTTAGGTCAGGATGTACAACATACGTACTACAGCAATGTTTCCAATCTTTTACAAAATTGGACCCAAACAAATGAGTCTACTTTACACCCTAACCATATGCAATAACTGCATCACATTTTTACATTATTAATATTCACTTGTCAGGAATAAATACAGGTCAGTATATTTCCAATAACAGATCAGAAACATCACATAATTTATCACATATAATTTGTCTCTCCTTTTTATCCTCGTTTCGTATTCCAAAATTAGGAATTTCATGAATTAAATGTAGAATAAAGTTTGCACTGTTCTTCAGCACAAAATACACCAAATTGATCTGAGAAAAACAGCCATTGTTGTCCAATTGTGAAGTACATTGGAGGAAAGAAATGGCCTAGTGATATTATCACTAGACGATTAATCCAGAAGTTTGACAATGTTCTGGGAATCTAAAGTTTAGAGTTTATTTATTAGTGTCGCAGTAGGCTTACATTAACACTGTAATTAAGTTACTGTGAAAATCCTCGAGTCACCATATACCATATTCGGATACACTGAGGAAGAATTTAGCATGGTCAATGCAGCTAACTAGCATGGCTTTCAACCATGGGAGGAAACTGGAGCAACCAGAGGAACCCACACAAACACGGGAGAACATACAGACTTTGCACAGGTAGTGACCCAAAGCAGGAATTGAACCCAGGTCCCTGGTGCTGTGAGGCAACATTGCTAGCCACTGTGCATCTGGGTTCAAATCCCACCACGGCAGGTGGTGGAATTTGAATTCAATAAACAATGTTTGGAATTAAAAAATCTGACGACCATTGTCAATAGTTAGAAAAACTCATTTTGCTAATGTCCTTAAAGGAAGGAAATCTGCCATCCTTACCTGGTCTGGTTACCTTTGAATCCAGAGCCACAGCAATGTTGTTGACTCTCAAGTGCCATCTGAACAAGACAAGTAGGGATTGGCAAGTGATGCCTATGTCCCACCAAGCTGCAGAGCTTGGTTCCAATATTAAACTGAACAAGCAGATGTCACCACAAAATGAACATTTGTACATCGAAGGGCATGTTCTAGGTATGTACTGGTGACCCTTCATACTTTGGGCCCCCAATCTGAGCTGTGTTTTGTAGATAGCGGACAGACATCTTTTCAAAGCAAACAGAAAGGAGAGGCCTCATTAAATAGCTTCTACATTCTCCAAAAGGCAGAGGTGAGAAGCTCTTGATGGCATTATGAGCAGAGTGGAGAATGGGAATCTTAGTTGTGTTCTTTAATAAGGGAACATGAATGCAACATCTACAAATCTCCATTACAACTTAGATAAAAATAAAAGAGAACTTATAGAATTAAATGGTGAGTTAGGCAACTTACCGATACTAAAAGCATCACCATACTCTTCTGTCAGCTAACCTGCAAGATAAGTTACTGGAGGAGAAAGACCTTTTGATAGTTTATGTTGTAAAAAGCTATTATTAAATGACAGTGACATTCAAGACATTAGCGGCTTTTTATTGTAGATCTATAAAAGTTTCTTGGCAGCATTTAGACTGAATTTAGATTTTTGAAGTTGCTACACAGACTCTTTTGTGAAGACATTATGAATTATGTTCAAGGTATTTATGTGGTGTATAATTATATATAGGAATGATAGTCTTGAACTGCAGCCAATGCAAACCAAGGGAGAGTAAAATGACTTGCAAGTATGTAGCTATTATGAAGGTTGTGAAAGTAAGGACTGAATTCTCAGGGATCCATATGGTCAGACTGGAGAGTGGAACGACCAACGAAATTATGGGGGATGATGATAAGAGAGGTGTCCAGCGTATTCCCATTGTCATGTCATATTACCAATGGTGGGGAAAGATGATGATTCAGATACTTGCTGAGAGGCCAATTGAGCACTTAACTGGGCAAGTAAGGTCCACTTCCTGCCTCTGTGAAACCTTTGGCCAAATAGGGAGACTCAGTAAGAGGTCTGACAACACCAATTTTAAATCCAAGCGATTTATTTGATAGTAAACTTGCAAGCTTTCAGCCTTTGTAGCCTTCCTCAGGCGAAAGGCTGAAAACTTGCAAGTTTACTATCAAATAAATCGGTTGGATTTAAAATTGGTGTTGTCAGACTTCTTACTGAGTTTAACCCAGTCCAACGCCAGCATCTCTACATCACAAATAGGGAGGACCCACCCCTAAGTGGGAAGACCACTCAGTGAAATCTGAATATCTTCCAGCAGGCTCCAGGTTGGTAGCCCTCTATTAAGGATATTCCATGCTCATGGAGGGATGCCCCTGTGATAATGGCCTCCCTCGCAGTTATGGCACTATTGGTACTCCATAAGCCCCCTCCTTCACCCCATCACTCAGCATCTGGAGTCTGGCTGTCTATGTCTCGCTTTCTCAGGCTGTTGCAATTCACTTTGAGGATACTGTGGTCACTGGGGTTGAAGCCACAGTAATGAGTAGTGAGTTGCTGACTCTCAGGTTGGTAGAGCTGCTCTTGGAGGCAGACTACTGCCCTTAATTAGATATGATATACAGATGCCAGCTTTGGATTGGGGTGGTAAGAACTCAGTAAGAATTTAGCAACACCAATTTATAATCCAACCAATTTATTTGATAGTAAAAACGCGAGCTTTGCCTGAAGAAGACACAGAGTGTTGAAAGCTCGCGTTTTTACTATCGAATAAATCGGTTGGATTATAAATTGGTGTTGCTAAATTCTTACTGAGTTCTTAATTAGATAAGCAAACTCAGGTACACCAAGTCCTAAAGACTGCCGAACTTCCTACTTATGGGTTTTGTTGGGACTTTCTGGCAATTAACAAAATTCAACCCCAAATCCTTGATGTTTGCAAAGTGGAATCATTGTTCCCAACTGCATGATTTGGGATTTTAAAAGTTTGATGCAACAAAATTAGAGTAATTAGAAGTAGAAAAAGATTAAAGCTCAACCTAACAACTGGTATGGGAGTTGTGTATTATTGCAAAAACTGGCATAGATTATCTGGTAGGCATAACAATGGTGATATTTAATTAGTCATTTTTGACAATGTTCCTTATGATGCTTTTATATTTGGCCAGCTGAAGAAATATGTGATACATCATTATCAAAATACTTTATATTGCTGAAGACAGAGATATATTGCTAAAGCTTTTCATCTTGCACAGCACAAACACAAGAATGCCAAACTTCAAACAGACAAATTAGGCTATAGGAGAAAAGAGTGCTGATAAGTTGGCAAGTATTAGCCAAGGCATTGCCACTGTGAAAGCAATGGGTAATGATAGGCTTCCCAAGCTCCTGGGTAATTTCACAGAGAAAGGATCCCTGCTCGTGAATGTCACTTCCAGTAAGTGTAAATGAGCCATGTTATAAGTTTAATGGATTGTATTAAATTGTTTGTTAGTGTAGCTATTAGCAGGTTCAGGATTGTTCATCAAGAAGATGTAATAAGTCGAATAGGTGAAAGTGAACCAGTAGATGTGGTATATTTGAATTTTCAGAAAGCTTTTGATAAATTTCCATAAGCGGTCACTGTGCAAAATTGAAGTGTATGGAATTGGGGATAATATATTGGCATGGATTGAGAAGTGGTTAGTAAACAGGAAGCAGAGAGTAAGAATAAACAGGTATTTTTTGGAATGGTAGGTGGTGACTATAGGAGTCCCACAAGGATCAGTACTTGGACCCCGGTTTTTCAAAATATACATCAATGATTTGGATGAGGGAACCAAAAGTAATATTTTCAAGTTTACTGATGAAGTGAAACTTGCTGGGAAGGTGAATAGTGAGAAGGATGTTAAGAGGCTTCAAGGTGATTTAGACAAGTTGAGTGAGTAGGCAAATACATGGCAGATGAAGTATAATGTGGATAAATATGAAGTTATCCACTTCGGATGGAGAAACATAATGGCAGAGTATTATTTCCATGATGATAGATTTGCAAATGTTGACATATAATGATTCTCATAACCAATCAAAGCGAGCATACAGTTGCAGCGGGTAGTTAGGAAGGCAAATGATATGTTGGCCTTCATTGCAAGAATGCTTAAATACAAAAGCAAAGATGTCTTTCTGTAGTTGTACAGGACTTGGTGAGACAACAGCTGGAGTATTAGGTGCAATTTTGGTTTCCTTACCTAAGAAAGAATATAGTTGCTGTAGACAGACTGCAGTTAATGTTCACCAGGCTGATTGCTGGGAGGCAGGATTGTCGCACGAGGAGAGATTGGGTCAACTCTACCTGTAGTACTGGAATTTAGAAGGATTTGGGGAGATCTCATTGAAATGTGTACAGTTTTGATAGGACTGGATGCTGGATATTGTTTCCTCTGGCTGGAGAGTCTAGAACAAGGGGTGGGCCATTTAGGACTGAGCTGAGGTGAAATATCTTCACTCAGAGTGTGGTGAACCTTTGCACTTCTTTACCACAGAAGGCCAAATCACTGAATATATTTAAAAAAGAAATTGATAGATTCCTATGTCAAGAGTTCTGGGAAGAGCACTGGAGTCTAGATAGAAGATCTACTGTGATCATGTTGAATCAAACTCGAAGTGCCCTATTTGTCTTTGTTTCTGTGTTTTAAAGGATCCAGGACCAGAATAGGCCCACACATTAGCTTTGTTTTACTTTTCTTGCTGGGCCATGTCTATTCTGGAAAGTTTAGCATCCCTTCTCCTCTAGCTTCTGCGTGGCTAATGTTCTTACCTTTTGTTCCTTTAACGTTAACTGTCAACCTTCTTTTACCTAAAATTAAACTCTGGCCTGCTGCTTCCCACTTGATTCAGGCTGTCAACCTATCCTCTTCAGTTACAATTTTGGTTGGATCATGCATGCTTTTAAGCAAATACAGTAATACTAATGTGTATGACCAGATTGACCCCAAAGCACAAATCCAAATGTGTTAATGGCATGCTCCTTGACATGTTTCAGTGAACAAACCATGACCTCTCATAGATTTCAATAGAAATGGAGAGATTACTTCTGAAATTTCCTCAATGTGTTGTCCCATTGGGGTTCGTTTTATAAGGCCCCTGAATTAAGGATGAATGTTACAGTGGAAGAGTGAAGTTTCCTTTTGAAATCATTAAAATAGAGCAGACTCTAAGGAATTGCAGGAAGCTAATGACGCAATGATATCAGCAGTTCGCTGCATTCAAGTTAGCCAGACTTTATGAACTGCAGCTGGAGCCATCAAGACAGCTGTGCTTCTTTCGTATTGTGTTCATATAAGCTGTGAGAATATGATTCAACTCCTACAGGACTGACAATAGGACTCACGCACGTCTAACTGCAAAACAAGTTAGATTCTTGAAACTCTACGGGGAATGGTGGAGAACTCTGGTGTTGTGACTTCCAAAATGATCGTTTCTACTCAGGACACTAAATTCAAACATAAACACATCCAAATTAGGAGCAAGATTAGGCCACTTGGCCCCTCGAGCCTCCTCAGCCATTCAATGTATTCATGGCTGATCTGATTGTAATCTCAACCCTATATTCCTGCCTATCCATGAAAACCTTTCACCCCTTGTTAATCAAGAACCTGCTGCAAAAGACTTCACTCATGTCCATATTCTGGCTTGCAGTTTGACTGGCTCAAATGATGGTTGGTGTTGGAATGTTATTGCTAAATTGAAGTAGTACTGAGTGATATTTTGTCAGGGTTCTATAGCTTTTTACTTATTCATTGGATATGAGCATCACTGATTGGCCAGTATTTATTGCCCATCCCCACCTAGTTGCAATCAACGACATGGCTGTAGCTCTGGCATCACATGCAGGCCAGACCAGGTAAGGACAGCAGATTTCCTTCCTAAAGGATATTAGGAAACCAGATTTTTTTTCTGCCAATGGTTCCACAGTCATCAGTCAATTCTTAATTCCAGATATTTGTATTTGAATTCAACTTTAACCATCTGCCATGGTGGGATTCAAACCCAGGTCTCCAGAACACTAGCTGAGTTTCTGTATTAATAGTCTAGCAATAATACCACTAGGCCATCGTCTCCTCCATATATCAATGTGAATGTCTAATGATAGTAAGCCCCACTCAATTCAAACCTCTTTTGCTCAAATTATATGATGGACCTAGCTTACCTAATAAAATTTTGCTGCAATTTGTATTGCTTAAATGAAATTGTATGTAATACACAAAACATGACTGAATTAACAATAGCATGTCTACAAGAGGTGGAAAATGTTCAAGCATTAACATCTTTCACATGGGTGCGCACACAAAATCTACAATAAATGCGTAAGTCCAGATCTTCCATGAGATTCTCCCTAACTTCCTGTTTTAATTCCAAAGGGCAATTGCTAAAATCCATGAACAAGTGGGTAAACAGTTTTATCAACAATAAAGAAAAAGCATCAAAATTCTAATAAGTATTCGGTCTTCATTTCCTCAACCGCATTCTCCTTTGAAATGTATCTATTTTTGGGTGGTAACTGGAATGATAATTGGTAGAAAAATTTGGGTCAAGACTGCCATATCCTCACCCCACTCAGATTTTCCCCCGCCCTGTCCTTGCCCCACTCTCTCCTCCCCTGCTCTTCCTTCCTCCCTCTACTTTTCCCACTCTCCTTCCCCACTCTCACCTCCCCTCCTCACTGTCCTTCCTCCCTGTCCACTCTCCCGCCACTCTCTCCTTCCCCTACTCTCTCCTTCCCCTACTCTCTCCTCTCTCTCTCCTTCTCCAGCCCTCTCCTTGTCCCACTCTGTCCTTATCCCCATTATATTCTTACTCCACTGTATTCTTACCCTTACTGTGACTCCTGTCTCCCCCATTACAGTGATGTTTCTGAGACATGGCTTTGGTCAGCCAGAGAGAGTTCACAACTGAAGGCCAAGAGGAACACAAAACAACAGGCAGGTAAGTTTTGTAACAATGTTATTGAATAATTCTAAGAATACCTGATTTGGAAGTTGCAATTGGCAGTGAAGTGACAGTACTGGACACTTATTTCGAAGTGTACTGCCAATGAAGGTATAACAAGCTCTGTGGCAAGGATTTTCGGGACATTAGGTTGACAGTTTTGCTCTCATTACTTCCACACAATCTGTGCCTATGTCTTACTGTAAGTTTTTCAAAGTGATGTTGTAATTCTGCAACGATGTGCAGCAAAATATTCTCACAAATGGCCAAGGTTAGTGAGTGCATCTTTAAATGCCATTTCCTACTCTCTACATCATTAACCTCACACACCACTCAATGCACTGCACCCATATCAGTCACCCATCAACAATCTCCAGCAATCGGAACTTATGCCTAAGGTCAATGTGCTCTACTCCACCCTCTTATACTTACCAATTAAGGAATAATAGAGAAGCTATTACATGTTTGGATGGAAACTAAAAGCAGCAGAACAGTGGAAAAGAGATAGAGAAGCAAATTTGCAGCCAAAATACAGGAAGGTACAAGAATGTGGTAATGGGAAATATTCATTATCCTAATATGAACTGGGATAATCAAAGGGAGGCAAAAGTAAGTAGGACTTGGAGGGATGTGGGAACAGAAGAATAACTGGACAAGACCATCTTCTCGATAGGTATGCTCCCAGACAATCAAGGCAGGAACCATTTCTGGATCTAGTCCTGGAGAGTAAATTGGGACAAATTGAGCTTGTTTCAGCAGGGAAGAATTATGGGAATGATGATCATAATATCACTAGGTTTAGAATAGGTATTGCTATAACTAGCCTGTAGATGAGGTCCCCCAATTTGTTATGATTCCAGATGAGATGCTCCCAATGACGAGGGATGAACTGGCTTCCCTTCTTTGTTCAACCATTCAGTTGGTTGCATTAAAGTTAATTTAGAAAGGATCCCTTTCCTCGTGGAAAACTTTTCCCAGATAAAATGCATTTATGTTTTAAAAAGATCCAATTTAATCAGGCTTTCTTGCATTAAAGGAGAGAATTTATTAATTGTTAAAACACTCGAAGAAAAGAATAAAGCACAACATACATTCACACAGATTAGAAATGAGGAGTTACTCCTAAAGTTATAAAAGATTAGTTTTTGCTTGTCAATGAGGAGTATGTGGTAAAACATCCCCTGTTGTTAAGTTGGATGATTCCTGTAGCAGAACTTTGGTACTTGAGTAGTTGACCTGGAGATTTTTAGTTCTGCAGGTTAGGTGAAAGGAGTTGACCTGTTTCCTTTACTACTCCTTTACTTTTGTTGACTTGTAACTTGCTTTCAGCAATTAAGGATAGACACTTATAACTACAAGCACAGGGATGCCTAGTGGATGTTATTCATTTGTGAACTAGAATACCAGACTAGCACATACCCACGTAATGGATTTTAAGCCCTTATGAGTTCCTGGAAAGGGAAAAAAAACACAAACATGCCTTTTGCCCAGAAATCATTTCTTTTAATTCACATTATGTCCACAATCTGGGAAATAACACATAGGAAATGGTTTCTGCTGAGATACAAATCAGCCTCCATTATCTCTACAGGAGATTGCAATTCAGTTTCTTTGCATTGTATCTCTTCACATTGATGTGACTCTGTCTGAAAAAGGTATAAAAACATTCTGTTTTCTCCAGGCAAATTGGTCAAGCGTAATCCTTTTAGGAATTCCAGCAAGTGATTACTTTACAGTCTCATTGGGTTTTGGTTCCTATGTCCATATAAAAAAAACATGTCTTACAAGGATGGCACGGTGGCACAGTGATTAGCACTGCTACCTTGTAATGCCAGGAACCCAGGTTCAATTCCAGCTTTAGGTCACTATCTGTGTGGAGTTTGCACGTTCCCCCCGTATCTGCATGGTTTCCTCCGAGTGCTCTGGCTTCCTCCCAAACTCCAAAGATGTGTGGGTTAGGTTGATTGGCCATGCTCAATTGCCCCTTAGTGTTGGGAGACTAGCAGGGTAAATATGTGGGGGTACATTGATTGGGCATGGGTGGAATTGTTGCTGGTCCAGACTCAATGAGCCAAATGGCCTCCTTCTGCATTATAGGAATTCTACGATTCTACGCTTAAAATTTCAGTCTTATCTTTAAGTAATTTGGGACTATGATCTATTCTCATGACAACATAGATAAGGATAAGAAGCAGTTAAACATAAAAGTTGAATGGTCACATACATGGAAGTTTAGATGTGACAGTTGAACACCTATTAGACAATCTTGACAAATGACCTCCACATTTAGTTTGCCAGCTTAAGTAGAATAGAGGAAAATCTCATGTTAGTCTTTCAAAAATTCACTGAAATGTTGAAAATGTTCTTCAGCTGCTGGTTAGCAGGTGTGTGCAGGTGGACCCTAAGAGGGGAGATGGAGAAAAGGAAGAATTGAGTGCACACACTCTTTGTCATTGTGCCTGTTACAGACAAGACCAGAAATTCCAAGGTATATTATGCAGTGAGCCTAGACCCCTAACTTTTATATTTGAGTTAGGTGCACATAAGATGCTTCACTCCAGGTATGATTCAAGTGATAAACTAGGAAGCTTTTATCAAAACAAACCTGGATGGGATTTTATGGCCTCATTCACCCCAAAACTGTAAAATTCCCTTCCAAGGAGAATGGACCGCTCCATTGTCTGCCCCTCTCCTGCTCCAATTCACATGGCAGGTGGGGCAGTAAAATTCTGGCTTTCATTTCGGATTAGTAAGTTTGCAGATGACACTAAAGTCGGTGGAGTGGTAGATAGTGAAGAAGGGTGTTATAGTTTGCAGGGAGACTTGGACAAGTTGCAGAGCTGGGCTGAGAGGTGACAAAAGGAGTTTAATGTGGAAAAGTGTGAGGTAATGCACTTTGGCAGGAATAATAAATGTGTAGAGTATAGGGCTAATGGTAGGATTCTTAATAGTGTGGATGAACAGAGGGATCTTGGTGTATTTGTGCATAGATCCCTGAAAGTAGGCAGTCAAGTCGATAAGGTTGTTAAGAAGGCATATGGAGTCTTAGCTTTTATTGGTAGGGGGATTGAATTTCGGAGCCGCAACGTCATGTTGCAACTGTAAAAAACTCTAGTGCGGCCGCACTTGGAGTATTGTGTGCAGTTCTGGTCCCCGCATTATAAGAAAGATGTGGAGGATTTGGAGAGGGTACAGAGGAGGTTTACCAGGATGTTGCCTGGTATGGAGGGCAGGTCTTATGAAGAGAGGCTGAGGATTTGAGGTTGTTTTCGTTAGAAAGAAGGCGGCTAAGAGGAGACCTTATTGAAACATATAAGATGATTAGAGGTTTAGATAGGGTGGACAGTGATAGCCTTTTTCCTAGGATGGAGAAAGCTAGCACGAGGGGACACAGCTTTAAATTAAGGGTTGATAGTTATAGGACGGATATCAGAGGTAGGTTCTTTACCCAAAGGGTGGTTCGGGAGTGGAATGCCCTGCCTGCAGCAGTTGTAGATGCGCCAAGTTTGGTGGCGTTTAAGAGGTTAGTTGATAAGTTAATGGAAGAGAAGGGAATGGTTTAGTTTGGAGGGTCATTGCTTTTTTCATAATTGGTCGGCGCAACATCGAAGGACGAAGGGCCTGTTCTGCGCTGTAATGTTCTATGTTCTATTTCAGAACACAGTTAAAACATAACAAAAAGAATGTGCATAACTTTTACTAATCAAAATACTTAAAGATGACAAAGTATAATTCTTAGCAGCTAACTACTGCTATTGTTCCAAGTAGTTAGCACAAAAACAAGTATGTTCACACAGTGCTAAATTTTCAACTCTTTAACACCTCTGGACGGAGAGCTAGATAATCATTTCCAGAGAAGCATATATCTTCAAACAGCAACTCTCAGAGAAAGAAACATTCTTATACAGAAAAATCTCAGAGAAAGAGACTTATCTCCTGGCAGATTCCACTCTTAACCTTCAGAGAGGAGAAAGGAGGGACACTGCTCTTTCTCAATTCCAAGCAGCATCTAAAAAGGCAACTTAGCTTGAATTCTCTGTGTAAGCCTAGCTCCACCCAGTCATATGATCTTACTGTCAATAAGCCTAATCAAGCCCTACTTTAAAAAACCCCAAGAGAACACCAAGAACAACAGGGCAACAGCATTAGTCCAAATTAAAACAAACATTCTAGCAATTAGAAACAAAGACAAAATGGCACTGAATACATAGAACTGTTACAACAGATCCTGTAGAAGAACGTAACTTAAATACATTTCTTAAAGGCACAGTATCATCATCATCCCCCAAACACCCAGCCTTGCTGTCCCAGTGCCCAATGTTACTGTGGCAAATGTACAGGTCGGCCAGTCTTTGTTGGTGCCCTCATGAGTTACAAAACCTGGGGAAGGAGAGTCACAATTATGTGAGCAGACAGAGTGGGGGAATGAGCAACCCGTCTCCTGCTCTGCTGAAGTCACAGAGGTAGCATCAGTTAGGAATAATAGAAAGAGAAAACATTTGTAGTTACAGATGAGAAATCACTTGATTGTTCAATGTTTAAGAACCATAAACATTGTTTCTAGTCTCCATTGTCCCTTCTTGCTGCCCAAGTGACCTTGAGCCTTAATAAAAATGGTATAACAAGAATAGAGGATGAGCAATGGGTATCAGTGAGAGGGATGGAGTTTTGACAGGGCAATGTTTTAGATTTGGGGATGGTAGGAGGGCACATTAGGTACACATTGGTGTGCCAGATGGTTGCATTGCCTCAGGCAGGCTGAAGCATGCTTGAATGAGCCCATCTTCAGCATCTCAGCCAGCTAAGTGAATGGCTGCTCACAACATTAGACTTCTTCTCCTTTTGCTTCACCCTTAGCTCTTCCTCCTCCTCCGCCTCCACTGAGGTGCAGTGTGGTTCCACCTTCCTCCTCCTGCAGCTTCAATCCTCCCAGCTGCACTCTGTGGTTCAAGGTACAGCTGACCACAAACATTCTGACACTTACTGAAGAGCATTACCAGAAACTACATCTTCAGCAGTCTAATGGCTGGCTCAGTGACAATTCATGCTAATGTGACTTCAGTTGTACCTTTCCTGGGTATTAGTCATAGTGCACATCACAGATGTCATCAATCACACTATGTAGAGTAGTACTTATCTCCCAGGAACCATCCATGGCATTATGGGCCTTATTGTTGGCGGTGCAGACTCAATGGGCCGAATGGCTCCTTCTGCACTATAGCATTCTATGATTCACTGACGTTGCTTGGAGGTGTGAAAATCTGCAGGAAACTTGACTGACATGGATTCAAGACATCATGGTTGCTCTCTGGATATCTTGCACAAACATTCAAGGTGATCCTTTGTCGCTTATATATCAGCTGAATATTACTAGCTGATCCTTCTGTCCCATGGGGAATTTCCTCTATGTATTTGAGTTAAATGCAGAAGTCAACGGATTAGGCTATTTTCTAGCACACCCATTTTTTTGTTCTTTTAACCTCCAACAAGCTTCAACATCTGCCCACCCTGGCATCTTAAAGCTCTCTCCCCAAAAGGGTACAGAAGTCAAGAAGCTGTGCTAAACCTCTATAACAGCCAGCCAGTTTCCAATTCTGGTCACCATTCTTTAGGAAGGATGGAATGGAAACTTTGGAAAATGCACAGAAGAGGTATAGATCTAGGGATGAAGGATTACAGTTATCTGGACAGACTGGAGATTGTTTTCCTTAGAAGAGAGACAGCTAAGAGGAAGTTTTAGATGGTATTTAAAATTAAATAATGTAGTGGGGGAGGTGACTTGCCTGTGGGGCACTAGATCCTTACCAGCAGTTGGCATTGGCCTGGTAGGATGCCGGGCTGGAGATCTGGTCAGCCCTGGAGGTTCTCCTCAGGACAAAGTGGGGGAAAAGCTGAAGTCTGGGGCTGAAGGCATCTCCCGCACTGGGAACTCAAGGCCGGGAGTGTTGAGGTATTGAGGTCAAGCACAAAGCCTTTGACGGTGGCTGGAGAGACAGTAAGTGTCAGTAGAGTAAGTGAACAGCTCTGGAAATCGAGGCAGATAACTTGGACAGCATCCCTTAGTTCGAGAGACTACGAGAGAAGGAAGGTCCCTTTTTGTCTCTTGGGGTCTTTGGAAGTCAGGTTCATATGGACTCGGATAGTTAGCAATTGGATCTAAGCCAATTGGGTTGGATATTAGGGGCTAAACTCTTGACAGTTTCCTGTGGTTCTGGTGCATCAGTCTTGAATATTCACTGTAAATTGTTTGTTCCTTTAAGTTAAACATTGCCATGAGAATTTATACGAATTTGAGGCCAGGAAGGAACATGTTTTATAATCTTCGTGCAATGTGTGTGCTTGAGTTGCAGATTATAATAGAATAAATAATAAATAACCTTCCAGTGGTTGAAGGATTGGCAGCCAGTTGGCACAGATTTAACATGATTGTTACTTTGTCAAAGGTTGCAAGACGAAAAAAATTAATTAACAAATGGTTAGAGTCTGAATGTGTTTCCCTAAAAACGTGGTGGAGAAGGATTCAGTGAATGGTTTCAAAGGGGAATCGGACAAATGCTTGAAAGAGAAAAGAATGTAGGGATACAGGAAACGATCTGGATAAGGAATCAAAAGCTGGCACTGGACTCAATGGACCAAATGGCCTCCTTCTGTGGTGTACTTTTCCATGATTCTACACAGCATTCTGTGATATGAAATGCACTGTCTTAAAGAGTGGTCCAATCAAATTCACTAATAATAATATTATGTGGAGGATTGGAGAAATATTTGAAGGGGGGGGGGGAATTAGGATGATGGGAAAAATTTAAAAGAAGCCTGAGAGGTAACTTTCTCCACACAGAGGGTGGTGTGTTAGTAGAGTGAACTGCCAGAGGAAGTAATAGAGGTGGGTACGCTTACAACATTTGAAAAACATTTGGACAGCTACATGGATAGGAAAGGTTTAGAAGGATATGGGCTAAACACAAGCAAACGGGACTAGTTCCGTTTAAGAAACATGGTCAGCATGGATGAGTTGGGCCAAAGAGTCTATTTCCATGCTGTATATCTCTATGATTCTATCGATGTCTCTACAGGACCATAGGGAAAGGGCAGGGGCATTGGGACTAATTGGATAACTCCGTTAAAGAGCCGGCCCATCCAAGATGAATTGAGTAGCCTCCTATAGTGTGGAATCATTCTATGATGCTATGATAGATCTTGTTCTCTTTCAATTGGGAAGAAGAAATGCTTAGCTGAATAGTAATTGTGAATTCTGCAGAAGCATTTTCACAGGAGTGATTAATTTTAAGGGTTAATTTTGGAGCTGAAGAGTGGACCAACCATTGAGGGATATAGAGAATTCTCTATTAATTCTTTGTTATTTTTGGGAGGGGGGGTTGAATGTTAAACTTCAGTTGCCCTTGCTGACAAGTTAGCGTGACAGCTCGGCTATACTTTTATTGTCTCCAGAGAATTGGCCTCACACCAAGTGGAAACAGTAAGGTTTGTTTAAAATCACTCATTGCCAGTGGCGCAGAAGGCAGAAAGTTAATGCCTGGTCTTGAATGCTGATACCTTTGCCGTCAAGAAAACGTTGATAGATGTGGGACTTTGGCCCAAAACTTTTACAGGAGAGTTCATGCTAGGACACCACATAAATCGAGTCAATACTTTCAGATCTACAATGTGTCTATTTGTTTATCTCCCTAGGCTGTATTTCAAAACGATCAAAAGTCAGTTCCCCAGAGCTTTTAGCTACGCTTGACTCAACTTTCCTTTTGCACAGGGATGTAGAAGTGCATTAAAAAACACATTAAAATTTAAATGCGAATGCCAAGAGTTTACATCTATTCTTCTTGCTTTCCCCAGTAACTATATGGATGCTTCCCAAGACATCATTTTCCTCTATATGCATGGTGACCTGAGGTCTCCTCTGGAGTTTTTGAGAACAGTAAGTCACTTAACTGGGGAATTAAACTGCATATGCATTTGGAAGCTAGGCATATATCTTACATTCTCATTGATATGGATAGGTCTTAAGTAGGGAAAATAGAACAGTAGCTGAATGGGTCTAGGCATAACTTGTGTTGCATGATTTGAACTAATAAGTTGAAACTGAGACTCAAGAAACTTTGGAGGGTAGGGAAGAGGGAGGTGACAGAGAAGACAGTCACTTTACTGAATACTGTTTAAAAATCAATTTATACTAGATCTACTGTTCCCCCATAAACATGCTATAACCATAACAAGTTTGTGTGAAGGAATGATTTTTCCTTCATAAATCCATGCTGACTCTGCCCAGTCATGCTATTATCTTCTTAATGTCCTGTCAGCACATTCCTCATCATAGATTCGAACATTTCCCCTGTTGCTGATATTAGGCTAGCTATCCTGTTCTCCCTTCTTTGTTTCGTAACAGCATTATGTTTTACATCTTTCTAATCCATTCTAGATTCTAAAGAATTTTGGAAGTCATTTCTTTTATCTTTTTATTTGGGTCACATTTGGGGGGTGGCACAATGGCACAGTAGTTAGCACTGCTATCTCAGAACTCCAAGGACCTAGGTTTGATTCTTAGCTTCGGTTACTGTCTGTGTGGAGTTTGCACATTCTCCAAGCATCTGTGTGGGCTTCCTCCAGGTACTTCGGTCCAAGGATGTGCAGGTTAGCTGCACTGGACATGTTAAATTGACCCTTAGTGTCCAGAGATGCACAGGTCACAGGGATTAGCAGGGTAAATATGTGTGGTTATAGGGATAGGGCCTAGACGGGAAGGTGGTAAGTGCAGACTGGATGTGCCGAATGACCTCCTTCTGTGTGGTAGGATTTCTATGATTCTATGGAAAATGCATACGTACTTACACTAATTATGGAAGAAATATGCCCATCCATAATTTGGTAGCATCCCCTCTCATTCTGAGCCTCCATACTAGCCTTTCCTCCTGTTCACAATCTACAGAAACAGAAGGATTTCTTTCATGGGACATTTGTTTCCCAGTCCAGAAATGTTAGAGGTATAAACAAGAAACCATCAGGAGAAGCCTTTTATCAGAATTCCAGTAAAAGAACTATCCAAAGACCATAGTTCCCGCCAACTTACCACTCATGCAGTGGCAGTATTCTCAGTGATCGGCTTTGGGGTGGAAACTGGCAGAATGTTGGCTACACCCACCTGTTTGCCTACAGCCAGGCAGACTCTTGACAACAGGTACTGCTGACTGATGGGATCCTATAAGGAGAATGTTAGTGCATGTTTGGTGGTGTGATAGTCATACCACCCAATTTTGGTGGTTTTTAACACCCCAACAGCATCTGAAACAGGCAACACAAAGAAAAATAGTCAGCCCAAGGAGTATAAGAGTGAAATAAAAAATCGTTTAGTCAGGTTTAACAGAACTGTAATAACTCCAGGAGTCAGCTGTAAAGGAACAGTGCTTTATTACGCAAGACAAAATAAAACAAAACCACAAATCTGTGGTGAACACAAACAGGTCCCAACAGGGACAATGCAATAATGGACCTGCTCAGGGGCCTGCTTTATATAATGCTTGGTGTATGAGCTCCATCTGGTGAGTTAATTACCAATCTCCAGGGAGCTCATATTCAGTGAATCCTATAGGGAAGTCAACCACTGATTCCCCATGTAGGCCTTGGGGTGGGTGTGGGGGTGGTTATCACAAGAATAATGGAATCGTTGAATGGTTACAGCATTGGAAGCTGGCAATCTGCAAGCACAACCCATCTAGTCCCATTTCTCCATCTTTTCTCCATAGCCCTGCCATTTATTCCCTCCTCAGGTAATGATTCCCTTTCAAAAGCTCAATTGAACCTGCCCTATATCCTTTTAGGTTGTGCACTCCTGATCCTAACCACTGGTTGTATAATTTTTTTTCCCAAAAATATACTTTATTCATAAAAATATCAATTAGAACATTGCAAGTATACATGTCAATAAATTTCAAACAGTGCAGACTAAAACATTTTTACAGTTCTGTACAAATTAGTCACAATGTTTCAATACTTAAAACTATACACATGCCTCCAAAATTACTGTGTGCCGTTATTGCTCAGATTGGCACACCATTACGCAGGCTGAGGGTACTCTGCAGTTCCTGGGCCCTCAGTCTGTCTCCATTAAAAGGCCTTATATTGTGGCCTTTTCCCATTGTGTCTTTGTGGTGGCTGCCCCAAGCTTCAGCGCACGCCTCAGCACGTAGTCTTGGATCTTGGAACATGTCAGTCTACAACACTGGTTGTATAAAAACGTTTTAACAACGCTGGTTGTATAAAAATGTTTTAGCTTTTGGTTCCTTTTGCTATTCAACTTAGGTCAGCGTCTTCTAGTTCTTGGCCTTTCTGCATTAACATTAAATACAGACTATTCAAATATTCAAAAGAGGTTTTGAGATTGGAACAAGCTAAACCCGAGTTCCTAAAGCAAAAAACAAAATCTTAATTGAAAATTCCATCTATAGCAGTGAGTCATTGTTTCACATTTAATTATACTGTATTATCGTCTGATTATAGAAAAAAGTATTTAGCCAATAAATATGGGTGTCTACCCATAATTGTCATCCAAGTGTATTCAGTAATTAGTTTTTGATTTACTGCCAGAAGATTGGATGTAATTATGTTAATCAATTTAATATTAAGAAAGGAACACCTGACCTTTTCCAATGTATCATACGTGATTCCGATTGCCAGCAACAGGATAAAAACAACACATAAATTCCCATTAAGATCCAAAACATGGGCTGGAATTCTCCGTTCTCATATGCCTTGCACCGCTGCCAGTGAAAAGGGAGAATTTGGCACTAAGCCAAATCTCCATGCACTGCAGCAAAACCAGAGAATCCCAGCCGCAGACAAGGTTGGAGAATTCCGGCCGTGATTTTGGGAACAAGTGAAAATATTAAAAGGAATGAAGCAAATCTGCTTAAGATGCCATTTTTCAACAGCAAATAGGAGTTGAAAGATATGGGGAAACATTTAATTGACATCTTCCCTAGTGTAATATTTATCTACAAAATCATAGGAACCAAAGATAAAGGATGGGATTTTCATCGCGGATAAGATGGACTAGCCATAGATCTGTTGATTTTGGGCATGAGTTTCTGGTCCTTTAGCAGGAGGGACCTGAAAATTCTGACCTAAAACTCCCAAGTATGAAAATTCCTCCAACACCAAGGGGGTTTGGGGGGGACTGGAATGTAAATTCTACAGGTCTTACAATCCAAATTCACAGCCTTGCAGGTGCCAATACTTTTTCAGCATGTTGCAGGGGAAGAGATTCATACACCAGTTAAAGCCCAAGAACTGACCCTTGTGCTATCCTATTCATTACAGCCTGCCAACCCAAAAACACCCATTTCTTCCTGCTCTATGCTTTCTGTCCATACGCCAATGCTCAATTCATGCTAATATGTAATCTCAGTCCCAGGTGACCTAATTTTGTTTGATAATTTCTTGGGTGGCACATTAATGAATGCTTTTAGAAAATCCACATACATTACAATCCCTGATTCCACCTTATCCACTCTACTGGCTACATTCTCAAAAGAGTCTGATTTGTCAAACACCATTCCCTTTTACCAATCAATGTTGATCCTGTTTCACTGTATAATAATTTTGAAGTGGTCTGATACCAAGTTTCTAATGATGCAGCCTTGACTTGTTGAATACTTCTAGCATTTTCCACTTTTATTTCAGATATTCAGAAATTGTAGTAACCATTTCTAAGTCTATCTCTGGGTTCCAATGAATTTGCATTAAATTTGCATTTAGGCAGTCAAGTGGATAAAGTTGTTAAGAAGGCATATGGAGTCTTAGCTTTTATTGGTAGGGGGATTGAATTTAGGAGCCGCAGCATCATGCTGCAACTGTACAAAACTCTAGTGCGGCCGCACTTGGATTATTGTGTGCAGTTCTGGTCCCCGCATTATAAGAAAGATGTGGAGGCATTGGAGAGGGTACAGAGGAGGTTTACCAGGATGTTGCCTGGTATGGAGCGCAGGTCCTATGAAGAGAGGTTGAAGGATTTGAGGTTGTTTTCGTTAGAAAGGAGGCGGCTAAGAGGGGATCTTATTGAAGCATATAAGATGATTAGAGGTTTAGATAGGGTGGACAGTGATAGCCTTTTTCCTAGGATTGAGAAAGCTAGCACGAGGGGACACAACTTTAAATTAAGGGGTATGAGTTATAGGACGGATATCAGAGGTAGGTTCTTTACTCAAAGAGTGATTAGGGAGTGGAATGCCCTGCCTGCAGCTGTGTAGATGCGCCAAGTTTGGTGGCGTTTAAGAGGTTAATTGATAAGTATATGGAAGAGAAGGAATGGTTTAGTTTGGAGGGGCATTGCTTTTTATTTTGGTCGGCACAACATCGAAGGCCGAAGGGCCTGTTCTGTGCTGTAATGTTCTATGTTCTATGTTCTATGTTAAACTCTTTATTTAAGTATCATACAGCTCCCCAGCAATGAAGGCGTGCTTAACCTTTCCAAGGTCAGGCACTGCTACTGGGGATGTGGATTGGAATCTATCTAATCCATTCAACCTCTGAAAGAAGTTGTTCTTCTCAATATAGCCAGCTAAAGAATGGGCATACAATAGCAAAATATAATGTATGCTACAAATTGTTAGTGTAGAGATTAGTGTACTCACTAGTTACACGGGACACCAGGGTTCAATTCCCTGACAGGGAGTTGCCAGGTTCCTTGACAATGCAATGGCACTGTCTATTTTGATATAATACCAGCATTGGTTGCTGATTCCACCTGAAGCACATCACCAAGCACTGCATTCTCAAGGGCAGACAATGGGCACCACTTTAAACCAACCAACAGTCATTGCTTTAGGGTGGTATGGTGGAACAGTGGTTAGCACTGCTGTCTCACACGCCAGAGACCTAGGTCCAATTCCCAACTTGGGTCACAGTCTGTGTGGAATTTGCACATTCGCCCCATGTCTGCATGGGTTTACTCTAGGTGCTCCGGTCTTAAGATGTGTGGGTTTGGTGGATTGGCCTTGCTGAATTGACACTAATGTCAGGGGGATTAGCATGGTAAATGTATGGGATTATGGAAATAGGGCCAGGGTGGGATTGTGATTGGTGCAGGTTCGATGGGCCGAATGCCTCCTTCTGCACTGTAAGGATAAAAAAAGCCCAAAATATTCAACAAGCTTGGCTGCGCCTGCAGAGAGAGGAAAAATAAGTTAACATTTTGGCCTTATTCCTATAGCCCCATACATTTACCATGATGACTTTCCATCGTAATTGGAAAATGTAAGAGATGAAAGAGGTCTTAAGGAAGTTATTCCTGCATTTTGCAACATATTGTAATTTGTATGCTGACAAGTTCATAATTATACAATCCTTTTTATTATTTAATAGTTTTAATTTAAAGATTCTTTGTAAAGATATTATGAATTATGATTACTTGCTTCATTTGTTTAGTCATCATAATTTGATACTTGCTGTCATGATGGCTTTTTCAAGAAACCAATTATCTAATTTTCTCATAATCAGAAGCAGGAAAAGGGTAGCGGGGTGAAAGAACAAAAGGGAAGGTCTGAAAAGATGTGGCAAACAGAAGAAATTAAACAAATGGTTTATGGTGGGTCAAAGTTGAAGGAGATAGTAATTGGACAAGTATGAGACAAAACTGCGTCTAGAGAAGATGTAAATGGAAACCACAGCAGCACCAATAATTATTATCCAAAAAGCAAAAAAAAAGAGAAAGAAAATGTTATAATCTGAAATTATAGAGTTCATTGTTGAATTGGAGAAGACTGTAAAGTGCCTAACAACAGTTGAGATGTTGTTCCTTAAAGTTATGTTGAGCTTCATTGAAACAGTGTAGCAGCCCAGGACACAGAGGTGAGAATGGGAGTAGGGTGGAAAATAAAATGATAGGTGACCAGAAGCATAGGGTCATGATATAGGACTGAATGGAGCATCTGCAAAGTGGTCATCCAACTCCTTTTTGCCTCCACAATGTAAAGGAGGATGCATCAAGAGTATAAATAAGTATGTTAATTTGAAAGACGTACAAGCAGAATGTTTTTATTCTTTGGAAGAAACATTTTGACCTTGGAGAGTAGCAGGGAAAGGGTAGTGGGGCGAAAGAACAAAAGGGAAGCTCTGAACAAAGGTGGCAGACAGGAGGAATTAAATGATAAGTGGGATATGATGGATTAAAGTTGAAGGAGATAGTAATTGGACAAATATGAAGCAAAAATGGGTCTAGAGGAGGTGTAAATGGAAACAGCAGCATTATCACCAAAAGAGGTCAAAAAAAGGGAAAGAAAGGGAAGAGAGATTATAAGGGACACACAACCAACCATGATCTTATTGAATTGTGAAGCAAGCCCAAGGGCTAAGTGGCATACTCTTGCTGCTGAGTCCTATGTTTCTCGGTAAAAGGGAGGATATTGTATCTCTTGTATATCAAAGATGAGCTGAGGAGTGAAGGGGGTATTGGGGTGATTGAGAAGTGGACCTGGGCATTATGGAGGTAGCAGTCCCTTCAGAATGCTGAAAGGCGGATGAAAATGAAATAAATAGTAGTACTACATTGCAGATGTTGAAAACAATGGAGAATGTGGATGCTGGTGGAGTGGAAAATAAAGACACAGAGAATTCTATCATAGGGGTGAATGGGGTAAGATGTGTCTAAAGCATTGGCATGGAAAGTTGTATTGTCAGAACTAGTGCAATGGAGATTGAGAAACTGAGGGAATAGAATGGAGAACATTGAGTAAGCTGAGTGTGAAGAAGTGTTGTCAAGGTTTGTGAATCACTGGACTTATAGTGGACATTGTTCAACAGTCTATCCCAAAAGTGGAGACAGCAAAGTCAGGGAAGATAAAAGTCAGAAATAGGCCATGTGAATGCAAGGGAAAGGTGGAAATTGGAAGCAAATTTGATTAAATTGCTTAGTTCAGAGTGAGAGAAAGAACAGCGTCAATGCACCCATTTATACATTGGAAAGGAGATGAAGGAGGGATCTGAGCAGGACTGTAACTAAGGATGTTCCACAAGTCCCTACGTTAAAAGGCTGGCATGAGGACATGGTGGTATGATGGTACCGTCACCAGGTTTGTAATCCAAAGACCCAGGGCAAGATCTGGGGATCTGCTTTTGAATCCCACTGGCGCAGATGTGAAATTTCAATTCAATAAAATCTGGAATTAGAAGTCTAATGATAACAGTTAATCCATTGTCATTTGTCTCAAAATCCCATCTGCTTCACCAATATCCTTTAGAGAAGAAAATTTGCCATCTTTACCTGGTTGACTCTTAAAGCCTCTGAATTGGAGGACAGTTAAGGATGGGGCAATAAATGCTGGCCCAGCCATTGATGCTCACATCTGGTGAATGAATAAAAAAAAATAAATATCATGCATATGAATTCCCATAGCAACACCTTTTACTCTGAAGAAATGTGCATAATGGTAATTATCAGCTTGGAAAGAAGCCTATGCCTCGTTGGGTTGGATTCGCACGACAATCTGGAACAACAGAGGACACTCAAATTGAGTAAACGCTGAATCTGCTATTGGGAGGAAAAGCCAGACTACACTGGGACCAAATTATTCTTTGAATAATTTGATGAACAATATCTAGCTTTTTATGTATAGCAAGTACTGTTACCTACAAATTTAACACTTTCATAAAAATAGAAAAATAGAAACCACTGGAATAGCTAACATATAGACGTTGTCTGGAGCTCTTGTGGAACCAAAATAGGTAACATACAGATGCCATTTGGAGCTCTTGTGGAATCCAGTTGTTTGATACCTTTTCCTAAAAACTGTTATAAGGTGTTCAGCACTGCAAGGATTAAGGTGGGACTGGAGAATAATACTGCCCACAGTGGAGAGTCACATGACAGTGGACTGGTGACTGAGTTGTATAGCGAGATTAGAGTTCAATATGTAATTAGCTCCTTGTCTGGGCTATACTTTATGTACAAATACATTTCTCTTCGGTATTCACGCAGGGAGATGTAAATGTAGTTGTGGAGAACACTGGGATACAGGGTTGTAAACTGGTAAGTATTGAAGTAGATAAGGAGGATGTGCTAGATATTCTTGAGGGTTTGAAATTAGATAAGTCCCCTGGGCCGGATGGGATTTACCCTAGGATTCTCTGGGAGGCGAGACAGGCGATTGCAGAGCCTCTGGCTCTGATCTTCAGGCCGTCGTTGGTTACAGGAATAGTGCCGGAAGACTGGAGGATAACGAATGTGGTCCCATTGTTCAAGAAGGGGAATAGAGATTTTCCTGGGAATTATAGACCGGTGAGTCTTACTTCTGTTGTGGGCAAAGTATTGGAAAGAATTATTAGGGATAGGATTAATAGTTATTTAGAGAGAAACAAATTGATTGGGGATAGTCAGCATGGTTTTGTGAAGGGTAGGTAGTGCCTTACTAACCTTATTGAGGTTTTTGAAAAAGTGACCAAAGAGGTGGGTAGGGGTAAGGCAGTCAATGTGGTATATATGGACTTTAGTAAGGCGTTCGATAAGATGCCCCATGGAAGGCTTCTGCAGAAAATGCAGATGTATGGGATTGAGGATGATATAGCAAATTGGATTAGGAATTGGCTAGCTGATAGAAGACAGAGGGTGGTGGTTGATGGAAATTATTCATCATGGAGTTCGGTTACAAGTGGTGTACCTCAGGGATCTGTTTTGGGGCCCCTGTTGTTTGTAATTTTTATAAATGATCTGGATGAGGGTATTGAAGGATGGATTAGTAAATTTGCAGATGACACTAAAGTCGGTGGAGTGGTAGATAGTGAAGAGGGGTGTTATAGTTTACAGAGTGACTTGGACAAGTGCAGAGCTGGTCCGAGAGGTGGCAAATGGAGTTTAATGTGGAAAAGTGTGAGGTAATGCACTTTGGCAGGAACAATAAATGTGTAGAGTATAGGGCTAACGGTAGGGCTATTAATAGTGTTGAGGAACAGAAGGATCTTGGTGTATGTGTCAATAGATCCCTGAAAGTAGGCAGTCAAGTGGATAAAGGTGTTAAGAAGGCATATGGAGTCTTAGCTTTTATTGGTAGGGGGATTGAATTTCGGAGCCGCAACGTCATGTTGCAACGGTACAAAACTCTAGTGCGGCCGCACTTGGAGTATTGTGTGCAGTTCTGGTCCCCACATTATAAGAAGATGTGGAGGCATTGGAGAGGGTACAGAGGAGGTTTACCAGGATGTTGCCTGGTATGGAGGGCAGGTTTTATGAAGAGAGGCTGAGGGATTTGAGGTTGTTTTCGTTAGAAAGAAGGCGGCTAAGAGGAGACCTTATTGAAACATATAAGAAGATTAGAGGTTTAGATAGGGTGGACAGTGATAGCCTTTTTCCTAGGATGGAGAAAGCTAGCACGAGGGGACATAGCTTTAAATTAAGGGGTGGTAGTTATAGGACGGATATCAGAGGTAGGTTCTTTACCCAGAGGGTGGTAAGCGTATGGAATGCCCTGCCTGCTGCAGTTGTAGATGCGCCAAGTTTGGTGGCGTTTAAGAGGTTAGTAGATAAGTTTATGGATGAAAAGGGAATGGTTTAGGTTAGAGGGTCATTGCTTTTTGTTAATTGGTCGGCACAACATTGAAGGCCGAAGGGCCTGTTCTGCGCTGTAATGTTCTATGTTCTATGTTCTACATTGCGTATAATCCATATATATTATCAGTAAACACTACTGCTTAACCTTACAAGCTTCTGAACTTCTTCATGAGACTTACTAAACAAAACCCTTACAATAGAAACCTACTATATCTAGATATTTATTGTCTGCCATTATCCAGCCTGCTTCTCTGCAGTAAATATAGCTTAGCTGGAAATGTACCAGCTGTTAACATCAATGTGTCTTTGTCTTATCTTTCTCCCTTCTGCCATCTGCAGATACCCAATAGCTGCAGCCAGCCCAGATCCAAATTGAAAATGGCTCTGGTGCCATGATGCAGTAGGTGCACCTGTGATAGGGTGTCCAGTCAGTATTTCCCTTGGTAAATGAAGTAGGATTTAAGAAAAACAAATCATAGAACAACAAAATCCCCACAGTACAGAAGGAGAACATTTGTCCTATCCAACAACAATTCCACTAGACCCTATTCCCCTAACACCCCTGTATTTACTCTGTTAGTCCTCCCAACACTAAGGATCAATTTAGCATGACCAACCAACCGAGCCCTGCTCATCCTTCCCTCTCATTAGCATGTTAGTGATGGGCCCGTGCCTATACGGGTGGAGATCCTGCTTTGTTCATTCTACCCCAAATTTGAGGCATGAATGCTGGAGATGATGAGCAAAAGTGGTAGCTTTCACATTTTTGCTGAGTTTTATCTCAGAAAAATGAGCAGTCAATGGGAGAAAGGTTCAGGCATACTAGCCCTTTAATAAATAATACCATCATTTGAGATGTGATCAATTTAAATAAAATAACTACTTTTCTTTCATGAGAAGCTTTGTGACCATGAGAAGAGGCATTGTGACTGGTGCTGACTATGCAAGGAGGATTGGAGCATGGTTGACTGAGGGAGAGATGCAGGGTACTGGCTATTCCAGGGACTTTGGAACATGACTGGTCAAGAGGGAAAGAGATGGAGAGATCATGCTGGCTGTTCCAGGGGTTTGGGACATGAGATGGAAGTGGATTGTGGCAAACCCATGACCGGTTATGAGGGACAGAGGGAGGAGACTGGATTAACAAGGATGACCAATATCTACAAATGGGCAGTGAGGCGTGATAGTGGGGAGATGCAGTGGAAAAGATGAGCTGATAGCAGAGGCAATTGAGATTATCCAGGAAGGAAGATCAGGAAGCTCTAGCAGTTGCTGCAGTTACAAGGTGTTCACTCACATAGCAAGACTGACGCAGCTGGATTGAAGGGAATGCATGCTTGCCTGAGTCTCCTCCTTAATTTGTGCCTGGGGCTTTGACCATGTGAGGTTGTCAACTTCCTGCTGGTCCCCACTGCACAACTGTCTGGGAACTTTGTCCAGAAACATATCATCATTGGATGTGAGCAGCCTATGAGCAGATATTCTGGATTCGCACCTCCCCTCACCCTTCCCCACTTCAAATCTCACACTTGATATTACGGTGTCGTGTGTGTGCTCATTGAACCTGGTTTTAGTATCCTTGCTAAAACTGGATGGAGGTGGTCACTGTGGAAAATTCACATCCAAGTTCACAATTGTCATCCCAGCCTAGTTCCTAGGTTCAGCCTTCTTGGCAAACTGTGGACAAACTGCAGTCATACTTAATGGGCAGGAAAGCGCATTCTGCCGCAGATCTTAAAGACTTCTGTTTGCTTAAAGGACATTGTTAAAATTGCACGATAAATTAACAGCCATGTCAACAAGTGGTTACGAGAGCGGCAGGGCACTTTACCTTTCTGACGTGGCAGTGAGAATGTTATTGCAGCTGCTCAGACACAAGAGGGAAGTTTTCTTTCATGGTTAGCAGATGAAAATACTCAGAAATTGAGGTGGGAGGGATATGGGGAGCCATGTCAATGATACCACTGATTGGAGGAGCCGGAGCCAGATAAAGTTTCACGGTCTCACAAGGTGTGGAAAACTCACATTTATGCAATGTTTGAACTCTGAAAGGCGGAGCCTGCATCCTCACACCCACATGACCTTATAATCAATGTTTATCCATTCTGCAACAGGAAAGACTTCATTTAACCTAGGCTTTGCAGTGACAAGTACTTTCCCCACATCTCGAATGACTGTTCCTCTTACAACGTTTACCACTTACTTTAATAGTGCGATATTTGTTGCTATAATTACATCCGCTCGAGGCAGCAGGCTGATAAATGACTCTGTCAATTACAATAATTCAACCCCTTCAACTCTTTAAGCAGGCAAATTCTGCTCATAACAAGGGAAACTGCACAGGGAGGAGATGAATATTACAAAATGCAACATGTAAGAAAATAGAGTTAGTTGGCATTTTATATGCACTATACCCAGTGAATTATCTTCCAATTGTGTAATAAGTCACTCAGGATAAGACACAACTAACAGGCAGCTGCTAAGTTTATGTTGTTTGCTGATTTTCATAATTGCTGCATGTAGCCGTAATGGGTAATTAATCCCATGTACTATGTAGACAGTACAGAATAGGAGTACTACAGGTCTGATAGCTCTCTATAGCCTTCTAGATAATTTGATTTGATTTAGTATTATCACACATATTAGTATATAGTGAAAAATATTGTTTCTTGTGCGCTGTACAAACAAATCATACCATTCATAGAGAGGGAAAGGAGAGGGTGCAGAATGTGATATTACAGTCATAGCGAGAGAAAGATCAACTTAATATGAGGTAGGTCCATTCAAAAGTCGGATAGCTGCAGGGAAGGAGCTGTTCTTGAGTTGGTTGGTATGTGACCTCAGACTTTTGTATCTTTTTCCCAACTGGAGAAGGTGGAAGAGATTATGCATACAGCCCTATTTTCAAATAAAGAATCCACATTATTGTTTTACTGAGCCTTCTTGTTTGATTGGTACGTTTACAATAAATAGAAGAACGGTACATGGTGGCAGCAGATACTGGCCAGGTTTTAGAAGATTCAACAGAATGGCTTAAAGATCTCAACTCTTTTTTATATAACTGAAGAACTGGTGTTGAAGTGAAACAATAGCAAAGGATTTACAACATTGAAGTGTATAGGTGATTCTGCATCATTGTAGAAATCCTACACACTCTTAGAATCATTGAGTCAGAGAGGTTTACAGAATGGAAACAGGCCCTTCGGCCCAACTTGTTCATGCCACCCCTTTTTTAACCCCTAAGCTAATCCCAATTGTCCACATTTGGCACATACTCCTTTATACCCATCTTATCCATGTAACTGTTTAAATGCTTTTGAAAGACAAAATTGTACCTGCCTCTACTACTATTTCTGGCACCTTGTTCCAGACATTCACCACCCTCTGTGTGAAAAAATTGCCCCTCTGAACCCTTTTGTATTTCTCCTCTCTCATCTTAAACCAATGTTCTTTAGTTTTAGACCTTTGAGAAAAGATATTGATTATCTAACTGATCTATGCCACTCATTATTTTACATACCTCTATAAAATCATCTCTAAGCCTCCTACGCTCCAGAGAAAAAATTTGCAGTCTATCCAGCCTCTCCTTATGACTCAAAGCATTAAGTCCCGGTAGCAGTCTAGTAAATCTTTCCTGCACTCTTTCTAGTTTAACAATATCCTTTCTACAACAGGGTGACCAGAACTTACACAGTATTTCAAGTGCAGCCTTACTAATGCCTTGTACAAAATTCAATAAGACATCCCAACTCCTGTATTCAATGTTCTGACCAATGAAACCAAGCATGCCGAATGCCTTCTTCACCACTCTGTCCACTTTCAAGGAGCTATGATCCTGTATCCTTAGATCTATTTGTTCTATAACTCTCCCCAGTGCTCTATCATTGAGTCCTGCCCTGGTTCGATCTATCAACATTTATCACCTCACATTTATCTACATTAAACTCCATCTGCCATTCATCAGCCCATTGACCCAATTGATCAAGATCCCCTAGCAATAGATAACCTACTTCACTGTCTGCTATGCCACCAATCTTGGCATCATCTACAAACTTACTCAACATGCCCCATAAATTCTTATTCAAATCATTAATATAAATGACAAGTAACAGTGAACTCAGCATGATTCCTGAGGCACGCAGCTGGTCACAAGCCTCCAGTTCGAAAAAGAGCTCTCTACAACCACCCTCTGTGGCATTGTAGCTCACCTCCAGCTGTCCCAGTCCCAGGGAAATCGATGAGAAGTTGAGTAGTTTGAGTCTATCTGTTGTGAAGGTTTGTGCAGGATCAGCTACTAGATTTCTAACTTGGGGGCGTGGGGGGGTGGTGGGGGCGTGGGGGGGGGGGGGGTGGGGGGGTGGGGGGGAGGGGGGGTGGGGGGGGGGTGGGGAGGAGCAGTAACAAGATGCATAACTCTACAGTAGGATCCATTGCTGCTGCAATTAAACACTCAGAACTGGGCCAAAAAAAGAGTCCCAAGCAGTAACAGCTGCCAAAAGCTCATGAAAGGCCAGAAACATTCTTTTCTGTCATTGAATTTCCCACTATATCTGAGGTACATATCCATGCCAAAACTTTGTGTACAGAGTTTATTGAAAGCCCAGAAAGGCAGTGACAGCAACCCCACTGCAGTCAATGAATGAGGTGTAGTCAGTCAAGAAACTGCAAGTTAGTGGAACCAGAAGGAATCGAGTATGGCAGGACTTTAAGAACACTTATTCCCAGGTCAGCACTTATTACCCATCCCCAATTGTCCTTCATTGGGCATTTAAGAATAAACCATATTGCTATAGCTGGAGAACCAGACTAGGTAAGAAAGGCAGATTAAAAGCATATTACTGTGAATGCTGGAATCTAAAACCAAAAAATGCTGGAAAATCTCAGCTGGTCTGACAGCATCTGTAAGGAGAGAAAAGTTTTGAATCCAGATGACCTTTTCTCAAAGGAATGGCGGATTGCTTCACCTAAAGGACCAGGTGGGTTTTTACAACAATCAACAATGACTTCATGGTCATCATTAGCCTTTTTTTCCATATTTTCACCAAGTTTCACCACTGGCTGTGGTGGAGTTCAAAGCTGGGCTTCCAGAGCACTACCCTCAGGGCCTGATTTTACCATTTTTGAGCGCAAAAACATGGTAAAGTCAGGCGTAAAGCCATTAACGCGATCTGCGCCGTGTCCGCACAGATGCCCACATTTGCATGCATTTAAATTGAATTAGTGCCTTACTCCCTTTACCACCGTGTTCGCCAATCTGGAATTGGGCCGAAATGGACATGCTAAATAATACTGTGTTTTGAACGCTCCAGCTTCTGAAGAGGTGAGTTCAGAGCTTCCAAGGCTCTCTGACTCAGATTGGTGGTGGGGGGAGAGGGGGAGGTGGGCCAGATCATTCTCTGGTGAGGAGGTAGGGAGGAAGGAGGTGGGTCGGATGCACTTCTGGCATTGGGGTGCATGCACAGGGAGGCCAGATTGCTGTCTGGTTGAAGGGGTGGAGGAGGGAAGTGGGTAAGATGTATCTCTGGCGGATGGGAGGGGGGGGGAAATGAGAACAGATCATTCTCTGGTTTGGGCGTTGTGGGGAGAGAGGCAGGTAAGGTGTATTTCTGGAGGGGGCGGAGGGTGGGGGGCCCAACTGCTCATTGGTGGCGAGTTGGGGGGGGGGTGGTCATCAGATCGATCTCTGGTATGGGGAAAGGGCATGGGCAGGGGGGTCCACTGCCACTCTGCAGGCAATTAGTGGAGGGGAAGAGGGCAGGGGATCATGAGGTGGGGGAGGTGGATAAGGGAGACAGTGATGTTTGTGGGGGCCATCGATCCTGCTTGACGCTCCCAGGCTGCTTTCTGTGGCTCAGGAGCAATCTGACATGGGCACGCTTTTCCAAATTTTTTTCTCACTCTGCATGCACAGTTCAGAGTTCCAATTGTTTTGGGTATGCTAAACCCCGCCCACAATGTGATTCAGACTTGTGATTTTATTTTTAAATTGAGTGTGTATAGGGGCATCTGAAAGCAGATTTCCAAGTCGGATCTGAATTACAGCCAGATTCAGCAGTCAGAATGAAACTGGGAGAATCAGATCCTCAGTCTTGGGATACTATTCCAGTAACAATAACATTACACCTCCCGCTAATGTTTGTCAGATTAGGAGTAGTTGTTAAACTTCAGGTTTTTGTTTTTGTTGATAGAGTAAGTTTGAACCTTTTTCTATTGCTGTACAACAATAACTTTTGCTATAGGTCCTAGCAATATATATATTATAAAATAAATACTAAGAATATCAAGTAGCTTTCTAGTAGATTATCAGTAAGTTCCATTGGAAGCCATGTGCAGGTTAGGTCGATTAAGGATGCTAAATTGCCCCTTAGTGTCAGGGGACTAGCTAGGGTAATTGCATGGGATTACAGGGATAGTGTCTGGGTGGGATTGTGGTTGGTATAGACTCGATTGGCCCAATGGCCTTCTTCGTAGTATTCTATGATTCAATGAACTCTCCAATGCCTTCCCATGCCATTTTGCCAGACTTCCCACCTCCCAGGCAATCAAAGGGTTGGGACAATTCCAGCCACAGTTTTTTACCCCAACTCAATCTTTCCCGGGTATCCAATGGTACAAATTCTTATCTTTCCTCTGAAAATCTTCAGCATTTTAAAACACAAACTTGTCTCCAGTTTCCAAAAGATCTTGCCTTCTTACGAACAGTTTGGAGTTTTTCTGGCACATTTTTCTTTACTCAGCATTAGCTGGTTGAAAAAAATAAAATAAATGAATTAAAATCCAGGGATCATCTTAAATATGTCCAAGTCTTTCTCTAATATAGTTCCATAAATCTTCTCTGTTCCTGTGTTTCTGGCAAATTTCCCATTTAAGTGAATTATCGCAATTCGAACATTTTACTTGGATCCACCTAATCTCTGAAATGTACTGTGTTCCATTGTCAAGCACCAACAGCAGAGTTGAATTAATATACATCTTGGTAGTGCCAGTCACCAACATACTGAACCACGAATAGACTTGTGGATTGCAGGTATTACGGTGAATAAATCTTGAAGTGTATCCAATATGGATTCCAAGATGGTGCCGGCGCAAGGTGACTTCGTGAAACTGTGCCCAGCATACCTTCTAATTCTTTTACTCTCATTCTCGCTGCATTCTGCACCTTCTCCTTTTCTTCCTTATGATCGGTATGCTTTGTCTGTGTAGCGCACCAGAAACAATACTTTTCACTGTATACCAATACATGTGACAATAATAAATCAAATTAAATGTCTTAAAGCCAGCACTGTAACAATAATAACAATTTTTAATTATAGTGGCTTCAGTGTAGGGCAGAATTCTCCCATCTAGGACTGAGTCATGTGACGGGGCAGGGACTTGGTGTTTACCATTGTGGAGCCAGCAGGAGACCACACCATATCTTCCAGTCTCAACCTCATTAATTATTGCAACCGGATATTTTATGCCATATTCCATGGCAGGGCTGGCATGATACCTGGCTCCTGCCATCATATCTAGTTGCCATATTGAAAAGATCAGAACATCACTGATCCACTATTGAAAAAGAAGATAGAACCCTGAAAAAGATGGATCTCCAGGAATGCTCTGAGGCTGAAAGATGTACCTCTTCATTTCTGGAGGATCCACTTGTAGAAGATCCGCCCCACTCACTGCTGTGGCCAGCAGCCTCAATCCTAAACTCCGGAAGGAGCCCCAAGCATTGTACAATTAAGTCCTAACTTCTGCATGCCACATTGTTCCAGATGTATAAAAAGCAGTGGATAGCACTGCTGCCTCACAGCTCCAGGGACCCAATAACTGTCTTTGTGGAGCTTGCACGTTTTCTCCATATCTGCGTGGGTTTTGTCTGGGTGCTCCAATTTCCTCCATAGTCCAAAGACGTACAGGTTAGGTTGATTGCTCCTTAGCGCCAATGGGACTAGCAGGGTAAAGAAGTGGGGTTATGTGGATAGGGCCTTTGTGGGATTGTAATTGGTGCAGATTCGATGGACCAAATGGCCTCCTCCTGCACTGGTGGGACTCTACGTTTCGATGATACATTCTGGCTTGATGTGTTTTCCAACAATCATAACGGAGGACAGGAAGGGGAAAGATTCCAATTAGCACTTCATCTGCATCCCATTAGTGGCTGTAAACTGATTTCACTTCGGACTTCAGCAATTATCTGATTCACCACAGTGGGCACCGGGAAAGATCCTGTGAGAAGTTCACAGTGAAATGAAACTGATTGTTCAACTGACACCGAATTCTCCTGCCCCAGTGAGGGCACAGGAGAATTTTGCCCCACAGTAAGTATTCCAGGGAATGTTATCAGACATAATTTGACAGCGAGCCACAAAAGGAGATATTGGAGTAGGTAGCCAAAAGCTCGATCAAACAGAAGGATCTTAAAAGGAGGAAAGAGAGAGAGGTAGAGATGAGGGGAGATGTTACAAGTAATATCCAGAGCATAAAGATTAGACAGCTGATTGGGGATGGAGAGGAAGCCGGAATTGGAGGATTAAAGAGTTCACCACGTACAGCTAGAAGTGGATACGGGGGAAGCAAAGACGTGAAGAAATTTGAACATAAGAAAAAAAAATGTTAAATTTGATCAAACATTCAATCTTGTTTAGATTTTTTGACTTTCATTTTCCTTTAAACTTAAAGATATTTTAATATAAAATGCAAATGACAAGTTTTCAAATAAATTTTGCTTGAGTTGTCATCTATATAAGAAATAGCCTTGGAGAAACCAGAGTTGAATGTGGTATGGTTGAGGCCAAAAACAAACAAAGAACTCAGCAAAGCCATGAATGCAGGGTCATGCAGGTCTTAATATTGTCTTGTAGCTCTGTCTCCCAATGGGCAGTTGGCCAAATGGACAATCAGCAGGTGGGGTTGAAGGGTAGGTTGGAGGAGGGGGTTGCAGGAGGATGGGGGTACACTATTGAAAGGATGTCACAATGAGAGACCTTTTGGGATAGCTCCCATCGCTCTGGGGGAAGTGGGATTGGTAATCAGGACAGGAAGGGAAGGCCTGCAGTCAAGATGGGGGTGAAACATGCCATTAGGGTGAGTCAGGCTGGAGATCAAAGACTAGAGGCAATCACAGCTTCCTTAATGAATCTTGAGGGAGTACTTCAGCTCTTCTCAGCTCACAAGGAATGTCGAAAGGGATACTTACCTTGGGGAGACCATCGCTCCCATCATCATTTCACTGTCAAGTTTCTCAATCCCTGGCAAACTTATGCTGCAGAAATAAATGTAAAATCAAGTTGCCAAGGGCACTTTGGGAACCTGAGTTAGATATTTTAGTAAAGTGTCCCATATCATTGCAGATAATCAGTTGCTTTGTTAATCTTCTGCCATTAAAAAGACAGCAGTGTGTGTGTGTGTGTATGTGTGTGTGTGTATATATGGCAGGTTTGTGCACTATGTGTTTCACCATTGAGCCAACCTCCATCAACTCCCTGCACAACTTTCCTCTGCTCATCCTGAGGGATGCATTTTGAAGCCTAATAAAATAGAATCTCCACAGTGCAGAAGGAGGCCATTTGCTTCATCGAGTCTGCACTGAATCTCTGACAGAGCATCTTACCCACGTCTATCCATGCCTTATCCCCATTGTCCCCCTAATCTACACATCTTTGGACACCAAGGGGCAATGTCAGCATGGCCAATCCAGCTAATTTGCTCACCTTTGAACACTAAGGGGCAACTCAACATGGCCAATCCACCTAACCCACATGTTTTTTGTAATATATAAATGATTCGGAGGAAAATGTAGATGGTCTGATTAGTACATTTGCAGATGATACAAAAATGAGGGACTAGTGGATAGTGAGGAGTATTGTCGGAGGATACAGCAGGATATAAACTAGCTAGAGACTGGCCCAAAAGATGGCTGCTAGACTTAACCTGGACAAATGTGAGGTGATGTAATCTAGAAGGTCTATTGCAGAAGGAAAGTATATGGTAAATGGTAGAGCTCTTAGAAATATTAACATATAGAAGAATTTAAGTGAGCAGATCCACAGTTCTTTGAAGGTGGCAACTCAGGTGGACAAGTGGTCAATGAGACGTATGGCATGCTGGCCTTCATCAGTCAGGGCATTGAGTATAGGAATTGGAAAATCATGTTACGGGTCTATCAGGAAAGGTTGAACAAGTTTGAATTGATTTCCTTGGGCACCGGAGGATAAGAGCAGGGGATTACCTGATAGAGATTTACAAAATTATTACAGATTTGGATAGAGTGAATAGTCAGAGTCTTTTTTCCAGGGTCAAAGGATCAATTACTCAGGGACTTAGGGGGAAATTTTAAAAGAGTTGTAAAGGGCAAGTTTTTCACAGAGTGATGAAATGCCTGGAACGCGTTGCCGGAGGAGATGGTGGAAGCAGATTCTATAACAACGTTCAAGAGGTATCTGGATAGATACATGAACAGGCAGTGAATAGATGGATATGGACCACGTAGAGGCAAGAAAATATTAGATTAGAGAGGCATTTGTGTCGGCACAGACTTAGTGGGCCAAAGGGCCTGTTCCTGTGCTGTACCGTTCTTTGAAATGTGGCAAGAAACTGGACACTCAGGGGAAACATATCTAGAACAGAGAGAAGATGCAAATTCCACATAGACAGTCATCCTATGCTGAACTGAAACCTGGGTCCATGACAGTATGAAGTGGCTGTGCGAACCACAGGGCCACTGTGTTTTCCTCTGAGACAAGAAGACATCTTTTATTCTATAAAGACCATTGTACATACAATCCTCTGTGAGTAGAAAGCTTACATTTTCATTCAGTACAAAATCTTATTAAATCTTTATTCGTATAAATTTTGAAAATGTATATTTAAGATTAAGCTGATGTTGAAAACTAATAATTTTAACACTTGCAAATAACTTAATGAATTCCATTTGACTTGTATTCTCCGACAAGAACGCCTGCTTTTAATGCTCCTACTTAATTCCCCTTTGACAGGAAGGTGGGCTGTTATATTCTGCTAACATTTCTATGAAATCTTCAATACTACTTAAGGCTCAAACTACCAAGAAATCTTGAGTAGCACAGGAAGGATTTTGCCGTGGCCAATATTTCCTCTTTACCAGACAAAATTCATTCCCTCAAGGGGAATATAAGTGCGAATGCCTTTCAGGCTTGCCATTGAGAAGAGGTCTCCAAGCAGGGAGTTTTATTTCTTAAAAAAAAACACTGTACGAATTAATAAAAGACAGAATTGTATTATCATTGACAGTCACAAATTGATGCCTTAAGAGGCAGAAATGAAGTGAAAAATGATTTGATACCAATTTGGAATTGATTTTGAGTTTGATGAAGCTCCTTTTGTGAGCAGAGGAAACTTAGGAGTGATAGAATTTCTCCCTGAACAAATCACAGAGGACTCAAAATATGTGACTATTCATTGAAAATAAACAGAAAATGCTGGATGAGCTCAGCAGGTGTGGAGAGAAACAGAGTCAATGGGCAGAATTTTCTGGCCGCCCTCACCCCAAAACCTGAAATTCCTGTGCTGAGGTCAACAAACCTTTGCGTCATTCACCTGCCCGTTGCCCTGTATGATTCCCATGGTGGGCAAGATGGGAAAATTCCTTCCGATGTTTCGGGTCTAAATGACTAAATGAGTGCAGAAGAGATTTACTGGGATGCTACTGGGAATGGATGGTTTGAGTTATAAGGAGGGACTGGATAGAGTGGGACTTCTTTTCTCTGGAGCATAGGAGGCTGAGGAGTGACCATATAGAGGTTATAAAATAATGAGGAGCGTAGATCACCTAGATACTCAATATCTTTTCCCAAAGGTAGGGGAGTCTAAAACTGAAGGGCATTGGCTTAATATGAGAGGAAATACAAAAGTATCCAGAGGAGCAATTTTTTCACACAGAGCATGGTGAATGCCTGGAACAAGCCGCCAGAGGTACTGATAGAGGCAGGTACGATTTTGTCTTTTAAAAAGCATTTCGACAGCTTCATGGGTAAGATGGGTATACAGGGATATGGGCCAAATGTGGGCAACTGGGACAAGCTTAGAAGTTTAAAAAAAGGGGCAGCATGAACAAGTTGGGCCAAAGGGCCTGTTTCCATGCTGTAAACCTTGATGACTCTATGAGTCTATGACTCTTCTAAGAATTAATGAGCTTGCTATGCTAATGTGGCTATAAAATGCAACTAAACCAATCATATACTTCTACACTGTCTGACCGCAAAATATAAATCGTGCCAGGTGCTTTGACATTCTTGTAATTTATCTTGGGCAAACTCCATTAAAAGGCAAATATGACCAATGGCCCACAATTACCAATAAACTACTCTATAAATCATTAGCTCATCTTTAACATCAAGTTTGTACGAGCATAAAACTGTTTAATTGCATTTCTCAGCACTGAGTTACAGCAGTAACAGGAGATTATGCTGAGTCTTTCATGACGATGTAGTTAATCTGTGCTTGAGGAGTTCAGCCCAAGCTGTTTCCATCACTCATCAGGGAACCAGATATGAGGTAAATCTACAGTTGAAAGAAATGTGACCTCCCCTTTGAGAATCTTTCCGGAATTTGGACATGCCTTTTATTTCTAAGATTGAGATTTAGATGTCAATACTAACCTTCAAAGCAAAACTGCACACAATTTTCAAAAGAGATCATTTTCAATAATTTACTCGCAAACTGTTTAGTACAAAAAAACTACTGATAAATCAATTTTACAATCTTATACTTTTTAATCTGGTTGGTACATTTTGGAAATGAGTTTAGCTTGTGTTAATAAGTAGATGTACTGATACCCAAAATAGCATTTCATCAGCAACAGTTGGCCTTGATGATGCTTAGTTGTTGGCAGCATGAGTGCTCCAGAGCTTCAAAATGCCAACCATGGTATGTGTAAATACTTGCGGGGCAAATCATGCCAGATGAAATATTGGGGCAGGGGTTAGCATGTGTGCAGTGAACACCATCAGGAGTATGCAGATCAGGGCAGATAATGTGTCAGTGTGCAAATGTTGACTTAATGCCAGCAATCCCATTTTGGAGTTCAATGTTCCAAGCAATGCCCTCTCTCAACCTTGCACATGTTCAGCAGCAGATAGGGCACTCCACCAGTTTTATTTAAAGGGATCATGAAGTTGTAGCAGGCAAATTTCTGGTTGATTTCTTCTGGTTTTTAAGAAGATAATAATGTAAAGATGGAAGCATGAATAAGCCGTATGGTTCCTCAAGCCGCTCAGTTGCACCAAACATTAAGATTGATTGTGACCTTAACACCACTTTCTTGCCTGCCCTCCATAAGTTTATTTATTAGTCACCAGTAGCCTTACATTCATACTACAATGAAGTTACTATGAAAATCCCTTAGTCGCCATACTCCAGCACCTGTTCAGGTGCACTGAGAGAGAATTTGGCACAGCCAATTCACCTACCTAGCTGATGAGAAACTAATGCAACCTTATATGTTATATAGAGCTGAGGTGGGTGACTGTTTTGTAGATCAAGAATCGGTCCATCTCAGCCTTGAATACACTCAATGACTCAGCTGCCACTAGTGGTATTGTCACTAGACTATTAATGCAGAATTAATTCAGCTGATGTTGGGGACCCAGATTCAAGTCACACCACGGCAGAGAGTGGAATTTAAATTTCATAAAATAAGTATTTCAAATTAAGAATCTACTGATGACCATGAAACAATTGTCAATTGTCTGAAAAATGCTTCAATAATGTTCTTTAGGGAAGGAAATTTGCCATCCTTACATTGTCTAGCCTCTTTGTGACTCCAGAGCCACAGCCAATGTGATTGACTCTCAATTGCCCTTTAGTAACTAGGGATGGTCAATAAATTCTGTCCAACTAGCAATGCCCATGTCCCACAAACAAATTAAAAAAAAGCCAAGTTTCTCTGTAGAGGATTACATTAATAACCCACTGAAGAAATTCCTGCCTTATTCTGAAACTGTGTCCCTTAGTTCTAAATTCCCCAATGAGGGGAAACATCTCCTTAGCATTTAAAGGATTTTATATATTTCAATAACATCATCTCTCATTTTTCTAAACTCCGATAAATATAGGAACAAACTGCTTAACCATTCCTCAGAGGACAATCTCTTCATCTCAGCGATTGACTTCCAATGCATGTATATCTCTTCTTAAACAAGGAGATATTAATCTGGATGTGGTCTCAGCTGTACAATTTTAGCAAAATTCCTCGACTATTATGCTCCAACCCCTTAAAGTAAAAGTTAATATTCTATTTGCCTTCCTGATTATTTGGTGTTAATTTTTTGATTCATGAACATGGTCAGTCAGATCCTTCTGTAGTATTCTTTATGTTTTCCTCCATCTAAATAAAGTTTTGCTTTTATATACTTCCTAGCAAGGTATATAACATTTTTGGACACATTATACTCCATCTGCAATTGTTTCACCAGCCCTTTAGTCTCTATGGTTTGAATAATTCAGGTGGCAGAATTTTTCCTTCTCAGGTTTCCCTTCAACTCTGACTATCCCGTACCATTCCACACTGGGATGTGCATCAATTGGCTTTAGGCAATTTGCTCTGATAATACCTGCCAGTAATGTTGTTGTGAGTAAAGGAAGTGTAGAAGCATGTCAACCTGAGGAAGGGCTAGGTACTGTTCCTGTGGGAACTGATGGTGTAACAAACACAGATGCACCTTTACAAGTTGAGGCTCTAATTTCTAATTCAAATTGAATCTACCTCTGCTGTAGAGATGCCACCTGCTGAAATACATCGCTCTCAGAGGAAGAGGAAGTCCCCTGATAGACTGAGCTTAAGATGAACTGTATTAAAGAACTTATTTATTATTGTTTTAATGTAAATCATTTAACTTCTGTTTGTATAGCTTAATAAAGGACCTAAAGGGGGAGGGATATAGTAGCAAGCCCCTTTTAGGGGCAAGATTTTAGGGGGGTCATGTAATGCAATTGGCCAATTATGCCTAAACTCACAAATCCTGGGGTGAAGTGCGGATTTTCCCAGTCAGTTTGAGACTGGAGTCAAAGTAGTCGGTAGCATATTTCTTGCACTCTACACATAAATTTATTTGTTACAATAAATGTAGATGTAAGACCGACACCTTTAATCCATCAGCCAAGGGCTCGCCTGCTCTCCCATCAACCCATGTAGACCCATCAACCCACGTAGACTAAAAGTAGTCTGCATTGTCATCCCAAGTGAACTTTCTATTTCCACACCCTCAGCCTGGGGCATCTCCTCTTTCCTTCTCACCCCTTAAGTTAAGTGCCTTTGTGATCCCATCCATTCTTTTAAGACTGGTGGCTCCTGCTCTGCACCAAACTACTAGACCAAGAAGCCTTTTCCCCAACACTGTCAGAGAAAAGCAATCCCATTCCCAATCCATTTTGCTCAAAATTCATTTTGCGTGGGTTTCTTCTGGGTGCTCTGGTTTTCTCCCACACTCCGAAGATGTGTGGGTTGGGTTGATTGGTGATGATAAATTAACCCTAGTGTGAGAGGGATAAGCAGGGTAAACATGTAGGGTTACGAGAATAGAGTCTGGGTGGGATTGTGGCTGATACAGATTCAATGGGCCGAATGGCCTCCTCTGTACTGTAAGAATTCTGTAGTAATAATAGATGCTTTGTTTAGTTACCAATTCTGATGGTCACCAATCCTTTGAGATATCACACAAACATGAGCCAAGATTTTCTGGCCCTCCCCTTAGCAGGACTTTTTGTCCCACCAAAGGCAACCCCCTGCGACAGTTTCCCTGGGGGGATTGAGCAACACAAATGCTCATTGACTTTCTGCTGGCGGCCACTGGTGAATTGCCTCTGCCACAGAAAACGTAGTAAGAAGTCTCACAACACCAGGTTAAAGCCCAACCAGTTTATTTGATAGTAAATCCACAAGCTTTCAAAAACGCTGTTCCTTCGTCAGGTGTGTGGAAAGTGTGTGACTTCTTACTGTGTTTACCCCAGTCCAACGCCGGCATCTTCACAGCAGAAAACATGCTATGGGGGAAGAGGTGCGGGGGGACAGTGCAGAAAACCCCAGCCTTGACTTCCATTTCATAAAACTGTGTTGATTTTGTTTGATTAGATTATGATTGGCTAAATATGATACTACTACTTCCTTAAATTTGATTCCAGTGGTTTCCCGATATCAAATGTTGGGCTATTATATTTTCCTGCTTTCTGTCTCCTTCCTTTCTTGAATTGAAGTATTACATTTATGACTTTCCAATTCCTTGGGACCTTCCTAGAATCTAGAAGTTCTGGAAGATTGCAGCCAATGCACCCACATCTTGCAGCTACTTTTTAAGGCTCTAGATTGTAGGCTATCAGGTCCTATACACTTGTCAACCCTTTATCTCAATAGCTTTTCAAGTACTTTTTCTTTTCAGTGATGGTGATTATATTAAGTTCCTCCTTCTCCTTTTCCTTTGATTTTCTACTATTATTAGAATTCTTTTTAAGTTTTCTACTGTGAAAACATAATTGTTCAAAGTTTCTACCATTTCCTTGTTTCCCACTATTCATTCCCCAGTCTCATCCTCCAAGGGTTCGATGTGTAATTTAGGTGTGCTGTTCTTTTATATGTTTGTAGAAGTTCGTTTTTTTTTTGTTTTTATCTTTGTAGCTAGTTTACTCTCGTATTCTAATTTCTCTCCCATTATTTTATTGAGTCATTGTTTACACATTCCGACAATGGTCCCAATATTCTAGCCTACCACTGATCCCTGCTACAACGTACACTTTTTCTTACAATTTGATAATTCCTTACCTATCTTAGTTAGTCACAGTGCTTTATCCTTCTCATACACTGGAATTTTACCAGCCCACCCGCCACGGGAATCGGAGCAAATGAGGGGTGGACCATGGAAAGGTTCTTTGACAGTTTTGGGGGATGAGCGAGGCCAGAAAATCCCAACATAGTCTTTTTTTCTCAATGAAATATATTTTTGTTGAGAGGTAAGAAATATTGCCTTAGACATCAGCCACTGCTTTTCCATCATCTTACATTTTAATTTATTTGCACAGTTCACTTCAGTCAACACTGTCTTTGTAATTACCTTTATTTAAATTTTAGGCATTAGTTTCATATCCAGTTTTTTTTTTCTGGGATATTTGCATCACTGACTAGGCCAGCAGTTATTGCTCATTTCTAATTGCCCTTGGGAAGGTGTTGATGAGCCACTTTCTTGAACTGTCGCAGTCCCTGTGGCAATAGGTACACCCACAATGCTGCTTGTAAGGGAGTTCCAGGATTTTGACCCTGCAATGATGAAACAACAGCAATATAATTCCAAGTCAAGGTGGTATGTGATTCGGAAGGGAGCTTGCAGGTAGTGTTCCTATACAGCTGCTGCCCTTGTCCTTCCAGGTGGTTGTGGTTCTATACGATGTTCTCAAAGAAGCTTTGATGGGTAGCACGGTGAATCTTGTTGTTAGCACATACTGTTACTACGGTGTGTGAGTGGTGGAGAAAATGTATGTTTAAGGTGGTGGGTGGGATGCCAAACAAGCTGGCTGCTTAGTCTTGGAAGGTGTCAAGTGTCTTTAATATTGTTGGAATTGCACTCATTCAGGCAAGCGGAGAGCATTCCATCACACCCTCCTGACTTGTGTCATGTGGACATTGGACAGGCTCTGGAAAGGCAGGAGCTTAGTTACTGACTGGAGAATTCCTGCACTCTGACCTGCTTTGATAGCTGCAGCATTTGTATGCTTGGTCCAGTTCATTTCTGGTAATGGTAACCTCCAGGATGTTGATTTCTTGATATTATCACCCACCCCATCCCCGAGGGAAAATTATTACAAGACTTAAACATTCTTCATTGGACTGCAAATCTTTCCTCACATTATACGAGATTGCAAAATACAGTTAAGAACCGGCATTCCAACTTTCCCTTCTGGAATTTGAAATATCCCAATGTTTAACATCAGCTGGGTACTTACCAGTCACATATTGGCATGGATTGAAGTTCAGCTAGCTAACAGAACACAGGGAGTATAGCTTCCCCGTGGCCAAGTGACCTGGAAGTCTGTGAAGCATTGTGTGGTGACTTCAGGCACACATTCCAATTATGTTCATGTGCTCACTAATAATAAGCAATGCACTTAAGGGGATTGAAACCCCAATTGTCCCAAATTTCACATTGCCTGTGCAATTTCACCGGAATTTAATCTTTTTTCATTCAAACACTGGCTGAGGAATTAGTCCTTTGTAAGAGTGAGGTGAGTTGGTGTTCTGGAGTCTTGATAGAGTGTTTTCTGTGTTGGGTACTTCAGAGTGTGGAGCTCAAATGAGATTTCTGGCAACTGAGTTTGGATCCCTCTGTTACCCTGCACCGATTAGCCAACTGACTGATGGGGGTTGTATACTTGGCAGGAGGAAAAAGGAACTAAGATTGAGGAGACCCTTTGGCCAGAGGATTATCAGTTCCATCAATAGACCTTCCCAGTGCTCTGAAGGTCATGGTGGCACTAACTTTATGCCTCCAGATTGAGGATGCCATTGACTGTACCCATGTGGCCATCAACATGGCCAACTAGGAGCCTGTTTGTAAACAGGAAGGGCTTTTACTCAATGAACATTCAGATTTTGAGGTGCCAAGTCTAGATGCCCGACCCCACCCCCCCACCCCTTCACTGACAGTAGTATTGCAGACAGTGTTGATCTGATTGTCCTGTTGGCACAGATTTCCTTGGTGGTTATCTTAGCAGGCATTAAAGGTTCACTTAATGATATGGCTGGAAAACTCTCAGTTGCTGTGGACTCCTGGAATGGAAGGAAGACTAGCAGAAGGATGGAGTACCTGGTGGTCCTGTCCGAAGTTCTGTGAGACAAGCCCACAGAGACAACGGCACCTTGTGTGCCATTCTGAGGTGAGTCCTCACCTTCCCACTTACCAATGGAGGATGGGCAATCATGAATGACACTGATTGGCACCTCTTCTCCCACACAGGCATTGACCTGCTAAGATCAATGCTTGTTTGAGAGCTTGCAGGTCTGAGTACAATCTCTGTAATGTGTCATTGTGCTCCTGGAGCTGCCACTCTATGAAAATCACCAATCTCTCAACAGATGAGGCACTGCAGTTCTCATGCCCCACAAGGATTCATCAATGACAGAGATCATGGCACACAAGCCTCCAATGCCATTCATCAGATCTTCCTCTGCATCCCATTGGGCATCCATTTGTTCCTTATGGATAACTCCAGAGGCAAAGCAAGGAATTAGAAAAGCTAATAAAATACTATTGTTTATTGTGAGGCAGTGAAAGCAGAATCTTTGAATAATTCTGAGGTAGAACTAGAAAGTTATTAATAGTTCTTGGTTAATAAGTTGTAGATGTGCCAAGTTTGGTGGCGTTTAAGAGGTTAGTAGATAAGTTTATGAATGAAAAGGGAATGGTTTAGATTAGAGGGTCATTGCGTTTTCTTAATTGGTCGGCGCAACATCAAAGGCCGAAGGGCCTATTCTGCGCTGTAATGTTCTATGTTCTATAAGTGGGTGAAATGTTATTAGAGTTAGGCAAGAATGTGGGTTTGAAGCGGTAATCAAATCAGCCATGATTATATTGAATGACAGAGCAGGCTTGTGGGCTGAGTGGCCTACTCTGGCTCCTAATTCATATGTTCATTTGTTTGTAGAGTTTTAGCAAGATTTGTTGACTCACGGTGTTGACTGACATCTGGGTGGATTGTTGAAAAATCCATGGAATCTGTTTTGGTTGCATTAGCCATTTATTGTGCAGTGTGATGTGTTCCACCTTGGTTGGCTTGCTAATTCCTTATATTAATTCTGAATATTTGAGTATAAGATAGATATTGTAAATTATTTTATCTTTCTAATCTTGTATAGTAATTTTTTGTGTGTGTTGAAAACCTGCACAGCCATTCGCTAAGCAAGTGCCTTGATTCCCAAACCTTTTTTACATTAAACAAAATGTTACTGGTCCCTAACTGAAATTTTGGGGTCTGGTCCAGAATTATAACAGGGCCCCATGTGTAAAATATACATGAAGTTCTAAGGAGCAATGATCGTGCATCTTTATGTTCCTTTGACATATTATTTCTTCTGAATGAGTCAATGATTCACAGGCTTCTGACATTAGATAGACCGTTGTAAGCTGCTGGAAAACAGGAACCACCATGTCAAAATTAGCAAGCAACACATAAAAGTGGAAAGTGAAATTCAGGCATTTTATTTTTCCTTGTAAAACTGATGCTGCACGATTCAATTTCTAGCCTCTTAAATTCTAATTCCACAATGCAGCTGGGCAGACTGCAAAACCAAATTAAAGACTGGTTTATGGACTCATGGAGTATTTGCATTCACTGATGTATGACTGTAACCATTACTAAGCTAACAGCTACACATTTCTCCGTGCATTTTTTGTTGGGTTACGGATCCAATCACGTAAAACTACTAACAATGAAAATAAATGATATCCACAATATCGGGAAAGTACAATGAATAACAAATTTGGCTTAAGTGAAGGCTTCCCCCTATTATTGCTTTAACCATTAATTTTGAAAGGTATTTAAAAGCGTTCCAATTATTATAGGTCAGTTGAATGGTGTGGGAGAAGTGTCTTTGGTACCAAATGACACTAAGCCGTAATTACGAGAGTTATAGAAAATGACATGGTAATTACAAATAGCATAAAGTCGTAAGTAAACTTTGTATGATTACCTCTTTTTCAATGAGCTTTTATGTCATTCTTAAGATGTTCAACTAATAAATCACTTTCGAGTTACATACAGTCCTTCCTCAAATAATTCTTTTCTTGTCTTATCGATGCTGCATTATCTCCAACGTTTATAACCAAAGCACCGCTCTCACCGAAAGAAACTGCAAACTGCAATTACATGCATTTATGCTTTTGGTATATAAAAACTTAACTGGGATATTTAATCAAGAAACACACAGCTGATAGTATTGTATGTGTTCACTGACCCACTAGAACAGTCTCATTAAATCCATAGCCTGGGAACATGAAATATAGAAGAGTCTTTGAGCATAATTCATCTTCTGTGAATGGTTGTATTATGTTCACAGAGCTAGGCTAAGTTTCAGTACTGTGACAAGGCCTGGTTCAGTAGATTTGAATCTTTTTCATGTTGCATAGGTGGGGTTGATGTTACCTTAGGCTTCCACTTTGATTACTAAGTGACTGTAGCTGGGACTAACCAATTTAATGAGGTTATGTTATTACTCATGCTGTGTGGCCATCTGGAAAAGGTTTGCAACCAGCACATTCCTTGCCAAGGGCCACCTGTGAAACATTAAGTCCCCGCCTGTACTCGAAATATGAGATGGAAATGTTTGGACTACACAATGTTAGATGTGAAAAATTATTGGAGAAGACAGGAAAGAATTCATATATTTTTTAAAAAATATATTGCAAAGGTCACATAAACAAGAGTTCAAAGTTTAGAGCCAACATCTTTCAAACCATGACACGCTGAATCACATAACTGCATATCTGTGGACTGTTATGACTTTCTTAACATATGAGTCTTTAATTACATGTTGTTTTGTCATAAGGAGAACAGAGTCTTTAGAGTTTGACCAGGAATGCATTAACATAAAGTAGCCAAGGGAGAAAAAGAGAACTCTTCTAAAATATTAAGTCAATAAATATCAAATGGGTGGAAGTTAAGAATATGAAAAAGGGCAATGAGAACACTGAATAAAAAACAGGACTTGAAAATAAAGAAAACAAAACTACAGAAAAGAAGGACCATTCAGACCTGAATTTATGTGGTTCCTGACTGTGTTACTCTTGTTTTGCCTTGGGTTGCACTGAAAGGTTTCAGCAATTAGCTACTGATCCTGATACAGTGGCAGTAGGGGGACCTCAGTCATTGAGAAAATCTATTTGAAAGGAAGTTATATTCAAATTCAATACGCTATGAAATGGATGTGATTTTTATTTTGTAACACTTCCTTTTCCTGCAGGAAATCTAGAGTTGTTTTCTGATTTATGTCTGAGGCTATTGGAATGAGGAAACTATTCCTGTACATTGCTATCATCATGTGGGTCAGGGAGTATCTATGTTAAAGTGTGAGATAATGACCTCTGTTCTTCCAATGGTTGAAGCACTACTGTTAATCTATATGTGTCAAATGTGAGTGTGTACAGGCTGCATATGGTAAAAATCAAATGTGAATATTTGACACAAAGATCTAGAAAAAAAAGCCGTATTTTGAAATAATTAGAAACAATTAGGTGAAATTAATATATAATTAAATATATAAAGCCAAGTCTATGTAAATGAATATCTATTTTCAGTCTTTGTCCAATCATAACATTGCAAAGTACTTTCCATCTGAACATTCTCCACTTTATCGCAATCGAAACATAGAATTCGAGCCATCTACACAAGATCTAAATGTACAGCAGAATATTTACATTCAGATAATGACTGTGATAAAAAATGCTTTGATCTGTGTGGCTTAGCACTGGAACAATAAAGATAGAAAGTTATCTAGAACTGATCTGTTTGCACTAACATGGATAAGCTGTTACCTTGTATCTGTCAAATTAATAGCTGCGAGATTAGGCAGTAAGTATACAAGCTGCAGGCAATTTCTACCACAAAACAAGCAGCAGCAACAAAACAGAATGGGAGTTGAGTGGTTCTGAGGCGTAATACAAATTGAGGTGGAGTCAGACTAAGGAGTAATATTATGGATGGAATGGACTAGTCTAGACAGCATGGATACAGACAGCATATCAACATGGAAGGGATCTCCTGGCTTTTCTCAATCAACAATTCAATAGTTAATTAAATTACGAAAGCATGCTGTTCTGGAAACCATGCATATCACTCTAGCCAGAACCATAGAGGAAGACTTTGCAATCCTTACATCAAGACAATTTATGTCTTTATATACAAGTATTCCTGCCTCCCCCACCCCTACCCTGTTGGAAAGCAGTTCCAATGGTAAGTCCAACCATTTGCCTTACTGTGCCTATATATCCCCATATGCAACACCAGCAAACATAAAACATTATTTAGCTGGCATTCCATGATGCTCATGCTAAATAACCGTGAGGAAATATTCACTATATACTAATACATGTTATGATAATAAATCAAATCAAATCAAAGGATTTTTGGTCAGTTAGATCAATTTTCTGAAATAGAAATAGATGACAATCAATGAATAAGCACCCACACCCTGTGCGAATTAAGTCATTACAAATGCACTTGCATCTTAGACAGTATCTGTGATTCCTTCACTTTGTCTCAATTCACCAACTCTGATAAACATGGAGATATTTTTATTAATTCGTTCACGGGGCTTGGGGTTGTTGGCTGGCCAACATTTATTGTCCACCCTTAGCTGCGCTTGAACTGATGGCTTGCTAGGCCATTTCATAGGGCAGTTGAGAGTCAAACACATTGCTGTCACTCTGGGGACTTATGTAGGCCAGACCAGGTAAGGAAGGGAGATTTCCTTCTTTAAATGTATTAGTGAACCAGATGGATTTTTTTGACAATTGACAATGATTTCACGGTCATGATAGATTTTTAATTCCAGATTTTTTTTTATTGAATTCAAATTCCACCATCTGTTGTGGTGGGATTCGAACTTGGAACCTAGTATGGAGGGCATTAGCTATGAGGAGAGATTAGAGAAACTTGACTTGTTCTCAATGTAACAACCGAGGTTGAAGGGCGACCTGACAGATTATGAGGGGTATGGACAGAATGGATAGTCAGAAGCTTTTTCCCAGGGTGGAAGAGACAATTACTAGGAGGCACAGGTTTTAAGGTGCGAGGGGCTTAAAAGTTTAAAGGAGATGTACGAGGTGGGTTTTTTTACACAGAGGGTGGTGGGGTGCCTGGAACTCGCTGCCGGAGGAGGTAGTGGAAGCAGATATGATAATGACTTTTAAGGGTTAACTTGATAAATACATGAATAGGATGGGAATGGAGAATATGTTCCTCGGAAGGACAGGGGGTTTTAGTTCAGTTAGCAGCATGGCCGGTGCAGGCTTGGAAGGGCCGAAGGCCTGTTCCTGTGCTATAATTTTTTGTTCTTTGAAATGAATCTGACCAGGGAGAGATTGCAGAAATGCAAAACGTGGGAGAGAGTGGACTCAAAGAATTTTGGGTTTAAAGCTTTGGTGGAGGAAGTGGAAAGGTCCATTGATGACCAGAAGGTCCTCTAGGCACAGGCTCAGAAGACAGTAGAGAAGTTATTCATGGAGTCAGATCTCAGAAGCCTGGGTGAGATCAATTACCTCATGTGAGTGGCCAACCTCAATGACTGCATTTTCAAATGCCATTTGTTAGTAACTGCAAAAGTTGCCTGAAACATTGCTTATGTTACCACATCACTTTCATCCATCAACAAAGAATCTATCTCAACCAGGTTCATACCGGAGATTCATAGCTTCACCTCACCCTCACACACTTACCACAGCCACAGATCTTATAATTTTATCTTCCAACTTGCAAACACTGCCAGGTATGCAGGTATAACAACCATATAGTGGCCAGCACTGCTGCCTCACAGTGTCAGGGACCCAGGTTTCATTCCTGGTTTGTGTCACTGTCTGTGCTAAGTCTATAGTCTATAGTTTGCATGGGTTTCCTCTGTTTGCTTCGGTTTCCTCTCGCAGACTGAAAGACATGCTAGTTAGGTGCATTGGCCATGCTAAATTCTCCCTTGGTGTTCCCGAACAGATGCAGGAGTGTGGCGACTAGAAGACTTTCACATTAACTTCATTGCATTGTTAATGTAAGCCTACTTGTGACAATAATAAATAAACTTTTAAACTTTTAAAAGCATTAGCCAAATAGATTGCATGACACACTTGCCTTGTCCTTGGACTAGAAGGTGACACGCAACGAGACGTGTCAGGAGCTAACTGGGTGGCGACAGTCAAGTATGAATGTCCTCACTCCCATGGAGAATTGGAAAACTGGCCCTGTTGCATTTGACAACAAAAACAGTGGAGAAAACAGAGAGTGGTTAAAATCTGGAATGAACGGCCTGGGAGTGCAATGGCAGCAGTTACGATGAGGCATTCAAGAGGGAACTAGATTAATGTCTGAAAAGGAAGGTGTAGGATTATGAGAAGAAGGTAGGAGAAAGGCACAAGGTGAATTGCTGATTTAAGGAGTCAGCACAAACAGAATGGGTAGAATGGCCTCGTTCAATATTGAAGCAATTCTCTCATTCTTTGATTCTGAGAATTTGGTTTTTACTGGGACGTGGAGGCTAAAACTAGCAACTAGAGTGAAAACACCAAGATAGCAATACCCATATCTGGCACAAAGCAAGATGCTTATGGTGGTTGGAGATTAAACATCTCAGCTTTAGGGCATCACTGTAGGAGTTCCTCAGGGCAGTGTTCTGGACCCAACCATCTTCAGCTGCTTCATCAATAACTTTCCTTCCATTATAAAATTGGAAAGGCCACGTTCACTGATGACTGCATAACGTTCAGCACTATCATGACAGCACATTCCAAACCCATGACCCTTTCCATTTAGAAGGACACGGGTAGTAGGCACATGAGGACTCCGTCACTTAGAGTTTCTCTCCAACCACTCACCATCCTGACTCAGAAATATATTGCCATTCCTTCCTGACGCTGGATCAAATTCCGGCACTCCCTTCCCAACTGCACTGTGGGTGTACCTACACCACATACACTTCCGCAGTTCAATAAGGAAGTTCATTGCCACCTTCTCAAGGGCAATTACAAACGGGTAATAAATGGTGGCCTTGCCAATGATGTCCACATCCTATGAATGAATTAAACATAACATTCGAATGAGTTCTTCATAGCCAGGCTGGCCAGAAAGAGTCTAAGCTTCTGTCTCTTCCTGGTCCATCTCCTCCTCATACTCCTCCTCCTCGTGCTCTTGATAATACTTATACTCCCACTCCTCAGCTACTTGCTGTGTAGCCGATGGAAAGGATGGCCAACTTCTGAGGGTGAGGTTGTGCAACAAGTCAGCCAGAATCTTAACATCCATTCTGCTGAGTTCTACAGGACATCTCTGAAGTGATCCAGGTAGAATCATTGACCATGATTCTCCCATCACGACCCGCAATTTTACTGGTGGCTCATCATGGGAGATGCATGTTGCCGGCCTTGTTCTAGAACTTGTGCATGCGCCAGGAATGCATGAGCATCTCCCAGAGCTGGCGAACAGTCACCAGTCAGACCATAATTTGACCCACAATTATTTATTTAAACATGGTGGGTATGCTGCCAGTTTTGGTGCCCACCCAAAACTGGGCAAACTTGAGGATGGGTGCAGAAGTAGCAGCTAGACACACAAATCATTTTATGTTCCCCCCGCGCTCCCACCCATCTGAAAACACATCCGAAACTGGCAGGAAAACAGGAAAACAGGTAAGTTATTTAAATATGCTTTAAGTGTATTTTAAGTATGTTTTCAATCTAATTATTGGGAATCTTCAGGTCCCGATTGAATCTCCCATCACGGCCACAAGTACTTCATCCTGGCAAGGTTTAGATAGCTCCTCATGTTCGAGGAACTAGCGGAGACCCTGCCGGAATGAAGCGTGGGCCAATTGGGGCCCTCCCCGAGTGGGTCGGGCAGTGAGGTGGTACCCCTTGGGAATGGGCACATGTCAGACATCGGACAGTGTCAAGGGGCGGCGCCTATTGTGGGCAGGACCTAGGGGCGATCGGTGGGGGTGGAGGTGCAGACAGGATTAGTCTGGGATGAAGGGAGTTAGTGATTGAGGCTTGCCTCCGGAAGGGGCAGTCTGACACCAGGGAGGGTCAGCAAGGGGTTCTGCTAGGGTGGGGGGTGTGAGGGGATTGCCACTGCTGGTGGGGGGTTGGCTGTACATCCGGTGCTCCAGAAAGGGAGGTTCAGGATTGGCCTGGGAATTGTTGTGGGGGCTGCAATCAGGCCTTGGAGTGTTTGGAGGGGCAGCACTGCATGGGTCCCGGGCTGGCCAGTGATCGAGCTGGTCAGCAAATGGGAGCCTGACAGATTCAGAGCCACTGCGCATGTGCAGAGTTTCAGAACTATTAGAGCCCAGCGTGAATAGGCCCCGCCCCCTGGGTTGTAAATGATATTCACGACTGGGACTTCTGTATTGGACAGAGGGTGGAGATTCAGGTGAGAAGCTGAATTGACTAAACAATTGGTATCTAGAACAGTTTTCCCACCAATTCAGCGCTTTTGGGAGAATCACCGGCATTGTTTCAGCACTTTAATATCTGTTCTGTTAGGCTTCATGTGGTAGAGTGGATTTCATTGTATCCATTCGGTTTACATGTACATGGGTTTTTTTGGAAAACAAAGGTAATTTTAAGGGATTTATATTTGAATTGGTAAACATTAGAAATAATGTATAATTTCAAGTGGGTTTAATTTAATGTTTTTGTGCCTAGAAGAATAGAATCTATAGTTCAATTCATGCTGGACAAAAATGTTTGAATGTGTGTGGGGATTGCTTTAGTTCTAACTGTGTTCTGATTGTGCGAAGAGAAGGCTGTGACATGAAGAGTACATAAACTAGTAATGGTTGTTTAGCAACTGGGGGATCTCGTAAAGTAGAACATCGTTTAAGTTTTAGCTTTAGTTAGATACATTGCAGTTGAACTGGGGAGTGAACATCTGTCAAGAGAAAGATTGGACAGGAACTGCAAAGAGACAGGCTTCTGAAAGATCCAACTACAGTCTGGATAACTATGGAATTGGGATAGAAAGAATACCTTTTTTTTAAAGAGAACAGAGGCCAAGGTATCGTTCAGAAGAATTCAAAGAAGAATAAACAAAATGTTCTGAATTAAAGAGACAATTACAGTAACTAGACTTAAAATGGGAAAGCAGACTTCAGAGATAAATCAAATGTTTGATCTCATTTTAATAGCGTTATTTGTGAACAATTTATACAGACAAAACAAAGAAACCCTACAGGGGGTAAAACCTGGATACTGGATTCACTGTTAAAAGTTGAGTGAAGCTTTGCTTAAAAGACTAAATTGGAAATCCTGGACTGAATTCGGAAATGCAAACCACTAATGGAAAGCATTAATGTGAAAGGAGATTTTAACGGTTGTTTTTGGGAATGGAGTTTGGAAATATTCACGTGACAATTATTTGGGGGGATTCTGAGGAGGAATCCACAGAAACTACTTTGGCTTCAGAGTGGAGTGTGTACATGACCACAGCCAATCTGTGTACTTGAAAGGACTTTGCGTTAATGAGACAATTGCAGCTTAAGGTGTTTTTTGTACTCCGTGTTAATCTTAAGATCTGTGCATATTTGTTAAACTTAGGGAAGAGCAAAAGAATATTCCAATTTTTAATTTATATTTTTTCTTGTTATTAAATCTAATTAATGATCCTGTGACTCCATTCCTCCATGTTTCCTAAAAAGAATTTATGGTCTTTTGAGCCAGAGTTCTATCTTGGGACTTTCCTGTTTAGTTATAACAATAATTGGGATCATAACATTGTGTACTGGGGACATGAACTATGTTATCAACTGATAGCCCTTAATAACCAGCAGACACTCTTCTGTTTATTAAACTGTAGCTTACACAGAAGACTGCTGCAAAATGAAGGCACCTTGACTGCTGACAGTATATTGCAGTATACCCTGCAAAATTCTGTGCCTATAGTCACACACCAGCTGGACGTTGAGAGAGTGAAATCCTTCTGATATGGGGCAGAGTTGACATGCACGCCTGCAATGAGATGTGTGTGTATAGTCAATAGCATCCAGCACCATTGGAAAGGCTGGTGGTTGTGTGCATACTGCTAATTTTTGGCAAGATAGAGTGAAATATAATTAGCTCTCATTGAATAGGAAATCTTAGCCCTAGTGCAGCAGTACTGGCAAACCACGTTATATTGCAAATATCTCCAGCTGCAGCTTGGAAAGCACTATAAGCATAATCCCACCATCATCACCACAACTACTGGCAATATTGTCTTCAAACTGCTCTGAGGTTTTAGCTGTGGCTGCAGTGGGTAGCAGATTTCAGTGATGATATCCTCTCTGAATTGTCGATGTCAGAGACACTTCTTCAGTGATATTCACGTAGGAGAATTTCTTCCTGAACACTAAAGCAGACATAGCCTCCTTTGAGATTCTTTTTACTCCCCTCCTCCCTCTTCTAGCAGCTTGCGCTGCTCTGCACAGCTTCTGATCATTTTCCAAGTCATCTTGTATTCCAAAGAGAATATCTATTAATGAATCCATGTTTGGAAGAAATTGTGAGGTGGAGATTGTGGCATTGGATTGGCAAGGGCACAGTAAGAAGTCTCATAACACCAGGTTATAGTCCAACAGGTTTATTTGGGATCACAAGCTTTTGGAACACTGCTCCTTCATCAGGTGCTGGAAGAAATTGGCTTGGAAGTCTTGAAGTCAATAAAAAGTCCTTCAGTACTTGCCAGATTATTTGTGTGGGCATTTCTGACTTTAGACAACTATAGGAAGCACCAAGTAGTCATAGAGCAAAATCTACCAGCAATTACATATGACGGTTGATGCTGCTGGGAGGTGAAGTCCTTCTTGCTCCTAAACATATGTTTTGATATGCAACACTGAGACCCAAAGTATTGCTGATGTTAAGGACGAGATAAGAAACCCCAAGGCATTTTATGAAGTTAGCCGAGACCCATGACTGTTATATTTGATTCTGACATTAGGGTGAGCATAAGGCGTTTCATTCCAGGTATGGTTCAAGGGACCAACTTGGAAGCTTTTATCAAAACAAACTTAATTTAAGAACATAGAATATAACAAAAATAAATTAGCACAACTTTTACCAATTAAAATATTTAAGTATGACAAAGTATAATTCTTAACAGCCAACTGTCTCTATTTCAATTTAGCAGTATCCTCACATAGATGTAAATCTCTTTTTTAGAACCAGTTACTATAGGAAACCAAATATGCTTATGTGATTAATAGATTTCTAGCCTTTTAAAATCTGAAGTGTGACCCAGACAGACACTTGTCTTCTAATTTTCTCACATCAATTTCCAGAGAAAGCTCAACCCTCAGACAGTAGAAACTCAGAAAAAGAGATTTATTTCTAGGCAGATTCCAGTCTCTACTTCAGACAGAGCAGGAAATATAGAGAAAGCAACCTCTCTCAAAAGATCCCAAAAAGCAGACCGCCTTGAATTCTTTGTGAAAGCCTATCTTCACTCAGTCATGACTTTATCTGTCAATCAACCTAATCAAATGCCACTCCAAAATATCCCACAGAAAAACAAAAAATAACTGAACCCTACATTAGTTCAGATTAAAGTAAACACTTTAGTAATTAAGATCAATAATGCTACTATAGTAACAGCGCGGTGCTGCTGTATACAGACAGAACAGTTCTAATAAAAAACACAAACTGCCTCAATAGATCTGGCACAAAAAATGAGGACAAATACATTTTTAAGGGCCCATACCGTCACACTGGCAACAAGTCAGAATTGCTTGCTAACCAATGACACGATCTTCTGCATACTTCCAGAGTATATACATTGTGTGTGCTAATGTCTTCACCAAGATGATATCCCATAAATATGTGTGCCTGACAAGAACATCATTTTGGAACTGTAAGGGCATTTCTAACATCCAAAAACAGACACAACTGAGCTTCATTTCTTGTCCTGCAGCTGAAAAAAAAGTGGACAGATGCAAGCTATATTTTTTATCTGTCAGCTTCAGCAAAGTTTGTCCAGTTTTTTACAAAATGATGATTCTAAGCATTCAAAAAATGCATGAATGGACATACTTCCAAGCAGGCAAAAGTACCATTGGAAACAGGAAATCTGTTGTATGGCGAAAATGAAATCTGGCCAACTGCCCAGGGATCATTAATTCTTCAAGAGCCTATTTAGAATGTGCGTATCGAGTGTTACTGACATTGTCTTTGTTTAATACAGATCATATCATTGTGCCAAATTGTACTTATACCATCCGTGTGATTATTTGAATCTGACTCAATACAGCAGCCATAATTATGTGTGCATTGCTTATATTGAACTTAGCAGGAAACCCTTTTATGATCTCTAGACAGGGATGCAGACTTCTTTGACTTGAAAAAGGTTTCTAGCTCACATGTAGTCACTGAACTAGCAGCCTACTTTAGGTCCTTAAACCTGTAAGTAAATGAGCAATTCTGTGCTTCAAAACATGTAAAATTTCACTGCAGCAAACATCAGTACATTATTTTTAAATTAAACTAAATATTTTAAAAATGATCAAGATTCTGTTGATATAGTGGGTGGTATGATGTGGTCCTGAACTGTAGAGACCAGCACTTTTCATTCATTGTCTGTGTTATTTCAGCTATATTGAGGTAAAATAGAACTAAGTGATTAGAAATGATGGGAATGGGATTTTTTCCTTCGCTGCTATGGCCATTATGAGTTGAGGGCAGATTGAGGAATTGGATGGGAGGGTCACATCTATAATTAACTCAGCCAGCTCCGTTTTCCGGCCATAAATTCCATTGAAAGGAAGATCAGGGGTGCCATTATCAGCGTGCAACCTGTCCTTCCCAACTCTCCTCTCTCTGAAGTCTACCCAGGCGAGGATTCATAGCAAGGCAATAAAGATAAAAACCCACCCCAGTGTTTCCAACTCAGGGAAGGAAAGTTGGCAGGATCTCCTCCTCCTGCTGTTCAGTGATGTCGTATTGGGAAGCTGATCTACATGGTTGTCAGCTAACTACAGGAATGGGCTCTACTTCAACCTCCCTCACACAGTGAAAGAACTTGTCAGCACTGTCAGTAGTCAATGAGAACAATCTGGCTCTTAAAACAATAGCGTTATTCCTGAAGTTAAAAGTAAAATATTACAGATGCTAGAACCTGAAACAAAAGCAGAAGAATGCTGGAAAATCTCGGCAGGTCTGACAGCATCGGTAGGGAGAGAGTAGAGCCAATATTTCAAATCTGGATGATCCTTCAAAACGCTGGTCCTTAACATTATTCCCTATTCGGCCAAGGTTAAGATAAGTGTAGTAGACGGTTAAAGGGAGTAAGTGAAAGCAAAATACTGTTGGTGCTGGGAATCAAAAACAGAACATGCTGAATAAGTAGGTCTGGCAGCATTTTCGGACAGAGATACACGGAGGGGGGCAAGATTCTCTTGCCTCCCCGCAGTGTGTCTCCTGGTGGCGGGACGCAGGCTGGCTGGCCATTAGTCCGTGGCTAGATCTTCTGGCCACAGAGCTGTTTCCTATTGAATCCACCTCATAGCCCAGAAAACCCACGCAGGGACACCCAATTAATGTATTAATTCAATTGTAAATCCAGTACCTGCCATAAGGTGCAGGAACGTCAGCATTGCTTGTTATTATCCTGATGAACATTAACTTGCAATATTTAGCTTTGCTATGATCAAAAAATATGGTTCATCATGATTACCTGAATACTGCCTGCCAGTGAATTTTTCTATAACAAATTGTAATATATTTGGATTTACAAATTGCTTGTCATGGCATCGTTGCTCATTATCAAGTTGGGGATGAAATTTTCATGGATTGAAAAAACCTGCACCTTAGCTTTAGCTTTTACATCAAGCTAATATTGATATAGCTGTCGGGGGTAATATTGGTAAGGTTATCTTACAAAACTTGCTTCTGTTAACCTTCAATTCCACACAGCCTCCCCCAGTTCCAGTGACAGACAGACCCGCATTTTATAAGCAGAATTTCAGAGGCATCTGTTTGTTTTGTATTTGTCCGAAATACTTCCAAAGCAAATTAAGTCATATTATCATGTAGCACAGTCAAGATAAAATGTGACTGAGGTCAAGCAGAGATGTTACAAACCTTTGGGGTTTTCTTTTAATAAGTATAAAATGTAACTCATTTAGAATTACACTTAGTTGAGTTGCTTCTACTGTCAAAATAAATCTCTTCCAGGTTCTTAATGTCCCTGACAGGAAGAACACCAAGAGAGTGTGTGTTCAGCTTTGCCAGGGTTAAGTTTCAGAGGTGGCCTTTGAGCAAAGGCTGTTCAGTTGGAAAGCTGATGGACTTATGTGGTCGAATATTACCCACACCTTTTTGGCTGTAGGAATTGGGCTCAGAAGTATCAAAAGTCCACGTCATAACTATTGCGGCCACAAAATCAGCTCTTGAGAGGAAAAAACAAAATCTGTCAACCATGTGTGAACTGAGTTTTAAGATTTCTCAATCTAATTAAAAAAAACTGTTAAATGTATTTGTAGAAGACCAATAACATTCTTAGAAACTTTAATGGATGTACATAAGATTGTGATTCAGAAACTCAGTTGGAATCTTCTTGACGTACTATGGATTGCATGATGTAGTAGGACAGATTCAACCAAGTGGTGAACTAAGATGCATTTCTTTTCCCAAAGTACGACTTGTGAGCTCAAGTGCCAGTGCTTTTAGTTCCAAATAAAATCACAGAATCTCTGCGGTGCAGAGATTTGGTCCATCAACTTTGCTTCGAGAACAATGCCACCCTGGTACTATCCCCGTAACTTCACGTATTTACCCTGCTAGTCCCCCTAACACTAAGAGGCATGGCCAATGCACCTAACCCACACATCTTTGGACTGTGCAAGGAAACTAGAGAATCTGGAGGAAACTCATGCAGACCCAGGGATAGTGTACAGACACTGCACAAAAGGTCATCTGAGACTGGAATCGAACCCGAGTTCCTAGTGCTATGAGACCATAGCACTAAAGATTGTACTACTAGGCAGCCCAACTCCATTCACAGATAATCAATAGATTCTTTCCATATTTTCTGGACATTTTTGTAGGTGAGGATGAATTAGTGAAGTTAAAACGTGAGTTTTGATGAATAATTATAAATAAAAGAAATGTTAAATATTTGCATTGTTACCTAGTCCACCAAGTTAAGGGCAGCATGGTGGCACAGTGGTTAGCTCTGCTGCCTCACAGCACCAGAGAGCTGGGTTTGATTCCCAGCTTGGGCACTGTCTGTGTGGAGTGTGCATGTTCTCCTTGTGTCTACATGGGTTTCCTCCGGGTATTCCGGCTTCCTCCCACAGTCTGAAAGATGTGCCGGTTAACTGTATTGGCCATGTTAAATTCTCATTCAGTCTACCAAAACAGGCATCTGACAGGTGACTGGATATGATCAAAATAACTTCATTGCAGTGTTAATGTAAACCTTACATTAGTAAATAAATCATATCAAATTAAATCCAAAACATGGCTTTAAAGCACATTGATGCATTTGAGTTCTCTTGGCACACAGTTCCACATGATGGGAGTACACACTAGGCTATCAGATGTGAAGGTGTAATGTCATTTATTTTGATGGGAAGAACACAGAGTAAAAATATAAAACAAAGAGTACAATTTTAAAGGGGGGGAGGGATGCAGGAGCTGAAATTCTGGATTGATCTCTGCATTAATCATTAAGATTTAAACAAAGGTTGAGAGAACAGTTAATAAGGCACACAGCATCATAGGTGTTATTAATAGCGTATAAAAGCAAAGAAACTATATTAAACTTGTGTAGAACACTGGATTGGTCTCAAAAAGAGTATAGTGTCCAATTCTGGGTATCAAGTTGGGGAAGATGTGAAAGCATTAGAGTATAGGAAAAATCAAGAGAATGGTCTTAGGATGAAGAACTTCAGTTAGTTAGATAGGTTGGAGACATAAGAAGTGATCTTATCAAAAAAAACTCAAAAATTCAAAACAGGAGAAATTTCACCTCTTTTTCGGGCAACTTAAAAATTGAGTCTCACCTGACTTTGTCAAAAAATTGAAGACAAACTCAGATTCCACCAGTAGGGAGAGTGGGCAGTGCCTAAATTGCCTGAAAGCTGGCTGATAGCAACAGAAGAGCAACCGAGGCCAACTAATTTAGTCGTATAGAGTGAATAAATTTAACCATATGTACTTTAACCAATCATGATCCATTAAAAAAAAGTCTATGACCCTTGATTACCAGGACGGACAGTTTCACTGTCTGTTTCTGATATGATGTGGCGATGCCGGCATTGGACTGGGATAGGCACAGTAAGAAGTCTCACACCACCAGGTTAAAGTCCAACAGGTTTATTTGGTTGCACAAGCCACTAGCTTTCAGAGCACTGCTCCTTCGTCAGGTGATTGGGAGTTCTGTTCACAAGCAAGGCCTATAAAGTACAAACCCAAACTTAAACTGTGCTTAACTCTCTTTCCATTAACACTTGATTATCTGTAAAGACTCACATTCCGATCATTATTTTGTAAATTAAATGTGCGCCTCTATATGCCCTGTCTGTGAACAGAACTCCCTTGTCTGTGAATTCAATCACCTGGGCCGTTTCCACAGCCTTTTCTGAGATAATTTTGACCTCCACCGGTAACCTTGGTGTGGCCTTTATCAAATGCCATTTGGAAACATAAGCACAATTCAATAACAATCTGGAATTAATAGTCTACTGACGACCATGAAACCATTCTTGATTGTCATAAAAACCCATCTGGTTCAGTAATGTCCTTTAGGGGAGGATATCTGTCACCTTTACCTGGTCTGGCCTATATGTGACTCTAGAGCCACAACAGCATGGTTCACTCTCAAATACCCTCTGAAAGGGAGAGCAGATAGGGATGGGCAATAACTGTTGGCCCAACAAATGATGCCCAAATGTTGTAAAAAAAATGAATTAAAATAAAAGATTGTTACTAAGGTGATGCCTACTGCTATGGGGCCCATTATTGGAGTTCATGGTCTCTGATTCACATTGATAAAGTGATTATAAAACCTGTGATACTCAACTCATTCTTATTCTGACTCTTTCAAGATAGGTCACGAATGCATTGCAGGCAGTGAATAATTGTAGTCGTATCTTTTAATGATTGAATTAAAATTGTAGAGAAGCAATCTTGTAAAACACAGCTGTTCACACAGTCCAAATTGGGAGAAAAGGTCAATAAATCAATGGGATTGCACATAATGTTCCTAGGGAAGTAGATTCTTGCAAAGACTCTTCATGCACACAATGTCTCTAGGGAAGTAAATTCTTAGCAAAAGGAAAACATTCATTTCACTGAAATGTTTCATCATTCCTAAACACTACAAAGGAAGATGTCTGGACACATTTCGCGTGCGATTTTTTATAGTGCACCTTAATTGAAAATGGTGAATTAGTAGAAGCCAGGGATTGAAATCATTTTTAGTTGCAGCAATGTGAAATTCCAGACCAGTAGCATCATGAATGCAGCTGCTGGACTGTGGTCAGAGCTTATTCATAGTGTTTCTGTGGTACTGCCCTTTCTGCGCCTTCCTGCACTAACTGCTTTGGCCACCTCTATGGTATAACAAGGAGAATATTTGCACAGAGATTTAGCTGTGAAAATGAAAAATTGGCAGGATTTCTCTGCCTGCAGCTGCTCAGGCTATTTGTGAATAACTAGGTGGTAATTACACACAGTTACTACTTTTAAATTATTTAAATGTCAATTTCCAGTTGCTCACACGGTGGCTTACTGCCTAGGCTGAGTACAATGGATGGAGTAGATGCCGGTACAGTGCACTTTGTGGAATCAGTAGGTGAGAAAGAGCATGAGCAGAATTTACTGGCCAGCAATCCCCCAAGGCCAGAAATTCTCACCCGAGGTCAATGAACCTTTAAGTGGTCCGTCAAATTTTCTGTCTCACCCCCTATGATTCCTGTGGTGAGCAAAACCAGAAAATTTATCTGTATATAATTCACCATGTTTTTATCTTGAAAGAAAATGTTGATGGGGTGACATGAGAAGGCACACATGGAGTGCAAAAATTGATGGGCCTACACCATGGTATTGCTCCTCAGCCTTTTGGCTAAGATCAAACATCAGATCAAGCCCAAGATGGGGTGCGATACCTCATCTTGTCAGCTTGGATCTTGTTTGTCTGCCTTGTGGGAATCTTGAATTGAATTCAATTGATTTTTGAATTTGGTTTTTGGAGCAAAGGAAAGTCCACTTGGGCTAAAAATAAATAAATAAAAACACTGGCATCATTTGGTTTGAATGGCTTCATTCTGTTATTCTATGTATTCTATGTAAATTCTATTAAATTTTATAAAAAATAGTAGATGTTGAAATAGCTGCAGAATGAAAAAGATGTCCAAGATTTTACCATAAAAAAATCAGTCAGCACATGCCTGTATAATCCAGCCTAAAATTCAAATTCAATAACATCAGATAATAATTTCTTCCTCCATTTTGTTTCCTCTTTCTTAGCTTTCACTTTCACTATCTTGCTCTCCTTTTGCTTTTGGATAGCAGCTGTTCATCATACTGCTACTTACACCTCCTCTAGACATTGCTTTTGCTTCTTTTCTGTCCGTTTACCAGACCCCTTTGCAATTACACTTTCAAGTCTTTCATTATTTAATTGCTCCTGTCTTCCACCCTAACATAGATCTTCCCTTTTGCTCTTTTCCCATCTTCTCCCTTTTTACCTACTTGAAACTTACTGCGTTTTTAACTTTTCCCAATTCTGATGAAAGGTCATCAGCCTAAAACGCAAACTTTGTTTCTCTCTTTCCACAAATGTCATCTCACCCTATTGTGTTTATCCAGCATTTTCTGTTTTCAGACTTCCAGGGTGGAATTTCCTGCCCATCGTGGGAATCAGGATTGGACCATGTAAAGGTCCATTGACCTCGGGTGGGATTTTCCAGTTTTGGGGCGAGTGTGGCTATCCCCATTGTCTGCAGTATTTTGCATTTGTAGCACATGACCTTTATCTGGAGCAGTGTCATTGTCCATATGCACTCAGGTACACATGGTCACATAGCAGGGAGAAATGTTGACAGCTCTGAACTGGCTTACTCTTTGTGCAGACATTATTGTCTAAACTAGTCTCAGTCAAGTAAATAGCAACCCAGAGCCTCAAGTTTGATTTGCAAACCTTGAAGGAGATGAGGACATTCAACTCAGTTGGTGCCTATAACAATGGATAAATTGATTCAAGCTTCTTACACAAAGAACGGAATCCTTTAGCACTTTATTGGAACAAAAGGAGCTGAGAGTGTCGCAGTGGCTGAGAAATTAACTAATGGCTTTGAATTGGAATGGTGTTATGGAGACGACAAAAATAAACAGTGGATCAGACAGAAGAAGGAAGATTTTTGATTTAGTGTCATATTATAGCTAGGAAAGTTACACTCAAGGTTACAGCCATATTAACTGGAATGGAATAGCATGACTATGAACATGCTATTTATAGGAAACATTTGAATAAGACATTCAGAGGGCTTTGAAGTGTTTGTTTAAACTCTGCACGCTGTAGCCAGTTGTCAACACAGATAGCACTTCAGAGCTGATATCTAGTATCAGTCAATTGCAAGGAATGTCTGCAAATCTTGGCATAACTTTAAGGTTCATGGTGGAGATATAGGGGGGATGTCCGAGATAGTTTCTTTATTCAGAGTGGTTGGGGTGTGGAATGTATTGCCTGTTCTGATAGTGGAGTCAGACACTTTAGGAACTTTCAAGCTGTTATTGGATAGGTACACGAAGCACTCCAGAATGATAGGGAGTGAGATATCTTGATCTTGGGTTCGGACATAGCTAGGCACAACATTGAGGGCCGAAAGGCCTGTACTGTGCTGTAATGTTCTACGTTCTATCCCATGGTCTTGTAAAGAGGCAGTAAGCCTTAATACCTCCTCCATACATGAAGGAGCTTCAAACATTGCCAGAACCCCTCATCTATCTGAGATAACTGCTTCACCCAAAGAAATGTCATGTCAAGAATGTGATCATCTCAATGTTAGTATGGTGGCACACTGGTTAGCACTGCTGCCTCATGGCACCAGGGTCCCAGATTCAATTCTGGCCTCAGGTCACTGTATGTGTGGAGTTTGCACATTCTCCCCATGTTTGCGTTGGTTTCTTCTGCATGCTCCGGCTTTCACCCACAGTCCAACGATGTTCAGGTCAGTTGGATTGACCATACTAAATTGATCCTAGTGTCAGGGAGATTGGCTGGACTAATGCGTGGGATTATAGGAATAGGGCTTGGTGGGATTGGTACAGACCCAATGGACCGAGTGGCCTCCTAGGGATTCTACGGAATTGCCCTCGCCAACCTTTGGGCATTCATCTCACTGAGCAGGTAACTTAGAGGAACAGTAGATTGGCCGCTTCATCTGCACACCATTGAAACACAGCAACAGTAACAACTTGCATTTCTATAGCATTTTTAGCATAATAGAACATCCTAAGGTGTTCGCCAGGAGCATTATATGACAGAATATGACACTGAGCCATATAAGGAAGCACTCGGACAAATAATCTAAAACTTGGTCAAAAAGTTAGGGCTGGATTTTCCGTGCCCCACACAACATATTTTGCCATGGTGGAGAGAAGGGGGAGGGGGGTGGTGGTGCAAGATGAACATAGGGAATCTCCTAAAGGAGATAGCGTCCATCCTTCCTGCCAGCAGTCCATTCACTGAATGTTGTAAAGCCGTGCCCTCCCCTTCTGCCGCAGGCTAGAAATTTGCAGCAGAGGAGGAATGAGGCCCTTAATTGACCGTGGATTTTCCCACTTAAGGGCCTCAATCAGCCCAAGGGCAGCCTGGTGGGCAGGCTGTTGCTTTATTTGCCATCTGTAAATCCGGGGACAGGTCAGGGGTGGGTGGGGAGGTGGTGGGGCTGGTAACCCACTTCATGTGCTTCTCTCACTGAATTTTATGGCGGCCATAAAATTCACAGAATCCGAGGGGGAATTTTAACTGTTGGTGAGTCAGCTGATGGAATGTTGGGGGGGTGCGGATGGTGGTGGTAGGAGGTTGCAGGCCCTGTTCATGTTAACCCCCAGTGATATTAGGGGTATGGAGTTGAGACACAGGACTCAGATCAGGTATGATCTGATTGAATGGTGGCGTAGACTGGAGCAGGTCTTTCCTGGCCTATTCCTGTTCCAGATGATCCTATGTTACTAAACCCCTACCTAACAAAAAAAATCACCTATCCCATGTTCATGATTGCCCCAATAGAAAAAGATACATTTTCTGTACCTATGCAATTGAATCTCTGATTTTTCCATCACTTATCCTCAAGGGCTTACCAGCTCAATGAGCCTATCCTCTAAACTCTGTTGAACCTCTACCACACCCTCATCAAAGCTAATAAATATATCCTTCCTGAGGTGTGATGTCCATAACTGAATGCAATCTTTGCTGTGGAACAATTTATTCGAGCCAGGAGGTGGTCTGGTTGGGTCTGCCTTAACAGCCGGTGGCACAGTAGACCAGGGAATAGCTCTTTTTATGCCTTGGAATCATTCCATGCTGTCACAGGTGACATCAGCAACATATTACAGTTTGCTGTGCATTACTGTAACAGGGAGGTTACAAAGGCTCTTTAACACCATGGAAGGCACATTTCCCATGGGCTAATCAAAGCACCAGCTTTCAGCACAATCATGTTTCTGGTCACATTCTTTAGTGAGCTCCGGCCCTTATTAATTTGTTTGGTGTTTTTGTCGTTGCATAGTGATGAAGCTGTGGAAATATGAATTTGTGGTATTTACTCTAAAAGCTAGGTTGCAAGCAAAACAATCATCTGGACAGAGGCAGTGAATGGAAACTGGGCAACCCCAATGTGATAATTACAAGAACACCACAAGTTCAATTATTGGCCGCAACCAGAACAATCTTGAAAATGTTGACATTCAGTTGGAAGGAGAAGAGGATCAAGTTCTCAGCTCACACAAAACCAATTTATTTTTGATAGTTGGATGTAAAGAAATTGGAGGAAGAATATGCGTTAAACCTTTGTTCCCAAGTTAAACAATTTATAATGGAGAAGGAATGTTGGATTGAGTAAGAACATAAAAGTTGAAATAAAGGAAAGAGTGAATGAATGAGTCAAAAAAAGGAAAAGCAGATGAAACCTGAGATACTGTGGAAAGGAGAAAAATAAACCCACTCTCGATTAATGACTTCTGTAGGAGCTCATGTTTTGATATCAGATAAAGACAAGAATATTCTGGCATGTGGATCCCCTTATGTTCAGATAGCTGTTGATATTCACTGTCTAACTTCACACAGTGAAGAATGGCCACTAATATAAGATATAGGATGGAGACTGGTGCCTTTTTTAAATTCAGGCCAGAATTCTTCAATGTTATATGACGCCCACTGCCAATGAGAATGGAAAATCCCAGCGGCGGTCGAGATGGGAGAATTCCAACTTCAGTCTCAGGCTGGAGGGGCTTCCACCAGCGTTTATCACCCAATCCAATTGTCCTGTGGAGGTTAACAGAGAGGTTTGCTGGGCCATTTCAGAGGGAAGTTCAATTCAACCTGGCGTCACGTATAGGTTAGATCAAGCAAGAGTGACACAGGTTTCCTTCCCTAATGAAGCAATTTGAGTTTAATCCAAGAGCTTTATGTTGTTAGAGAACGTGGCAAGGACACAGGTATGCTGTTGTCTTGAGAGAAACAACAGTTCCAGTTTCTTTACACTATCTAACACTCCACTTGCACAAATCTGCTGGAGAGAAGAGACATATCCCCATGCTACCATTAAGCCAAGGAAGAATGAAGGAGGGCATGCCAGGGGCAGCACCGGGCAATCTAAAAATGAGGTATCAACCTGGTGAAGGTACAATGCAGGACTACTTGTGTGCCAAACAGCATAAACAGCGTGTTGCACTTTCAGAACCAATACATCAAATCTAAGCTCTGCAATCCTGTCACATGCAATCATGAATGGTAATGGACAATTAAACAGTTCAAATATCCACAGATATCCCATCCTCAATGATGGAGGAGCCCAACACATTAATTAAATTTCAAAAATTAAAATTTCCAGATGAAACCTGCTTTTCAACACTTCCCTTATAAAATAAATGTTATACTTGCAGAACTTATTTCACTTCCAACAATTTCTAAATCTGCCACAGTGTAAATTATGCATTGATTCGCTTTATTTTACCTCCATTGAACTGATGGACTATTTGCTTTTGTTACAACTTCAGCATAAGTTCATGTTCCATTGCACTCCCATTGTAAATAATTGTTTTCATATGCCATACATGAAGCCACAGAACAGAAAAAAGCAAACTGGATTTCAGATGTAATCACAGAACACCAACCAAGATCTTAAAATCCAAATTTAATTTAAAAAAAGGTTTTAACTCATTTTGTCATTATGAAGCAGCGACCTTTATCAAGATCAGCTTTATATTGCCTTTTCCAGGCTTTTCTTATTTTATTTACTTTTTATTAGTGTCACAAGTAGGCTTACATTAACACTACAGTAAACACTAATGTGAAAGTCCCACTAGATACCACACTCTGGTGTCTGTTTTGGTACACTGAGGGAGAATTTAGCAAAGCCAATGCATCTAACCAACTCAGTTTTTGGGCTGTGGGAGGAAACTGGTGTACCCAGAGGTTTATGAAATGTTAAGAGGAATAGATAAGGTGGATTCTCAGAAGCTATTTCCCAGAGCTGAAATGGTCGTGACAAGAGGACACGGGTTTAAGGTGCGAGGGAGCAAGTACAGAGGAGGTGTTAGGGGTAAGTTTTTCACTCAGAGAGTGGCGAGTGAGTGGAATCAGCTACCATCAATGGTGGTAGAGACAAACTTGCTGGGGTCTTTTAAAAGACTTCTGAATGAGTACATGGGATTTAATGGGATTGGGAGTTACAGATAGGTCTATGAGTGGTAGGCATGGACATGATCAGCGCAACTTGTGGACCGAAGGGCCTGTTTGTGTTGTAGTGTTCTATTTTCAAAAGCATGCAGACACGGGGAGCTGGGAATTGAAACAGGGTCCCTGGTAATGTGAGGCAACAGTGCTAACCACTATGCCACTGTGCTGCCTTACATACTACATTCATCACTTCTTATCCACTTTGAATGTTAGACTCTGCACAGAAAGTGACCCAAGCTGGGAATTGAACAAGGGTCCTGGTGCTGTGAGGCAGCAGTGCTGACCATTGTGCCACCGTGCCACACGCTGTTGGCTGATGATGTCAGTTTGTTGAAGTTATTTGTCTGTCTGCATTTTGAAAGTTGGTATGTATGTTTCTGGAGAGGGTAGAATGGATAGTTGGATAATAACATTCAATGTCACCATTCCTCTTCCTATTTTGATACAGGCTCATTATTATTATTACCAGTAGTTTAGTCCCCGAGGGCATTTTGGCTTTATTGAAACCCACACAACAGAACAACATCCAAAGTGCAAACTCTTATTCGTATTAAATGAAACCTAGGAAGAACCATAAACCTTTAAATCTGTCATTATACTGGAAGCACAGCTACAATTACAGCTCAAGATACATTTCAGATGCCAATATGCATTACAAAAATTACTAAATTACTAAAGTTCCTCATGGGAGGTTAGTTGAAAAGGTCAAGGCTAGTGGGATACAAGGACAGGTAGCTAGATGGAGAAGTAACTGGCTTGGTATTAGGAGACAGAGAGTAATAGTGGAAGGGTGTTTTTCTAGCTGGAGGTCGGTCACTAGTGGTGTGCTGCAGGGCTCGGTACTGGGACCTCTTCTATTTGTAATATATATAAATGACTTGGAAGAGGGAGTAAGTGGAGTGATCAGCAAGTTTGCAGATGATACAAAGATGGCTGGACTTGCAGATAGTGAGGAGCATTGTCAGGCGATGCAGCAGGATATAGATAGGCTGGTAGCTTGGGCAGACAGATGGCAGATGGAATTCAATCCTGATAAATGTGAGGTGATACATTTCGGGAGAAAGAATGTATGGGGGAGGTATATGATAAAGGGTAGACCTATTAAGAGTATAGAGATGCAGAGGGACTGGGGGTGCAGGTGAACAGGTCTCTGAAGGTGGCAGAGCAAGTGGAGAAGGTTGTGAAGAAAGCATATAGTATGCTAGCCTTTATAGGAAGGGGTGTAGAGTACAAGAGCTGGCCTTTAATGTTGCAGTTGTATAAAACGTTGGTTAGACCTCATTTGGAATACTGTGTCCAGTTCTGGTCGCCTTACTACCGGAAGGACGTGGAGACTCTGGAGAGAGTGCAGAGGAGGTTTACCAGGATGCTACCTGGTATGGAAGGTCTGAGTTACGAGGAGAGGTTAGGCAAATTGGGACTGTTTTCCTTAGAAAGACGTAGATTTAGAGGAGATCTAATAGAGGTGTACAAGATTATTATCGGTATAGATAGAGTAAACAGGGTTAAGCTTTTTCCTAGGATGGACTCGAATAGCACGAGGGGTCACGGGCTTAGGGTGAGGGGGTAAGGTATAATTTGGATGCTAGAGGGAGTTTTTTCACACAGAGGGTGGTGGGGGTATGGAATGCGCTGCCAAGTAAAGTGGTGGAGGCAGGTACTCTGGAGTTATTTAAGAAATACTTAGATGGGCACATGAACAGAATGGGAATGGAGGGGTATAGAAAACTGATTTAAAATAGGGATCATGAGTCTTGAGAGTCCCTGGGAAGTATGTAAATAGATGATGATATTGATGTACTTATTTTTATCCTACAGGTGCTTTGGTCCACCTTGTTGTCTAACAAGGGGCATACACGCGATGGGTTGTGAGAGGGCTGCTCTTGGATTTTTTTTTCGAGAGTATCCTAGTGCTTCACGTCATTAGTGTGCGCTTGACCTGGACCATTTGATGGGCAACACGACAGCTCAGTGACTATCTCTGTGCTGTGCAGATACATGGATTTGGGCCTGTGTCTGTGGGAGTTTGCGCATTCTCCCCGTGCTTGCGTGGGTTTTCTCCGGGTGCTCCGGTTTCCTCCCACATCCCAAAGATGTTCTCTTAGGCTAATTGGCAAAACAAATTCTCCCTAAATTGTCTCAAATTTGGTTTTTTAATCCATAGATCTATAAACATGGACAGGGATCGCGGGTAGAGGTGGGAACATCGGGGTGGCGGCGCGGGCTCGTTGGGCTGAAGGGCCTGCTTCCCATGCTGTTTTGTTTTTTGTTCTTTCTTTGTTCTTTGTAAATATCTTAAGTAATCGCAGTATCATTATAAATCAATATAAGAACACAATCAAAAGTGATAGATTACATGAAAATTATCGTTCTAATTTGAACACAGAAGTACACAAAAGTTATTGTAAATATCCATTATGACTTGTGGCTATATTACATATTAACCCAAATCACGTGGTCTGCTGTCTAGTAAAATTGGTTAGTAGTACTACCATTTATATTGACTCATAACCCACTTTCAAGTGCACTGTCTATAGTTTAAAGGCTACCCTGTGGAACATAAAACACAGTGTTTTAAACAAAATCATATGTTTTCATAAATTCAATAAACAAAAATTATTTTTCTTCAAAGATGACTTATCTTATGAAAATAATGTTTATGCAGTTTGAGCTGGCTTGGGGGATCAGAGATGAAGTGTGTGTCATGTTAGAGACCATTTGTCTCTCCCCTACCATGCCCATTTCCTGGCTACACTACTATTAAGCTGTTTTTGTGTCTTTTTTTTGGAGTTTCACATTAAATGAATTAAGATTGAGAACAGTTAAAGGGATCACATGTTGCTGGAACTTTCTGCATTTTGTAAGCAATGAAAGCTTGATGCAAAATGATCGGCAACAACTATTTTCCATCATACTGATCTTGAATAATTTTGACCATTTGAATGCCTTGGCAAAGCAGCCAGCATAATTAAGGACTCCACACACCTCAAACATAAAACGTTGGTTAGACCTCATTTGGAATACTGTGTCCAGTTCTGGTCGCCTTACTACTGGAAGGACGTGGAGACCCTGGAGAGAGTGCAGAGGAGGTTTACTAGGATGTTGCCTGGTATGGAAGGTTTGGGTTACGAGGAAAGGTTAGGCAAATTGGGGCTGTTTTCTTTAGAAAGACATAGATAAGAGGAGATCTAATAGAGGTGTACAAGATTATGAAGGATATAGATCGAGTAAACAGTGGTAAGCTTTTTCCTAGGTTGGAATCAAATATCATGAGGGGCCACGGGCTTAAGCTGAGGTGGGGGAGTAAGGTATAATTTGGATTCTAGAGAGAGTTTTTTCACACAGAGGGTTGTGGGGGTATGGCACACACTGCCAAGTAAGGTGGTGGAGGCAGGCACGCTGGTGTTATTTATGAGATACTTAGATGGGTACATGAGCAGGATAGGAATGGAGGGATATAGAAAACGGATTTAAAATAGGGATCATGAGCCTTGGGATGTCCCTGGGAATTGCATAAGTTATGCATGATATTGATGTATTTGTTTTATCCTACAGGTACTTTGGTCTGCCTTGTTGTCCAACACGATGGGGCATGAGGGAGCCGCTCTTGGATTTTTCGAGAGTAGGTTAGTGCTTCACGTCATTAATGTACGCTTGAACTGGACCAGTTGATTGGCAACACAACAGTGACTATCACTGTTGCTGTGCAGATATATGCATTTGGCGATATCTGCGGGAGTTTGCGCATTCTCCCCGTGCTTGCGTGGGTTTTCTCCGGGTGCTCCGGTTTCCTCCCACACCCCAAAGATGTACTCTCAGGCTGATTGGCAAAACAAATTCTCCCCAAATTGTCTCACTAATTTGGTTCAAATGCGGATTTCTATAAACATGCACAAGGGTCATGGGTGGAATTGGGAACGTTGAGGTGGTGGCGCGGGCTTGTTGGGCCGAAGGCCCTGTTTCCCCTGCTGTGTTGTTCTCTGTTTTTTGTTCTTATTCTCTCTTCAACCTTTTGCCATTGGGAAAAAGATACAAAAGTCTGAGGTTATGTACCGACCAACTCAAGAACAGCTTCTTCCCTGCTGCTGTCAGACTTTTGAATGGAGCTGCCTTGGATTAAGCGGACCTTTCTTTACACCCTGACTATGACTGTAACACTATATTCTGCACTTTCTTGTTTTCCTTCTTTATGTACTGTATGCTTTGTCTGTATAACATGCAAGAAACAATACTTTTCATTGTATAATAACACATGACAATAATAAATCAAAAACTGTTGAGTAGCCATATTATTATTACTGATGTACATATTTAAAGTTTAGGTTTTATTAAATAGTGTCGCACAAATACATCTCAATTTAGATTTACATTAACACTGCAATGAAGTTACTGTGAAAGTCCTCTAATCACCACACTCTGGCATCTGTTTGGGTACACTGAGGGAGAACTTAAGCATAGCCACTGCACCTAACTAGCACTTCTTTTGGACTGTGGGAAGAAACTGGAGCACTTGGAACATAGTTGTGCAGGCACAGGGTGAATGTGCCAACTCCACACAGACAGTGATCGAAGCCAAGAGTTGAACCCACGTCCTTGGTGCCTTGAGGCAGCAGTGCTAACCACTATGCCACTGTGTTGCCTTACATACTACATTCACTCACTTCTTACCCACTTTGAATGTTAGCACATGCCATTAAACCCTCATCACTTAACAACAGTTTAAAATTAAGCCATTTGCTTAAGGAGAAATTTCAAGATATACCATCTATCAAACACATTCAGTGTGTTTATAAAACTCAGTTTACAGTATAAATTTTTATCATTTTATCTAGGCTGGAAAGCAAATTTCACAATGAGTGATTTCCACTTCCTGAAAGCAACCATTTGTCACACTACATCAGTAAGAATTAGCCATTTATTGTCAGCAAGTAATAAAGTCATACTGCCTGTCACTATGGTTTAAAATACACAAGGAATCTATAAATGTCCACATTGAATGTAAGATTTTAAACTAGTATTTCTACAAAAAGCTTTATTGGTGATTAATAGGTTTTCTATGCATTATGGCTATCTGGCACGCTAATCATTTCCAAAAGTAATTTCAAATTCAACCAGCGTAGTTTAATCATTTAATAATAAAAGGTCTTGCAAGTTTCTTGCAAACAACAAAATAAAATAACGTTGGGGGCGATTTTTCCAGCTTGCTGCATTGCACAGAGGGCCTGAAGATATCAACGAGGGGCCTGCTTTTTTTGAGAGAGAGAGAATTGCCCCCAACTAGTTTAAGAGTTATTTTTCCAACAAAAATAATTAAAAGAACAAGAATCTGTTCTGGGAACTGAACACTGGAGAAAAATTGTGGCAGAATTCTCCAGTCCCATCTGCGGCGGAATGTGTTGTGAACAAGAACGGAAAATTTGGTGTTCCAGCCAAAACTCCATTTACTTTCAGTTGGCAGGAAAATCCCAGCCACAAGTGAGCGCAGAAGGTTCCTGGCACTGTATTCAATTCTAACTTGACCTCTCCCTCCACTGTGAAGTAGCAGAGGGAAAAACCATTGAATAAACTAGGAGAAAAAGGGAACTCGATGTATAATGAAAATATGTCAGTAGCAGGTGATTTATGGTAGATAAACACAATGGGAGAGTATCTGAACACTATCCAAAATGGGCACTATCAGCAATCTGTTCACAAACTGTGCCCAGGAGTTTCTACAAGTGTCCTTTTTCTAGAATTCCTGCTCAAACTCATTTTCTTAGAACCAAATATAAAATTTGCCACCAATAGTGCAATTCAACAATATTTCTGGACATAAAATTTTATTTAAGAATTGCTTTAAAAAGTATCCTTTGAGATAATTAAATGTGATAAATTAAGTATATTAATCATAGTTCCAGTTTGACAGCTGAGAACTCAATTTTAAGGAACTGAAAATGGCCTTCAAATGCTTTACAGAACCATATTGAATTATATGAGTCATTATTTTTAGTAAATTATAATAATAAAAGTCCAGATTAATGTATTTGTAACTCAAAGTATCAGTTTAATTTTTAGTGTCATTTTGAAGATCTTGCAAACAAGTACATGAGTAATGAAGACTCACAGTGATTATTAAAGTGCTCTGGAAGCATAGCCAACCGCATGGGTGGTGCCTACTTCTTACACTATGTTTTTTTTAAACTAACACGCAAGATCATGGAAACTATTTGTGCCGGACAAAATTTGTGCATGAAATCCTGTGATTTTTCCAACTAGCTTAAAAATGTGACCTAACAGAAACTCAATGCCAACATATCTAACTCACGTGCACTGCTGATGTCAAGGAATTGTATGGGCTCAATTATAAATGTTTGATTCTGGAAAAGGTACTCAGTTCTGACCTTGTCCCTGTGTATCTGCTGTACCCAAGAGATCTTACACAGAATCAAAAAAGACTGTAATTACTGGGAATCTGAAATCAACACAGAAAATGCTTGAAATACTCAGTTTACTGAGAGATCCAAAAGAGTTAACATTTCAGGTAGATGCTCTTTCATCAGAACTGAAAGGTCATTGAACTTAACTCCATTTCTTTCTCTCTAGCTACTACCGGACCTGCTAGGTATTTCCAGCATTTCTTGTTTTAACTTGAGACTTTTCCAAACATTTCAGCTGGTTCTCTGATAATATGCTTTTGTTGTTTGTATTGCTACAGATTGCAAATAGTCAAAGAACCATCAGGAATGATATTTGTAGTCAGCCAAAGTGACATAGATTTAAAGATTGTTTAAGCATTTGGAATTTGTATTTATTTTTAAAAGTTGCATACATAAGATTAGCTTATATTTTTACATGGAAATGTGTGATCAATGAATGCGAAGTATGTTGGGTGAAGGAAGGAGTTTTGTTGGTTTTATATCATTGGTGTGCAGACCACAATTGGTTAATGTCTTGTGCTCCCTCTTCTCCAGTTAGAGCCTTCTGTATAAAGAAAACCACGAGAGAGAGTAATGGAGAGGAAATCAATCCAGAACAAGCAGAAAAATAAGAAAGAGAGAGAAAAATAAATAGATCATTAAAGAAAAAGAGATACAAACAGGAAATAAACAAGCGAAGACAGAATAGCAATTTGAAGAAAAAGTGATTAATGCTTACTTGACAGTGAAATAGGAAACATTGGGTCAAGTGCAATAATATTTGAAAATTGTTTTCTCAGTCGTAAGCAAGACTAAACTTTGAGTCATAAACGTCACATAAACAAATATGTCTGGTAAATTATTATCTTTTAAGTGCATTTGTTTTCTGTAGAAATCTGGATGAGACATCCTAAATCATACAATGCTGATTTAACGATGGTTTGACTGTGGTTGCTCAAAAGCATACCATTAACAGGGAGTTTCATTAGCATTGTCGTAAGTCTGGTACCAAGTGTTAATTCTATTGCTGAGCAGATAGTGGGATAGTAGAAGAAGAAGACAAATAAAATGAGTCAAGGCTTTAAACACATCTGAGCAGAAGAAAAGTCAGGAATAGGAAAATAAAGACCAAGTATGAAATGATAAAGAAGATGGAATGAGGATAACAATGATTTGGTGAGCAGAACTAATGATCAGGCAGGGGATGAGGCTAACCCTTTGAACATGGGGTGTGCTGACACCTGTGATCATGGTTTGCTTAATTTAGGGTAAACTAAAGGATTAGAGTAGTTAACAAGACTAAACCGAGGCTTCACCTGATGCAGTTTTTCAGGGCTATTTTGGCCTTTTGGCTAAGATGAAGTGTTAGAACAAGCTCGGGTGTGGGGGGGAGGAGGGGGAGGTTACAATGCCCCATCCTTACAGTTTGGATCTTATTTTATCGAACCCATTATGGGGTGCAATGTTTTGCCTTGTAAGCTTGTATCTGGTTTGTTCTTCATGTGGTGACCATGACTGGGCTTATTTTGAAATGGCTTTTTCATTAGAATCAAAGTACTGAAATGTACTGCTGTGGATCTAAAATAAACTAATGGCCAGGAATTTCCTTGGAATTTCTCTTGCTATACCATATCATAAATTCCATTACATAATTATGCTAGAACCATATAGTAAATTGGAACTTTATTTATTTATTTCTTAGGCACAAGTAAGACTTACATTCATACTGCAATGAAGTTACTGTGAAATTCCCCTAGTCATCACACACCGGCACTGTTTCGATCAGTGCATCTAACTAGCATGTCTTTCAGATTGTGGGAGGAAACCCGGAATATGGAGGAAACCCACATAGACACAGGGAGAATGTGCAGACTCCAACAGACAATGAACCAAGATATAAATTGAACTCAAGTCCCTGGTGCTGTGAGGCAGCATTGCTAACCACTGTGCCACCGTGCTGCCCACAAAAACTGCTCATAAAGTTACGGTGATGGAACTTAAGCAATTCCAAAAATAAATCTTAGCTAATGTTTACTTTCTATTGAGTTAAAATTGTGTGGTCTATATTTTTTTGTTAGATATAGTTGTCTTTTCAGTAATAAAATTATCCCTGGTACTAGAATTTATATTTCAAGCTTGGAGTGTATTTTAACACCGTGGCATATAAGCTAAGTAAATCAAAACAATTGGCCTACAAAATATACTCTGTGGTTATTTTAAATGTTGAGTAGTATGGCCAAATGTATTTGCCCTCCACCCTATTAGTTGAGAGTTGCTTAGTGTTTTTGGTTCCCTGCCAAAATCCAGCAAATTAAATTGAAATTGATGTTTTATAAACATCATTGCCATCTGATATTTGACCCCTTCAAGCACATCCTTCCATATCAATGTCAGCTCCTATAAATGATAACAGCATAATATTTACAGTAGAAGATTTAGAAACTCAGCAAACAAAATCTAACTATTCAAAAAAAAAGATGCAATGACTATTTAGGAGTTAATTGTGTTCAGTTGGTTATACATTGACCGCTGTTTCATGTACTCGTCAATACACCCCTTAAAAGCCAGTACCATTTTCCACTACCTCCCACAGCAGTGAGTTCCAGGCATCCACTACTCTCTGCGTAAAAAATCTGCCTCATACATCTCTTTTAAACCTTGCCCCTTGTACCTTAAACCTATGACCTGAGTAACTGACTCTTCCACCCTGGGAAAAATCTTCTGACTATCTACTCTGTCCATGCCTCTCATAATTTTGTAGACTTCTATCATGTCTCCCCTCAACCTCCGTCACTCCAGTGAGAACAAACCAAGTTTCTCCAATCTGTCTTCATAGGTAATACCCTCCATGCTAGGCAACATCCTGGTAAATCTTTTCTGTACCCTCTCCAAAGCCTCCACATCCTTCTGGCAGTCTGGCGACCAGAATTGAACACTATTCCAAGTGCAGCCTAACTAATGTTCTGTAAAGCTGCAACTTGACTTGCCAATTTTTAAACTCAATACTTCAGCCGATGAAGGCAAGCATGCCATATGTCTTCTTGACTACCTTCTCCACCTACATTGCCACTTTCAGTGACCTGTGTACCTGTACACCAGATCCCTTTGCCTATCAATACTCGTAAGGGTTCGGCTATTTACCGTATATTTCCTATCTGTATTAGATCTTCCAAAATGTATTTGTCTGAATTAAACTCCATCTGCCATCTCTCTGCCCAAGTCTCCAATTCATCTATATCCTGTTGTTTCCTCTGATGGTCCTCATTTGTATCTGCAAATCCATCAACCTTTGTGTCATCCACAAACTTACTAATCAATCGAGTTACATTTTCCTCCAAATCATTTATGTATATTACAAACAGCAAAGGTCCCAACACTGATCTCTGAGGAACACTAGTTGTAGTCTGACAACACCAATTTTAAATCCAACCAATTTATTTGATAGTAAATCTGCTAGCTTTCGGAGCGTTGCTCCTTCATCAGGTAAGTGGGAGTTCTGTTCACAAACAGAACATATAAAGACACAAAATTTACAAAATAATGATTGGAATGTGAGGCTTTACTGATAATCAAATCTTCAAGGTACAGACAATGTGAGTGGAGAAAAAGTTAAGCACAGGTTAAAAAGATGTGTATTGTCTCCAGCTGGGACAGTTAGTGAGATTTTGCAAGCCCAGGCAAGTCATGGGGGTTACAGATAGTGTGACATGAACCCAAGATACCGGTTGAGACCGTCCTCATGTGTGCGGAACTTGGCTATCAGTCTCTGCTCAACGACTCTGTGTTGTTGTGTGTCATGAAGGCCACCTTGAAGAATGAAGATCAAAGATCAAATGCCCGTGGCCGCTGAAGCATTGCCCAACAGTAAGAGAACACTCTCTTGCCTGGTGATTGCCTAGCGATGCTCATTCATCCGTTGTCGTAGCGTCTGCATGGTCTTCCCACTGTATCATGCATCGGGATATCCTTTCCTGCAGTGTATCAGGTAGACAACGTTGGCCGAGTTACAAGAGTATGTATCATGTATCTGGTGGATGATGTTCTCATGTGAGATGATGGCATTCGTGTTGATGACCTGGCACGTCTTGCTGAGGTTGTTGTGGCAGGGTTGTGTGGTGTCATGGTCCCTGTTCTCCTGAAGGCTGGATAGTTTGCTGCAGGTTAGGTGTAAGGATTCGCATTCTAATCAGCAATCTGTAAACTGTCGGTGCTGATATGTGTGCTCTTGGAGACCAGAACACCTCATTCGCCTGACGAAGGCCACAAAGGCCGAAAGCTAGCAGATTTACTATCAAATAAATCAGTTGGATTTAAAATTGGTGTTGTCAGACTCTTACTGAGTTTACCCCAGTCAACGCCGGCATCTCTACATCATGAACACCAGTTGTCACAGCCTTCGATTCGGAAATGCAGCCTTCTACTGCTATCCTCTGTCTTCTCTGCCCGAGTCAGTTTTGTATCCACCTTGCCAGCTCACCTCTGATTCCATGCAACTTCACCTTCTGCACCAGTCTGCCATGTGGGACCTTATCAAAGGCCTTACTCAAGTCCATGTAGACAACATCCACTGCCCCACCCTCATCAATCATCTTTGATTTCCTTGAAAAAGTCAATCAAGTTCGTGAGACACAACCTCCCCTTCACAAAACCATGTTGCCTCTCACTAAAACGTCCACTTATTTCCAAGTGGGAATAAATCCTGTCTCGAAGTATCCTCTCCAATAATTTCCCTACTACTGATGTAAGGCTCACTTGCCTGTAATTACCTGGATTATTCTTGCTTCCTTTCTTAAACAAAGGAACAACAATGGCTATTCTCCAATCCTCTGGCTTCTCCACTGTAGCCAATGAGGATACAAAGATTTCTCTTAAGGCCCCAGCAATTTCCTCTCTTGCCTCTCTCAGTATTCTGGGGTATATCCCATCAGACACTGGGGACTTGCCTACCTTAATGTTTCTCAAGAACCCTAATATCTCCTCCTTTTTGATCTCAACATGACTCAAACTATCTACACATCTTTCTCAGACTCATCATCACCAAGTCCTTCTCTTTGGTGAATACTAACGCAAAGTAATCATTTAGTAACTCAGCCATTTCCTCTGGCTCCATGTATAGATTGTCTCCCTTGTCCTTGAATGGGCCAACCTTCTCCCTGGCTACCTTCTTGCTCTTTATGTATGTATAACAAGCCTTGGGATTTTCCTTAATTCTGCTCGCCAATGCTTTCTCGTGATCCCTTTTAGCACTTTGAAGCTCTTTTACGCTCATACTCTGGATTAGGGATGAAAAAGATCTCAACTCCATCTTCAAGAAAATCACTGAATCACGATTTTTGTTTCGAGTCCTACTCCAGGACTTGAGCACAAGAATGAAGGCTGACAACCCAGTACAGTACTGTTAGTGTCATTTTTAGAATACAAATTTAATCAAGGTTCCAGTTGCTAACTAGATGCAATATAAAAGATCCCATGACACTATTTTGAAAAAGATTAAGTAAGTTATCCCTGGTATCTTGGCCAGTATTTATCCCTTATTGCTGTGTGTGAGTTTGTTGAAATTAGATTAGCTATCACATTTCCTGCATTACCACAGTGAATACACTTCAAAACAAAAAGTACTTTATTGATTGTAAAGCAGTTTTATGCATCAGATGGTCAGGAAATATGCTATGTAAATTCAAGTCTTTTTACTAGAACGTATTTAGAGTCATAGCAGTTAATTGCATGGAAACAGGCCCTTCAGCCCAACCTGTCCATGCCGCCCAGTTTTTACCTCTAAGCTACTTCCAATTGTCCTCATTTAGCGTATATCCCTCCATACACATCTGACTGTCTAAATGCATTTTAAAGACAAAATTGTTCCTGCCTATACTATTGCCTCTGGCAGCTCATGCCAGACACTCACCACCTTCAGAATGAAAAAATTGCCCCTTTGGACCCTTCTGTATCTTTCTTATCTCACTTTAAACCTATGCCCTTTAGTTTTAGACTCCCCTTTCTTTGGGAAAAGATGTTGACTACCTACCTTATCTATGCCCCTCATTATTTTATAGATCTTTATAAGATCACTCCTCAATCTCCTGCACTCCAGGGAAAAAAGTTTTCGTCTATCTTGCCTCTCCTTATAACTCAAACCATTAAGTACCGGTAGCATTCTAGTAAATCCTTTCTGCACTCTTTCTAGTTTAATATCCTTTCTGGAATAGGGTGACCAGAACTGTACACAATATTCCAAGTGTGGCCTTGTGCAATTTCAACTAAACATCTCAACTCCTGTATTTAATATTTTGACCAATGAAACCAAGCATGCCTTCTTCACCACCCTGTCCACCTGTGACTTCACTTTCAAAGGACTGTGAACCTGTACTCCTAGATTTTTTTTAATATAACTCTCCCCAACATCCTACCATTAACTGAATATGTCCTGCCCCGATTTGATTTACTAAAATGGTCAGCTCATATTTATCTAAATTAAACTCCATCTGCCTTTCATCAGCCCATTGGTCCAATTGATCAAGATCCTGTTGTAATCCTTGCTAACCTTCTTCACTGTCCACTATGCACTAATCTTGGTGTCATCTGCAAATTTACTAATCATGCCCCATAAATTCTCATCCAAATCATTAATATAAATGACAAATGACAGTGGATCCAACACCAATCCCTGAGGCACCATTGGTCACAGGCTTCCAGTTTGAAAAACAACCCTCTACAACCACCCTCTGTTTTCTATCATCAAGCTAATTTTGCATTCAATTGGTTACCTCACCCTGGGTCCTGTGAAATTTAATCTTATGCAGCAATCTACCATGTAGTACATTGTTAAACAGCTTGCTAAAATCCAAGTAGACAACATTGACAGCACTGTCCTCATCTACGTTCTTCAAAATGCTCAATCAAATTTGTGAGACATGATTTTCCACTCACAAGGCCATGCTGACTGTCCCTAATCAGTCCTTGCATCTCTAAATGCCTGCAGATCCTGTCTCTCAGAATTCCTTCTAACACTTTACCCACTACAGACATTAAACTCACAGGTCTGTAGTTCCCCAAGCTTTTCCCTACAGCCCTTTTTAAACAGAGGCACCACATTTGTCATCATCCAATCTTCAGACACCTTATCTGTAGCTGTCTATAATTCAAATATCTCTGCTAGGGATGCAATGTATGCAACGTACTCCCTAGGTTTCCACAACATCTTAGGATATATTTTATCAGGTCCTGAGGATTTATCTACCTTGATGTGCTTTAAGACTTCTAGCAACTCTGTCTCTGTAATATGTACATGCTTCAATTCATCACTATTTGTTTCCTCAAGTTACCTAACATTCATGCATTTCTTAACAGTAAATACCAATGAGAAATATTCATTTAGGATCTCACCCATCTCTTGTGACTCTGCACATTGATGGCCTTGTTGATCCTTAAACAGCTCTACTCCCTCACTAGTCACTCTTTTGCCCTTTATATCTTTGTAGAAACTCTTTGGATTCTCCTTTGCCTTATCTGCCAAAGTAATCTCATGTCCCTTTTTGCCCTCCTGATTTCTCTCTTAACTCTACTCTGGCAGTATTGATACTGTTTAAGAGATTCACCTGATCCCAGCTGCCTAAGCATGTCATATGTCATGTTTCTTCTTTTTGACCAGTGCCTCAATATCCTGAGTCATCCAGGCTTCCCTACTTCTATCAGCCTTGCTCTAAAACGAATGTGCTTACCTTGAACCTGATGAACACACTTTTGAAAGCCTCCCATTTATCAGCTGTCCCTTTGCCTACCAACAGATTCCCCCAATTAACTTTTGAAAGTTCCTGTCTAATACCATTAAAATAGCCTTAGACTTACAGAGATGTTTGAAGCGTCCTGACCTCCCACACTCCACATCCCCTTTTTGGACAATCTTGATGTCTGTGCTGCTTCTATGCAACAAGTGCAGTGCTGTTCAGGAGCAGAATAGCAAAGAATTAGTGCCCATTATTTCTCCTAGGTTTATGAGTCTCTTTGGCACTATTTGGGAGCAGGGCAAAGGACATTTGATCCTGCATTCTGTGTTGCACATGTGTTGGTTTGGGAAATATATATTTTTAATTTATGTGATGCAATATTCCACAGTTTGGTAAGCTCCACATGTTTAAACTTCCTTGCCAATTGTTTCTTCCTCTCCACAGTCAACCCACTTCAATGTGCCTAAGCCAGAGCAAAACATGCACATATCGTGCAAAGGAACAGATGTTAGCTTCTGTATTACAACAACAACAACTTATAAATAAATGTATGTTTGGCCGACAGTAAAGCAATAGCCAATTAGATAATGAGTCTATTTGCTTTCCAATCAGCAAAGGAAGGCAGCGCACTATGAAGTGTTATCTAATTTATGGATGGCTTGTGGGAGGGAGTCAAGTGATGGAACCTCCACAATAAATTTAATCATGGAAGACAGTCCTGTGCACCCCCAACACCAAACTCTCAATCATTACCATCCACTGTGACAGCTAATAACTAAAAAAAATCCTCAAAGAGGTAACTTCCTTACACTCACCTGCAAGTATTATTATAGCATATGTTGTAATCCACAGGGAAAATTTCTGGCCAACTATTTCTCAGCAAAAAAATGGATAACCAGCAGCTGAAGGTCGAGTGGAGACTTTGTGGACCCATCAAGTTTTTACATTGACCCCTATGATAACCCCCAGAACTTGCATGGGGAATCACTGATTGACCTCCCTGTTGGATTCAATGACTATAAGCTCCCTGAGGATTGGTAATTAACCTACCAGATGCAGCTTGTATACCTAGCACTGCATAAAGCAAGCCCTGAGTGGGTCCTTCATTTTATTTATAATTTATTAGTGTCACAAGTAGGCTTACATTAACACTGCAATGAAATTACATTGAAAATCCCCTAGTTGCCACACTCTGTAGCCTGATCGGGTACAGGGAGAATTTAGCATGGCACCTGGAGAATTTAGCATGCTCAATGCACCTAACTAGCATGCCTTTTAGACTATGGGAGGAAACTGGAGCACCCAGAGGAAACCCACACAGACATGAGCAAATCCTGCACAAATAGTGGCTCAAACTGGGAACCAAACTGGTGTCCCTGGTGCTGTGAGGCAGTAGTGCTAACCATTCTATCGCTGTGCTGGCATTGCATTGTCTCGGTTAGGACCTGTTGGTATTCAGCGTAGGTTTTAGATTTTGCTTGACTTTATTTTGTGCAGTAAAGCACTGCTCCTTCACAGCTGAATCTGGAGATATTATAAACCCATCTCTTTCACCCAAGTCAAATAAGGTGTAGTTTAGTTTTGCAAATCAGGATGCATTGTAGGATTCAGGTGCAACATTCAGCAAGAAATGAGAGAAGCATATATGATACATGCCAGTCTTTTTATTCAGAGGTTGAGAGAACTAAATGACATGAGTTCCATTGTGGTCTTTCAAGGATATGGTGGAGGAATTTGTAGAGGACACACAGGAACTGCAGATGAAATCCCATAAGGTGAGGGACCGCCAATCCTAACTGGAATTTAAAAGGGGAAAAGGGCAGTCCTGTCCTAACTATATTCTTCACCATATTCCAGGCACATCTTCCTGGCTCTCTTCCCCCTCCAGAACTGAGACTTCAAGGGCCAAGATACTCAGAATGTGACTTTTTTAATGAGCTTCAGTAATTCCATCCCCATTGCTCAGTTTTTCCTGGAAAATGACCATTGCCAATGTTTCTGAAGAAAGTCATGTCTGCAAATTAAAACAGCAAAAAGTAATCAGCTGGTGTCAAAAGTCTTCGCCCGCGTTGCAAATGAACAAAGCAATTATTCAGTGACCTAATTGACTTCTTCGAAACAGATGACTATTGAAATGTAAGTGGGTGATCTTACTAGAATTTGATAAAGTGTTGGTCCTGGCAAGAAAAACAAAATGAATCCCACCAATAACTCCAACATCATTTCTGATCAGATCTTGAGCTTCATTGATGAAAATTCTAATAGCCATAAGAATCACGCTGTGCCCATGGCAGCTTCCCTCTGATTCACTCACCATGGTTGAACTAAGTATGCCAATCCTGCATATAAACAGTTCCCGATGCTTGTTGCACAACTATTGTGGGGGATGGCAGCCAGGAAGCCCACACCATGTTTCTCAGAGGGAATTCTGAGGGCAGACTTCTGGATGAAGTGCAGCAGAACAGAAAGCACTCTATCCCCACGCCAGGAGTCAACACTGCTGACTACACTTTCCCTATCTGTGTCATTGCAGCACAAACTTAATCACAAGTGTGAGCAAGCAATTCAAGCGAGGGTAATTCCAGGGCTCAAAACTCTCACACAATTTGAGGAGAAAGCCCTTGAACAGGACAGAAGGAGGAAGAGCATGCCTGCACTAATAGTAAAGTGGGACCAGTACACAAAGATGGGAATTCTTAAAATATGTTCCCATCCCTCAAGTCTCAAGTGAGTAATCAAAGTTCCCTCCTTTGTCCCCTGTAATTACTGAAACCTTGCAGGCAAAGCAGCTAAAAATGCTGGACTATCCCTCATCTCCTGGATCCACCGGACTAGAGCAGCTGCCAGTGCAATTCTTCCAACCATGATAGAGAAGTCGCAGTTGTCACCCACACCAGCCAGATATTCAAACCTCGATGGGTTCACTAAGTAGGCAGGTTTCTGGGTCACTCACTGCTGAGCACCACCACTGCAGCTGGAGGCAGTAATATCCCAGGGAACTGGCACTCAGAAGGATTCCTGAGGTCAGAACTCTGCTAGGACCCTTGCCAATGAGATACCCCTGGGTCTGGTTGTTCTAGAGCTAAAGGAGCTGCAAAGGCAGAGTCGCAGGCATTCAGAAAGATTGACAGCATCTCTCTTCCGACTGCAAGGCTGACTGTCGGAGTCCCATTGTCCTATATCCAAGGCAATTTTCCCATCACTCCAACACTGCGGTGGTGGTGCCCGCTGTGGCAATCTTGGTGCAGGATGTGCACCCCATGGCAGGAGACATCCACACCACAGTTCATGTCATAACTTTCGTAACTGAGGGTATGAACTTCATGATGAAGAAATTCAACTACATGGTGCAGGCACTGGTGGGATTCCCTGTGTCTGCGCAGAGGACCGTGGGGCTTCTGAACCTCATTTCAGCTGTCCCCCCCATCCCATGGAGGACCACTGGCTTTATCGGGCACCCAAAGTGATGTAGATCATCTGGTGCACAACCTAGTGCCTTCAACCTAGGAGACCATGTGGGTGTCCAGCCTATCTGAATCCCTTTTCCTGCGAGCCTCCAGCCCCTCACATCAATGAGAGGGCAGTGCTGCAATGCTAGTTCTGCCCGGAAGCAAGCCAGGCCCTTCAAGGTCCAGGCCCACCTCTCCCAGGGGATGCCGACAAAGGTCATCTCAGGAAACAGCATGTGGAAGTCAGCAGGCCTCCTCAACTTCAGGTGTAGACCCGGGGAAGCACCTAGACGTAGAGAGAAGGTAAGGAAAATTAAGAAGTGATTGGCACATAACTGACATGGGTGAAAGTAGTTACAAGGTCACCGTGGCATCTAGTTACAAATAATAAATCATAGGCATTCCACCCTGCCATTTCAATGCTGCCAAGCTTGGTGGGCCCACCCAGTGCTTCACTCCTGTGGAGTGCGAGAATAGCTGTGCTTTGTCTCTCCTAAATGGAGGGCAGAGTAAAGAAGCTCTGCTGCACCCCCTCATCCCCTAACCTCTGACCACCTTTTCCCTGACCATCCTTCCTGAGATCCCATTCATGAAAGGAGCAAACCCCACAGAATGGATACCACAGCGGTGTGGAGAAAACTGGGATTTTCTGTCGCATATCCAGCAGAGAGTCAGCACAGCAGCATGAAGCCTCCAGGAGTTCAGAGCTGTGTTTTTACTTTGACCTGGGTGAATGCTATTCTCCTGCAGTTTAATTTCCCGTGGATAAGAAGGGACATTGCATGTTGTTTCTGAAAAAATGTTTTAATTTCCTTAGTAATTATATCAGTGAATTTATGATCTTGTAATAAGGATATATTTAATCTTCATCAGGGAGTTTTGACTATTCCAATTTCTGGACAGAATGAAAGGTAACTTTGGGGTCGGAGCCAACAGTCAAACTATATGCACGCTGAAGTTTGGGACACTGATTACTGGTGCTGTTGAAAAAAGTCCAAAAATAGATTCAAAGCTAAATTACACTATTCAATCCCCCTGGATCCTATGATAAACCTTGGCTTTTACTCGATATGTATGCCATTATGAGATTCATAATTAAAGATCTGGGAGCGTCAGAAGTCAGGAAATAAAGGGAAGAGCCTGTTTCCCCGAACCTTTGCTGCTTCACCTGCGATTTCCTACACAATCGTAAGCACTGATGGAGGCTTCCTGAGTCCATGTGTAATATATCTCTCTTCATTCTTCAAAGCAAGGAGGGTGATTTCCATGGAGCCCATGGCAAAAAGTTTCATGTGGTCTTTTTAGCATGAGGAGGCTTTTTCACTGTGGCTACTACACAGTTCTGGCTGATCAAGGGATTCTCCCACTCTTACTGCAGATATACTGGAAGGATGTATAGATTGATAATCAACTTGTTTTGTCATATCAAGTGCTAACCACAGTGCATGATGGCACGATAGTTGGCATTGCTGCCTCACAGTGCCAGATACCTAGGTACCACTCCAGCTTTGTGGAGTTTGCACATTCTCGCTGTGTCTGCACGTGTTTCCTCCGGATACTCTGGTTTCCTCCCACAGACCAAAGACGCACAGACTAGATGGATTGGTCAAACTAAATTGCCTCTTAGAACCCCAAGATGTGTAGATTAAATGACTTAGCCAAGGTATATGTGCAGAATTAAAGGGATAGGGTGGGGGAGAGGGCCTGAGTAAGACATTCTGTCAGAGAGTCAGTCCAGACTTGATGGGCTAAATGGCCTCCATCTGCACTCCAGGAATTCTATGATTCTAAGAACACATCTTCTGTGGCCAGCAAGTCATGGGGTCATGGGGTTGGACTTGAGCACAGAGTTTTGACTTAGAGGTAAGGTTGCTAGCCATTGCAGTACAAGATGTACTTGTGTAGTTATATTATGAAATTGTAACTATTCCCTCTTTAAAGAATTCTGATGTTAGTTGTACAGTTCTTTAGGACTCATATAGTCTTGAAAACAAAATCCTCCCCGAAAGCACTATGGGTGTACCTACCCCAGATGGACTGCAGCGATTCAGGAAGGCAACTCACCACCACCTTCTCAAAGTCAATTAGGGATAGATGATAAAAGTGCTGGCATAGCCAGTGATGTCCATGTTCCATGAAGGGATTTTTAAAAAGCAAATACATGGCATCGCTCCCTTTTTAGTTTATCTCCCATCTCCCCTCATGCTCACACTTGGTTTCAATTTGTTTATGAGTCTCATCTCTTTCCCCATCCCTAATAAAATTCTCTCTGTGCAACCTCTTAATGTTACCAGATATTGTGAATGATTTCCTCCCCTCAGGTACCGTCCCAAAACCCTTTCAAAATTTCCATCAACAACTCCACTCAAAGAATTGGCTTCAATCCCATTGTCAACAAAGAACAAAGAAAGAACAAAGAACAAAACAGCACGTGCATGCCCTTGAAAACTACTACCTATCTCCACTATTTTAGGCTGGAGCCAAGTGGGTACAATCTCAGCAGCACAGTTAACACTAAACTGAAGTTTCAACTACATATTCGTTCCACAGACAGGCTTTTACATAATTCCTTACCTTGTTTGTGCCAGATCTCCATTGTTGCTGCTATGTCAAAACCTCAGGTGACTACTTGTCTTCTAGATAGCTCAGCAACCTTATTTGCTATATTTGATGCACTAATGTACATATCTGCTTTTGATACATCTCTCCCCTGCCTAACGCCCCTTTTTTCTGAATTATTCATTATAATGTCATTTATCTCTCTCTATCTCTCAGCCCTCTGTGTTTCTTGCCTGTTCTCTCTTATGTTTAATCAGAGTGCTTCATCTCTCAGCACAGGCGAAAGAATATACAATTTAAAAATAATTTTGACTGTGATAATCCTTCTTGTGGCATGGCTAACTCAGAAAGAAAGTTGTGTTGCTGTGAGAGAGACTATCATTGCCTGGACCTGGGGAACTGATGCCTCAGCACCAGAAGATGTGGCTCAATGGGCAGCTAAAGAGGAAGATCTCCATTGAAAACTCTACTTGGAGTTAATTATAGAGCTCATCTGAACTGTCGAGCGTTTCTGCTGTTGTTTATTCATTTATTTTTCAAGAAAAAATCAAATTCTAAACCTGCTTCATTTGCTTTTCATATTACCTCTGTGAAATTCCTCCTATTTTTAAATGATTTATTCACATCATTTATCTCTCTCTATTCTCTGTCTATTTGCATTTGATCGTGTCTCTCATTAAAAGGCACCCTTTGAATTCCTTTCAGTGAATTCCCTGTCCACCATTTCCACATCCAAATGGTCCTCCAACATTTAACAATATAATCTCAATTTATAAGTTTAGAGTTTATTTATTAGTGTTGCAAGTTGGCTTACATTAACATTGCAGTGAAATTACTTTGAAAGCCCCCTAGTCACCACACTCTAACGCCTGTTCAGGTACACCGAGGGAGAATTTAGCATGGCCAATGCAACTAACCAGCACATCTTTCAGACTGTGGGAGGAAACTGGAACACGCAGAGGAAACCCACACAGACACAGAGAGAATGACAAATTCCACACAGACAGTGATCCAAGCAGGGAATTGAACCGGGGTCCTTGGTGCTGTGAGGCAGCAGTGCTAACTACTATGCCCCATGCCACCCCTTCTTGAAGCAACACTGTGGGTATGTGCGACTATTTATTCATGTAACAACAACTTACTATTATATAGCACTTTGAAGGTAATAAAACATCCCAAAGTGCTTCACAGGGACATAAGGAAACAAAGTATGAGGCACATAAAGGATGTTAGGATTGATGACCAAACTTTTGGACAAACGTGAGGGTTTTTAAAGACAGTCTTGAAGGAAGAAAGTGGGGTAGAAAAGCAGAGTGGTATAGGGAAGAAATTCCAGAGCCTAGAGCCCGACAGCTGAAGGCACAGATACATATGAAGCAACAACTAAAATCGGGGATTTACAAGAGACCAGAATTAGAGGAGTGCAGCATTTTGGATGGTTGTTTGCTAGAGTGGGTTACAGAAAGGCAGAGGCAGGACCAAGGAGTGATATGCAAACAAAGATGTTTTTTACCTGAGTACCAACGGAGGTCAGTGAGTGCATGGGAAAGGGTTTTACAGACACAAGCAGCAGTGTTTTGGAAAATCTTCAGCTTTCTGCAGGGTTTAATGTAGGAAAGCAGCTACAAGTGCACAGAGAGTGATTCAGAGAGTGTAGTCTCTGCCAGCAAGGCAAAACAGCTTTTCCTCTTTTCACTCTTTCACAGGATTTGGACCTTGCTGCCACGCCAGTGTTTATTGCCCATCCCCTTGAGAAGGTGGTGGTGAGCTGCTTTTTTTGAGCTGCTGCAGTGCACGTGGTGTAAAAACAGCACAATGCCTAAAAGGAGGGAGTTCCATGTTTTTGACCAGTGACAGTGGAACCAGTCAGAGTGGTGTGTGACTTGGAGGAGAAAGCCCAGGTAGCGGTATTCTCACACACCTATTGCACTTTCCATCCATGTGACAGAAGCATGCATTTGGAAGGTGCTGTCGAAGGAGCCTTCCAAGTTTCTCCAGTGAATCTTGTATCTGGTATGCTCTTCTGTCACCATGCATCCGTGTTGGAGGGAATGAATGTTTACTCAGACAAAGAATATCCTTACTTCAAAATTTTCATCTCTGTTTGCATATCACTCATGGCTTTGCCCCTCCCTTCCTGTAGCCTCCTCCAGCCATCTAAGCTGTTGCACTCCTCTAATTCTGATTTAAGGTGTTTGATGAGTTGCCAGACAAGTTAGCTGCTCTGTCCTGATGGTGTTGAGCTTCATGAATGTTGTTGGAGCTGCACTCATCTCCTCAAATGGAGAGTATCCCATCATATACCTGACTTATACCTTGCCGTTGCAGGACAGGTTTAGGGAGATAGGAGGTGGGTTACTCACTGGAGGATTCTTAGCCTCTAACCTACTCTTTTAAACACAAGGGGAAGGAATTTCTGGCAGCACTTGCCCAAAAACTGGAAATCTTACCCCACATCAATGTACCTTTTCATAGTCTGCAGTCCCTCCCACACCACGTGCTATGATTTCCCTAGTGCATGAGACAGGAAAACATCCTCCCAGTATCAATGAGGCTGGTTCAGCTCAGTATCTGGTCAATGGTAACCCTCAGGATGTTGACAGTGCAGATATCAGGATGATGATGCCATTGAATATCGAGGGGAGGTTACATTCTCTCTTATTGCTCCACAGGCAATTCGGTCCACCTTGTTGACCAACAAGGTGCCTGCATTCGGCAGGTCGTGCGAGGGCTGCTCTTGGATGTTGCTTCAGGAGTGGCCTAGTGCTTCAAGTCGTTAGTGTATGCTTAAACTGGACCAGCTGATGGGCAACATGACAGCTCAGAGACTACCGCTGTTGCTGTGCAGACACATGGATTTGGGCCTGTGTCTGCGGGAGTTTGCGCGTTCTCCCCGTGGTTGCGTGGGTTTTCTCCGGGTGCTCCGGTTTCCTCCCACATCCCAAAAATGTGCTCTTAGGCTGATTGGGTAACAAATTGTCCCTATATTGGTCCCTATATGGAATCTTCCACAATAGGCATAGCCTAAAGTCATGGATATGTCATTAAGACGTTAGGACGGCGGCGCGGGCTCGTTGGGCCGAAGGGCCTGTTTTCCGTGCTGTGTTGCTCTTTGTTCTTTGTTCTATAGTCATTACCTGGCATTTGCATGGCGTGAATGTTACTTGCTATTTAACAGTCCAAGCCTAGATATTGTCCGAGTCTTGCTGCCTATGGACTGCTTCAGTATCTAAGGAGTCGGGAATGGTGCTGAACATTGGACAATTATCAATGAATACCCTCACTTCAGACCTTAGGATGGAAGGAAGGTCATTGATGAAGCAGCTGAAGGTGGTTGGGCCAAGGATACGAACCTGAGGAACTCCTGCAGTGATGTCCTGGGCCTGAGATGATTGATATCCAACCATCAAAACATCTTCCTTTGTGCTGGGTCTGACTCCAACAGCAGAGAGGTTTCTCCCTGATTTCCATTGAATCCAGTTTTTCTGCAGCTCCTTATGGTGAATTGGCATCTGTGTAAGTTTTTAAAAATTTATTTCTGAGATGTAAACATTGCCAGCATTTCTTGTCCATTCCTTAATTGATCCCGAGAAGGGAAATATAGTGACTTGCATTTTGCTATATGTGAGTAGCTTCTCAGCCATTTCAGGAGTCACCTGTGTAGTTGTACATGCGCAATTCCAACATCAGAAGCCTGACAGAGAGAGAGCTCTCAAGCCTCTGCTGCTGCAGCTGGCCTCAACCCAGTACCCCCCTCCCCAATCGCAGGGCACATCCATGGCCAATTGTGAGCCCCACACTGCCCAAAAATATTGGCCCCGCCACCGCGTAGACTGAACCTCCCCTCACTGATCGCAGGCAGAGCAGCAGCAACCCCCACCTCGCCCTCCCTCACAGATTATAGAACAGCAGTGGTCCCCTCCTCCCTCCCTACCATTCGCCTGCAGAAGGGCAATGGGCCCCCTTCCCTTCCTCCCTCCATTGATCACTCACAACGTAGCAATGGGCACAACCTCCTCCCCAGTTGGGCCACCTGGTCTGGCCCTTATTCTCCAGGCCTCGCCATCCCCCCCATAGGTCCCCCTTCAAGTCCCACCCTTTCAGGCCCCGCCCCAGCACTGAAATCCGGCTCTTGAAAGACCATGAAAACTGAGAAAACGGGTGCAATCCTGAAATCTTGGCTCCAGTGTGATTTTACCAGCTTGCTCTATCCATCGCTGGGTGGGGCGAACCGGAACAACAGTGGCCAATGTGTCTTATTGTCTTATGGTTCCATAGTCTATACCCGTTTTTTAAAAAATGGAGTTTATCTGTGTCAATAATATTCCAACTGTTATCTTGATGTAACATTTCTATTGTAAAATCACTTTGAATTACAAGATCATCAAATGGTTCAAGTTTGGTCATTAGTGATAAATAAAAACAACTTCCTTATATCACCAAAATAAATTGAGTGAAAAATTAAGATACCGGCAAATATTTAAGCTAACACAACATGAACAGAATGTATTTTCGCACTTATTGATCTAACCAATTTTATTGAACCATGACTTTGCAGAAACAATTATGGATGTGATTAGGGGGCTTGTGAATACCGTTTTTGTATGATGCACAAACATAATCCTTTCAGAACTACCAACAGGATTCCTTATGCAAATAGAAATCACACCACATTTATAGTGGTCCATTTCACAGTGCACCACTATTTTGTAAAATGAGCCAACAGGAACAGTAAGAAACCACTTAAAATTGAGTTCATTTGATGTCCATCCAAAATGTTTGCCCAGTACCATGCCTTTAGTGTGAAAACGATGGAAACAGAAATATAACCCAAGAGGTAAGATAAATATTGCACTTGTGTGCTGTTCTTTCAAGGTTCGAGTTTCTTGCTGTGTTCTTCTTAAATTATTTTTAAAAAATTGAGTGACATTTTATCCAAATTCCACTATTGCCCCCTTTGGCAATGCATAAATACTATTCTGGTACTGTGTATTACAAAATATCGATGCTGAAAAAGTCCTTCATTTCTTATATTCAGCTCCTACAAAAACCCTGATGAGAAAGCTCCTCTAGCTATACGCTAAACAGAAAATAAAGAATATTTCATGGAACCCATGGTTTGATAGCTAAATAATTCAATCTTCCAGGGCTTACCTGACCCCCAGCAAGCCTTCAGTTGAAACGCAATGCTATGCAGAATAGTTTGGAGCAATTAGAACACAGCCATTAACATGTAAAATGAATATTGTTGGACTTAGGAGAGTCAAAACTTGGTTAAAACAGTTCTGGCTGTCAATTAGATTAGGATTTACAAGCATAAAATAATAATCAGAGTTGAAACAAGAGTTGTAACTTTAATTACTTGCTGATAAATGTTGCTAGCTTTCTTTGAAAATAGTCTATACATCTTTATTAAATAGTTAAGAACTTGAACTTAATGAATAAATCAAAAGTTGCATGAATGCTTGGTGCCAGCATCTTGCATTTTTCCATATTCCCATTCATTGCAGGTAGCTAACATTCTGTTCTAATGGCTTGGAGAACTTCAGGGTGGAATTTTCCTGAATATCAGTAAAGGCAGATTGTGGGCTGGAAAAGCAAAGTTGAAGCTGTTTGCATCAACTGTTGCTTTCTCTGTTGTATTGTTCTGGAGATACTGACTGAGCCCACCCTGCTTAGAGTGGAATTTTCCAGACCCTCTCACTCCAAATTCGGGAAATTTCATCTGAGGTCAACAGACCTTTGCATAGTCCATCCCCGCCCACTTTGATTCCTGCGGTGGTCAGGACAAGAAAATTCCCCCCTTATCATTTTGAAGATTGGGCACCATTTCTAAAGGCCACCCCATTGCACAAAAGTTGACATAGAACATCCCCCCCCCCAAAAACACACACACACACACACACACACACACACACACAAATCCTGCCCTCCACTGCCTGGGAAGGAGCCTCCGCCCCGAACAGTGTACTCAGCTCAGTCTCTGGGAGGTCTATCTGTCAGGTGCACACCGTGGGAGACCAGTTATTATTTTCCAGCGGTCTGCCTCTTGCTAAAGTGAGTGGACTTTCTTGCAGGAAGGGGTAAAAGTGTTCTGATTCTAGTGCCAAGGTCTGATAATGATATGTAAATTTATGGAAACGATGTTCCTGATATACAAAGTGGGGAATCCTGTTATTTCTCACATTATGTGTTTATGGCATCGTGAAATGTAATTTGGACATCTCCAAAGCGAAATCGTCTGCTTCTGTTGCTGATCCCACTTGATGAAAACAAGAGCAGAAAATCTCCCCAGGGTTTTAAATCTTTAATATACTCATTATTAAGTTTGGTTTTATAGCTTTCTCAGCTTGATAGGAAAGGTATATAGCAATTTGACATTTTAATAGAGATCAGTGTTGAGCTTTGGTGAGTTTTGAATTCAGGCTAAGAAAAAGTTAGTTATTATTTTCCTTTCTGAAAATCGTTTTAGATTGTAGATGGGTAGGTATTAGCCATATGCATCACACAATTATTACAGTGCAGAAGGAGGCCATTTAGCCCATTATGTCTGCATCAGCTCTCAAACAAGCATGATAACTCCATGCCATTCTCCTGTCTTTTCCTTGTGCCCCTGTATGTTAGTTTTAATCAGTTATCTAATGGCCTCTTGAATAACTCATTGAACCTGCCTCCACCACACGTTAAGGCAGTGCCCAAATCATTCGTTGTGTGAAACAGGCTGGAATCTTACCACTGATCATGCTTGCGGGATTTTCTCATCCTGCCACAGTAAAGAGAGATTTGACCGCCAAATTCTCCTCATTGCAGTGGGGGAGTATGTGAAGGGCAGGTAACAATCCCTCACATTATAATTGCTTGTTTTGCAAACTCTGCTTTAATTTTGTGTCCTTTTGATATCTTTCTATCAGAGAGACAATTGGTTATACAGCTTGAGGGGCACCATTCCACATTAAGGACTGGGCAAGTGAGGAGGGCAAGTCCCAAGTCTACCTTAGACAGATTAGGAATTAAACCCATGCTGTAGGCATTATTCTGAACCACATGCTGACAATCTAAACTAACTGGCCAACTTGTTAGAATGTATAAGCCTAAGAATGTAATTGTGTGTGCTGTTTTCAGGCACTGAAGTGTGCCAAGAAGCGTACATTCACAGTGAGCCAGAATATAGCAATCGCTTTGAAGCCATTGGGGGTGTGATGGACAGAAGACTCAATGGAAAGTTGGCGGCAGAATTTCTGTGTAAAGGACAGGTCCTGTTCACATTGAGCATTAATGAAGGAAATGAAACTTTTTTTACATTCACAGAAGAAATAATGAAGTCAGCATTTACTGTAGACCCACTGTATATTATTGCTGTATTACCTACATATTTATTGTCAATATAACATGGGTTCAGCAGCAGATGTGGTCTGATTTATGTAACCATTTTCTGAATTTAATAAAACCACGTGAGGCCATGTTATATTCAGGAATACTGGGCAGCACGGTGACACAGTGGTTAGCGCTGTTGCTTCACAGTGCCAGGGACCAGATTCAATTCTGGCCTTGGATCACTGTCTGCGTGAGTTTACACGTTCTCCCTGTCTGCACACATTCATCAATCAATAATCAGCAATCTCTGACTGTCTGTGCTGATGTGTGCTATTGCAGACCAGAACACTGCATTTGTCTGAAGAAGACACAGGGGTCGAAAGCTCGCTTTTTTACTATCAAATAAATTGGTTGGATTATAAATTGGTGTTGCTAAATTCTTACTGAGTTCTTACCACCCCAATCCAACGCCAGCATCTGTACATCATGCACGCATTTCATCAGGGTACTCTGCTTTCCTCCCAACACTAAAGATATGTTGGTTAAGTTGATTGGCCATGTTAAATTGACCAGAGTGTCAGAGAGATTACCAGGGCAAATATATAGGCTTACAGGAAGAGGATCTGGGTAGATTGTGGTCAGTGTACTTTCAATGGGTCAGATGGCCTCCTTTGGCACTGTAGGGATTCTATGATTTTAAGTACCTGAAACAGGCATAGAAGATTAATAAAAGCAAAATACTGCAGATATGGGGAACCTAAGTTAAAGATAGAAAATATTTGAAATATTCAGCAAATCTGGCAACATCTGCGGAGGGAGAAACAAAGTTAATATTTCAATTTCATGCGATTCTTCTTTAGGTCTAAGACATAAAAAGATTACTGCACAATATTAGAGCTCAAGAGGCAAGTGGTGATATTTTAGCATGAATAGTCAAATAGCTAACATAACAGTCATGATAAATGGGTTACTTTCAGACTGGCAAATGGCAACTAGTGGAATACATTGGCTTAGTGATCAGTGCTGGGGCCTCAACTATTTACAACATGCATTAATGAGTCAGATGAAAAGATTAACTGGACTGTAGCCAAATTGGCTGATGATGCAAAGGTAGGTAGGAAAGCAAGTTGTGAGAAGGATACTGAAGGTCGGATTTTCCAACTACACTCACCCCAAGGCTGGAAATTCATGCCTGAGGTCAACAAACTTTTGTATGGTCGGCCCCTGCCTGCTACGGTTTCTGTAGCATGTTGAACAGGAAAATTCTGCTGTAAGGATCAGCAAAAGGGATATGGATAGACTAAGTCAGTGTGCAAAATTCTGGCAGATAGTGTATAATCTGGGAAAATGTGATGTGTTCACTTCAGCAGGAAGAATAGAAAAGTCAAATATTATTTAAATGGAGAGAGACTGAATAATGCTGCAATATAGAGGAATCTCTATAGTTATAGAACATAGAACATAGAACAATACAGCACAGAACAGGCCCTTCGGCCTTCGATGTTGTGCCGACCAAAATAAAAAGCAATGCCCCTCCAAACTAAACCATTCCCTTCTCTTCCATATACTTATCAACTAACCTCTTAAACGCCACCAAACTTGGCGCATCTACAACAGCTGCAGGCAGGGCATTCCACTCCCTAATCACTCTTTGAGTAAAGAACCTACCTCTGATATCCGTCCTATAACTCATACCCCTTAATTTAAAGCTGTGTCCCCTCGTGCTAGCTTTCTCCATCCTAGGAAAAAGGCTATCACTGTCCACCCTATCTAAACCTCTAATCATCTTATATGCTTCAATAAGATCCCCTCTTAGCCGCCTCCTTTCTAACGAAAACAACCTCAAATCCTTCAACCTCTCTTCATAGGACCTGCCCTCCATACCAGGCAACATCCTGGTAAACCTCCTCTGTACCCTCTCCAATGCCTCCACATCTTTCTTATAATGTGGCGACCAGAACTGCACACAATACTCCAAGTGCGGCCGCACTAGAGTTTTGTACAGCTGCAACATGATGCTGCGGCTCCTAAATTCAATCCCCCTACCAATAAAAGCTAAGACTCCATATGCCTTCTTAACAACTTTATCCACTTGACTGCCTACTTTCAGGGATCTATTGACACATACACCAAGATCCTTCTGTTCCTCAACACTATTAAGAGCCCTACCATTAGCCCTATACTCTACACATTTATTGTTCCTGCCAAAGTGCATTACCTCACACTTTTCCACATTAAACTCCATTTGCCACCTCTCGGCCCAGCTCTGCAACTTGTCCAAGTCACTCTGTAAACTAAAACACCCCTCTTCACTATCTACCACACCACCAACTTTAGTATCATCTGCAAATTTACTGATCCATCCCTCAATACCCTCATCCAGATCATTTATAAAAATTACAAACAGACCAAATTATACTTGAATCATAAGTGGTAATATGCAAGTAAGTAGGAAGGCAAACGGAATATTAGCCTTTGTTGCAATGAGAATGGAGTATAAAACAGCACAGGGCATTGGTGAGTCTATATCCATTGTGGACACTGTTGATCTCCTTACTTAAGGAGAGATTTACTTTCATTGGAAGCAGTTTGGCAAAGGTTTACCACTCTAATATGTGTGTTGAAAGAGTTTCTTATGAGAATAGTTTGCCCAGGATGGGGGTCTGCTCATTGGAGTTTAGAAGAATGAGAGGTGATCTTCTGTATAGCTTTTACAGGGTAGGTACTGTAAGGATATTTCCCCTCATGCGGGAATTTAAAACTAGAAATAGCTTCAGGAGCAGACAACTTGTTGCCCACTATCTTGTTCATTGCCATAACTTTATTATTCTGAATCAATTGATGCTTGTAGCATGAATTTAAGGTTCAGAAGATTGAATGAATGATTGTTGGGGACCAAGTCTATGCACTGCAGCATTGACAAACACACATATCTAGAATTCATAAAATTTCTACAGTACAGACGGAGGCCATTCAGCCCATCGAGTCTGCACAACAACAATCCCACCCATGTATTTACCATGCTGATTCCCCTGACACTAAAGGGCAATTTAGCACGACCAATCAGCCTATACCACACATGTGATTTGATTTATTATTGTCACATGTATTAACATCTTTGGAATGTAAGAGGAAATCAGAGCACCCAGAGGAAACACAAGCAGACACAAGGAGAATATGCAAATTCCACACTGAGAGTCATCGAAGACCAGAATTGAATCCAGGTCCCTGGCACTGTGAGGCAGCAGTGCTAACCACTGTGCTACCACGCTGCCCCCAAAGAAAGAACTGAAATACAAGAATTGAAAGAAGACTTGGGCCCTGAATTATCTCATGTATTCAACATGTCTCATCGAGCCTTTTACTGCCTTTCTGATGAAGTCTTACAGTAGCTAGGGGATAGCTTCAAGGAAATTCCTGGTCCTAAGCTACCCAAGTCTGTTCAGAGTTATCCTGTTGGGATTTTAATGCAAAATGTCAAATGCTATGACAAATTAAGGAATTTGATTTGACTTATTATTGTCACATGTATTGGGATACAGTGAAAAGTATTATTTCTTGCATGCTATACAGTCAAAGCATTCCCTTCATAGAGAAGGAAAGGAGAGAGTTCAGAATGTTGGGTTATGTTCATAGCTAGGGTGTAGAGAAAGATGAATAATATATAGTAGGTCCATTCAAAAGTCTGATGGCAGCAGGGAAGAGTTGATTGGTAGATGATCTCAGACTTTCGTATCTTATTCCTGAAGGAAGAACGTGGAAGCAAGAATGATCAAGATGCAGGGGTGGGGGTGGTGTTCTTGATTGTGCTGGCTGATTTTCTGAGGCAGCAGGAAGTGTAGATGAAATCAGTGGATGGGAGGGTGGTTTGCGTATTGGATTGGGTATCATTCACAATCCTTTGGAGTTTCTTGTGGTCTTGGTCAGAGCAGGAACCATACCATCTGTGATACATCCAGAAAGAATGCTTTCTATAGTGCACTTGTAAAAATTGGTGAAAGTCATATAGCACATGCCAAATTTCCTTAGAAATTTAGAAAAGTAAAGGCATTGATGGAACCTTTGGTCTGCAGCCCCAGTACAGAATCTTAAGATTATTGTGACTTGTTACACCTAACATAACATCAGTATGAATATGAGACATTGGCATATTCTGCGGTTTTATTCTCACATTCACTGTGAGCACAAATGGCAACATGGGTGCACAATATGGTGAGACTCGGAAAATGAGAACCTTGCTGATGAGATCTCATTTTCTGATTTTCCATGCCCCTTGCCGGTCATGTGACAAGGTTCCTGGCCAGAAAGATCGGGCATCTCATTTCAATATATTTCCATCTAAAGTGTGGGCTTCCCCACCAAATCACTCCCCCACATTTGGAACAGGGTTCACAACAGCTTTAAGAAAATGTGAACCAAAGGGATTCCGCAGAGGCCACACAGGTGAGTACAGATCATGGGGGGTGGGGGGGGGGGGGGGTGAGGAGCATGCCTGGAGGACATAGGCCCTGTTCCTTGGCAACCTGGTGCTGCCCTTGGCACCCTGACACTGCTCCCAGCACTATCCCTTGTCATTGCCCTGATACTGCCTTTGGCATTAAACTGACTCCTGACACCTGGCATTGCCCTGACATTGAACTGGCATTGCCCCTCGTACTACCTTGGGACTGCCTTCTGTCATTGCCTCCTGGCATTATTCTGGCACCCTGACTGCCCTTGGATCCCTGAAATTGCCCAATGGCACTGCCCCAGCACTGCTTCTTGACATTGTCTGGTTGGAATGTTGTGTGGCATAGTGGCCAGATGGTTTTACCCAGAACAAATAGACTGTCAGTACATAGTATTTGATATTTACGTACCAAGGATCTAAGCTGGTCAGGTACATAATGACCACCTTGTGATTATACTTATTGGGAAGTAAGAAGTGGAATTTCTTTAAAGGAATTGATGCCAATCAGCATCAGGGCAGCTCATAATCACTCTTCCTGCTTCTGACACATACACACCAGTCCCACTTACTGACACAAACCACATAATAATGTTAATGCAGAATTTTTATTTCATAGTTAAAAGTGTTTTAAATTGCAAGATCAGTACATTGTTGTCATAGCTTTGGAAAATATAGCCTTTGTCCTACTTTGGCGTGGACACTGGGAGCTTTAAAAGGAAGATTTAAGGTCAGCCTGTTTCCACTAAAAGAAAATTAAATGACCTCATGGACAAGAGAAACGATTGTTTTGTTTAAGTGCTGCTGTTTTTACAGATGATTTAAAATCTGTCGCTGAAGGTTTGCACAAGGGTGAGTCAACAGAATATATGTCACTGTAATTCAGATTTCTTCTGCGTCTTTCCCAGACAGGAATTAGACTTTTGAGAATATCAGAGGTTATACTATTATGCTGAACTTTTTCTTCAAAACATAAGTCAAATTAGCTATCAAATGTTACCAATACCAAATCTATGACATTTGGGTTAGTAATCCTTTTGTAATTCTGCTGGAGTGAATGTTACATTCCCGGTGGCATTAGAAATAGTTCTGATTTCAGTCCATTCTTGAATTATGCTCAGCAAGCGAACTGAACTTTACCAGATGTTGAGTTGCTGAAGTCCATTTTACGATAATGTTTTTTTTTAAAAATGACCTTTTTGGATCACTTTATAGCCAACAGCTCCAATGTCCTGCAAGACTTTACTTCATGTTGTTAAATCTGGGAGAGCATTCCATCACATTCTTAAATTAACCCTTATAAATTTTTTTTAAAGACTTAGAAGTAGAGCCACTCATCATAAAGGACCCATTCTCTGTCTTTCTTTTGTAGCCATACTGCTCATGTGATTGGTCATTTAACATCAGGTCATTGCTGAGATGTTGATAAAAGTAAATTACTGCGGATGCTGGCATTTGAAACCCAAAGATAAAATGCTGGAAAATCTCAGCAGATCTGGCAGTATCTGTATGGCAAGATGCTATCTTATAGGTGCTGCCAGACCTGCTGAGATCCTCTCTTTTGGCTGAAATGTTGATGGTGTATACAATACAATGTAGGAAGTTACATTGAGATGACATTGAGTTACATTGAGTTCTATGTTCTAACAAGGAGGCAACAAAAGCATGAGAAAGTAAAAAAAAGGGAGCCGAGAAAGAACAGAAACAAAACAGAACAACCACAGAGCAAATGTTGACAATAATTGGTATGTTAATTTTGAGAGTGGAATTCAATTTGTTTCGCTTTGTGGAGATAGCAAACAGCACTGAAATGAGATTAATCTTATTTATGCAAAGGAATTATACTACAGCCTGGAAGTTTAATTCTATGACCAGGCTTTCAAGGTTCAAGACTGGTCAATAGGTGACACACACCCGTTAGGAATGTCACTTGCTAATTGACAGTCAAAGCTTGGATGTTATCTAAGTCCTGGTATAATCTACATGGTTGGCTTCCTTGTTGAAGTCATCACTAAATGGGACTGGGTGCTTGGAATTGTTTGCAAGAATTGAAGGGAAAGTTGGTAATGAAGCAACAGAAGGTGATTGGGTTAAGGATACTTCCCTCAAGAGTTCCTGTAACAAAGTTTGGATAATCATATTCAGATCAGTACATACTTGTTCAGGTTTATCTACCACAAAATGCAGGTAGCCCTTCCAGAAGTTTGGGTTCTCATTAGAAGATCAAAACAGAAGCAAAATAGGTGGAAATCAAATGTAACAAATCATTACCTAATTTTCCATGCAGGAAGGTCCACTATATCCCCAAAATACAAGAAGGAATTCCCTAGAAAATCTAAGTTAAAGATGTCACTATATCAAATGTAAAGAATAACCATCTCTCCCCATTGCTGGCGTAATGACCGATGATGATGTCCTGAAGGGATTAATTTAGTAAAGTATCTAGTCCAGCTGTGAAACAAAGCAGATACTCACTTTAGAATACTTTCTACGGAATTGGTTAATGTTTTAGAGTTAGATGTCTTTGCCTGCCAAAAATACTAGCCATGTTATTGAGAAAATACGCTGTTCATTGTAAAATTTGTTTCCTAAGAACTGTGTATTATTTAGAGTCCCATAGAATTTTGGATTTGTTCCTTATTGAGTTCATGGAAATGAATATTTATGTTTTAGTGCAGCTTTAGGTTAATTTTGACAAATTTATGACAAATGTATTCATTTTTATTGATTTTTTATATTTAAAAGTGTGCAGTTCTTGAATATAAATATTTCCATATATTATTAGTGATTTAGAGCATTATAATTAGTGGCTAAATACAAATGACTGCCATGTTCTTAATTAAAACAGCCAATTGTTGTCTGAGTACTGATGAATTCAACAAGTTGAGAACCTCAACAGGACTCGCTCGGGTGGACACAGAACCGGCAGGCACTAAAAGGAACATCAAATTGTCAGGAGGATACAAACAGTCTTTAAAGGGACATAGATAGGTTATGTGAATGGGCAAAAGAATGGCTGTTAAGTATAACATGAGAAAATGTGAAGTTGTACATTCTGGCAGAAAGAATAGAAAAGCAGAATTTTATTCAAACGGGGAGACACTGAAGAATGCTGCAGTACAGAGGGATTAGCATGTCCTTGAAAATGAGAACTGTAAAATATTAGCATGTAGATTCAGCAAGTAATAAGGAAGGCAAATTAAATGTCAGCTTTTATTGCAAGAAGGATAGAGTATAAAAATAGGGAAATCTTACTAAAGTTTTACTGTAAGAAGTCACACAACAGTAGGTTAAAGTCCAACAGATTTATTTGGTATCACGAGCTTTCAGAGCACAGCTCCTTCATCAGATGGAGCAGTGCTTCAAAAGCTTGTCATACCAAAGACACCTGTTGACTTTAATCTGGTTTTGTGAGATTTCTTACTGTGCCCATCACAAAGCTGGCATCTCCACATTAAAGTTGTACAGGGCACAGATCAGGTCACACCTACAGTAGTGTATACTTCTATGGTGCATGGGGTTCTTGATTATGTTGGCTGCTTTTCCAAGGCAGTGGGGAGTGTAGACAAGAGTCAGTGAATTTATTGATTATATTTCTAGAATTGCAGCATATTACTCAATAATTCACCAGATTGAAAGGGTGACTCACTAGTTAAATACTCACACCAGGCTGAATATTAGAGGATTCGAAGACATTTGACAGGCATAAGATACTTAAAAAAGAAAGACAAACAGCAGGCTACTGTAGTTTGATGATCTGAGAGAAGTCAAATCCTGTTCAAGTAACTATACCAACAATCTTGCTGTTATGTAAGTGCCTGGTGCAGCTGTTTAAAGTTAATCTCCACAGCATTGACTACATTTTTGACACACAGACACATTAAAGTCTTGATATCTCTCCGTATTTAAAGGAATGGGATTTGACTGGCAGCTGTATTGCCATTTATTCAATGTTATTATGCAGAACTTTTATTTCTAATGTATCATTTAAGTGTTGCACAAGTGAGGTCAAATATTCTTGCTCTCAACTTGGAATTTCTAACTGTTCACATCATCATCTTTCTCCGTTTCCTTTTTGAGCTGCGCTGTTTGTAAGACATGGCAATAAATATTTATTTGGTAATATTATGTGGGATTAAATGTGTTAAGTTTGCGGGCACTACACAAACTGGACAATAAAATCATATGTGCTGTCTGTAGGAACTAGTGTTGGTATTGACTCACCTGATAAAGGAGAAATGCTTCGAAAGTTCGTGCTACCAAATAAACCTATTGGACCTTAACCTGGTGTCGTGAGACTTTTTAATATATCTATCCCAGTACAACACTAGCATCTCCGCATCGCACTGTTCAACAGTACAGAAGGAAGTAAAGTGAAAAGACTTCACACAGGTAGCTCGAGATTCTGGAACTCCCTCTCTTAAAGCACTATGGATGTATCGATACCACATCGATTGCAGTGGTTCAAGAGGCAACTCATCATCATCTTCTCAAGGACAAATAGGGAAGACAATAAATGCTAGCCTGCCAGCATCACTCCCATCCTGTGAACAAATAAGAAAAGGGTTAGGGTAGCAATTGGACACTTGCTCCCTGTCCTCTACTCTGGGTATCAACACAATCACTGCCCTTTTGAAGTAGAACTCACATTATTAACCCTTCACTCGAAACTCTGGGTAAAGATATCGACAACTCCCCTAACATGCATCAAGTGCTTTGCATAATCTCATCCCCATATTCATATCCTCCATCCCCATATTCACATCTCATGCCTTGATATTATTCTCAAATTAGAATAATAGAATTGCAGAATCATAAAGCACAGAAGAGGCCTTTTGGCCCATTAACTGACACATTAGAAACACCTTAACTCCTACCTAATCCCTTCTGCCAGTACTTGGCCCATAGCCTTGAATGTTATGATGTGCCAAGTGCTCATCCAGGTACTTTCCCATCACATACTCATCCTTCCCTGACAGTTATATTGTCACACAGACAATCCCCTACACCCTTAGTGCAAAATAAAGCAAATGTTTGGATATTTATTTCATAATATGCTATTTCTGACCTTTGCAATAAGTTAGGAAATAATCCTCCAGCAGGTCTAGTCTTACATAGGACATAGAATACTACAGCACAAACAGGCCCTTTAGCCCACAAGTGGTGCCGATCATATCCCTACCTATCAGGCCTATCTATAACCATCAATCCCATTAAATCCCATGTACTCATCCAGAAGTCTCTTAAGAGACCCCAGCAAGTTCGCCTCCACAACCACCGACGGCAGTCGATTCCACTCACTCTCCACCCTCTAAGAGAAAAACTTACCTCGATGTCTCCTCTGTACTTGCCCCCCAGAACCTTAAACCCATGTCCTCTCGTAGCAACCATTTCAGCCCTGGGAAATAGCCTCCAAGGATCCACCCAATCTATACCTCTCAACACCTTATAAGCCTCTACCAGGTCGCCTCTCATCCTTCGTCTCTCCAGGGAGAAAATACCTAGCTCCTCAACCTAACCTCATAAGGCGTGCCACCCAATCCAGGCAACATTCTTGTAAATCTCCTCTGCACTCTTTCAATAGCTTTCACAACCTTCTTGTAGTGAGGCAACCAAAACTGTGCACAGTAATCCAAGTGGGGTCTGACAAGGTCTTATAAAGTTGCAGCATTATCTCTCAACTCCTAAACTCAATCCCTCGATTAATGAAGGCTAGTATACCATACGTCTTCTTGACCACATCCTCTACCTGCCAGGCCGATTTAAGAGTCCTATGCACCAGGACCCAAGGTCCTTCTGATCCTGTACACTATTAAGAGTCCTACCCTTGATATTATACTCCTTCATCCCATTGGACCTGCCAAAATGGACCACTACATATTTATCCTTGTTGAAGTCTATCCGCCACTTCTCCACCCAGTCTTGCATCCTGTCTATGTCTCGCTGCAAATTCTGACATCCCTCCAGACTATCTACAACACCACCAACCTTCGTATCGTCAGCAAACATACCAACCCATCCCTTCACTTCCTCATCCAGATCATTCATGATAATGACAAATAGCAAGGGTCCTAGAACAGATCCCTGGAGCACTCCACTGGTGACCAACCTCCATGCAGAAAAAGATCCATCCACAACCACTCTCTCCCTTCTGCAGGCAAGCCAGTTCTGGATCCACAAGCAACAACCCCTTTGATCCCATGCCCTCTCACTTTTTCAAGAAGTCTTGCATGGGGAGCCTTATCAAACACCTTGCTGAAGTCCAAATAAACCACATCCACCGCTCTTTGTTTGTCAATGTGTTTCGTCACATTTTCAAAGAACTCAACTAGGCTCATAAGACACAACTTGGTCTTCTTCACACAAGCAAAGTTTCTGTAGATGGTCTATCTGGGCTAAAGAGACCTCTGATCTTTATTGCTGAAGCAGGTTAGAACATGGCCTAGTTTACACTGCTGATAACCCATTGTGCAAGCGTGCCACCCCTTTACACTCGTGTAATATTTGAATTGTAATGAATGTAAGCTCGGCTATTGAATTCAATGTTAGATGTAATCAAACTGCTTCCTCTTCATTTATGCTAACAGTTGTTGAGTCAGGTCCTTCAACGGTATGTGTATGTTGTAATGGAACCTATACCCCTAAGGAACCAGCTTTTTTATGGAAGTTTTAGCTCTGTAAAACTGCTGCTGAAGAGTGTATCAAGATACACAACAAATTACATTGTCACATTGAAGTGGTTAATCACCGCAAAAAAAATCTATCCAACATCAGAACATCAGAAAAAAACATATTATTTGACAATGAAAACAGTGCATCCTTAAAACAATCACTATTAAGTCAGTGTACAGTGTTAAAACAAGTCTCCAGAAACAAATTGCTATGTCTTCCATTTCAGCCATTATTTGGAACAAAATAAGTATTGCCTTTTTTAACATTCTTCCCATTTAACTTTGTTTACCTTATTGCATATTTCTCTTCTCATGCCTAGTGGTACACAAGGCAGACTTTCATCTGTTTCCATGGTGAGGTTTTTTTCCTGGAACAGGTTGCTAGCATTTTGGTAGAGGCTCATAGCTTCAAGTGTTCCACTCTTCAACAAGCACAGCTGACCAGGACTCTCTCCTACTCTTACTATCTTTCAATTAGCCTGCATTGGGAGGATTTTGCAGATTGATAATCTGTTTTGGCAGCATAATGGACACACTATCCTTGGTCATTTGAACCCAGATCTTCTGACTGAGAAGCAGGGGTGCTTTCTATTGCACATAAGACCTCCATTATCTTATTGTGTGCTAGTCTCTAATTTTTGTTTACTAATTTCTTGTTATTTGTGCCCTATAATTACACAAAAGTGTTGAGAATGAGTTCCATGGCAATAAAGGGGCACTCTAGGTAGATTTATAATTAGTGGTTGACCTCACAGCGTTTTGTTCCTGGACCCTGGAGCTATGCATACATAATCACATTCAAACCATGTCCGGTATCAGACATACATGCCTGCGGACATACAGTTATATTTTGATTTTGGAAAGAAATTGGAGCTCTGTGAGACCCGCTTTACTGCACCGAACATTTAAATCTCCTTACTGACTCCAATCAACTAGACCAAATCAAATTAAACAGAATCATAATTAGCCTAGCAGGTTTCACAATGTAAGAAGTATGTTGATTTGGGGCACAGTGCTGATTCAGGCAGTTATTCTGAAATGGACACAGTGCTACTTCAGGAGCAGACTACTTGCAAGAATGCAATCTACGATCAACAGAAACTAGATTCCAAGGGCACTTCATAGAATGGTTAACAAACAATAGGCCAACACTATATTAAGCTTCTATGCTCTGACAATGTGACTATCAATATCAGTTTGCATTAATAGATGAAGGGTAGAGTGCACATCTGCACCGACCTGCTTCCATTCTCAGAGGAAAATATTACCTTGAAGACATTATCTTGATTTGTAGTTTATGTAGCAAAATTATTCCTGACCACACAACTGTTTTTACATTTGTTTTTGCCTATTAAGTACTGAGAAGCTCATTCCTTTTTTCAGTTGCTATTTTACATGATTACATCTAACATTGAATTGAATAGCCAAGTTTACATTCATAACAATTCAAATATTACATGAATGTAAAGGGGTGACATACTGGCACAGTGGGTTAGCACTGCTGCCTCACATAGCCAGGGACCTGGGTTTAATTCCGACCTCGGGCGAACAACTGTGTGTAGTTTGCACATTCTTCCCATGTCTGTGTGGGTTTCCTCCTACAGTCCAAAGATGTGCAGGTGAGGTGGATTGGCCATGCTAAATTGCCATGTTAGTGCCAGATGGATTAGTAGGGTAAATATGTGGGGATAAGGCCTGAGAGGGATTGTTGCCTATTGAGCCTCGATGGGCTGAAAGGCCTCTTTCTGCACTATAGATTCTACAAATGATTATTCAAGCAGAAATTAAATGTTTTAAACTCATCATGTAACACCTAAAGACTTATAGGTGCACAGAAGTTAATCACTATTTTACAATAAGACCATAAGATCATATGATTGAATAAAACAAATCCCATTTTTACCATGTGAGATTCAAATTTTTACTAGCACTTGAGAGGTGGATTGCTGCACTTCCATAGAAACATATGAACAAGAGTAGTCTATTGAGCCCTTTGAGACATTTCCACCGTTTTATTATATTATGACTGATCTGTGTCTTAACTCTGTCCACCTGCCTTGGCTGCAAAGCCTTTCATATCTTTGGCTAACAAAGATCTATTCATTTTGGTTTTGATATTTTCATCTGCCAGAGCCTCAACAACTTTTTGGGGACAGAAGGCGTCAAATTATTGGCCTTGAACACTTCTGTTTTTAATCTTTAGCACTGTTTCAGCTAAAATAACAAAATACCATTACACATTTGTATCTTCCATCTCATAGCTTTAAGTCACATTGTAATTCCTACAGTATTAAGTTAAGTTTGGCTCACATTTTAATATTACCTTAACAGAATTACATTTTGAAACAGCTGACTGTTATATATCCACAAAGATTTCTCTTAAGATTGTGATATATCTAGCAGCTTCTACCTCCCAAAAGGCATGTCAGTGGTGCCGACTGTTAAGGATGCCTGGAGGTAGCAGTCTCTCAATGTGCTGGTAAATCCATTGCCTTTTAAAAAGAGGGAATGATTGATTTTATCTTGGCAAAAATCAAATCTGTTGGAATGGATGGATGTGAACTATAATGCAGTGAGTCTAGACTTCAAACTGTGTTTAGGAAAGCACTAAGATTGGTAATAGTTTTACAGATAAGAAATACACTGGAATGACATGAGTGTGACTGAGTAATGTGATGATAAGCGCACTTTTTTGTCTGCATTGCCTTGAACAAGTTATGATAAAGGATGGATATGTTTTTTTTCCGAAACCAATTTAAAATACACACTATCCCCTGAAGTATTCAAGCAGTGTGCTTGAACCTAATTAATGTTTTGTTCGTCTGCACTGTTTAGTAATTTTTATCATTATTATTCATTCATGGGACATAGGCATTGCTGGCTGGCCAGTATTTATTGCCCATCCCTAAGTGCCCAAGGACAGTTAAGAATCAACCACACTACTGTGGCTCTAAGTCACATGTTGGCCAGGCCAGGTAAGGACAACAGAATTCTGTCCCTAAAGGACATGGATTTTTCACAATAATGGTTTCATGGTCATCAGCAGATTTTTAATTCCAGATATATTTTATTGAATTCAAATTCCACCATCTGCCATGGCAGGATTTGAACACAGGTCCCCAGAACATTAGCTGAGTTTCTGGATTAATAATTTAGCAATGATACTACTAGGCCATCGCCTCCCCCAAATGGGGAATTCTGTTGTGATCTTCATACCAGGAACCAAGCCAAGGTAATATGTTATATTGAACTCCGACATTAATGTAATGAAATGGTCAGGAGGTCTTTGGTCAAAGTGGCCAAAGATTCCTTTCTTACCTACAGTTTGGAGATTACAGGTGACAGTGATATTTTCACAATGTTATTAGGGGCATGTCATATGTGAAACATGAATGGAAAATTAATGACAGAACGGAGAAGTAAAAGAGTAGGCAATTGTTTACTGGACAATTAATGACACAATGCATTATATTTTTAACTAAGTTGAAGCAAAATCAAGCAATGTGATTGGACCTTAATAAAGGAAACAAAATGACCATCTGGTTTTTCTGTTCACAATGACAAAACCATAATATTTTCTAGCCTTACCGACTAGCTAAATACACTGACACCATGGTAACACTGTGAAACAACAGACAGACACAAATTCTACCTCCTCCTCTATTTCCTTAATCCCAAAGACATATGCTTATCCATTATTAGCTTCTACCTTGTTGATTTGTTAATCCACTGCAGCAATAAACAGTGGAGGAGGCAGAAGGTGATGATGCTGATGGCGAGGAGGACCAAGTCATTCTGGAGACATGGCTGCATGACGCTCAGGATAGCAGCCCACATGCTTTTGCCCTAATAGCCCCATATTGATGGAATGTAGGAGCCACATCAAACCTTCCAAAGTGAAAATTGACACAGGACCACAGTTATAACGAGCCCGTGACCAACCAATGGCTGCTTGCATTCCTGGTCCTCACAAAGCATCTACTAAGAGCATAAGTGGATAATTGTAAGGAATGCCATACATACTTCTGTGAGCACCTAACATTGGGTCAAAGTCAGATAATCTGTAAAGAGCAGCCCAAAGAAAATGCAGTGGCCTACAAGCAGAATAGCAAAAGAAAGATTTACGGAACTGTTTCCTTCCCGTAGAGGTCTTATTGAAAACTATACAAACTCTTCCGTGTTAGAATCTTCTCAATTCTCTTTTCAACAGCTGATCCTGACAACTGCTGTACCACAGTGAACTGTCCCAGACTGATAAAACAGGAAAAGTGGAGAAATAAGAATACTGGTGTGAACTGGCCTTGTATACCTTGAAATGGAACACCAATAATAACAGGGAAATAAGAACACTGGTCCACATTGTCTTTTCTTATTGTGTCCAATTGACTTCCTGTGGTGAAAGTGTAGGAAACTCGACCATCTCCTGCCTTGCTAATATCAAATGAAGCCAGCGTCCACTTGATGGACAGGCCGTAGGAGAGCTGGAGGAGACAAGACAATCAATGGAAGATGTTGGGCAGGAATTTCCGCACCCCCTCCCCATGGCATGTTTTGTAGTGGAGGAGGTAGCCCGCCAATGGCTCATGGTGAGATCTTCCAGTCCCACCACTATCAATATGGCTGTTTCCCTGCTTAGCTGCCACAGTGTCCACAGCAGGGACGTTGTCATCTGTGGGACCAGAATGTTCTGCTGGCAGGAATAGCCAGAAAATCCCACTCATTAATTCAGCACAAATCTTTTCCAGGATCAGTTATAATGAGGAAATACATCCAATTTACCCTCTTTTTTAGGGATTGAGGCTGCATCTCAAATTTAACAATTTTTGTTTGATCACATCGAATGGCCGAGTGAAGCAGTGATGCCAAGGAAGAACAGAGAGGTGTGTGTGCTCTGTGTACTTCCTTAGGATACAGGGTTAGTCTCACAAAAATTGGTTTTAATAAGCCAATTTGGATGTTACAAACATAAACTACTACTTGGAGAACTTACTTCACATATCTTTTCAGTTAAATATTTATAAAAACATTGGGGGCAATTCTCCCACCCTGCTGCGCTAATTTTTCTAGCACAGTGAGCTGGGATATTCAAGTGGCACCCGATGCATGGAATCCAGCTGGATGTCCCGCCCTGATAGTGTCTCCCAGTGCCGGATTTCCAGCGGTGTCAGCTCTGCGCCAGACATTGGCGGGGAGCCGCGTAAATTATTAAAATTATAATTTAAATATAATTGAAATGCTATTAGTGGGCCCTGAACTGAAGTGTCTGGGCACACAAACATCCTCCCTCCCCTGGCCTCTGCACCAGGAGTATTTCACTCCAGCAGGGTTTACAATAAACACCACTTTCAGGGAGCTGATGGCCCAATTCAGGTGGAAACGATTAAGGCTCCCAGAATGTCTTGCATTGGGTGATGCCCGAAGGCATTGCCACCTTAGTAATCCAGTCTGGGCCTTCTGGCAATGCCCAAGGGGCAAAGTGTCAATGTCCAGGGGTCACTTTGGCACAGCCCATCGGGCATGGGTAAGTGCCAAGGAGGCGGGGCTTAATGGGATGGGGTCTGATAGGAGAGATCGGGTGGGGTGTGGGGTCCCACTGCCACTCTGCAATTGGGATCGAGCAGATGGAGGGAAGGCAGCAATCAGGGCTGGGCATCAGAGTGGGGGGGGGAGGGGGGAGGGTGGTCAGAGCTGCTAGGGGGTGGAGGGTGGGCTTCTGGGGGCAGGGCTGCCAGGGAAGGACAGGAGAACAGGGAGTTGATTGGGGCCAAGAAAAGGGGTGGTTGTTTGAGGTGGGGGGGGGGGGGGGGGGGGGGGATGGTGAGATGAGAACTGGCCTGAGCATGGTTGGGAGGTCAGTGATCAGTCCGTGGTGGGATTGAAGGCTGGCGTTGAGGGGTCACGGGGCTGGCCAGCGATCAGAGCCATTGCTCATGTGCCAATCTTGGCACTGACCGATTGGCGTATGTACAGTGACCCGCTCAGCGGGAATAGGCCCTGCCCACTGATTTTTCACACGTTTCACGTCACTGCACTTTTCAGTGCTCGAAGTGTGGGAGATTCATTTTGAAAGTCCAACTGTTTACTCTGATTTTCACATGAATTTGACACTTAGAATTTTTTTGGCAGAATCTCACCATTACAAGCTGGGTTGAAGATATTTCTCCTAGCTTTTCTTTTCAAACAAAAAAAAACACATGTGTAAGTGCAGAATTAGAGTGACAACACGTGAGAAAACGGAAGAATTTCCAGAAGGTTTTGACCGTAGCCAAAATACTGGGGCAATATTGTGTGACAAATGTCATCAAAAATGTTACTTGGAAACACTTGCCTTTTTGATTGCACATAAAGGTTAAACCAGCACAACAGGGTTTAGTCACCCTTGTAACATACAAGGAAAACTGCAAGCTGAAGAACATGGAAATTCACCACAAAACATTTAAAAATAATTTAAGGTGGGGGCACAACTGGGGAAGAAACATCAGAAATGTTATAGATATATCTCTTTAGGTTGATTGAAATTTTTTCTACCACACTTATCCAAAGATTTGCACCCCCATTGACATTTTTCTGTTCTTCATATTCTCTGCTGTACTGAAATCATTGATTGAATTCATCCCTTTTGAAGTTTAAGTAGTTATACTGATCAAGAACTCTCTTCATAAATAAGGGGTCACCCATTTAAAATGGAAGTTAGGAGAATTTTTTTAAATAAGAAGGTCGTGAATCTTTCAAACCTTTTTCCAGCAGGGTCTTTGAATGTTTTTAAGACAGAGAAGGCTAGATTCTTGATAAGCAAAGGACTGGTAGGTTATCGGAAGTTTGGGTTATTTGAGGTTACAGTCACAATCAGCTAGGATGTTACTAAATGGTGAGGGGCTGAATGCCCTATTCCTGCCCTTTATTCATATGTTAATCTGGCCTAATCCAATATTATTATTCTTTTCACTTGCATCTCCTTCTGAATTAAAGACAAACTGTCAAAAGTTTTATTCCATAATCTTTTAAATGCAACATTATAGATATTTATATATAGGGAGGGATGTCAAAGAAAAGGTTACATCTGGGAATGACAGTTCACAATAATTCAGGAAATTACAAATTTTATGAGGATGTGTTCCTCACTTGAAAATTCATATCAAATTTCGGCGCATATTGCTTTTGCAAAGTTATTATTCCATTCATTCCCATCATTACTTAAGACAATAAAAACAATGCCCAGAGGAATTTCAATCTAGTTATCACAGGTCACTGCCATTTGGAAGGCATGCACACATAAGGATTTGAACAGGCCTCTGGTATCAACCATAATTCTAAATTGATTTCAGTTGCACTTACTCACTCACTAACCTTCAGAGAAAGCTGCTTGGAAGCAAGATGAAAGAGTTAAAATTTTGAAGAAGATTAAATGTCTAGTCTTATTCTACAACTGTTCTAATTACATTCAGCACAGCTGGGATCTTTGGCACAATGTGTTTCAACTTTTGCAATTTCCCGAATCTTTAACTCATTGTCATATTGCATGCTGCAGCAAAATGGACTTCACAAGTCTTGATTTGCCAAGTGGGGAAAAGGAAAGCCAACTGAAAGATGAGACTGAAGGTTTTGTCCATCAACCTTTTCGGCTATTACAAAATCAAAACATTGTGGATGCTGGAAATCTGAATTTAAAACAGAAAATGCTGGAAATATTCAACAGGTCAGGCAGGATCTGGGGTGGGGAAAGAAGTTAAACATATTTAAAAAGTACCAGGATCTACACCTTAAGTGCTGCAAGCTACAGGTCTATGGGCCAAGTATAGGATTGTGGTATTATGAAAAGCACATGGGTATCTTCGGAGTAGCATGGATGAAATGTGCTGGATGGCCTCCTCTGTGCTGTAACTTTTCTATACTTCAATGGATCTGTATTTGTACATTTTAAAGTTTATTCTCCATAGGTCCCCAGGCTACCATCTGCTTCACCAGGGTACTCGAATGCAGGCCATATCAGACTTGGCAGCATCAGTGAGCACAAGTATCAGTATGGGTGTCTACATGTCCTACGCAGCTAAAATCCAGTATCTGGGGGAGTCAAATAGTCCAGGAACCATTTCATAAGCTAGAACTCCTCTTGGCCATCTGGGGAAGATTTTTTTCGATATGTGCCTTATCAAACAGCTTAATTGCCCACACGCACCCATTTTGGAGGCTGGTACATCTCAGCTCACTAGGTATACCATCATCTAGCATTATGCTAGGACCTGAGCACGCCAGCAAAATAGCAATTCTCAGCAGAGAGAGTCACCACTCTTGGTACTACCGCCCAAGAATATCTTCCTTATCAGAGTCAGTTCTGCCCCTTACAAATCATGCTGGAAAATCCCAGAAACAGCGGTGCTCTCATTTTCCAGTGGATCCTACCAGTCTCCTGTCCATCCTATGGTAGCAGACTATGGTGAAGCCCCTTTCGAATTTCTAGGATATATGCATTTTGCTGCCTTCATTTTGATGATATTATTGAAAGGTTCTCAATTGACTTCACTGCCTTTGATTGGCTTTGCAGTCTGTGAGTGAGGCAGCTATCCAATATCTATCTGCTTATATATGGAGTGTCCTCTATTATTCATCTGGCTGAAAATGCAAGGCCAGTGCATCAGTCACATTGACACAGTGGTTAGCACTGCTATGTCACATTGCCAGGGACCCGGGTTTGATTCTTGGCAAGGGTCACTGTCTGAAGTCTGCATGTTCTTCCTGTGTCTGCATGGGTTTCTTCCAAGTGCTCCAGTTTTCTCCCACAGTCTGAAAGACACGCTGGTTGGGTGCATTGGCCATGCAAAATTCTCCCTCAGTGTACCCAAACAGGCACCGGAGTGCGGTGACTAGAGGATTTTCAGAGTAACTTCATTGCATTGTTAGCCTAAGCCTACTTGTGAGACCAATAAAATATTAAACTGCAGAAATCAATCAAATTTAAAATTCCATTTCTCAGCATGCAAGGCTGTAGGCAGATTTATTTTTGAATAATGTGTCACCACACCAGACTTATCACATCAAGGTATATTATGGGAATATATGTGCTTTGTAACAAACTGTCAGTGGACCAGTTTATTGGATAATGGTTCCCTCCTACTCCCAAATGAAAACTTCTTGTTATCAATAAACAAGATAGCTTGCAGATTCTTTTGGTTCAGGAAAGCAACAAATAATAATACTTCTTTTCATTTGGATTGTGTGCTAGTGAAATTGTTTCTGGACTCTTGTTTCAAACTGGACATAAGCTTTGATAACTTGAGATACAAATATTTCCCTTCCTAGGGAAACAACAATGATATATTTCCAAGTCAGGAAATCTCTGGTGTATTCTTCCATAGTTTTGATTGGAGACTGGTTCTGCATTGTGTTTAGCATTAGCCCAGTACCAAGAAAAAAGGTGCTACATTTTTAGAAGTGACACTATTTTTATTCTAATGACTTTATCAATTCTATTACTCAAGAGGTAACTAGCGATGTGTTGCTTCTTCTCAGTCCTTGTTGATGAATAACCACATCTGGCATGAGGCTCATATTGTATTTACCTCTAAAGCAAAAATTCATTATTTTTCTCTTCAACAAAACTGATTTCTCTAATGTTCTTCTTAATATTAGAATTACCAATGCATTTTAAAAGTCCTTTTGTCTTTCCATTCCATTTTGTCAGATTTATTACAAATCCATTTAATACAAATCAAATGAAAAAAAATTATGAGCGGCACAGTGGCATTGTTGCTTCACAGCATTGGAGATCTGGGTTCGATTCTTAGCTTGGGTCACTGTGTGGAGTTTGCACATTCCCCCAGTTTATGTGGGTTTCTTCTGGGTGCTCCGATTTCCTCCAAAAAATTGTGTGGTTAGGTGGATTGGCCAAGCCAAATTGCCCCTTAGTGTCAGGGTAACTAGGGTAACTAGGGTAAATGTATGGGGTTATGGGGTTAAGGCTTGGGTGGGACTGTGGTCTGTACAGACTTGATGGGCTGAATGGCCTCCTTCTGTAGGATTCTATGAACCTATGAGTAATCTTCTCATTGAGAAATTTCTCCTATTATCTGTTTCAAATTTACTTTTCACTAATTTATATTTGTATGGTCTGCTTTCACTTTAAAGTCGTATTTTATTTAAACCATTGAGCAATTTAAATTTCAATTATTTCATCTGCATTCTTAAAGGGCAGACAAGGGCCTTGTGATATCATCACTTGACTATTAATCCAGAAACTCAACTAATGTTCTGGGAACCTGGATTCGAATCCTGCCATACAAGAATTTGTATTATTATTTTAAAATATGGATTTGAGAATCTACTGATTACCATTAAATCATTGTTGACTCTCAGAAAAGTCGTTTGGTTCATTAATGTCCTTTAGGAAAGGAAATCTGCTGCCCTTGCCTGACCTGGCCTACATGTGAATTCCAGAATCGCAGCAATGTGGTTGACTCTCAACTGCCATCCAAAGGACAACTAAGAGTAGACTATAAATGTTGGTCAGCCAGCAAAACCCATGCCCCATGAATGAATAAAAGAAATACTCCTTTTGGAATTATATACAAGCTAAAGAACAAAAATGGACCATTTGGTCCAAGTGGTCCATTGTGAAGTTTATACTCTTCATCAGCCTCCTTCCACTTGACTTATCTTTTTCTCCCCTTCTACTCATATTCCTCTATTCTTCCATTCTTTTGTGAGGCCTCTTAGAAAAGTACCCGTGTTATCAGATTTGTGCTGAAAAATGGCAGCTGATAACCATTTCCAACACAAGAGAACCCAACCACATACCTTTACATTCAACTTGATCATCAAGATTGAATCCCCATCGTCGACACAATCAGAAACTTAACCTGACCAATCACATAAATACTATTATACAGGGAAAGTAAGAGGCTATGGATTCTGTGTTCAGTAACTCGCCTCCTGATTCCTTAAATCCATCCACAAGGCACAAATCAAAACTGTGACAGAATATTCTTGTTTTGGGTGTTACTTCAAGAACATTCAAGTAGCTAGACACCACCTAAGACAAAGGAGCATGCTTGACTTGTAACCCATTCATTATTCCCTCCATTGCCAGCATACTGTGGCAGTAATATGTTCCATATACAGGCTGTTCTGCTGCAACTTGTCAAGCCTCCAGACACATGATCTCTGGTACTTCAAAAAGTGGCAGTGGGATCATGGAGGCCTTGTTACTTGCAAGCACCCTTCCAAATCACTCACCATCCTGACTTGAAAATATATCACAGTTGTTTCAACGTCACTAAGGCAAAGTCCTGGAACTCCCCCTTAACACCACTATGAATGTATCTGTAGCACACAGAAGCAGTGGTTCAAGCAGGCAGCTCAATACCATATTCTCAAAGGCAGTTTGGGACGGTGATAAATACTGGCATTGCCAACATTGCTTACATCACATGAATAGATTAAAAAAAACTCTGCTTCAACCATTCATTTGATAGTTAAGTTCCACATCTCTGTAAAAGAAATTTCTCTTCAATTCTTTATTTGATCAGTTAGTAGCAGTTATATTTGTGATCCCTTGTTCTAGACTCAACGACAAGTGGAAATAATTTCTCATATCCACTATTCCTAATTTCCTGCAATTTTAAAAACTTCTACTGGTTTCCTCTTTCCCAAAGAAAAGAACTCCAGCCTTTTCAATCTTTCAGTGTGTTGGATGCTTTCAATTCCAGTAACATTATTAAAAATCAGCTTGAATTTTTACTCATTTCCAGGTACAGAATGTCAAGTGGCTGAAGGATGTAAAAGTGGGCAAGTGACGTGGACACTGTTCAGGGTGCCTACCTACCCATAGGGGAAGGGTCTGGAGGTTCTCCAACTGTGGTCAATTGAGGGCTTTAAAGTGGTCAATTAAAGGTGGCACAAAGAACGAAGAACAACACGGTACGGGAAGCAGGCCCTTCGGCCCAACGAGCCTGCGCCACCATTTTAACAGCGTGAATTCCCTCTTCCACCCATAACCCTTGTCTATGCTTATGGAAATCCACATTGGAAACCAGATTGAGAAAGACAATTTAGGGACAATTTGTTACACTAATCAGCCTAACAGCACATCTTTGGGATGTGGGAGGAAACCAGAACACTTGGAGAAAACCCACTCAAGCACAGAGAGAATGCGCAAACTCCCACAGATACTGGCCCAAATCCATGTATCTGCCCAGCAAACAGTGATAGTCATTGAGCTGTCATGTTTCCCATCAGCTGGTCCAGTTTAAGCATATACTAACAATGTGAAGCACTAAGCTGTTCTCAAAACACCAAGAGCAGCCCTTGCACGACCCACTGTGTGTATGCCCCTTGTTGGACAACAAGGCTGACAGTGGTTAGCACTGCTGCCTCACAGTGCCAGGGACCTGGATTCGATTCCTGGCTTGGGTCACTGTCTGCACATTCTCCCCATGTCAGTGTGAGTTTCCTCTGGTTTGCTCTCACAGCTGGTTAGGTGCATTGGCCATGCTAAATTCTCCCTCAGTGTAACTGAACAGGTGCTGGAGTGAGGCAATTAGGGAATTTTTACAGTAATTTTATTGCAGTGTTCATGTAACCCTACTTGTGACACTAATAACTAAACTTTTAAAATAAATAATGGTCACTTAGGCCCTCTTTTTGCCTCCAATGCAATTTTTTTCACAATGCGTGGAGGCCTATGCCAAGGGTGAAGTGCGGCTATTTTCACTGCTCAGGCTGGTGGTGGAAATGAGGGGAAGGTAGGTCCTTCTCCTCCAAGGCCTAACCTAACTAACCCTCTCACACATTTCCCTTCCCCCACTGATTTATCCACCCGACTTCCTATTCCCCTGCCATCCTTGCTGCAGGTTTCTAGCCTAACCCTAGCAATAGCTCCCCATGCACCTCCCCAACCCCTTACCCCACTCCCTCACCCCCGCCTCGCTTATCTTGGTGTCCAGCTGAAACAACTCTCTTCTTTGGGGATTGCAATCTCAACAGTTGCGACTGTTCCTAGTGGCATTTCTGGTTAACAGATATCTGTAGGCTATTTGATTATCCAGCAGCACTCAAAGGCTGAATGCTCTTCCCCAGAAGTCATTTCATGTGCAAATTAATAGCTGACTGTCTGTTAAATTGTTGCAGGGTAAGTCACCAGAGCAAGAATGGGCTCACTCCTGACATTTACACTGGGAAGAGAAGAGGCTGGGACCCCAGACAAGCATCAAATCCAAACTTTTTTTTCTGCCCTTTCCCTGTGTTTATTATCAATTGTATGGAGATGAAAACTACACATAATGCTCCAAGTGACTGAAATTCTATATGAGTTTAACATTACCTTACTGTGTTTGCATTCTATTCCTCCAGAAATTAACTTCATTTTGCACTCTATTACCTTATTACCTGTATTGCTACTTTTGCTATTCTGCATATGTATATTCTCAGATCTCTTTGCTTTTTCACCCCATTTAGTACCTTACTTTCTTGTGGCCCCAGAAATTTGAAATAATCACACCATTTTACACAGAGACAGCTGATTGCATCAAATATACTTTTCATATCTCACCGTGTGCTGTGGAACAAAACATAATTGCTTTGATACACAGTATGTAGTGCAGTAATGAGTGATATGGCATTCTGGATATATATGTATACAAAACAATGTAGTTCCTGAACTTTCAAGCAATTTAACAATATAACACTTTCCAAAAAGTAAGTAGCTTTATTTTTGCCATAAAAATGACCCATTCCTCCTTTTGATATATTGGATTTTATTTGCTATTGATCTAACCATTCTGCAAGCCATGTATGTCTCTCGACATTGTGATATAGGTCATTAGATTTTTAGTGATACCTTCAATTTGGCATTAACTATAAATGTCAACATGTCTAAATCATTTACAAATATAGCAAACAGCAGGAACCTCAGCAGAAATTCCTTCAAGACGCTACTTCACACTCTCCATGAGTCTGAAAGCCTTTGCACTCGAGGGGGGAGGTTTACAGAGGCTATGATTGAGGTGCCCTTTAAAGATGGCACCCCAATCTCAGTGCAGCTGGGATTGCCTGCATGATTAGACCTCATCCCTGTATGACGGTATGAAACATGCCCGCTTGATTATTTTTGCCAGAGTATCTTAAGCTCTGGAGAGAAGCACGCTATTTTTCACACTGGAAACAATTCTCTACCATTTTTTGGTAAGATTTCGCCCTCTGTTTATGGGGATGGCAGCACGTGCTCAAAATCCAGAAAGTGCAATACATGCCAGTGAGTTTCTGAGTTCCTATCTTCCAGGCCACTCTCTGGCAGAGTGGTGTGAAACATGCCAAGGAACGTGGAAAGCTCATTTTAATACATTAATATGCCATTAACTAGCACTCCCTCCAGGAACACCTCACTCACACTCACCGGATATTCAGCGGATGCTGGTGTGACAACACACCAGTGCCATTTACAACAGGTTTACATGAACCTGGTACCTTCATCTCTGAGGAGGAATTCAGAGATGACTGCTCAGGCAGCCACACCCTCCATAGTCTGCATAGTTCAGGGGGCACTGGAGAGATAAATTGAACTCAGTCAGGGGTGAGAGTGCCAGATTTACCATTTTGGGGAGGGGGCAGGAGGGGTCACTTGCAGACCTTAACTTTCCTTCATGCTTTAAAGCGGTTGTGAAGGTTGGTATGCAGATAGCACTTCCCGCGTCCTCCTTCCTGGGTTTCAGTCCATATTGTAGCTGAGAGAGTGTCCTTCCTTAGTGGGGGCTACCAAGACGGTTGGAGGGACACAGAACTGTCATACTCACACTCCACAAAGATGATATGCCAGGGGAGTGCAGTGGTTACTCCAAGCCCAATGGCATGAACAAACAAGGTGGAGGTTCTGAGGATGAGTGAAGTGAGATTTATTGCCAAATATTTAAAAAAAAATAGTGACCTATCTACACTGGTGTCTATATTCACTCACGCCCATGAAATTCTTACAGTTTCCTGATCTTCCTGACCCTCCCACTATGTCTATGTGTAACTCCAGGATCAACAGCTAAAGGTTGAGATGACCATCTGCTGACTTCCATACCTTTGGACTGAGGTGACTTTGATGGGCATCTCCTGGGTGAGGGGACCTTGATGGCCCAGGCTTACTCTCAGGCTGCTGCCCTCCTTGGTGTCAGGGGCCGGAGATGTGTCACTCACTAGAGGGGGGTGTCAGATGGGCTGGAAATGTCTATGCTCCCCTGGCTGGAAAGTATTGCTGATCCTCTTCCCTGAGACTTCCTGAGGGCTCCTGTCCTCCTCCATGGGATGCAGGAGCAACTGGAGTGAGATCCAGAAACCCCACTATCCTCAGACGTTGACCCTTGTCTGCATCTTGCAATTGAAGACCTGCATCGTGGTGCGTTCACCTCCTGCCATGGAGTGCTGGGGAGCTGTTTGTGTGGAGTTCCCCAGTGCTTACAGCAGTTAAATAATTGAAGGTGGATGAATCAGATGGAACATTCCACAAGTGCAGCATAATATTCATGCGTATAAAAATTACTGCTAATGAGGCATAAGATTTGGCCTGAAATCATGCCGGTGCCATTGGTGGGAAAGCTTCTGTTTTTTGCGCTGGAATATTCTGTCATTTTTTTGGTAAGATTTCACCCATAGAATTTTATAGCACAGAAGGAGGCCCCTCCAGCCATCAGGTCTGCATTGGCTATCTATTCTAACCCTATTTTCCAGCTTTGTGTACTATGATATCTCAAATGATCATCTAAACGTTTCTTAAATATTGTGAAGGATGTTACTTAACTCCTACCCTCTGCTTCTTATTTTGTACTTCAATTCATTTTGCTACATGGCCCCTGCCTCCAGATACCCTGACCATAAGTCAGTTATTGGTACTTCATTGAAGGCCTTCTGAAATCCAAGTAATACCAAATCTATTGCATTGTTCTTTACCTACTCTTTCTGTGAATTCTTCAAAGAATTCAATAACATTTGTTAAACATGACTTATTAAATTCCATGATGGCATCTTTTATAATATTTTTCTATTGCTAGATGTTTTGTTACCTAATCTTTTAACAATTATTTGTATGTCTTTCATGCCACTGAAGAATCACCGCCCTTCTCCAACCTCCTTGTCACTGCATTATTACACATTTGTATCAGTGACTTTGTTGAAAAAAACAATCATTTTACTAAAAGTACCACCTGTTCTATGTTTTCATGTGTCTTCAGGATCAATCTTCCTCTTAAGGCTTTGAAGTATAAGTAATTTGTATAGATTCTATTTTGAACATGTATATTAAGATTTATCAAGAGGATTAAAGTCATTCAAATAACAACAGTAATGAAAATACTTATTATGCGTTAAAAGTTGCATTAAAACTGAAACCTACGCAGTTCATTTTCAAGCTTTATCAGGAAATCAAACAGATCTTAATATATGAAATCACATGGAAACAAAAGGCCCAGTTTTACCATCAAGTTGGGTCCATTTTTTGGACATGAAAACTTGGTAAAGTTGGGTGTGAGGTGAGTAGCACTATCTGTGTCCATGCCGTACCAGTTCTCCCTTCACCAACAGCCAACAATGGCTGTTGTCGGGACCATGCCCAAAATAGGCGTAAAGTTAATTTAAATGCATCTGCTTGCATTTAAATTGACTTAATGGGCTGCATATCCAAACTTACCAGCATTTTCCCCTTTACCACTGCATTCACCCGTCCGCATTCGATGCGAAACAGACATGGCCCTCAAAGGTCTGATTCGGGCGCTCCAGCTTCTGAGGTGATAAGTTCAGAGTTTCCAGCGGCTCTCTAACTCAGATTGGTGGTGTGGAGGGGGTAAGGGAGACAGCTCAGATGGCTCTGTGATGGAGAGAGGACAGGGAGGGTCCATTGCCACTCTGCGTGTGATCGGTGGAGGGGAACGGGGGGCAGGGGCTGTGATTGGTCTGGGTAGCAGGAGGGGGGGTGATAAGAGGCTCAGTAATGTTGTGGGGGTGATGAAATGTCAGTGGGGGCCAAGGGGAGGTTGGAAACAATGTGGAAGGGAACGTTTTCTGTTTTCTTTGTTGCACACTCACAGTTGAAGGCTCCGATTGGAACTGCAGCATTTCAGACACGATAAGTCCTGTCCATGGGCTTCTGCAGTGCGATTCAGAAGTGCTTTCTTCAGACAGAGTGTGCATGGGGGCGTCTGAGGACTGGTCTAAAAGTTGGAACTGAAACACCCCCAGTTTCAAGTCTGTCCAGCACTTAGAATCAAAATGGTAAATTAGGGCCCAAAGTGTAGATTGTGTTTTTCAATTTAACATAAGCACTTGAATTTCCAATAGAGCCCTAGCAACGTAACACTAATGTGCTGCAGGCCTCTGAATGCATTACAGCCATCCAAATCCATGTCCATCTTTCCTGTAAATCCAAACATTGAATCAGATATCCATCCTGGCACAGCACTGAAATTACCCTCGTCAAAGTCACAATTAACATCCAATGTAACAGTCCATGCCAGGCTAGCTCTTCTCATTCTTTTGGCCTGTCTTCACAATCAGGTATATTTGACCAAACAATCCTCCTCCATCGTCTCTCCTCCATAGTTCAGATAGGTGAGATTGCATTCCCTTGGCTGCATCCTTTCAGCAATGGCTTCTCTTCCCTCTTGGCTGTATGGCAACACAGTGGTTAGCCTCACAGCGCCAGGGACCCAGGTTCGATTCCCAGCTTGGGTTACTATCCGTGCAGAGTTTGCACATTCTTCCTGTGTCTGTGTGAGTTTCCTCTGGATCTCTAGCTTCCTCTTAGTCCGAGTGTTAGGTTGACTTTCCATACTAAATTGTCCCTTTGTGTCATGATGTTAATAGGGTAAATAAGTGGGGTTATGGGAATAGAGATTGGGTGGGATTATGGTCAATGCAGACTCGATGGCCAAAAGGCCCCCTTCTGCAGTGTAGGGATTCTATGATTTTCCAACACCTCTGGAGTTTCTCAATGATTTATCCTCCTATTTCTCACTTCCAAACTGCTCTTTGGTGACAACATCCACAAACAGTTGACCTTTCCTTACACCTTAGCTATGACGATAACATTACATTTCCTTTCCTTCTCTATGAAGGGTATGCTTTGTCTGTGTAGCATGCAAGGAACAGTACTTTTCACTATATACTGATACATGTGACATTAATAAATAAAATCAAATCAAGATCCGGGCCTTTATGTACGCTAATGACACACAGCAGAACCTCACAGCAAACTCTTTCAATTTGTCACATTGTTTTTCTGGGAATTCCTCCAACCAAATGTTAAGGAGATCAAGGACATTGAACAGGATTTTCTGGCAGGCATCATAAATGCAGTGTCAGGTCCACATGATGGTCCTGAGTGTGCCCATGTCATCAATGTGGCCATTGGAACAATCTTCCAGGGCTCAGTCTTATTATTGCCTTCCTACTGATTACAGGTGGGCTACTTCCCAAAACTAGAGACAAAATAGGGGGCCCACAGCAAGGGACAGTCAGCAGCCCCCAGAAATGGGTGAGTCTGAGGCAACACGACAAATTGTAAAGATGCCAATGTGGACATCTTTGGATTGCCTCCAAAGAGGGTAGCAAGTAAAAAAACTTGAAATTTGGGAGATTAGCAGGGGCTATAGGAATAGGGCCCAGGTGGGATTGTGGTTGGTACAGGCTTGATGGGCCGAATGGTCTCCTTCTGGGCTGGAGGGATTTGAAGATTCTATGATTCTACAAAGCCAGTAGGGCCAATGGGTTGGAGGGGGAATCATCTGCAGGATTGGTTTTGGATGTGGTTGTGGTCTTTTACCTTTACAGCTTTGCCATTGAGACATGGTGACAATGGCTCTGCTACCTGTTGCAGGGAGGCAATTTCCAGTGAACTAATAGTTTCACAGTCAGATCATTGAACAAGGCCATTTGAATTGCCCTAATCGACTGCCTACTCACATGAATCGGTAGGCAACTCTCTACCTCTGGCAAACTGGTTTGGAGGTGGGGATGTGTTTGGGAGCTATCCCAAAGTAGTTTTCCCCTATTTTACTCCATCCCTCACTGCTTCCAACCCTGTCTCCACAGGACCAGGAAAAGTTAGCCAATTGTCTTCAGTTACCCCAATAAAATCTGTCTTCGTTTACTGATTTGATTGTTCTCCCCGATCAACGCTGAGTCAGACCCTTTGCAAACTTGGTCTTGTGTTTGAGACAGAGATGAGGATGCCACCGATTTCCTCACCCTGACTGCACTACTGCCTCAGCTCCTTGCTGAAACCCTCAAAGCTGCTTTTGTTTTCTTTAAATTGGAGTATTCCAATGCTTTTCTGGCTGCTGTGCCCACCTTCCACCCTACATAAACTGGAGCTGATTCAAAATCCTGATGCCTGTATCCTAATTTACACCAAATCCAGTTGCCCACCATCCCTGTGATCCACATTCACTTCCAGAGCTGTGATGTAGTATTGGTTTTAAAATTATAACTTTTGTTTTCAGGCTTCCCCCCATGGTCTGAACTCTCTGTATTTCTGTAAATTCCTTCAAACCTACAATCCTCTGACATCTCTGCCCTCCTTCTCTTGCACATATCCAATTACAATTGATCCAACAGTGAATACCGTGGTTGGAACCTTACCACTGTTCACACTAGTGGGATTTTCCTATCCTGCCACAGTGAACGTAGACTTGGCTGGCTGCTAAATTCTCCAACTTCGCTGTAGCGGGAGCTTGGTGTGAACAGCAGGTAAGATCGTACCCTGTGGCTTCAGCTGCTTTGTCAGCCAAACTGCAGAATCTCCCAAAACATTTCTGCTTTGTTACCCCTTAAAACTTACACATGGGTGAAGCTTTTAATCACCTCTCCTAATGTCTCTTCACTTGCCAAATTTTATTTGTGAATCCCTTGTGATTCTTTACTATGTTGAAGGTACTATAGAAAGTTAAGTTGTTGTTGCTGTTGTTGGTTCTTTAGTTCCTAGAATTAGTTTTTTTAATAGTTTTTTTTCTAAATGGATATCTGTTATCTGCTTCCTCATTAATTTCTTTGATTATTCACAGGTCAATTACATCTGGACCTGTGAATTTGACATCCTTGAGTTTGGTTTCTTTGTCTAGTGAGTCCTTGCTTTCCAATTAACTGTTATAACATCCCTCAACTTCCTCCCTTCTGTTCATTTCCTCTTTCAAGTGAAAGTGAAAGCTAAGGTGTATATTTAGATTTCCTACCTTTTCGAAGTTTATGTTGCTATCCCTTCATTGTCCTATCCCTGTCTTCATTTTCCTTTTGCTACTCATGTGCATTCAGAAAACATTGTGCAGAATTTTCCAGCCACTCACACTGGTGGGATTTTCGGGTCCCACTGCAGTGAACGGAGGTTTGGATGAGCGGCAAATTCTCCCTCTTCAGCGGCGGGACGTGAAAGGCCGGAAAACTCCAGCCATTACACTCGTTGATATTCTCATTTTGCATTTCCTCCTTGTCTTCTTTGTAATCTTTCGTCTACACTGACCACCTTCTCTTTTGTCACCCTTTCCTTTATTATTTAAGCTTCCTTTTTTAATTTTGCTTTTGTTCATTTTAATTTCACACTAATACATGTGTCATTTTTCACGATATTGGACCATTTTGCTACATAAAAGATTTGAAAATAGAGGGCTGAATTTTAACATCCTTACGGTGACAGGCTGGGAGGCAGAAAGGCTGGAGAAATGGCATGGAAGAGGTTTGGGAAGAGTGCTCTATGTGTTCCCAGTTTCATGTTATTTTTGCAGCAGTGGGAAAGGTAACAGATGATCTGCCTATCTGCAGCCCATCTGAACCACTTAGGTGGCAATTTAAGGGGCACTTACCCTCCCTGTATGCATTTTGCCTGCGCAGAGACCCACTGCCACACGGGAAGACCGCCCAATGAAACCTTACAGCTTCCCAGTTTGCTCCAAAGAGCGTCCTTCCTTTTTGGGCCCCTGTGAGCCAACTAAAGGTGCCCAGTGGCAATGCTTGTCCCCATGACAATGGCGCCACTTGTCCCTCATGAATGCCCCCACAACTCCAATTGTCAGGGCCTGCCTAACAGACTTCTATGTCCCTCAAGAATATTAGTGCCTCCTTGATGGTCCCTCAGCCATTAAAGTGCCCACTTCCTATAGCTGTAGCTACATCTTCAGCAACAGCTGCTACTAGCAGTGGTGCTGCTGAGGCTTTGAGTTGCCAGTCCTCTGAGTAGGCCAGCAGATCTGAAGGGATAGGCCACCATCCTTAGTTCGGATGGCAACTATTTTGGCAGCCATTTAATTGACAACCTGACAGGAAGATGCTGCTCTAGGTCCCACCATCCGTCTAAGCTGGATCGCCTCTTGCTTTCAACATTGGGGTGGGACCTTTGCCATTGTTGAAAAATTCTGGCCACCAAATGTTACTATTAATATTTCTTTTCAGCAAAGCATGTTGCCGCAAGTTTACAAAAAAAACACATAGATGAAAGTTGGTTGGATGAAAGTTGTTTTCTTCAAAAAAATTAACTAAAAGCAATTCTTTGGTTTGTCTGGATAATTTAAGGGCACTTCATGTTACAAAGAATCTCTTTGATCTCTGTGAAGAAGGAGATAAAGATATAATGAAAACAAGCCTTTTGAAATAAGAATATTCCTTATTGAATGTCATTTAGTATTATCTATGTATACTTTTCTCTTTAATGCAAGTTTTTTCTTGCTAGAGATGGCATGGTGGCACAGTGGTTATCACTGCTACCTCATAGCGACAAGGGCCTGGGTTCATCTCTGCCTCAGGTCACTGTCTGTGTGGAATTTGCACATTCTGCCCATGTCTGCGTGGGTTTCCTCCGGGTGCTCCAGTTTCCTCCCACAGTCCAAAGATGCACGAGTTAGATTGATTGGCTATGTCATATTGTTCCTTGTCAGGAGAAAAACACCAAGATAAGGCCTTGGTTGGATTGTTGTTGGTGCAGGCTCAGTGGGCTAAATGGCCTCCTTTTGCCCTGTAGGTATTTTATGATTCTAAGATGACCAGACCTGAATGCATTGCTCAATGAGGATTCTGACTAGTGTATTGGAAACCTCAACATAAACTCTGAAGATGCTGCCACATTGTTCTGCCTATATACCCCAACCTTCGATGAGCATTTCAATTACTTTTGCCATTTGTCTACACACTAAAAACGTCTTCCTGTAGTAATGTAATTTTATTCTTGTATATTTATGATTGGACCAATTTGGTTAAACAATGCATACTGCTGAACATTTAACACAATTGACTCTTATTCAATATTTTCTACTCAGTTCATAATAGATCTTCTGTAAATCTACTAATCTGTTTTCTGTCCGGGTTCCTATGAGATTTGCACTCTAATTAGAAAAAGAAATCATGTGGTAGTTAGTCACATTCACCTCTCAGTTCTTTACAATCAAAAGAATGTATTACTGGAAATATTGTGTTATGCACTCAAGCATTTCCACAATCTACACCTTAACATTTTGTGGTAATGGACATTGTGATTTGGCAGCCTCTGGAGTATTCAAGAGCCAGAGAACTGGCAGCTGAAGCATGTGGTGATATTCTAACTAATATAAATGGCACAAAAGCGCCATCAAGACATTTCTGTTTTTATTCTGAGCCAATTAGAAACAGAAAAACTAGAAGCAGGAGGAGGCCATTCAGCCCTTTGAGCTTGCTCTGCCATTTGATCACGGCTGATCGTCAAGTTCAATATCCAGATCCCTTAATCCACTTACATCCCTTGATTCCTTTAACCCCAATGGCTGTATCTAATATTTTTCTTGAAGTGCAGTGAATTCTGCTGATTCACCACTCTCAGGGTGAAGAAATTTCTCCTCACCTCAGTCCATAAGTTTACTTTGGCACAGCACTGACCAAAATTTACAGAGGAGATGTCAAGGGTAAGTTTTTCATTCAGAGAATGGTGGGTGAGTGGAATCGGCTGCCATCAGTGGTGGTGGAGGTGAACTCCTTGGGTTCTTTTAAGAGATTTCTGGATGAATACGTGGGATTTAATGGGATTGAGGGTTGTAGATAGGCCTAGAAGGTAGGGATATGATCAGCGTAACTTGTGGGCCAAAGGGCCTGTTTATGCTGAAATTTTCTATGTTCTAAAAGTCATCCTTAGAGGTTACATTCGTTTCTCAGGCTGAAGGGTCTGCAAAGGAGAGCCAATAACCACCTTGAAGTGACTTCAGAGTTGATTACAATTAAAATTACAATGGCTCAGATTGGTGGAATGGAGCAGGAGGGGTGAAGGAGAGATAATTTCATTATTATTTAACTGCCCATTCCTTTTCCTCCCCCCACCTCCCTCTCCCACACCCCCCTCTCCTCCTCCTCCCCCTCACCACCCACCCCCTCAAACACCACCATCACAGTGCCCGGCTTGCATCTGGCAGGGCGAGTTAAAATTAGGATCACAGTGGCAGTCACAGACTGACCATCTTAATACAGTTAAAATTCTAAATTGCCAGGCATCTGAGGTCCACTTTCAAGGGAACACAAGCGTAATCTCTTCTGACGCCAAATGATTTTCACAAAATGTGCCCAGTTCTTGATTTCCCTCATCGATCCTGTTATTAAATAAATCCATGCTGAACAACAGAATAAACCCTGACATTCTACACTGAATAGAAAAACAACAAACTGTGTCCTCAGAGAAAGTAGATTCTTTGGTGAGGTCATTGTCGAATGGATTGCCAATAATTAACCTTTATTATTTATGTTAATTGTTGCTGGGTATTTCAGAATTTTTATGCCTTTATGAAATTAGAAAACAGAAATCAGGAAGCCAGTCAGAAATTAATATAATTAGTTGCACAAGAGAAAACTAAAGTAAGACATAGCCTGGGGTCTATCAGAGGTGGTGGGATTTCAGGGACCCCCAGTAATGAATGTAATTTTTAAATAGCCGCACAGCTAATTGTGAATCTGGTCGAGTTGCTGGAAGATTTTTTTTTTGCCTTCAGTTTCTTTTAGCCAGTCAAAGTCACAAGCTTCTGCCCTGGTGAATGACATCTGATATACGTTATTACACTAAAATAATATACACAAAAGTGTAAGTTACTTAAATCTCAGCCTCTCTGTGCTGGCCTCTCAGGCACCCCGTGCTGCAAAGGCAGGAATAAGCTGTTCCATTTCAGTGCTCGATACTTCGAGCCAAATCGCAAGGCTGAAGAACGCGGACTGCCAAAAACAACAACTCACGACCTCCCCTGAACCCAAACTTAAGAACTAAGGCAGCATCCAATGACAGCCTGAACCTCTTCCTCTGTCTGAGCCATTGTTACCTTATTCTGCCTCAACCATAATTAACTCACTGATTCATCTGCAAGACACCGTAGCAGACACACCAGAATGCACACCCAGCCCACTGCAATGCATTCTGCGCTTTGTTGTGGGAACTCAGATTTGTTTTGTGTATGGATTCTTTCCTGAATGAGGCACGCTCTCCAAAGTGTGCAACTCACAGTCGGTTTTGCTGCTTTGCGCTACAATAATCAGAAAGCTCCAAACTGTTTTTGCGTTGGTAAAACACAGGGTTCCAAAGTTCATCGGCACAAAATAATTCTTCAAAAAGCAGCCCGACTTTGAGAACAGCCATTGGTTTCCGATACTGGACAACTGACAGAATTTGCTAATGATTTTAAGGTGGTTGGAAGGGCGAACCCTACTTCACGTCCTTTGTGCCTTCTCCAGCGCAAAAAAAACATAGTCTTGATATTCTCATCATTTCACACATCACTGACAGGTTAAACAAAGGCATGCATTTGACAGGACCCTCTGAGAGTCATTCACTGGTGGTGGGTTTTAATATTGCTGCCAATTTCCGCATGGGATCAAACCATATTATTAACATACTTTTTGAGGCAGATGAAGTTAATTGTCTAATTGAGAGTTGGCTAACGGTGTTGGGGGAAGGGCGTACAAGGGAGAAAAATGGTTTACATTTTTGAGTTCCTTTCTGGTTTTATACATTCATAATGGATTAGCTGGAAAGTCCTCTCTCTTTAAACTGAAACGGGGAAGTTACTCCAAGTGTCGGAATCAGCAAAGTTTTCATGCACTTTTTTGCACTTGTGTTAAACTCGGATGCTTTATTCTCACAGGATTAAATTAATGACAAAAAGTTGTATAGAACATAAGTATTTTGTAACAACAGAATTGTTGTAAAAATCGGGCTAATTGTCCCTTTTCAGGTGAGAGATTAGCAGCACAATCACAAACAATATCCTTTGACACTTTGATTCGGGTTGTATTAGAGCTTTGAGACGGATACACCCCTAATTGCTGAGATTGAAAGATGGGGAGTTTTACAATACCTTACTAACATATTTGAAAGCAACTGGGCACAAAAAAATCAAATGGGTGGCCAGTCCATCTCTTTTCCATTCATGTCTTGAGGTGTCCCCCTCATTACAATGGGAAGGTAAGGTGTCAGGCAGCCAATCTGCCCCTAGGCCTGTTGAAGCTAATTCATTTCAAGTTAAGGACCTAATTTCACCTCTGCCACATTAATATGTGCAGCCGGGGAAGGCAGAACACTAGGTACACTGTCTCAAGCAAAAGGTGGGAGGGACGGACGTATGACCCTCGGGAGAGGTCCTTATGCTTTCAAGATGGTACCCACCTTTGTGCATTTCCCCAGCTTCTGAAATTTGACTCCTCCCCCAACTTGGCTCAGGTGTCTGACCAAGATCCCCCGTCTGACCTAATTCAGGTGTTCATTTGTCTTCTTCTGCGGAATCCTGGTAGATGCAGCAGAATTGCTGGGCAGACAGACTGGCTGTCAGCTCTTGAGGGTGGAAATTATTGTTCCTGAGAGGTGGGTAGTCCCACTCTCAGTTTGTTAAAACTTCCCCCAGTGTTGCCTCTGCCATGTTAATATTGGTGGATTCAGGATTGACTTTTCTAATGGGTTCTGAGGGAAGGGAAGATGAGGGATACATTCCCTTCCCCCCACATAAAATTCATCCCATGGAGTTGTGTGATGGATGAACACAGATTTGGGAAACCAGTTTATTCTCAAAGACTGTGGAGAGGAGAGGGCAGTGGAAATAAGATGGTTGGCTGCAAGGACAATAAAGTGGAGAGTGAGTTTCAAGAGAAGGGGATAATGACAGTGGATTTGAAAGGAAGAGAGACAGGAGCCGAATAAAAGAACATTACAGTGTCACAGGGGGCCAGGAAGGACAGTTAGATGGTTGATAGATTAATGGGAATACTTTCAAAGGAGCAGGATTTTACCTTTGTTCTGCAGGATGATCGTGGAATAGCTGGTGGTATTGGCAGAGGAGATTCAGGTTCATCAATGCTTTATGCCTTCCGTCCAGAACTGGTGGTGAATGACTATTTGAGTTATGCACCAGATAAATTCAAGCAGGTACCTCTTGGACAGAAAGGAGTTTAGATGAGGGTCGTACCAGTGGGAATCTTTCCTGTTTTTGCAGAAGAAAAAAGTAAAGATTTTACAATGGACTAAGATGGATGTGAGCAAATAGTTAAACAGATCAGCAGCCGCTGAAGCGTGGATCAAAGGTTAGGTATTTGGATGACTGGAAGTACAGTTGTAAATGAATTGAGGGACAGTTTTTGCTGGGATAGATACGAAAGTCAGGGAAGTTTGAAAGAGGCAGGGAATATAAGTGGTGAAGGATTTAAAGAAGGAATTGGCCAAAGATGGCCATGTCTTATGAGAGTACAGAGGCCAAATGCATTAGCAAGATCAAACATTGGCTGTGAATTAGAGCAGCAGGATTTATATGAAGGGAAATTTGTGCCAATTAACCACTGTATCAGATATTGAATTGGAGACAGGCTAGGATTTATAATGGGACTTAGAGTATTTAAATAATGCATTCTATTTACTCAGCAAATAGTCTCTTGGAACTAGAGAATGCATGGTTGAAATGACTAACTTCTCCCAATAAAGGCAGAATTATTTCTCCAGTTTAATATGGTGAGAGGAGGATAAATGTTATCTAAAGTATGCAGATAAAATCAATCCTACTCACTTACAGCAGTGTGGCTTCTATCTGTGATTGATAGGTGAATTCCCAAACTGCTTTCACTCTGTCAGGGATAGTGGTGTCACTATGTGCAGCCCAGTTTTAGAGAAGACAGTGAAATCAGAGAGAGCAAGAAAATGAAAATTATTAGGTCTGGGCTGTTCCTTGGTGCGGAGATTGAGGAAGGGAAGGAGAATGGATATCTCTGTGGTAACCTTGGGGAGGAGCATCTAAGGGCAGTGGAAAATGATGATAGGATGTAAAGGCGACTATTTTTCAGCTGACCAATGGATGGTGGCACAAGGTTGAGCAAATGGAAATTACTGATTGGCATCAAGGGGACACTCACTGGCAAACAGGTAAGTCATGGAGATGGTGTTTTTTTTAAAGTTTATTAGTGTCACAAGTAGGCTTATATTAACAATGAAATGAAGTTAGTTGCCACACTTCTGCACTTATTTGGGTACACTGAGGGAAAATTTAGTATAGCCGATGTACTTAGCCAACACATCTTTTGGACTGTGGGAGAAAACCGGAGGAAGCTCACGCAGACAGGGGAAGAATGTGCAGACTCCACACAGACAGTGACCCAGAACCCTGACACTGTGAGACAGTCGTGCTAATCATTATGCCACCATGCCATGGATGGTATTGAAAGAAAGAAAGATTGGAGAAGAGAGGGCCACAGTATTCCTTGAGGGAGACTAATGTTTTTTTTAATTCATGCATGGGAAGTGGGTATTATTAACTAAATCTGCATTATTGTCCATTCCTAATTGCCCCTGTTCAGAGGCCAATTAAGAATCAACCACATTGCTGTGAGTCTGACATCACATGTAGGCCAGACCGGGTAAGTGTAATAACTGCAAGGTAACGACAATCAACTAGGCAGATAAACTAACAAGAGGTTTATTGGGGAAATATACATAGCTCAGACATAAGAATGCTTCTGAACACCATGCCTCCTGGACCCAAAAGCTCAAACTAGATCTGCACTCTCTGCCATGATGGGTTATGTGACTCCAATAAACTTGCTGCTTAAAGAGGTATACTACCACGTCCCTCCCTCTTTAAGTTCCTTATTAACATTTTACAACAGCAACATAACTATTGACAACATGATATAGCAAGGAGGAAATTCTGTACAGTCTCTGACTAAGTCAGTTAGTCAGGTAACTTCTTGATTTTTTTTTGAGAGCATTGTGATCCTTGAACAGGTGTTTCATCTGTCAAGATAATTTTGTCATGAACACATTGGATGGTTTTTGATTTGAGAAGGTGCACTTGTGCAGATAACCTCTCCAGTCACTAGTGAAATATCATCTACTGGACTACATCTGCAGGAAGTGCATCCAATTACAGCTCCTTACAGACCGCATGGAAAGGTTGGAGCAGCAGTTGGATGCACTTAGGAGCATGAAGGTGACAGAAAACATCATAGATAGGAGATTTAGAGACATGGTCACACCCAAGTTGTAGGCAGATAGATTGGTGACTGCTGGAAGGGGCAGCAATCAATGTAGGAATTCCTTGAGGTCATCCCCTTCTCTAACAAGTATACCGTTTTGGATACTGTTGAGGGTGGATGGCCGATCAGGGGATAACAGCAGCAGCAGCCAAAGCAATGGCACTACGGCTGACTCTGTTGTTAAGCAGGGAGAGACAAAGAGCAATAGTTATAGGTGACTCTATAGTTAGGAGTGCAGATAGGCATTTCTGTGAATGTGAAAGAGACTGAAGGATGGTAAGTTGCCTCCCTGGTGCCAGTGTGCAGAATGTCTCTGAACGGGCAGAAAGCATTCTGAAGAGGTGAACAGCCAGAGGTCGTGGTACATATTGGTACTAAGAACATAGGTAGGAAGTGTGATGAGGTCCTGCAGCAGCACTTTAGGAGTTAGGCAGAGAGTTAAAAAGCAGGACCTCTAGGCTTATAATCTCAGCATTACTCCCTATGCCACGTACTAGTGGGGCTAAGAATAGGAAGATAGTGGAAGCAGATATGATAGTGAGTTTTAAGGAGCATCTGGATAAACAAGTGAATAGGATGGGAATAGAGGGATATAGTCCCTGGAAGAGTAGGGGGTTTTAGTTGAGTTGGGCAGCATGGTCAGTGCAGTCTTGGAGGACTGAAAGGCCTGTTCCTGTGCTGTAATTTTCTTTGATCTATCACCTGAGCCTTCCATTGGATTGTCAGACCAGTTCCTTTATAATTGCTGGAGTAACACTGACATATGTGGCAGAGACGGACTGCTCAACTGTTATTGGCTCTCTGCTCCTTAGATTGTCCAAATGCTGCTTTACTTTCTTCACTTGTACATCAACAGTGTATCACGCTGCATCTGTCTTTGACATAATCTTTCCAGAGACCCAATCTGGACCAGCATTGAAGTTTCTTACGTGCACCAAATCAATTACCTCAAAATGCCTTTCATTCATTGTGGTATCATGATATTTCTTCTGCACCTGGACTAGCTGTATCAAATCAAACTAGTAGAACGTCTTCAGTAATAATGAAAGCAATTTTCAGGACATCTTAAGGAAATACAAAGAATAAGTTCAAAATGAACTGGGTAAGATACAAGGTGTCAAGGCAAAAATCTACATTGATCCTGAATCAATGCCCAAGTTCTGCTTGGCTCAACCAGTACCGTATACTTTATACCAAGAAGTCAATTCTGAACTCAAATGGCTGAGCACTTAGGAATGATTAAGCCGGTGCAGTTTTTAGAGTGGGCTTACTCCCACTGTACTCATAGTTAGGCTGAATGGCACTGTCAGAATCTGGGGTGGTTATAAAATGACAATTAAGTTGCCAAATTGGATTACCCAATACCTAGAATTAAAGACCTCTCTGCCAAATTAGCTGGAGATTTGACTAATGTGAAACATGGCATAAGCCATGCTTATCAGCAGTTGGAGCTGACCAAAGAATTGAGGAACTTTGTGATGATCGACACCTACAAAGGCTTATTCCAATATAGCCGGCTGCCACTCAGAGTACTTTCAACATGCATGATATTCCAGTGCACAATGGAAAGCATGTTGCAAGATTTGCCCAAAATATTTAGACAAAGTCTATATAGATAAAGAAGAATGATTTCCATTTACCTTAAGAACCACTTCACCCTCTTGACAGCTCTTGGCCTACCCTGCACAGATCAGAGGTAAAATCCAATCAGGGTCTCACTTGACATGATTTAACATTTACCTAATATGAAGAGGTTGTTGGTAGGTGCTCTAGTTGTTGAACTACTGTTGAGTTTCACAGTAGGAAAATTGCAAAAGTGAGGATGACAGTTTTTCGCTGTTATAATGGAATAAATTAATGAACAATTTCTAACACCCGTTTTGCATGGTTAAATGCAGAAGTTCAGCTGATTCATTCCTCCACATTGTGCAATGGAACAATACTAAACTCAGCACAGAAATACAAGCTAAGGAATGAACTTGGGCATTTTCCTAATAATTTCTTACTTTAGAAACTGAAACAAGTTAATGCTGGTGCATTCAGGAGCAAGTAATTTTTAAATGCCATAATAAGAGATGATAATTACTAAACAGAGTCTGAAAATTTAATTTTACAATTGTGGATCTTCATCTTGTCAATGTTGGAGACTCAAAATATATTTTTAATGGTTTCTGTATCTTTTACTTCTAGCTATCACTTCATCCCAACTTTCTCTTCCATGTTGCATTTTGCCTTCTGTACTTGATGTATGTCTAATTTATGTTTAAAGATTAAAGATTAAAGAGATTAAAGAGCAACACAGCATGGGAAACAGGCCCTTCGGCCCAACAAGCCCGCGCCGCCGTCATATCTATATAGCAAATCCATTATCCTATTATATTATTCCTATATAATAGTATATATATTATTCCTAATATGGAAAATTCTCACTATAGGGACAATTTGTTTCCCAATCAGCCTAAGAGCGAATTTTTGGGTTGTGGGAGGAAACCGGAGTGGCCGGAGAAAACCCACGCAACCACGGGGAGAACGCGCAAACTCCCGCAGACACCGGCCCAATTCCAAGTGTCTGCACAGCCACATCAATAGTCTGAGCTGTCATGGTGCCCTTCAGATGGTCCACATAAAGCACTCATTTACGACATGAGGTACCAGGCAACCCATGAATCAACATCCAAGAGCTGTACCCGCACCACCTGCCGAATGCACGCTCAATGTTGGTCAAGTTATCTGTATTGTACTTCCTGGTTTCGAATTTGCATTGTTCAGAGGAAGTTCTTCAATCTGGTTGCTGCTTTGTTGACCTGCTCACAATTGGAGAAGGCAATACTCTGGATCAGACCTCAGATTTCAACAAGACCCCACTCAAAGGATCATGACAAGTACAAGGGCAACTATTATAAAGATGAATTGTGAGCACTATACTGTTGCTGTTGACTGTGACATTTAGATCATCGTAAGTAGAACAATCATTGGACATGTTTTACAAACAAAGCTGGGAGAATCAAAGAGTGCACAACTTACCTGACTAGCAAGCGTGACTTTAAACAATTTATGTGCACAACTTGAGTTCTGAAAATATGCTCCAACCACAGTAACTACTAATTTTTTGTTTTATATATATAGGTATTCAAACCCTACAGTGCAGAAGGAGGTCATTTGGCTCATCGAGTCTGCACCGACCACAATTCTACCCAGGCCCGATCCCCTGCAATCCCATGTATTTATCCTGCTAATCCCCCTGACACTAAGGGACAATTTATATGGGCAATTAACCTAACCTGCACATCTTTGGAGTGTGGGAGGAAACTGAAGCACCCGGAGGAAATCCACACAGACATGGGAAGAATGTGCAGACTCCACACAGACAGTGACCCAAGGCCAGAATTGAACCCTGGTCCCTGGCACTGTGAGACAACAGTGCTAACCATATAGATATACATATAGTTTCCCAATTCATTCTCATTTGCTTCTATTATAATGTTCATCTTTTACTTGCTAGATTGGATTTCTTAGACGGGTAGTACTATTATGTGCTTGTTGCAATTTGTGAGCCAGCGGGAGGGGGCATGGCACAGTGCCACAATGGTTAGCACTGCTGTCTCACAGTGCCAGAGATCCCAATTTGATTTCTGGTGTGGGTCACGGTCTGTGCAGAGTCTGCACACCCTCCCTGTATTTGCATGGGTTTCCTCCAGGTGCTTCAGTTTCCTTCCACGGATGTTCTACTTAGGTACGTTGGGCATGCTAAATTCTTCCTCAATGTACCCAAACAGGCACCAAAGTGTGGCAACTAGGCGATTTTCACAGTAACTTCATTGCAGTATTAATGTAAATCTCCTTGTACACTAACAAAATAAACTTAAAACTTATCATACATATGGTAAATGATAGCACAGAGAATGCAACATTTGTTAATAAACTATTAGTTTACATCTAGGATCCAGTTTAAATCTAGCAGGCTAAAGGAATAAAATTCTTTGCATTATCTGTCCTACTATATATGAAGCCATTGAGTCTCTACTCTGTTCCTATTGTCTACAGCATAACAATTTCTGTAGTTTCACACACATTAGCACTCAAGTGCTAATCTCATTTATTAAAAAAGGCAGAATGACTAGCATGAGAAATAGAGAGGGATAAATCACATTAGTGCATTGAAAGTTGCTTTTCAAAGATTGAAATACATTAGATACATTGAAAAGAGATTAACTCCATTCGTGGATATGCTGTACCTGTCTGTAACATAGTTCTTGGACTGAGTTTTGAGCCTGGCCTTCCAAGATGCTCAGTTCTCCAACCTTGATAAACCTTAACTTGAAAAATAAATAATATTTAACATGTGATTATAGGTGCCGTATATATGTTTTACAGATGGTCTTTAAACACGCCTTGTCAAATGCGAATCTTCTTAATGTAAATGTGATTCTTCTGTATATGGCCATTTCAAAATGCATATTTGCCAAGTGAAAGGCTCCCTTGATCTAGTATATAGATACGGTAGACTAAAGCATGCTGATAGTTACTGAATTGGGACGGAAGTATGTGACTTCAGGGCAGAAAAAATATCAAACATCAGGATCTAATAAAATTAAATGTTGAAAACAAATCTTCAAAAGCAGCATGTGAAACTTTGAAGAAACAAAGCAATTATGAATGTTGACTGTAAATGACAGGGCTAATTCTTTCTATTAAAAATATTAATACCATTTTATTGCTTTTTTGTGTTTACTCTTTCGTTTCGTATTAATTTCCCTCCACTCCTTTTAATTGACCCTGAAGCATGCATTATTCACTCTGTAAAAGGAAGAGACCACTGGTATTATTGCCCTCTAGAAAATTGAAAATAAGCACCTTACTCACAATTTCTTCCCTTCCTTCAGAATGGCACAAGAAAAGAACATAATGCTTCTTCTGGAAAGTTTGAGATTGAAAACACACTGTATCTTGATTTGTTACTGTTGTTCCAGTTCTCCCAGCTGAAGTGTTTCTATACTAATGTACTATACCACCATTCCACCCGTCCCATATTGTTCTGTATAATTATCATGATATAAGCTTTTATAAGAAAAATTGTTTCATTTGAAGAGCAGATTGGTGGCTGAATGCCTTCTTTTGGCTCCTACATCCCCAGCAACTCAAATTTAATAGTTTACATTCAATGCTCACTTTCCTCTATATCACTATAATTCCCTTAATCCATACAATCCCTCCCTCAAACTCTCTCTTCCTCTTATTATGACCTCTTGTACAAGCACTCCTCCATTCACTTCACTATTGCTGGTCATGCTTCCATACACCAGCAGTCAATTGTGATCTTCTGAAATTGCTCCATCTTTTCACTTTCCCTCTCCCCCTCTCCCCAGTTTTCTCAAACATTTCATTTCTTGTTTATGATGCTTCTTGAAACACAACTCTTTTTGCCGATTTTTTGGTCATTTCTCTTGATATCTCCTCATTTGGCTCAGCATTAGTTTTTAAGACTAAAATCTTCAAAACCGTCTTTATTTTAAGAGTACAACTTTCTGAAGTATGTTAGGGCATTTTATAATGTTAAAGAGATGTGTTGAAGACTGGTTTCTAAATTGTATCAACAAAATGTTGTCTGACAATTCATAAATATTACCCAGCAGTCTTTGATATCTAATTGCATTAAATTGGAGACTTGTCTCATACAATCCATGCATACTTAATTCTTTTTATATTTGCACTGGGGTTGTGAGCCTGGCTGGTGAAGTCAGCATTTATTGGCTGTCCCTAATTGATCTTGAAATGGTGATGGTGAACCAATGCAGTCCATGTGATGTAGCCAAGTATTTGGATCAGGCTGTTAGTCTCTGTAAGGTCCATCTGACTGTTGTATGCTGCATTTTGCACAATTTTTTTCTAAAGGGATGAATGATAGAGTAACAAGGTGAATGAAGGCACCAGGAAGCTGCCAAACATGGTATGACCAGATACAATAGAGTAGGATTGTCACCTGCGTGATCAGCAAACAAGATCAAATAACTGTAGATATTTTCAGTTTCAAAATCATCTATATTAATTGCAACTGTACATTGCCTTCCTATTCAACAAGCATGTCCCAGTACTTTTCAGCATGGGGCTCAAGTGCAAACAAAACTGAAACCAAAGGTTTTTTAAGAAACTAAAAAGGGAATGCAGCCCACCCACATCCATTCCCACTGCTAAAAACTGGCAAAATATTAATTAGACATCTTTGGCATTCCCTCATGCTCAAGTACTTAACCCTCATTAACCCTAAGTGCTCCCACTTTTCTCATGATTATTCCTTGCTTCTCATCTGTTTTGTAAAAGACCTTGCTAGCTTTCTTTATATTTTCTACGATTCTGAATCTCAACTCTTGTTTTCTTTCATTATCTTTTTATTCTTTGTGCTCCTTTCTTAGTCTTCATTCTTGGTCAAAGCCTCCCTATTTATCCGTAGAAGCCCTGTCTTTTTACTTCTAAAATATTTTTAGCATATTTATCTGAGATTTAAAAAATCTCTCACTGTTGTTTTGCTGTTTGATCTGCCATTTTTCTATCCAATTAATCTGTAGTTCACTGCCATTAGTTAATCTCCAGTTAGATACCTTTATCTTGGACTCATTTTAAAGTCTAGTTTCAATATGAGTATAGTTAAATTCTGTTTGATTTGTCCCAGATGTTCTCCCACTTTTAGGTCCCCTATTTGTTCCATTTCCTTACAAAGGACTAAAATTAATACTTATTATTTCTTTACAAGTTAACTAAACAAACCTAGAGATGCATTTCTAAAACACTTAGTATTTTGACTAATATTGCAAGCCTTCCTAACTTGCCAATGTTTCATCAGTTTTTTCCCATTACTTTGTTTTCTCCTAGTATAATAGTGTTTCTTTAACAAAAAGCATGGCTTTTCATTCTGCAATAATGTCCTTAGTTATAGTCAGGAGCACTCTTCAATTGTACTCAAGTCTTCTTACCACAATATTATCTTATTTTGTCATCCTGACCATCAGTTTAGCTTCTAATCTATTTTCTTTTTGAAAAGAACATTTAATATCAGTTATCACTTCTAATAAAAAGTTTCTGTCTCAACAAAAAACATATTAATATCTTCATATCAGACTTGAAAGGTTTTTTTTTCCTTCACTTTTGCATGATGCCAAGTTCTAGATTCACAAGGGAAAAATGATATTGAAGTAATTTTGTAATAATAATAATAACAACAATTCACCATTATTCTGGAGTGAATCAGACAGCAGGTTCTGGAGTCCTCACATGTGCTATTAAACAATGAAATCCAGAAGTTTCTGTCTGAGTTAGCCTGTTTCTTCATAGTCTGTGCTATTACAGCACCTTTCTTGGCATTGAAAAAGATATAAGAATGTTAAGTTACCAATGAGTTACCCATTAAGTAGGTCAGAAAAAGCAAGGATTGTTGCATTCAAGTATAAGTGAATGTTTAATGATGTGATAAGTTTATATTACTGCCTCTCTGCCGCTGAAAGTATAAGTGTGTATATTCATTCCTGCAGGATATAGTTAGGAGAAAAAAAACACTTTTTGTCTCTTTTAACTGTTTCCCTCTTAATTCCATCTTTCTTTTCCTCTCTTTATTTTGCTTTCTATGCATGATTTTATAAGGTATTAAATCAAATTGATACTTCCTGATCGTGTTCTTATTTTTAATTCTACAGGATAGAAATTCCATGCACAAGAACGTAAGAACATAAAAACATAAGAATTAGGAGCAGGAGTAAGCCATTCAGCTCATTGGGCCTGCTCCACCATTCAATAAAATTATGGCTAATCTTTTCTTGGACTCAGCTCCATTTACCATAACCCTTAATTCCTTTACTGTTCAAAATTCTATCTATCGTTGCCTTAAAAGCATTCAATGAGGTAGCCTCAACTGTCAACTGCTTCACTGGGCAGGGAATTCCACAGATTCACAGCCCTTTGGATGAAGAAATTCCTCCTCAATTCAGTCCTAAATCACATGCTCTAATCAGCTAATGCAATACTGGATGGCCAATTTGGGCAACAAATAGTTCTGGCAATAAACTTGTAGATTACTCTTCAAACAACAAGCATTTTTGGATCCTTCACTGATGTTACTTAAAGGAATAAGCATCCACATTGCAAATCGTTAAGAACTTCTTTTTCTTGAAAAGTGTTTGGAAGTGGTGTGGAGTGATTGTGCAGATGTTGTAATGATTTCCTGAATTTTGTGGGGCATACTTTCAAGCAGAACAGAGGAATAGGTGACCCGGCCACACAAACATCTGATCAGGTATGGGTGCAACGGTGGCTGTGTGTCTGGCTCTGTAGCATGACGGGGAGATGGATCAGAGGCTGGAGAGAGGGGAACATCTGAGCACTGCCTTCTGTTATGTTGGAACTGAACTTCTCCTATACCATTAACATTGACTGAAGGCTGCCTCACAGGCCAGCTAAGACATCCAGAACTTCAGTGTGCATGTCCATCAGTGCTACCTTGTTAGGCACTCTACCAACCTTGAGTCCTTGGCAGCAAAATGTATTTAAAATCTCACTTTCCAGGAAGCTGACAAATGAACCATTCTGGTCTAAATGCAGCACTCATCCTCATTCCACCCCCACCCACTCATCCCCTATCGCCCCCCCCTCCCCCTCCGCACAACTAAGTGTCTCCCCACATGCTGATCCCAACTATAGTAGCCTTCAATGTACGTGTAGTGCCTGTATTTGAGATGTTGGGCGCTGTGCTGTTGCTCCCTTTCTTATTTCTGAAACTTTTGTGCTCACAATCTACTTTCAGAGTTAGAATTTGCACATGTACTATTCATCTGCCAAACCAAACCAATCTCATCGCAATCAGCAAATACAAGTACATGGATACTTGATCGAGTTGGCATCCCTTACTTACCAGGATCCCCTGGGAATGTTCTCATTAGAAACCTCAATAGTACTCAGGAGAAAATTAAATGCAAATAATTCAAAAAGAATGTTATGAAAATCTGTGATATGTTAAAAACAATGATTTTAAAAAACTGGTGAATTCATATTCTTATGAAATACCTGAAAAATGCTTTGATTTTTAAAATTTATTAGTGTCACAAGTAGGCTTTCATTAATTCTGCAATTAAGTTGCTGTGAAAATCTCCTAGTTGCCGCACTGGTACACTGAGGGAGAATTTAGCTTGACCAATGAACCTAACCTTTGGGCTGTGGGAGGAAACCGGAACACCAAGAGGAAACTCACACAGACACAAGGAGAATGTGCAAACTCCACACAGACAGTGGCTGAAGGCTGAAATTGAACGCGAGTCCCTGGCACTGTGACTACTAACCACTGTGCCACCGTGCCAATTACGTATGTCAGTGCCTAGTAATATGGAAGTGTCATGGAACCAATGGAAAATCAGGATGAAGGTGAGAGTTGAAATTTTCCACCACTTCATTTGAACATTGATCTGAATATCTGTCAGTTTTTATTGGAAACTTCTCTAGAATTCATTGGTCGTGTGTGTAAATACTAAAAAGGTTGAGGCCTAGTGTAACTAACCTTCCCTTTATCTGTGACTTACCCAATAGAAATTGGCCTCATCGCTTCCAACCAATTGCTGATCATAGAAGTTGATTCAGCTGCAATTTCCAGTGTTGGTGATGTTAACTGTAACAGCAGTATATATACATGGTGTGATACCTTCTTCTGTTTTCTAATCCGAAATGTATTTTAAATAAGGATACAAAATGTTGAGTTTTATCAGGGTAAAGTTATGGTGTGCAATACTTACCAAGCACAACACAGTTGGACAAAATTCCTTGCTGTCATGCCCACATGTCTGCCCTTGGCCTGTTGCAATGTTCCAATGAAGCCCAATACAAACAGGAGGAACAGCAATTCATCTTCCAATTAGATATGTTATAGCCTTAATGACTCAACATTGAGCTCAACAACTTTAGACGGTGACCTTTCTCTTCCATCTTAATCTTATTTTTAGTATCTAATGCATTTCTTGTTCCTATGCAAAAACTCTATCTGCCCCTTCCCCACTGGTCAATCTGTCACTTGTTCTTATGTTTTTCTACATCTTTGTTGCAATCTCTCCCAATTCCAACTAATCACTAACTTTATACTCTATTCCAGTTGTTCCACTGCCTCTTATTCACGCTATAATCCAACACATTTTCCCTCTCTGATAAAGAGCCGTATGGGCTTGAAATGTTAATTCCGTTTCCTTTCCCTACAGATGCTCCCAGACCTGTTGAGTTTTTCCAACATCCCCTGTTCTTATTCCTTTGACTGCTATTGTCAAGAAATGAATATTAACTCTTTGCATATTACTATCAGACAGCATTATTTCACTTCATAAGTGCCCCTAATTACATCCAGAGAAATGTGATGGGCTGGATCAATAACTTGGGCCATTCCCTTCATTTCATCCTGTTGAAAGATAATGGTCCCACATTTTGTCTCTTTTGACTTCAGTGGAAGTAAAATTTGTGAGAGATGTGAAGCAGGCTGCTGATCTATTATCGCCCACTTTAAAGTATCACAGAAATTCTAAATCTTTCCCATTGTCTGTAAGTAAATACTCAGGGTGCAGATGAATAATCATTTCCAAGCTTCTCTTAATACCTCCATATGTCATATCTGCCACAGAATTCATTAATATACCTTAGAGAATTCATAGTCACAAAGCACAGTATAAGACAATTATTCTATTCAAGGATCTGTTTCATGTTTAAAAAGAACTAAAGACCTCTGGGATGGTTTAAGAGCAGAGGTTAAAGGCATTATGTCATCAGGAATTTCTTTCCTGCAAGCCAAAAATTCCTGTTGATAAACAGAGAATGAATTCGGATTATTAAAGGTGATGATGGAAATTCAATCTGTAGCCATGTGGAAAGAAAAGGTTTCCTGTCATGTCCTATAATTCATCTTTCTTGATTCCATCTTCATTAATGCTCAAGGTAAATGATTGTCTAAGTCACTTGTTATTCCAGAGCCATCACCCTTTCCATTCCCTTTCAGCCACCAGATGGTGCACTTAGTTATCAAGGTCCTGCAGACTTCCTCCCTCATCATAGGGGGGCGGATTTTACAGTTCTACACGGGGCAAGTTCTTACTTGGGGCATATAAAATACCAGGAAGCGAACGTCTACCATATTCTTGTGCTTCCTGAGCTGTCTCCCCATAACATTAATCATTAGCTACCTGCTATCTTAAAGTACTTCATTAAGGGTCAATTGAATTTGTTAATAAGCCAATTGAGCCGTGTAATAGGGCATTCACATCATAATATGGTTGGCAAAGTAAACGGTAGTGGGCAAACCACTTTGAAAAAATATTTTTGTGAAGGTGTGAAAGAAGGAGGGGAGGATGTCACATTATTTGTGGGGTGCTCTTTGCCAATTCGGTACACACACTCACTTCCCCCACCCCAAGATCCTCTCTCCTTCATTCCTGCTGACCTAACCTTGAAACTACCTTCTCCAACCACTTCATGCCAGCTTGCTTATTGTCCAAGTTTCCCAAATTACCTGGGTCGGAATACCTTGGTGACCACCTTTTTAGCATCTCAGTGGTGCCCACTGCTCAGTTCTAATGCTGCTGACACTGCTAGAGCAGCTGGCCAATCAGATTGGTCTGCCAACTCTGAAAGGCAGGACTTTCTTTAGTACACCCATTGCATATTATAGCTGCAGGGTGGTCTTCTCTGTGCATCAGCTGCCAGCCGAATCTTGCAATGAGCAGGAGAGCAGTTGACCCCAACCTTCAACCAGCCCATAAAATAAAACCCTATGTAAAGTCCCATCCAATTATGCATGGATGATAGCTAAGTCAGCCAAGCCTGAGATTTTGAGCTCAGTTCTTTGGGTGCAAGGTAGTACCATCCAACTGGGGCCATCTGTTGCCATTTATTCAATAACAATTTTTCAAACAATACATGAAGTTTATACCTTTTAGGCAATGGAATTTCATTCCCAAAACTGGAAAAACAGGGCACAATTGGACTACGATGTTTCCACTTGAACTCAGTTTTCTTGTACTATCTCCAGCCATGGTCACTGCAAGGTACCACTACCCCATGCCAATACATATATGAAAGTGTATTGCTGTGATTCAGCAAGCTGGTCCTATCACGCCAACCACAGACACCGGCAAGAGCAAGGTTGCTGTAGTCTCTGTAGACCCTGCATGCCAACAGCAAAGTGGCAAAGGTGCAAACTGTACTCTAGATGGGGAACTTCAAGTTCATCACTAAGAATGGCTTGCTAGTGTCATCACAGGCTGATCAACCAGATCCTAAAGGACATAATGCTAGACTGTGACTGCGGCAAGTGCTGAGGGAACTAACAAGAGGGAAAAGCATACTTGACCTCATCCTCATCAACTTGTCTGTCACAGTATTGTTAGGAGTGACCACTACACAGTCCTTATGGAGACAGGCTGTCATCTTCATATTAATAATACCTTCCACTATGTTGTGCAGCACTATCAAAATGCTAAGTGGGATAGACTTTGAACAGACCTATAACTCAAGACTGGGCATCCACGAGGCACTATGGGCACTATGCAGCAGCAGAATTGAATTCAACCACAATCTGTAACCTCATGACCTGGTTTATCTCCCACTACCATTACCAGGGATGGTTTAACGAAGAATGCAAAAGGGCATGCCAAGAGCAGATCAGATAAACCTAAAAATGTGGTGTCAATTTTCATAGAAACATACTTAGAAAATAGGAGAAGGAGTAGGCTATTTGGCTCTTTGAGTCGCTCTGTCATTCATTATGATCATGGCTGATGATTAAATTCAATATCCTGATCTCACCTTCCTCCCCTATCCCTTGATTACTTTACCTCCAAGAGCTCTATCTAATTCCTTTCTGAAATCACACAATGTTTTGGCCTCAACTATTTTCTGTTGTAGTGAATTCCACACATTCACCACTCTTCAGATGAAGAAATTTCTCCTCATCTCAGTCCTAAAAGGTTTACCCCTTATCCTCAAACTATGACCCCTAGTGTGGGACTCCCCCACATTCTTTCTGAATCTATCCTGCCTAATCCTGTTAGAACTTTATAAATTTCTATGATTCTCACTCTTCTAAATTCCAATGAATATCATCCTAACTGACTTAATCTGTCCTTAGATGACACATCCCAGGAATCAGCCTGGTAAACCTTTGCTGCACTCCCTCCATATCAAGAACATCTTTCCTCAGACAACCTGGTGTAGTTACAACATAAGACTACTTTCATGCCAAACAGGATAAGCAGCAAGTATTAGACAGAGCCAAGCAATCCCATGACCAATGGGTCTACCTCAATTCTGTAGTCCTGCCATATCCAACATGACATCATTTCTTTTGTTCTATAGTTCTACAGTGGCATAAAGTGGCACCTACTCAGCAATACCCTGCTCATGCGTGTTCAGTTTGGGTTCCACAAGCGTCACTCAGCTCCCAACTTCATTACAGTCTTGATTGAAATATGGACAAAAGAGCTGGTTCCCTGCAGGGAGGTGAGATTGACAACCCTTGACATTAAGGCAGCATTTGACTGAGTATGTCAACAAGGAACTCTAGCAAAACTGGAGTCAATGGGAATTAGGGATTAATCACTGAGATCACTGAGAATCCCTCAGGATAGTGTGCTAGATCAAACCATCTTCTGCTGCTCCATCAATGACCATCCATCTATCATAAGGTCAAAATTGCCACAAGACCTGGACAATATCCACGCTTAGACTGACAAGTGGCAAGTAATATTCATGCCGCAAAAGTTCTAGTTAATAACCCTCTCCGACAAGAAAGGATCTAACCATTGCCCCTTGACCATCAATGGCATTACCATCTACATCTTGGTGGTTACCATTAACCAGAAACTGAACTGAACTAGCCATATAAATACTCTGGCTACCAGAATAGGTCAAAGGCTAGGAATCCTGCAATGGGTAACTCATCTCCTCATTCTCCAAAACTTGTCCGCCATCTACAAGGCACAAGTTAGATGTGTATTGGAATATTCTCCACTTGCGTGGATAAATGAAGTTCCATCAACACTCCAGAAGCTTGATACCATCAAGGATAAAGCAGCCTGCTTGATTGTTATCCCTTCCACTAACATTTAACCCCTCCATACCAATGAATAGTGACAGTTGTAAGTGCATTCTACATGATACACTGCAGGAACTTACCAGTCTTCCTTCAGCAGCAACTTCCAAATCCATGACCACTACCATCTAGAAGGACAAGAGCAGCAGATACCTGGTAACACCACCACCTGAGGTTCCCCTCTAAGTCACTCATCATTCTGACTTGGAAATATATCACTGTCCCTTCACCATCACTGGATCAAAAGCCTGGAGTTCTCTCCCTAATTGTGAGTATACCTACAGTTCAGGGGCTGCAGTAGCTCAAGAAGTCAGCTCACTACCACCTTCTAAAGGGCAACTAGAGATGGGCAATACATGCTGGCTTAGCCAATGGCACCCACATCCCATAAATTAAGCAAAGAACTTACCAGAAATCCTCTCTGAATACCATTATATGTGTTAATCTCTATCTCTCTGCTTTATTATAAGCTCAGAACCCTAATACTGCACCTCCATGATATTCCAGCACTAAGTACAATTTCAGAACTGTGCCCCATTCTATTATCATGGGTATGTGTGAAAGATAGAACCATTGAGATGCAGTTGTCATGGGAAAAAACTATAGGTTTGAATCAGTTATATCACATATTACAAATGGACTTCATGTGGAATATCTAGTTACTCTTGAAATTAATTAATCTTTGAGGGAGCAGTTGAGTTCCAAGCTTTAATGATTTTTTTCAGGGTTCTTCCTGCAATTGAGCCTGTCAGAGGTCAATCCACAGTTATAACTCCAAAGGATTGGTGATAGATTGGTCTCAGAAAAGATCTAAGGTGAAATGCTTGCTGCCTTAATGTGAGTCTGGGAACATCTTCCTTCAGTTATTCCAGAAGAAGGAAAAACAGGAAGTGTTTTTGAACTTCAGCTGATTACCAGTTTGGGAGTCTGGCACACCTGGCGCATTTGGCGTGGTTCACATTGGGGCATCTTTTTGAGTTAATTTGTTGAATTCCACCTTTACCAGGGCCAATGGGAAATGCACTGATTTTCCAACTGGTGGCAGCACTTAGAGCTCATTCAGGAGAATCATGGCTATGGTTTCAATCTGGCCTTTACTTGATGTCTGCGTTTACCAGCCCACATATGTGAATGAATTACACGGTCTGTCTCAGCCTACAGTAAGAAAGCTGTGCATGGCGCTGTGTGATACTGGGATGGAGAATTACAGTCTCTTCACCCATTCCTACTGTCAGTGATCGGATTCAGATGGAGAGTTCATCAGGAAACCACAAATATGTGCGTGAGGAGGGTAAAATATTAAAACATAGCAAGCCATGTAATTAAAGCTTTTGGCTTCCAAAGGGCTGTCAACCTACTTTCAAATGATTCTTGATATTTCTAATACTTGTTTTGTTCTTAAATAAGAAAGTATGTTGTTTGCATGTGAAGTGTTTTGTTTTTGCTGGCAGTGTAGAAGAATAAATATCGTCATGACTATATCGACTGCAGAACTCCTGTGGGGTTTTCCACATACCTGCTTCAAGGCCGTGGTTGCAACTCTGCATGAAGCTTGTGACTGCTTGATACTGGGGGTAGTCATTCATAATTTCATGCCAACTACTCTCATAGTTCCAGATAATGCAAACCTTATGCTTTTCTCTCCCGAATATACTGCACCTAATTCTCTCAGACCATTCCCAGAACTTCATGCCAGGATATATTCTGCAGAATGTACCTTTAGTTTAATTCTTAAGGAGATTGTCAAGAGGTCATATGCTATTTGCACAGATCTGAATATCTAATAAATAGGACTAATAAATTAAAACCTATCTGAATTTTGGAGCAGAAGTATAAATAAAAGAAATATATAGCATTTATGCATTGACATTTCCACTTGTTGGCACATTTATGTCTCAATCACAAGTACCCTCTGATCAGTTCCGGCTCTGATATTATTTGTAGAAACGTTAGGCATTGGAATAGTTGGGATGTCGCATGGAACAACTGAAGCAAGTTCAGCATTTGTCAGTGTTTTTTTTAACACAGCTTAATATGGAGGAAGTGATGGCCTAGTGGTATTATCACTAGACTATTAATTCAGGAACTCAACTAATGTTCCAGGGACCTGGGTTTGAATCCCACCCTGGCAGATGGTGGAATTTGAATTCAATAAAAAATAAGAACGTTTTGATCAACCCAAGCCTGCTGCTCCCCAAGGACCTTACCTATTCACCCCCATCTGCTCACTCCCATCATATCAGCATGAATGGCTAAGACCGGCATGTCAAAGAATAATATCAGAAACCTTATGACAGCAGGAATGGAACTAATATGCCAGTATTAGAAACCACTTGCTCATCATAGATCCCACAGCCCACTCACGAAGCTTCAACTGCCAACATTGGGCACTTCTCAATTGTTTCCGCACTGGTCAAAGTCTTTGTGCAGCAAATCAGCACAAGTGGAGTACTGGAGAGAACTCAGGGACCTACAGCTGTGGTATACCCAGATCAGTGACTCACATCATTAAAGGCTGCCCTCTGACAAAATGCAGCGGAAGGCTCAGACAGCTCCATTTAGTCGCAGCAGAAATTATTGCCTGACTTGGAGATTACACAATAAGGTAAAGAAAATATCCCTGGTCATAGAGATGGGGAGACAGGAGCTTTTATCCGCCTGGTTATGTAATTAAATATCAGTGACCCTGAAATCACACAGCACACGGTCATGTTGGCTTGATATCAGCAGTGAATAAAATATAATTATCTTCATAATAATAAATTGCAACATTTTTATCATGTCCATATTCATTCCTGTCCTTTTTCTCTGACAAGTTCAGCAGAAGCCTATGGAGAACTTCGGTAATAATTTCTTAAAAGAGTTAATTCCTTTTCCGGGTGCACCAAATTATTCCTGAACACAATGGTACTCACTCTTCATGGGTCTATTTATTGGGTTTTCACCTGACAACTCATACTTCAGAGTGAATAGGTTGTGATGATGATGAAAGCAGTAGGGAGACTATTTCAGAGGCCATGGCCCTTTCTAAGTTCTGATCAGCTGGACACAGATGCTGTACCCTGGAGCTTTCGACACAGAGGACAGTCATTGAGCAGCAACAATGTGCAATGCTGTACAAACCTTCCAAGCATACTGACCAGGATTACAGAGAGAGGTGTGGGGTCTGATATCAAGCATCAGTCAACTGGTGTCACAAGACATGAATAGTATGATTAGTTTTAATCAAGGGCAATTAGGAATGGGTAAAGTATGCTGATCATACCAACACTATCCCACTAACAAGTAGAAAAAATTTCAAAGTACTTCGCCCCTGTTGGTCCACTCCAAAAAATCCAAACTTTGCTGCTGCAGAATGTTTTGCTGAGAACAGCACACCAAGCTTATCCAGGAGACCCTCACACATTGTAAAGGATATCTCCAGATCTGCCTAAGCATCTGAAGCACATTTTCAGCATGCTGGTGGCTTGTTCCATCACTCATCTGGATGCTCATATGGCATTCATTGTAACTGGTTTGGATTTTATTTGTCAAGGGTGTCATCAGCCAGGTCTGAAGTGGATATTTGTAGCCCAGCTTGCACTTAAATATGCTTGCAGATGTGATGTCAGGGAACTTGGACTGCCAGAAGTGCTGGTACATTGTGAATCTTGCACACATCTGCATACATACCTTTTCGTGTTTGCACATTTATGGAGTGTGAGCCGTCGTATGGGATTTTCCAGTATCTCCCACCAGCAGGATCTTCCAATCCCGTTGAATTCAACAGAGATTGGAATAGCTCACCACATCAGTAGCAGGGGAAACTTCCACTACAGGCCCGGAAAATCCTAGCCCTTATGGCTGGCCGCCTGGTTAATATAGGGATACCCAAATTGTCAAGTTGTGCAGTCAACGATAACCTGCACCATACTCTTGCCTGGAAGCCAGCCAGAGACATGAATCCTAGCACAAGCCCGTTCTGATTAGCAACATGCTAATCAAAGTTTGTGCTATTTCCAGCCTCCCAATAGAGCCATTGGTCACCTGCCTTTTGCGATTCTGGAGTGCTGTCTTTGAGATGCTGGATATTTTTCTGACCGAACCCTAAAAAGATCAAGAGGCAAATAAGTTGGGGGTTTGTAATATCTTGCTCATTTACTGATAAAGGGTGATCACCAGGGAACAGATCTTCCTCTAGTAAGCTGTAGATGCTTATCACCACCTGATACAACAACCTGAGAATCCTGGAAGACCCCACTGTCCGAATGGTCTCTCATCAGTCGGCTGCTACTGTTTGTCCTCATTCAAAGTCCAATCTAAGGCAAACAAAGCACAAGGCATCCTGATGCGCTTCAGAAAACCTCCAAAGTGTAAAAAGCAAGCTCTTAGTGAAAGTACAGTGAACAAATAATTTCCACTAGGTGAGTAAAAGTAAGTAAGGTGTATTTATTACAGTACTTCCATGAATTTTAACCAGGCCCTTCAATTGCTATTGCATTCTTGTCTTGCTTTTGCTGCTATTTCAGGGAGCCCAGGAAATCTCTGGATACATCGTTATATTGAAAAATGTGTTCAAGTACCACTCCATTTGAGAGGTTAGTATATGTGACTAGGCATCCCACTTCTCTGAGGGTGTTACACACAAGCAGCCTAACACACTTGACTTGAACACAGAGTTTGGCAGTTTGGAGTCAGTTTTCTGACTGGTTCACACATTTCCTGGTTTTCAGCCATATTCACACAGACCTCCAAGTTAAAAACTTTTGTTTGTGCTTGGATCAAAATAATACTGTGAGTCTAGGATTTAAAAGCACTAGCAACTGGTTTAGAAACATAGAGGCAGGGGTATGAGATTCGGCCCTTTGAGCCTGCACCACCATCTACTGTGGCGGATCATGTGCTTTCAGTACCCCACTCCTGCTTTCTCACTATACCCCTTGATCACTTTAGCCACAAGAGTTTAGATGGGAATACTTTACTTGCTAACTATCAATACAACAGTTAATCCTAAATTTAGAATGATTTGTGTTGGAATTGATAAAATTACAAGTGAAAAATAAATTCTACAAGTAGAATTGAATGTGTGTTCTATTGTTTGTAACTGACTATTGCCATAAGTCTGGATTGCACATTTCCATCTGTTGCCACAACCGGTTATTGAGAACATTTTCTCATCTTGAAAATTTGCATGGGGTGAAATTTGAAACTACTTAGATTCTGTGCTTTTGCAACATTCTTGTAATCCTGCTCCTAATATGCGCAACATAACTATTAAGTTAAGATTCATTAAATGCAGTGAAGACAAATATCTACTTCAGTGTCAAGTTAAGCAACAGATGGTGCTGTTTAGAACTTACAGGTAACCTGGTTCCAATTTCACATCACATATGTAAAACTTGCCATCTTGTTTGTTATAGTTACGGCTGAAATTTGAAATGTGAATTGAGAGGTGGATGAGGTGTTGATCTGATTTATTCACTTCTAGGATTGTGGAATTCCATTTAGCCTACACAATGGGACTAATGTTGCAACGGGGGAATGGGCCTTATATTCACCAGGAGTTTATAATCAATACCAAAGATAGAACAAACTAAAAAGTTCACTGCTTCCAAATCTGAGCTTGTAGCAGAAACCACTACTCAGTGATGAAGTTGCAATCAATATTGCCCACATTTGTACAAGACCTGGTCACCATTCAGACTTACGTTGACAAGATGCAAGTAACTTCACACCACACAAGTGCAATGACCATCTCCAACAACACAGAATTTAACCATTTCATCTTGACATTCAATGCCATTACCATCACTGAATCCCCTACTATCCTGGTGGTTACCATTGACGAGACATTGAACTAGACCACTTTACTGTGTCTATAAGAGTAGGTCACAAGGCTGGGAATTAACTAATATGTTCAACTGATTAATTAAATAAAAATCAGGAATTGAAAGCTTGCCTCAGTCATACTAACCAAAGAACGATTGTCCAGTGTCATAAAAACCCACCTGATTCGTTAATGGCTATGAAGGAAATCTGTTGTCCTAACCTGGTCTGGCCTACATGTGGCCATGATGTGGAGATGCTGGCGTTGGACTGGGGTAAACACATTAAGAAGTCTCACAACAGTCTCCTTTAATCTGGTGTTTTGAGACTCCTTACTACATGTGGCTCCAGAGAAATGACTAAATTTCTAACTTCCCTTTGAAATGGCCTAGCAAGTCACTCAGTCATGGGGATGGATCATGAATGCTGGCCTTGCCAGTGATGCCCACATCCCATGAAAGAATATTCTTAAAAAGTTAGGAATGGGATGGAATACTCTCAACTTGCCTGTGCCATTGCTGTTCCAACAACACTCAAGAAGCTCGATACCATCCGGGACAAAACAGCCCTCTAGATTGGCACTCTATTCACCAACTTAAACATTTGCTCCCTCCACCAGCAATGCATGGTAGCAACAGTATGTACCATATACAGGATAGACAGCAGCAGCTCATCAAGCCACCTTTGACAGCACCTTCCAAACCTACTTCTTCTATCACCTAGGACAAGGACTACCAGTGTATGGGGAAACACCACCTGCAGGTTCCCCTTCAAGTCACACTGACTTGCAACTACATTGCTGTTCTCTTATTGTTGCTGGGTCAAAATTCTGGAATTCCCTTTCCAAAAGCACTATGGGTGTACCTACACCAGATGGATTGAACAGTTCAAGAAGGCAGCTAGAGGGAACAGGAGAAAGTAAGAAGCATGTGCTTCAGTCATTTGTATTTTGTGTTATGTCTTATGAAGTTATCTTATGGAGTCTGCCTGGATCATAAGTTTTGCATCTCGAATTTGGCTAGGATAAGCATGATGTGTTTCACTTCAGGTATGATTAAGATGAGCCACTAGGAAACTTTTATCAAATAAAGTTTATTTATGAATACAGTTAACATATATAGTAAGAAAATTAGCAAGAACTTTTATCAATTACAAACAAGAAACAAAACAACCACAATAATGTTAAACCCTTAATGAATATATCTCAGATGCCCGAATCAAAACCAAAACCTTCCATGAAAAAAAACGCTTTAAATAAGTTCAACAGAGCAAAGTCTAATGTTCACGTGGTACTGAAAATTAAGTCCTTTGGTTGAAGTCTGCAATCCACTGGATTCACTCAGAAAACATGGAAGTCAAAACACTTTCACAGAACCCCACGGAGATCTGGTCAAGCTACCAATTGCAGAATCCTTTCTGCAGAAAGGTAAGAATCTTTTTTCAGATAACCAGCAGAATTCCCAAAACAGCAGGGAGAAAGAGAGAAAACACTTCTTTTTAGCTTGTTGACCTTTTTAAAAAACTAAACTGTAGCTCAGAACTGAAAATGAAAGAACTTCTGTCACCTGACCTGCCAACCAGTTTTTTTTCCCCCTTCTAACAATGCAGTGTTACGAAGACACTTAAGGCACAATAAGAAGATATCAGGTAGCTCATCCAACAATAATAATGACATCAACTGAGGCTGGGAGCCTGCAGAAATCATGATTTTAAAAAAAGCTTTCTTAAAGGTACACTAACATCATATTTGTGACTCAGAAGAGATTACATTCTGAGGGAGAAATCAGATGAGAGAAAGAGGATTAGGCTAGGAGGTACCATTATCATTGGTCCCTTTGGCCAACCAATGCCTACCATCTTGATAGTTCTCCTTCCCATAATGACCAGCATTGTGTCCTCCATAAAATATGCAGGTGTACATGTCCTCATTATATTATAATAGTGACTACACTTCTAAAGTCCTTTGTTTGCTATAGGGCACATTGAGATAGCTGTAGTGATGAAAAACTTAATATAAATCCTTTCTTATTCCTCCTCCACTTCTTTCTCATTGCTCTGTTTTGTGCCACCTACTCATGTAGGAGGGAATACAATATACAATAAGTGTCCTGCAATACGTTTGATTCTGTGTGCAAACTTTAAGTTATGCAAGTGGGACTTGCTGTGACACTAAAATAGTATTATTTGTAGAGTCAAGTATTCATTAATCAAAAATTGGTTGCCAAATTCTGCCACCTCATTGCAGTGGGAGTGAGGAGTGAACAGCCAGTAAGATCACACCGTAGAGCATTGACCTCCACCACCGCATGTTTCTATTGTTAACCTCCAGATGAGGATACTGAATGGCTCGCCTTCATTCCCTCCCCTCAACCAAAGCTTGTTCTGAAAATCTTGTGCTTGTTCTCTCAAGAAAGTAGAGCACCCAGAGGAAACCCATGCAGATATGGGAAGAATGCCATAGATTCTGTATGCCTACAGTAAACTGTCTTGGATTAGTTCCACATTACAAACACCTCACCTATTTTGTAGATTAATTAAAACTTTCCCACTCCATACCATCAATCTGATACTAAGACTTATGAGTCTATATTAATATCCCTCTCCTTTATGATGCTAGTTTTAATCATTGAGTCAAGTTCTACATTAATAAAAGCATAAGAGCTAAGAGAAGGAATAGACCATCTAGCCCCTTGAGCCTGCTCTGTCATTCAATGAAATCATGGCTGATCTTCTTGTGGACTCAGCTCCTGTTCACCATAACCCTTAATTCCTGTACTGTTCAAAAATTTATCTATCCTTGACTTAAAAACATTTAATGAGATAGCCTCAACTGCTTCATTAGGCAGGAAATTCCACAGATTCACAACCTTTGTGTGAAGAAGTTCCTCCTCAACTCAGTCCTAGATCTGCTTTCTCTTATTTTGAAGCTATGACCCTTGTTATAGTTTCACCCGCCAATGGAAACAATTTCCCTGCTTCTATCTTATCTATTCCCTTCATAAAATTATATGTTTCTATAAGATCTCCCCTCATCCTTTTGAATTCCAGTGAGTATAGTCACAGTCTACTCAGTTTGCCCTTATACTCACAACTCCAGAATCAACCTAGTGTATCAAGCATCCTCTGCACTTTCTCCAGTGCCAGCGTATCCTTTCTCAAGTAAGGAGACCAAAACTGTACACAGCACTCCAAACGTGGTCTCACCAGCACCTTATATGGCTGCAACATAATCTCATTGTTTTTAAACTCTATTCCTCTAGCAATGAAGGACAAAATTCCATTTGCCTTCTTAAATACCTGCTGGACCTGCAAACTGACCCCTTGAGTTTCCTGCACAAGGACACCCAGGTCCCTCTGCACAGCAGCATGCTGCAATTTTTTACCATTTAAATAATAGTCCATGTTGCTGTTATTCCTACCAAAACAGATGACCTCGCATTTACCAACATTGTATTCCACCTACCAGACTCTTGCCCACTCACTTAGATATCTATATCCAAAGAACAAAGAACAAAAAACAAAACAGCACGGGAAACAGGCCCTTCGGCCCAACGAGCCCGCGCTGCCACCCCGATGTTCCCACCTCTATCCATGATCCCTGTCTATGTTTATAGATCTATGGATTAAAAACCAAATTTGAGACTATTTAGGGAGAATTTGCCAATTAGCCTAAGAGCACATTTTTGGGATGTGGGAGGAAACCGGAGCACCCGGAGAAAACCCACACAAACACGTTTGCAGATTTTCAGCATTCTGTGCACACTTTGCTCTTCCACCCACCTTAACGTCATCTGCAAATTTTGACACATTACACTTGGTCCCCAACTCCAAATCGTCTATGTAAATCATAAACAATTGAGGTCCCAACACTGATCCCTGAGGCACACCACTCATCACTGATCACCCATCAGAAAAACACCCATTTAGCCCCACTCTTTGCTTTCTCTTAGTTAACCAATCTTCTATCCATGCTAATACATCACCCGTAACACTGTGCACCTTTACCTTATGTAGCAGTGTTTGGTGCGGTGCCTTGTCAAATGCCTTCTGGAAACCCAGATACAGTACATCCACCGATTCCTCATTGTCCACTGATATGTAATGTTCTCAAAGAATACTACGAAATTAGTCAAAAAGAACCTGCTCTTCATGAACCCATGCTGCGTCTACCAATGGGACAATTTATATCTAGATGTCTCGTTATTTCTTCTTTGATGATTGATTCAAGCATTTTCCCTCCTACAGAAGTTAAGCCAACTGGCCTATAATTACCTGCCTTTTGTCTACCTCCCTTTTTAAACAGCGGTGTCACATTTGCCACTCTTTACACCAAGGTCCTAAAAAAGTCAGTCTTCTAGTGGATTCTTCAAGCCTTTCAAATGTTCAGTGTTTCCAATAAATAATACTCATTTTCCAAGAACTATACTACAGTCTTTTCAGTATAATACTTGAAATCTCCTATGGTAGATGGTCTATGTTTTCAGTTTGACACTGAGGACTTTTGTAATTATTACTTTAAGCCTTCCTGGCAAACACAGTGCAGACTTCTATTTGCTCTAGCTCTGGAGCTCATTAAATGCTTTAGACCTCTTCCAGTAAAACAAATTTAAAAGGTAAAATCCACAAAATTCCAATGAGCACATGTAGTTTGCACTTCAGAACTGTTTCATTCAATCTCCTTTCTATCTTCGAACACGCCTGCAAACTTCTGCTTTCAATTGAATGGGCAATCAGTTCATTTATTTTTCAAGAAGTTCAACTGTGTCCAAATTCACCGCTCTAATGTTTATCTAAACCCAAGGTTAACAATCTTACGTGAGAAGTATTTACAGACATTTAGTTCAGGATCTGACAGATGGAAAATAAGAAGTTTCAGTGACAGATCAGAGATAAGCAAAAACCTTTTGTATTTAGATTGTATATGTACTGCACGTGAGTGGACGTACAGGAGAAAATTTCAGGCCAATATTGCTACAGCTTGGTACACTGCTATCAATGGTGTAACCTGGGCTCCAATCCAATGTTCTGACATTAGTGGTGACAGCTTATTGTCATGGGGATGTCATGCAAATCAGAAGCGATAAAAACCAAAAGCATCAGGTGGTTCAGTAATTTTCTTATTTTTGAATAAATAGCTGTGAATAGGTATGAAAGTATCATCTGAGTGATAGTTTTCAGCACAATGATATGAGACTGCCTTGGTCCTCCCATGCTGACACTACAGTTAAGAAAAGCCCACCAAGCCTCTATTTTCTCAGAAGACTAAGGAAATTGGGGATGCCAGCTACAACTCTCACTAACTTTTACAGATGAACTTTAATCCATTCTTTCTGGTTGAATCACAGCTTGCTATGACTCCTGCTCTGCCCAACACCACAAAAAGAGACAAAGGGATGTGAATGTAGCCCAGTCCATCATGCAAACAGGTCTCTCATCCATTGACCCTGCTACACTTCCCGCTGCCTCAGAAAAGCAGTCAGCACAATTAAGAACCCCATGCACCCTGGACATACTCTCTTCCATCTTCTTCCATCGAGAAAAAGATACAAAACCTGAAGTCATGTTCAACAACTCAAGAACAGCTTCTTCCCTGCTGCCATCAGACTTTTGAATGGACCTACCCTGCGCGAAGCTGATCTTTCTCTACACCCTAGCTACGACTGTAACGCTACATTCTGCACTCTCTTCTTCTGTATGTACGGTATGCTTTGTCTGTATAGTGCAAGAAATAACACTTTTCACATTGTACTAATACATGTGAAAATAATAAATCAAATCAAATCAAAATCGAAAGATTAGGTTTCAATATCATTTTATTGTTCCTTTTTCCCAGGGTGGATAATTCTTCCAGCTCTCTTTCACATTTTGGGAGTTAATTAAAAAAAACATGAATGTTGCTACTTGTAAGCTTAAGTGTTTTAGTCGTCTATAGAGCCAGCAGCTGAAAATAGCTTTGGCATAGGCCGTACTTTCCCCAGTGCTGAGCTTTACCATGCACCTTCAGAAAATTGAAAGCACTTTTATTATACCTTGGCTTGGCTTTCAGTTTGATAGAAAATTGAACTAATTCAGTACCTGAATCAAGGCCAGTTTTATACCCTAGAGTAAATATGGATTCTTTGATTTTAAGTTACAACTAAATAAAGCAAACAAAAGAAAATTGATGATAAATATTTTTATTCAGAAAGCTAAGATAAGAAAAACATATCTAGTTACATTTTAGCTGAGTGATTTATTTAAAGGCACAAGAATAAAATCTATATCAGCTATTAAGTATTAAAGTGCACAATCTCTGCACTTTTCTGTATATTTTCATCACATTATTTATATGGAGAATAAACACTGACTGATGGTGTGCTATTGGAGTTTGAATGATTAGGTAAATCAGAAGATTGAACTAGTGTTTATTAGTCACACATTCTTAATTTTCAGAGTTAGAAGGCATCAGTTTTTTTTATATTAAAGATTACATATTCTCTGTTTTTGAGCTTTCTCACTGGTGTCTATCTTTTCTATTTTTGTTGGGGCAGGATGGCGGCACAGTGGTTAGCACTGCTGCCTTGTAGCTCCAGGGACAATTCCCAGCTTGTTCCTGTGTGGAGTTTGCATGTTTTCCCTACGTCTGCGTGGAGGGGTTTTCCCACAGTCCGAAAGACAAGCTGGTTAGGTGCATTGGCCATGCTAAATTCTCCCCCAGTGTACCCGAACAGGCAACTCACGGATTTTTGCAGTAACTTCATTGCAGTGCTAATGTAAGACTATTTGTGACACTACTAAATAAAGTAGACTAATAAATTAAAAATAAATTAGGTGTACATGTGCTAAGCTGAGCATTTTGTGCAATATGATATCCTTATGAATTTTCTTTAATTGCAAACTTATAGATTAGCATATTAAAATACTTCTTCCAGAATTTTCTATTTCTAATGCAATTAACTCTACTTCTAGTAGCATGTATAATATCATTTTCCTCCATTGTTGACAGCATCTTCATTTGCATTGTTTTCCTTAGGCCAATACTGGGCAAATTCAAAATCAGAACAGGTGAACCTTTAGAACAAAGAACAAAGAAAATAACAGCACAGGTATAGGTCTTTCAGCCCTCCAAGTTTGCACACACCATGTTGCCTGACTGAACTAAAACTTCTTAAGCATAAACCCTTACATGCATATATTATCGCAAAATAATGGGTGTTGTTACAATCTCCACAGAAACTAATAATATTTTAAAAAAGAGGTTAATTCCTTAGTAATCAACATAAAAAATCCCAAAACATTCACATTTTACTGTAATAAGCAAACTAAAATAACCATAGATTAAACAGAACTTAATTGGTAACTAATAGACCAAACTAAAGCAAATGTACTTTCATCTCAACTAATTAATGCAATTGAATTATATTGTACAAAATATTTACACTTGATATCACACTTCTGGCAGATGCATAGCAAAAGTATATTACGACCCAAGCTAATTCCAGCTTCCAGCTTACTTCTCTTTGCCACACTAGGTCAAGTCATTCAGTATCCTTCAAAGATCTTTTTACTCAGCTAGAGCATTCCAAAACAAGCTTCCAACAACATTGCTCTCTTGATGACTCCTTTGTTCTTAAATCTCAAAAGTCTTATCAGTCCCATTATCTTTCTTTCAAATGGAATGCCAACATGCACAAACATTCTGCTTAGGTGTTAACACAAAACAGTCTTCCCCTACTCTTCACAACAGTGGTTCACATGGATTACACCAGTGGACCCACACTACAAACTGAAGCAGCTCAAGTTGTCACCTCCCCATGCCACTGACAAAAAGCAGTCCTTTAAGCAACCAAGCACCCATTCCCACATTGTTTGCCATGAATTCATGTCTTCCCATTTATCACCAAACAAGTTCAAAGACAACTTGCCTCCAAACACTATAAATTGGATACTGCTTCCCCATTCAGCAGTAAACCCTCTGTCTTGTCTCTGGGTCCAAAAAAAGTAGCTATCCTTTTCTGTGTCACGGTGTGAAAATATTGTTTGTATTTCAATAGATTTAGATTTGGGTTTCTTTACCCATGACAACCAGATCGCATGGATCTGTTTCCAGACAGAGTTAGTATGGTCACCATCCCCCTACTCAGAGCATTTTGTTTCACTGTAAATTAAAGGAAACCATAATTGTTGTTTAAACTTCAAAGATCATATTGGTATTGATAGATTTATTCAAAGTTAAAAAGAATTTTGATAAGATGAAAGGGGGAATCTATTTTCATTGAATAATAAATCAGTAACCAGAGGGCATAAATTTAAGATGATCGCCAAAAGAACAAAAGAAGCAGCTAATTTTTTTTTATTTCAGGGATGAACGTTCAGGCATGGAAGTTCTATCTTAACCTTGGCTTTAAGGTGCACATTGAATACTACCCAAGTACGCTCCAGTACAGTGGCAGCAGTGAAAGGCCATGACAAGAATAGTAGCAAAAGGAGACATGCATGTATGGGCTCCATTTGTAGCAGTTGCATTTTAATCAGATTGAGCAACATTCCCTCAGGTGGGGCTTTCACCTGAATGAAGAACAGAAATCCTGTCTCCAGCCAATTAATGTTCCTCACGGTATTAAATGGCTATGAAGCTTCTGTGATCAGCAGGGGTGCATTCCCCAGTAAATCTTCAGGCAGAGGGGCAGGAAACATTGGCATCCAAAAAGATCCTGCCTTATGACTGGATGGCTGAGTCTGCCTCTGCACAGATGCTGATGGAGCCATCACAGGCGCCAAAACCCACAGATGTTAGTTAAGAGCATCTTAGCAATCAGCTATCTATGTAAGCAGCCTGTATCAATCTCTGCTGGAGCCAGGGATTGCAACATGCAGACATTGTGGGAAAAAGAAAAATAAGGCTTTGTGGTTACACAAGGGTATGGCTGTTGTTGTGTGATGAAATGTTGGGTGGTTGAGTAAATGTTTTATAGCTGACCCACATAAATACTATCCTCTGGCAACTCTTTATCCAGTTTATGGCATTTGGAGGCAAGTTGTCTTTGAACTTGTTTTGGTGATAAATGGGAAGACACAAATTTATGACAAGCAATGTGGGAATTGCTTAAAGGAGTGCTTTTTGTTAGTGGCATGGGGGAAGTGACAACTTGAGGCTGCTTCAGCTTGTGGTGTAGGTCTACTGGTGTAACGCATGTGAACCTTGCATTAATAAAAGGTACCAGCACCTGCTTGTAGGACCTCATCCTCTTTTTACCTATGTTGCTGGGCCAATGTGAACTGTGCCTCTGACTGTTCACCCTCCCCCTTCAGAATTTCCTGCAGACACTCACTGGTACCCTTGACCCTGGCACCAGGAAAGCAACAAACCATCCTGATGTCACAACTGAAACTACAGAAACATCTCTCTGCTCCCCTTATAATAGAACCCACCATCACTATTTCTCTCCCCTCTTTTCCACCTTGTGTAGCTGGAAGACTCACGATGCCACAGACTTGGCTGTTGTTGCATTCCACTGAGAAACCACCTCCCCAACAGAAAATCCAAAACAGAAAATCTGATAGAGAGGGAAATGGACCAGGCATTTCTTAGCTAATGCTTTTATTCTGCTTGGCAGTCATCCATTCTTTGTTTGACTGTGCATTCTTTACCTGTGGGTGTATAGGGGTATGGATGCTTTGCTACAATTTTATAGAGTGTTGGTGAGGCCGTACCTGGAGTATTGTTTTGGTGTCCTTATCTGAGGAAGGATGCCCTTGCTATAGTAAAGGTTTACCTTTGTTGATTTCTGGGATGGCAGGTCTGTCATATGAGAGACTAAATTGGTTAGGATTACATTCACTGGACTTTAGAAGAGTGAGATGGGATTTCATAGAAATTTATGAAATTCTAATAGGGTTAGACAGGTTAGATACAGAAAGAATGTTCCCAATGGTGAGGGAGTCCAGAACCAGGGGTCATAGTTTGAGGATAAGGCGTAAACCTTTTAGGACAGAGATTAGAAGAAATTTCATCACCCAGAGAGTGGTGAATGTGTGGAATTCACTACCATAAAGTGCAATTGAGGCCAAAACATTGTCTGATTTCAAAACAAAAAATAGATACGTTCTTGGGGCTAAAGAGATCAAGGGATATGGGGGAGAAGTGGGGATCAGGATATTGAATTTCATAATCAGCCATGATCCAAATGAATCGCAGAGCAGGTTTGAAGGACCAAATGGCCTACTCTAGTTCCTATGTTTCTATGACCACCTCACTGTATGTGCTAGCCATGAAGATCTCAGCCTGCTCCACAGTGACACCAGCCACAGCTCCAGATCCAAAATGAAGATTTTGAATAGCTGCAGCTGGAGACATTTTTTTTGTAGACATGGTTGCCCTGGACACTGGGAGCATTCCTGATTTTCCACACCATTCGGAATATTCCACTTGGTTGTGCTGCCTTACCATGACATATCCTTAAATTACTCCCTTTGCTATGGGGACTTGCTCTAGTTTACAGAAAATTATATATATACTCGGGACCTTACTTTACTTCTTATACTTTAAACACTAACTAATCTAAACCGAAGACTAATTTTTGCTTTAAAGATTAGACAGTAGGAAGATTCTACTTATCAAGGCTCCTCTAGCACAGGCTCCTGGTTTCACTCAAAGAATTTATGTTTCCCCTGTGCGTCACTGCTGGATGTTTTCAAAAATCACCCCTCTCGTGCAACTTTTCAACTCTTGGTCTCCTGGAGACTGAAGAAAATAGAGAAAGATAAAGAAAAGACCATGCCCTTCTGCTCCTTACTAAACTCCCTTCTTCCCGAACTCACAGTTTCCACTCAATACCAGTGCCTCCAAAACATTATTTTTGCAGTTGATGCACTCAAATTGTAATGCAATTCTGGCTTTTTTCTGGGATGGCATGTTGGCAGAGTGGTTAGCATTGCTGCATCACAGTGCCAGGGACCCAGTTTCAATTCTGGCCTTGGACCATTGTTTGTGCGGAGTCTGTACGTTCTCCCTGTGTCTGTGTGGGTTTCCCCCCGAGTGCTCTGGTTTCCTCCAAAACTTCTAAGATTAGGTGGATTGGCCGTGCTGAATTGCCTGTTACTATCCCAGGATATGTACATTAGGTGGATTTCTATGGTAAATGCGTGGGATTATGGGGATAGGGTGAGAGACATGCCTGGGTAAGATTCTCTGTCAGACTCAATGGGCTAAATGGCTTTTTCTGCAGTATGGAGATTGTACGATTCTATGATATTGCCTGTCCCCTTTGAGATATTTTCATCAAAAATTCCAGAGCCATATTTGTTCTCTCATATTCTAATCAGTAAAGCTCAAATGAAACTGTCTCTGTTCTGAACCTTTTCTTAAAAATCCATCATTTAGATTCTATGTGTCTCAATTAAACATAGACAACTTCTGTTTTGATTTTATTTGATTCGATTTTATTATTGTCACATGTACTAGCATACAGTGAAAAGTATTGTTTCTTGCGTGTTACACAAAGCATGCTGTTCATAGAGAAGAAAAGGATACATTGCATAATGTAAGGGGCGATTCTCTCAAAAAAATCTATATGCTGAATTTGTGTGAAAACTGGAATAACTCATGCTAATTTTTTAATGTGATTTTCAAAATGAATCTCCAACATCTGAGCAGTGTAAAGTGCCCTAGTGAGATTCACTCTGAAAACCAGGGATGAAGCCTAACCCATTGGAAAGGCCAGCAGCATAGCACTGAATAGACCACTGTGCATGTGCCAATCTGTCAAAGTGGAGATGGGCACACGCACAGTAGCCCCATACTGCCAGCTTCTCGATTGCTGACCAGCCTGATCATTGGCCAGCCCTGCCACCCCCCCATCACTGCCAACCTGGCAGTGCCAACCTGTGCCAGGGCAATGCATAGGGGCAGTGCCAGAAGGCGGTTTTGAGGCACTGTCTTGCCATATCCCTCTCCCACAGAGGCTCTACTCACATTTTTGCCTGTGAGATGATCTGCACATCAGGTTCGCGTCTTAGTGAACCTGTTGTAAACCACGCTGATTGTGGACATGATCCTGCTAACATCACCGACAAGAGCTGATGAAAATTGGAATTCACAGTCTTACCAACGAAATTTGTGATGATTGGCTTTTGCTGGATACTGAGCCCCCAGCGCCAATCCCACGGACAAGTGAACACATGCTGATGATCCCTCCTATAGTCTTCAGGTTCAGTGAGGGGAACAAATGGTTACTGATTTGGGAGACATTAGTTTCTACTATGACTTCAATGTTTGCTGTGTCACTTTACCCCCCCAACCACCCTACCCCAGTTAGTGTTCTAAAGTAATACCATTTCATCCTCTTAGGAGCGGCTTTGGCAGGTATGTGTCAATTTCCTTATCTTTCCACTTTGAAGTTACCCCTTCGCTCCATTGTTTTCTCCAGTTACATATGTAAACGCTTGTTTTTCTATTGATATACTAAACTGCATCTCATCATTTCTCCAAACGTCCAAATCAACTCCCTGTTTTATTTTCTTTTATTTATTGTTTTATTTTGTTTTTAATCTTAATTTTGCTCAATTCTTATCAAGATGTAGTGGTGACCTAGAACTAAGTGCCAACAGTGTGCATGTTTTCTCGAATGCATCATTTGTGTTTTCAGATTATGACACTGAGGGGCAGCGAGTAGATGAGAAATAGGAAGGATCAAGGACAAATACTTGGCTAACACCAGATGTACAGGACATGGAGAGAAGAGAAGCAATTGCTGGTGATTTTCTGGCTCTTTATTAGCTGCCTTTTGATTCAAGGATGGCGTATATTTAGGATCACATGTCTCTGCCTTCGGTTTCCTTGTGGCTGAACAGGCCAATTCTTTAATCCACAAGTCATTGAGCACATGAGACAGGATATCCCATAATGGATCCTGCAAAATTTGCGTCTTTTTCTTTCCTTATCAGCTCTGTCTCTCATCTCGTTGTCTCTCTGTCTCATCGTTAAGATGCTGTAACTCAAAGCATGATGCAGCTTTAAGGACAAGTTGTCAGCATTTTGAATGACTGAAAGCAAGCTCCTCCCAGTCATTAATGCCAATGCTGTTGCTCTTCAAGAAGAGCTTCAGAATGTCTTTAAGACTTTGAATTTTTTCTCCTTCAATGGGGTGCTGACCATTTGGGATTGGAGAAAAGACCTGGCAGTACAAAATGCTTTTTGACTACCTGGACATGGTGCCCTGACCATCAAAGTTGATCTTGCAGAAGTTTTGCCTGAATGCCCGTGAAACTGGCTTCAAGAAGGAACTAGCATTTGTTTAACAGTCCTTCTTTGAACCCAAATGATGCATTCGAGACAATGCTGATGGAATTTCTCTAGCACTGTCATTGATACTCAGTTCAGGTCTCACTGCAATAAATACGTGTGGTGATGACAACTGCTGTGTCCATAACTTCTGTTGACTTGTTGAGGTTTTTACTATAAAACATTCAATGTTATATGTCATTGAAAGCTGAGCTGGTGTAATTGATCCAGTTTGGATCTTCTCAATCTCTTTGACAGAGATTACTGCCATGCTGTGGGAAGTGCTCTAAATATTCCAGAGTCTTTCCTTCAAAATAAATGCAAGACGTAATATTTGGTTGACCAGGAGTGGGTTGGTATGAGTTTTGATTTGGAAACATTCAAGGACTGGCCCTGTATGTAGAATTGAAGGGATTGAATGCAGCTTGCTAATCTGCTGCAAAGTTGGCAATAACAATGCACTCATCGGCAGATTGTAGATTATGTAGCCAGTTTAGTTTTGGTATGGAAGTTACTAAAGTTTGAGAGCTTTGTAGATAGTATTTAATACCGACACAAGTGGTTATTTAACCTTCGATGAGATGAATAGCCACTGTCAGGAGATCGTATATAATGTGGATGACTATCACGCAGTCTTGCTTGACACCGGTTTGGATTTTGAAGGCATGTATTGAAGGGAGTGCAGAGAAGGTTCACAAGGTTGATACCAGAGATGAGGGGACTAGCCTATGTGGAGAGATTGAATAGACTGGGTCTGTGCTCATTGGAGTTTAGAAAGCTGAGGGGGGATCTTATAGAGACATATAAGATAATGAAGGGGTAGAGTTTCTTAGATCAGAGTTCAGGAGGGACTTCTTCACTCAAAAAGTGGTGAGTCTCTAGAATTCTCTGCCCATTGAAGTAGTGGAGGTTACCTTGCTGAATAAATTTAAGTCATAGGTAGATAGGTTTCTGATAGACAAGGGAATTAAGGGTTATGGGGAGAAAGCTGGAAAGTGGAACTGATCCACTTCAGATCAGCCATGATCTTATTGAATGGCAGAGCAGGCTCGAAGGGCTAGATGGCCTACTCCTGCTCCTAATTCTTATGTTTTTATGTTCTTATGTTCTTATTTCAGGTCTCCCATTTGTGACAGTTGCAGTCATACTTGTTGCAAGTAGTTGCAAGATGGTGATGAAGTTTTGTAGACATTCTTTAGAGCATGATATCCACAGACCTTTGTGATTTACTCAGTCAAACACTTTGGTCAATTTGATGATAGAAGAATTCCTAGTGTTGTTTTTCAGCATTTGCCTTGGTTTTATCTGGCAACAAAGACAATGTCAGATGTTCCTGTGTAAGTTGTAACGATATACTGTCACTGGGAGGATTTCCTCAGCCACAGGAAGCAGTTGACTCAGGAGAATACATATCAGGACTTTCCTGCTATGGACAAGCAGGAAATACCTTGCTAGCTTCTGCAGCTTGATTTATCTCCCTTCTTGAAGATAGTTCCAATTACCGCATTTCTAAAGTCAGGGCAGATTTTTCCTTCCAGTGGAGTATTGATCGAAGCAAAAGCCTCTGAAGACCTCAGCTGGAATACCATCAGGGCTGCAGGCTTTGTTGTTTTTCATCCTTTTGATTGCTTGTTGCAGCTTTCCCATTAACAGTGACTCATCAATGAATTCTATAACCGGATCTTGGGGGACAACCTTCGAGAGTGACAGCTGCTGGTTGAAGAGTTCTTTCCAGCATTGATAGATGGCATTGCCATATTTAGGAGAATAAACACCATCTCATGAGTGAAGGGGTATTTTGCTCATTTGACCTTGACATGAAGATGGCCCTGGTGGCTTCACATATCATTGTGATTCAAAAAGACTGCATGTCATGATGATAATTCTCTGACTACAACTGAATGGATGGTAACAGATGTAATCTGAGGTAGATTTTTAGTGACCACAGATTCAAAATAGGTTGCAGTAAGTGTTGCCATGTTAAGAAGGTTCATAATCATAATTGCATTATAATTTTAATGATTACTGTGTGGGCAGAAATATTGAATTAAAATTGTAAATTGTAAACATTCTCTAGAGAAATAAAAAGTCAATTAAACACGAATTCTCTGAAAGTTTAAACATTACATTAACACTGCAATGAAGTTACTGTGAAAATCCCCTTGTTGCCACAGTCTACCTGTTTGGGTACATTGAGAAAGAATTTGGCATTGCACCTAACCAGTGTATCTTTCAGACTGTGGGAGGAAACCTGAGCACACACAGACAGACATGGGGAGAACTTGTTGACTCCACGCAGTGATCCAAGGCAGAATCGTACCTGGTCCCTGGCACTGTGAGGAAGTAATGTTAACACTGTGCTACTATGCCAGCACAGAACAAAAAAGGGTGAAAATACTTGTTGAACTAAATGCCTGATATCCTTTTTTTGCTAATGGCGAAAAGATTTACTCTGACTGTAAGGTGAATAAAACAAAGGACTTTGTGTTGGAAATATAGCAAGTGAAAACAATTACAGCATTCATCTGTAGATTGTTTACCCATTATTCTTCAAAGATGATTGTTTTTATTTAACTTCCTATTGGTTACACATTATTGCTTTTTATGGTTTCCTTATTATTATAAGGGGGTCATGAAGAGGTTTCTACAAAGCAACATCTCCATCTTTATATCTAGTATACTTGATTTTGGGATTGATAGTAGATGGAGACTATTCCATTGGGCTATATCACTTAAATCTTCAAGGCACAGTTAGCATTTTACAATAATTACAAGATAAGACCCAAAATAGAATGTGAAATACTTTATCAGACTTCATGTTGTTTCGTGCCTATTACAGAACTGAAAAATCACAAGACTAGCAAAGTTCATTCTGCGATGTTGTTTTTCTTCTGCAGGAGGTGCAGAGATGAGCTTCACCTCTGAGAACTATCCTGTAATTTTCTTGCTGTAATCCATTATAAGTGATGGAAATGCCAATGAACATCAAGGTAAATAATTAGATTTTCTCTTGTTGGAGATGGTCATTGCCTGATATTTGTGTGACATAAATGTTGTCCAGATCTTGCTGTATGTGTGATGTAGAGATGACGATGTTAGATTGGGGTGGAAACAGTAAAGAGCCTCACAACACCAGGTTAAAGTCCAAAAGGTTTATTTGGAAACACAAGCTTTCAGAGTGCTTCTCCTTCATTAGGTGAGTGGAGCTAAGTTCACAAACACAGCATATATCAGCAAAGACACAATTGCAAGATAATTAAAGATTAGATATAAAGAACGGCTGAACTGTGAGTCTTTACAGGTAATCAAGTCTTTACAGATACAAACAGTGTGGGTGGAGAGAGGGATAATCATATGTTAAAAAGGTGTGAACTGTCTCAAGCCAGGACAGTTAGTAGGATTTTGCTGTATGTGAGCATAGTTACTTGAGGAATTGCAAATGGAAACAAATATTGTGTTACTGTTAGCAAATATCTCAAATCTCACCTTTTCATGAAGGAACAGTCATTGATGAAGCAACTGAAGAATTAGGGATGGGCAAAAAATGCTGCTGCAGCCATCGATGCCCACAGCCTGTGAAATTTTTTTAAAGAAGATAAGTGGGTCTAGGACATTCCTTGAGGAATTCATGCAGTGATGTCCTTGGGGCTGAGATGATTGGTCTCCTTCAGTCATAACCCATCTCCCTTTCAGCTAGATGTGACTCCAGCCAGTAAAGAATATTCTCCTTGTTTCCATTGACTTCAGTTTTATCTGGGCACATTAATGGCACTCTCAGTAAAATGCTGCCTTGATATCCGAAAGGATGCAATCCAAAAGCATCTACAAACCAAAAATATGATAAAGAACTATCAGTATGGACTTCAACAAGGAAGGTCATGTTTGATAATCTTATTGGATTCTTTGGTGAAGTGATAGTAAAAGTAGGCAATGTTAATGTAAGGATTGTAATGTAATTGGACTTACAAATACATCAATAAGGCATTGGATGGTAGACACAAAACTAAAGGTGCAAGTGATAGATAGAATGGATAATGGACTACCTACTTAACCGAAAACAGAGAGTTGGGGGTTAAAAGTAGATTGGTGTGGCGAAGGTGGGGAATGGTGTCCTATGTACTGGGATCACTGTTGCTCACTATTTATATCGATGACGTGTATTTGAGAATTGTTTGTACTGCACAAAAATTTGGTGGCAACATAAAATTGGGCACAGTAAGAAGGAAAGCTGTGGCAAAACACAAGAAGGTACAAATGAATCTGCAGAATGGGATGTAAATGGAAAATTAATTTCGATATAGTTAAGCAGGAGGTCATAAATTTTGTAGGAGATATAAGGATCTGTAAACTGAAAAATAAAAGGAAGAAATGTGTTTACATAGTAGTATCTCTGGCAGAACTGCATGGATTTCTGTTGATTCCTCAGCAACAAGCTGCATAGCTACATGCATGTCTGCAGATGCTCTTTCTACAAAAGGCAGAGAGGATAACCTGATAGAAATTATGAAGGGATTTAACAGGATAAACATAGGAAAGACATTTCTACTAGTTGGCTCTCCAAAAACAGGAAGCATAATGATAAGGCAATCATCAATAATCCAATGAGGAATTCAGGAGAAACTTCTTTATTCTAAAAGTGGTGAAAATATGGAACTCGTGATCAAATGGATTGGCTGAGATAAACGGCATATAAGGATTGAAGATGAGGCTAGGTAAGCACAAGGGGAAAAAGTCATAAGACATATTTTAGTAGGATAAGATGAAGTAAGGTGGGAGGTAATTCTTCCTCTTTCATCCATTGGGAAAAAGATACAAAAGTCTGAAAACATGTACCAGCCAACTCATGAACATCTTCTTCTCTGCTGCTGTCAGACTTCTGAATGGTCCTATCATATTAAGCTGATTTTTCTCTTCACCCTATCCTTTCACTTCTCCCTACGTACTCTGTGAATGGTATGTTTTGCCCGTATAGCGCACAGGAAACAATACTCTTCTCAAGTTTGAAGTTTATTTATTAGTCACAAGTAGACTTACATTAACACTGCAATGAGTTTACTGTAAAAATCTCCCAGTTGCCACACTCCGGCACCTGTTCGGATACACTGAGAGAGATTTAAGCGTGGCCAATTCACCTAATCGTTTGGACTGTGGGAGGAAACCGGAGCACCCAAAGGAAATCCATGCAGACATACGAAAAATGTGCAAACTCTACACAGACATTGACCCAAGCCGTAAATCAAACCTGAGATATTGACATTGTGAGGCAGCAGTGCTAACCACTATGTCACTATGCCACCCTGTTGTGGTCCCAATACATGTGACAATAATAAATCAATCAATTTAACTTAATTCACATGCCTAGAGCGAAGAACTTTAAAGTTTTTGATACAATCTATTGGGGTGAATGGCCTGTCCTGTTCAGTAAATTCCATGTAATTCTAAATATCTAAGTCATCCAGACTATTGAGTGAACTCGAAATATTTTCCTGAATCAACTGAAGGAAAATTACTGTACAAATCTGCAGCCATTATAATGAGATCTTGACCAATCTGGAATCCAGAGAAAAATGAAGGATTGATTAATGTATTTATGGTAAAGGAAGGTTTTACTGGCATGCACAATCGCCGTGACGAAAAGAATAACATACTTTAGTAGCAGTGCAGTGAGGGAAGAGTTCTTTTTCAAGGTTGTAAACTAAACAGTTGTAGTTAAGTTTTCTTCCTTTTGGGTAGGGTGGGGGGTAAGGCAGGGAAAGCTGGCAGGACCACCAGTCAGTTGATTGCTGACATGGGCCACACAGAAGTGAAAACCCAAACCAGCTGTGGTGTGGAGCATGGTCAGCAAGAGGCAAAGGTGGAAGTGTGAAAATATCCGAGGAGAAAGGTTGATTACAAACTATTTGCCGAGTATTTGCTGCATGACTGCAACATAAGCCTGCCCGTCAGAGGCGGCCTGGAAACTTCTTCATCTTTCCTTCATATGTGTGGCTCTTTTCTATTTTCCATCACATAAGCAATCAAAAAGAGCAAAGGCTTTGAAGTGCCTCCAAATGAAAATGCTAAAAGGCCCAATTCTTTCCAGCTGCTTGCCTCAACTCTGGTGATCATTAACTAAGTGATCTAATTTGAGTTAATATTTATCCAGTCCCTTGTTTGAAACTGAGATCTCAGTAAAAGATTTGATGTGTGAGTAAATTAGAGTGAAACTCTTGAGAAAGATAATTATTTTTGTTCTTGCTTTGACTTACTTGCAGCTTACTTTGTTTTAAAATTAAGTCATGGAATCACAGATATAATAACCCTGTTGGACTAGAGTTTGGAACAATAAAACAAGGGACTTGGCTACCTTTGGTATTTTCTCCATTGTTGAAATGATTTAGGGTTGCTGCACTGTGCAGCATTCTATCCTGAGCACAGGAAACTCCTAGTGGCCCATTGCTACTTATATCAACCATTCGGAAACATGTGAGGATTCTAAATTGACTCATTTCCGCTTCTGCGATGAATATGCCTGCGTTCAGCAGCAGATCAGGAATTCATTATATCTGATGGGAATCATTACTTTGTTTCGTGGCTTAAATGAAAATTGTTAAGGTTAGGAATTTATTAATGTTTCTTTCTCTTAATGAACTGGTTGGTGGATGAAGGGTATCATTTCTCTTCATTAGGGATCACAATGGAATGCACTGCCTGAAAGTGAAATGATTTCCAAACTGGAATTAGATAAATTCTCATTTGGATAAATAAAAGTTTGCACGACAATGGAGAAAGAGCAGAGAGTATGACTAATTGAATAGCTATTTTAATGAACCGGCACTAGCTTGAAGGCAGAATAGTCTTTTTCCATGCTGTATCATACTTGATGTTTGGGCCGAGACATTTGATTAGGTCAGAAAATTTTCACAGAGATCATTTTGTCCAATTAACCCATAGCCACTGCTTCTGATACAAGTAGCATTCCACCTCAGGAGACCCAATGTCTTGAGAGATTATCACCAAGTAAAGCTTGCTGACACTACTTAAGCTAACCTATTGGCTCTTAAAAGGGACGTGCTTTCCTGGTTGCAGGAGCTGCTTAGGTAGGTTGCAGAAGAAAATGTGAGAAAACACACAAAGTTATGGCACAACATGGGAAGCAGTGGGCTCCAAAATGTTCTAGTGCTACGCTAGGCACCTTGCTGAAGGACGTACAGAAGAGATTGCCATCTCTCTGTAGAGGGCCAAGATGCTCTCTGGTCAAGCTCTCAGAAAGCGGTGGGAGCAGATAGCTCTGGTGGTCAATACCAAAAATCAAAATTTATTGCCATAAGTGGGGTTAGTAAATGCATCTTCAAACAGCACAAGCTGCCAGCCGCACCACTAGCCTCACATATTTCTCATTTAATCATACCTCTATTATCCATCGACCAACCATCTGTATCAACCATGGCTCATTTTCTGTTTCTTTTTCCCAATGGAAGAAGGTGAAAGAGAATATGCCTGGGTTGTGTGGGGTCCTTGATTATGCTGGCTGCTTTTCCACGGCAACAGGAAGTATAGATGGTGTCAGTGAATGGGAGTGGTTTGAGTGATTGACTAAGCTTCGTTCACAACAGTTTATAGTTTCTTGCGATCTTGGTCAGAGCAGGAGTCATATCAAGCTGTGATACATCTGGAAAGAATGCTTTCCATGGTGCAGCTGTAAAAATTGGTGAGAATCATAGTAGACATGTTGAATTTCCTTAGTCTCCTGAGAAAGTAGAGGCATTAGTGGACTTTCTTAACAATAGCGTCGGTGTGTAGGGCATGTTATTGGTGATCTGGACACCTAGAATCTTGAAGCTCTTGACCATTTCCACTTCATCACCATTGATCTAGACAGGAGCATGTCCTCCACTATGCTTCCTGAAGTCGATGACAATCTCCTTTCTTTTACTGACATTGTGGGAGAGATTATTGTCATTGCATCATTTTACCCAATCCTGTGGCTTACAGTCAAGAAGTCTTCACCTCGGGACCTACACCTCTGGTCCAGGTAATGTTACAGGCTTAAAAACCTCTGCTGGCTGGTCCCCATTGGGTGAGCCTTCGCTCACTCTGTAAGTCAGCTCATAATTTGGCCTTTGTGGTCATCATAACAAAAAACAACTCATTAACTAAATTGGGAAGAAACTTCAGAGTGCTTCAGTGCAGAGGGATCTGGGTGTCCTCATGAATGAATCACAGAAAACTAATTTGCAAATATAGCATATAATAAGGAAGGCAAATGGAATTTTGACATTAATTGCTAAAGGAATAAAATATAAAAGTAGGGAAATTTTTCTGCAACTATACAAAACATTAGTGAGACCACACATGGAATACTTTGTACAGTTTTGGCCCCTTATTTGGGGAAGGATGTCATGGCATTAGAGGCAGTTCAGAGGAGGTTCACCAGATTGATTCCAGAAATGAGGGGTTTGTCTTATGAAGGGTGGTTGAGCAGTTTAGCCTCAGTTTAGACTTAAACTAAAGTTTAAAAGAATGAACAGTGATCTAATTGAGGTATATAAGATGCTAAAGGGAAGTGACATGGGAGATGTAGGGAGGACGCTTTCTCTTGTGAGATCTGGAATGAGAGTGTTAGGAATAAGGGTAGCAGATTTAAAACAGATTTGGAAATATTATTTCTCTCAAAAGGTTGTAAATCTGTGGAATGCACTACTGTAGAGTGTGGTGGATGCTGAGATATGGAGTAAATTTATGGAGGAAATAGATGGATGTTTGATCAGCAATAGAACGTAGAACATAGAAAAACTACAGCACAAACAGGTCTTTTGGTCCATAAGTTGTGCCGAACATGTCCCTACTTACCTATAACCCACTATCTTACTAAATACCATGTACTTATTCAAAAATCTCTTAAAAGACCCTATCGCATCCTCCACCAACGGCAGCCAATTCCACGCATCCATCACCCTCTGAGTAAATAACCTACTCCTGATACCTCCTCTGTACCTACTCCCCAGCATCCTAAACCTGTGTCCTCTTGTGGCAGCCATTTCAGCCCTGGGAAAAGGCCTCTGAGAGTCCACTCGATCAATACCTCTCAACATCTTACACACCTCTGTCAGGTCACTTCTCATCCTTTGTCTCTCTAAGGAGAAAAGACCAAGCTCTCTCAATCTACCTTCATAAGGCATGCTGCCCAATCCAGGCAACATCCTTGTAAATCTCCTCTGTATCTTTTCTATGGCTTTCACATCCTTCCTGTAATGAGGCAACCAGAACTGAGCACAGTGGGGTCTGACCAGGGTCTTATACAGCTGCAGCATTATCTCCCAAATTCTAAACTCAATTCCTCGATTGATGAAGGCCAGTACACCATACACTTTCTTAACCACATCCTCTATCTGCGAAGCTGATTTGAGTGCCATATGAACCCAGACCCCAAGATCCTTTTGATCTTCCACACTGCCAAGAGTCTTACCCTTAATATTATATTCTGTCATCCCATTTCACCTGCCAAAATGAATCACCACACATTTATTTGGGTTGAAGTCAATCTGCCACTTCTTCGCCCAGTCTTGCATCCTATCTATGTCTCGCTGCAGCTTCTGACATCCCTACACATTATCTACAACACCTCAATCTTTATGTCATTGGCAAACTTACCAAACCATCCTTCCACTTCCTTATCCAGGTCATTTATAAAAATCACAAAGAGCAAGGGTCCTAGAACGGGTTTAAGGATAATGGAGAACAGGCAAAAAGGTGGAGTTGAGGCCGAGAAGAGATCAGCTATTGGATGGTGAAACAGGTCTGAGGGGCAGAATTGCCTACCCCTGCTCCTATTTCTTATGTACTTATGTTCTTTTGTTCTTTTCAGTAAGTTGAGTATCTTGGGCTACGGGAAGATATAGACGAGATGGTCGAATGGACAGATAAGTGGCATAATCCTGAAAAGTGTGAGCTGATACACTTTGGAAGGAGTAATTTGACAAGGAAATATACTATGAAAGGTCTGATACTGGGAAGTTCCAAAGAACAAAGGGACCTTGTGCTTTTGTGAAGTGGTGAAAAGGCATTTGGCACACTTGTTTTTATCAATTGAGGTATAGATTACAAAAGCAGAGAGGTCATGATGGAATTGTAATGAACTTTGGTGAGGCCACAGCTAGAGTACTGTTTGCAATCCTGGACGCTACATTATAGGAAGGATGTGATTGCATTGAAAGGGATGCAGAGGAGATTCACCAGGATATTGCCTGAGATGGAACATTTAAGTTATAAAGAGAGATTGGATAGGTTTGGATTGTTTTCTCTAGAGTAGAGTAGACTGAGGGAGCAACCTGATTGAGGTGTTCTAGATTATGAGGGGCATGGACAGGGTGGGTAGGGAACAGCTGTTCGCTTTAGTTGAAGGGTCAGTTATGAGGGGACACAAATTAAAAGTGAAGGGTAGGAGGTTTAGAGGAGATTTGAGGAAAGCTTTTCTATGCAGAGGGTGATGATGGGCTGGAATGCACTGCCTGAGAGGGTCTCACATCCTTTAAAAAGTACCTGGATGAGTACTTGGCACGGCATAACGTTCAAGGCAATGGGACAAGTGCTGGCAAGTGGGATTAGGTGGGCAGGTCAGGGCCTTTCATGCATTGGTGCAGACTCAATGAGCCAAAGGGCCTGTGTTGTACTGTAATATTCTGTGATTCTACAAAGAACAAAGAACAAAACAGCATGGGAAACAGGCCCTTTGGCCCAACGAGCCCGCGCCGCCACCCCGATGTTCCCACCTCTACCCGTGATCCCTGTCTATGTTTATAGATCTGTGGATTAAAAACCAAATTTGATACAATTTAGGGAGAATTTGTTTTGCCAATTAGCCTAAGAGCACATCTTTGGGATGTGGGCGGAAACCGGAGCACCTGGAGAAAACCCACGCAAGCACGGGGAAAATGCACAAACTCCCACAGACACAGGCCCAAATCCATGTATCTGCACAGCACATTGTACTATTTTCTTAAGAGGAAAGAAACAAGTAAATCCTTTTATGGGCAGGAGAGAAAGTGTTAAGTTTGTTTAATAGCTGGGAGCTGAGTGAAAGTGACAGCAAAAGCCCAGACAGAAATTTTGAAAAAATTCAGCACACATCTCCAGTCAAATCATCAGATTACCAATATGAATTTCGAGGCCTGAGGCAAGAGTCAAGCTAACCTGTTGACAATTTCTTAACAAGGCTGAAAAATGCAGCTAGAAAATGTAAATGTAAAGGGAACTGATGAAAGGCTGCTGGATCAGTTCAACTCGACTCTCCACACACTGAAGTACAACATTTGAAAGGACAAGCTCACAATATTCAGCTGCAGATGCTGCCAGAGTATGTGAAGCCACAAGATAAAGATGGTGACTGTCTGAATAGCGAGTTTCCAATTCAATCAAAGGAACGGATTGATGCCACATCTTCTTTTATGTTTTCAGGATAGATCTGATATATTCTGAGGGGGACAGTGTTACTCTGTGCTCCACTTCAACTTCACATCTATGTGTGACGTCTGCACATGTCTGCGTGGGTTTCCTCTGGGTACTCTGGTCTCCTCCCACATTCCAAAGATTTGTGAGTTCGGTAATTGGCCATGCTAAATTGCCCCTTAGTATCAGGGGATTAGGGAGGTAAATACCTGGGGTTATAGGGATAGGGGCTGGACAGGATTGCTGTCAGTGTGTAGGCTTGAGTGGCCAAATAGTTTCCTCCTCCACCATAGGGATTCCATGATTCCATTCACGGTTGTAGGTTTATTTCTCATCTTCTTCCTAACGTGAATCGTTGCGATGACTTTCTCTGGGTCCAGCCATTTCATGCTGTTGGAGGGTTCCTAAGTCTTGTATGTTCTAAAACTCATTGTCATCTTCCAGGGTATGAATATTTTTGTTTCCTTTTCCTTCTCATTTGCAAACGGAACAGTCATAACAGAATTCACAGCTGACAGAGTGAAAGACCTGCAGGAACCGTGGATGATGATGAGTTCACATCTAGAAGGAAATATCCCACATGTGGATTAAACTATAGGGCATGTGGAAAGACCAGTTACAGGGTACAGATGTGCAGAATAAAGAAAGGGAATAGTAAAGGAGTTACCTGAATCAGGGCAACATGGTGAATGAGATTTGGCATGGATGGGGCATGGGGAATGCATAGGAGCTGATGGGTTGAAGGGCTGTTTCTTGCCATGACAGAGGTCAGGTTATCAAGGTTGAGAAATGTTCTGGCTCTGCACACCCGACGCAGGAGTGAAAAATCAAACTGAAGAGTTGGAGAGGTTCTCTCAGCAAGTGATCCAGGAATGGCACAACCAGGGAAGTGTCAATACTGACAAGGCTACTCCTTTGGGCGGTATGGTAGCACAGTATTTAGCAGTGTTGCCTCACAGTGCCAGGGATCCGGGTTCAATTCTGGTCTTGGGTGATCGTCCGTGTAGAGTTGGCATGTTCTCCCTTGCCTGCGTGGATTTCCTTTGGGTGCTCTGGTTTCCTCCCCCAGTGTCAGGGAAATTACCAAGGTAAATATGTGGGGTTACGGGAAATGGGACTGGGTGGGATTTTTGTCAGTAAGGATTCCATGATTCTCTGACTTCTCACTAGTACCCTGCTAGCTAAATCCATAATAATCATATCCAAACCAATGAAAAAAGACAACATTGCCTATGCAGTGTGCCAACTCATCATTGAGAGCAATGAATATCAAAGTGAGGATGAGGCACAACATTTTTTAAAAAATTGTTTTACAGGATCTGGGAGTCACTGACTTGTCCAACATTTAGTTATTGCCTATCCTTAATTTCCCTTTAACGATTGGAATAGTTGAATTCAGCTAGAGCATCATATATATTTTTAACAAAAGAGGGTTAATATTCATAAGGAGCAAGGAACTATTTATTATTCGGATAAATAGCCCAGGATGCCATATTCACTGCTGCACTGCAGTCATGTGCTGAGTTAACAATGTATTAGTTGATCAGTCTACCAGCCATATGGCAGGAAGAAGAAATACACTCAATAAAGCTCCAACATAGTTGTTTCTAAAATATGATTATTTCTACGTGAACTGGAAAAAGAACATTGCAAGGGCCCTTCTCTCATGATGGCCAGGTTGATGTAGCTTATAGCAATCCATGACAAATCTTGCCATTGCCTAGTTTCTCATTATGGCTCCAATGCTGATGAAACAGTGGACTATTACAGAATAAAGGCAGTGTGACTGTTGTCAGGATACCAGGCATTGATCTTCATCATGCACTGAATATTTGGTACATACCAGATGGACATTGAGGGAATGGAATCCATTCCAATTACAGTACACTGCCGAATTTATGTGTGGCACCTACAAAGTGATGTGTACACACTCAATGGCACCCTGAACTGGGGCGATGTCTGCAATCTTTGTAAAACCACATGCTCACACCACCTGCTCTCTCCAGCAAGAAAATAAAATGCCTTTGCTCCTTTTGCTTATAGAATCTCAGTAGATTATGCAACACTGGACAGTGAACTGGGAGATATTGCAAATTTCGCTAGCTTTAGTCTGGAAGGAGCCAGACCTTAGCATTTCATGGCTCTAGTCACGCGTAAAGCCATCCTCAACATTACTCTGAGGCTGGAGTTGTGGCCACAGCAGCTAGTGAATTTCAGTAAGCACATCCTTGGTGAAGCAGAGCTCTTTGATACACTGTTATTCACTGAGGCAAAGACAGGAGATTTTACTTTGAAGATGTTCTCTGGATTTGGCTTCATGTTGGTCTCCTTTCTCCTTCTCCACCTTCTCCCTCTTCTGTTTGTCCTGCTCTGTGTCAACTCTGCTCATTCTCCGTGTGGTACTGCAGACTTGGAGGAGATATAAATTACTCCTTAATATTCATAAGGAGCAAGGAACTAATTATTACCTGGATAAATAGTTACATCATTTCAGCCATACACCTGCTTTTTTACTATCTTTCACCAAAGTAAATGATTAATTTCTTATTTTGGTGGCTGATGCCTACAATGGGTCTTTTGAAAGTATCATAGAAGGAATAACACATCATCAAAGGTTTGGGATGACATTGCCATTCATTCACTTGCCACACAATGATGGTGTTTGTCCTTCTCTTTCGTTCTACTCAATCTAAACAATTGCAATCTCTTGATTAGACTCCTTTCTGAGAAGCACCCCTGACTTTCCATTCTATCCTACCTAATTTCCTATGAATACTACAAAACTCCCTGTCCCATTAAACTATATGATATTTGCTCACTCATTTTCTGCACACTATTTTTGGTTCTATTTTTCTTGTGTTTGGTATTGATCTTCCCTTCTTATTGACATCCAAAGCTGGTAAGGAGCAAATTATCCTGGAGTCAATGTTTAAATAAAGGCAGTTCTGAAAGTTTTAAGATATAATAAAATTCCTCAGAAGCCACATTCTAAACCAACTTGGCAAACCTACAATGATGTTTACAGTTGTGATTTTGAGGCATGAATGAGAAATAAATATTGAAATTATAATGTATGACATTAGCGCACCTTTAAAAAATTTATTTTTTAAATCACATTCTTCGCAATTGTAAGCAGACATTTTCAAATTTTTTTCTCATTGTTGCCAGGCGGTTTGCTAGAAGTCCTTTCATTGCTATTTCAATGGCTTAAATGGGGTTTTGTTTACATCTACTTTGGGGTCTTTTATGACCTTGCATTCTGAGAAGGAAGACTGACAAGTCAAAGTCAGGTAGTTCCTCCCCAGGAAAGAATCTAAGGATTTATTTTGTTTTAGTTTCAAAGGGGGTGGACATCAGATCAAAAGCAGTGTTTTTCTCTCTTGCTCTCTCTGGTTTTAGAAATTCTGCTCTTAGCTGGAAGCAAGAATCATAGAATCATAGAAACCCTATAGTGCAGAAGAAGGCTATTTGGCCCATTGAGTCTGCATTGACCTCAATCCCACCCAGGCCCTACCCCATATCCCGCTAATCCCTCCAATCTATGCATCTCAGGACTCTAAGGGGCAATTTTTAGCATAGCCAACCAACCTAACCAGCACATCTATGGAATGTGGGAGGAAACCTGAGCACCTGGAGGAGACCCATGCAAACACAAGGAGTGTGTGCAAACTCCACACAGACAGTGACCAAGCTGGGAATCGAACAGGTTCCTGGAGTTGCGAAGCTATGCTACCGTGCCACCCATTGAGTAGCAAAGTTCCTGGTTTTCCTGGAGTAGAAAATCTCTGATTGGTGGTTAGCTTGCCTCGAGTCTCTCTTTCTCTCTCTCTCCCCCAAGGCTGTTCTGACCTCAAGACTATCTGTGTGTACCTCAAGAGAACTGCAGTATTCAACCAAAGGACTAAATTCCAGTACCACATGAGCACCAGTCTTTGCTATGTTAAAGCTGTGGCAAAGGTTTTATTTGTGGGATTTGTTTGGTTTGGATGGTAGTTAGCTGTTAAGTTTTATACAATACCGTAGTTTATTTTGTTTGCAATCGGTATAAGTTATTGCTAATTGTCTTTGTACATACGTTAACTGTACACTTAAATAAATTTTGAGGAAAATTCCTTGGTAGATCAGTTGACTCATAAATGAAGTAAAACATCTCATGCTCAAATTCAAAGTGCAAAATTTATGATCCAGGCAAACTTCATAAAACACTTAGGAATGTCTGACCTGAATGATAACAAATGGTATTTTTGTTTTTATTTCCAGCATGTTTTCACATCCAACATTTCTGTGCAACAATTTTAAGGTCTCAGAAATCTCTTTTTAATCTGCATCGTATGCTCAGCTCAACCTCCCCCCGAAGCTGCACCACCCCACTCAACCCCATCTCCCCAACCCATCTTCAACTGTTTATGTTCATTGCAGGACCCATGATGAAATTGTGTTCATATGTACGCAGTTATAAATCATTGAGACCTAAAGTAAAGTTAGGCTGTCAAGGGAAACAGAGAAATCTATACAACCTTGACATGAAGAGAAGGTGCATTAAGGTGGTGGCAGCAGGTGTGGTGGCATTGATAGCTGGTGTCAAAAGGAAAATTAGTATTCCAAGTGATCATGTTACATGTAGTCACTGTCTGAATCATAAATGAAGTTACAGGTTACATTAAATAGAGTCCTGGTCTGCTTCTAATCACACAGCTTCTGGATATGTTGAAGTCTGCAGCAAAGTTATGATGTTTAATTGCTAAAACATTAAGATGTGTTCAAACAGCACTCATTAAGCATTCCTGGTAAAGAAATATAGTGGAATGAATACATTATTTTATGCTTTTAGTTTGTTTTTAGTGTAAAACCAATACAGACTGGCAGAATGGGTACATTAAAGTGGGATGGGCAGTCAGCTTAAATTCTCATATACCATCAACAGACTTGTGAGCATAGAAGCCACAGACATGAGCACAACTAGATAGAATGGGAAGATAGGACTGAAGTAAAAAGCAGGATTAATATTTGATCATTAATCACCATGCAAATTGAATCTTAAAATAAACAGATCTGCTAAATGAACTAAGTGTCAGGAATTGTACAAAAACAACTCATTATATGGGTACTAAATTGCATCCAAAAAATGAAAACAAGGCGTTATATGGTCAACAAACCAGTTACATCTGATAAAGCAAGATGAACTAACTGACTCTTTGATAAACAAGAGACAGTCGCGTCTACCAGGCTGAGAGCACACTATCACCAGACTGTGAGCATGTTGCCTTAACTACAGCTTTGCATGAGGATCATTCTAAAAGGCTCTTGCCATTAGAGAATCTTAAACTTGTATCTGCCTGAATTGTGCAAAGTAGCAACAAATTCACACAGACTTTGGAATAAAAGAAGTAATGGGTATATCTTGTGAGATGATTAATTGTTGAAAACCAGCAAGTAGGTGTTCTCGTTTTATTCAGTTCAAGGCTAATTGCTGAGGCAACTTATTTGAAATTACTTATAAATCCTTGCCTCCTGTCCTTAGGCAAAGACAAGTGTATCAAGGTCAGAAGGAATAGCAAAACTGATTGACTTGCTCATTTTCCACTTTTTATACTTTTAACAGTTTTAAGGATAAGTTGTGGGCTGTGAAATGATTATAAGGATTGTTTTTAGGACCAATCCATATCTCTATCAGGGAGCCTTTTGTAGGACAAAAGAACGTAGCGGGGTGGGGAGGGCAGGGAGAATGTGGTGTGGCTTGTGCTGCCTGTGAATATTAGACCCTGCTGTTGATGCTGGATAGGTCATTGAAAATACATGAACACAATGTCAACATTGTAGAAAATGTTAAATCCATTTATGGAGTCTATTTTTTTTCTTCTCCTTGGTTGCTTATTGAATCTTGAGATGAGCTTCAATTCTTAAAACCATTCTATTCACAGTATCATTTACTTCCACTTCTGTTAAATCTCTTCCCTATATTCTTACCTCACCCTCACAGCCATCAAAAACCCTTCATTCATCTTAGCATTTAACTTCTATAGCGTTCTCTTTGCTGACTTCCTGAATTCCATCTCCTATCATATACTACACTAAGTTCCTACAATCCTTGATAAAGGCAAGATACTGTGGATGCTGGAATCTGAAACAAAATTAGCATTTGACAGCATTTGAGGAGAGAGAATAGAGCCAATGTTTCAAATCTGAAGAGTCATCCTCACTCAAAACATTGGCTCTATGCTCTCTCCACTATTGTTATCTGACCTGCTGAGATTTTCCAGTATTTTCTGTTTTTGTTCCATAATCTTCTGCCTGTCTCTGATTGAGTTCTATGGTGTTCCAGCACAACAACTAGAAAATCTTGATCCTTATTTTCAAATCCATCCACAGTTTGACTTCTATCTGACTCAGTAATATTTTTCAACCCCACATTCCAGAATTCCTATTTTATTGAGTGGTCCAATTTGCATCTTCTTCCATCATTACTTCATCATAGTTTGTCAACTCTTCACTCTGGGATTAACTTCGTAAACCACATTGCTTATTTCATCTCATAAACCTCTGTAACATCTTCTTTGTTGGCTTCTCTTCTAGCAGCTGTTCCTGCTACTTAAGGTTCTGACTCCTCTTTTGAGGGATTTTGTGATCAAACGCCTTGATAGTTGGAGTTGTTGTAACAACACTTGTGAAAATTTTGGAACAGATATTCTAACTGTTGCCCAATACATTCTAGTTATTGTCAGTGAGATGAATTAAGAATATCAAACTCTAGTTTGAAACAAAATGTATTCAATCCAAGTGTCCTGGAAATTCTGCAAAGTTTATCGAATTTGCTTCCAACATCGCAGTGAGAGTCCAGAAGTTCACCAGCAGAATTTTGGAGATTGGTCCTTCTTGTGACTATTTCTGATCTTTCTTGCACCATTTGATTTGATTTGATTTGACTTAATTTATTATTGTCACATGTATTTGTATGAAATGAAAAGTATTGTTTCTTGTGCGCTATACAGACAAAACATACTGTTCATAGAGAAAGAAACAAGAGAGTGCAGAACATAGTGTTATAACTAGTGTGTGGAAAAAAATCAACTTAATGCAGGATAGGTGCATTTGAAAGTCTGATAGCAGCAGGAAAAAGACTGTTCTTGTATTAGTTGGTACATGACCTTGGACTTTTTATCTTTTTCCTGATGAAAGAAGGTGGAAGGGAGAGAATGTCGAAGGTGCATGGGATCTTTAATTATGCTGGCTGCTTTGCTGAGGCAGTGGCAAGTGTCGACAGAGTCAATGGATGAGAGGCTGGTTTGCATAATGATTGGGCTACATTTGCGACCTTTTGTAGTTTCTTGGGGTCTTGGGCAAGTAGGAGCCATACTAAGATGTGATACGACCAGAAAGAATGCTTTCTATGGTGTATCTGTAAAGATTCGTGAGAGTCATCGCTAACATGCCAAATTTCCTTAGTCTTCTGAGTATGGCCCAAATATAAAAGTATGTAATGCTACATTTCAAGACTGAATTTCTCTAAAGCATATGGTTATTGTAGTAGCGTTGCTCCTTTAAGAGGTGATCCTTTGTGTGCCATGTGACTGGACTGAAGCCAAAGGAGTGTGAGTGTGCAAACCTCAGCCAATCGGGAATGAGAACGTGCATCTCCAAGGCTGGGAATAGGCAGAGGGAGTTGGGATGTTGTTGGGAGCCAACCTGTGTTGTTATGTTGCAAATCCTTTAGTTTTAAATAGTTTTTTCCTCATTGAATACATCTTCCTGTTTTATTCCTGCTATATCGAATTGTCTCAAGTTGTCAGAGTTATTAAAAGCATAACAACAGTTCCCACGTGTTCTTGTCCCACGCGTTTCTGCTCTACTCAAAAAGATTGCAATTTACTGCATTCAACTTTTAGTCCCTGTTTAAACAAGTGAATGATACCAATTAGACAATTACCAGAGAAATGTAAGCTTAAGTTTATTTATTAGTGCCACAAGTATGCTTATATTAATACTGCAATTAAGTTACTGTGAAAATCTCCAAGTTGTCACACTCCAGCGCCTGTTTGGGTACACCGAGGGAGAATTTAGCATGGCCAATGCACCTAATCAGCATGTCTTTCAGACTGTGGGAGGAAACTGGAGCACCCGGAGGAAACCCATGCAGACACAGGGAGAATGTGCAGACTCTGCACAGACAGTGATCCAAGCCAGGAATCAAACCTGAGTCCCTGGTGCAGTGAGGCAGCAGTGCTAACCACTGTGCCACTGTGCCACCCGCAAATGAAAGAGAATAAGGGCAAGAACATCTAGTTCTGATTAAGTAATCATTTTAAGTCACACGTGATCCGTGTGCAAGCCCTAATTTTAAAACGTTTGACTTAAATTAGCTATTTAAACTGATGCCAGCGTGCAGCAATACGTGATGAAGAGATCGAGTGCTAACAGTCCATCAGTGATTTGAAAAATTCCATATGTGCAAGTGATAATGGAACATAATAAATACAGATGTCACTATTTAAAATGGGATTAGGAAAACTATCAACGGAAGTAGAAAACCAAACTGTGAGGAGCTTTAAAAGCTGAGAAGTATGTCTCTTGTAACAAAATACAACCATGACCTCATTCTCCCCGTGTCTGTGTGGGTTTCCTCTGATATTCTTGCTCTTATTTTCTTTCATTTGCGGCAATGCAGTGGTTAGCACTGCTGCCTCACAACACCAGTTTCCTCCCAAAGTCCAAAGATGTGCTGATAAAGTACATTGGCCATGTTAAATTCTTCTTTGGTGCACAGGAGCCAGAGCGTGGCAAATTGGGGATTTTCACAGTAACTTCATTGCAGTGTTAATGCTTAAATCACTTATCTGCTGTTCACACTGGTTTCTAGTATTGTCCCAACTGCGCCATATCTCTGTGCTCAGAGATGCGCGTGTGGCAGGAATACATACACGAATCCCACAAATTGGCCCTCATACTATTTTCCCAGAAGAAATTAATGCAGTGAGATGGTAGAATCCCCCATCATTGCTCTCGTACTCAGGTCTGCTTGCAATGAAAGCCAACATCTCATTCCCAACTGCTTGCTGTACCTAAAGCTTGCATTTAGTGATTGGTAAACTAGGACACCTAGATTCCTTTCCACATTTTCCAATCAATCGCTATTTAAATAATACTCTGTCATTCTGTTTCTCCATCTGATGTGGGTATCTTCACATTTAGCCACATTATATTGCATCTTCCATGTATTTGCCACTCAACTTATCTAAATCATCTTACAACCTCTTAACATCCTTCTCACCACTCACATTCCCACCAAGTTTCATGTCATCAGCAAACTTGAAAATATTACTCTTGGTTCTCTCGTCTTAAATTATTGATGTAAATTGTGAATAGCTGGGGCACAAACACTGATCACTGTGGGACTCCACCAATCATTACCTACCATCTCAAAAAAGACCCAAAACCCTGCTCTCCACTTCCTGTCCGCTAACCAGTTCTCAATCCATGCCAATTATCCCAATCCCACGTACTTTAATTTTGCTCACTAACCTCTTCTGTGGGGACTTCATCAAAAACTTCCTCAAAATCCAAATACACGACATCCATTGATTCACTCTTTCCTATTCTATTAGTTACTCATCAAACATCCAGTAGGTTTGTCAGACATGATTTCCTTTTCATTAATCCATTTTGTCTTGTCTAATCCCGTTGATATTTTCTTTACAACAGACTCTAGCATTTTCCCTATAACTGACGTTAAGTTAATTGGTCTGTAATTCCCTGCATACTCCTTCTCTCCTTTTTTTTAAATAGTGGGGATTACATTATGACCTTTCAATCTCACGGGATTGTTCTGAAATTTACAGAATTTTGGAAAATGACAAACAAGGAATCTATTATTTCCACCTCCTTCAGTACCCTTGGATGTGGATTATTTTTACTGGTTTTCAGTCCCAATAATTTCTCCTACACTATTTTTCAGATAATATTAATTTCCTTCAATTCCTCCTTTTCACTAGGTCTTTGATTCCATAACATTCCTGGAAAGTTATTTCTTTATTCTTCCATGAAGACAGTGGTTGTTTATTTGCTCTGCCATTTCCTTATTCTCTCTTATAAATTCTCCTATTACGAGCTGTAAAGCACATACATTTGTCTTCATTAGTATTAAACATCAATTACTGCTGGATGTTCAGTTTCAGCCTTGGTCACCCTGCAGCCAAGTCTCTGTAATTGTAATCATATGGTCCCAGTGTAGACTAATTTGCCTGCAGCTGCATTCCTTCTTGCCTCATGCCAGCTCGAGGGCTTGCCAGGGCTCAGATGTGTTCTGAGTTGCAATCAGGCTATCATAATGGTGTATCAAGGCATATAGATCTACGTGGACAACTATTGTTCCTGTTCCAAAGTTCATGTTCGCTATGCATCATAAATGAACATATTTGAGACTTAATGGAGCACAAATCTCAGCCTATAACGTGTATTTTCAATCAGGTGAAATGCAGAAAGCTCCTGCCAGAAATAGGTCAACTTGGGGTGGCATGTTGGACAGTGGTTAGCACTGCTGCTTCACTGCTGCAGAGATCCAGGCAGAATCTGGAACAGCTGAAGAGGAGATGCAGCTAGGAAAACCTGGAGGAAATGAAAGATTTGGGAGAATCTTTTTTTTCTGATTTGATTTATTGTTGTCACATAGATTGGTATACAGTGAAATATTGTTGCTTGCGCACTACACAGTGGACGGCACGGTGGCACAATGGTTAGCACTGCTGCCTCACAGTGCTAGGGACCAGGGTTTGAATCTTGGTTTGGGTCACTCTGTGTGGAGTCTGCTCATTTTCTGTTCTGCTTGGGTTTCCTCCAGGTGCTCTGGTTTCCTCTCACTGTCTGAAAGATGTGCTGGTTAGATGGATTGGCCATTCTAAATTCTACCTCAGTGTACCAGAAGAGGAGCCGGTGACGACTAGGGGATTTTCACAGTAACTTCATTGAAGTGTTAATGTAAGCCTACTTGTGAATAATAAATAAAACTTCTTTACAGGTAAAGCATACTGTCCATAGAATACAAAGAGGAAAAGGAAAGGAGAGGGTGCAGAATATAGTGTTGCAGAAAAGAGATAAAAGAGTAAAGACTGGTTTTAAAAGCGTACAGCAAGAGTAAAAGAATTAGAGGTTATGCTGGGGACAACTCACAAGAATTTTTCATGAGGAGTGGTGAAACAATCCTAAGTATTGTTATATGACTGCTGCTACATATTTCTCTCTGCTCTTTCACCTATTGTTTCATAGAATCCTACAGTGCAGAAGGAGGTCATTTGCCCCATCGAGTCCGCATGGACCACAATCCAACCCAGGCCCTATCCCCATAACCCCATGCACTTACCCCAGCTAGACCCTCTGACATTAAGGGGTAACTTAGCACGGCCAATTCATCTAACCCACACATCTTTGGACTATGGGAGGAAACCACAGCATGCGGAGGAAACCCACACAGACATGGGGAGAAAGTGCCAATTTCACACAGACAGTGACACAAGCCAGGAATCGAATCCGATCTCTGGTGCTGTGAGGCAGCAGTGCTAACCACTGTGCCACCGTGTCGATCTAGCCTCCGTGTTAGAAGGATGCAGTGTTGAGTTCCATTCCAGTGACTACGCCGCAAAATCCGAGATCATTCCAGTGCAGGACTGAGAGAGTACTGCACTATCAGAGTTACCATCCTAGGTGAACATAAAACACGCTACTGAAAGAACAGGGATAAAATCAAAATACTGTCGATACTGGAATCTCAAACAAAAACAGAAAATTGATTACACTGCCCCCAATCGCACTGGTTTTTAGTGCACCTTCTAAAGCTTTTAATCCTTTCCTGTCTAGCATTTTGGCAAATGTAATGTCTAATTATTATCACCCAGTTGGTATACACCTATTCATATCTGGGTGGAGGTGTTCAAAGTCCATCATAAATTCCTGTGGAAAATCCTATTAATGATGGCAATGAGTAGGGCAGCAGTGGATCAACTCATTAACTGATTTCCTCCTCCTACCCACCTCTGTTCCTCATGCAATCAGTCAAAAAAGAAATGATCTCACAGCAGCAGGTTAAAGTCCAACAGGTTTATTTGGAATCACCAGATGAAAGCTCATGATTCTGAATAAACCTGCTGGATTTTAACCTGGTCTTGTGAGATTTCTTACTGTACTGCAATGTTGGCATCTCCACAGAAAAGAAATGGAAGATTTTCTCTTGCATTTCTAGTTGTTAGACTGTGTCTTTCTATACTACAGTATTTAAATATACACTGTGCAAGCTTTATGGTTAATTTGAACTTTCTACTGGTTCATTCACAGTTGTCATGAAAGCCATCACTAACATTGGTTAGTTGTTGTTTACCAGGTCAGGTTAACCTTATTAATTTCTCCATGGATAACCAGCAACAATGGGTTGAGACTATGTTCCAAATCATCCGAGCATCAGCAATGCTTGTCAAATTGCTGCTGCAGTCAAACATTTCCCAGGCCTTGATGCTGTTTTGCATTTTCTCTGGGACCTTCTAATCCCGGCTTTAACAGAAACGCAGCATCATTTGGAGAATCTCTATGGGGCAGAGTTGTGGGAACATAGGATACGTTCTTTTTTTTACAACCAGCTGCTTTATCAATTTAAATATCCAGTCTGAATATTGGTGAATAGATGACTAGGTGACGTGTGAATGGGCAGAAATCCTATTATGGCCACTCACTCTCGTCTGATTTACGCTGGGGAGATATCAGAATAAGATCTTCCCTCCACCGTTGGTGACGTCATCAGGTTCACACCCGACAAGGGCATGAATCTGATTACCATTGATCTACCATGCTAAATACCTTATCTTTCGAGAACATCACTTGTGCCCCCTCACACTGGCAGGAATCACTACTACTTTCCAGCCACCAAGATGACCACACCAGGAGCGCTGAGGCCAGTGCAACCTCCTGGATGGTCAGGGACATAGCAGAGCAGTATCCTGGCCCTGCTGCCTGGCAGTGCCAACTTGGCAGCGATGGTCCTGATGTAGGTTGTGAGGTGGTTGGGAGAGGAGGGGTCCTGTCCCTTAACTTTGAGATTGATGTGCTCTTTTATGGAGCCTGGCTTAACAGTTTTTTAATTCCCACCCCTCAAGAATGATCGCACAGAAGATGTCCCCCTGCTTTTTATTGAAATAAGTGTCAGAAGATCTGGAGAGAAAACCTGTCTGTTTCTCTAATGAAAAACATTCTAGTTTCTAGTCAGAGCCTGTAACTTCAGCCAGAATTTTACTGCCCCTCCTGCTACAGGAATCGGAGCGGGTGAGGGGTGGACAGTGGGAACTGCCATTAACATTTGGGCAGGATTTTACGATTTCGGTATAAGCTGTGCTCGCCTCAAGAACAGTAAATCCTATTTTTCCAGCATTTTTAGTTTTTGTTTCAGATTTGCAGCATCTGCAGTACTTTGCTTCTGTTTTCTTTTAGTTTTTCTGGGATTTCCAGCTGATCTGTGCTGCAGTCAGTTCCACTGCAGGATTGTTAGTGAGAGAGTGCATGGTGCTCACTATTTGCTCACATGCAGTGGAAAAGGAATCATTTATTATACGAACAATCTCAGGCTTATCTTCAGATTCCACTCAGTTTATATCCCTTCACCTATCTTCTGATGAAATACAAACATATGTTTCATAAGTCCAGTTATATATTTTACCGGTCTACCTTTAACCCTTGGGTCATCCTTTCTATTCTTCATTCATTCCAATGAACTCTTTCACCTTCCTTCCTGCAGGATTTGTTGTTCTTCCTTCTTATTTGGTTCTGATTCATTAATTTGAGCTGTGCCCTGAGCCTTGGAGTCTTCCTCCTTTGTTGACCTGGCTGAGTGACTTGTAGGTAATGATGATTTCCCGCCTTGACTCTGCCTCCTCTGAACTGAGCTCTCAATAGAGCATGGGATCCAGGTGACTTCGGCAAAAATTTCCCGGCACTGCCAAAATTAGGAACGAACCTGAGTTGGTCACCTGCCATTTTTGCTGGGAGCCTGCCTCAGATAAAAGTTCGAGTGGCAGCACGGTGCCACAGTTGTTAGCACTACTGCCTCAGAACACCAGGGGCCTGAGTTCAATTCTGTCCTTGGGTGACTGTGTAGGATCTGCATGTTCTCCCTAGGTCTGCGTCGGTTTCTTCCGGGCACTCCAGTTCCCTCCCACGCTCCAGAAGTGCGCAGGTTAGATGGACTGACCATGCTAAATTGCCCCTTAGTATCAGGGGGACTAGCCAGGTAAATTAGTGGGGTTACGGGGATAGGGCCTAGATGGGATTGTTGTCGGTGCAGGCATGATGGGTCAAATGGCCTCTTTCTGCACTGTATGGATTTTATGACATCAGGGAATCAGCCCAATACTTCTCTTTCAGGCTTCCTGTGCGTGTCTCCATAAAGGTGGGAAAATTTTGGCTAATGTGGTTGAATTGAAAACATGTAAGTGCTGCTCTGAAGGAAGAGGTGTGTGAGATCCTGGCTGACGCTACTGTGTGTTCATGAGAAGATCTTAAGTTTGAGGTGATATGGTAACCTCTATAAATCAGGGACCAAGACAGACCACTTCTGCAACTTCTGCATCTGTGGTCAAATCCCAGTCTGCCCACATCCTGGTACATTTTCAGTCCCCTGAGTACAGTAGCCCAAAAATCTGGGTTGTCAGCCTTGTTCATTTCACACATGCTCCTACTACTGTGCACTGACTCCCTAATGACTACTCAACTGCACAACAGAGGGTCTGACGGCAACAATGAGATTTAAGTATCCCCTTAATTGGCTCTTTATTTCCCAATATGTCCAGGGTTCAGGAGGACAATGTCGAAACTCCATTTCATCTGGGGCTATTGCAGTTGTTTTTATGTAAAGAATTCTGCTCGCCTCCCTCACCTTCTACCACCCCCTTCCCCCAACACCGCCCCCCCCATCCACATGACTGGATGATAAAATAAATAAATTCATCAGCCCAAAGTGTTTCTTCCCAGCACAATATTGACATTTTCACAATGTCAAGAATGTTGACCTCTGATCCACAGCCTGAGTTCCTGTCAATCACCATGTCAGGAATTGGAGGTAAAGAGGAGAGGTCAGCAGAGTCTGGTGTACTCTCAAAATGGAGATGCAAAGAGATCAACTGAACTTTTAAACATTGTCTTTTTTTGTTTTCTTTCTAACATTTTTCGTTTTGTAGCATTTTGCCGCTTTTGACTGGACTACTTTTTTCCATATTCATTTCTAAACCTGTTTTAACTTTTCATTTTGAGTTTTTTTTTCACTTCACAGAATTCATAGGAAACGTCTAGATTTTTAACAAAAGCAGAATATTATTAATCAGGCTGAGTCAATAGGACAGGGAAAATATGAAAACAAAGAAATGGATAGAGGCTGTTACAACCCAAACTATAACAGTAGCCAGCTGCAAGTTACTCATGTCCCTGTTGGGCGGCACGGTGGTTCGTACTGCTGCCTCACAGCGCCAGGGACCCGGGTTCAATTCCAGCCTCGGGTGAGAATCTGTGTGGAGTTTGCAAATTGTTCCCATGTCTGCGTGAATTTTCTACAGGTTCTCTGGTTTCCTCTCACAGTTCAATAATGTGCAGCTTAGGTGGATTGGCCATGGTAAATTGCCCCTTAATGTCCAAGAAGTGTAAGTTAGGGGGATTAGTGGAGGTAAATACATGGGGTTGTAGGGATAGGGGTGGGGTGGAGTGTGGCTTGGGTAAGATATTGTCGGAAAGTCAGTGCAGACTGATGGCTGCATGGTCTCCTTCTGCTCTGAATATTTGTGAGTTTGACAGATGATATGAAATGTAATGATTGGGACTATTCTCAAAGTGTTCAAGGCAGTATTTTATAATTGAGATGGTGGATGGAACAAATAGGAAGGATCTGTTTACAGTGGTAATGTGAGGAAATGTTTTCTTTGCACAATGATTTGCTGTGAATCAGGACTACATGGCCTGAAAGGGTGCTGAAAGCAGATTCAGTAACTTGCAAGGGCAATTGGCTAAATATGTGAAATTTTAAAAAAGTACTGGGCTATGGCAAAAGGGAGGTGAGTGAAGAGCTTGGCTAAAAAAAAACCAGCATGGGCTCAAGGGGCCCATTTTTTTTTTCTATTCTGTATCCTGTCTGATCCTATCCCATAAGATAAAACAAAGAACAAAGAACAAAGAACAACATAGCACGGGAAACAGACCCTTTGGCCCAACGAGCCCGCACCGCCATTTTAACAGTGTGAGTTCCCTCTTCCAACCATGACCCTTATCTTTGCTTATGGAAATCCACATTGGAGGACAGATTGAGGGGAGACAATTTAGGGACAATTTGTTACACCAATCAGCCTAAGAGCATATCTTTGGGGTTGTGGGAGGAGACTTGAGCACCTGGAGAAAACCCACGCAATCACGGGGAGAATGTGCAAACTCCCATAGATACTGGCCCAAATCCATGTATCTGCACAGCAAACAGTGATAGTCACTGAGCTGTCGTGTTGTCCATCAACTGGCCCAGTCTAAGTGTACACTAACAATGTGAAGCACTAGGCTACTCTCGAAACATCCAAGATGAAAGAGGTTTTTCAGAGATATTAGCACATAGCAGAGAAGCACTGCACATATCCACTATTATACAGCTACTGACAAGGCGAAGCTCTGGCATAACTGGAATCAACAGTTGCTTTGGTCGCAGCAGCTCATATTAAGACTTTGTTAAGGATCTTGGCCATCTGTATAGTTATGTGTTTCCACTGGGCTTCTCTGACAACTTCACTGTGAAGATCTGTGGCCATGCTCCACTGTCACAGCATTTCCACCTCTGGGCACTTCCAGGTTTCCTCAGGGTAGTTTGCAATATTAAACTCAGATCTTGTTATGGTGCATATCATACAATAATCTCCTCATCAACCTTGAGCAATGCAGTGGGTAAGGAGACATCAGCAGGTGGTCTTTAGTGAGGGTCATGACCGACCTGCTGGGAGTGGTTCCCTCCAGTGGCAGTTACGATTGTTCCCCGCTAATGGGTAACAAGCGGCCTGACCCCACTGGTAGGAACGTAGGCCATTGAGGCCACTCAGGGAGGTTGGGTGTGATGGGGTGACCCTTGGGCAGTTTTAACCTGGGAATGCTAGCCTGGCACCCTTGTACTGCCCACTGGGCACCTTGGCACTTCCCACCAGGCACTAGGCCGTGTCAAGGGAGTTGGACCAGGGGTGCGGCCTATTGGTGGTGATCAGTGGGGAAGAACCCGCTGCCATTCTTCCCCCTTGGATCAGTGGGAAAAGGAGGGAGGAGGTGATCAGGGCTAGCTGGGGGTGGAGGTAGTGTTGGGGCTAGTCATTGGGTAGATAGGGCTGACACTGGGTTATCGGAGTGGGGGGGGTGGTCAGGGCTGTCTGAGGTAGGGGAAGGATCATAGGGGCTGTCCAGGGAGATCCAGGACACCAGTAATCAAAAGGTCCAGGAGTGTCAGTCGGCTAGTGATGTGGAGGTTGCAAAACTAGCCAGCAATAGTGGGGGGGCAGGGCTGGGGGGAGGGGCCTCTGCGTATGTGCGGATTACCACTCTGACAGATTGGCCTGCACAGCCTATGCTGCTAGCCTCTTGGGTGGGATAGGACCCCTTCCTGTTTACCAGAATAAATCCTGCTGAGGCATTCTGCATTGCTCAGAATATTGGTTATTCATTCTGGTAACTACAGGCAGGAAGTACTCCCATTTTCCTGCACATTAGTCACTCAGATTTTTAGACAAAGAAGTGTTCGTTAGAGAATATTCTAAGTCTAAAGAAAGATCATCTTTTATTTCTTGATTGTCTTTTTTAATTTTTCTTTTCCCCCACACTATTCTCCTACTTTATCCTTCCTTTCCAAACCTTTTCTCCCCCTTTGCTTCCCCTTTCCCCTTTTTCTCAATTTTACCTCTCTCCCACCCATCTTCCCTCTCGTTCCACATCTTCATCCGTCACAGTTTACCCTCTAATTTCAGCTTCTCTGCCGTTTGACCATTCACATCTTCTATTCTCTCTATGGACTGCCATTAGCAGCCTTTCCCCTTGTTTTTGTGGCTATGACTCACCTTTCATTCTCACATCCTGCAGTATAAATATCTCCCACTTTCTATTGTAGCTTTGACAAAGGATCAACTGGACTTGAAACATCAAATCTTTTCTCTCCTTACAGACAATGCCAGACCTGCTAAGCTTTTCCAGCATTTTCTCTTTGCTTTCAGATTCCAGCATCCACAGTAATTTGCTTTTATAATGAACTATAATGTGGTCAGTGAAGGCTTGATGGGCTGAATGGCCTCCTTCTGCACTATAGGATTCCATAATGTGCTAGGAAGGGAAAGACAGGCTTGTATTTAAATTGGGCTTTCCACAATCGTTGGACATCCCAAAGTGCTTTACAAACACATGGTATTTTTGAGTACAGTCACCCTTGTATTGGAGGAAGCATTGCAGTCAGCTGGCACACAACAAATTCCCATAAACAGCAATGTGAAAATGTGTGATGTTGAGGCTGGACCAGGCCAGAACACCAGGATAACTCTCCTGCACATTCAGAATATGCTAACTAGGGATCTTTTATGTTCACTGAAGAGAGCAGAAAGGCCTCATTTTAATGTCTCAGATGAAAGAAGCACTTCTGACAGGGCAGCACTCTCTCAGTATTGCAATGGACTGTATTTTTTGTGCTGGGTTGGGACTTATATCCATTATGCCGTGACTCAGAAATGAAGGTGCTACCAACTGAACATTGAGAAAATTCAAGTCCTGTGAACTCAAGATCCATTCTAGAATCTGACCTTAGGCTGACTCTTCTGTGTTGTATTATTGGAAGTGCTGATCTTTGAATGAGTTGTAAAATGAAAGTGTTATTTCCCTGCTCAGTCAGACTAAAAATCATTGGCACCTTTTGGAAGACCTACTTTGCACCAAGTTGATCTTTCTCTACACCCTAGCTATGACTGTAACACGACATTTTGCACTCACTCCTTTTCTTCTCTATGAACAGTATGCCTCGTCTGTATAATACGCAAGAAACAATACTTTTCATTGTATACTAACACAATGCGACAATAATAAATCAAATCAAATCAGCAAACGCATAGAGCATTCTGCGATATTCCAAATCAAACTAGTCTAAATGTGCGGCCATTAAATCGGTTATAGGGAGTAAATATTTGTTCAGTGCTGTTCTAGGGTTTGTGGCAGGAAGTTGCTTAGCTTGAATGCAACAGAGAATAGCCTCAATAGTCACATGCAGTGAAGCTCCTGAAAACATTGGCATTTTTCTGGGTTTTAAATTGATAACATCTGTAGTTCTTTACATTAATGTTTTACTTTGTTCTGTGGAAAGAAAGCAACAGAGTGGCTGGGGCTGTTGGCACTGTACTGAGGAGGTTTAGGGTTGGCTATATTCCTGAAACAGCACCACAGGATTGTTCCAAACCCCCTGCTGAAAATCCAGCTTATTGGTTTCTGGGGTAGGTTTATGCTATAGCAGATGCAATATTCCTTGGAGCACTGACCTGGGTAAAAAATGTTTTTTTAAAGAGTGAAAACCTGTTTTCATTAAAGCCTGCAAACTTTTATCAGAACAATCACTGCAACACATCTTCCAAGTTAATTTATTGGTTTAAAAGGCTCTTTAAACATTTTATTGAAGCAAGCAAACAGAAAAACAAGAACAGCATTGGTATATTGCAGCATTGAATTATATCGAGAATAACCACATTATAGAGGACCTGGAGCTTTTTCAGATTTGTTTCCATTCTGCTGCTTAATGGGAACACTTTATACACATAAATAAGGTTTCCAAAACACTTCCGAAAAAGATCCGGAGGCAAAGCAGGAGCAGTTTCAAGAAAATTCTGAACTATTGCCTCGGTTAGTCTTCCAGGCAATTAATTTATCATTCAGATTTGAGATTTAAAATAGTCATAAATGGAACATTTCAATCAGGCCCACAATATTATCATCTGATCTTACATTTTATGATCCCACTTTAAAACTGACATCTCTATTAAAACAGTAGATAGAGGACTAACAACATTGCATCAATGTATTCTCATCTATTCTCAGTGTTTCAGAACCTTCTGGAATATTTGCATGAAAATGTACAACACCGTAAACAGAAATGGAGACATTTTGGCTGGAATTACCTAGCCTCAAGGCCACATGTTTTTCCCAGGTGGAAGAGGCATGTTGTTTGTTAGTGGTGGGATTCTCTGGTTCCATTGCTGTCAATGGGAATTCCCATTGATGTCATGAGACGCCGACGGAATGGGGTGCACCGCCAGCAGATGCAATGAAAAGCAACATTTCTAAAAGTTGCCAAAGGCCAGCAAAAGTATTTTATTTTATTCTTCAAAGGGATATGAACATTGCTGGCAAGGCCAGTATTTGTTGCTCATCCCTAACTGTCCTGAAACAGGTTCTGTAATGACCAACTCTAATTACTGGAATCGTTGGAACAGGTTAATTCCATCAGCTGTAAAGTCACCAAGTGGTAAGTGATTTGAACGTTTTTAAATTTTTTGATAAAGCAACAGAGAAGGATGATGAGGGTCGTGTAGTTTTATATATATGAAGTTTCAAAAGAGATTTGATAAGTACCATATAATGGACACGTTAGCAAAATTGAAGCCCATGTTAAAGGCACAGTGGCTTCAAAGATACAAAATTGGCTCAAAGGCAGAAACAAAGAATAATGATGGACAATTGTTTTTCAGGCTGGAAAAACTATATATAGTGTATAATGATGTCCAGTGGTGTTCTATAGGGGTCAGTATTAGGCCCATTTCTCTTTTCAATTACCTCTATTTGAGTATTCTGGGCAAAATTTCAAAAGTTGGAGATGATATGAAACATAAAATGTAATAAACAATAAGGAGGATAGTGGAAGATGCACTGGGAAATAGTGACTTTCAATACATTCCAATCACATTAAGTTTGAAAATAACATTCTTCAATCATAAAATATCTTAAACTTAAACAAAGCCAATGATATAGATATGAGGGGAGAACTAGCTAAGGTCAATTGGTTAGGTAGACTGAAAGCTTTGGAAGTAAATGAACAATGGAAAACATTAAAATAAACAACTAAAATGTTCAACAAATATACATTACATTAACAAGCAAAACCCTACTGGATCACTCATAAGTTAAAGATAATATTCGATTAAAGGAAGAGTCTTACCATGCTGTAAAAAAAAAAGCAACATGTCTTATCATTGGGAGTGTTTTAGAAACCAGCAAAGGACCACACAAAAGTTGTTTGAAAGGGCAAAAATAGAACATCACTGTAAACCAGTTAGAAATGTACAAACAGATTGTAAGAGCTTTTTATAGGAAGAGAGTAGCTAAAGTAAACATTTGATCCTTAAAAGCAAAGTCAGAAGGAGTTAACGTATAGAGCCAGGAAGTGATGGAGGCATTAAATAAAATAGTTTGTATCTGTCTTCACAGTAAAAGATATAACTTCCAAGCCAGAAATATAGGATAATGTTGGGGCTAAAATTATGAAAATTAGTATCGACAGAGTAAAAGATCTTAAAAGATAAATCTGGGGTGTGATTGCCTACACCATACGGTTCTAAAAAAGATAGTTGCAGAGATACTAGATGTTCTGGTTATGATTTTGCAAAATTCCTTAGATTAGGGATGGTCCCAGAAAATTGGAAGTTGGCAAACATTATACCAATTTTCAAGGAGGGAGCAATAAAGCAATGAACAATAAGCCAGGTGGCCTAACATCAGTTGCTGGGAAAATGCTGGCATTTATTATTAAAGAAGTCTTAATGATGCAATTAAAAAAGCATAATATGATTAGAACACATCAGCATGGTTTTACAAAAGGGAAACCCTGTTGGCAAATTTATTAATGTTTTTTAAACATGCAACTGGTAGGGTAGACAAAGGGAAACTAATAGATGCAGAATACCTGGATTTCCAAAAGGCATTTGATAAGGTGTCACACAAAATAAGCAAATTAAGGGCTCATTGAATAACATTTAGCATGGTTAGAATATTGGCTATTGGATAGAAAACAGCATACACAGGGCTTTTTCAAATTTTTAGGCAGTGATTTGTGGAGTGCCATAAGGATCAATGCTGGGGCTTCAGTTATTTACAATCTGTATAATGACTTCAATGAAGTGACAGACAGCAATGAATCTAAGTTGGCTAATGATATCAAACTAGGTGAAAAGAGAGGATTCTCACATCCCACTATGCTAATTTTCTAGCACAGCTGGATGGGAGAATCTCATGGCCAGATATGCGCAGGATTCATGCGTGCGTCCCTGCCGCGTATGCAGAAGGTTGCGGAAGTTCCATCACTGAATACATTCAAGGTTGGGATTGTCAGATTTTTGATCTCTCTGGGAATTAAGGGATGTGGGAAGCAGGTGGGAAAATATGGTTGAAGTACAAGACTTGTAATGATTACATTAAATAGCACAGCCAGCTCAGTGAGCCATGTAATCTGCCCCTTCTATTTCACAATGTTTTTAGGAAGATGTAGACAGATTAGTGAAATGGGCAGACACATGGCAAATAAAATTTAACACAGATAACTATGAAAAGATACATTTAGGATGTAGGAAGAATGAGAACATATATTATGAACTAAATGGTACAAATTTAAAGTAGGTGCAGAAACAATGAATGGATGTATGCATATAAGGGGTGTATGTATGCAATTTTTGAAGGTGACAGGACAAGTTGAGAAGGCTTTTAAAAGGCGTAGGATCCTTCGTCTCATCAATCAAGGAACAGAATACAAATTTAAGGTCTTCATGAGACCACTGATTAGGTCCCAGCTTGAATATTGCGCCCAATTCTGTTTACCAGTTTTGGAAAGATGTCAAAACCTGAGTGAAGGTACAGAATAGTACCAGGGATCAGTTGCAAAGATTTTAAAAATTGGAGTGATTCTCCTTGGAGCAGAGAAGATGAAGGGAATATTAAATTGGGCTGTTCAAAATCATGGAAAATTTTGATGCGGTAAATCTGGAGGAACCATTTCCATGGGAAGAAGCATCAGCAACCAATAATAAAACCAGAGGCAATGAGAGGAAACCATTTTAATACAGTGAGTTGTTGTGATTTGGAATGCACTGTCTGAAAGGGTGGTGAAAGTAATTTCAAAAATAACTTTCAAAGGAAATTGAATAAATGAGGTGAAGTAGAAAGTATGGTAGGTTATCAGGAAAGAGCAGAGAATTGGGACTAATTGATTGTTCTTGCAGAGAGCCTGCACAGACATGATAGACCGAAAGCCCTCCCTCAGTGCTACATCAATTTATGATAAAGCTGAATGCACACAAGGTCAACCTTAGCTGAAGGCATCCTTCATACTTCAGACAGAATGCCAAGACAACTAAACAGTTCCATGTTGATTTTGGTCATATCAGCTTTCTGAAATTGATTTCATTAAAACTGATTTGTTCCAGAAATAATTTGGGAATATCATAGCTGTATATTTAGTAGTGCAGTAGATGTTGTTAAATAAATGAAACAAATCTGATGGCTATGACAAAGGGTCATCCAGACTTGAAAAGTTGGTTCGACTCTGTCTGTGCAGATGCTGTCAGACCTGCTGAGATTTCCCAGCATTTTCTGTTTTTGTTTCTGATGGCTATGATTATGCATAAAGAAGCTTTGTGCTTTAATTTCATGCAGGTTATAGAATCATTAACAATCAACCAATTGGAAACTGATCTCAAACAACTATTTATACACATTGGAATTAGAATCATGTGATTGTATCAACATTACCAATTCATAAATGGTTGACCAGACTGTTTGATATCAGCCACCATAATTGAGTACCTTCAAATATAGTGACAGTTAGGATCAGGCTCGCTTTCTGCATTAAAAATAAAAATTAAAGGCAATTAAAATGAATATGTAATGCAAGTTCTGAAACCAAGGCTGAAGCCTGAAATCATAAGTAGGAATTGAAAAATGTGCACTGGTAATATTCAATTTAATATAATCCAAAAATCATATTATTGGCTTTTGTATTTAAAAAATAGAAATGATGTGTTGAAATTAGTGGATGAACTTTACGCGGTTGTACAGCATGCTATTGAGAGATGGCAACAATTGATTATAGACCTGCTGACTAAAAGTAACTGCCTTCACTAGCGTCACCAATAGGTAAGAATGCTGCATTAATGGTTCATTGGTATACTATGATTTTGATATTAGCAATATTTTGTGCATCCCTAAGTGAATCATTATAAAAACTTGTTTTGTGGTTTAGCCCCAGAATTACACACCTTTTCTTGCTTACTGAGAGGGTCAAGTGTTTCGAATTCTTAGACAGTTGGCTGGTAATATTAATCATCTTACTCTTGATTCTCAAGTTACAGAAGCCTGATTTGAAGAGGATGATAGTATCTTTTGCAGATATGAAAAAAACTCATTGGAAATGTACACAACAAGAATCATCGTCAGGGAAGTCTTCAATTACTGACTAATATAGTTGCTACAAACAAAAGAGATCTACTTCTAAATAACAAAATATTTCCAGATTTGATGATCATGTGCCTGATAATCATAGAGATATACAGCAAGGAAACAGGCCCTTCAGCCCAACTTGCCCATGCCAATCAGATTTCCTAAGCTGAACTAGTCCTGTTTGCCTGCATTTGGTCCATATCCATCTAAAGCTTTCTATCCATGGCGCAAATGGTACTACTCAAGTAAATTTTAAAAATGAAATATTGTTCTTTATTTTGCCTTTTTGTGGCACACCTCACTCGAACATGATTTTATTTCAGGTCAGTATTTTGGTGTACCAGTTCACAGTAACATTGAATGCTAGCAGTTGACTCTTCCTCTCCAATTCCATTTCAGAAATAGCCCCAACAAGATGTCACACAGATTATAAACTGCTATGCGCATTCATTCAAATACAGAAATATGAAAGCATATATCTGTGCAAACATGGGCATATACAAATCACACTCGTGGCACAGATTCTCATGTGCGTACACATGCTCATGTATACATACAATTGTATATACTAATGACTGGCATAGGCAATAGCATATATACTGATGGAAATGCAATTTATGCAGAGAAACTAACAAAGTAATAATTTTGTCAATAGAAGATATTTAATTGTAAAGAAAAATTATTAAAATGTTAAAATTCAGCATTTGAAAAATGTTTTCTTCTGCTGTAATGTTTGTGATAGTTTTGTATGTGCTTTCTTACTTAGTTGCCTTTGCACCAATCCTTCAACTCTTTAAGGAATTTTGAAAAACTCATAAGCAAACCAGGAAAATTATGGACCAAAGCGGAAATATCTGTTGCACAGAAACAATGCATCATCCTGAAAGTTTTTAGCTGAATATGTAGAATCCAGAAATTTTAAAAATGAGCAAGAAATAGGGCATTACAACAAATAATGGTAGCTAGAGGAATAATGGACTAAATCCTGCTGACACCAAAGTAACACAGATCAGGGAAGGTCAAGTGCCGAAGCCAAAACAAATCTGTCCCATTCCTAAAGTTACAAAATTCATCAGCAGCAGTTCAAATTCCAGCTGCACCCCCTGCATCCCAGCATTTTTTTAAAAAAAGTAAGCCATCTGTATCCACAATTCCACTCCAGATTCACTTCCTCCTTGCTTGTCTCTTTTAAATTAAACTGGCATTTGTCCCCCTTGAACTAAAACAACTACTTCCACCATTTGCCAAAGAAAACATGTTCACAATTGGTTTCAGTAATAATAAAACCCAGAACAAACAACCCTGTGACTAAAAGGACAAAATCTGCCTTTATTTCATTAAGGATTGTAGCTCTTTTTTCATGACTCTACCTATCTTACAATATGAATAATGGACAGTAAGTTGTCAATAGGCGAACCTTGTCAAGACCTAGGGATAAAGCAGAATTCAGAGACTCTGTTATAAGTACAAAATTATTTTATATGGTCAAAGCAGATATTAGGAAACCAAACTGCTTGTTAGCATTCGGTGCACTAATTCATATGGTAGTTTATTTGATTGTGTGTGGTCAGTACAATGCACAGTGGTTAGCATTGCTACCTCACAGCTCCCAGGATGCAGGATTGATTCACACATTTTCTGTGTGGAGTTTGCACGTTTTTCCCATGTCTGCATGGGTTCTCTCCAGATGCTCCGGCTTATTCCTATAATATACAGGTTTGCTGCATTGACTATGCTAATCTGCCCCTTCGTGTGCCAGAAGGCATAGGTTAGAAGGATTGCAGGATAAATTTGTGGAGTTACGAAGATAGGGTCTAGGTGGGATTGTCGTCGGTGCAGACTCAATGGGCCAAATGGCCTCCTTCTGTACTGCAGGGATTCTATGATTGCATTTACCTTTAGATTGAATGAAGTACTATAGACCACCAAATGGTCCTTAGTCTCTTTAAACTCCCTTGATTAATTCAGATTTACTTCATCCATGTACAATATGCATTCTGGAAAGTTGACTGAGGAGCGTGGCCATTGCATACAATATTGATATCCTCAATCAAAATATGTTCATTCCAATTGATTTATTTGTGATTAGTATGCTCATTCAACATCTTGGTGTATAATTTAGCTTATTTATTAATTAACCTTTAAATAAATCTGACTACTATTGTTTCGGACTGATACATTTGTCAGTCTGTGTGGTATTCTTTGCCTTTCAGAAGAAGCAGTGAACAATGTAATATAATTCAACCCCAGTACACTAGCCTAAGCATATAAAGATGCAGGTTCGTACTACAGGAGATTCATTTTGTTTATGGAAACTGCCCTTTTGTCATAAAGACAGGGAGACGTTTGTACAATAATAGCTCCTCTCTTTGCCAAAGCACTGCCTACTTGAAGCCTGATCCTCTTAAAGCTTTCTCCCATTTCTGCCTATGGAGCAGAAGGAGATCATTCGACTCATCGAGCCCGACAACAATCCCACAATTCCACAGAGGAAACCCACACAGACACAGGGAGAACATACAAACTCCACACAGTCATCTGAGGTTGGAATTGAATACGGGTCCCTAGCGCTGTGAGATAGCAGTTTTAACACTGTACTACTGTGCCATGACTCATAAACTAATGTCACTCTCCCAAACCTACCTCCAGACTTAACTTTCAGACAGCACTTGAAAGGCAACTTTCACTTTCATAAACTGGGCTTGTTATGTTAACGATAACACTGAAGTAAAGCAATTTTATCGACAAATGAAGCAGGATGGATTATTGACGTAAAATGGAAGTCGCTACAAAAGAGAAAAGAAAAATAGATACCCAAAAGCAAAAACATTCTGTCTTGTAAAATATACTTCAAACATAATTTAGTTTGGGACTGCACATTCAACTGTCAATTCTCACTCTTATGTGAGCCACATTCAGGCACTTTTAATGCATTGAAGCTTTGTAATGTGTATTCTTTATAGGGTAAAAACTATTGTTTATGATACTGGGTGGAATCTTCTGCCATCTCCAGTGGCATGTTTGGAGGCGGGGAGGGCATCTAATCATTCAGGAGGATGGTGACCGAATCAGATAGCAGGGTGGGGAGTCAGCATCCTACCTCCCTTCCACCACTGCCAAAATTAAGTCCAGGTCAGGAGCTCCTGTGGTTTGCCTTCTGACTCCACTGTCAAATGCTCCCTGCTGTCTGTCATTCCAGCAAGAGGTCTGACAACATCAATTTTAAATCCAACCAATTTATTTGATAGTAAACTTGCTAGCTTTTGGCCTTTGTAGCCTTCGTCAGGCGAATGAGGCTACAAAGGCCGAAAGCTCGCAAGTTTACTATCAAATAAATTGGTTGCATTTAAAATTGGTGTTGTCAGACCTCTTACTGAGTTTACCTCAGTCCAATGCCGGCATCTCTACATCATGTCATTCTAGCAACAGCCACAACCTTTTGAGTGGCATTGCTGAGCATAAGACCTGTCTACTCCTGATGGGCAGACAGCTCTCTGCAACTGGGAATTCCCATCCTGGAAAGACCTGTTGGGGAACTTGAAATTGTTTGACTGGCTCAGGATTCGGTGGGCCTTCCCTATAGGAGGCAAATCAGGTTGCTCACTGGCTCTCCAGCCAGCAGACAAGAGCCCTGTTGACTCCACAAGTTTCCAGTGAACAATGATTGAATGCTGCTAGTATTAACCCAGCTGTGGGCAGGTCTATCCTGTCATCACGTAGGGAGAATGATAAATACATCTATGAAGGGTGCTTGTTGACTCCTGGGAGCAACATCTCTCCTTTGTCAAGACCTTAAGACCATAAGACACAGGAGCAAAGTAGGCCAATCAGTCCATCAAGTCTGTTCTACCATCTAGTAAGTGCTTTGATATGATATTCATCAGCTCCACTTTCCCGCTTTAACTCCATAACCCTTGATTCTCTTAATGGTGAAAATCTGTCTATCCCAGCTTTCAACATACAGGATGACCCTACCACTACAGTGTTAAGGAATTTCGCAGATTCATTAACCTCTGAGGGAAGAAATTCCTCCTCATTTCTGTCATAAATTAGCAATCTCTTACTCTGAGATTGTGCCCTCTGGTCCTAGACTCTCCCACAAGGGGAAACAGATGCTCTGCATCTACCCTGTCAAACCTCCTGAGAATCCTGTGTGTCTCAGTAAGGTCATTCTTCTAATCTCCAATGAGTATGGGCCTAACCTACTCAACCTCTTCTCCTTCCTCAAGATCAACCGAGCAAACTCTTCAAAAGCATTCAGTGCGTGATTTGAGGGAATGATTATTGGGAAGGGGGGGGGGGCGGAACTCCACCTTGCAGCTGACCTTGCTAAACCTCCTCCCTACCAGCCCATCCCATGACTCCAAAGCATGTGAAATATCTCCTGCCTTTACTTCCCACTGGCTTGGGTTTGTTTGCAATTCTGGATCTCTGCTATCTGTCATTCTGGTAGCAGCCACAGCCTTCCAAGTAGCTATTCCGAGCTTTGACCCCTGATTGGCAGGCAGCTCTCAGCAAGCGAGAATTCCCACCCTGGGAAGACCTGCTGGGGGCCTTGCAACTATTTGACTTTGGTTGGATGGGCCTTCCCCGTAGGAGGCAAATCGGGTCAGTCACTGGCTCTTCAGCCAGCAGGCAAAAACCCCTGTTAACTCCACAAGATTCTACCCAATATCTTACACACAGCCTAATCTCTGGTTATAATAAAAATCTGATAGCAATTATACTTCAGTCAAGCTGTAGAATTTACTGGTTACTATGCTGAGCCTCCTACATCTTTGCAACTAAAATTAGCATTTACAATTAACATGTTGTTTCCATCTGTTCCAAATCATACAACTATACACACATTTGTCATAGATGAATTACAGTGTGAACTGACACACAGGACAACCAGACAATTAAATGTGCACCATGTATTGTATGTATGTGTCCACCACATAAGCCATAGTTTTATGAAACAACGGACTGGATTTTTAGTGAGAAGTCCCATAAAACCAGGTTAAAGTCCAACAGGTTTATCTGGCAGTACAAGCTTTTGGAGCTGATGAAGAAGCAAGACTCCAAAAGCTTGCGCTGCCAAATAAACCTATTGGACTTAAACCTGGTGTTGTGAGATTTCTTACTGTGCTTACTCCAGTCCAACGCTGGCACCTCCACATCCTGGATTTTCATCTCAGAGGTGGGTAGTAGGTGGTGAGGACATTTCCTGGCTTCCACTCACTGGAAGGCACCTGCAAAGATGGAATTTTTGTTCTGAGAGGATGGCTATAAACAGGATCAGGAAAAAATTCAGAGACAGCCACAGGAACTACCTAGTGTGGAAGCAGGCTGTTTAAAAGGCCTCCCTTGGTTCTCTGGGACTTCATCCCAGTTACAACAAAATCAGTAGAACAGAAAGCAGCCCTCTAATCTTCAGCCCCCATATCCTACCCATGCCAGCTCATGTCATCTCATGCTTCCCACCCATTTCCCTATGCCATTCATATCCTTATGCCAACCTATCCCCTTCATACACTCCCTTAACTTCTTTCATATCCTCCAATGCATCTACAACAACTCCCTGCCCAATCTTTGAGTATGCATTTTATACAGAATCAATGAACCCTATAATAACAATTGCATGTGTGGAAAAGCTTCAAAGGCCATTTATTCATTCATAACTTTCTACTTCTATGCATCCCATAAAAGTGTCAATCAACCAAGAATACATAAAGACCACAATCATTAAGGATAGGCAATGTCATCTCCTCCATGATTATCCTTAACACCGGTGCCCCACAAGGCTGTGTCCTCAGTCCCTTACTATACTTCTTATACACCTGTAACTGTGTGGCCAAATTCTCCTCCGACTTGATTTTCAGATTTGCTGGTGACACCACCCTTGTGGGTTAGATCTCAAACAATGATGAGATGGAGTAGAGACAAGAGATAGACAATCTGGTGAACTGTGCAACAACAATAATCACTCCCTCAATGTCAGTAAAATAAAGGAGACTGTCATCAACTTCAGGAAGTATAGTGGAGGACACTCCTCTCTCTACATTAATGGATATGAAGTAGAAATTGTTGAGAGCTTCAGATTTCTAGATATCCAAATCACCAGCAACCAGTACTGGTCCCTCCACACCAACATTCATAGATAAGAAAACTCGCCAATGCCTATATTTTCTCAGGAGGGTAAGGAAATTCAGCATGTCACTGTGACTCTCACCAACTTTTACAGAAGCACCATAGAAAGCATCACTTCACACAAATCAACCTCCCATTGACACTTCCCACTGCTTCAGAAAAACAGCCAGCATAATTAAAGACCCTGGACATATTCTCTTCCACTTGCTTCTGTCAGGAATAAGATACGAAAGCTTAAAAATTTGTATCAACCCATTCAAGAGCAACTTCTTCCCTGCTGCCATCAAACTTTTGAATGGACCTACCTTATATTAAGTTGATCTTTCTCTACACACCAGCTATGACCGTATTACTACATTCTGCATTACTCTTTCAAAATGTTCCCTCATTCAGACAATAGTTCATGACATCTCTGAGGAAACAAAGAGTAGGAAAAAAATAGGTCTTTTTCCGAATGGCAGACAGTGACTCGTGGGTACCTCAAGAATCGATGCTTGGATCCCAGTTATTCACAATATATATTAATGGTTTAGATAAGGGAACAAAGTGTAATATCTTCAGATTTGCAGATGACACAAAGCGTAGTGGAAAAGTGAACTGTGAGGAAGATGCGGAGATGTTTCAGTGTGATTTGGACAAGCTGAATAGTGGGCAAAAACATGGCAGATGTATTATAATGTGGGCAAATGTGAGGTTATTCATTTTGATAACAAAAATAGGAAGATAGGTTATTAACTGAATGGTTATAGATTGAGAGAGGGGGATATGCAACGAGACCTGGGTGTCCTCATATAGCAGTCATTTAAAGTATGCATGCAGGTGCAACAGGCGGTGAGGCAGGCATATGGTACATTGACCTTCCTAGCGAAAGGATTTGAATACAAGAACAGAATTGTCATGCTGCTATTATACAGGTCCTTAATGAGATCACATCTGGAATATTGAGCGCAGTTTTAGTCTGCTTACCTGAGGAAGGATGCCTTTGCTATGGAGGGAGTGCAGCAAATACTTACCAGACTGATTCCTGGGATGTGGGATTGGCATATGAGGATGGTTAGGATTATACTCACTGGAGTTCGGAAGAATGAGGGGGGATCTCATTGAAACCTATAAAATTCTAACAGGGCCACACAGGTTAGATGCAGGAAGGATGTTCCTGATGGTGGACAGGTCCAGAACAGGTCATAGTTTAAGGATATAGGGTAAAAGTTTTACAACTGAGATGAGAAATTTCTTCACCCAGAGAGTGGTGAACCTGTGGAAATCGTTACCATAGAAAGCAGCTGAGGGCAAATCTGGAATTTTCCAGCCATCCACACCAGTGGGATTTTCCGGTCCCACTGCACTGCGCAGAGGTTTGGCTGAGCACCAAATTCTGTATCCTCATAGTGACAGTGGCACGTGAATGCCTGGAAAATTCCAGTCTATATGGTTTCAAGAATGAGATAGATATAGTTTTGGGGCAAAGGGGATCAAAGCTTATGGGGGGGAGGCTGAATCAGGTTATTGAGTCAGATAGCCAGTTGTGTTCATAATGAATGGCAGAGCAGGCTCGAAAGGCCTGTGTCCTGGCTACAAAGAGATCTTTGTTTCTATGTTAACATTGAAAAAGTGGCCTGACTCCAAGAAATATGCAGAGGGCTGGGAGATGCCTATTCCTGCAATGGACTCAACCAATTCATGAGTATAGGAGAGGGCTCATGATCTGCACCAGCATGCAGCTTTATCACATGCTGGTGAAAACCGGGTGCACCAGGAATGTAACTGGGTATCAAGGAATTGAGAATTGCTATTTTTAAAGATCTGTGGAGATATGCAAACTCTGTGAAAATCCAGCCCAATAAAACTGAAAACTGTATTTGCCATTTTGTACGCCTGTTTTTATCGACAGAAGGCCCCTCGGAGGAATGGCTGGCCCCTCGGAGGAATGGCTGGCCCCACGGTATTAGCATTGCTGGTGCTATGCCATTGTATCCCCCACACTCTTGGCCCCTCATTGTCCCCTGGCCCTTCCAATTGCTGGGATATGGCTGCAAAGGGTTTTATAGCTGACCCTGGCTCTCAATTAATACGATCAGAAATAAGTTAATTAGTCATTCATCTCCATTGTTGTGGCATCTTGCTGTAAAAACTGACTCATTTTTGGCTGTAGACCAACAGTGATCACTTTTGAACATCAACAACTAATGTCTTTTTGGGAAGAAAATCCTTACCCGGTCTGGTCTACATGTAACTCCAGAGCCGTAACAAAGTGGTTGACTCTCAACCGCCCTCTAAGCAGGGCCAATTAAGAATAGGCAATAAATGCTGGCCAGCTAGCAACTCCCATGTCCACAAATGTATTAAAAAAAACTTCTTATTGTACATGAGATGTTATATTAATGCATGTTCTTTCTGCCTGAATAATTATTTACTTGTGAAAAGAAGAAAATATATCCTTGAGTCAGGGGTCAGGGTTCAGTGCTCTGTCACTGTAGCTACTGAGCTACTAGAAATAAGTGTTTATTTGTTAACCAAATTGGGCTGTGCACTGCAGTGCACATGCTATTGCTTCATGTCAGGCATCCCAATCAATCAGATTCTTAAACTTTGCTTTGCTTCACTATCCAATCCATGCAACCCTCTGCTAACCACTTAAATGGAACAACGCAATTCAAGGCTTTTTTTTTCCTGTGGAACAGGAGTGGGAGGGAGGATGCGATGAGCTGTTGCACTAAACAGAGACATTGTCAGCTTTTGGGAAGAAGAGAAGACTCCAACTTGCATGAAAGAAAAATAGGGTTTTTTAAAAAATAACAGTCTTGAACAGTCAATGCTGCATCTGTTAGTGAAATGAGCAAAGGGAGGACGAGTCACGTCAAAAAAAGAAACAAATTGGACTCTCCAGCCAGAATCCATTTCTGACTCTAAAAGTTACAGAAATCACAGAAAGAGCTTTCTATCAGTAAAAGAGGAAAGTTTTGGGTGGTTTAAAAGTTTTTGAAAAGGTCCAAAGCAGTACTTGACCAAGCTTCAAAAGTGCGACAAAAGCACATGGAGAGAACTGGCAACTACTGACAGTTTCTAAAAAAAGTTGACAGTCTTAAAGCAGTAAGAAGTAATACATTTAAATTAGAAATACATTTAATTCAGCAACCACAAGAAGAAATAGAGGGCAATAAACAGGAAAAGTGGAGAAGGTTAGAGGGCAACTTTGGAAAAAGGTCTATTAGCAATGAAGGACTTCAGAAAAGTGGTAAAGATTACCTTGGAAGGAAGGTACTGAAACACCGCAGGAAGGCAATGAAAGACCCCAAAAAGAGGGTAATGACAAAAGAGCCCAGAAGGAGGGCAATGAAACATAATAAATGACCAAAATGAGGTGCCATGAAAGAATTGTAGAATGGAAACAAGTCAACACTTCATTAAAGATAGACCTGTACAACAGTGAAGCCGAAAGAACTTGACTGAACTTAAGACAAATAAAAATGAAGATTCCATTTGTGAAATGTACATGTCCAGTAAGAACATGATGGATTCTCCTCAGATAAAACACAGAAAAACATGCCTAAATAAACTACAACTATTGAACATCGAGAGGAATCAACAAAAAGAATTAAAGTTCCAGAGAAGACATTAAAACAACAAGATGAAATGATTCCCAGCAAACTTCAAAAAGGAAGAAAAACATTTTTAAAATGAAGTTAAGAAGGGGAAATTAATGAGAGAACATAAAATAAGCTTAACTCATATAAAGGAACTGGAAAATACGAACAAGTCCAGCACAGAGTTGAATGAGAAGAGTGAGAGCTTGAAAAAGGAAGCTTGACTATGAGAAATTAAATGAAGAGATAAAAACATTATAATTGAACAGCAGATTCAGACAGAAAAAGAAACTGAGATTATATGCCAGAACAATTGCTGAATTGGTCAAAAAAATGGAAAAGCAGTAAGCCTGTATAGAAGATGTCCATGCAAGACTAATATACATAGTTAAAACCTACCTGTAGAAGTGCTTATGTTTGGATACACAAGCCTCAGGATTTCATCAATGATCCATTAAGAAATGTTTTCAAACCTCTAAACACTGAAATATCTGAATATCTGATTGACTTGTTAGTGACATAAATTATGTCTCCAAGGAAGTAAGCTGTAATCAACAGCCTGAGACAGAAGAGATGTCATTAATGCTGTTCCTGTTAATGTCAATCCTATGGAAGCATCTCTGACTACAGAATTAGCCTCTCTGCAAGAAACAGAAAAAAAAACTCAAAAACTCAATTTATAATTGTACAACTCGTGTGTATAAAACTTAATTAGAATTTGGGATTGAATAACTTGATCATTGAAGATTGTATAAAGGAGTTAAAGGGGATGGAATGTGGTTTTTGTCCCTTTAAGGACAGTACAGTAGAAGAAGGTCACATGGCTTGAGGGACTAATTGGAACTGAATGTGGTTAAGCACACCAGGAAGATGTGTCTTCTCTTGGGCAGAAGACAGTCTGAAGACATGTAGGACGCATGTAGGGATTGGAGAGTAACCAGTGGGCTGCTGCAGGGCAGTATGAGTCTGTGGGCCTCTGTACAGTTTTTCCTTGATAATACATACCCTTTATATTCCTAACAAAGCCTGTAATGTACATCAGTACAAACCTTTTCTGTGATTTTTTTTCCAACTCCAGCATGCTTCTGTTGATAAATTGTGACCATGGTTGAAGAAGGCAATGGGCATTGCATGGCTAAATGAAACCAGTTTGCAATAAACTTGCTGACAATAAATCATCTGTATTTGATTTTGCTATGGAATGACAACTGTTACAGTCAATGCCAATTATGGATCTGGACCCCATGTTGTAATTAGGGTTGTCCCTAAAGACAAGACTTGTTCTGGAGGCAGCTATTATTTTAGGATGCTGGGGGATGTCCACACACTGCAAGCATTGTGCCGGGACCCCTGAGATTTTTATTGTGTTAGATTTTACCTCCCTGTGCGAAAGGTAGCATATTGAAATTATTGAAAAGCATTTGGTTACAAAGTGATGAAATTTATCATGTTTACTTTTGGTGAACGAAATTGGATTGGTTTCCCTACACAAATATACAATGTAAAGAGCATAACCTTGACAGCACACAAAATGTAGGTATCACAATAAAGAGAGCAAGGAGATTAGAATGCCAAAATCATTGAGGGAGGAAACATAAATAAATGCCTTGTCTTAAGGGCAGTTCTAATGACATAGTTATATAAACGCCAGAAGCAGAAACTCAGTGTGAGGCAGCCTTTGGTGTATGAACTTGGATTTCACGGCCTTCAATCCTGGCAAGGCTGTCAGATCTCAGTAGATCCCTAGCTCTCCAAAGCCTTGGATTTAATTGGCAAATATTAAAATAAGTAACTTCTTGTCAAGTATTTCCTGCTGTGTTTATTTAGTGCAGTACTAGCAATATTTATGCTGAAAGAACAAATCTATTGATGATATTTCATGTGGATTCAGCAACACAAACCTCTTGAGGAAGTCATCTACCCAACCGACTGATGGGGAGCAGTGCGCAAGTGGCCAATGGAGAGCCAGGTTGAAAATCTCAGCCAGGCTGACTTGAGATCCAGAGGAAATCTGGTGTAAAAACAAAACTGCAAGAAAATAGTGTTAAAGAGTTTAACAGGGTAAAGTACAAGAATAGGGTCTGGGTGGGATTGTAGTCGGTATAGACTTGATGGGTCGAAGGACCTCATTCTGTACCTTGGGATTCTACGATTCTCTGAAATCACAAATCTTGAGAGCTAGTTAGTCATAGGTTGAGAGATGGGAGAGAGCGGGTAGGAAGAAATGAAACGTTCTCTGATTTGTGGGCTTTGTTCAGTCACGTTCCACAGGGATTTGTTTCACGGCCTGAACCTTTTATCACTTATGTATCAATAACTTGGATGAAGGAAAAAAGAGCAATATTTCTCAGTCTGCAGATGACTCTAATCCAGGAGGCATAGTAAGTTGAGTGGATGAAAACAAGAAATTACAAAGAGCCATCGGTTGATTAAGTGAGGGGGCAAAACTGTGTCCAATGGAGTTCAATATGGGAAAGAATGAGGATTGTGGCTCCAAAAGAACATATACAGAATTAAAGAGATACGGTGTCTAGGTACATAAATCACTAAAATTTGGGTCACAAGTACAAAATGTAATTAAAAAGACTGATTTAATGTTGGCAGCTAGCTCAATGAGTCTGAAGACATTGGGGAGGGAGTTATGCTTCCACTGTGCAGGCACTTGGGAGTAAGTTCTCCTACTCCTTGCCCCACAGGAATTGAAGTGGGCGAGGGGCAGACAAAGCAAAGGTCCATTGACGTTGGGCAGGATATTCTGGTTTCCATGGCTGGAAAATCCCACCGTTGATCAGATCCAACCTGAAGTATTGCATTCAATTTTGGTCATTGAACAAGGTCAATTGACCCTCGAGGAGATACAGAACAGATTCACCAGAGTGATAGCATAATCTTGGTTTGTGCTTCCTTTGAGTTTGGGATATTGAGGAGTGATCTAATTGCAATGTCTGAAATTATAGAGTAGATACAGAAAAGCTACTCCTTTGATTGAGGGATCTAACAGATTGAGATACAGTCTCAAAATTAGGGCAGGGCTATTCAGGAGTCGATTGTGGATCAATTGAAATGTGAAAGACTAAGCTCATGACTCAATGACATTTCTCAAAGGCTATGTACCAAAAACATATAAATGAAATTAATTTTTCAGGCTTCTGAATTAAAAATCATTGACCTGAAATGTTAACTTTGTTCATTTGTCCACAGATATTGCCGGACCCGCTGAGAATTTCTGCTTTCATTTCATATTTCCACCTTCCATTTTACTTTGATATTTCATTAGTGGAGAAAAGAGTTGTGGTACAAATCAAAATGATCCAAATTCTCTCAAATTCTTCCAGTTAGTCAGGAAAGCTGTACACATATTTTAAACTGCTTATTTATCCAAAATAAGAACATGCATTTTCCAGTCATTCTCTCTGTTGAGGCAGGGTGGAAGGGCTGAATGGCCTTCTTTCCTATTATCATGTTTGCAGTTCGACGTGCCGAAATCCACTGAGTTGGTGGATTACATTTTTGTAACATTGAAGCATACTTGTGCAATAGATCCCCATCGTCCATTAATCCCCATTGGAATAAATAAACTAAAAAAAATCTCACAGGAGAGACTATTTGGCCTATCATGCCTACACTGACAACAATCCCACCCATGTATTTACCCTGCTAGTTCCCCGACACTAAGAGGCAATTAAGCATGGCCAATCCACCCTACCCACATATCTTTGGACTGTGGGAGGGAACCAGAGAACCCAGAGTAACTCCACACAGACATGGGAAGAACGTGCAAACTTCACACAGGGGCCAGAATTGAACCTGTGAGACAGCAGTGCTAACCATTGTGCCACCGTGCTGCCCTAATGTCAGAAATATATGTTAGACAGGTAGCTGTATTGAAAATTCATATTGAAGATATTAACTCCAGGCAGGAGAATACCAAGCAAAACATATGCTCACAATGGCATGTGTGTGGGAGAGGGAATGACTTGAAAAAGCATGTGTTTGTTTCAGATGGATGAACAGTTTAAAAATATGTATATAGTCTTCCTGACTGAGTGGAAGAATTTGAGAGAGAGAAACTTGTGAAAAATATATAGTTGAACAGCTTGAGTCTCTCGTGGAGATACATGTGAATAGGAAATACTACTTATGCCTTAAATTTAATTAGGTACAGGCAGTACCATTGAATATTCATGGGGCTGGATGAACAACACATCAAGAAGTCAGATTCTTGTTACCATAACCTGATGCTGAATAGAAAGTTTTCACCTTTAACCTAACTATGTCCCAGCATGCACTGCTTGAGTAAAGCCAAAGTAAACATGCTGGGAAAAAAAGGTTTCTTTTGAACAGGATATGCCATATCCTGCATTTAGTGGGAAAGAAGACTTTGTTTGCATCACAGTCACAGTCTTGAAAGCTGCACCTCTTAGGCATCTTTCACAAATGCCAAGATATTGTGTTTGATGTTTAATGCTTCCGAGTATTTGGGTTAAATGGAGCTCAGCAAGTGTAAAAATAATGAAAACGTTTTCCCAGGTAATGGTCCTAAGGCAAAATCTTGCAGCGAATAGGTTTTATAAAACAAGAACTGGAGTTGCGCCCAGAATAATTTAAAAGACTTTGAAATGCTATTTGCTTTAAACATTCTAAGGACAAAAGCCCCAAAAGTTGTGATCAAAGTGAAGCCGGGCTCAGTTCCACCATAGCATATGCAAGCTCATGTTGACAGTTGAGAGAGGATTGTCTTGCCAGATTTTATAAATTCACTCCTTGTTTTAATATTCCATATACCTAGTGTTGTAAAATGCTGGATACCATTTAGTAGGTCTTAATAAAGTCCTCATGGTCTTAAGTAGATTAACTGTATGTATTTATCAATTACAAGTACCATGTATATCTATTTTTATATATATATGAGAGAGAGAAAGTAAAATGATTCAGTCTAGGAGCTGTCTCCATGCTTGCTTGTACCCATAGCTCTGTACAACACTAACCCCTAAATGCACAGCAGAAATTCACCAAAGATCCTTAGACAGTACCTTCCAAATACACATCCACTTTCATCTCGAAGGAGAAGGGCAACAGACACATGAGAACACCAGGTACTGCGACTTCCCCTCAAAACCACTCACTGTCCTGACTTGGAAATATATCGCTATTCCTTCACAGTCACTGTGTCAAAATCCTGGAATTCCCTCCCGAATGGCATTGTGAGTCAACCCACATCTTATGGACTGCAGCAATTCAAGAAGGTAGCTCACCACCACCTTGTTAAATGCAACTAGGGATGAGCAATAAATGCTGGCCAGCCAGCATAAAAACATAAGATAGGAGCAGGAAGAGGCCATTTGGCCCTTCAAGTCTGCTCCACCATTCCTCATGATCATGGCTGATCATCCAATTGATCCAGTGATGCCCATGTCCCATGAATGAATGAAAAAAAGGTATGGGTCATGTGTTGTCTCATATCACTATGTGGGCGGTACTGTATTTAGTTCCATATTAGCCCTTTGCCAGACCGCTTTACTACATATGGAAAAATGCATTGGGGGAGTTTACTCATCTGTACAATTAATTAAGTAAGTTGCTGGGTAACGGTAGATGGTTGCACCAGAAATACAAAGAACACATGCAAAAACGTTCATAGTTTTGAGTACAAGAGTTGGGAAATCATGTTCCAACTATATAAATTCTTGGCTAGACCAAATTTGGAATATTGTGCGCGGTTCTGGTCACCACACTACCAGAAGAACGTGGAAAGTGTAAAGAAGGTTCACCAGGATGTTGAGGGTGTTGGCTATGAGGAGAACAAACTAGAATTGTTTTCACTGGAAAGGTGTAGGCTGAGGAGAGACCTGATAGAGGTCAACAAGATTATGAGAAGCATAGACAGGATGGATAGTCAAAAGCTTTTTCCAAGAACAGAAGTGTCAATTATAGGGGGGGAGACGAGAGGGACAAAGTTTAAGGGTGATGTGCAAGGGAAGTTTTTCACCCAGAGAGTGGTGGGTGCCAGGAACGTGCTGTCAGAAGAGATGGTGGAAGTAGGCACATGAGCAATATTTAAGAGGTATCTGGATAGTACATGAATAGGAAGGGAATAGAGGGATATGGACTGAATAAGGGCAGAGGTTGCTTTTTAGCAAAATGAGAGCATCATAATCAACACAGGCTTGGAGCGCCAGAGGGCCTTTTCCTGTGTGTACTGTTCTTTGTTCTATATAATTGTATATAAGAAAAAATGATTGGACAGTTGCGGAAACAGCGAATTACTAAGGGCGCTTAGTAATGAAGATAACTCTGTTCATCCAATTAGAGATTGACCAAGAATGGAGACCAGTTGTTGGCTTATCAAGATGGCATGTTTCTCCATGCAGATGCTGGTCATCCTTCAAGGATGTGCGGTCCTCAGTGCATAGCAAGAAAATGAATGGATAAGGTAACTTTCTCTCACATTTCCAGTTCACGCGGATAAAATCCCTCAAAGAATCGAAGAAATGCCAGTTAGCTGCCATATTTAGCATGACTCCAGCTGCGCCAGGACCATCTCATGGCCCACACATGGAGATGTAAGGCTTCTTCCACTCCTCAAGCACACACAGGCCAAGAGCAGCTTGCCACAATACTTGCTCCTCACATTTAGGAAAAAAGGAGATTGGATAGGTTGAAATTACTGGCTCGCCAAGAGATAGAATTGTGGGACAGGAGGGAAATACTTCCTAAAATAAAAATCATCTAAAAATCTGCCCACTTTATTTTTTGCTTATTTGGAGCATTTCTGTTCTGAGGGCCATTAAAAGAGGTCAACAGATGATAGGCTATGGCAACTGATGCGGATATTGTTTATACATTGTTAAATAGAAATACTAATACAATTGCTGATACAAATACGCATATGGCCCAATCTCCCCTACTACAGTTCCACTTCCTTTATTTGTTTTAAGTTTTTAAGTTTAGTGTCACAAGCAAACTTACATTTACACTGCAATGAAGTTACTGTGAAAATCCCTTCAGTGCCACTTGCTGGCATCTGTTCGGGTACTCTGAGGGAGGATTCAGCACAGTCAATGCACCTAATCAGCATGTCTTTCAGAGGAAACCGGAGCACCCGGAGAAAACCCATACAGACATGGGGAGAACGTGCAGACTCCGCACTCACAGTGGCCCAAGCCGGGAATCAAACCTAGGTCCCTAGCACTGTGAGGTTGCACTGCTAACTCCTGTGCCACCTGACCTAATTCTGAGTGACTTGCTGCGTATTTCCAGAATTTTCTATCTCTACGTTAAATTTCCAGTATTTGGAGTTTTCCTTTTTACTTTTCTATCATCGTTCTCTTTACCAAACAAAAATCATGAATAGTGCTAAAACAATAGAAAGGTAACTAATATAAATCAAAATGCAAAGATATAATTCGAAGCAGCCAAATCTATGGCTGTGCTATAATTCTCCGATGATACCAACAAGAAAAATACCATCCAAGCTTTATGGTATAATATCTATGTTTTGTCTTGATTAGACTCAAGCTTAGACCCTAAAATCATTTTCAATGGCCTATATAGTTTATAGAATCATTGTATAATAACAATATAGAAGGAGACAATGCAACTCATTACATCCATGTCAGCAGTCTGCAAGTTTAAACTTTATTTATTAGAGTCACAAGTAGGCTTACATTAACACTGCAATGAAGTTACTGTGAAAATCCCTAGGTGCCACACTCCAGTACCTATTCAGGTACACTGAGGGAGAATTTAGCATGGCCAATGCAGCTAATCAGCACTTCTTTGGAACTGTGGGAGGAAACTGGATCACCCGGAGGAACAGACATGGGAGAATGTACAAACTCTGCACAATGACCCAACCCAAGTCTGCAGCTTGAATCATGTAACACTCTCAGGACTGCTCTGACCCTATGGTGATCTCATCTCTCATGGGGCAATTTATAAATTTGCCATCCATGTGGCATTTTACTTTTTCTATTTCTTCTAGAGTGTGAGGCATTGTTCTCTGAAACATTTCTGGAGTATAAGTTACTCCAAACAATACTGACTGAATGGGATTATAAACATGGTCAGCAATCTGGATTCTTTGTTTAGAGACAACTGCCAAAATCCATTGTTCACATCTAATTTGATGAATAAAGTACTCTTGACTAGTTTGGTAAGACTTTCATCCACAAAGGCCATCAGGTAGATCTCATGATCCACTGAATTATTTAGTTGAGTTAAATTCAAACAGATTCTTATTCAAGCTATTTGGCTTTAAGACATTCTGAACACCACTTATTTGGAATGGTAACGAATGAGATAACCCTTTGCTTCTGCATCCAGGAGTGGGTGAGAGATTTCCCTCTGTGTATGGAGGCTAATTGATTGAACATCAGCTTGTCAGATGATGTGTCACACAGTCTTTGACTTCTCTATGCCTGTAAACAATTTTGGAAATTAATTTTAAATGGTTTTCTCATCAGCAACTCTGTCCACTCTATAGGTTAATTTCCATTTTAGTCATATCTTTCTGTTAAGTCTGGAGCACTCTTGATTTTGAATGACATAGACAAGTTTGAAGATTTTGTGGTCTTTACATTTCAGCTGGAGTTCGCTTTTCACTCTTAAAGTTGTTATACAATGACCTTATTGTTTGATAGATGAGGGCTCTAATGTAATCTGAGCCATTTGACTACATCTGATAAAATTGAAACTCCAGCTTCTGTGTCTAGTTTTAAACTCTTATAGGATGTCCAACCACTTTGAGTTTCATACTCCAATATTTGTTTTCATATCAATTGACCTTCGCCAAAAAATTATTTTCTTTGTTTGTAGTTCTTCCACTTCTGTATGTGGTACTGTTTTAAGCTTTTCTTCCTCTCCTTACAGATTGTCAGTGTTTCTGAGTGCTGAACAGTTTTGAAATGGACTATTTTTCCATAGTTGTGGTACTCCACCCACTCCAACCTCCTGCCCCTCCCCCCCCCACCCCGATACTAACCCCAACAAATCCCACTGGATATTCTTAATGCTTATGCGGTTTGTTCCTGCCAGACTAAAGACATTTCAAAATGGTGGTTGGTGTACTTTTCTTCATTTTGCTGGGCTTAGGCTTTGGCAGGCTTTCTCTATTATAGTTTATGGACTGAATGATCACTCAATCTTCTCTAGAGGACCTCTTGCTCCCTGCAAGCAAACACTCTTCCTGAGTGTTGTTTATCTCACAATCTGCACAGCTTTTGCTAGTGTTAAATCTTCTCTTGCCTATAGGAGATGTGATATTGTTTCATATAGGACCCCTATTGCAAATCAGATCATCCTTTAAGATTCCATAATCACAATTCCCTGCTAGTCCAAAGAGATCACAGATGAACCAGTCTATATTTTCTTTGCTTTCTTCTATTAACTCTATCCTTTTCTATTAAAATCTGATGAATGTTGAAATAAGACTTGAAAGTTTTTATGACTTCTTTGTAAGAAGCTGAAGTTTTGTTAAATCATTGCCTTGATTTCATGTCATCAGTGACAGATCCTGCTGAATAAAATAGCTTATTGACCTGGTCATCTTGTTATGTTTTGTGTTATACTGAAGCAATTCTGAACTTTGTGGACATTCCTCTTTTCAGATATCCCAATTTTGGGCCTGTTGCAAGCCTACTACACTGATTATAGAAGGTTTTGGAAGTGGTAGTATTGTCTTCCATGATTCTGCTGGAATTGTTCCTACTTCTGTTTTGCCGCTTGCTGCTCTGGATCTCTTCCCACTGCTGTCCGGTCTCTGAGTCTGTGTCTCAACTTGCATCTGTTGTTTCCACAATGTTCCAATGTCTTGGGTGAGTCTAAAATTTATTTTGTTTTTCCTTCGAAAATCTCTTTCCTTAGAGTGCTAGATCTTCTTTTTAAGGTTTCTAGGTCTTTTATTCAGAGCTGCCATGTTTTGTTGTGTGGTTAGGTTCTAGTTGAGGATTTTGGGGATTATCTATTCTGTCAAAGTATACTGTTCGAGTCTGTTGCTGCTCAAAACGCTTCACCGATAACAGATATTTATACATTTGGACCTCGCTATAAGGTTGAAGCTTCTCCTCCTTCTGGAACTTTCTTACTCATCAGTTATATGATCGGAAGTTAAGAGTGGCGGAGGCTAGGGGAGACCTGATTAAAGTCTATAAAATGAAAAGAGGCAAAGATAGGATTGACAATCAGAATCTTTTTCCCAGAGTTGGAATGTCTGCTACTGTGGTTGGAATTTTACTGGCATGCCAGCCCCAATTGTCTGGAACACCCTGTCAGACTTGGTAGTGCAGGCAGATACGATCGGAATGTTTGAGGTGCTTTGGATAAGTACATAAATATGCAAGGAATAGAATGATATACACCAAGAGCAGGCGTAAGGGATTATTTTAATTTGTCATCACGTTCAGCACAACATTGTGGGCCAAAGGGCTGCTGTTGTGCTGTGTTATTCTGTTCTAATGTTCAGGGGATAATAAGGGGATCAGAGGTTATGGGGATAAGGCAGGAGAATGGAGATGAGAAAAATATCAGCCATGATTGAATGGCAAAGCATACTCAATGGGCTGAGTGGCCTAATTTTGCTCTTATGTCTGATGGTCTTGTGCTCTAAGATTATATACTTCGCGCATTCTTGTGTATCTTTTCTGCACCCTCTCTTCAGTGTTCACATCTTTCTGTGGTGCCCAGAACTGGACATAATACTGCAATTAAGGCACAGCCAGCACTATTCACCCTTACCATGATCACATGACAACAAAATATTAGAATCCATTACAACAACATTCAATGATTTATTTTGCTTTCCTTCCATACTGCAGCAGCACACTTCAATTGATTTCTAAGGTTTGAAAAAGGGCTGAAGTTCTATTTTTGGATTTCAATGGCTGCATTTAGAATATATCCTGATCAACGTCAAACTATAAATATCGCCACTTGTGAGGCAACCATAATTTTGTCACTTGTAAACTTTCTGCTGGGTATTCCCTCGAGTGCCTCAACCTTACTCAGTTGGAACTATATATTACAGCTGGCAATGAATCCTCTGTGTCCCACAAATTAAAAAAAAATGGAAAAAAAATTAGAAATTAAAAACTAGTAGAGGAAACAACAATACTCTATTTGAAGCTTGATCCTGAACACCATCATGTCTCATTCAATTTGAATCTTACTTAATTCTTGTTGTCAAATGAACAATCATATTGCTTGTATCCGTGGCAATTTCTTCCTTGCAGGTCAGCAGAATATTATTGGAAAAAATTCAAACTGTCAATATGTCCAAGTTATAAGGATACAGTACTGTCTTTGTGGAAGAAAATGTATCAAAAGTCATTTTCAGTGTTCTAAGCTGGCAAATATCCTTGCTATACAACACTTTGTGACAATAATGCGCTGCTCTTTCTACCCTTTTCATTCACAAAGACAAAAGATTTGACACTTATATTCTTTAACAGGTAATAATCCTATAAGATTTAAATGAAGGTTTAATTTAAGAAAGTATCTCAAAAATAGCACATCAACACATCTCATGGAAATAAAATCTTGCCCTTCCTGACTCAGTCATACCCAACCAAATGATTTTAATAAATAAAAGAGATAGTGTTTATACTGCACAAAGAAAACAAACTATACTGTTCGTGCTCTCAGCTATTTCCTCTGATATTCCAGTGCTTCAGAGAGGAGTAATGTTGCTGCACAGACGTCTGTTCTACTTGAGTGCATGTGGCCTCCTGGGCATTCCCCGGAGCACTTTAAGCCAGGGTGTGAAGGAAGTGCTACTGACCTAACGGATGGAGACAGGTCTCTGTTGAAGGAGGCCATTGAGGTGCTGAGGCATGTATTGTAATAAACAGAAGCAAAATAAAAACACAGGAGCTCCCAAGCCACATTGCACTGGACAGGCAGTGACACTATCCATTGGTTCCAAAGTCAAGCCAAAGTCCCAGATCAGCTCCTAAGTTATACAGAGGCCTCAGGTCATGCAGACTTGCTCAGGGTTAGAGGTTCACTGAAGCTTTTGGAAATTTAAGAATGTTTCGCTGGTGTGCAAGAGCCTAAAATCAGAGCAAAAGGCAAAGAAATGTCATAGTCCTTTTTTTCAATTGTCTAACTGTTTAGGATATTTTAAATACATACATCTTCCCAAATTTATAACTTTATTCCTCTTAACTATGTTGAATTGGAGTTCATTTAGTAAGTAAAACATTCAGCTCACCACAGATGATTTAATGGTGTAACAAGCCAGATGTCCAACGTTCATCCTCCTCTGGTTGTCCAAGGAATGAATTACTGACTTCACATGTGCTACTATGAGGAGCAGCCAATAGACCGTCAAGTACTGCTCAATTTAGAGGCAAGTTCATGTTGTTGCACACCCCCTAGTGGAGAGTTACAGAGCAGCACAATCAGTTGTCTGGAGCGGATTGCTCAGAAACATCCTCAACTTGCTGTTTTGCATCAACCGGGGGCAAGAGCAAGTAAAGGAGTAAAAACAATATAACATCCCTCGAGCTACCTGTGATTTTATTCAGTCTCCATTTTCAGATGTTAACATCTGAAATTTTCTTTGTTGGTTAAGCGCCAACTAACAAGTCACTTCAGCAGACTTCAGTTGATTAATAGATGCAATAAAAGTGAAATATAATCACCATTATTCTGAGAACTAATGTCTTATTTTGAATGCAAATGTTATATTATTTTCATTTGACTTACAGGGGAATCCAAGTCTTCTCATCCCTTGTCTCACAGCTCGTTAGGATTTTATTAAAATCCATAACTTTAAACAAAAAAGCATTAAAAAATAGATTTGATTCCCAGATGCAGGGTTGGGGGGGGGCAGGGAAAATTGAAAGTTGCTTGTTTCTTACTGCGTCCATCATGATTGTGTCTGCTTTTACATATATAATTAAAGAGTGTTTTTTTTAAAAAAATCAGCTACAGGCAATTATGATTATCTGAAAGCCTTCTGATTTTTTTACTGTGCATTATTATTGAACATGTTTACCTCAGCACTATTAAAATCCATTAAAAAATTTTGAGAAGGTATTAAGATCAGTAAAGCAGCAGTTACCAATGGTGTTACTTTATTTTTTCAATTAATTCATGGTATGCTGACATCACTGACTAAGCTAGTGTGTATTGAACCTTCCTAATTACCTTCAAAAAGGTTGTGCTAAGCCACTATCTTTAAATGTGGCACTCTGTGTGATAAAGTTACAATAGCAGTGCTGTTAGGAGTGTGACTATAGTTGCTATAGGTATATGGCATGGGATTTTTACAACGCACTGCACTGATTGAGTTGCATAGCAGGGCACGAAATATGAACAAGAGCTGAAAAATCAGGTTCATGCCGATTTCTCATATCTTGCAATGTTGCCAGCCCAGACCTGCCAACATAATCAGCCTCATGCCCAGGAAGGCTGAGAAGCTAATTAAAATATTGGGACCAGATATGACGGCCTCACCAGTGGGACTGGAGGCCATTGTAACCCTGTATGTGATCAGGAGCAGGAGTGGGCAATGATCCTTATGGGGAGGGGATTGACAGATCTCCCATATACTGTATATGCTTGTACAAGTATATGGAGGTCAGGGCATATGCCTAGTAGTCTGCAGCTGGCTTCCCGGTGTGTGGATAGGCTCCACACACTCCACCTACTGGCAGGAATCAGATTACGGCCTCTGTATTGCACAGAATGCCATAAACTCACCTAACTGGGGAAAATATTGGAAAAACAAGTGAGAAAACCTCCTGTTTTTTCACCTGTCCAACACTCAGTGGCAAATTTTCCCATTCTGCCTCCATGGAAATCGGAACAGGGGAGGGCGATCCATGGACAGGTCTGTTGACCTTAGGCAGGATTTTTGGTTTCTGGATGAGTGCAGCTGGAAAATCCTACACTTCAGATTTTTCTCAGAGAATTCTGCCCATTTTGTTTATATTTAAAGGGATTGTTTTAAAGTTCATTTTTTTCTACAGGCAATCAGTATGTTTGGAAGAATGCAGCTCAGATGCTGGGAGAGCAGGATAATTACTTATTTTAGCTGTGTAATGTTTACTTAGGAGATAGCTAATTGGTTTTTGTTTATAGATGAAGACTTCCCCTGGGGTTTTTGACTAGATTAATTGACAGTTAATGTTGGTTAATGAGAGGAACCCGATATGTAGCAGAGAACACCAGCTTTCAGTTTTCAATGGGATTTGTTGACAGACAGAAGTCTGCAAACTGCTCTGAAATTCAAAATCTTTCTCTGAAATCTTCAAGGCTGACTACACTCCTTATAGCAAGTATATTACACTTATGGTTGCTAAGTGTATTTAATGTAGAATTTTAATTTAGCAAAAGAATGTTGCTTATTTGGAACTGAAACAGTGATATATTAGAACTTAACGTTGTTTCCTTTCATTTTTAACTATTGTTCAACTTTAAGAGTCAAGGTGTTTCAATTTGGTTGGGGTTATACTTAAACTGTGTTATTAAATAATGTTTATTTTCACTATAAAAGATCCCTAATTTGTTGGTGGAATTACTCCTGGAGTGAATCATGCTATCGTCACATTTATACCAAAATAGAAAAATTGTTGGAATCTAATCTGGCTTTCTGACATAATTTAGGATTCTGGAGCAGATCCCTAATAGAAGGGAGTTCCAGGATTTTGACCCAGCAGCAATGAAGGAATGACAATACATTTCCAAACCCAGATGGTGGATGATTTGGAGGTGCTGGAGTTTCCATGCACTTGCTGTCCTACCCTTCCAGGCTGTAGACGTTAATTAAGATTAACTGTCTGCAAGTGGAGAGGCACTGATTGCACAATTACTTGTGCATTTATACAGAGACCCTTCTGCCCCTTTCCACATTTGTGTCTGGGTATACCTGGAGTGGAAGCATGTGGAAGCACCTGGGGTCTTCCATGACCAGTGCACTCCATGGGGATTAGATTACTACATCAGCCTCCATTATGCCATTTTGATTTAAGTTTCCCATAATCTTTATAATTTTGTTACTTGGTCCCTCTAAGGTATACTGTATGAATTAATTTAATTTGTTATTTAGTGTTTCCCCTGATTAGCCAACTTGGCCAGTGATGTCCACATCCCACGAAGGAATAAATAAATTAGATGCTTATATGAGAAGGTGTGAAAGTGGATAAAAAGTAAAACTGGATGTTGCTGAAACTTGTGTGAGTTAAATAAGTGATTTGAGGGAGTTCATTTGCGTGACAAAGTTGGGAGTTGGAGGTTGTGCACTACAGGATATAAGTGAATTAGCAAATGAATTCATTTTTCCTGATATTGTTAATCAACTAAACCACTACCTTCATTGCATCCGAAATGCTGCTCACCTCCTCAGCCAGCACTAACCATCCCTTGATAGGAACAGCAGCAGATTTGTTCCTTTCATTGCTGGAGAAAAGTGTATCCTTCCTTCTCAAGCAATATTTCAAGGTAAGCACCACTGAATCTATGGGTGCTATGCCTTCTCTTTGTGAATACATCCAACAAAAGTCCATTTCTGCGTTAACGTTAATAGGAATGGAATTCAGTTCATTTCTGTAGTGCTCAGAGGCACAAAGTCAAAATTTAATGGTTCAATCTAGTTATAGGAATGCAGTAACATAGGATCAGGAGTAGGACTTTCAGCCTATCGAGCCTCCCCAGCTATTCAATATGATCATGGCTGAGCATCCACTTTCATGCCTTTTTCCCGCAGTCTTCATAGATCACTGCATATCATTGGTGTTTAAAAATTTGTCCATTTCGGCTTTAAACATATCCATTGATTGAGCTTTCACATCTGGACTAGAAAATTCCAAAGATTCACAGTCCCTCTGATTTAAAAAAAAACCCTCATCACAATCCTAAGTGGTTACCCCCTTATTTTGAAATTGTGTCCTCTGATTCTAGAATCCCTACACAGGAGAAACATATTATCTGCACCTGCCCTGTCTGTTTCTTCAAGTATATTGGAAGTTTCAATGAGATCACCTCTCATCTTTAAAGCTCTAGAGAATGCAAGCCCAATTTCCCCAATCTCTTATCATAAGACTGTCTCATTATCCTGGCATCAACTGTGGTGAACTTTCATTGCATTCTCTCTGTGGCATTAAGATAAGGGAACAGTACTCCAAGTGCAATTAACCAAAGTTCTATACAACTGAGGTAAGACTTTGCTACTCCTGTACTCAAATCCACTTGAAGTAACTGCTAACATACCAATAGCCTTCCTAATAGCTTGCTGAACTTATGTGTTAGCTTTCAGTGACATATTGGTAAAGACACCCAAGTGCCTTTGTGCATTCACATTTTCTACTTTCTTACCATATAAAAAATATCTGCATATCTGTTCCTCTAATCAAAATGGATAACCTCTTATTTTTCTACACATCTGCTATGTTCTTTCTGACTCACCAGGTCTGTCCAAATCCTCTTGAAAATGCTCTGCATTTTTCTTGCAACACGTATTTTTACAGATGCACTGCAGAGAGCTTCCTTTCCAGATGTATTACAGCTCAGTATGGCTCCTGCTCTGACCAAGACCACAAGAACCTACAAAAGGTTGTGGATGTGAGACTCGGCCCATCGCACAAACCAGCCTCTCATACACCAAGTCCATCTACACTTTCTGTTGCCTCAGAAAAGAGGCTAACATAATTTAGCACCCCCCATACCCTGGACATTCTCTCTTCTACCTTCTTTTGTTAGGAAAAATCTGAGGTCACATACTAACTGACTCAAGAACAATTTCTTTCCTGCTACCATCAGACTTTAGAATGGACCTACCTTATATGAAGTTGATCTTTCTCTATGCCCTTTTGTAACTCTACATTCCTCACCCTCTCCTTCCCTTCCCTTCCCTTTTCCTCTATGTGCTCTATGAATGATATGTTTTGTCTGTATACTGCATAAGAAACAACACTTTTTACTGTACCCCAAAACGTGACAATAATAAATCAAATAAAAACATTCCCATATAGATTTGTGTATTGCAAATTTGAAAAAATTACATTTGGTGTCAAGATACAAGTCTTTAATATACATTGTGAACAGCTACAGTCCAAGTACTGATCCATGCTGACCCCCCAGTAGTGAGATTCTGCCAACATGAGAATGATCCTTTTATTGCTACTCTGTTTTGCTTCTCAATTACCTTATTGAAACATATAAGATGATTAGAGGTTTAGATAGGGTGGACAGTGATAGCCTTTTTCCTAGGATGGAGAAAGCTAGCACGAGGGGACACAGCTTTAAATTAAGGGGTGATAGTTATAGGACGGATATCAGAGGTAGGTTCTTTACCCAAAGGGTGGTTCGGGAGTGGAATGCCCTGCCTGCGGCAGTTGTAGATGCGCCAAGTTTGGTGGCGTTTAAGAGGTTAGTTGATAAGTATATGGAAGAGAAGAGAACGGTTTAGTTTGGAGGGTCATTGCTTTTTATATTGGTCGGCGCAACATCGAAGGCTGAAGGGCCTGTTCTGTGCTGTAATGTTCTATGTTCTATGTTCTATGTTTTCTTCCTGTTAATCAATCCTTACTGAAAGCCAGCATCTTATCTCCTATTCCTCCTATGCTAATTTTGCTAACCACCCTTCTACAGGAAACTTCATCAATAGCCTTCTAAGTTATGAAATATACTACATTGACCAATTCCCCTTTATTAATTCGGCTAGTAACTATCTCAAAAAGTTCCAACAAGTTTTCCAAATATGATCTCCCATTCATAAATCCATGTTGATAGAGCTCAATCAGATCATTATTATTCAAGTTCCACTTTACATATCCTTCAGAGTAGCTTTGAGTATGTTCCCTATAATTAATGTAAGGCTAACAGATCTGTACTTCCCTATTTTATCTCACCTTTCCTTTTTTAAAAAGTGGGGTGACATTTGCTACCTCTGATCAGCAGGAACCAGTCCAGAATCTATAAAATTTTGGAAGATGATTACTATTTCATCCATCAACTCTGTAACTACCTCTTTCAACACTCTTGGATATCAAATATCAGGTCCCAGGGACTTTTTAACCTTCAGTCCCATTAATCTCTCCAACACAATCTTCTTACTAATACTAATTTCCTTCAATTCCTCATTCTCCCTGAACATTAGATCTTTAATTCTGGGAGATTTCTTGTATCTTCTTCAGTGAAGACAGACACAAAGTATTCATTTAGCTTCTCTGCCACTTCTCTGTTCCTCATTATAAATTCTCCTGACATTGTTTTAATGGACCCACATTTATCTAAGTCAAATGTTTCCTTTTTGTGAACCTGTGGAGGATTTTACAATCCATTTTAAGTTTTTGTGTTTTATGTTTTATTCATATTCTTTTCTGCTTCCTTGATCAGTTTATTGGTCCTACCCTTCTGTATTCTAAAATGCTCCCAATCCTCAGGATCACTATTATATTTGGCAACTTTATACGCTTTTACTTCTAATCTTATATAATCCTTAACTTCCTCTGTTAGCCACAGTTGACTGACTTTTCTTTTTGGGTTTATGTGCCTTGAAGGATTATATAGTTGTTGTAAATGATGTAATAATTCTATCCATTGCCTATGTACCATCCTACCATTTAATGTGTTTTTCCAAACCACCTCAACCAATTGTGCCCTCAAACCTTGTAAATTCCCTTTTTCAAATTTGACATCCACGCTTCAGAATGAATTACCTCACTTCCAAATATAATGTAAAATTCTATCATATAATGGTCATGCATTCCTAAAGGTTATTTGACGAGTGGATTATTAATTAGCCCTTTCTCATGCCTTAATGCTGGATCTAGAATAGAATCATAGAATCTCAACAGTGCAGATGGAAGCCATTCGGCCCATCGGCCTATCCCTGTAACTCCATCTATTTATGCTGTTAAATTCCCTGACAATAAGGGGCACTATAGCATGATTGGTTCTGCAACATACTACTCTAGAAATTATCCCTAACACAGTCCAGGGAAAGGCGATTGCTCTGTGATATTATTGCTAGACTACTAATTCAGAAACTCAGCTGATGTTCTGGGGACCTGGGTTCCAGAACCAAAGCAATGTGGTTGACTCTCAACTGCCCTTCAAGGGCAACTAGGAACGGGCAATAAATACTGGCCTGCCACGACACTCATGTCCCACAAATGAATAGAGAAAAAAACTAGTCTTTCCACAGCATTAGTACTCATTAGCTTTACCTATTCTATATGCATAAAGTCACCTATGATTACTGTGCTACTAATGCAACATACTTCTCTAATTTCCTGATTAAAACAACTACTGCCGATAGACAACTCATACCTAATGCTTTCCGATCCATGCTTTTTTTTGTGATGTGTCTGCCCAACCGTCACCCATAAATGGAGAACTCAATCCATTGATAATACCACCCCTCTCTGCTCAGAATTTTCCTTTGCAGTAATATTTAAGCTGTAGCCTCCAACTAACATGGACATGGGGAAAGAGTTGAGAGTGAAGCTAGCTGGCCTACCCTTCAGAGCAGGTGGTGCAAACTTGATAAGCTTAAAGTCCACACCCTGTCCTGTACTATTCTTTGATTCTGTGAATGAAAAGTCAGAGCATAAGAATCCAGTAATACAAGTGCCTGGCATTGCCTCTTTGTGCTCAGTGCTATTGTGCTCACACTGAACTTGCTTATTCTCTATTGCCAGCTCTGGGCAGTCTCTGTTGAAAGCTGGCTATCATACAGAGTAATTGGGGAGGATTAGGTTATTTGATGAAAACAATTAGCTTCTGTTTTTCATAATCATCTGTTTAACTATTGCAGCTTCATAATAGCCTCCAGAAGTCCGATTATAAGATTCATTGGCTATTGAGGAACAGAACTATAGACGATAAGGCTGTTTGTAAAGGCTCCTGGGAGAGGCAGTAAGAGCTTTCAGGTTAGTCCTCAATAAGAATTCATTTATTGACAATATGCTATAAAAATGGAAAAATATGCCATTGTGACTTGAACTTGTAGAATGTAGTTGATTGCAAGTGAAGAGGGAATACCTGCGTGTGCTTATATACCTTGGGAGACGAAGTGAATGTTTCACCAGATGTGAACTGTTACTCAAGGGTGAAATTTTTATTTAAGTATTCAGTGAAAGGTTGATTACTATAATAATTCATGATATTATCACAGAATAAAAGTGGTATATTTTATAATCTTGCCTGTAATTTATTGTAGTCAAGATTCTGAGATGCCGATTGCTCCTTATTCAAAGTTAAAGAAATTAGTGAACAATAAATTTAGACAATGGCCATATAAATAGTGTGGACTACAACGTTGCACATTGGCTTCAGTAGCACCTCACAAAATCTAGTTGGTTGTTCCAGTAATTTAAACTTATTTACAGTATTCAGAAATATGTTGACGTTTGTCAGTGGTATGGTGGCACAGTGGTTAGCACTGCTGCCCCAAAGCGTCAGAGATCTGGGTTCAATTCCGGTCTCAGATCACCGTCTGTGTGAAGTTTTCATATTCTCTCATGCCTGCATGGATTTCCTCTGGATGCTCTGGTTTCCTTCCATGGTCCAAAGATGTGCAGGTTAAATTGCCCCTCAGTAGCAGAGAGATTAGCAGGGTAAATGTGTGAAGTTACGGGAATAGGGTCTGGGTGGGATTGTGGCCGGCACAGACTCGATGGGCCAAATAGCCTCCTTCTGTACTGTAGGGATTCTATGATTATTTATAATTCCTTTTTACTATTTCCTGATTTTATCCTTATTTCTGTCATGTTGCTGGGAAGTAGAGTGCAATGTTCAGGATGACTGAACTACAGGAACAAAGCAAACTTGAACGAGAGACTGATCCAAAAGAGAAGACAATCAATCTTTGGGCCAGAAAAAATGAACTCAGGGCACTTTGAGAAACTTATTGTTCGCTGAAAGGTCGCTGGGAAAAACTTCAGTAGAGGAATAATTTTAAGTCTAGGCAAGACTGTCACGGCTGTATCAATGGTTGAAAATACATTGAGGAACTAAGATCTCAATGAATTTAGATTGCAGGGGGCAAAACAACCAGCCTTCTGTAACACTGTCGGGAAAGGAAGAAATTATTTTCCAATGATATTTCGGAGGACTGGCTACTTTCTGTAGGCAATGGTAAGAGAACCTCACTTCCCTCTGTATAAGGTTGCTCCTTAAAATAAATTAAACTATAATATTAATCAGGGAACTGCCTAGTAAGTCAGTCAGCAGCAAGTAATTGGTTCAGTTTTGGTGTTAATTGTTGTAGCAGGAAGCTAAATTTCCTGTCTCATCAGAGGGTCTGTATAAGAGACAGACTTTTCAAGCCACATGATCAGTAAGGAGACAATCCCTGAGTAAAATAGAGACCTACTGAGGGCCAAATTAGATTCACATAAAAATTCAGTGCACAGAGCAAAGTGGCACTTTAAGTAAGGATTATTGCAACTTGTAAGTAGGTTAATCATTAATCAGATCTGTAAACTTTACCAATAATTTAGTAAGTTAATGCCAAGTGAAATAATATAAGTAAACCAAAGTGAGGTAAAGTTATGACTTGGCAAAGCTGTTTGGTTACATGGAATCTATGGCCTGTAGTATGCGGGAACTCATGGATGCTATCATTACACAGACAAACAAACATGTGTTGGAAGTGTCAGTAGCTGCATAAACTAGATCTCCATGATTTAGAGCTCGAATGGCAACCAGAGGCACATCTGTGAGATTGAGAGCTACTTGGATAGCATTCTCAGAAGGTGGTCATACCAGAGGCTAGGGGCATGGAGGCAGAAGAGGAATGAATGACCATCAGGCAATCCAAGAGAACCAGACAGGTAGTGCAGGGGTCCTCTGAGGTCTTGCTCCCTAATTGGTTTTCTGTTTCTGGATGTTAGATGTTTAAAGTAACTTACGCATCAATGCAGAAGATGTGGGCAGGGTTCTGAATGAGTACTTTGCCTCTGGGGATAGTCACTATCTGCCACAGTGCCTTCTGCATCCTCCAGCTGTGCCTTACTGGATTCAGAATACAGACATTCATTAACTTCCATGTCTTCCCTTGGTCCAATGGATGATATCTCTATGAAAGAAAGGAGCTTACCTCTGATTATATAAATTGAATTTTTATTGCTTCAAAACAAACATGTTGAAGATTATTGCAAGTTGCTCAACTGATGAGCTTCATCTGTTTTTTATAAGTTTCCTAGAAGTATGCCAACATCAAAAACCCATTCAAAATGTAGGTAGATTGTGAAGAACATAGAGAGAATCAATGGTTTGTCTCACTGGTGGGTTAAAAAGAGCAATAATCGTGTCTTTGATTGTGAGGTCTGTTCCTCCTGGACCTTGTAACTTGATGTTTGATGGATATAAAGTCATTGGCTGGAGCCAATTGATGCCACCTGCTCACATGTTAACTGTAGCTCAAGTAGCAATTTTGAAAGTAGCATCAAAATCTTGAATTTTGACCAGAACTAGGAATATCTCCTTTTCCGAGGAACTTTGTAGGCAGAGTTTTATGGCCCTTACATGGCAGGGCAGGGCTGGAGAATACAGTAAGCTATTCAAAACTCCATTGACTTTGGCAGGACTGGAAGATCCTGCTGATGAAAGGGGACATAAATCTTGGCTTTCTCATGACTATCCATTTCTTGGAAGGAATGTGATTCATAAATACCTTCTGACCTTTGACTTCAGTTAAAATTGCTGGATTAGTAGAACTGCATGAATTGTCAAGTTTTGCCACGCTAAAAGCATTCCATTCCCCCTGCTGGGCAGTTTTGGTATTCATGTTAGGTTTTTGTGCAAGCATCTCAAAAATGTGGCATTTGCTGCCCTTTCCTCATTCATGATTAAATATTCCTTTAGGCTAAAATAGGTATCAAAGATTTGAAGAATGGGCTAAAGCTCTGAGGTGGACTCCTGCAGACTCTGCCTTAGGAGATCATCATCTGCTCCTGGAGTTAACGCAAAAAGAAAAGAACTAACTTGAAGATTTTGTTTATTCCTGTGAAGGCTTGGTGCCGGAGAAAATGATACTTCCATAACCTCTACTGCTGGCCTCAAGGAATACCATCATTACATTTTAATATTACTATCCAGCATTCCCATTACATGAAACCCCCTCAATGAATATACAAACCTCACCAATGTGATATCTCATCAGTGAGATTTGCATCAGAAGAGGTGAATCAAAAGAGGAGGAGTCCCTTGTGAATTCCCCCCATCCCCCATTCCTCCCCCCACCCCCAAGCCAGGGGACTCAATGGTAGGTATAACCTTTAGGAGAAAGGGGCATGATCTGTCTCTGCCTCCTTCCCTACACAGGTTGCCACTGCCATTATCAACCTGGCTGTGCCAATCTATACCAGGAGCTATAATGGGGCAGGCACTCCTGAATGGAGGCAACTGTGGTGGTTATCAGTTATTTGGTTCAGGGGGGGAGGGAGAACAGTGAGAGAGGAATCTGCAGGCAAGGGAGGGAGGGGGCAATGATGGGCAAAGCCTGAAATGTTTCCCCAGTGGTGGGGAGGTGAGGGGTGCTGGAGAATCCCTTAAGATTGTGCAGGGGTGTGGGGGAAGCCCCCATTTCCTCTTGAGAGGGGTGGGGGATGTTTATTTCAGATGCTGGTTGGGACACCCTTTAAAAAGGGTGCCCTGATCTCAAGCCAGCTCCATCAGAACTTGCCAGAATGATGGCCTAAACAGTGCCCACTCATTATTTTCACTCTCTAAGAAGCTCAAGATCTGAATTGAAAACTAGTTGTGCAACTGGAGAACTATGCACCAGTGCTGAGTCTGATCCTGATGTTGTCATGGCTGCCACCACATTATGAGACTGGGTACTTCAACTTTGGAATCTGGGTATGGGGCTTGATTCTTAGACAGACTGTAGATATACTCTGGTATCCTTTTAACACATGTTTAACACATGTTTTACACCTGAACAGGTCCCTGTATAGGCATGTTGCTTCTACGCATGATTCCGACCCCTCTCAAGAGAGAGCAAAACACATGTTGAACACATGACTGACTGATGTCAGTAGCACATCATTACTTAGTACGGTGGCTACTAGATAAAGTGGTTAGCACTGTTGCTTCACAACGTCAGGGATCCTGGTTCGATTCCTGGCTTGGATGACTGTCTGCGTGGAGTTTGCACATTCTCTTCATGTCTGCGTGGGTTTGCTCTGGGTGTTCTGGTTTCCCCATATTCCAAAGATGTGAAAATTAGGTTGAATGGCCGTGCTAAATTGACCATTAGTGTCAGGAGATTATTAGGGTAAATACATGGGGTTATGGAGTAGGGTTTGGGTTTGATTGTTGTCAATGCAGACTCAATGGTCAAATAGCCTCCTTCTGCAATGTGGCGATTCCATGATTCTATCTTAACTGTTAACCCTTTATACGACACTAAGGACACTGCTTCCAAGAAAAACACACTGGATACAAATTTGATCACGAATGTCGCTCAGTTAGCAATAGTATTTATTAGACTACAATATGATTAAATCACCACTAATATCATGAACTTTCTGGTATCCAAGGAAATATTTTGCAAAATCCCATGGAGTCATATGTTTAACTTGCGTTGGCCAGAATTTTATTACCCCGCCCATCACAGGAATCGGATCAGGCAGGGGACAGACAATGGGAAGGTCCATTGATCAAGGCCAAGATTTGACGGTTTTGGGACGAGCGAGGCTGTAAAACCCCATCCGTTTTGTGAATGCCTTAAAAATCTTAATCACATAAATCATGCAGAGTACAGAATATAAATGTTACATAAACATGGCTAAATCATGAGTATGGACAAAAAGGATTGCTTGACCAGAATTAACTGCTAAACGTTTTCATTTGAAAGGAATGCATGCAATGGGTATAAACAGAAAAAACGCTGGTTTATTTCATTCCCTATTCATTAATGTCTGGTGCCATTCAGTACAGAAGCTTAAAACAACTTAGCAACTTTCCATCACATCTATATAATCCATTAAATTCTGCAATCTCTGGTCCTAAGGTAATTGAAATAATAGGTTTAAGTAAATATGCAGGTTGTTTGACTCAAAATTAGCATAAGGCTATAACATATGTAAAAAATTACAAGCATCAAGCTAAATTATAAAGGAGAACATTCCCTTACTGAAGCGAGAAACATGCTGCCAAAAAATGCAATTGACTCAGGTTCAGTCAACACAACATTATCTGTAGAGAAGGAAGATCCGGCATTGAGTAGATAAGAGAATTGACGTTTTTCAGGGTGATAGGGAAGGAAGCTTTTTGGTGAGATTGACCATAGAATAGAACCCCTACAGTGCAGAAACAGGCCATTAAGCCTATCAAGTCTGTACCGACTCTCCGAAAGAGCACCTAACCCAGGCCCTACACCCATAGCCTCAAATCTTTACCCCAATAATCCCCTAAGCTACACATCTTGGGACAGTAAGGGACAATTTGGCATGGCCAATCCAGCTACTTTTAGCCAAAGGATGAAGTGAATGAAGATGAGATGCATCAATAACTCATTTTCCACTCTGATTTTCTTTTCCTTTGAAGTTAATATCAGATTGAGGGAAGGAAGAGAATGAAGTCCCTGAAAGAAACACACAAACCTGAGGCATTGCTCATGGCATGTCAAAGGGAATCCATGTCAAAAATTTGAGAGCCCACTCCCATAAAACCTAAATTAATTTTCTGTAAAATGCTTCTATAAGCATAAAGCTCCTTTTTGGGGTGAAAAATTGGAAGTCAAAATAACCTAAATTTCTTCTTGGAAATTTCAAACCGACTTCACTCTCAGGAATTCCAAACAAATCAGTTCCCTCTTTCGAAGAATCTCCAAGTTGACTCTCTATTTAAGCAAAATACCACTTGTTAATATTCTGGAGGAGGATTACCAAGAATTGTTGGATTTGAACTATCTGACCACTCACAGTTTTAAGGAGAATCTGTCAGTCATACACCAACTACAGTAATCACAAAAACGTATCTCAGTTTTTCATTATTCCTTTAGAGTGTGCAACAAATTCTGTCAGGATTGGCAAGTACAAGGAGCTGAATGGAAACAGATCATTCTTTAGAGAAAGCCATTAAGTCGACATAAATACATCATTTTGTCACAGAGTGCTTTTCTACATTGTCATTGTTAATTATTGCATTCCTTGAAGTTCCTTATTTTATCATGAATGTTGCTGCTATTGAATCCACTGTGACTCTTAGCAAATGCCACATGTAGCCAACAGTACAAGTGTTACCTCCAGAGGTGGGTGGCCTGTGGCAGCCATTTTGTTTTACAAATTAATGTCAATTCATAGGAATTTTCACACAATTCTTCCAGCCACGCATTCTAATTTGAAGAAACATAGAGAAAACCATAAGAAGTCATTTGTACCACTTCATCCAGGTTTCTGAAGACCTTAGAGCAGGAAATTTGGTATGTCCACTATGATTGTCTCCAACTTTTACAGATGCACCATAGAAAGTATCCTTTCCGGTTGTATCGCAGCTTGGTATGGCTTCTGCTCTGACCAAGACTGCAAGGAACTGCAAAGGGATATGAACATAGCCCAGTCCATCACACAAACCAGCCTTTCATCCATTGACTCTATCTACATTTGGGCAGCACGGTAGCACAGTGGTTAGCACTGCTTCTTCACAGCTCCAGGTTCTTGGGTTTGATTCCCGGCTCGGGTCACAATCTGTGTGGAATTTGCATATTCTCTTCGTGTCTGCATGATTTTCCTCCAGGTACTCCAGTTTCCTCCCACAGTCCAAAGATGTGCAGGTTAGGTTGATTGGCCATGCTAAGAAATTGCCCCTTAGTGTCCAGGGATGCGTAGGTTAGAGGGATTAGTGGGCATAATATGTAGGGATATGGGAGTAGGGCCAGGGTGGGATTGTGTTTGGTGCTGACTCGATAGGCCAGAGGGCCTCTTTCTGCACTGTAGGGTTATATGATTCTATGATTCTACCTGCGGCCTCGGAAAGCAGCAAGCATAATCAAGGATCCCGTGCATGCTGGACGTACTCTTTTCCGTCGGGAAAAAATTACAAAAATCTGAGGTCGTATGCCAACTGATTCAAGAACAGCTTCTTCCCTGCTGCCATCAGACTTTTGAATGGACCTACCTCATATTAAGTTTCTATACCCAAGCTATGAGTATAACACTACATTCTGCACATTCTCCTTTCCATGTCTATGAATGATATGCTTTGTTTATATAGGATGCAAAAAACAATACTTTTCATTGTGTACCATGTAAAATAATAAATCGAATTAAAATAATGGAACATCTATGGTAATTCTACCCCAACAAATATAATTGAGAGCAGCTCAGTGTCCAAGCATTTGTAAATATGTAAGCCACCTTGTGCATATGTGTGTATGTGTGCTTGTGTGCATTTTGACGGTTACAATGCTGTCTGTATTATTCAGCGAAATGAAGTTATTCTCATGCAATCCCCACTGGGCAAATGTTAACTTAGTTGAGAAATGAAGTCCAATAAACAAGAAAAGTAAATGTTGGTTCTCCTCCATAATATGCAGTGCGATTAAAAATTTATGCTCATTATTTTTGGACAGTTTGGCTGTTATTTGCTCCATGATAGCATGCAGCTTTTTGACAAGTTTACAGCCTATGTTTCAATATCCGCAAGTTCAGCCAAAGCTCATCATTTTAAAAACAAAATGTTTTCCTTTTGTGCTCCAGAAAGCATAATCCTTTTCAATGCAGTTGGTCAGGATAGACAATATGTTACTCACATTGATCATATAAGATGAGAAACTAAAGCCTGGAACAGAAAGACATCAGAACATTTCAATGAGTTCAATTAAATACAGCACAGGAACATGCCCTTTGGTCCTCCAAGCCTGCACTGATTATGTTTACCTTTCTAACCATCCACTAATATCCCTCTATTCCCCATTTGTTCATATGCCTATTAAAGTAAGTCTTAAATGTGGCTAACATGACTCCCTCAACCACCTCACATGGCAGTGCATTCCAGGCCCCCACCATCCTATGCGTAAAAAAACTTCCCCTGCAGGTCTCTACTGAACCTTCTCCCCCCCCCTTGTCTTAAACTTGTGCCCCCTTTTAATTGTCATTTCTGCCTGGGAAAAAGCTTCCAACTATCTATACCTCTCATAATTTTATGAACTTCTATCAGATTCCTCCTCAACCTCCATCTTTCCGGAGAGAACAATCACAGTTTGTTTAACCTCTCCTCATAACTAATACCCTCTATACCAGGTAACATACTAGTACACCTCTCCAAAGCCTCTATGTCCTTTTTAGAAATAGGTTTCCAATACAGCTGTGGGCTTGCTGCCGATTTATTTATTTACCTACCTAAACATTATATCAATCTATGAAAGCTAAAGACAGTTCAATTTCAACCATTCAAAATTTCTTAAAAAAAAAAGAAGTGCTTTCATTGTCATAAACTGCCTCTCGATTCAAAGATGATGTCTAGTCAGGCTAGCAAATTTCTCCACTGAGTCTTCATAGATGACACAGTGACACAGTGCTTAGCACTGCTGGTTCATAGTGCCAGAGACCCTGGTTTGATTCTTAGCTTGGGTCACTGGCTGAAATTGTATAGGGCACTTGTACAGCCACATCTGGAGTATTGTGAATGGTTTTAGTGTCTTTATCTGAGGAGGGATGTCTTTGTTATAGAGAGAGTACAATGGAGGTTTACCGGGCTGATTCCTAGGATGGCAGGTTTGTCATATGAAGAGAGACTAAGTGAGTTAAGATTGTATATAGATTGGCACTTACAAGAGTGAGAGGGGATCTCTCAGAAACTTATAAAATTCTAATAAGTTTAGACATGGAAGATTCAGAAAAAATGTTCCCAGTGGTGGGGGAGTCCAGAACTGGGAATCATAGTTTGAGGATGAGAGGTAAATCTTTTAGAACTGAGGTGAGGAGATATATTTTCACCCAGAGAGTGGTGAATGTGTGGAACTCATTACCAGAGAATGTAATTGAGGCCAAAATATTGCATGGGTTCAAGAAGAAATTATAGCTCTTGGGGCTAAAGGGTTTAAGGGATAAGGGGGAAAGGGGGTGTCAGGATATTGAATTTAATGATCAGCCATGATGATAATGAATGGCCGAGAAGGCTCAAAGACCTAAATGGCCTACTCTTACTTCTAGTTTCTATGTTTTCTTTCTTTAATCATGAAAGTGTTTATCTCATCTTGGTAGAAGTCTGCAGATTATTTTGATTAACTGAGAGCTTTAGGTTGCTGACATAGTCCACATGACTTTGTGGCTGGTGGTTAGTTTTCAGTAATGTGCCAAACCATGATGATTGGAATGACCTTGCTGCAGCAACCTCCTTCTGTATTCTGTGATGATACTGTGCCTTTAAAAAATATAAACATGTACATCATGTTTCTTGTAAGGGATATGTTTAGAATTGCGATCTGTTTTACAGGATGCCAACTTGACTAAAAAATCTTTTAAAATTAGTAGTTGGAATAAGAGGATAAATGAACTGCTTGATTAAGCGAAGCTAATACCTTTATGCTGAAATCCCAGGGGAATCCTGAAAACACAGAGTTTTGATTAGGTTGATTGACAAGGGCAGAGTCATGTGCTTAATAGAAGGAGCTAAACTTGTAGGGAAAACACAGTTTTGCTTTCATTTTTAAAACAAGTTGTTACTACCTGGTTCTAAATGAAGCAAGACATGTCTCTTTCTCTCTTTCTTTAAAGGTTGTCCACTATAGGAAGGACGTGGAAGCTATTGAAAAGGTGCAGAGGAGATTTACAAGGATGTTGCCTGGATTGGGAGGCATGCCTTATGAAGACAGGTTGAGGGAGCTGGGACTGTTCTCCCTGGAGAGACGAAGGTTGAGAGGCGACCTGATAGAGGTTTACAAGATGTTGAGAGGAATAGATAGGGTGGACTCTCAGAGACTATTTCCCAGGGCTGAAATGGTCGCGACGAGAGGGCACAGATTTAAGGTGCAGGGAAGCAAGTACAGAGGGGATGCTAGGGGAAAGTTTTTCACTCAGAGGGTGGTGAGTGAATGGAATCGGCTGCCGTCGGTGGTGGTCGAGGCGAACTCGCTGGGGTCTTTTAAAAGACTTCTGGATGAGTATATGGGATCCAATGGGATTGGGGGTTATAGATAGGTCTATGGCTGGGTAGGTTTTGATGTGTTCGGCACAACTTGTGGGCCGAAGGGCCTGTTTGTGCTGTAGTGTTCTATGTTCTATGTTGTCTGAAACTCTAAAATTCACAAATTAAGTGCAAGCAAGTAAGCAATTTTAAAGAGGGGGCTTAAATCTATATGAGGAATATTGTTTCAGTTGGAACTCATAGGTATAGGGGAACACTTGAAAATTGTATCTTGTCATTTTTAAGTATTCAACTGTTTAAATGTTAAACTAATTCAGTTGTTATAGTTAAGCTCTGTTGTTAAAGAACATTTGTTTTGGTAAAAGCTCCTTAGTTTATCAGCACAATTTGTGCCTAGAATGAAAGACCCTATTCTTATTTTAATGCCAAAATAGCAATTTATTAGGGTTTAGTCTGACTTCATAATGTACCTTAATGTTTCTGACTTGGTATCCAGTGAGACACTGCCTTTGCCTACTCTATCATTGAGGAGTTTTTGGACTACTTTCTCGGGCACCCCCCAAAACCTTGTTGCCATGGGTGGCCCTACCAGGGCTTCCATCCATGTTACTCCGTGGAACATCAGAGCACACAAGCATCGACGGTTCCCCTACTTAAAGCTGACAATCTAGAGAGAAGTTTACATAGATATTGGGCCCAATTATACCATTGCATTGCACCCATTTTCAGGCACGAAAAACTCGGTGAAGTCACGTGTAAGGCGAATAGCGCAATCTACGCCCATGTCCATGCTGATTTCCCCTTTGAGAAGGCCTGAAAATGGATGCGATCAGGACTACACCCGAAATGGGCATGACATCAATTCAAATGTATTTGCATGCACTTAAATTGACTTAATGGTCTGGATGCCCATACATACCAAAATTTCTCCCTTTACCATTGCGTTTGCCGTTCCAGATTCGGCACTAAACAGACATGCTCAACAAAGTCTGTTTGGGCGCTTCAGCTTCTGAAGAACTAAGTTCAGATATTCCAACCGCTCTCTGACTCAGATCGATGGTGGGTTGGGGGGGAGGGATGTAAGTCAAATGTATCTATAGGCGAACTCGCTGGGGTCTTTTAAAAGACTTCTGGATGAGTATATGGGATCTAATGGGATTGAGGATTATAGATAGGTCTATGGCTTGGTAGGTATAGATGTGATCGGGGCAACTTGTGGGCCGAAGGGCCTGTTTGTGCTGTAGTGTTCTATGTTCCATGTATCTCTGGTTGGGAGGGGGCAGGAGGGAGGAGGAGGGCCAGATTGTTCGCTGGTAGTGGGTGAGGGGGGGGAGGAAGAGGGTTTTCAGATCATTCCCTAATGGAGGGGCAGGAGGAGGGAGGCTAGATCATTCACTGGTGGGGGTGAGGAGGAGGAGGGCCGGATGGATCTCTGGTGAGAGAAGGCGGTGGGGCAGGGGCAGGGGGATCCGCCGCCAATCTGCAGCGGATCGGTGAGGAAGGGGAAGGGGAAGTGGGGCAGGGGATCGCGATTGGTCTGGGTAGCAGGATGGTGGGTGGATAAGGGGGACAGTTATGTTGTGGGGGTGGGGTGATATCTGTGGGGGCTATCGCTCCTTTATCCAGGCTGCTTTACCCAGTCCAGGAGCAATGTGGCAGGGGAACGTTTTTATATTTTTTTTTAACTGCGCGTACGCAGTTGATATTTCTGATCGGAGCTGCAATGTTTCAGGCATGATAAACCCTGCTCACAGCGCAATTCATATTCACAATTTCTTTTCAGGCTGAGTGTGTATGAACAGGTTTACAAGTCAGATCTAAATCCTGCCCAAATTCAGCACTTAGAATCAAAATGGTAAAATGGGGCAGTTGTTTTTCTCAAAGATCAGAATTATTATTTTAGAACATTGAGAATTTTAGAATGTTCAGAAATTTGCCAAACTAAACCGATAAAGGACAACCAATTGAGACAATAGATTGCAACTTCAACCCAAATGAATGTGGGGCTGAATTTTTTCTCTAATTGTTGCCCAAGTGAATTGAATCTGGACAATGTGACTACTGTTCCAATAGGACAAAAGGTTAAAACACAAAAGTCTCTGATTGCAGTATTAATTAGCAACCTCAGTTAAACCACAGAATGGTGCAGGAAGTTGAAACAAAAATTTCACACTGTTGCACTTGAAGTTGGCAAAGACTGGCGGAAACATTACTCTTGCATCCAGCTATGTTGTATCTGAGTTTGCAGTATTCGTACAGTGGTTAGCACGGCTGCCTCACAGCACCAGGGACTCGGTTCAATCCCAATCTCAGGTCACTGTCTATGTGAAGTTTGCACAATCTCCCGTGTCTGTATGGGTTTCCTCCAGGTGTTGCAGTTTTCTCCCCCACTCCAAAGCAGTTTAGGGGGATTGGCCATAATAAGTTACCCCTTACTTTCAGGGAGACTAACAAGGTAAAGGGGTAGGACCTGAATGGAATTGTTGTTGGTGCAGACTTGATGGGCTGAATGGCCTCCTTCTGTACTGTTGCTATTCTATGATTCCATAGAAGAGTTCATTTCTGACAGTGGTCCTGTCGTTCACGTACTAGAAATTTGTTGAAATAAATGCCCAAACCTTGAAACAGCGTAACCAGTGTGTCCACAGTCCTTTTGATGAGATGAATGATAAACACTACAGTAGTTTGCCCCCATACAGCTTATTATGCAAACTTAGGCATTTGGCATATCATTTGTATACTAGCTCTTTGCTAGAATAATGCAATACTTATCCACTTCACCATTCTCTCTCTTTCCAATCATCTTGTGTTATCTCTGCTTCAAATACTTATCCAATTTAAAGTCTATTTATTAGTATCACAAGTAGGTTTACATTAACATTGCAATGAAGTTACTGTGAAAATCTCCTAGTTGTCACACTCCAGCACCTGTTTGGGTACATGGCCAATGAATCTAACCAGCATATCCGGAGGAAACCGGAACACCTGAAGGAAACCCATGGAGAGAACATGCAGACTCCACACAGATAGTGATCCAAGCTGGGAATCGAACCCAGGTCCCTGGCGCGGTGAGGCAGCAGTGCTAACCACAGTGCCACTGTGCTGCCCTAATGTTCCATTGAAAGATACAACTGTCCCTGCCTGCTGTGCTCTGTGACAACATGCCAGAGATTCTCTGAGGAAATTCCCCAAAAGTCAGAGCCACCTTCATCAAATCCCTTGATTATGCACAAGATAATGCACTATGGCAGAAATAATAAATGTGTAGAGTATAGGGCAAATGGTAGGATTCTTAGTAGTCTAGATGAACAGAGGGATCTTGGTGTGTATGTGCATAGATACCTGAAAGTAGGCAGTCAGGTCGAGAAGGTTGTTAGGAAGGCATATGGAGTCTTGGCTTTTATTGGTAGAGGGATTGAATTTCGGAGCCGCAACATCATGTTGCAACTGTACAAAATCTAGTGCGGCCGCACTTGGAGTATTGTGTGCAGTTCTGGTCCCCACATTATAAGAAAGATGTGGAGGCATTGGAGAGGGTACAGAGGAGGTTACCAGGATGTTGCCTGGTATGGAGGGCAGGTCTTATGAAGAGAGGCTGAGGGATTTGAGGTTGTTTTCGTAGAAAGGAGGCGGCTAAGAGGGGACCTAATCGAAACATATAAGATGATTAGAGGTTTAGATAGGGGGGACAGTGATAGCCTTTTTCCTAGGATGGAGAAAGCTAGCACGAGGGGACACAGCTTTAAAATAAGGGGTGATAGTTATAGGACGGATATCAGAGGTAGGTTCTTTACCCAGAGGGTGGTTAGGGAGTGGAATGCCCTGCCTGCGGCAGTTGTAGATGCGCCAAGTTTGGTGGCGTTTAAGACGTTAGTTGATAAGTATATGGAAGAGAAGGGAATGGTTTAGTTTGGAGGGGCATTGCTTTTTATATTGGTCGGCGCAACATCGAAGGCCGAAGGGCCCGTTCTGTGCTGTAATGTTCTATGTTCTATGTTCTATGTTCTTGACTTGATTTGCTAAAGGAATAAAGGAGCAAATTTAAATGTCACTTCTTATTGATAACATGACACTGTTTGCTATTGGGAGAAGTGTCTCAGTGTTTGTTGCTTTTATATATCAAAAGTGATAGAAACCAGATCACTGAAATGACATCTGACAATCAGGACCTGGGAGATGGGAGTGTACAAACTGCAGAACACTGGGTCCCTTGCTCAAACAGAGAAGGGCTCAAGTAAGTGTTTCCAACACACTACCAAAATCCCAGGGTCATTGGCTGTGAATAGTTTCTTAATCTGGTGGCACTGTGGCACAGTGGTTAGCACTGCTGTCTCACAGCGCCAGGGACCCGGTTTCAATTCCAGCCTTGAGTCTGTGTGGAGGTTGCACATTCTCTCTGTGTCTATGTGGATTTTCTCCAGGTGCTCCAGTTTCCTCCCACAGTCCACAGAAATACAGGTTAGGTTGATTGGCCATGTTAAATTGACTCTAGGGTCAGGGGATTAGCAGGGTAAATATGTGGGGTTATGGGAACAGGACTTGGATGGGATAGTGGTCAGTTCAGACTTGATGGACCGAATGGGCTCTTTCTGAACTATAGGATTTCTATAAATTGAGAAGATCCATGTGCCAGATTGCAATGTCCAAAGCATTTAGCTGAGTAGGACACACCACATTCTCTACCTCTGCTTCTCTTGCTTGCTTTGTATGAAGAGCATCCTCTTTGTTGACCATTGGTGGATGAACCATTAAATAAGATAAAGTACCTGGCTCTGCATTAAGTTAAGGGCCTTACCTCTACACCTTGCCTCACAGTTTCCTGATACAATGTTTCAGCTTTTCCGTTCCAAGCCCTTGGGAATTAGCTAAAGGCAAAACACTGTGATGCTGGAATCTGAAACAAAAACAGAAACTATTAGAATATCCCAGCAGGTCTGACAGCATTTGTGGAGAGAGAGTATAGCTAATGTTTTGAGGAAGCGTAATCCAGATTTGAAACGTTGGCTCTGTTCTCTCTCCACAGATGTTGTCAGAGCTGCTGAGATCTCCTAGTATTTTCTGTCTTGTGCCTTGGATGTCAGCACTGGGGAGAGGAAGGTTTTGCAGGAAGAGGTCAGGAAAGGCCGTTGTCAAATGAGAAGAGGTCGGGAAGCTTGGCCATTGAGTGGTAAAATGTCAGGAAGATCAATTGTTGAATGGGGAAAGATTGGGAAGATTGACCATCAAGTGGGAAAAGATCAGGAAGCTTGGTCACTGAGTAGGAAGAGGTTGGGAAGCTTGGCCATCAAGTGGGAAGACAGCGGGAACCTTAGTCATCATGTAGGAGTAAGTTGGGAAACTTGGCCATCAAGTGGAAAAAGATCAGGAACCTTGGTCATTGAGTGCTAGGAAGTTGGGAATCTAAGTTATTGAGTGGGAAGAGGTCAGGAATCTTGGTCAGAAGTGGTTGGGATGATTTGTCATTGAGCGCTGGAGTGCCAAAGGCTCCAGTTCTAGATTTCCTCCAGGTGTCCAATCCAATCAGGATATTTCTGTTTATATGCAGGAAACCACTTTGAGAAATAAACCATCTTTAACGGCCAGCTAGTAACAAATTGTCCTGAATCAGGGAGAGGAAAACCAGGATGCAAATACTCCAAATGCAAAAATGGTTCCAGAAAATTTGCATTTGAAACAAAAATCCATGATATAGTCATCTTCGCTATATACTCATCTTAAATCAAGGTTATGTATTGGATTTGTGACAATGCTCTTGGCAACAAACTCATGAAATTGTTCCCCCCACAGCCTAGAGATTTTTGTTAAACTTCTCAAGTTAGGCAGTCCTATTTGACTTAAGTCAGTCCAGTTGATTTCAACTGGTTTAGTTTCCCATTCAAAGAATTGCTGAGGCAATGACATGTCAACAGGTCCATTTAATTCAGGGAAAGCGTTAAAGGGGTTTGAGGAAGGGGGGAAATAAGGGGCTGGAAACAGGAGAGTGTTGACTCCCTGGCCCTGTTACAATTATGATTGACAAACATAAGAAAAGAAATTTTTTCTTATACAAAACCGTCTGGGCGTAAACAGGAGTGAGAGGCTCTAATTCTTCCGCTCTCAGATATCGTACACTTGGTTAGGACCTATATCCCTACCAGCTCCCTGAGGACTGAGGCTGTAGACCTGGGCTCAGCTTAGAGAGTTTATTTACGTTACTATAACCCTAAGCTATGACTGAACATGTGTGAGTAGCTTGTTTAAATTACGGGTAACATGCTGAGTTAAGGCAATGATGTACCTGCTTACAAAATAAAGTTAAACCAGATGTGAAGTCATGTAAACAGGTCCAAATTACATTTTATTTGCAGCTGAATTTTTGGCAATCTAGCAGACGAAGTATTACCCACTTGCGCTATCTTAAACCAGATGCATCAAAGTGAATCCCGATGAGACAAGCTGAGAATGTGTAATGTAGAAACAATGTGGGGCATAATGATCTATCAACAGTTGGCAGCGTAGCACAAATCCTGTTCTGCAATCTAATAACCTTCTTCTCTTGCATGTTTTTGGTAATCATATGCTACTCTGTCCAAACGAGAAATAACACTTTCTTCCCAACTGAACTAAAATGTTTAGAGGTGCATTGCTGCCTCACAACGCCAGCAACCCGGATTCAATTCCAGCCCTGGGTGAGTGCCTGTGTGGAGTTTGCTGTTCTTTCCATGACTGCATGGGTTTCCCCCCCACACTCCAAAGAGGTGCAGGCTAGGTGAATTGGCCATGCAAAATTGTCCCTTGGCATCTGAAGATGGGGGGGTTAGTGGCATAAATACATAAAGTTATGGGGATAGGGCCTGGTTGGGACACTCTGTCAGAGATTCAATGCAGACTTAAAGAGGCAAAAGGTCCCCTTCTGCACTGTCAGGATTCTATGACTGGACAATTAGTGATCTAAATTACCTAGTTAAGCTCTGACACTATCTTTTATGCTTGTGTCTGTCCAACTGGACAGAGGTATTAATGTGAGAAGTTGTAAGTATCTCATTTGGGTGTTAAGACCAACAAGATGCCATCAATCCATTTTAATTTTAGCACTAAAATAAAAGTAAGGCTCTGAAGAAGGGTCACGCTGGAGTCAAAACGTTAACTCGGTTGCTTTCTCCTCAAATGCTGTCAGATCTCCTCAATCTTTCCAACGCTTTCTGTTTTTATTCAATTTTGTTTTCATTCAGTGCCCAGGAAAAATTGGTTATGTATTTTATAATTCATTGTTACTAAAATATTTTCTTTCTCAGAGCCAGAATTCAATGCAGAACTAGATATTTTAGGTCCCAGACTTGCACAAGGATTTCCACTCAGCACAAAGGCTGAGCTAGAGGAGAGTAATAGGCGAAGATTTCCAATATCAGAAGTCCCACTTTACCTGCTTCAAATGGCCCATCATCTCACCAAGGATCCATGGGATATATTGACTAGACCTTGCATAGCTCAGTGTAACAGAGATAAAACCCAACCTCACTGAAACTGTGGCCTGAAACTTCAAGGAAAAATTATTTTAAAGCAAAGTCTGTAATTAATCAGTGTTCCTTTCAGAGGGAAGTTGGCACTTCCCACATTCCAGAATTGTCAGCCTCCACTGGAATTCCTGGCCTCTCTATTAGGGTGGGTGCTCTTGATGCATCATGATAATTCAGACAACTACAATTGCAATGTAAAGTAGGGGGCCTCTTTCTGAAAGAGTAAAGTCTATCAGGATGTGCGGAGTAGGTTACAGGCAGGCAATTCCTGGCATTTTGGCCGTTTGGCATTTTGGTTTTTGGATTTGGTGCTGGGCAATGAGCTAGACCAGGTGTTAGACTTGGAAGTTGGTGAACATTTTGGTGATAGTGACCACAATTCGGTTATGTTCACCTTAGTGATGGATAGGGATAGGCATGAAGCTGGGGGCAGTAGTTATAGCTGGGGGAAGGGTAATTATGAGGCCATCAGGAGAGAATTAGGGTGCATAGATTGGACTAGGAAACCACAGGGACTGGGAACATCTGGAATGTGGAGCTTATTCAAGGAGCAGCTGCTGCGAGTCCTTGATAAGTATGTCCCTGTCAGGCAAGGAGGAAATGGTCGCGTAAGAGAACCTTGGTGTACGAAAAAAGTTGATTTGCTGGTTAAAAGGAAAAAGGAGGCTTATGTCAGGATGAGGCTTGAAGGCTCAGTTAGTGCAATGGATAGCTATAGATTAGCCAGGAGTGAGCTAAAGAGTGAGTTGAAGAGAGCTAAAAGGGGACACGAGAAGACTTTGGCTGATAGGATCAAGGAGAATCCTAAAGCTTTCTTTAGATATGTTAAGAATAGAAGATTGGTTAGGGCAAGATTAGGGCCAGTCAGAGGCAGCAGTGGGAAGTTGTGCGTGGAGCCTGAAGAGATTGGAGAGGCACTGAACAAATATTTCTCTTCGGTATTCACGCAGGGAGATGTAAATGTAGTTGTGGAGAACACTGGGATACAGGGTTGCAAACTGGAAAGTATTGAAGTAGATAAGGAGGATGTGTTAGATATTCTTGAGGGTTTGAAATTAGATAAGTCCCCTGGGCCGGACGGGATTTACCCTAGGATTCTCTGGGAGGTGAGAGAGGCGATTGCAGAGCCTCTGGCTCTGATCTTCAGGTCGTCGTTGGTTACGGGTATAGTGCCGGAAGACTGGAGGATTGCGAATGTGGTCCCATTGTTCAAGAAGGGGAAGAGAGACTTTCCGGGGAATTATAGGCCGGTGAGTCTTACTTCTGTTGTGGGCAAAGTATTGGAGAGAATTATTAGGGATAGGATTTATAGTTATTTAGAGAGAAATGAATTGATTGGGGATAGTCAGCATGGTTTTGTGAAGGGTAGGTCGTGCCTTACTAACATTATTGAGTTTTTTGAAAAAGTGACCAAAGAGGTGGATGGGGGTAAGGCTGTTGATGTGGTATATATGGACTTTAGTAAGGCGTTTGATAAGGTGGCCCATGGAAGGCTTCTGCAGAAAATGCAGATGTATGGGATTGAGGGTGATTTAGCTAATTGGATTAGGATTTGGCTAGCTGATAGAAGACAGAGGGTGGTGGTTGATGGAAATTATTCATCGTAGAGTTCGGTTACAAGTGGTGTACATCAGTGATCTGTTTTGGGGCCCCTGCTGTTTGTAATTTTTATAAATGATCTGGATGAGGGTATTGAAGGATGGATTAGTAAATTTGCAGATGACACTAAAGTCGGTGGAGTGGTATATAGTGAAGAGGGGTGTTATAGTTTGCAGAGAGACTTGGACAAGTTGCAGAGCTGGGCTGAGAGATGGCAAATGGAGTTTAATGTGGAAAAGTGTGAGGTAATTCACTTTGGCAGGAATAACAAATGTGTAGAGTATAGGGCTACTGGTAGGACTCTTAATAGTGTTGATGAACAGAGGGATCTTGGTGTATGTGTGCATAGATCCCTGAAAGTTGGCAATCAAGTCGATAAGGTTGTTAAGAAGGCATACGGAGTCTTAACTTTTATTGGTAGGGGGATTGAATTTTGGAGCCGCAACGTCATGTTGCAACTGTACAAAACTCTAGTGCGGCCGCACTTGGAGTATTGTGTAAAGTTCTGGTCCCCACATTATAAGAAAGATGTGGAGGCATTGGAGAGGGTACAGAGGAGGTTTACCAGGATGTTGCCTGGTATGGAAGGCAGTTCTTATGAAGAGAGGCTGAGGGATTTGAGGTTGTTTTCGTTAGAAAGAAGGCGGCTAAGAGGAGACCTTATTGAAACATATAAGATGATTAAGGTTTAGATAGGGTGGACAGTGATAGCCTTTTTCCTAGGATGGAGAAAGCTAGCACGGGGGGACATAGCTTTAAATTAAGGGGTGGTGGTTTTAGGACAGATGTCAGAGGTAGGTTCTTTACCCAGAGGGTGGTAAGGGTATGGAATGCCTTGCCTGCGTCAGTTGTAGATGCGCCAAGTTTGTTGGCGTTTAAGAGGTTAGTAGATAAGTTTATGGACGAAAAGGGAATGGTTTAGGTTAGAGGGTCATTGCTTTTTCCTAATTGGTCGGCGCAACATTGAAGGCCGAAGGGCCTGTTCTGCGCTGTAATATTCTGTGTTCTAAGCCAGGAAGGTTCTTTTCCACATTTAATACCATGATGATGACATCATTAAAACCTGACAGCGATTTTAACTTGCAACCCAAGCCAACCGGGCAGCAAAGGAGATCAGGTCACAAAGGCCCGTATATTTGAATTTGTTTTTACAACTTCCTTTCTGGAGTCAAAAGGAGAGGGAGTACTTCTCCTGCCATGAATGCCTCTGATGAAGGGTCCAGCACTCCCACGGATAGCCTGACAGTCAATTGCATAAACTACCTACAACCGACAGGCAACCTTCAGGCCACAACAATATTCTATCACTATTTACCTGCCAGAAATAGTTAGAATGTCAGTTAAAGGCATTTAAATGAGGCCCAGGAATGAAAATAGTCCAGATCTCATTTGTACAATAAAGTCCCATCTACAGTGTGCTGCAACACTATCACCAGTGTGCCATTTCCATTTCCTTCAATACCTTTTGATTCTCTAGTGAAGCAGCCAATTTGATGCCAATTAGTATTAATGGTCATTTGTGGGGTTAATGTGAGCGTGCAGATTAAGAACTGGATTTAAAATGACACAAATTGTTTCACTTGGAACACCTACATCTATCAAGGAGAGGAGACTTATTAATCTGAGTTGGATTCAATTGGAGGATGCATGGCTGGAAAAGAATTGTCAAGGTCACAGCAGCTTTCCTGGAAGAGCTAGGCTTCAATTTTGGACGTAAGATAAGCAGCATTGATCTATCTTCATTGCCACTACATTGAGCTGACTCGTCAGGGTAGAAAGTCATTTTCCTCGCAGACATTTTTAAATTTAATCATCGGTTGGTGTTGTATGATTTTAACTCCCTCCAAGGTGTTACTGAATTTGGCCATCAAAGTTTCAGAAATGTGAGAGGTTTTAATAATAAAGAGCACGTTGACTTGGATTGGGGAGGATTATTAAAGTTGGCAAAAATGCCAAAAAGTTTGGTAACCGACTCCAATGCAAGAACATCCAAGATTAGCTGAGGTGTCTTTTGAAGCAAAAGTTTGCTACCATATTATTGCCTCATTGACCACACCAAAGCCTTTAGCCACATGAGGTCTGGTAATCTGATAGGGGAAGGCATCAGGAAGAGGGGGAGGAGTTAATGCCTTCCCATTGCCATTGCACATTACCATTGGTGAGAACATCAATAGCACAATTCCACCAGGCAGCCAATTGAGCTACTTAAATATCCAGAAGGGGCCATTTCCCATCTGGTAGGTATTTAGACCATTTTTTCAGATTGTCACCACATGAGGAGGCTGTCCAGTGAAACTTGTCGGGCATCCGGAAGGTTCCCAAAGGAACCTTTGATAGGTTTTGAGTACCTCTTTGATAGGTACTCCTTGATCCAAGGGAAGCACCCCAGCAACAATGGTCATCCCAATGGCAACAGCATGTTTGTGCTCTTCAACACTCCCACAACAAATCATAGGGAACTGCCTGCCTGGGCACTGTCTTTCTGCAATCAAACTCTCCACTCCTCGAGGGGGCTTTGTCATTGAGGTGCCTGATTCTTCATGAAGCACCCTTAGCAGTGACCTCCACTGAGTGGTGACATTGCTGAAGCTGCCAAATTTTCAGGTCTCTGATTTGGTTGACAGCTCCTGGTATATGTTTATCACCTATCCAATGGACATGGCAGAGCCATGTTGGCTAACTAATGAGTGTGTGCTGATGGAACTAGTACACTCCAGGTGACCTTGTCTTTCAAGGAGTGCTGGTGATATGCCTGAATCACTGAAGGTCGAATCTGACTTTCAGCCTTTTCCCTCGTCTAATATATGTCATCCGGGTCTCACCACCATACATAAAGGGATGCTCTCAAGTTGTAGGCTTGGCAGACTAGCAGTTTGCTATTTTCCTCAACTGATGACATCCCTAGTGTAACCTCTTAAGTGGCCCCCTGTGGCAATGTACTCTAATGTCCCCAAGTGCCAGAGTGGGGTCATCTCCCACTTTCAACAGCAGCAACAGGACTTCACACTTCCCCAAAAAATTCAGCCCAGGGTGTATACTAACATACCTAGAATGCATTCCATCATCTATTAGCATTAGCAATATGACGCTGGAGGTTGTTGATATTTTCACATATCCACAATCACCAGAAATCTGTCACTTGCTGTTGAAATCAACGTAAGCATTGCTAAAGCTGTAGCTATTATGTCTAAGCTGTGTAAGAAGGTGTGGAACAACAGCAACCTGACTGACAACACAAACTATAAGGCTACAAAACCTGCATCATCAATGGACTTCTCATCAGTGGTGTGACCTGGACAATAGTTCCCGGCAAAAGAGAAGGCTAAGCAATTTGCATCATCACTGTTTCAAATGTAGGACAAGGTCACCAGCTCTAATGTCCTGGAACATCCTAATTCTATCAAGATACATTCATTACTAAGCCAATGATATCTGCCCTGGCCTTGCCACATTCATTACATGGAGGATGGATATGCCCAAACTCCTTCTGCAGAATAGAATGGTGACTGCTGGATGCCCATACCTACTTACAAGGTCACTTGCAAGTGAGATAAGCACATGGTGAATATCAACATTTGAAACTGGGATCAGTCACCAATGGCCATGACTTCTGGAAACTGACTGTGCAGAGGGACTTTGGGAGAGGCAAGAGAGCAGAAACCTTAACTGGCCTAAAGAGCCCAGGAAAAACATGTTTTTTTGCATTTTAGATTTGCATCATTGTGATGGAGCCATCTTCAACAGCAACAGAGATGTCTTATCCCAAGCCACTTCAAAATAGCTTCTAAACATTAAATCTATGAATCATTGAGAAATTCCACCCTTGTATTCTTCCTTAAACAATTTGTTGAATGACAGTTTCTAACGACGTATCTAACTACATAATTCCTGCCAAATGCCCTTCTGGCCCACGAGTGAAGAATTAATTTTAAATTGATAGAACACATTTCTCCATTACGATATAAATTCCACATTTCTACAGCAACAATGTTTTTAGAGTTTGTTCATCTGTTTCTTAGTTTCTAACTGAATCAAATCATAATTCCTTATTTCACTATCTGAAATTTGAAATGAAAAGTGAAGGGATTTAGTGCTTCTAATTTCCTACCTTGCTGTCTGTGAGGAGACTTCAGTGTGATTGGTTTTTTACCGTGTTTGCTGACATCACTACTGACGGATGCCTGGAGATTCCTTTGACTTGGTGTAAGATTTTAATAGCTATTAAAACAGAAAGAGAAAGCCACTGACTACAAAATCCAAGCCAAAAATATGATTTTCATGGCAGAAGTTACAAATAGTTAAAATATAAAAATATATCTGCATTCGGACTTCAATACAATTCTACGGGTTTGAGTAAATCTACCCAAAATATTTATTTATTAGTGTGAGAAGTTGTTGTTTGTGCATCGTCATCGATGAGGACCTCAATACCATTAGTCATTTTGACACTGGTTGCAGTGTGCCCGAAGATGACTGATCAGGCCAATTCGGGCACAGAATATGTGTTGTGCTGGTGCTCTGGACCAGATGTTCTTCAGCAATACACTTTGCTTCGTAAGCTTGGCAGCCTTTGTGGAGGAGGCAGCGTCAGGTAGGGCAGTTTTGTGCCAGCGTTTCCCAGGTGATCGTGTCCATGCCAAGCAACTTCAGAGAGGCCTTGAGTGTATCTTTGAAATGTTTCTTCTGCCCTCCGTGTGAGCGCCTTCCAGCAGAGAGTTCCCCAAAATGGAGCTGCTTGAGGATGCGCTCGTCTGACATACAGATGACATAACCTGCCCTCCGAGTCTGTGCTCTCATCAGCAGTGTGTGGACTGACGGTAGACTTTCTCTAGAGAGAAGTTCAGTGTCCGGTATTGTCTTGCCATCTGATGCATAATATTCTGCAAAGACAAGTCATATGGAAATGATTGAGTTGTCTTGCATGCCTTCGATACACAGTCCACGTTTCACAGGCATACAGAAGGGTAGTGAGTAATGTGGTGCTGTAGACCTTCAGTTTTGTTGCAGGGCTCATTCCTCAACATTCCCATTCAGTGGAGCGCATCTACCAAAAGCAAAACTTGTCTTTGCTATTCTGCAATTAACTTCAGAATCAATAGTCACTGCTTGGGAGAGGGTGCTGCCAAAATATGTGAACTGGTCCACTGCCTGTAGTTTCTGCCCTTTGGTTGTGATTATGGGTTCTGTGTACGGTACATGAGAAGCAGGCTGGTGCTTGGCCTTGGTCTTTTTAATGTTGATGGTGAGTCCAAACTTGTCACAAGCTGTGGAAAATTTGTCCATACTGACTTGCATCTCTGTCGCTGAGTCAGTATATGAGGCGCAGTCATCGGCAAAGAGGAAATCTCTCAGAACAGTCTCTTTTACTTTGGTAATAGCTTGCAGTCTCCTCAGGTTGAAGAGCTTCCCATCCACTCTGTACTTCAGACTGATTCCAACAACACTGTCCTGGAAAGCATCATTCAGCATGGCAGTAAACGTTATGCTGAACAGTGTGGGTGTAAGCACATAGCCCTGTTTGATGCCACTGAGACTGGGAATGTCTTAGAGGATTCTTTGCTATCCAGTAGTCTGTATGAAGTCCCACAACACCAGGTTAAAGTCCAACATGTTTATTTGATAGTAAACCCATTAGCTTTCAGAGTTTGGCGCTTTGTCAGATGAATGGAGAACCCATATATTTACCTCACTAATCCCCCTGACACTAGAGCCAATTTCTCATGGCCAATCCATTTAACCTGCATATGTTTGGATTGTGGGAGGAAACTGGAGTACCTAGAGGAAACCGTTGCAGATCCAGGGACAACTCCACAGTCACCCAAAACCAGAATTGAACTGGATTCCTGGCACTGTGAGGCAGCAGTGCTAACCACCGTGCCACACCATTGTGGGGTTACATCCCAGATATTAGCTTGCTCATCATGCTTATGTTGAGTCAACCTGCAGTGCACTTTTAGACAATTTCTAATACTTGAAACTAGAAATGATTGCTGTTGGTAATAGCAGACAAATATTTGACATGTTGCTATGATATTTTTTCATTCACTACTTAACTGAGAGGTTGGCCTATTTAAAATAAATGAGTTAATCATTTGAAGATGTTCATTTGTTATTAGGAATCATTTCTGACCTCTGTTGCTTTTTAACTGTGTCAAAAACTATTGTTATCCTATGTTGAAAATAAAAACCATTAGGCACTATGATCATTAACAAACGAACTAAAATACACAAAAATGTACTTCATAGGATGCTGTATTTTTCTGGGTAAACGTGACTGGCTGCTTCCAATATACATTTTTTTATTTGATTTATTACTGTCACATGTGGAATTTGAATTCAATGAAACAACTCTGGAATTAAGAATCTACTGGTGCCTATTAAAACATTGTTGATTGCTGGGAAAATCCATCTGTTTTACTATTGTCCTTTAGGGAAGGAAATCTGTCATCCTTACATGCTCTGACCTACGTGTGACTCCAGAGCCCTAGCAATGTGGGTGACTAAATGTCCTCGGCAATCAAGGATGGGCAATAAATGCTGACCAGACAGCAATGCCCATGTCTCACCAGTGAATAAAAAATGTACAGTTAAAAGTATTATATTTCCTGCTCGTTCATGTATTTATCCAGATGCCTCTTGAACGTTGTTATAAAATCTAATTTCCTCCAGCAGTCGGTTCTGGGCATTCACCACTCTCTGCATGAAAATCTTGCCCCTTACATCTCTTATAAACATTCCCCCTCTTACATACAACATATTCTCCTAAGTAATTGAGCCTTTGATCCTGGAAAAAAGAATCTGACTATCCACTCTATCCAAGCCTATCATAATTTTGTAAACCTATATCAGGCTCCACCCTCATCTTCTGATGCTCCAGTGAAAACAATCCAAGTTTATTCCACCTTTCTTCATAGTCCATATCCTCCAAATCAGGCAACATTCTGGTAAATCGCTTCTGCACCCTTTCCAATGCATTAATATCCTTCCAGTGATGTGGTGACCAGAATTGTACACAATACTCCAAATGCGGCCTAACCAAAGTCTTATACAGGTGCAATATAGTTTTCCAATTTCTATACTCAACACCCTGACCGATGAAGGGCAGCATGCCATATGCCTTCTTGACCACCTTGTCCACCTGAGTTGCCTCCTTTAGGGAATTGTGGACCTGCACATCTAAATCCCCCTGTATGCTGATTTTTCAAAGGACTCTACCATGTACACTTTCCTTCCACAGTGGATCTTCCAAATCAGCTCACATTTGTGCGGGTGAAACTCCATCCACCATCTTTTGGCCTAAGTCTCCAGCCAATTTCTACCCTGCTCTATCCTTTGACAATCTTCCTCACTATATTCATATATTTCTTAATCAAAATCAATGAGGGTAACCTAAGAAATAGTTAGTCTCATATTCAAATTGTCCTCAGAGTTAATTTTAAGTTGCACGTTAAATGGCATTGAATTTTTCCTCCCTCGTTTTAGCACGTTTACTCAGAGCTCTCTCTTTGAGGTTGCGTATACAGTGCACAATTCAGAAATCAATTCCAGAGCAAGACAAAATGGTCCATCAATCACCTAGTAGATGGATGAAAGAAAAACTTAGTCTTCTCTGGAGTGAAGCAAAATGTCACCTTAATGGGGTAAATATCATACAAATAAACTTATCCAGTCATTTACTTTATTATTTTTCATGGAACTTCACTTTAGTGCAAAGTTTTCTCGTGCGCAGAATTTTTTGGAAGGTAGGTATCCCCAGCCGGAGAGGGTCATCATCAGTGGGAAGCCAATGAGTATTAATTAGTTGAAAGCAGGACATCCAGACCTGACTCAGGTAAAATCTAATTGGCTGGCTGGTACCACCACTCCCCAGTGTGGGGCTGATAGCAATGAGGACTCCAATTGACCAGCAGCTCTCGAGAGGGATGGGACTTGAACTCTTGGAGATCTTGATCATGGCGAAGGCCACATGCCACCAATTTAACAAGATGAGGCCTCCCAGGAGTGTCAGTGAAAGCAGTGGGCACAGCTGGCATTACAAGCTTCCAATTCTGGGAGTCTAGAACCAGTTATGTGCAGGGCTGGTTTTCACTCCAGGGTGGGGAAGAGGGGGGAGGGGATGGTGAAGGCTGGGGAGCTTCGAGAGGGTGAGCACCTTGTTGGAGAGATTAAAGATGGGAGAGTGTCTATGGGCAGCAGGCCTTAGCAGGCTTCCCAATGTGGAAATAGAGTCTTGAGGGAGGTGCCCAGTCCTTCCCAGGGCCTGCCAGTCTTCCCCCTGTCTAGAATATAGAACACCTATAGTGTGGAAGGAGGCTATTTGACCCATCAGGACTGCACCAACAACACTCCCACCCAAGCCCTACCCATAACCCCACAAATTTACCCTGCTAATCCCCCACAGAGATGGCTTTTCCATCCTGACATCAATCAAGGCCCTTAAATGAGAAATTACTGCTCACTAAGAACTTTATTCTATCACCAGTATTCAACTAATGATGGGAGAATGAATTGCCAGTTTCCATGCAGTGAAACTGTAAAGCAAAATCCCTAGTGGTCTTTGCTTGAGGCTCCCAAGGTGTCCCTTGTCGTCAGGTCCTCAGTGCCTGATAAAGAGCCCTGCACTGGGAACAGGTGAGAAGGAGGGGATTGGGGGGTAGGGGGACTACTGAAAGCCACCTCCCTGCTCTTTCTTCCAACTCATCTTTCGCCATAGCCAGCAACGCACTACTCGTGACTCCTTCCTGCCCTCACACAGTTGTGGCCAGGGTCACTTGCCAATGCTGGGCCTCTGGTAGTTGCGTTGCCAGCAGCTAGCACTACTCTCCAAATGGAGCTGTTGGCAATGAGGAACTACCAGCTTCTGAGTGACCAACAACACTCGGGGGTGGGATTTCTGTGCCTGGAGTCCTTGATCCTTGGGAAGGCCCATCACTGCCATTTAGGGGTTCTATGATGTCCTCATGTGAATATGTAATGCAGCAAGGTGTTTGGCATATCTAACACAGTGGATCTTCCCCAAAAGAGGCAGGGCAGAGTTCCCATTGGCAGGCAAGACCTCTATCGCCTGGATTGAAGTCCAGGGGCGGCACCGTAGCACAGTGTTTAGCACTGCTGCTTCACAGCTCCAGGGTCCTGTGTTCGATTCCCAGCTCAGGTCACTGTCTATGTGAAGTTTGCACACTCTCCTCATGTCTGCATGGGTTTCCTCCAAATACTTTGGTTTCCTCCCACAGTCCAAAGATATGCGGGTCCGGTTGATTGGCATGCTAAGAAATTGCCTCTTAGTGTCCAGGGATGTATAGGTTAGAGGGATTAGTGGGTATAATATTAGGGATATGGGTAGGACCTGGGGTGGGATTGTGTTTGGTGCAGACCCGATGGGCCAAATGGCCTCTTTCTGCACTGAGGGGTTCTATGTTCTATAAGTCTATATAGCATTCGCTGGCCCACAATATCATTATTGTGTTTCAAGAATAATTCCAGCTCCTGTTGGCCCCACAACAATGAGACCAAAAAATGTGTCATTTATTGAAATTATTGTCTGGGATCAGTGACCTTTTATCTAATACCAATCATCCCATGACCAAGTTCAACATGATTGTGTTTGAAAGAGTGAAACATGAAATAGCTTCTGAGGTATCAAGTTTGGCTACAGCTGACTTCAATGGGATGAGGCAGAGACTTTCCACAGTTAACTGGACAAGCCTGTTAATCAGTAAAATGACAGACAATCAGTGGGAAAGTGTTCGTAAAAGAATGTAATATGATGCAGAGCCAGTTTCAACCCTTAAGGAAACAGAGCTCCACTTGCCAAAAAAAACGATTGGCAACTGAGGAGATAAGCAATAATATAAAACTAAAAGAAAAAGCATACAAAACTTCAAAGAAAAAATAGCAGAGACCCTGACAAATGGGAAAGAGAAATAGAACAACAAAGTGTGACAAAACAGAGAGAGGGAGTCACAAAAGTACGAGAAGAAAATTGCAATAGAATACAAAATTAACACAAAATATTTTTACAAATACATTTTGTATACGGAGAAGATAATGGTCAGGAGAAAACAAATGACCATGAAATTGTTGATGAAAATAAAGAAATGGTGAAGATTTTGGGTGGAATTTTCCCTTCTGTCTGCCACAGGAATCGTAGCAAGTGGGACAGGAACATGGAAAGGTCCGTTGACCTCGGGCAGGATTTTCCAGTCTTGGGGCAAGTGCCGCCAGAAAATCCCACTCTTTATTTTGGTAGGGTAAGAGGTCAGCAAGCTGGAAATCCCAAAGAAACTCATATTGAACCAGGGGCTCACCAAATTTACCGTAAGCACAAGAGCAATAATGCAGAAAATAACATGAAAGCAAAATTTTGCAGTTGCTGCAAATTTGGAATACTTGAAATGCTCTCCCTTGGTGGCCAAGAGCTTGATTGCCCCCAAGGTGAATTTGATAGTGAGGGTATTTAATTGGGTGGTGGGTGCCAAGGTACGACTTTCTGGTCCCCCATATGATAAAGTGCAGAGGTTTGTTTTGGGTGTTTCTGGCATGGTGAGTCCCCTGCCTATAGCTGGATGTATTCCAGGGATGAAGCCTTTAAATGGGCTGTGTTTCAACTGGCAGCAGAGAGGGAAAGGCATTCAGTGCCTGATCAAGGAATTTGAAGTCAGGAAGAAAGGGTCCTCAAGAGGCAACATTTGTTCTTGCTTCTGGCCCAGTCCTCGTGATCCCCACCCCATGAACCACCCCTCCCTGCCTAATACTCATTACCTGTGTTCAGGTCTGTTGCCAATCTTGGACCTTGATAAATATATTACTGCCACCCCCCCCCCCCACCCCCCCCCCCCCCCCCCCATTGCATTTTATTGCCAAGCAATGCATAGCTACTACCTTCTCAGGGGCACAGTGGTTAGCACCGCTGCCTCACAGCACCAGGGACCCGGGTTCGATTCCTGGCTTGGATCATTGCCTACATGGAGTCTGTACGTTCTCCCCATGTCTGTGAAGTGTACCCCTCAAAAAAATTCTAATAGGCTGCTTATATTTCATAGAACAGTATTTGCAGGCTAACATTCCAGCCAACTATTAGAAGGCCCTTTCCATGGTGACATAGTGAGAAAGTCCAAATAAATAGAGTGGTAATTAACTCAATGCCATTCTTTGGCTACTATTGTCCTCAATTAAGTGGCCTGACTTAGAATGAGGCCTTAAACATGATTCTGTCCTTGTATCCTCATCATATTTTTTAAATACATATTGAGTGGATTTTTTGACCTCGCTCATCCCAAAACCGTAAAATCCCACCCGGTTTTGATGGACCTTAACATGATTCATCCCTCGCCTGCTCCGATTCCCATGGTGGGAACGATAGAAAATTATTTTTTTCCAGTAGTTCACAGTTCACAGAAAACTAATTTTCTTTTAGATCAAATACGATCCAAACTAATATTGAATTATTAATTTTTCATTTTTTTATGCTTATGTTGGAATGTTTATCTACAAAAATGAAGTAACATGAAATCTTACCAGTCCCAAATGTCAATGTCATAAAGAAAAGTTAAGTTAGCCTCCCTTCTTGTCCTTGTGCTAATTGGACACATGTGCACTGTTTCAAAAACATAATTTCACAGTTTTCACATTTGTTTACACTGAGTGAACAGAGGAACGTTCTTTCCAGGGTCAGATCTATTTGTTCACAACAGGGAAATCTGTCCCTTAGATCAGTCCACCAGAGTTCGAGATTGTAAATTTTCCATTTTCCTATGTCCACATTAATCTTGTCAACTTCTGTGTTTAGAAACGAGTTTAAACTCTTCGAAAGAAATATCATTTTTCTTCCTGCTGTGTTCCCTAAAACAAAACGCAACTGCTTGACTCCAAAAGTTGAGGACAATTCAAAGCATTTTTAGAAAAAGGAAAGTTTAAAAGGCAGTGATTGGCAATGTGACATGATAAACATCTCCACTCATAAGGCTGGCTTGTCAGCAAAGGTGTGGGTTTTCATAGAATCCCTACAATGCAAAAGGAGATTGTCCAGCCCATCACATCTGCACCAACTCTTCAAAAAAGTATTCCCTTAACCCCGGTGTATTTGCATAGAAACATAGAAACGAGAAGCAGGAGTAGGTCATTTGGCCTTTTGAGCTTGCTCTGCCATTCACTCAATCATGGTTGACCATCAAATTCAATATCCTGATCTCCCCCCTTTCCTCTAGGAAGGAATCTCTTTCAAGGAATCTCTTGATTCCTTTAGCACCAAGAGTTATATCTAATTTCTTCTTGAAATCAATTTCACACATTCACCACCCTCTGGGTGAAGAAATTTCTCCTTATCTCAGTTCTGAAAGGTTTACCCCTCATCCTCAAACTATGAGCTCTAGTTCTGGACTCCCCCACCATTGGGAACATTCTTTCTGAATCTACCCTGTCTAACCCTGTTAGAATGTTACAAGTTTCCATGAGATCCATCTCATTCTTTTAAACTCCAGTGAATATAACCCTAACCAACTTAGTCACTCCTCATAACAGACTTACCATCCCAGGAATCAGCCTAGTAATCTACCCACCAATCCCCCTAATTTACTCATCTTGGGACACTAAGGGGGAAGTTAGCATGGCCAACCAACCTAACCTGCATATCTTCGGATTGTGGGAAGAAACCAGAGCACCTGGAGGAAACCCAAGCAGACACAGAGAGAACATGCAAAGTACACACACACACACACACACACACACACACAACACACACACACACACACACACACACACACACACAACACACACACACCACGCGGGATTTGAACTGGGGTCCCTGGCAGTGTGAGGTAGCAGTGCTAACCGCCGTGCCACCGGATCGCCTATGGGATCTCTAAAATATATTCATTCCATTTGTACTTCATGCTCAATTGGCAATGTTTTATGGGTTAAAAGCATAAAGAAAGACGGGTTCAATTGTGCACTTTGTGACTTAGTTCCAGAGCAACGAAGAGCAGCTTGAGTGCTAATTGCAGCATATTAATGTGAGCCAGATTTTGCATGTTTAAGTTCTGAATATTCTTTTTAAATACATTTCAGCAAATAAATAAATAATGAGGAAATTGTCATTATTGCGCATGATATAAACATAGTCATGTATTGAGTATGCTGACTCTTGTGTGGCACTGATTTGGAAAGACTGGGCTCCCAATAGAATACACTTATCGCAAACCAGAAAGCAGCAGCTGGATCATAACATCCAAGAGTAGAGGCTTCTGAGAAAGAGGACACGAACACAGAATTTGCAGCTCAGCCAAACATTGTTGGTTCATCTTCTCTTTTAAGTTAAGTTCTTGGGAATAAGTCTGTGTCTATATGATGCTACTGAGTGCTGTTACATTGAGTCTCATAATGTTCAGGAAAAAAAGGCTGCAGAAATTTCCAACTTTGAACACAATTTTGACTCATTAATGATACACAACCATATATAGTACAAAGAAACAAAGGAAAATCCAAGATTCATTTCTTGATCTATGCAGGGTTAACTGATCTTAGCTAGGGCTTCATGGGAAAGAGGACAGTTCAATTGGCTCAGTTCCCCTAAATTAAGGAGAGGGGCAAAATGACAGCGTTCCCCCTTTCTGATAAAGGCCAACAACATTTGTCTGATTCATCTGTAAATAGAACATAGAACATAGAACATTAGAGCGCAGAACAGGCCCTTCGGCCTTCGATGTTGCGCTGACCAATTAGGAAAAAGCAATGACCCTCTAACCTAAACCATTCCCTTTTCGTCCATAAACTTATCTACTAACCTCTTAAACACCACGAAACTTGACGCATCTACAACTGCAGCAGGCAGGGCATTCCATACCCTTACCATCCTCTGGGTAAAAAACCTACCTCTGACATCCATCCTATAACTACCACCCCTTAATTTAAAGCTATGTCCCCTCGTGCTAGCTTTCTCCATCCTAGGAAAAAGGCTATCATGTCCACCCTATCTAAACCTCTAATCACCTTGTATGTTTCAATAAGGTCTCCTCTTAGCCGCCTTCTTTCTAACAAAAACAACCTCAAATCCCTCAGCCTCTCTTCATAAGACCTGCCCTCCATACCAGGCAACATCCTGGTACACCTCTTCTGTACCCTCTCCAATGCCTCCACATCTTTCTTATAATGTGGGGACCAGAACTGCACACAATACTCAAGTGCGGCCGCACTAGAGTTTTGTACAGTTGCAACATGACGTTGCGGCTCCGAAATTCAATCCCCCTACCAATAAAAAGCTAAGACTCCATATGCCTTCTTAACAACCTTATCGACTTGTTTGCCAACTTTCAGGGATCTATGCACATATACACCAAGATCCCTCTGTTCTTCAACACTATTGAGAGTCCTACCATTAGCCCTATACTCTACACATTTGTTATTCCTGCCAAAGTGAATTACCTCACACTTTTCCACATTAAACTCCATTGCCACCTCTCGGCCTAGCTCTGCAACTTGTCCAAGTCTCTCTGCAAACTAGAACACCCCTCTTCACTATCTACCACTCCTCCGACTTTGGTGTCATCCGCAAATTTACAAATCCATCCTTCAATACCCTCATCCAGATCATTTATAAAAATTACAAACAGCAGGAGCCCCAAAACAGATCCCTGAGGTACACCACTTGTAACCGAACTCCACGATGAATAACTTCCATCAACCACCACCCTCTGTCTTCTATCAACTAGCCAATTCCTAATCCAATTAGCTAAATCACCCTCAATCCCATACATCTGCATTTTCTGCAGAAGCCTTCCATGGGGCACCTTATCGAACGCCTTACTAAAGTCCATATATACCACATCAAATGCCTTACCCCCATCCACCTCTTTGGTCACTTTTTCAAAAAACTCAATAAGGTTAGTAAGGCACGACATACCCTTCACAAAACCATGCTGACTATCCCCAATCAATTCATTTCTCTCTAAATAACTATAAATCTTATCCCTAATAATTCTTTCCAATACTTTGCCCACAACGGAAGTAAGACTCACCGGCCTATAATTCCCCGGAAAGTCTCTATTCCCCTTCTTGAACAATGAGACCACATTCGCTATCCTCCAGTCTTCCGGCACTATACCCGTAACCAACAACGACCTGAAGATCAGAGCCAGAGGCTCTGCAATCGCCTCTCTTGCCTCCAAGAGAATCCTAGGGTAAATCCCGTCCGGCCCAGGGGACTTATCTAACTTCAAACCCTCAAGAATATCTAGCACATCCTCCTTATCTACTTCAATACTTTCCAGTTTACAACCCTGTATCCCAGGGTTCTCCACAACTACATTTACATCACCCTGCGTGAATACCGAAGAGAAATATTTGTTCAGTGCCTCTCCAATCTCTTCAGGCTCCACGCACAACTTCCCACTGCTGTCTCTGACTGGCCCTAATCTTGCCCTAACCAATATTCTATTCTTAACATATCTAAAGAAAGCTTTAGGATTCTCCTTGATCCTATCAGCCAAAGTCTTCTCATGTCCCCTTTTAGCTCTCCTCAACTCACTCTTTAGCTCCCTCCTGGCTAATCTATAGCTATCCAGTGCACTAACTGAGCCTTCAAGCCTCATACTGACATAAGCCTCCTTTTTCCTTTTAACCAGCGAATTAACTTTTTTAGTACACCATGGTTCCCTTACTCGACCATTTCCTCCTTGCCTGACAGGGACATACTTATCAAGGACTCGCAGTAGCTGCTCCTTGAATAAGCTCCACATTTCAGATGTTCCCAGTCCCTGTAGTTTCCTAGTCCAACCTATGCACCCTAATTCCCTCCTAATGGCCTCATAATTACCATTCCCCCAGCTATAATTACTGCCCCCAGCTTAATGCCTATCCCTATCCATCACTAAGGTGAATGTAACCGAATTGTGGTCACTATCACTAAAATGTTCACCAACTTCCAAGTCTAACACCTGGTCTGGCTCATTGCCCAGCACCAAATCCAATGTAGCCTCACCTCTAGTTGGCCTATCTACATACTGAGTCAAAAAACCTTCCTGCACACTTTGTACGAAAACTGACCCCTCTAACGAGCTAGAGCTATAGCTATTCCAATCAATATTAGTAAAGTTAAAGTCCCCCATAACAATTACCCTATTACTTTCACTCCTGTCCAGGATCGACTTTGCAATCCTTTCCTCTACCTCTCTAGAACTTTTAGGAGGTCTATAAAAGACTCCCAACAGGGTGAGCTCTCCTCTCCTGTTTCTAATCTCAGCCCATACTACCTCAACAGTCCTCATCAAACTAAATGGGAATCAAGACATGATGAAATTTAGCACTGAGTTCTGTGTTCTCCTTTGCCATTTCCTGCAGTCACTCACAGCCAGATCTTCGCTACTGAGGTGGGCAGCATGAACCAGAACATTTCCAATTTTCTCTGTGGGGATGCAGAGATTGGGTACCCTGACCCCAGAAAAAGATTCTTGGTTGCCATGTTAGTGGGTGAGTGTGGGGGTGAGCTAGTTAGAAGGCCACCTTTGCCCCCTGAGTAATCAACTTTCTAGCCCTCACCCACATTCCTCCTCACCCACCTCTCTCTATGCCACCCTATGCACCTTCATACCCCCATGCCACTCATTAATAAAAGAAGTACATTTGTGTCAAAGTGCTATTTATGTGTGAATTGCACTTCCATAACAGAAAGACTAATAATTTTGTTCACAACAAATTATATATACCGAGCAAGCTGTATATATTTGAACTAATTTTACAGAAACTCATCTAAAAATTATTAAACTTTTGCTCAACATTGGCTGAGAGTGAAGAAGTGGCTAACTTATGAAAAATTTAGAACTATGGTAAAACATTCTGAAAACTAATACATAGAGCTTAGTTTTAGGCACAGATTTTTGTCCCTGGATTGGATTCACTGATTTGGGATTTGGCTTGACAGACAAAGCTTTAAAAATGACCACCTGCAGGTCAGAATTCTGTCACAGGTTGGATTAAGTAGGAGCTGGGGCAGGTGAGTGTAAATAAGTTCAGAGGTTGGACAGTTCCTTGATAGCTTTCACACGTTCTGGACAACTTTAACAGCTTTGTTACTTCCTGGATAGTTTTGACAGCTTTAACTGTTATCAGGCAGCTTTGACAGATTTGGCATTTTCTTTCCAGTTTTGATGGCTCTTTGATAGAAAAACAGATCTTTAACAGCGCATTGATAGTTGGACAGTTCCTTGCCAGTTGGACAATTCTTTGATAGAGGAACAGCTCCTTAACTATACCTTGACAACTGGATAGTTCTTTGACAGCTTGGCAGTTCCAATCAGTCTATACATAAAAAGTGCATAATCATGTTCAATTTTAACAATCTCAAAGAGTGTCTTATCTATCCTAAAGATTGACATACCTCTCCCAAATGGTACCTTACCTCTCAAAAAGGGTGCCTTACCTCTCGCAAAGATGTCCAGGAGAGGTATCCAAAGGAGCACTTTAATTCTCCAAACAGATAGCCTGGCCACCCTAATGAATCCACCATGTTCGGATCTCTTCCTACATGTTCTAATCTGCATGTTCTAGATTTCACGCTCCTGCAGGGAAATTCTTTGGCTAACCAGCCACATGTTTCTCTGCAGTGTAAGGCAGCGTGTTTTCCTTAACAGTGGGATTTTCTGGTCTTGCTGCTGTCAATGGGATTTCCCATTGACATCACCCCACGCCACTGCAAAACCCACAGGAGGGGCTGCAACTGCTAGTGGGACAAGAGGATCCCATTGAGGTGAACCGTTAGAGAATTCTCCCCTCTGCCCCCTGCCCTCCACAACATGGTCTTCTAAAATCCCACTTCACTGGGGGCAATTGGTGATTTAAGTGGCCAGCTGCCTTCACAAATTCTCCAAGCACAAACCCAACTCCAGTCACTCCCCTGTGGGAGTGGGAAATACTCAGTAAGAATTTAGCAACACCAATTATTAATCCAACCGATTTATTTGATAGTAAATCCGCGAGCTTTCAACACTCTTGTGTCTTCCTCAGGCAAGTGCAGTGTTCTGGTCTGCAAAAGCACACATCAGCACAGACAGTCAGAGATTGCTGATTAGAATGCGAATCCTTACATCTAACCTGCTATTCAAGTGTTAAAGTGGCTAACAATGTGTGTGAAGGGGATCCTGAGCATTGTTATAGAATTGTGTATTTTCTCCAGACAGCACAGTCAGTGAGGTTTTTTGCTAACCCAGGCAAGTTACGGGGGTTACAGATAGTGTGTCATGAAGCCAAGATCCCTGTTAAGACCGTCCTCATGTGTGCAGAGCTTGGCTATCAGTCTCTGTTCAGCGACTCTGCGCTGTCGTGTATCACGAAAGCCCCCTTGAAGAACATTTACCCACAGGTCAGAGGCCGAATGCCCATGACTGCTGAAGTGTTCGCCCACAGGAAGGGAACTGTTTTGCCTGTGATTGTTGAGCGATGCTCATTCATCCGCTGTCGTAGTGTCTGCATGGTCTCCCCAATGTACCGTGCTTCGGGACATCCTTTCTTGCAACGTATTAGGTAGACAACGTTGGCCGAGTTGCAAGAGTATGTACCGTGTACCTGGTGAATGGTATCCTCACGTTTGATGATGTCGTCCATATCTATGATCTGGCATGTCTTGCAGAGGTTGCTGTGGCAGGGTTGTGTGGTATTGTGGTCACTGTTCTCCTGAAGGTTGGGTAGTTTGCTGCGAACAATGATCTGTTTGAGGTTGTGCGGTTGTCTGAAAGCAAGAAGTGGGGGGGTGGGGATGACCCTAGCGAGATGTTCATCGTCATCAATGATATGTTGAAGACTCTGGAGAAGATGTCGTAGCTTCTCCGCTCCGGGGAAGTACTGGACAACAAAGGGTACTCTGTCCACCGTGTCCCGTGTTCGTCTTCTGAGGAGGTCAGTGCGGTTTATCGTTGTGGCACGTCGGAACTGTCGATCGATGAGTCGAGCGCCATATCCTGTTCTCACGAGGGTATCCTTCAGTGTCTGGAGGTGTCTGTCACGATCCTCCTCATCTGAGCAAATTCTGTGTATATGGAGGGCTTGTCCATAGGGAATGGCTTCTTTAACATGTCTAGGGTGGAAGCTGGAGAAGTGGAGCATTGTGAGGTTGTCTGTTGGTTTGGGTACAGTGAGGTGCTGAGGTGACCGTCCTTGATGGAGATGCGTGTGTCCAAGAATGCAACTGATTCTGGAGAATAGTCCATGGTGAGTCTGATGGTGGGATGGAACTTGTTGATATCATCATACAGTTGTTTCAATGATTGTTCACCGTGAGTCCAAAGGAAAAAGATGTCATCAATGTATCTAGTATATAACCTTGGTTGGAGATCTTGTGTGGTGAAGAAGTCTTGTTCGAACCTGTGCATGAAGATGTTGGCATACTGAGGTGCGAATTTGGTCCCCATGGCTGTTCCGTGTGTCTGGATGAAAAGCTGATTGTTGAGGGTGAAGACATTGTGGTCCAAGATGAAGCGGATGAGTTGTAAAATTGCATCCGGAAACTGGCAGTTGTTGGCATTGAGTACTGAGGCAGTTGCAGCAATACCGTCATCGTGGGGGATGTTGGTGTAGAGCGCCAAGACATCCATTGTGACAAGGAATGTCCCTGGTTCAACTGCTCCATGTGTGCTGAGTATCTGTAGGAAGTCCGTAGTGTCAAGACAAAAGCTGGGGGTTCTTTGTACGATGGGTTTCAGGATGCCCTCGATATAGCCGGAGAGGTTCTCACACAGGTCCCATTGCCCGATACGATGGGACGACCGGGTATGTTTGCCTTGTGGATCTTTGGGAGGCAGTAGAGATCTCCAGTGTGGGGAGTACGTGGAATGAGAGCCCGGAGGGTGTTCTGAAGGTCCGGATCAAAGGTTTTGATCAGAGTGTTGAGTTGACGAGTGTGTTCTTTGGTTGGATCTGCTGGTGACTGTCTGTAGTGTTTCTCATTGTTTAGTTGTCAGTACACTTCTTCACAGTAGTCCGTTCTGTTCAGTAGGATTAGGATAGTTAGGATTCGCATTCTAATCAGCAATCTCTGACTGTCTGTGCTGATGTGTGCTATTGCAGACCAGAACACTGCATTTGCCTGAGGAAGACACAGAGTGTTGAAAGCTCGCGTTTTTACTATCAAATAAATAGGTTGGATTATAAATTGGTGTTGCTAAATTCTTACTGAGTTCTTACCACCCCAATCCAACGCCGGCATCTGTATATCATTTCTCAGGAAATGCCAGGTATGGGGGAAGGACTTTGAAATTACATCCATTTCTGAGATTTTTGCCACAATGTAAAGCCTTTCCAGCTAACTGAGGGGATGATGTTTCCATTTAGTCATGTCCTGGGTGCACTGTGTCAGAAAAATTGTGGGCTGCAGTGGGAAAATTACTTAGGTCACCACCGACGATCATTTTTGTGAATCTTGTGCTTATTGAAATACGCTTAATATAAATATTTATGGCACACTAAAATACAGGTTCACCCTCTCCTTTCACATTATTTGCAACCTCTGTTCAGAGTCATTTCGTGTCTTAATTGTGTATAATTTTAATCCATGCCTGAGAAAAGAATCACTTTGCATTGCATTTAAGGCTTTGCATTTAATGGTTTAAGTCCATCACATTATTTATTCCCCCTTCAACCTGATAAACTCCTTGAATGACTTTACCATTTTTATTACCAATCAAATCAGTTTCCATCTTTATTTCACATGTGCTATTTCCTCTTCTTATTACTATGTATTTACTAAGCACTCCATTGGGATATTTTATCATACAATTGCTGTAGATGTGTCATTCTGACATGGCTCCATACATTTTAGTGTTTCAAACTGGTCTACATTGATATTTATCTGCTGCAGTCTCCAGGCTGTATTTACTGAAATGCCTTCTCATAACCAACTTCCTTTTCCTAAGTTCATAGCTTCTGCAAATTTGATCAGTTTGCATGAAACTTCTGAAGTAAATTGGAAATGTTAATGGTCTCAACCATCATCTCTAGCTATTCAATTCAGCATTACCCTTATTCTGATGTATGTCCTCCAATGAGTATGAATTGTTTTCTATTCTTCTGACAATTTTCTGAATTTATTCATAAGATAAACATAAAATTAATCTTGCTTTAAGTTTAAAGAAAGGTGCTACATAAATTCATTTGGCACCTTTCACAACCTTAGAATATTTTGGAATTAGAAACATCAATATACTCACTAACAGCATGGATTTCTTTAGGGAATACCACGTTTAACTGAAGATTTTTGAAAAGGCAACAGAGAAGATTAATGAGTGTAATGCTGTTGATGTAGTGTACATGGACTTTCAAGAGGCATTTGATACACTGTCATACAACAGACTTGTGAGAAAGTTAAATAGATAGTAGTCTACAAAACTATAAGCAGCACAGACAGGGTGGAAAGGTGGAAGTGTCAATTACAAGGGGGCATAGGCTCAAGTGAGAGGGGCAAATTTTAAGGGAGATACTGAGGAATATTTTTCATGCAGAGAGTAGTGAATTCCTGGAACACACTGCCGAGGAGGTGGTGGAAGCAGACACATATATGGATCTATATATATGGATATATGGATATATGGATAAGCAGACATCTGTATATGGATGAGAAGGGAATGGTTTAGTTAGGAGGGGCATTGCTTTTTATTTTGGTCGGCACAACATCGAAGGCCGAAGGGCCTGTTCTGTGCTGTATTGTTCTATGTTCTATGTTCTACATAAGCAACATTTAAGAGGCATCTGGATGGTACATGAGTAGAGGAGGGGATAGAGGAATATAGACTGAGTAAAGGCTGAAGGACCTGTTCCTGTGCTGTACTTTTCTTTGTTTGTTCTTTTTAGCTCATAAAATAAAGGGGGCAGTAAGTAGCCACCCAAGTAATAAGAAACAGAGAGTAATAGTCAATGGCTATTTTTCAGGCTGGGAGAAGGTTTGAAGTGGTGTTTTCCATTGGGACCCTTGGTTTTTCTGATGTACATTAATAGTCTAGATCTTGGAATGCAGGGACAATTTGAAAATTTGCATATAATACAAAACTTGGAAGCATTGCAAACTATGAGGAGGACAGTGTACAACTTCAAAAGAACAGAGACACGATGGTGGAGTGGGCACATAGGTGGCAGATAGAGTTCAATTTGAAGAAGTATGAATAATGCATTTTGATAGGAAGAACGTGGAGACACAATACAAAATAAGGGGTACAATTCTTAAGCGGGTGCTGGAGCAGAAATATCTGGGTGTATATATGCATAGATCATTAAAGGTGACTGGACAAGTGGAGAAAGCATTATGATATAAAATAATATGTTAATTTCATTATTAATAATGATAATAATATAAAAGCAATATTATAAAATAAAAGGGTAATATTCTTAAAGGGGTGCAGGAACAGAGGTACCCGGGTCCTTATGTCTCTAGATCATTGAAGGTGGCAGGAGAAATGCAGAGAGCAGTTAACTAAACACCTATTTCACTGGGCTTTATTAATTAGTAGAATACAAGAGCAAGGAGATTATATTAAATCTGTACGAGGCACTAGTCTGACCTCAGCAGGAATATTGTGTACAGTTCTGAGCACAAAAGGAAGGTTGTGAATGCATTGGAGACAGTGCAGAAGAAGTTTACAAGAATGGCTCCAGTGATGAGTAACTTCAATTATGAGGATAGATTGGAAAGGTTGGGACTGCTTTCCTTGGAGAGAAGAAGAAAATTTAATAGAGATGTTCAAAATCATGAAATTGCTAGACAGAATAGTAATGGAGAAACTGTTCCTGCTAATGAAAGTATCAAGAACAAGAAGGCACAGATTTAAAGTGATTTGCAAAAAAAGCAAGTGTGATTGTGAGAAAATGTTTTCACACAGTGTGGCACTTCCTGTGTGCAGGGACACAGGAAGTGTGGCAGCAATAAGTTTAATTGAGGCATTCAAGAGGACATTAGATGATTATTTGAATGGACAGCAGGATTTCCTGGTTTCCCAGTGACATGTTTCTCATAGGGGCAGATGACCTGCCATTCAATGGTGGTGGCATTTTCTGGTCTGACCACTGTAAATGGGGTTTCCCATTGACTCCACCCCATACCACTGGGAAACTCACAGCAGCGGACCAGAAGATCCGGTCGGTGTGAACAGCCCGAAAGTCCTGGCCAGAGCTTATGGGCAAGGTTATGGAGAAAAGGCGGGATAATGGAACAAAGTCATAATATTCATTTGGAGAGCCTGTGCAGACACAATGGGCCGAATGGCCATCTTGTAACATTTCTGTGATTCTGTGAACATTTTCCAGATACCAGTCAGTTCCTCGTACAGATTTAATATAATCTCCTTGCTCTTGTACTCTATTAATTAATAAAGCCCAGTGAAATAAATGTTTTATTAACTGCTCTCTGCATTTCTCCTGCCACCTTCAATGATCTATAGACATAAGGACCCGGGTACCTCTGTTCCTGCACCCCTTTAAGAATATTACCCTTTTATTTTATAATATTGTTTTTATGTTATCATTATTAATAATGAAATTAACATATTACTTTATATCATAATGCTTTCTGCACTTGTCCTGTCACCTTTAATGATCTATGCACATATACACCCAGGTATTTCTGCTCCACCACCCAGGCCTCATGCTGAGCAACTGGCTGGAGGCCACCCAAAAGTCAAAATCAGACCCAATAAAGGCCTGTCTCTCTGGCATGGAATATTATTTAAAGAAATAGAAGTTTCCATTCGTAAACTTACTTGGCTCAAGAAATTTTGCTCAAATGGTGTTTATAAGGAGCAATAAAGAGGCAATAGGATTGTAGAATGGACACTTTCATATCTGGAGGAGTAACAGTCCCAGGGTTCAGGTGAGGAAATGGTGATAAGTTGACTGGTTTGACAAAGAGGTGTCATAATAGCAGAAATGCAAAAAGCGAGGAACTTCAGGGAGAATCTTTACAAAGATAACTATCGGATAAAATCCTTCTAAACCAAAGGTTTTGACACAAAAATAAAAATGAATAAGAGTCAAGAGGGATTCCTTTTTATAAAGATCAGCATTATTCAGCAATTTAGCAGAATACAATTACATTTTAATATTTGTTTTGACACTCTGCACTGCTTCTCAGAAAGAGACTCAATGTCCCAAGTCATATATTAATCATCAGTTCATATTTCAAAAAAATAGATAATACAAATTGCAGAAGACAAGGGTGACATTTTGGCAGAGATGCACCGTTACTATTCCAGCCAAAAATATGAGGTCATTTATATCATTAAAGTTCAGACTATCTCATTTCATTGTTATTCGGAAAAGAAAGACACATTTTCTAGGCACATCAGGGTACAACTTATCACCATTTCCTCACCTGAACCCTGGGACTGTTATTCCTCCAGATATGAAAATGTCCATTCTACAATCCTATTGCCTCTTTATTGCTTCTTATAAACACCATTTGAGCAAAATTTCTTTAGCCAAGTAAGTTTACGAATGGAAACTTCTATTTCTTTAAATAATATTCCATGCCAGACAGACAGGCCTTTATTGGGTTTGATTTTGACTTTTGGGTGGCCTCCAGCCAGTTGCCCAGCATGAGGCCTGACTCTCACTTGAATCAAGCTAATGAGTGGCATAAGATAAACAGGAGTCTTGAGGCATCTCACCATCTTTGTCCCATGGGAACACTCACCACTTAGGAAATGGTCATCCACACACAAACAGGCACTGGCAGCACGGGAAAGTAGTGACAGGGGCTCACAGTGTTTTCATAGTGCCAGAACAATCCAATTTTCACAAAAATATTTTCACACTTTCCCTTTCATAACCTCTTCAGTTCTATAGCCGATTGGACCATGCAGGGGCACAGGCTCTGAGCAGTAAAGTAACAACTGGAATCCTACAAACATCGTGATGCCTCAAGTTGCATATTAAGTGAAGTCTGAATAAGGCAAATGTATTTAATGATGGACCTCTGTCAAACAAGCAGTGGGTCGAGCAACAAGTGGGACCATTTGGTTCATTTTTCAAAGATTTTACCCAGGAGAAATTGGTGAGAATTTCCACCATTAACTTTTAAGTGGAGAAAATATGCAACCTTTCAGATTTGGGCATCCTTTTGAGCAGGCAATTCCCACCACCTACAGTAAGTGCTTTGTCCTTAGCACAAAGATCTCATTCTAAGTACTAGATAGTATAACATCTTTTAGAAACACCTACAGAAGCAGAGAAAGAAAGAAAAGCCTGACTGGATTCCAGTATCATCACCAGGGTCATTAATAATAAGTTTTAAAGTAGGAAGGGGTCAACAGATGGTTTAGGATTTGAAGCAAGGTTTTATCCAATATTCCCACATTACCAATGGAAGAATTGCCGATTAGAAGCTACAGGAACATCAAGATGGACAGGATTTCATAAATCCTCAAAAGAGAACTGGGTAGAATCTAGTCTAAATCAGGTAGTGAATGTTAAAGAACTAATTTAAGTTCAAATACAAAAGGCACAGAACATATTGAACTGCTCAGAAAAATTGGTGTGCTTATCATATGTTAAGTGGTAGCTTTGTATTTGACTGTTATGGTCCAGGCAAATGGTTTGCGCTATAGGCGCTGCCATTGATAAGTGTGGAAGATGTAAATGGTGTAATCCTTGTCAGAAATAATTTTACACAAAATATAATACCAAAGCCACAGGAACCCTTTGCTTATAAGATTAGAAACTATCACACAAATACACACATGTAATATCTCTTCTGTTGTTGCCAACTGCAGCACTCTAGCAATCAGATTGGTCAACTTTATATGTCCCTGTCAACAGACAGTTAAAAGAAATTCATGGGGTAGTTGTAAATCTGCAAAATTTCACTCCAAGTATAAAGGGAATGACTACCAGATTACCATCGAATCAAAGGATCTAAATGCAGTGCTGAGTCAGGAGAATGGGTTCAATTGTCGATCGCTTTTCCATTCTCACAGTAAAATGTCATGCAATCATTTATAACCACATAAATAAGTACTTGCTATTGTGAGTCTGATGTTTGCAGAACACCATTGGATAGACAAATCTTTCACTAGATTATTATCGGTCAATGGCGTGGTTTGCTATCGCCTCCATTGGTGAGATCTTACAGCTTCATCTTTTAATATGGAATCTCTCTTTGGAGGAAATTGTCAAAGTTGGCAAGCAGTCAGAATCCATAGCTCAACTTGAATTGCATTTGTTCTATAACATGATATCAGCATTGGCAAAGAGTTAATCTACAAATTAAAACTCTAACCTGACAGTCTGAACATCTGTCTTTGATTTGCGAACCCAAGAGTCTCTGTGACCTACGTATAACATTTCTGCATTGTATATAAACTGAGGCTCAGCCTCATAATTTATGCAATGGAAAACTACTACAAGGAAAAAAATAGAGGTTATATTTTACTTTAATAAGACAGTCGAGGTGCAAGTTCCCCATTTTGAACAATAAAAGCCAAACAAGGTTCTGTTTAATCCATTGATCTGAAAGTTGAGTCTGATTACAACAGGCATAAATTTGATGTGATGGCCATTTAGTAAAACTCAGTTCTGATATGCAATTGACTATTTTAATGGGGCATGAATAGAATAAAAGCTGCTGCGATATAAAACATTTTACACAACAAAGAGTCTGTTTTTACTAAAAGGAATCTATGAATGCTTATGGTGCAAATCCCACATTGTTGGAGATGATTAACAACACAGATAAGTATCAGGATCAAGTTCCTCCCTGGGTAGAAATGACTTCTTGAGTTTTAGGTTTTTTGTTTAACTTCATTTGAAATAGGGCCTTCTTGAAGGCGATCTGAAAAATCCTCATCATTCTGAGATCAAGATCGTTTGACTTTGTTTTGGAACCGAGATTTTTCACTTTTTGTGCAATATTCTTCACCCTACTGCAGCAACTATCTAATGACGCAATTAGACCATTGGTTTGTTATCTGTGTCCTCTCACACTATACTTGAGGTGTTTCCAGCACACAATTTACTTTTGCTTGTGCTTTTTATTCCCCCTGTACACTCAATTTACATAAAACAGGAAGATCACCAAGACAATACTTTTTGTCCCAAATGCTGCTTGATATTATTAGTGCGCCTATCATTGAATGTGTCACTTCATTGCTCAGCTGTTCTGTCAACCAGTAAATGGGATTTCACATCTTTTTTACTTTATTTGTTATTGTCACAAGTAAGGCTTAACACTGCAATGAAATTACTGTGAAAATCCCCTAGTCGCCACACTACAGTGCCTGTTCAGGTTACACTGAGGGAGAATTTAGCAAGGCCAGTATATCTAACCAGCATGTCTTTCGGACTCTGGGAGGAAATCAGATTGCCATGAGGAATTCCACACAGTCATGCAGAGAATATATAGATTTTGCACAGACAGTGACAAAGCTGAAATCGATCCTGGGTCACTGGTGCTGTGGCACAGCAGTGCTAAGCATTGTGCCACTATGCTGCTCTTTTATTTGAAGGAGGGGCAGAATCATATTAATTTAAAAAATTTTTAGAGGCTAGAAGCAAATGTGGGTGGCACAGTGGCATAGTGGTTGGCACTGCTGTCGCACAGCGCCAGGGACCTGAGTTTGATCCCGGTTAGCAGCATTCCCAATCTGCCTGCAATTGGGAACTTATTCATGCAAATTGCTTGCTTGCCATGGCCGCAAGGGTAGCCCACGGCACTTAAACACTATACATGGCAAGATCTACTGCAGGTGGGAACTCCTTGGCCCTCTGACCTGATGCCTTCTCGTCTTATCTTCATCCTTGTCCCAAGGTCAAAGCCATCTCATTGGGCCAATGAGATTCTACCCATAAATCAGAGAATGAGATAGCACAGAAAGAGGTCATGCAGCATATTATGCCAATGTTAGGTTTTTGAAAGGCTGTCCACTTATTTCACTCCCTAGCCCTTGACTCAAAGTCAGGCAGGAGGCAATGGCCTAGTGGTATTATTGCTAGACTATTAATCCCACAGCAGCAGATGGTAGAATTTGAATTCAATATAAAAAAAATAGTTGGAATGAATAACCTACTGATGACCATGTCGAATATTGGAAAAAGCTGTCTGATTCACTCAAGCCCTTTAGGGAAGGAAATTTGCCATCCTTAATTGGTCTGACCTAAATGTGATTCCAGAGCCACGGCAATGTGATTGACTCTCAATTGCCCTCGGGAAACTAGTGATGGGCAAAAATTGCTGGCCAGCCAGTGATACCCATGTTCCAGGAACGAATGAAAAAAATGCGAACTTCCCAATCAAGTAATCAAGTCTGTAAGAATTCTGCCAAACACTAGTTTCCTATCATCAAACACATTGTGTACCAAGAAACAAAATGCTCTTGAGGCTCTGGCTAAATTTTTCAACACCTCGGGACTACTATTCTGACCTTCTTCACTCATTTATGCTCATCTCAATCCTCAATGGCCAACATCCTAACCTGAGATGATGCTAGTTTGTTTGAGATGCTTCAATCAAGGAAAACAACCTCTCAACATCTACCCTGCCAATCTTCGAATCTTTTGGAGGACCTTTTAATGTCTTCAGTAGATGATGGAGGCTGAACAGGTTGAGATATATAAAACAATGAGGCACATAGATTAAGTAGACAGGAAGAAACTTTTCCCATTTTTGGAGGGATCAGTGACCAGGGAGATAGTTCTCAGCTAGGGGGCAGGAAATTTAGAGGGATACGAGGAAAACCTTTTTCACTCAGAAGGTTTTGATTTGATTTATTATTGTCACATGTATTGACATATAGTGAAAAGTATTGTTTCTTGCACGCTATACAGACAGTTCAGGATCTAGTCGCAGAGGGAGGTGCCGAAGCCCAGGCCATGGAGCCTGGAGGTGAGTTTCATGGGAATAATTGTGTTGAAGACTGAGCTGTAGTCAATAAATCAGAGTCTGACATAGCTGTCTGTGTTATCTAGGTGTTCAAGGGTTAAGTGCAGGGCCAGAAAAATGGCTTCTGCTGTGGACCTGTTGCAGTGGGAGGCAAACTGTAGTGGATCTGGGTAATCCGGGAAGCTGGGATTAATTTGTGCCATAACTAATCTTTCAAAGCACTTTGTAATGGCGGATGTCAGAGTCACCAGCTGATAGTCATTAAGGCATGCTGTTTGGTTTCTTATAGATACCGGGATAATGGTCATCTTCTTGAAGCAGATAAAGTGTTGGGAACCTGGCGCTCGTTGCCTGAAAGGATGGAGGCAGAAACTTTCATAAAATTTAAGAAGTATGTAGATATGCACTTGCAATGCCAAGGTAAACAAGACTGTGGGCAAGTGCTAGAAAATGGAATTAAAATAGTTTAGTTGTTGCTTTTGACCAGTGCAGAAGTGATGGGCCAAAGGGCCTTTTATGTTCTATAAGCATCAGGACACTAAAAAAAGCTGCATTGCCATTATGAGAATGCTTGGGGTTCCCTGATGCTCTCAGGAAGTCATTAAGGACTTTGCAGCTTGAAAGGATTGGGAAACCCTCATTTGCTAATGCTTTGTGTCCTCCTCACTCTTAAATTTCCCATCCTTGTTTGTATCATTAGCCAATTTGGATACATTAAACATAGTTACTTCATCCAAGTCATTAATATCCTCATTAATATCTTTCATTAGCCACTGTCAGATCACTTTTCCCATGGAGTTCTTGTTCTAAATGGAATGTAAACTTGTTGAGATATCTGCAAATATTTCCTTTAAATATTAGCCATTGCTTATCCGCCAACACGAGTTTTAATCTAATTTCCCAATCTACATGTCTTTGTTTTAATTACTCTCAAATTCAATTTACAATTATAACATATTATGATCATTCTTCCCCAGAGGATCCCTTATTATGAGCTTATTTGTTAAGCCTGTCTCATTATGCAAGACAAGGTCTAAAATAGTATTTTCCATATTTGGTTCCATTATGTCCTGTTCAAGGAAATTATCCTGAAAATTCCAAACTGCTTTTGGAAATTTGATTTATTTAATCTATCTGAATGCTTATTGCATTATTTTTGTTACAAGCAGCTCTTATTTTTTAATTAACATTCTGAACAGCAGTTTGGCTATTGGCAAAGAGTCTATAAGTTACTCCCATCATTGTTTTTCTTTTGTTGGGCAGGATTTTTCGCCCCAAGACCAGAAAATCCCACCCAAGATCAATGGACTTTTGCATGGTCCCCCACTGCCCTTTACAATTCTATAGCAGGCAAGACAGGAAAATTCTACCTGTATGCATTCTATCTGTTTGTCTGAGCCAAAATTCTTTCTCAATTGTGTCCTCTCAATATTCTTTATTTTCAGAGCCACTTCCTCTCCTTTTCCATTTTGTCTGCCTATTTGAAATGCTTTCATTTCCAGAGAGGACATATTTTCCCATTGGATAACAATCATGACATATTCAGCAGTTTGGAATTAAAGAAAGGTCCTTTTGAAACAAGAGATTTTAAAGCAGTAGGATGACTAACAGCTTTAAGAATTTAGCTGTGCATTATAACCACTGCTTATGGAATAAAATCACTCCAGTAGCAGATTTTTTTCCTACTGGCAAATTATAATTGTCTTATATAAGAAAATAAACACAGATCAGGTAGGATTTTGCACAGAAGCTGTGATAATGGAGAAGATCTGAAGGCTAATAAGACCCATGGTCAATATAAATTTATGACAATCAAAGTTTATCACTTTATGTATGTATGAGAAGGAGATTATAGAAAAATGTTGCACCATGTGAATAACTATTTTCCTGTTAAACTTGCTCTCTGTAGAGTGTGAAGAGCCATTCATTCAAAGGAAGTGATCTCACTCTTTGAAGAGGAATTTATTTTCTTGCAACCAATCCAATTAACTATACTATCTGCCAAAACATACCCCTAAATTAGTAATTTAGGCAATTAGCCTTAAATTTCTTCTGCAGACTGGAATAAGTAGTATGTATTGAAGTAACTCAAAGAGATTCTTATATGAATTTTAGGAATTGTATAGCTGACAGATTTACAGCTTTTCCTTATAATTAATCATTGAGCTCTGTGAATACCAGGTCTATACCATAAAGGGACTGGCACTAACAGCAAAAAAGGTATTCAGAGTTGCTTGTGTGAAAAGGCTTTGGTTGGCACAGTCCATTGGCACATCGTGCAAAGTTCCAAAATACAGAGAACAATCATCTGTGAGAAGTTTTCAACCTTGGTAATCCTGTCAAAAAAAGCGAAGTGATAGGAATTCTACTGATTGATCCTTCTGGTAGCATATCAGTCCAGCAGCAGGTTGTATAACTGAAAACCAGAGGAAAAGTGCATCTTTTAAAAACAAAACTTCTGAAATTTTTCATTTTCCTTCTATTCCACTGGGCTATTAATCACTTATCAAACTTAGTTGTTATTTATAGCATCCAAAAGAAATCCTAACTACCCATGCACACAATAATCTAATTGATGCCAACACTGTGTTAGTGCAATCAGAAGCAAATCAGATTTCTTTTGATTTGATTTGATTTATTATTGTCGTATGTATTAGTATACAGTGGAAAGTATTGTTTCTTGCCCTCTAAACAGACGAAGCATACCAAACATAGGCAAGGAAAGGAACAGGGCAGACTGTAGTCTTACAATCATTGTTGTTCATCCATTGTCATCGATGAGGACCTTGACACCACTAGTCATTTTGAGGCTGGTTGCGGTGTATCCGAAGATGACCGATCAGGCCAATTCGGGCGAGGAATGTCCTGGCACATACTGGGCAGACTTGTGTAGACACTGTCGTTCTTGTTCTGGTGGCTCTGGACTTGCGCAGCTCACGCTTAAGTTGTGCTTCAGCAATACAACATTGCTTTGTGAGCTTGGCAGCCTTTGTAGATGAGGCAGCACCAAGTAGGGCGGTATTGTGCCAGCGTTTCCCAGGTGGTTGTGTCAATGTCAAGCGAATTCAGGGAAGTTTTGAGTGTATCTTTGAAATGTTTCTTCTGTCCTCCATGTGAACATCTTCCAGCAGAGAGTTCCCCAAAAAGGAGCTGCTTGAGTATGCACTCGTCTGACATACAGATGACATGACCTGCCCACCGGGCCTGCACTCTCATCTGTCTTGCCATTGGATGCCTAATATTCTGCGAAGACAAGTCGTATGGAAATGATTGAGTTGTCTTGCATACCTTCGATACACAGTCCATGTTTCACAGGCACACAGGAGGGTAATGAGTACCACGGCACTGTAGACTTCCAGTTTTGTTGCTGGGTTGATTCCTCAGCGTTCCTACACAGTGGAGCCTTTGCTATTCTGCAATTAACTTCTGCATCAATAGTCACTGCTTGGGAGAGAGTGCTGCCAAGATAAGTGAACTGGTCCACTGCCTGTAGTTTCTGCCCTTTGATTGTGATTATGGATTCTGTGTACAGTGCATGAGGAGCAGGCTGGTGCATGACTTTGGTCTTTTTAATGTTGATGGTGAGTCCAAAGTTGTCACAAGCCATGGAAAATTTGTCCGTGCTGACTTGCATCTCTGGCTCTGAGCCAGCATACAGGGCGCAGTTATCGGCAAAGAGGAAATCTCTCAGAACAGTATCTTTAACTTTGGTAATAGCTTGAAGTCTCCTCAGGTTGGAAAGCTTCCTATCTACTTTGTACTTGAGGCTGATTCCCTCAGCACTGTCCTGGGAGGCATCATTCAGCATGGCAGTAAACATCATGCTGAACAGTGTGGATGTGGGCACACAGCCCTGCTTGATGCCTTTGGTGACTGGGAATGCTTCAGAGAATTCTCTGCCATCATGACATCATTGAACTGGCATACCATCTGAATGAATTTGGCGGGGGGAGCCGAACTTTGACATGATCCTCCACAGGCCTTGTTGGCTTAGAGTGTCGAAGGCTTTCGCGAGGTCAACAAAGGTTGTGGAGAGCTCACGATTCTGCTCCTGACACTTCTCCTGAAGCTGGCATGCAGCAAAAGTCATGTCAGTAGTCCCACACCTTTGTGGAAGCCATACTGTTTGTCTGGAAGCAGACCCAGCTCCAGATGAGTGACCAGATGATTTAGCAGGACTCTTGCAAGGTTTTTCCTGTGATGGAGAGCAGCAAGATTCCTTGGTGGTTGTCACATTCATGCCGATTGCCCTTCCTCTTGTAAGATGTACAACAATCAGAGTAGGGTGTAGAGAAAGATCAACTTAATATATGGTAGGTCCATTCAAAAGTCTGATGGCAGCAGGGAAGAAGCTGTTCTTGAGTTGGTCAGTATATGACCTCAGACTTATGTATCTTTTTCCCAACGGAAGAAGGTGGAAGAGGGATGTGTGGAGTCCTTAATTATGCTGCCTGCTCTTCTAAGGCAGCGGGAAATGTAAGCATTGTCAGTGAATGGGAGGCTAGTTTGCATAACGACTGGGCTTCATTCACAACCCTTTATAGTTTCATGCGGTTAATGCAGACAATAGTTAACTTTTTAAAAAGAACATTTATGTATATCAATTTGGGGATGAATTCTGAACTTGGGAATATAGAACTTGAGATCATTTTGTGCTGTTCATTCATTCTGTCATTTAGGTCCATGATTAAGTTGCCTGCAGTTCTTTCCTCCTTGGCACTATGCCATATTCTTTCACTCCTTTTCCTATGTTAAAGGCTTTAAAGCTTTCTAAATTAAAGCTTCAGTTTTGCTAAACAAGCAGCATGTTTTTATTATGTAAACTAGGCACTGCTGTTTAAAAACATCTTAAATAACTTTGGCAGAACACCAAGATGCCTTTCAGGCCTTTCGACATACAAGCTAACTCATGCAATGTGGTGCGCTGTATTATACATGACATAAATTCTACAGATCTGATAAAAGTGCAAAAAAATCCATTAAATACATTGTTAGAGGTTGCAGTTCTCCTTATCAAAGGCTCATCTTACTGCGATGTAATCTAACTAAAATTCCTCTTCTAGTTTTATTGGCCCATCATCCGGGATCAAGAAAAAAGTATTTGTTAAAAGAGTTGTGTAATGAAACTTGTACTTTTTGTCAAGATATTATTTAAAATAAATAAGTCATTTAAAATAGTCATTCAAAGGCGCCAAATATGCATTAAAAATCTAATTGTGCAAACAGTATTTTATTCAACAATAGAAAAAGCTGGAAACTCTCAGCAGGTCTGGCAGCATTTGTGAAGAGAGAATACAGCCAATGTTTCCAATGATTTTAATTTCTCTCCACAGATGATGTCAGACGTGCTGAGATTTTCCAGCATTTTTTGTTTTCGTTTTAGATTCCAACACCTGGAAATGCTGCCTCTATTTTCTCTCCACAAAGCTCTGATAAAGGGTCTAACAAACAGCTCCATTGTGTCTAATTCCAGGTTACCAGGCTTTGACCCACATGATATGCTGCTTCAGCTCACACAGAAGATGGATGTTGAGGGAAAGGAACCCCTTCAGTGCATCTCAGAGATGCAAGGCAACATTGTGTGCTACCAAAGGCACCTTGCACCATGAGAAATCTTGCACCACTCAGAACCCAATGTTTTCACTCAGCCTACTTCTTCCTGACAAGACAGAATGAAATATATTCAGCACTCTTGAAAGACAGGATGATCTCCCTCTTACGATAATGGATAGAAAACAAAGATTTATAAATATTATAAATTTATAAATGTTTCCTGCCCCAGTCTGGATAATGCCAGACACATACAAATTTATGTCCCCCGGCATCTTTAACGCAGATGACAATATCATCCTCAGCCAGCACTGATGTTGTAGTTATTGCTGTCGCAAACAGCAGATTTTGGAAAGTATTTGCTTGGTAAAAGGGAGGCACCTGTTTCTTGTTGAAGGTTCAGGTTGGAGAATTGTTCTTTTAAATCTGAAAGACGTGCTGGTTAGGTGCATTGACCGTGCTAAATGTGTCAACTAGGGGATGTTCACAGTAATTTCATTACAATATCAATGTAAGCCTACTTGTGATACTAATAAATTAACTTTAAAATCCTAGATAATATGGCCTCCTGCTCAGAACTCCTCTTCCCTTATCCTTCCATTTTCTTCCAGCAACTTATCCTACTTTGTGTCATCTCCGTTCATGTGAACTAAAGTTGAAGTCTAGGAGTAAGTGACTTATGTAGAGTCCTTAAAGTCAGGGTAAAGTATCTGCCACACAACCCCCTGCAGATTTCAACATCATTAAACAACTGTGGAAACCATAAAACACGTATACAATCACAGCAAAAGGCATCAACAATAAAATCATCAGCATGGCTTTGTCAGAGGGAGGTCATGCCTAACAAATTAGATTAAACCTTTTGAGGAGGTGACCAGGTGTGTAGACAAAGGTAGCGGAGTTAGAGTCATAGAGGTTTACAGCAATGGAAAAAGGCCCTTTGGCCCAATTTGTCCATGCCGCCATTTTTTAAAACCCGAAGCTGATCCCAATTGCCTGCATTTGGCCCATATCCCTCTATATCCATTGTACCCATGTAACTATTTAAATGCTTTTTAAAAGATAAAATTGTACCTGCCTCTACTACTACCTCTAGCAGCTTGTTCTAGACACTCACTATCACCTGTGTGAAAAAATTGCCTCTCTAGATATTTTTGTATCTCTCCCCTCTCACCTTAAACCAATGCCCTCTAGGTTTAGATTCCCCTACCTTTGGGAAAAGATATTGACTATCTACCTTGTCTATGCTCCTCATTATTTTACAGACCTCTATAAGGTCACCCCTCAGCCTCCTACGCTCCAGAGAGAAAAGTCCAGTCTATTCAGTCTCTCCTTATAAATCAATCCATCAAGTTCTGGTAGCATCCTGGTAAATCTTTTCTGCACTCTTTCTAGTTTAATGATATCCTTTTATAATAGGGTGATGAGAATTGCGCATAGTATTCCAAGTGTGGCTTTACCAAAGCCTTGTACAACTTCAACAAGACGTCCCCACTCCTGTATTCAATGTTCTGACTGATAAAACTAAGCATGCTGAATGCCTTCTTTACCATCCAGTCCACCTGTGACTCCACTTTCAAGGAGCTATGAACATGTACCCTAGACCTCTTTGTTCTTTAACTCTCCACAACACCCTACCATTAACTGAGTTAAGTCCTGCCCTGGTTCAATCTACCAAAATGCATCACCTCGCATCTGTCTAAATTAAACTACATCTGCCATTCATCAACCCACTGGCCCAACTGATTAAAATCCCACTGCAATCTGAGATAATCTTCTTCACTGTTCACTATGCCGCCAGTCTTAGTGTCACCTGAAACTTACTAACCATGCCCCTATACTCTCATCCAAATCATTAATATAAATGACATATGAGTGGGCGCAGCATTAATCCATGAGGCACTCTGCTGGTCACAGACCTCCAGTTTGAAAAACAACTCTTTACAACCACCCTCTGGCTTCTGTCAAGAAGCCAATTTTGTATCTATTTAGATACGTCATCCTGGATCCCATGAGATTTAACTTTACACAACAACCTACCATGCAGTACCTTGTCAAAGGCCTTGCTAAAGTCCATCAGCTGCACTGCCCTCATCTACCTTCTTGAATTAGTTTATATGGATTTCAGCAAAGCCTTTGACAAGATCCCACATGGGAAACTTGTAAAGAAGATAAATTCACATGGGAATTGATTTGATAAAGTGGATTCAAAATCTCAGTTATAGGAGACAGAGGGCGATGGCAGAAGGCTGCTTTAATGACTGGAAGCCAGTGTTCAGTAGTATACCACAGGCATCTATGTTAGGCCCCCTATCATTTGTTATTAATATAAATGACATTGGTGATTATGTGGGAGATAGGATTTGTAAGCTTCTGGATGACACAAAGATTGGCCAGTTGGTTAACAGTGAAGCAGTCTTGAGCTACAAGAACATGGAACGATCAAATGGGCAGATAAGGAGCAAATGGAATTTAACCCTGAAAAGCGTGAGGTGATACACTTTGGTAGGAGTAATTTGACAAGAAGGTACTCAATGAATGGGAAAGGGGGGTTCTTTTAGGTTCAATGAATGGTAGGATACGAGGAAATTCTGTAAAACAAAGGGGCCTTGATGTATTTATCCACACATCTCTGAAAGCAAAAGGGCGTGTTAGTAGAGTGATGAAAAAAATCAAATGGAGCACTTGCCTTTATCAATCAAGGCAAAAATTACAAAAACGAGGAAGTCATGGTGGAGTTGTATAGGACTTCGTGAGATAACCAAAGAGTACCGTTTGTAGTTCTGGTCATCATATGATCGGAAGGATGTGATTGCGCTGGAGGGGATACAGAGGAATTCAGCAGGATGCTGCCTTGGATGGATCATTTAAGTTATGAAGGGAGGTTGCGTAGGCTTGTGTTGTTTTCATTGGAGCAGGAAAGATTGAGGGGCAACCTGATCGAGGTATACAAGATTATGAGAGACACTGGATAAGGATGAGCTGTTCCCCTTAATTGAAGGGTTAGTCACAAGAGAACATAAGTTCAAGGTGAAGGATAGGAGGAAGAAAAAAATGTGAAGAAAAACTTTTTTAACCAGAGAGTGGTGACAGTCTGGAATATGCTACCTGGGAGGGTAGTGGTGGTGGGATTCCTCTTATCTTTTAAAAGGTGTCTGAATGAGCACTTGGCACATGATAACATTCAGGGCTATGGGCCAAGTGCTGATGGATGGGAGTAGGTGGGAGTTCAGGGCCGGAATTTTATTACCTTACCCACCCCAGAATCGGGATGGGCAAGGCTCTCAGAAAGGAATTCTCCTTTGGCCTCAGGCGGGATTTTATCTCGCCCAAGCAAGGTCATAAAATCCCAGTGCAGGTGTTTCTAGTGTGCCAGTGCATACTCAATAGGCTGGACGGCTTCTTCTGCACTATATGATTCTATGAACAATGAATCATCAACTGAACTGAAAGTAGTTAAAGTTCCTTTTAAATAATGCTGGTGGAGATAGGAACATAGGAGCAGGAATAGGCCATTCATCCTCTTCAGCCTGCTCCACCATTCAACAACTTCATGGCTGATTTACTTAAGACTATTTTCTTGCACCATATCTATATCCCTTGTTACCCTTAATATCTAGAAATCTATCTATCATGAACATACCCAACGGTTGAGCCTCAGCAGCTTCAGGGTAGAGAATTCAAAAGATTCATCGCCTTCTGAGTGAAGAAATTTCTCTTCATCTCAGTCCTAAATTGCTTACCTCTTATTGTGAAACTGTGTCCCCTGGTTCTAGACTGCCCAGCCAACACAAACAACCTTCCTGCATTGACCCTCTAAGCCGTGTAAGAATTGTGTATGCTTCAATGTGATCACTTCTCATTCTTCTGAATGCTGGACAATGTAGGCCCAGTTTTCTCAATCTCTGCTCATCGGACCATCCCACGAGCCCAGGAATCAGCCTAGTGATTCTCTTTGTTGCCATATAAATGCTCAACTCTGTGAAAAACAGTGTTAGCTGCAGTGCTGAACTCCAAGATTGCAGTGTGGCATTAAAATCAGCATTAGATGCTGACTAACTGATGTCACAATCCGATTACTCTAAATACCCCAGTTGATGCTACCTGTGCACACTTGACGTCCTCACCAAAATGGTGTCCCCAGCTGCCACAGGAAGTGTGTGTGCATGTGCGTGCAAGTGTGTTTGTAAGAAATGGGTGCTATTTTGGAGGTAAAACAGCACTGAAAAACCAGGTGTTCAAGAGGTGAAAAGCATAGTTCCCTTTCTGTGGAAAAACTTAATTCCACTTAGTAATTCACTCGGTCTAGGCCAGAATCAAGAACCCACTGTACACATCAGGGAAATATTAGAAATGATGGTTGAGATCAACAAAAGTGACACCAATTGCAAATCCATTTAAAGACATGCAGCTGTGTTTATTCTTAAGAGCAACAAACATCAACACAGGTTACTGTTTAAGTAAAATTGAACGATTATCACTCATATTATACAGTCTATATCAATGGAATTATAGCTGTACCTCACGCTGTACTCCATTCTTTGTGCAGCTGTGAGAGATTAGTGTGTAAGTGTTAATTTGGTCGATAAAATGTTTTTATTGATGTTCAACAGGTGTTTTAGCAAAACCAACACAGCAATAGCTTGAGGTCTGTGCAGGTTTTAAAACAATATGTCTTAGGAGCCAGAGGTCCCTATTGGTCACCAATCGATTTTATAATAGTAAATATTCCTGAAGTGAAGTGTATCAATATTTAAAATATGTTTTTTTCCAATGGTTAGTCAGGACTATACATCACAGAAAAAAAAATTCATACCCCATTAACTTCCTTCCACTCCTGTACTTGACTTTCTCTGAAATGCATTTCTGTCTTTGCTGTAATTAAATCCAAGAACAAAATGACTTCCCTGTGTTTCGGCAGTTAAAGTAAATGAGAACTCAGAAATGGTCCATCTGCTGTAAAATATTGTTAACTGCTTCCAGTTAAATCCTAACTAGCACTTCATCAAGGAAAAGCTCTATAAACTGCATTCTGTTTCCGGTGAATTTACCTTGTGGTGCTTTTTCTGTGCAATAGAAAATATAGAACATAGAACATTACAGCGCAGAACAGGCCCTTCGGCCTTCGATGTTGCACCAACCAATTAGGAACAAGCAGTGACCCTCTAACCTAAACCTAAATACGACTATAAAGTGATAATCATATTCATCCAATTGATGATGCGCAATTTCTGAGTTACTCTATTTTTGTGTCTAGTTTTGCTATGGGTTGGTTGTACTATTTGCTGATTTATCTTATTGAAATCTGACTGCTATCATTCCATTCACAAGTGGCAGTATGTCATTGCAGTTTTAAAAAGTAATGATGTATTAAATGTATAATCTGATGGCATTCGGAAATGAGAATTAGTGTCAGTAAAATAATTGGTGCCCTCCCATGAAACACGATGGGGGTTACTTTAACTTTGGACAGTAATGATTTCTAAATTATACAACAAAATCATTACTTTACTATTTGGAGTATGATTAGAATTAGAATGGATGCAATATTGGGAGTTGTTCCATAAGCCTCCTCAGTCAAATCCCTGACAACCTTTGGGGAGACAATTGCTTAGTGATATTGGTGCTAGGCTATTAATCTAGAAACTGAACTAATGTTCTGGAGATCTGGATTTGAATTTCATCACAGCAGACAGTGGAATCTGAATTCAATAAAAGAAACCTGGAATGAAGCTTCTGCTGATGGTCATGAAATCATTGTCGATTGTTGGAAAAATCCATCTGGTTCACTATGTCCTTTAAGGAAGGAAATCTGCCATCCTTACTTAGTCTGGCATATATGTGATTCCACAGCCACAGCAACATGGATGACTCTCAACTGCCTACTGAACAAGGATAGCTATGGATGAGCAATAAATGCTGGCCAGCCAGTGATGCCCCTGTCGCACAAATGAGTGGAAAAAAAAACAAGATAGAAGCTTGGCATATCTATAGAAAACCTAACAGCAGAAAGAAATGAGAGGGAGTATGGGCGCCTTTCACCTTTACCCCTGCAAGGCAAGGTAAGAAAAGGTTTCTTCGTTCATTGCGTTGTTAAAGCATGGAATGCTTTGCCACAGGGATAGCTGAGGTTGAGATTATTTAAACTTTTAAGGAGGGCGCAGACAATGATTTGAGACAGAAGATTTAGCAGTATCGGAAAGATCAAGACTCAATAAAAATGACAATGAAGCCATTGGAATGTAGAGAAAAATTAACTGGTTCACTAATGTCCTTTAAGGACTTCCTCGTGTGGGCTGGTCTAAATGTGACTCCAGCCCACACTAACATGTTTGACTCTTACTTGCCTCACAAGCCATGCAGATCACTAACCAAGGATCAGCAATAAATATTGGCCTATCCCCAGCAGTGCCTCCATCCCAACTGAATAAATCAAATTTTTGATGTTCACACTCAAGTCTTGCATTAACAAGAAGATATATCTGATTTGTTTCAAAAGAATTGCTGCAAAAAAAATATCCACAGGTTAGAGTAGCCAAATGAGTTTGTAACATGTTCCTGAAGAAATGTGATTTCTTTTTTAAATAATGCAACAGGATACTGGAAGCTACTCATCCTTCCAGCGGTACAACGGTCCATTGGTATTTTTTAATTTGATACTTTGGATTTTCCAGTTTCTGGGTGACCGTGACTGGAAAATGCTGCCAAGGTCAATGGACCTTTCCACGGTCGGATTCCCGTAGTGGGAGTGGGGGCATTCACCCACATGTGATGGCTTGTGACACTGGGCATCGGAAGTCAAGGTTGTATTTCAGAATTGCTAATCTGGATTGCCCCTTTAATGAAATAAAAACAGAGAACACTGGAAAAGTTCAGCAGGTCAGGCAGCATCTGTAGAGAAAGTTAAATGTTTTGAGTCTGTATGATTCTTCCACAGAGTTGAGTCGCCACCTCCCACCTTGGTCTTTGTGTGGGCAGCACGGTGGCATAGTGGTTAGCCTACGGCTGCCACACATCGTCATGCACCGGGGTTAAACTCTGGCCTCGGGTCACTGTCTAAGTAGAGTTTGCACATTCTCCCCCATGTCTGCGTGGATTTCCTCCGGGCACTCCGGATTCCTCCCTCAGTCCAAAGACGTGTAGGTTATGCTGACTGCTTATGATAAAGTCCCCCTCACTGTCAGGTGGATTAGCATGGTAAATACATGGGGTTACAGGGGTAGGGTACATTTAAGATTGTTGTCAGTGCAGGTTCGATGAGTCGAATGGCCTCCTTCTACAATGTATAGATTCTATTCTATGACTCAGGAGTTTCAGTGGCACATTGAAGTACCTCTACTCTTCCAGGCCAATAAGCAGCGCTGGAAAAGCGCTTACCTTCTCCCTTCCGGCTTTGCCTCCCTTCAGCCAGTTTGCCAAGGCCTGTGAAACCCAACCACGCACTGTGACACCTGCAAAGCAAATTCCCTCCGAGACTGCCAATCTTGTCAAAATATTGAGTTAGTATCAGAGTGGCTGACTCCCTGTTAGTCTGTTCTGCCTCTGTGGAACATGGAGATAGGAGGCAGGTTGGAGGCAGTCCCGGGCTGGGATCGTACTTTAACATTTTTAAAATGTGACCTGGGCCCACTTGACCCTTTTCTGAGTGTTAAAATTCAGCTGATAACATTTATAAAGAGATGCAGTGAGTTAACGACAATTCTTTTGTGTTGTGACCTGGGGAGTAATTTTCAGCAGTGCGCTCAAACACTAAAGAAATTCCAATATGATCATTATGGGGAGTTAAAATGATGGTAGCTTGTGTTAAATGAAAAATGCCACCTTGCAAAATAGTCAATACTAGGAATGGCTATCAGGAGGCTCATGAAGGGGCTGTATTCATTTTCATAGCTCATAACTACCTTGCCTATCAGTGTATGACTTTTCAGAATAAATATGGCATTGACATGGATTTCAAGCACTACTTCCAAAGATACTATTTCCTGTTCACCCCAGCACCAAGCATACCTAAAAATGAGATGCCAAATTATAACTCAGGACTACATTCATACCAAATAGTGAAAGCAGCATAAACAGAGCTAAGCAATCCTACAACAAACGAAATAGAATAAAAATTCACATCCAGCAATGAATGGTACTAGACTCATGAATACAAAAGAGAAGGCAGAAGTGTTTGTAATCATTTTCAGACTGATGATCCAATTCGGCCTCCTTCTGAGGTTGCCACCATCAGATGCATCTGCCTTTAGCCAGTTCAATTCACTCCACAAGTTAGCAAGAAGCAGCTGAACCCACTGTGTACAACAAAGCTGATATGAACCTTGACAACATCCCAGCAGTGGTGCTGAAGACTTGTGTTCCAGATGAACTGCACTTCCAACCAAGATATCCAAATACAGCTATAATACCGACAACTACCTGACAATGGGGAGAATTGCCCAGGTAGGTCCACAAAAAGCAAGCCGGAATTTTACCATCAAACCCACCCCAATGCCAGGGGTGGGCATGGCTCAGAGAAGGGCATTCTTTGTTGATCTCGGGCAGGATCTTTCAAAACTCGGGCAGACGTGCTGGTGAAACTCCGCTCATCCAATCTGGCAATTACCTCTGCATGAGTTTGCTGCCATTCAACTAACACAATTCATGTGAAACGTAGTGTTCCAACTGTTGTTTGCACCTAAATGATTTCTTCCCCACTAGTCACACCACTCAGATGAAACCAAAGATGCAATCTGGTACCGCTGAGTCAATGGCCATTCAGCCATCCAGGATCTGAGTTCTTCCCACAGTGCAACATGGCTTTGGACAGGTTTTGAAGCTTCTCAAATGCCAGCTGCCTCTGGAGATTGGGTGAGTCCAAACATGCATCACATTCAGTGTCATGTTTAGTCATATCCTGACTGACTGGCACAGTTACAATAGATAGTCAGCATGGATCAGGTATAGTCAGCGTAGATAAGGTCAACATCTTTTCCCAAAGATAGAACATAGAACATTACAGCGCAGAACAGACCCTTCGGCCTTCGATGTTGCGCCGACCAATTATGAAAAAAGCAATGACCCTCCAAACTAAACCATTCCCTTCTCTTCCATAAACTTATCAACTAACCTCTTAAACGCCACCAAACTTGGCGCATCTACAACTGCCGCAGGCAGGACATTCCACTCCCTAACCACCATCTGGGTAAAGAACCTACCTCTGATATCCGTCCTATAACTATCACCCCTTAATTTAAAGCTGTGCCTAATCTAAAATCTAAATCTAAAACAAGGGGGCATATGTTTAAGGTGACAGAGGAAAGATACAAAAGTGTCCAGAGGGGCAATTTTTTCATTCAGAGGGTGGTGAGTGTCTGGCACGAGCTACCAGAGGCAGTAGCAGAGGCGGGTACAATTTTGTCCTTTAAAAATCATTTAGACAGTTACATGGGTAAGATTGATATAGAGGGATATGCGCCAAATGCGACAATTGGGATTAGCTTAATGGTAGAAAGTAGGCGGCATGGACAAGTTGGGCTGAAGGGCCTGTTTCCATGCTCTATGACTCTATGAGCTCTAAGACTACAGTAGCCCTTTGCAGGAACAAATTTGCCCCTGGTGTGAGGAAACTAGAGAACATCGCTTGTCATTGTAAAGATGGGGAGGGGACAAGTATTGTGCCTCACACTTCCTCGGGTATCCTGAAGTACTTGTACTGTGGAGTCATTGCCCTCCTTCACTATCCTGTTTAAATACCTGTGTTAGTATGTGCCAGCCTGTTTAGTTGTGGGGAATGCCACTGTTGGGTGCGGCTCTTTGCTCATAGCAAATGCACAAATATGCAATCAGGACTTACTGCAAAGTGAGCAGGAGGTCAGGAACTTTGTTTTTTTTTCCCTGAACAGATTTCAGAATGTAAGTTCTTGTAATAGAATTGGCTCACTTTTTCCTTACCTATGATCAGCAAGGAAACAAGACCGCAAGAACCTACAAAAGGTCATGAATGTAGCCCAAGCCATCACGCAAGCCAACCTCCCAACCATTGATTCTGTCTACATTTCCCGCTACCTCAGAAAAGCAGCCAGCATAATTAAGGACCCCACACACCCTGAACATTCTGTCTTCCACCTTCTTCCATCAGGAAAAAGATACAAAAGTCTGAGGTTACATACCAACCGACAAGAACAACTTCTTCCCTGCTGCCATCAAACTTTTGAATGGACTTACCTTGCATTAAATTGATGTTTCTCTACACTCCAGCTATGACTATAACACTACGTTCTGCATTCTTTCCTTTCCTGGTGTCTGGATGAGGAAAGTAGGGGCGTTTCTGAGAGGGCAACCTTTGCTTCCAGGGGACACTCTATGGGCTACAAAGTGCCTGATCAGGAGGGATCCCAAGCTGAACACACAAGAAGCAATTTTACTAGTGATCTCTCTGCACTGTGAAAGATCACCCACCACTGGTAAAGTAGCAGTAGCAGTGAGAAGACTCCTTCAATTAGCTATTAATTGGTCCCTGAAGAGACAGATCATAGGTGTCCTTCATGTTTTTCATCACTGATAAAATTCCACAGAGTCAGAACATGATGGGCACTGTACCAACGTTCCCCTCCCCAACACCTTCCCTCCTCATTCTTCTCTTAACCTACTCTTGAGGGCATTAAATTTCCATTACATTCCATCAATGAAGTGTTTGTGATAAGCCGGTGTTTCTGCTTACGCCTAATCCCTATCATTACTTCCTAATTCATTTCCTAGATCTATCCTATAAAACGCTTTGCAGTCACACACAGATGGAGAGGAGGAACTGTGCTCTTTAAGGTGCATTGTGGCTTGCTTAAACCTTTGCAACAACCAGTGTTCTTATCACTTTAGGTGTTACATAGAATGAATAAATGTTGTCTGCATGAGGTAAATCAATCAGCACAAATAAGAGGGCATGAATAGCAAGGACAGTTCCAGAAAGATAAATCTGTTGCTACTTTAATCATGCATAATAGTCAGTACGGCAAGTCATAGCAGAGTTTACAAGGCAAGTTATCTATATAATTAGGGCAATACTCAGGAATACCATAAAGTACCAAATTAAACCAGGCAGCATTAAAAAATGACACAGGGCTATTGAAAGATTCAACTAGAACTCAGACTCAAAGTAGGTCCTTTATTAATCGCCCCCATTTTGCCCCGATTGCCCCTTGTATCTACTGTTTGATTTTTCTTTTGTTCAGAGTTCCTAGGTGGTTTGCTCCCCCTTTACTCCTGGTCCCTAATGTCTGCAGCTTCGTGAGCAAACAGACAGAGACTCTCGCTGCTCACAATATGGCGTCACATCCCTGCCGTGCAGTCTGGGACACGTTCTGTTGACATGTTCAGATAGCCTTGATTATTCAGCCTATTTCTCATAAAACTGAACCAGGTGTCTGGGCCAGCTTAATAAAATTTAAAAGCAGTCAGAAAGGCAAAGAGTAGAATTAATCTGTCATGACAGCTGCAGTTTAGCCCGGGCAGCAGGGGAAAGGGGCCTCTCCTCCAGCTAGGACACCTAAGGGTCAGCAGGGGTCAAAACAGAGCACCCCAACTTGGCTGTGACCTTGCTGGAGCGATTACAGCAAACATCTGGAATGGATTTCCATTTCAGAAGTAATAAAGAAAACACAGAACGAATCAACCAGAGACTTTGGAGAGATATAGGATTTGACCCTTTCTAGGCCATGTTGCTGGCCAGTGAATGTCGGTCAAGATCTTCAATTAGGAGAGTTTAATTAATATTATTATTACACAACAAATATATTAGATTTCACGTCAATTTTCTCTACTGACTTCACTTCAATTGAAAATCAGTCAGATACATACCAATTTAAATAATGAAGTATTCTTTGGCAGACTGGTGCTAAATTTGAGGCAAATTATTGTCTGTTTTGCGTGACCTGTAAAATGAAGTTCTCACACGTTCAGAACATAGATCGCCAGCAGGTATCCAGTCAGAAGAGTATGAACAAGCCATAAGAGAGATGGGTTCTCAAGTTACAATTTGCTAGTTCCACTCAAACAACTCCTGCCAGTGAAAGCAGTGTGGTTGGAATTATTACCAGGTTTTAGGAGCTCACAGAGTTTATGGAAAAACAAAACTTTCTGAGCTTTCCCACATTTTGTACATCTTTATGTGTTAATTTACCAATGGTAACTGAGACCACCATGTCAAAAAGTCTGTCAGTGATTAGTCTAATTCATTTAAAAATAATATCCTCTCCTTAATGACCGATTTTAACTCTCTCCACCCGGTCAATAAAGGTGCGCTCATAATACAGGTTGAGTATCAACTTGCAAAATCCTTCCAACACGCCTGTGGCAGGCAGTGAGAGTGGGAGAGATTCCGATCAGCCATGTTTGATGTGGCGTCCCTCAAGTTATAAATCTCTGGTGACAGGCTAGTGACCTTTCCAGGAAAAACCTTTCTATGGAAACAGATGAAAGTCTGTCTTGTGCATCACTGGGTGTGGGAAGAAAAGCAACAACAACCCAGCGGAAATGGAATATTGTGGTTCAAAGTGGTCATTTACCACCTCATTTCCTCTATTCATTGGGTAGGCTTCTGAGATGGTCAGCTGGAATGCCCTGAAGTAGGCTACTTGTAATATGTGAGCCAGAGTCCATCAAGATGCATACTCCCTTGACAATTTTGAGGTACAAATAAAACCTCTACACTGTAGAAGAAGGCCATTTGGCCCATCAAGCCTGCACCAACAACAATTCCATCTTATTCTCATAACCCCACATATTTACCCTATTGGTGAGTCCTGAAAGGCAATGTTTTCAGCATAGCCAATTCACCTAACCTGCACAAATTTGTGGAAGAAAACCAGAGTACCCAAAGGAAACTCATGCAGACATGAGCAGAACGTGCAAATTCCACACAGACTGTCACCTGAGGCTGTATTTGGACTGGGCCCCTGGCACTGTGAGGCAACTGTGCTAACCACTATGCCACCTCGCCAATGGATGGAATAGTTGACAAGTTCATATGTTACATTGTTAGATCATTTCATACAAATACAAATTCTGCCCATTTTAATTATTCCTCAGAAGAGTTCCCTTGTCTTCTCTGTAAGTAATTTATTTGTTGTAGACTGAGAGTTTACAAACAGCAAGCTCTGGCAGTTTCTGCAAATGGCTAGTCTTTCTGCCAACCACGAATGTTTCTAGTAGCTGTGAGAGTAGCAACACTGAGGGGCATATACAGAAAAGATTTATGACTGTAAACTGGTGCACTAAAATATATCAAATATCACCCTGATTCTTTGTGTTTGGTAGGTAGAAGTATGTATTGTTCAAGCCATAAACAACTAGATAAATGTTTTCGGCATTAGACAGAAAATCGATCGTAGCCAGACCAAACAGAACATTTACTATAATTATGAACTATATTCAACTTGGAACATCAGTGTGCTAACCTTCAATGTAAAACTGGCCCCTAATATAGTGGCTGGAGCTTTCCAGCCTTTCATGCCCCACTGCCGCTGCAAGGAGGGAGATTTTGGCACTCAGCCAAATCTCCATTCACTGCAGTAGGACCAGGGAAGCCCGCCAGCGTGAATGGCCAGAATATTCAGCCAGTGTATTTACTTCTCAAGTGACTGTGTACTTATCATGATGCACTTTCTCAAACTTCATTAGAAACACAAGAGGTATTTATTAATAAGACAAACTGGACAGAAGCCAGTAGCCAGCATGTCTGCACCTAGCCCCCTACACGTCTCCTGCCTAAGAGAAGGCTCCTCCCAGTGGGGTAATTACCCATTCTCAGGCCCAATTAACCCCCCCAAGCCAGGCGACCCTTACGGTGCTGTGTTGCCCTTAAAGGGACAATCATCACAGTTCACTACAAAACTATCATAACTTTGCTGATTCAACCAACTTCAAACTCTACTGCATTCGGACCGACTCTTCTTCTTTCACAATGCAGCTCAGATGTGATTTCAAATTCCTTTTGAGATATCTCAGAGCAAAAAGAAGTGAATAACATTACTTCTCATAACTGAAATTGGAATGATAAGATACTTGTATGTTCCCCAGCAATCTGAGAGATGTGTTTGTGCAAATGCAAAATTCCCGCTATATGTGATTGCAAGCATAACATTTGACAGACACCTTGACAGCAAAATACCCAAAATAATGCCAGTGCCACCATGTTCGATACCACCTTCAAGAAGAGCTTATTAGAAGCATAAGAAATATTGACAAGTTCGCAGAGTATACGTGTGATTGGGATAACTGAAGGATGTTTAAAGTCTAAGTGAGTGTTACCAAAGCTGCCAGAGCTTTCTTATTTGATTCAAAAGCCTCTGTTAAGTGCTCACTATAGACAACTTAATTAAAGAAACAGCACAGTCCAGACTGATTCAGAATTGTGCTAATTACACAGCAAATGCCAGCTACAATTTGCAGAACATGATGTAAATTAACAAAGACTGGACTTAACTGGTAAAAGAATTGCTTTTTTGTATTTCTTGGAGGGTATCGGGTTGAATAAAAAACAGATTTTGACCGGCAAAAAAACAGCAGTTTTATATTATAATTAACAAGCATGTGATCAAGGATTCCTCTCATGCAAAGTATTTGTGGGTTTTATATTAACTTTACCGAGGGTGTTGAGAAATAGTGAATATATGTCTGTTTGTGCTTGAATTAAACAGCACTTAATATACTATAAAGGACAACTTTGAAATTGGTAGTAATGATAGAATCATAGAATCCCTACAGTGCAGAAGAAGGCCTTTTGGCTAATTGAGTCTGCACCGACCATAATGCCGCCCAAGCCCTATCCCCATAACCTCACTTATTTACCCCCCTAGTATCCCTGATACTAAGGGGCAATTTTGCACGGCCAATCAACCTAACCCCCGCGCGTCTTCGGAGTGTGGGAGGAAATCAGAGCACCTGGAGGAAACCCACAAAGACATGGAGAGAACATACAAATTCCACACAGACAGTCATCCGAGGCAGGAATTGAACTCGGATCCCTGGCGTTGTGAGGCAGCAGTGCTAACCACTGTGCCACCCAATAATCCAAATGGCTAATAGTCGTTCTGAATTCGTTCCATCTAAGAAAGATTCTGAACACAGAGCCGTCAAATTCACTCCCATTGGAGTGCCTTCAATGAGTTAAGTAGATCCTTGATTGACAAGAGAGTTAAAGGGCACAGGTGGTAAACTGGAAAATAGAATTGAGGCCCCAGTCAGAATAGACACAATTTTATCAAATGATAGAGGAAGCTCAAGGGGCCAAATGGCCTACTGCTGCTCAGAGTTTATGAGGTTTAATACATAACTGCTGAAGGGGGATGGCACTCAAAGATACATAGTAAGAAAACACATAGTATGTTTTTTTTAAAATCCCAAAAGCCCACCATCAAATCATCTGTTTCTACTGATGGGAAGAATCAAAATCTGGAGTTCTCATATCTGCAGGATCAAGTTGCAGGCTGGATTTTGCCTGCAGGCCACAAACTGTTAAACAGCAGATTAGGGCATTTGAAAGTAATTTTACTACTAGTTTGATGATAGGTTATGATTTGGTCTCAATGAAGGCAGTGGAGAAACAGAGAGTTGCAAATTATCTTTGCCCTTTGTTAATTTAGTAAAATTTAACAGTTATTTGTGTCTCATGGGTTGTTTATTGTACCAGGAATGCATGATAGCTGCAAACAAATGGGATCGAGCTTCATGCTTTCCACCATGAGCTGGTTATGTGGTAGGAAGCAGTTAATCGAGCAGGAATGTGAGGGGTGGACTCAACTGCCTTCCTGTCTTCACCATGCTTAAGTCCAAGCCTGAGTATTATCCAGATATGGGCTCCGGCTCTTTCAGTATCTGAGGAGTCATGGATGGTGCTGAGCATTGTGCAATCATCAGCAAACATCCCCATTTCTGAACCTATATGGAGGGGAGGCCATTGATAAAACAATGAAGATGTTTGGGCCTAGAGCATTACCCTGTTCTATGTTCTGCAGCAATGTTCCAGGACTGAACATTGTGGCATGGTGGCACAGTGGTTAGCATTGCTGTCTCACAGCGCCAGAGACAGATTTCAATTTCTGGCCTGGCTCACTGCTTGCACATTCTCCCTGTGTCCGCATGGGTTTCCTCTGGTTGCTCCAATTTCCTCCCAAGGTCCGAAAGACGTTTGGTAAGATGCATAAATTCTACCCCAATGTTCCCAGATAGGCGCCGGAGTGTGGCAACTAGTTGATTTTCACAGCAACTTCATCGCAATGTTAATGTAAATCTACTTGTGATGTTAATCAAAAAAAGAGATGATTGGCATCCAACCATCTTTCTTTGCGCTAAATATGACACCAGCAAGTGAAGAGTATTCCCCCTGATTCATGTTACTTCAGTTTTGCCGGGGCTCCTTGATGCCATACTCTTTCAAATGCTTCTTGATATCAAGGGCAATCATTCTCACCTCATCTCTTGAGTTCAGCTTTGAACCAAGACTGTAATGTTAGGAGCATAATAGCCGTGGCAGAACCCAAACTGAGCATTATTGCTGAGCAATTGCCATTTGATAGCACTGTCAACTATGCATTCCAGCATCTTATTGAAGAATTGAAGTAGATAACTAATGTTGACTCCACTGAGAGCCAACTCCTTCCCTTGCTGCTATCACCCCCACCACACCCATGCTGCAACACTCCACCCTAGCATCACCAATCCTGGTGGATATAGTACCAGCAGCAGCCATCATCTCCCTGGTGATCTTGCTAAACAATGATGACTGCAGTCTCTAATTGGACAACAGCTCTTGGTGGACAATACCTCCACATCAGAGTCTTTGAGCCAGGGAAAGAGCTGCCTTTGCCCAGTTAAGTTCCTGGATGGCACCTACTTCGATGAGCCTTCCTGAAAAAAGGAGATGCAGAGGACTCACTGACTCTCTAGTCAATTGGGAAGACTCCCATCACCTCCATTAAACACCATCCATAGATCACCGGCAGTAGCATCAAGCTGGATTGACAGATTTGACTGCTGCTGTTACTCCCACTTTTCCACTGGTGACATTGTTTACATGGTATGACGTTGACTCATCTCTTCATTGGTCCCATCACCTGTCACAGGCACAGCTTCCAATTTTTGCCCTGCTTTAAAACTTCTACCAACTTTCACTATATCAGCTTTGCAGCAAAACTCAGGACTCTGGCAGCAGACATTTCCTTCCACTTTTGCTGACTACCACACAAGCTAAGTTACTGAAATGGCACTTAAATCTTAGAACTCATGGAACATGGCAAATGTTAAGTCGATGTACAAATGGCGTAGCAAGTTATTTTATTCTAGAAGTCAACTACTCACATTTCAATTTCTGAATTTGAAACCTATTCCACTTTCTTAAAAATGTAACTCTTTTTCTGTTATGAACAATACCATGATAAATGTACACCTGCATTTTTAGCACCCCAGAAGTTGGCGTGCACTTGTCAATGACACATGCTACAGTGCAGCCCTCCCTCATATTGCAGAATAAGTGGATCAATGCTGGTTGAGGTTGAAGAAAGGACAGTATTGGAGGTGGAGAGTTGGGCCACTGAACATGTCAACAACTCTGTCGGTGACTCCAGTCATTAGTTGAATGTCCTATTTATGAAATTACGGTTTATTACTCTTCCAGACAGTAAAGATGTTTCAGCTAAAATAGTTTCACTGTTGTCAGTGAAATGGGATGAATGAAACAATTTAATTGAGATAATATTAAAATGTGCATTATACGCTTTAAATAGACAAATATAGTTACAACATCTCTTTTTAAGCGTGATGGGGTATTTGATCAAAGTGACTATGGGGACATTGGCTGAGTAGTTAACAATTACTGCCTTGACAGACTATTCATTCCTATACAGAAGAAGAAGATAAAGAAGAATTGAAGGCCATAATTAAGGCTGAGGGGTGAGATAATGGGGACACCTGCTGATGGAATAGTATGGTTAGTTAAGGAATTAAAGAGAAACATTACAGTGAAAAATAGGAAGTTAAGGACTATAACTAAGTACTACAAACCTTGTATCTGAGTGAGGCTCTTTGGTAGTCTGAGGCTGTCATTCTCTCCAGCATATATTTGAAATGAAATGTTTTTAATTACTTACAATTTCACAGATTCAGAGTGTTTTTTTTTCACCACAACACTCAGTATAGGGTCTGCCATTAGCCATGGTTTCACTTGATTCATGGTTAGGCCTCTCTAGTAAAGATGAGTAGCATACAATTGCAATCTCCATGACATCAGTTAAATTGTACTGCAATACAACCAGTAGCTATGTAACCTCCTGTGAGATAAGATTATTTGAAGAACTGATTCAAAATACTCATAGCATTTCAAAGACTATATTATGCTGTTATATCTGCATTGGCATGCTTTGTGTTGCTGTTACGTGGTCTCATGAGGTAGAATAGAAGTAAGAGCTATAGTCTCCTAGGAGTTACCTTCCCTGTCTGTCTTCTCCTTTAGGTACTCCAAACACATGACACAAGCATCATGATTGCTATTGGGGAAGTGGAAATTGTCCTTTATGATTTGCATTGATAGTTATTGACTAATCTTGTGATTTATATACATCATGGCATTGTGTGCAGTGGTTGCTGATCACATGGGTGAATAATTTTCCAGATGTTGGTGGATCTTGTGGTCTATAAAAAACAGTGCAGTGCCTCCCATGCTGATGTTAAATTCCTAACTGGAAATTAATGAAGATATTTTCCCTGGTGAACAACACCTAGCCCCGTAAGCCTGTTCTACCACATGGTGCATCTATGACCTAACTCCATATACTCACTTTTGCTCCATATCCCTTTATAACTTCAGTTAATAAAAATCTACCAAATTCAATCTTTGATTTGATTTATTATTGTCACGTATTGGGATACAGTGAAAAATATTGTTTCTTGCACACTATACAGACAAACAATACTGTTCATAGAGTACATAAGGGAGAAGGAAAGGAGAGGGTGCAGAATATAGCGTTGCAGCTACCTATAGAGTAAAGAGAACAATCAGTTTAATATAACATAGGTCCATTCAAATATCTGCTGGCAGCAGGGAAGAAGTTATTCTTGAGTCAGTTGGTATGTGCTCTCAGGCATTTATATCGTTTTCTCAATGGAAGAAGATAACATTGTGCCTGTTAATTCTCAGATACTTTTGACCAGTTTGCTTACTCCAATGTTTTACCCCGGTGCCCTTATTTGAAAGATGAACAAAGGACAAACACAAGTAAGGGTTCAACGAGTTTATTAACAATAACATTACTAACCCTTAAATTACCAACATAAAAAAAGAGGATACCCCAGATTCAAATATACTACCCACAATGATGGTTTGGTTAAAACTGCAGGCTCTAATCTCTGAGTCCTTCTCATCCGTCATCACGAAGGTTAGTCTCGATGTCAGCTTCTTCCTTCCTTTCTTCTCTGGTCAGTCTTCCGAATGGTCAAGGGTCGCCTCCTTCATTGCTGCTGGTATCTGAAAATATGTTCCTTTGTCCCCCACCTGTTTGCCCTTCCAGAAACTTCTCTGGCTTCCAGCCAATGAGGTCCCAGGAGGGCATTCCAACACCCAGTGGGTTTCTTGATGTTTGCCTGACAGGACACCAGGGTCCACTCCCAGGTTTCCATCTTCATATTTTTGCTTACATGTAACCTGTTATCAGATTAAGCCAACTGCAGGAACTTGTGGTGATGGAAAGACTGGGATGCAGGTTTGAGTTCAGTATCAGATGGGCCACGAACTCATTAAATAGTAGAACAGTTTCAAAGAACTGAATGGCTGACTCCTGGGCTTCTAACAATAGACCAGTGCATTTCAATGGGGTGCAATGATCTCCTGCTAAGTATCATTAGGGTGCAATGATCTTTGATGGGAGATTGATGAATAGGCCCAGATAGGTTTGTGTATTGTACAATTGGCCTGCCTAAGATTCGACAGTGTTTGATTTTTAATATGCCCAATTCTTTAATTTAGGATATCCAATTTTATAAGCTTTAAAACTAGACCTGTTTATATTACAATAGAAAGGAGTATGATCAGGGTGCATGGGGTCGTTGATTATACTGGCTGCTTTTCTGAGGTAGGGCAAAGTGTATTCAGAATCAATGGATGGGAAGCTGGTTTGTGTGATTGACTGGGCTATATTCACAACTCTTTGTAGTTTCTTGTGATCTAGGTCACAGCAGGAATCATTTTAAGTTGTGATGCATCTGGAAAAGATGCTTTTTATGGTTCATCTGTCAAAATTGGTGAGAGTCATAGCGGACATGGCGAATTTCCACCTAGAAACTTGAAGTTCTCAACCATTTCTATTTCAACACCATTGATGTACTCAGGGGCATGTCCTCCACTACATTTCCTGAAGTCAATGACTATCTCCTTTCTTTTACTGACATTGAGGGAGAGATTATTGTCATCACACCAGTTCATCAGATTCTCCATCTCTTTCTTGTTCTCCATCTCATCATTGTTTGAGATTCAACCTGCTATGGTAGTGTCATCAGCAAACTTGAGAATCAAGTTGGAATGGAATTTGGTCACACAATCGTATGTGTACAAGGAGTGTGTTAAGGTGCTAAATACACAGCCTTGCTGGTGTTGATGGTAATTGTGGAGGAGATGTCATTACTTATCCTAACTGATGGCTTTCTTTGGGTTAGAAAATCCAGGCTCCATTCACAGAGGGAGGAGCTGAGCCCTAAGCCATGGAGCATGAAGAAGAGTTTTATTGAAAAATGGTTTTGAAGTCTGAGCTATTGTCAATAATTAGGAGCCTGATAATGAAAGCCCAATCTGCAAATTTGATGTTTGTGCAAAGAACCACCTTTTTATTACTCTTATTAAAATAGAATTCTAAATAATTTTAAATGCTACATAAAAATTACATGTAATATGTATCATTATGCATCCTGGAGAATCTTCTTTCTTCAAAAATAATCCTAGAAGTTTTTGACACACTTTAGTAGGAATGTATAAGGTCATTACTATAACAGATCTTCACAATTATTTTTCTCCTGTATTTACCAAGTCATCCTATTAAGTGACATAAGTGAAACAAGATGTAAGGCAGTGTCTGTGCAATGATATAATGACTGAGAAGTAGGCAAAGGCAGAATATAAATTCTATTTCAGATCATTATTTTTGTAAGTGATATGCACTGATGGAATTGTACAAGAAATTGTGAAATATTTTTACTCTCTGTCCCCGATATTTATTGCTGAATCAACAGTTACCAGCAGCAAAATTGCTGGGCAGTTCTGAGGTAGTCATACTGAGACTATATTGGAGTTCAAAGGTCAAGACAGGCTCATCTGCTGAAGTCCACATATTGCCATCCAACTAAGAGACAAATGATGCCACTATTCTAACACTGAGAATTTAAAACTATTCAATAACATAATTTAAAGTTGACATTTGGGGAGATAAAATACAAGCATGGTCCCTACCTCTGGTGCAAATGATCTGATAGGGCAGGGCGTTCTGTAATAAATTCTCTAAGTTTATACAATTACCTTGTAACCGTTGCTAACTATTGCAACTTCGAACAAAATGTCTTGGAGACACCAAAAACTTTAGTTTCTGGGTGGGATCTGTGCAATAGTAAACCACACCATTTAACTCCTACTGAATGGGTGGGAATCCTTCATTAGCTGGGAGTTTTATCCCCCAGTACCTGAACCTGCCACCCCAGCCAACAACAGAGGTTTTGGGGGGGGTGGTCCCCTCCTCCCCCTGATCAGATTCAACACTCTCTACCCTCATCTCCAATCATCAACCTCTTCCCCCTTCCTCCCATCATTGGCCTCTTCTTCCTCCCCCTCCGTTCATCAGCACCTGTCCACCTTCTCCAACCCCACTACTTTCCAAAGTCTGAGCCACTTCACTACCATCCCCAAATGGCTTTGCCACCACCACATCTAAATGGATCCCTCCCTCCCTTCATGAGGCTCCCTTTAGGGCCTGCCCCTTGGCATGGATTGGTACTGCCAGATTGTTGCTGTCAGGATGGCATGGTGGCAACATGGCTTTGCCAACCTATGCCAACCAACAAAGTCAGGGGGCGTTGTCTGGCCATGTCCCTCTCCCCTGGAAAGCTATACTTACTTTGATGACTTCAGGGCGACCTCTGTGTCAATTTCACATCTAGGTTAACCTATGGTAAATGGCGCTAGCATAATGTCATGAGTGGGGTGGGGGCATCACGGAAAGAGTGCTCACTAATGATACATCTTCTGCAGTCGCATGGCATGTTTCACATTACTCTGCCAGTGAGGGACCGGGAAGATCGGAACTCACAGTGCAAATTGCACTGTCCGGATTTTGAGCACAGTTCCCACAGATGGTGATAGATCAAAATCATCCCAAATAGATTTGTGGTCATGTCTATAATTCTCAGGTGTTTAGATAGGCAGAATGTGGAAGACACTCACTCATCCAATCCCAGAATGTTATTATTTCTTCCAAATCTCACAACTGCTCTTGCATAATTCCATGCAAATGTTTTATTTTAACAATAGACTTTGAAAATATGTACGACAGCAGCAAAACCTGGGTTACATGTCACATACACATAGACATGACTTAGAAAAGATACATATTAAGCCTAACAAATCTCCCTATTTTGCTGCATTTTGGATCTATTGTTTAAGACTGTACTCAGGAATTGAACTGCATCACACAAAATACAGCTTTACTATACCCTGTATTGTATAATTTATTACACTCCTATTTTGCCAAAGTCTTTGGCAGGAAGTTAAGGGTGAATGTTCTGTGGCTGAACTGTGGAATCTCACGGAGAAAAATCGCAATGTAAATAATATGTCATGAGTAATCCCTTTTCAAAGGCACTTCTGCATAGGATGAATGTATGTCACACTTACCTAATATATCATTGAAGCATTGTCAGAGAAATATGGTATTTGTTACCTATTGGATTTTCAATATGTTAACGTTTTAATTAATCTCAGATCAAGATAAACTAAAATTTGGAGAAGATAAATCTCTTCTCACTGTATTATCTGCCTCTTATCTAAACCGCTGTCAGATTTGATATAATGTTAACCTATCAGCCAAGTTACTGCCAAATCTTTGGAAGGAGTAATTAGCCTAGAAGATAAAATTTATGCAAAGAATGTACTCCTGACTTTTTCAAAAACTTGAAATATCAGATGTGTGAGTCAGCAATCTCCTTCAGATCAAAAAATAATCATACCTATAACAGAAATAGTCTGGACCTGTGACATGCCTTAGGCCGGAGTCATAGAAACCTATCTTATTATAACAACAAATTGCCTTATATGATTTGATTTGATTTATTAATTGTCACACACATTGGTAAACAGGGAAAACTGTTGTTTCTTGCACGCTATACAGACAAAGCATGCCGAGTACCTCGAGGAGTAGGAAAGGAAAGGGTGCAGAAACACATAGAGCGAGATTAAAAAATAGAATTAAGAGGGTCTGACAGATGTGCTGGTTAGATGCATTGACCCGAACAGGTGCCAGAGTGTGGTGACTGGGGAAATTTCACAGTAACTTCACTGCAATATTAATATAAGCCTTACTTGTGATAAAAAAATAAATTTTAAACTTTATGCTGGGGCCAGCATGCAAGAAGTTGCTACGTGGTGAAACCATCTTGAATTTAAGAATAAGTAGCATCTTTAGCAAATTAAAACATCTCAACAAATTACAGAGAAACACTGTCAACCAAAATGTTTGCGCTGAGGTACATCAAGAAACAGTTGGGTAGGTGGCCAAAAAGTTGGTCAAGGAGGTAATTGAGAGGGAGCATGTTAAACAGAAATAGAGAGTGGCAAAGAAGTTTAGGAAGGGAATTCCAGGATTTAAGAAAATGTTGACATAATCTGACATCACTTACATTCAACTTTGGCCAGAATTCTCCCAACTTGCATGCCCTGCTACCGCTGCCAGTCAGGATGGAGAATTTGATGCTTAGCCAAATTTCTGTTCACAGCAATGGGACGGGATAATCCCAGCCGTGGGCGAGGTTGGAGAATTCTAATGTTTGTTCGTTCTCATTTGACATCACTTATCCTCAAAAGCACTCAACTATCATTTGCATGCAGAAGCAATCATTTAGTTACCATTTGACATCAGGTGTGTTCAAAAGCAAATGTTATCATTTGACAAGGTGAAACTTCCTTCCAGCAGCAGGCAGAAATCATGCATTCTGACAATCAAAGTTAGTTAGAAAGTAACATGTTAAGTGCATTGGCCATTATAAATTGCCCCTTAGTGTTCCAGAACGCATAGTTTAAAGGGATTAACAGGGTAAATATATAGGGATAGGGACTGGGTGAGATTGTGGTTGGTGCAGACTCGATGGGCTGAATAGCCTCTTCTGCATTGTAGGGATTCTACTCTATTATAATCTAAACTATATTGGGCCTGCTGTTGAGCCTCACCATTCTGAATATTCTCACCCATATTTATCTGAAATAGTAAATTCCGAAAGTCTTTCTAGCTATTATTACAACGTACATTACACAACCTGGCATGAGTATGCTAAGCCCTGTACCTTGATGTAAATCCATAAAATAATGAAATGATTAACTAACAGCAAACACTTCAGTTTCTAACAGCAAGTAACTGAGAGTGATTTTATTTCCTGGCGTGGGGTGGTAATATTCAAAACAGCATTATAGAACTATACTGTAATGCTGTTTCTGCTGACTTGATTTTCCTGGGTGGCTCCACATTGATGGTTTGTTTCTGATTGGAGTCTTATCAAATATCCTAATCTCTGTCCTCTACAGCATAATCGCTATCTGTTGACTCCATGCAAATGGTAGCCAAACTAGTGTCCTTGAAGTGACCACTGTGCACCGCTTGGGAAAAGCTTCATTTCCTATGAACACTTAGGCTGGAATTTTTCAATGATTCACACCAGCGGGATTCTCCAGTGTAGTTTGGGTTAATTGGCCATGATAAGTTGCCCCTTAATGTCCAGGGGATTAGGACCGTAAATATGAGGGGTTACCAGGATGGGGTCTGCATGGGATTTTACTCGATGAGCCAAAAGGCCTCCTTCTGCACTGTAGATTCTACAATTCTATGAATGGAGATTTGGCTGAGCACCAAATTCTCTGTCTTCATTTGCAGTAGCAGTGGAGTGTCAATGGTTGGAAAATTCCAGCTTTCATGTCCAGGATGCAAAGACTTCTTGCGCCCTAGCTATAATTTCCAGCTTGGATCCTTACTGATGCCAGCAGAACTGATGCCTACTTGTCTTTCATCAATAGACCTCCCCATCCCCTCCCTTGACCAGCAAGCAACCTTTGTGCTCACAAGCTTCCAAATCAAATATAAATGATGCCCAGCTTTTGAAATGGCTTTGACCTAATGCAGAATCTTCAGGCTGATGAGACAAATATACTTCCCACCATTCTCTCTAAAATCCATCCATCCAAACATAAGATCAACCTCTATAACATCTTGAGATCACTAAACTATCCACAGAATGAAAAAAGCGGCTAAACACTTTCCAAATCGAAGAAAGTATTTTTCCGGTGCTTGATCGGATCTCTCGGTCTGCTCTGAACCACTTCATCTAATAATTAACTAGTCTGATTTATTTCCAAAGGAATCCATTGGTCTTGAAATAGTTTTAAATGTCCTGAGGATCCAGAAAGTGCTTTTATTAAAAGTGTCAAGTCCACCTCCTGAGAGTAATATATTCAAAATCATGGAAAATGACTGTTTAAAAATAACTATTTTGAGTTATCCAGTTGCTTCATTGATGAACACCAACCAGCCTTTTATTGAACAGAATATTTTTGCTTTGAAAGAAAAAACTTTTAAATATGTCTACTGGTGCTAAGTGTAATTTGAAGAGTTTTCCTAAAAAAGTGCAATTGTTGGAATCTTGCACCTTCTGCAACGAGAGTATGGCCAATCTTGTGGGTTTGGGCCTGATCACTCTGGAATTCACTCTGGAAACAGCATAAAAGATCATGGAAATCATAAATGTAAGTGGCTTTGGATATAACTCCCTTATAAATTTCCAGGTATTTAGTACTGATTCAGCTGATTCCAGCATAAATAAGTGGAAAATCCATTCCTTAGGTTAGTGGGGTCCCAGTGATTACTGTGCTAGCATTGACTGAGGTTATGTTTCGACCAACCCCAAGCACACAGTAGCACCTGACATAATCACTGATGCCACCAGTCTCAGAGTTGTGGAAAAACTCTCCGACTCTGTACCAATGCTGCAATTGAAAAAGATATCAGTGCATTCATTCAGAAAGCACATTAGTCACCCTCTCCACCTTTTGCAACAATATTCATCCTCCTCCTGACAATGTTCAGCCTCCGATAATGTTCACTCCCCGACAACGTTCACTCACCCTCCTGACAATGTTCAGCTCCCTCTCTGCAATATTCACTTCCCAACCCCCCGACAATGTTCTCCCCCACCAACACAACATTGTTCACTCCCACCTCATGACAACGTTTACCCTCCCAGGAATACTCCCTCCTCCTCACGATAATGTTTTCTCTTCCCAATAATGTTCAACACCCTCCCCCGACCCCCATTACTCCCCAGCCCTGATGAGGTTCACTCTTTCCCACAATTATAGTCACCGCACAGTCTCCTGATTCTGCTCGTCACTGGATCCCTGCTGGAGCCAAGACCAGAAGACAGGAAGGATTCAGCTGAAATGGCAACCAGCAGCGGGGTACTCCCGTTCTGCCATTAACCCGGGACACCTGGGCCAATGGGTATTGCGAGGAGCATTGACGGGATTCACTCTGTAAAAATCCACCAAAAAACATTCAGTATTGGAACTTCTAACGTTATCTCAGTTGGATCCAAGAAAAATAGCCAAGTGTAATTTCCACACGGTCAGAAGTTCAAAAGTGTGGAGGAGCAAAGAGATTAAAAGTTTAAAGTTTATTTGTTAGTGTCACAAGTAGGCCTACATTAACACTGCAATGAAGTTATTGTGAAATTCCCCTAGTTGCCACTCTCTGGCACCTCTTCAGCTACAGAGAGGGAGAATTTAGGTTGGCAAATGCACTTAACCAGCAACATCAGAATGTTGGAGGAAACCGGGGCACCGGGAGGAAATCCATGCAGGCACAAGGAGAATGTCCAAACTCCACATAGATAGTAACCCAATCCGAGAATTGAACGCAGGTCCCTGCTGCCATGAGTCAGCAGTACTAACCAGTGTGCCCCATGTCACCTGTTGTACAGGCCATGTATAGAAATCACGAGTAGATATGTGCAAGAAAATCAGTTTGAAAGCTAAGGAAAGGTCAGGAGGGTTTGTGGTGAAAATTACACCACAATTGCTGAAAATTTTGGATAGCCGTACTAGAGTGTCCATTCAGTTTTGGACACTGCACCTTTAGAAGATGGTACAGCTCAGAATCACCATAATAATACTCAGCTAAAAGGAGTAAAATCTGAGAACAGTTTGCATCGAATAGATTTGCAATTCCTCGGAATATAGAAGATTAATGGGTGATCTAATTAACAGGATTTAGTAGAATAGATAGTTCCTCTGGTGGGGGAACCAGAAAAGAGGGCATGACTTTAAAATTAGTTGTTAAGCAGTAATGATAGGAATTATTTTTTCACACAAAGGGTGGGGTCTGGGAAATCTGGAACTCCCACTCTCCCCGCAAGAGGTTGTTGGTGCTAAATCATTTGAAGAAAATCAAAACTGATGTGCAATAAAGATGTATAGCAAAGGGGTGCAAATGGCGGTGAGATGCTGATGCCGATGATCTACTTGAATGGCAAAGTAGGCTTGAGGGGCTGAATGGTTGATTCCCATTCCATGCCCACTCATTGTTATCTTGCCTGAAGTCCAAGGAAATAATGAAGTATAAGATAGGCCAAGGGCCTTTCCAAATCCTTTCTTTTCCTCACTTTGGTGAAGTTGTTCTGAGTATAGGATTTAATCCTCATAAAGTCCAAACAAATTTGGTCCAGAAAGTTGAATAATGTTCTGTGTTTAGATAAGGGTCTATCCAGATTCCATTGCATTGTAAAATGACCACTTAATGCAGACCATATGACAATGTGAACTGATAACCAGCAAACACAGTCAGACAGAGGAAAGACAGAAGCTTTTGCTCTAATATTTGATCCCTTGTAACAAATTGCCTTCTTGGTTGTAAGGTTTAGACTTTCCTGCGTGTGCTTTTTTTCTTAAGTGACTCAGGCTCTATGGTAAGAGAAAGAGACATAAAAATGGGAAATGGAAGGATGTAATGGAGAAAAGTAGATGCAGAAAGCAAGTCGATGAAAGCTAATGGTTGCCTGGCAGCGAGTCAGAAGACAGTAATTCAATCGGCTCATTCTAACTGGCCAAAATGTAAAGGTGAGCTTTAACCATTTATGAAAGTCAGCAGAATTGTGAAATTGAATTACCATATTAATCACACTTCCAGGCAGTCGTTATTCTTTATACTATAGAGTCTTTTGGTCTTTTTACTTCTAAAATCACCTCTTAGTATGTCCAGGGCTGTAAGGTTTGAGTGACATAAGTGAAAGATGTCAGTGATATAGCATCTGAAAATATATGAATCGCATTACTACTCCAAAAGCAATATGTTTTTTGTCGGTGGCAAATAAGTCGGAAATAACTTACCCTCGAAAAATCCACTGATAGAGAATAGGGATGATAAAAAACAAAACATACTTTGCGAAAGCTACTTAAAATACACAACTGGATCATGAAATCTTTCTCTAATCACTCTTGCATTTCAAAACTCATCCAGTCATAACATTCATCACTCTGCTTGTGATACCGACTATCAGCATCACACTTAGTATAAATAATTACAAAGAATTGCTAGGAAGCAGAATTAATGTTAATAGGGATATCTAAGTCCAGAGCTTCCTGTTTGTGGAAAGAAACTGCACAATTTTGGGTATGAATCCAATGCAGATAAACGTCTCCTGTGTTTTCTGAAAGTAAAGTTCCAAGATCGGGTTTGGTCACTGTTAACCTAGTAGCTGCTGACCAGACCATAACTTTTCTCACAAATTAGCATAATTCCACAATTTCATTCAAAGTGAGAAACAATACATGACAGGATAACAAAAAAAGACTCATGCTTATCTCATAGCTTTAACGTAGTATACAAAACCTTGGTTAGGGCACATTTGGAGTATCGTGTGCAATTCTGGTCACCACACTACCAAAAGAACGTGGAAGCTTTGGAGAGACCACAAAGAAGCTTCACTCAGATGTTGCCTGATCTTGAAGGCGTCAGCTATAAAGAGAGGTTGAATAGACTAGGATTGTTTTCATGGGAAAGATGGAAGCTGAGGGGATACCTGATAGAAATCTACAAAATTATGAGAGGGATAGACAGGGTGGATAGTTAGAGGTTTTTTGCTAGCGTGGAAGTTTCAATTACAAGGGAGCATAGGAGAGGGGGAAAGTTTAAGGGATATGTGCTGGGCAAGTTTTTCATGCAGAGAGTGGTGAGTGCCTGGAATGTGCTGCCAGAGGAGGTAGGAGAAGCAGGCACATTAGCAACATTGAAGAGGCATCTGGATGGTTCATGAATAGGGAGAGAATAGAAGGATACAGACCAAATAAGGGCTGAAAATTTTTGTTTTAGTTTAATTAGGGCATCATGATGAAACAGGCTTGGAGGGCCAAAGAGCCTATTCCTGTGTTGTACTTTTCTTTGTCCTTTGCTTGTGTACAGTAAACTATTCCAAGGCATCCTTAAGGAGCACTATCAAGTAGAATTTGACATCAAGCCTCTTGAGATATTAGGAGTGATGACCAAAAACTTGGACATAGATGTGGGTCCTAAGGAGTGACTTAAAGCAAGAGAGAAGGGAAGACAAACAGAGAGGAGGGAATTCCAGAGGTTAAACCTCAGTAGCACAGTGGGGGCCGCCAAAAATGGAGCAACTAAAGTTAGAAATGCTCAAGAGGGATGCAGATATCTTTTTGAAAGAGAAATGAACTCCATTCTTAAAGATACAAGAAGAGACAAGCAAGAATCAAGCTGAGAAGAAAAGGCATTGCACACCATCTTGGGCTTGACCTTAGCCTAAAAGCCCAGACAATGGGGGTACTTTCCAGCCACACTTACTCTTAGGCCAGAAAATCCCATCCGAGTCAATGGGCCTTTGCATGGTCCTTTCCTTCCTGCTACGATTCCCATAATGGGGGAGGGGGAGGTGGGAAAATTCCACCCCATATTTCAGAAAGCTGTAGGCAATGTTTCTTTTAACCTGCACAATCATAACCCAAAGGTTCTCACACAGGCTGAGCACAAACAGGCCCCTTTAAGTCACTGTGGCCACACAAAAAGTGTAAAGGGTCCACACACTTTAATGAATCAGCCACGCACAACAAAATAAATTCGAGGGAACAAACTGTAAGGGATTAGAGGGATAGAGAGGTGCAAGGCCGTGGAAGGACTTGAAAACAAGGGTAAAAATTTTCAAATCAAGCCACTATTTAACTGGAAGTAAGTAGGTCAGCAAGCAAAGGGTTGATGGATAAATAGGATTTGATGTGAGTTAGGACTTGAGCAACAAAGTTTTGGACAATTTTTCATGTATAGAGGGTAGGATGTGGGAATGTGTTGGAACAGTCAAGTCTGGGGATTATAAAAAACATGAATGAGGGTTTCAGTCCCTGATAAATTGATGCAGGATAGAATTAGGTAACATTATGGAGGTGAATATGTGAGATCTTATCTGATCAGATGCTTATTTCAGGGTCAGATATTACACCAGGTTGTGAACAGTCTGGCTCAGGGTTCAATGTTTGCCCATGGAGATAAATGGTCTTGAATTTTGTGCCTGTCAGTCAGATCAATAAGGCCTGCCCAGCATGAAAGCACCTTTTCGTTGGTGAAGGGCTTGTCAAGCACCGGTCCAATGGTGACAAGGCAAGGGAATTCAAAAACAGCAAAGACTGATGGCTTGCCGAAGACTGTCAGGGGACATAGAGGGAGCTTAAAGTTCAAGGAAGAAAGATTTGTGTGGAATAGCAATGGCATTTACTGGACATGCCTGGCAGGAAGGCAAGTCCAGTGATCACCTGGTTCTCAAATGCGTGCTTGGAAATTCTTGATGCCAGGTGGGTCATCTTGATGCTCAGTGATGGCTAGAGGCACACCGCACCTCACCAAGAAAGCCTAGGCTGAGGTGGCAGTCCAAGTCACCAGCCGAGATGTTGTGCAGTGCACATGAAGCAGTGCCGTAAAGATTCAATGATCTGCTGCATTCGGCAAGGGTGAAAACTGAGTTGGCATGTTTTTGGCTGGCTGTTCCCCTATGGTACTCAGAGGTATGAGAGTCTGAGTGCCAACTGTCAGTGATGTTGGCGCCGGCTAAGGCAGTGAGCTTGAGCCGCTTGGTCTGATTGCTTTGTTTTGCGGATTGAGGATTGTGACGAGGAAGTGCCCTGCAAGGTGTTTGTCAGGTGGCATTAGACAGGCTACAATGATGCTGCAAGTAGATGGTGAATAAATCACTGATCCTCAGTCCTTTCAGGAGGAGAGATACACAACACCATCGAGCAATCAAAGAAGGGTGCTGTCTCCCAAACATGATGATTCTGACGAGATACGAGATGGCCTAGAGAAGATGCGCCAATATCCAACTCAGACCAAATGGCCTGCTTCTGAACTGTAAAAATTCTACAATTCTTATTTCACTCTTTATGATCTCTTGGGCCTGCCTCCCTTACCCAGCACAGGAATTTGAAGATCCCCAACGTCTCAACAAGGAGGTGTCACTTTCTCCTCTCATAGCTTCCAATGGCCACTGTTAACCTTGGATCTGTCTAGGCTGCCGGAAATCATCATTCATACATGCCACTAAATAGATAAATAAATTGATTACAGTGTATTTGGGCTTTGTCTTTTTGGCATTGTGCAGTACAATAAACAATAGCCTTTGATACCAGCCAAGGAAGTGCAGAGAACAATGTTTCTGAAGGTGCTTTGACTTTCTTAATTGCATGTGGAAAACAGAGTACCTTAAGAGAAGTCCATTCACTCAGCTGAACGTATCTTTAACAAGTGTGAGAACATTGCTGATCTCTAACATTCATTTCATTTGGGTGAGATTAGTCCAGCACACATCAATTCTGCAGACTACCTCTTTAATCACCAATCCAAACAACTTTACTACACCATCCAGATGTTAACATGTACTACTCCTGAAAAACCCTGCAATTTTCTGATCAGACTTCATTACGCAAACCTTGGAATCTTTAAAATTGCTCACCTAATGAAGGAACAGCGTTCTAAAAGCTTGTAATTTCAAATAAACCTGTTGGACTTTAATCTGGTGTTGTAGATGCCTTACTGCGCCCACCTCCAGTCCAACACCTGTGGCACCTCAAAATCATTAAAATTGCTGCACAGCCTCAATTGGCTGGCACAATGGTTAGCACTGCTGCCTCACAGCACCAGGGACCCAAGTTCAATTCCTGGCCTTGGGTCACTGTCCTTGCAGAGTCTGCATATTCTTCCCTTGTTTGAGTGAATCTCCCTGGGTTTCCTCCCATAGTTCAAAGATGTATGGGTTATGTTGATCGCCCACGCTAAATTGATTCTAGTGTCAGGAAGATTAATGATGTGCGCGCGTGGGGTTGCAGGAATAGGGCCTGGGTGGAATTGTGTTCGGTACAGACTTAATGGGCTGAATGACCTCCTTCCGTAATGTCGGGATTCTATAATCTATGAATTGTAGTCAGTACAATGCATTACAAGAATGGTAACATCTGTATGTTCACTTAATTAAGAGTAAATAGCAATCAATGAATTACCAGTTGTACAATTCTCACAATTCCAACAATAGTGAGAATGTTAGCCATGAATCTTCCCTGTCATGATTACTTGCTCACGCCCAATTGTTATTAAGGGCAAATCTTCGCTATTAGCAATCCTGACCTTGCTTCCAGTTTATTAAATGTTGTTCTTTGCTGGTTGGGAAACAATCCTTCACTGACAGGATTTCCTTCCTGACAGGGGATATAGAAGAGATGAAATTCAATGCCGTTAATTCCTCGTCAGACACGCCACATATTTCAAAGGAAGGATAGGATCAGATGGGACGGGAGAGTTCTCATCACAAATGACTCTTCAGTGCAGTTAATCAGAGGCTCTGAAACAGGTAAAGCTCTGAAGAGTCAGCATGTGCCACACTGATAAAAATCCCAAAAGCAACACAGTAGCACAGTGGTTATCACTGGTGCCTCACAGCGCCAGGGCCCTGGGTTCAATTCCTGGCTTGGATCACTCTGTATCTGTGTGGGTTTCCTCCCACAGTCTGAAAGTTGTGTTGGTTAGATGCATTGACCCAAATAGGCGCTGGAGTGTGGCGACTAGAGGAATTTCATTTCCTTGCACTGTTAATGTTTGTGACTAATAAATAAACTTAAGCACTGGAAACAATCAGGAGGTTTGATAGTACCTGTGGATAAAGAGATGAGGTGTAATTATACCATCTGGCCATCATGGGAATTATAGCGGGCAGGACACAGTCCACGCAAAGGTCCGTTGACCTTGAGCGGAATTTTCCAACCTTGGGTATGCATTAAAAGGGAATAATCTTTCATTAGAACCACAAACTTTCAGACCTATTAAATATTCAATCTTAAAATATAATATGCATCAGTAAGTATCAAAATAATGTCCAGTTCTGCTCTTCACTGCAAAAGTACAAAATTATACAAGAAGTTCATAATTGTTTACTGTAGTCTTTCAATATTATAATCCTTTCATTTCTTGTGCCACTTTTTTTTTTAGCGTACTTTCCACCCATACTGCTTTTCCCTCTGGGAAGCATTCACAATCTGATGCATTGAAACACGTAACGAATATTCTGTCTGTGACCAACAAGTCCTGGTGTTGGACTAGAAACCAATTTTCCGGTCCAAAGGTTGGGGTACTGCCATTGTGAAACAAGAAACATACCACTAATAATATGACAACAAATCAACTAATGTTCCATCTTTAGAGTAATGTTTAATAATAACACTCCAATTTGAAAAATTAGTAATATCCACAACTAAAATAAATATCAAAGGGATTTCAAAGTTGTAACTTCATAATTTGTATTGTGGATTTGATTGAGAGTTTATATTTCTCTGAACTTTAGGATGTTACTTTGGAAATGAACCAAATTAAGATTTTCCAGTCCCGCCAAAGACAATAGACTTTTATACAATTTGTCACATTTTATGTCTCTGTTGCAAAGGGGCCACAAAATCCAACCAATTATTTTTAATTTGTCCTTCATATAGATGCACTCCAAATTAACACTAACTGATTCTTTTCTCTGCTGTTTTACAGATTTATTAACTTCTATATTATCAAGGAATTGTGTAATGAATGACAACGCAGTAGACCATTAGAACACAATTACTTAAAATCATGTTGCATCTCTAATACATGAAAATGTCCCCAGGCATTTCAGATAGGCTTAATGTGACAAAAATAGTTACTGACACCAGAAAGGCATATTACAAGGGTTCAAAGAAGTAAGAAACATCTGCAATAACATGCAAAGTTACACTATAACCAGTCAACTGCTAGAAAAGATGCAGAATAAGGAACTCCAGCTGTGAAGAATGAAGTTTTGAATAAAACTAGAGGGAAAATACAGCACTGAGGAAGTCCTGAAAGTTGTTATAAATTATATGAAAGGTCAGCAACTAGTCTCTTCAGGATATAAGGGCAGCCACCTAAATAAACAAAGTCCTACAACTAGGACAGTAAATGTGTAATTAATGAAGTGGTGTCCTCCACCTCAAACACATGGAAGAATATGCACAAGAAAGTAATTGACCTGCGGAAATGTGAAAAGGCCGTCTAAAAGAATGGCTGTGATTATTTTGGGCCTGTTATATACCAAAGTCCATTACAGTTATCAATTTTTTTCAGCTGAATTGTTTTACATATAGTTCAGTCCAAAGATGTGTGAGTTAGGTTGATTGGACATGTTAAATTGACCGTAGTGTCAGCGAGACTAGCTGGGTAAATATATGTGGGATTACGGGAATAGGGCCTGAGTGGGACTGTGGTCAGTGCAGACTTGAAGGGCCGAATGTCCTCTTTTTGCACTATAGGGATTTTATGAAACTATGAACTTGATTTTTTCCAAAGATCCATTGAGAGCATGACACAATGACTGGAATTTTACCACCTCACCCACCCTAGTATCGAATGGGGAAAGTCAAGGCTCACAGAATGGCATTCTCTGTAGGTCGCAGGCAGGATCTTAAAAGCCCTGGGCAAGTGAGGCAGTAAAATTCCAGCAAATGGGTGAGAAATTGAGCATGAACAACAAGCAACAAGCAGTTGAAAATGCTATAGCGAAGTTGGGGGTGGCGAGGGTGATGTGGAGAGAGTGGAAAGGCACCCTTTTTTGATATTTAAAAACTAGCTGTTCCATATTCAGGCAGGACTGCAAATGGTTGGGCAGTTTGCACTCCTAAAAAGAACATAAAGCTATGTAGCATGCAGTTATACAGTTACATACATTCAAAATCATAATTTGTAAGTTTGAAAATATAACCTTTCAGATTTGGGAATTAAAACCTTAACTGTAGAAAATGCAAACTTTATCTGGTTGAGGATAACAGCCCTGTACTGGCTTGAATCACAGTCTGTGCAGTTGCATGTTCTTCCCATGTCTGCAAGGGTGCTCCAGTTTCTTCCCACAGTCTGAAAAACGTGCTGGTTGGATGCATTGGCCATGCTGAATTCTCCCTCAGTGTAGCCAAACAGGCACCAGAGCGTAGCCACTAGGGGATTTTCACAGTAACTTCATTGCAGTGTTAATGCAAACCTACTTGTCACACTAATGAATAAACTTTAAAATCTTTAAGTAAAGAGATTTCAAAAGTCTATAGGCTGGAATTCTTCCATCCTGCCCACCATAGGACTTGTAGCAGGCAGAGCGGAGGGGGTTGTGTGGGCTGGTTTTCCATGCAAAGGTCCATTGACCTCTAGTGGAATTTTCCAGTTTTCTTGAGGCGAGAGTGGCTATAGAAACCTGCCCATAAGTTTAGAATGTAAGTGAGGATGTGGTGGGGTATCTGGATGTTAGACATATGAATAACTGTTACTCAAATTCCTGTTAAACAGCGGATTTCTGTTCACTTTGTTCATGGAGTGACGTAGAAGGGTAATTAATTGCACAGAAATAACAATTTCCATATAAGTTGAGTCCTAGAAAGACATTTTGTATGTGCCAGACAATGGCATTCACAGACACATTTCCTCAGATATTTCATCAGCCCCAGATGGGGTTAACTGTTGTGGAGGGAAAGAATATTGACCTGTGCCCAGTCCATTCTTGCAAACCTACACTACGTTAAGCCAAAAGTGCATTGATATAATCAGTCTGAGTGCTATGACCCAAGATGAATTAGGCTGTAGGTGCATATTGATGCATGTTTATTGTTATTGAGGAATTAGAACAGATCTTCAATATGACAGGATGTTCACCCTCCACAAAGATCCACCCCCACAAACTCCAGCTGATTTTTCAACCTCCGTCTCATTTATCTAATTTGAGTGGCTTCTACAATAGGATTCGGCCTCTAGGGAGATGGGGATGTGGGGAGAGTGGGGAGTGGTTCTGGCAGCTGGAGGCTGGCCAAAGCATAGGGTGGCCAACAGAGCCTTGAATCAATTGAAGTGGCTTTAAATTTCAAATACATTCCCTCCTGCTTTGACAGCAATCAGAGTTGTTAAAGCTTTGGGATTGCTTTGGAGTCCTTAGGAGTTTAAAGACTAATCATTGTGACATGATTAAGGAGAAAAAAAATCACAGGGGCAATAAAAATTTGAGTTAAGAAAAATTATTACATTACTTTTGTTGCTAGTAATAGAACCAAAAGACTGTTGGGCAACCAAGCGGCAGGAATGGGGGGGAAGGGTTAGGGGCAGGAGGTCTTGTGATGATACCTCCAGGAAGGCATCTGACTAAATTTAGCATTCATAACTACAATGCTGATGTTACATCTCAACTAACATTACTACTTACCAGCAGAGAAACACGACACGGTCAGCACTGCTGCCTCAGAGCCCCAGGAACTAGGGTTCAATTCCTCGCTTGGGTCACTGTTGGTGTGGGGTTTGCACATTCTCTCTGTTTCTGTGTAGGTTTCCTCCCATATTCCAAAGATGTGCAGGCATGAATTGGCCATGCTAAATTCTCCCTCAATGTATCCCAGCACCAGAGTGCGGCGACTAGGGGAATTTTCACAGTAGCTTCATTGCAGTGTGAATATAAGCCTACTTGTGACTAATAAGTAAATTTTTCTTTTACTTTAGATTGTGCTGCTTGATATTGTTTCCCTATTTGAATGTGTATGTTAAATGCACAATTCACACTATTAGAAAATGGAAACAGTTGTAAAATGGCAATAATTAGTAGTAAAGCACAGTCTAAAGTCCAGTGTCCAACCCATCAAGTTGTAAGTCAATTGATATATCTGGGGTGGGGAATGATGAGGGCGTGGGAGGCTCAAGATATATTGGACAAATCATGAGTTTAGATAAACCATGTATTTAACTTGTGTTTCCTTGAAGATTTTTTGACTATTTTTCTCTCTGCACTTTAGAAGAATGCATAAGTATTGAAACAATGAATTCATTATATCTTTGTAATAATAAATAACTGCAATATTTTCTTAGAGCCAGCTGTAGCTCAGTGGGAGCACTTTCACCTCCGGGTCAACAGGTCGTGGGTTCAAGTTCCACTTCAAAAACTTAAGCATTTAATGTCGGTTGACACTTCAATGTACTACAGAGAGGGGTTATTAGAGGTGCCATAGTTAGGATGCAACATTAAACTGTGTGGAGTTTGTACATTCTCCCCATATCTGCGTGTGTTTCCTCCAGGTGCTCCGGTTTCCTCTCACAGTCCAAAGATGTGCAGGGTAGGTTGATTGGCCATGCTAAGTTACCCCTTAATGGGCCAAGAAGTGTAGGTTAGGAGATTAGTGGGGTAAATGCATAGGATTACGAGGATCAGGTCTGTGTTGGAGTCGGTGCAAACTCGATGAGTTTGCAGATGGCCTCCTTCTGCACTGCAGGGATTTTATGATAAAGCTGTGAAATTTCTTTGTTAATCTTGTTGTGCGTAAATCAGCCACCACGTTTCTTACATCACAATTGTGGACACGGTGCACAAGGACTTCATTAGGTGTAAAGTACCCCGTGACATCTTCAATCTATGGGAAGTGCTATATAAATGCAAATTATTTCTTTCTATCTGGTTGAGGCTGGTGTTCCACATTAAATCCTCATTAAAGCAGAACTGATTTTGCAGTTTGATTGCAGTGCAGCAGGGCTGGAACTCATCACTTGCACAGCATGCCATCACAACACACAGCTGACCTGGCTTGGTCTTGCCAGGTCTGCTAATTTTAATGATGATCATACATTTCCTGCACATATTGGTTAATGCACAGTGAGTGCATTGTTCATGGCTGCAGGACATGGGGAAAGGCAGCCAGTCTGAAAGGGCTGCTGATCATAATCAAAGCACTGCAGCACACTCAAGCAACGTGAAAGGCTATTGCTATCAGCTGTATATGGAAGGAAGAAGCGCAAACAATTCCAGTGGAGGATGCAGAGATCTGCAGGTGTAACCAAGGAAAGGCATCTGGGGAGCATTTTCTGACCAGTTTTGATGCTGCTGCATCAGGGGAAAGAAAGACGAAGTGCGGCCTCCCACATTCACGGGTCATGGAGACAGCTCAGAGTTGAATTTTATGGATTCAGGAATACTGCCAAAGCAAGAGTAACTGTAATTTTTCTACAATTAGCAGATGGCATTAGGATTAAGGCCAACAAGAGGTCACTTTTAACCTAGTGCAACATCAACAAGGCAACACACAAAACTATCATACAACCTTTCAGCTCTTTTATAGACACATGTGCCCAGCCATATTGCCGTAGGGTGAATTTTGTTGCTGACAGGGGAGTATATTTCTAATGTTATCCATAAATCTTGCAAATTAGGACTGCCATGTGCACTACCAATAGAAGGTGATTATATGCAATATGTTTTTGGATTCCCATGGGGTGGCCGACAGACTGCCCTTTCTGCTCTTCTACAACTCTCCTCCAAAGTCCACCAATTCCCCTCCCAATATCTCATCCTTCTTCTGCTTCACACCCATTTTTCACCTATTCTTCTCTGAAGCACTTGGAACATTCTGCTACATTAAAACTTTCTACCGAACACCACACTTTTTAAATTATCTCTTATTAACTTCCTATTAAAACTAAATTGTTTAGAAGATTTAAAATCTTTCATCTAAATTACATGTATCACAAAAAAAATCTAAAATTGCACAAATATTTCAAATCTGGTCTTTTTTGCCATTTATAAAGGCTTTGAATAAGCTGGTTTAAATCAACTGTCATTGAGATGTATCCCAGTTTTTGACTAGTCTTATTGATAAATAGATCTGCACAAACAGAATGCGGCGGCTCATTCATCACATCAAGTTCTTTATCTTTTTGCACTTTCCAAGAAACACTCATCCCATGCATTCATATTTCATGTATCCAATATTATCTTTATCCACACTGGAACATCATATGGAGAAATTTGAATCCATAACGGAGGCTGATGGTGAAAGATAATAGAGGGATTGGTGACAATAATAGGTAAATCAAGATATAGTGGTTTTTTGTCACAATAATTGGATCTTAAAAGCCTGTCAGTTGAGAAGGAAGACTGAGGAAGATAAGCAGCTCCCCAATATTGAGGCCCTGGGAAAGAATGAGATAAAGTAGCTGACACAGTGATGAATCTGGGCTTAAGGCTCAGGGGGTGCTGAAAGAAAGAAGCTTGTATAACACAATTTATTTGAAGTTGCAAAGGAAATATTTAGACAAGCAATGACTGAAATAGTGTCACTAAAATAGAGATTTAAAAAAAAAAGCTTTGATGTGGAGCAATAAGGGCAATAAATTTGAGGGAAGAAAAAATATTTTCCACCGTGCATGTAAAGATTGACAGCTCCATACTTTCTGTAAAAATTAGCGAGCAATGGATATCATGTTGACATCTTGATATTGCTACTAACATTGCAAATTTAAACAACTTTCAATCTTCAGATACTGAAGCAGTCTTTATCCAAGTGCAGCGAAATCCAGGGACTCAATTTTATTTTATTCATTCGTGGGACATGGACATCACCAGCTGACTAGCATTTATTGCCCATCCCTAGTTGCCCTTGGACTGCAGATGAGACTCAACCACATTGCTGAGTGTCTAGAGCCACATGTCGGCCAGTCCAGGTAAGAATGGCAGATTTCCTTCCCTAAAGGGCATTAGTGAGCCAGATGGATTTTTCAAACAATCGGCAATGGATTCACAGTCATTCGTAGATTCTTAATTCCAGATATTTTTATTGAATTCAAATTCCACTATCTGCTGTGGTGGGATTCAGTCCCGGATTCCCAGAACAAGAGCTGAGTTTCTGGATTAATAGTCTAGCGATAATACCACTAGACCCTGGATCTTATGCACCCTTCCTTACTCCCTGCCCCCTGACCCTTACCAAAGAAGAAAATTACAGCACAGGAACAGGCCCTACAGTCTTCCTAGCCTGTACCGAACATGTAACTCAGGGGCATATTCTAGGGAACAGATCACAGATGCATCTTCAGAGTAGTCAGAGGCAGTAACAGCCCAGGTCTCTGAATCTTGAAGCATTACTGGAGAACAGACACCCACTGTTTCAGAGTTAAATGATGAACTTCTGGAAGCAGTCATCACACGCATGCTGGAGATGCAATGACAGGCGGCAGAAAATCAGGTAGTGCTGCAAGAGAAAGTCAACAGGCTACAGCAAAGGATGGATGAGTCTGTCCACATTCTGACTGATGTCATGGCTCCCACATGTGATCACCTCATGGTTACCATGGAAAAGTTGGTCACCACTTTGGAGACCTTGGTCCAGCAGATCCTGCCAGATTTGCACTCAGATCTGCACCTTCACTATATACATTTGTGGGATCCATCAGTAGCTAGGCAAGAGGGATGCAGGACACCTCATCATCCCTCTCAGAGCCTCATCCTCAAGACATCCTCAAGACATCCTCATCTACACACCTGGTCACCTCCTCAAATAATTCAATTAAATTTGTTAGATATGAGCTCATGCTGACTAACCCTAATCAAGCCTTGTCTCTCCAAATGAAGGTAAATTCTCTTTTTCAGAGTTTTCTCCAATAGATTCCCTAACGTTGACTTAGAAACATAGAAACTGGAAGCAGGAGTAGGACATTCGGCCATTCCAGCCTCCTCTACCATTCATTTTGATCATGGCTGACCATTGAATTCAATATCCTAATCCCCTTTTTCTCCACAGCCCTTGATCCCTATAGCCCCAACAGCTATATCTAATTTCTTCTTGAAATCAGACAATATTATGGAAAACATGAGTCACTATTTAAATAAAAGTGATGTCATGCAGATAGTTTGATAGTGAACGAAGCTGAGAAGACTTATCCTGGCAGAGACGATGCAACCTGCACTGGATAGCACTTCCTGGGTGGGTGACAGCAACACCAACTTTCTGGGCAATGGCCTCCTAGTTGGAGAGGTGAGTTGCTGTGCTTCTTTGAACCGTTCCTGAGGTAAAGGACATGCAGCTGACTGGAACTTCTCAAATAAAGTCACCCAAAGCCCTGGCACTAAATACTGGTGCTGCCTTCTTCTTGAGGCTGCAAGACTTTTCGCTCTGGGTTGCTGACAGTTTGGAGAAGACAGATGGTTAAATCTGATGCCAGGACCTTTGAACCTGCCAACCCAGGGCAGGCAGATGAATCCGCTGTCAGGGGAATTGGAAGGGAACTCACCAGTGCAAACATAATGAAGTTCCACACGCAGAAACTGGTGTGGGATTGTGCAATTCTGGTCAGTGGGGCAGATATTGCTGGAGTTGCCCACCACTGCATTTAAAATCTCAAAATCGGGGAATTCCACCCAAGGTTATAAGATGACCAAGACTGGGAAAAAATATTTCAGAGTGCACAACATTTCAAAGGCTGACATAGGAAAGTTAGTGAAAAAGAATCGTGACTCAAAAATCAGGAAGTAGAATTAATAAGTATGGAGATTAGGAATAGCAAGGGCCAGAAAAGGCTGGTGGGAGTTGTTTATAGGGCACTTAACAATAGTATACCATTTGTTAGAGGGCATTTTTAACAAATGTAATGTAATAGCTGGAGGGGACTTTAATCTTCATATGGACTGGACCAAACAAATTGACAAAGCTAGTCTGGAAGATTAGGCTTTAGACTGCTTTCATGACAGATTCCAATAACAGTAAGCTGTGGAACCATTAAGAATCTATTGTTAAGGCAGTCTTATAAAAACATTGTATGACTGGGACATGATTTTACAAAATGAAAATTCTGTTTGACAAAATTATCAGAGCTCTTTGACCATATAAGGAAGATAAAGGAGGAGCAGTAAATGTAGTACACTTGAATTTCCGAAAAGCGTTCCAAAAGGTGCCACACAAAAGATTATTATACAAGGTTGTGGACTCATGGAGTTGAGGTGATAGTCCAAAGATGTGTGGGTTAGGTGGATTGGCCATGCCAAATTGCTCCTTAGTGTCTGGCGAACTAGTTAAATATGAGAGATTGTGGGGATAGGGCCTGAGTGGGATTATGGTTGGTGCAGATTTAATGGGCCAAAGGCTTCTTTCTGCACTGTAGGATTCTATGAATCTAGAATCCTATGAATCTATGATTCGTGGAAAAAATTTGATTAATGAACGGGAAACAGAGTAGATATAAAAGGGGCATTTTCAATTAGTGGAATTGTACAAGGATCAGTGTTGGACTTCAGCAATTTACAATCTATATTAAAGATCTGGATGAAGAGACAGAGAACAATGTATCTAGGTTTTAACAATGCAAAGCTAGGAAAAAATGTAAGTTGTGAGGAAGACACAAAGGGGCTGCAAATAGATATAGATAGGTTAAGCCAACTTGCAAAAATGTGGCAGATGGAGTAAAATGTGGGCAAATATAAAGTATTCACTTTGGTCATAAAGAGTTCATTTTGAAACCAATAAATGAAACCAATGAAATCAATAAATGTTGATGTTCAGAGCTTATACGAGAAACACAAGATGTCAACATGCAGTAAGGGCAAGCAATTAGGAAAACAAATGAAAAGAGTAAAGAAGCCCTGGAACATTAGTACAGAGCTTTGTTGAGACCGTACCTTGAATAATTGGTAGGATTTTATAACCTTGTTCGTCCTGAAACTGTAAAATCCAGCCCAAGGTCAATAGACCTTCTAAAACTCTGCCCTCACCCACTCCAATTCCCATGGTGGGCAGAGCAGTAAAATTCTGGCAATTGCGTGCAATTTTGGCCGCCACATTTAAGGAAGGATAAACTTACATTGGTCGCAGTCAAATGAAGATTTATTGGATTGGCCCCTTGAGGGAGAGGCTTTTCCTAAGATAAAAGACTCAACAAGTTGGATCTATATTATCTAGGGGATGGAAAAATGACAGCTGATCTCATTGAAATATTCAAGAATAGGAAGGGTAGATATTGAGATAAAATTTCCCTTGACTGGAAAGTCTAAGACAAAATGGTGCAGTCTCAGCATTAGGACCAAGATAAGGAGAAACGTCTTCACTCAAAAGGTATGAATGTTTGGAAATCTCTACTCCACAGCACTGAGGAAGTGCCATCATTGATTGTGGTCAATGCAGACTCGATGGGCCTTCTGCATTGTAAGGATTTCATAATTCCAAATTCAGAGTAATGTGGCTAAATTCAGGTAAACTTAATTTTAGAAATGTTAAATATAAAACTTGGATTTTAGCATAATGATATCAGGTAAGTGTTGTGGTGGTCACTGTTAGGAATTACAGAGCTGAGAATCCAGTTATTGAGGAGACTGGTGTACAAAAAAAAAAATGTTTTTCTTTCTAAAAAAGAGAAAACTCCTTATAGCACTATGCAGACATCTCGAAGGATTTGAAAGGAAGAAAAGTAGGCTCCAATACAGTGCCACATAATTCTGATAAATTGCGTTGTTTTTTGTAATTATGATAAATCTAAAATTAATTTGTAGCTATTTTGTCCTTAATGTGATGCAGACATCTCCAACATGCTGTGACACTGAGTGAAATTTGAACTGTATTTATTATGTTTAGCCGTGCGACTGATGAAAACTGCACCATGACATGTTGCAGGCCAGGTTCTGCCATTACTAACATCACAAATTTAAATAACTTTCAATGCACCATGTCAAAACTCTTGAGGGGTGGCAGGAGCAAGGGAGCTGCAGTTGTAATTAATTACAACTGTAAGTAAGTTAAAGCCATAAGAAAGCATGAACAAGAAAACATGGAATATGTCTTTGAAACAAATTCTCAGCAAAACAGTTTGGTTTTGCTAAGCATGGCCTGATTGTTACAAGCATTTAATTTGATATTGTTACTTCATTGCAAGTTTCCGATCTACGCAGAAGTTCACAACAAAGCGCGTGCTTTATCAAAGCATTATGAGCAAAGAACTGGGTTGAGCTTAAACAAGCTGATTAAGATAAATGGACTAATACTGAGCACAACAGTAGAGCCTACTCTCGATTGCATAACAGTTCAAGATTACATCTAATAATTAGTGTTGCTTTTTATCAGGTATATCTATTCCCGATTCTGTGCTAAGAGTTTCTGCTGTGTTTTACAGCACCTGAGGCTACAATATTGTTTTTCATCTGATACGAAGCATTTTATCTTATTAAAAACCAGTAAGTCTCAGGGGCTTGAATAAAATCAGCATTGTAACTATTGCCGTGTGCCCAGTTGTTTGCATAAGAAACAAATCTACAGCAGCTCAAGCGCTTCGAGGAACACAAAAGGTTCTTCATCAATTTAACCAATGCTAGCTTCTCCTTAGTCCATTGCGAATATGTCAGTGATAATTGAGAGCGTGTAGATTATGGTACGCTACACTCAATGTGAGCATTGTTAAGAGATAGAGCTGTAACACTAGGATCATGGATTAGTGGCTTTACCCTGAGGTGAAATAAATTGTTTAGTAATCTTGGTTAAAACACACACCTTTGATCAGAGCTATCATACGTAGTGAGTTCAACCAGTCCAGTCATTCCACTGAAGCAATTTCTTTCTTTGCTCTCTATTCCTTTTCTGAAGAGTTGTTTCTCAATGATATGGAGATGCCAGTGTTGGACTGGGATAAGCACAAAAACACCAGTTGAAGTCCAACAAGTTGATTTGGAATCACAAACTTTCAGAGCACTGCTCCTTCAGATTCTTCTTCAGCCAGGACCTTACCCAACTCACCATTCTTTATGAGTGAACTTCAACAGTGTTGCAGAGATACTCTGCTGTGTGAGAAACTTATTTTGAGGCTGCTTCTGTTGACAAAGAAGTGGATCTGACCGGAGGATTATTTGGGGAGGTACTCATAGGGGTAGTCGGGAGGGGCAGTTAGACAAGAGGGTTAATCATGTAGGCTGGTGGGGGGCAAGAGACAGTCTTGGAGACGGGGATAGTCGGGGGTGGGGGGAGTGGGGATCTGACTGAGAGGGGTGTTTAGAGCCTCAGGCAGATCTGGAGAGGGTGGTCAGGGTTGAAAACAGAGATGGAGTCAGACCAGGAAGGTAGGGAAGGTCAGTCATAGAGTTGGGGGGGGGGGGGGGGGGGGGGGGGGGGAGTGTCGGGATCAGAGGAGGAAGGGGAGGTTAAAACACAGAGAGGGGTGGTGGTTGGTTCAGAATAGGAAGGGGGGATTGGAGCCGGGGGAGGCGGGGATTCGGAGCCAGAGTGGGAACTGGAGCAGGAGCCAGTGGAGGGGGTGATTGGATTGTTGTGGTGTGTGGGAGGGGTATTACCTGCAAGAATGGATCTATTTTGTGGTTCATTACTCTGGAGTTAGAAGGAATTTTTTTCCTTGCAACCTTTTCAGCGTAACTATCTGGGTAAAACTGGCAGAACCGTCTGAAATTAGTGATTTAAATCACTTCAGTCAATGATTCCCAGCTCAGTGCAATTGTCCAGAGGAAGTTAGTATTCCTGAGCAATTGCCAGGTCAACCTTTACATGGGAAATTCCAAAGGAATTCCCCAGTGCATCAATGGGGTAAAGCCCCAAATGCGATGTTGGAGAACCCGGATATTATGGACCTATAATTTATTCTAGCATTGTAAACACATGGGATTTACTGATCTATAATGTTCTATTTTAATTATATATATTGGATTATTTTAGTGAGATGCAGACAACATTGACAAGGTCATACTTATTTCTCATTCCTTCATATCCCAAAAAGGTGATTGTGTACTACCTTCTTGTAGGTAACTCATTGCCCCTTTAGTGGGAATTAAAAGACGACCAAGTAGCATGGTCTAATCTTGTCCACAGCTTTCCTGGACATTTTTTTTCCTGGTACTGACCCATAGCTACCAGGCATATTAGATTGACTTCCACAATTCAAAATGATGCGGTTTGAACTTATGGCTTTTAGATTCCAAATCCAGGACTTATTAATTATTTTTATAAAAGGTCAAGGAATATTGATATTTTGAAAAGATCAAATCCTACTGAAAAATAAATATTGGCCTCAAAGCACTGGTCTCCAGATTGTCAAGGACCACAGGAGTCCAAGGATGTTTTAGGGGTCCTGCAGAAATCCGGACACAAGAGGTAGGATTTTTTCGGCCTCATCATCCCGAAACAATAAAATCCCACCCAAAGCCAATGGACACTTCCATTGTCCACTCTTCACCCACTCCAACTCCTTGGCGGACAGAGCGGTAAAAGTATGGCCAAGGGTTGAATTTCTCCCATGTCACTTGCCTTGGGAATCGTAGTGGGTGAGGCAGAAAATTGGACAGGCCATTCAGAGATCCATTGAGCTCAGACAGGAACTTCTGGTCTTGGGACACATGCTTGGTCAGAAAATCTTGCTCCATGACTCTATGGGAATTGCCTCTAATAAGTTTTAACTTCCAGATGAAAATCTTGTATTCCCAAGACCATAAGACCAGAATTAGGCTATTTGGCCCATTGGGTCTGCTTCACCATTCAATCAAGGCTGATGTTTTTGTCATCCCCATTCTTCTGCCTTTTCACCATAACCCCTAATCCCTTTATTATTCAAGAACCTATCTATCTCTGTCTTAAAGACACTCAATGACCTGGCCTCCACAGCCTTCTGGGGCAAAGAGTTCCACAGATTCACCATTCTCTGGCTGAAGTAATTCCACCTCATCTCTGTTTTAAAGGATTGTCCTTTTGGCCTGAAGTTGTGCCCTCTCCACATCCACTCTATACAGGCCTTTCAGTATCCTGTAAGTTTCAATAAGATTCTCCCCTCATCCTTCTAAACTCTAGTAAGTACAGATCCAGCATCTTCAACCATTCCTCCTACGACAAGCTCTTAATCCCAGGGATCATTCTTGTGAACCTCCTCTGGACCCTTTCCAAGGCCAGCACATCCTTCCTTAGATATGGGTCCCAAAATTGCTTACAATACTCCAAACCAGAGCTTTGTAGAGCCTCAGAAGTAATCCCTGCTTTTGTATTCTAGCCTTCTTGACATGAATGCTAATATTGCATTTGCCTTTCTAACTGCTGACTGAAACTGCACGTTAACCCAAACAGAATCTTGAACAATGACTCCCAAGTCATTTGTGAGCTTGATTTCCTAAGCATTTCCCCATTTAGAAAATAGTCTGTGCTTCCAATCCCCCCTCCAAAGTGCATAATCTCAAACTTTTCCACATTGTATTCCATCTGCCATTTCTTTGCCCACTCTCCTAACCTGCCCAAATCCTTCTGCAGCCTCCCCTGCTTTCTCAGTGCTACCTGTCACTCTACATATCTTTATTTCATCTGCAAACTTAGCAACAGTGCCTTCAGTTCCTTCCTCCAAATCGTTATTGTAAATTGTGAAAAGTTGTGATCCTAGCACTGACTCCTGAGGCACACCACTAGTCACTGGCTGCCATCCTGAGAAAGGCCTCTTTATCCCCCCACTCTGCCTTCTGCCCAGCAGCAAATCCTTTATTCATGCCAGGATCTTATCCTTAACACCATGGGCTCTTAACTTATTTAATAGCCTCCTATACAGCATCATGTCAAAGGTCTCCTGGAAATCTAAATAAATCATACCCATTGGCTCTCCCTTATCTAACTTCCTTGTTACCCCCTCAAAGAACTCTAACAGATTTGTCAGACATGACCTCCTCTTGACGAAGCTGTGCCGAGTCCTATTTTATCATGCACTCTCAAAGTATTCTGCAATTTCATCTTTAATAATGGACACCAAAATCTTGCCAATGATCAAAGTTAGGCTACCCGGCCTACAATTTCCCATCTGCTGTCTCTCTCCCTTCTTAAACAGCGGTGTTACATTAGCTACTTTCCAGTCCTCTGGGATCCTCCCTGCCTCCAGTGATTCCTGAAGATCACAACCAATGCCTCTACAATTTCCTCAGCAATCTCTTTTAGAACCCTGGAGTGTAGTCTATCTGGTCCAGGTGATTTATCTACCTTCAGTTCTTTCAGTTTCCCTAAAACTTTCTCCTTAATTATGACTACTACGCTCACCTGTGCTCCCTGAGTGTCCTGGAGCTCTGATGTCCCACTGTTATCTTCCACCATGAAGAATGATGCAAAGTAATTCTTCAGTTCCTCTGCCATTGCTATATTTCCTATTATTACTTCTCCAGTTTCATTTTCCAGTGGTCGAATGGCAATTTTTGCCTCTCTCTTACCTTTTATATTTTGAAAAAAAAACTCTTCCTATATTCTTTTATATTACTAGCTAGCTTACACTCATTTTTCACCTTCTCTCCCATCTCTGACCACCCAAAAAAGTCCAAATCTAAGTAAGTGTCAGAAACATCAGATAGTTCTGACTTACTGACCTTGATAATAACATCAGGAAACATTAGACAAGAAAATCCTAGTCTAATTCTTGGTTAACTATACAACCCTTATGGTTTACAAATGCCTTTCAGAGAAGGAAGTCTGCCATCCTTACATATGACTCCAGAGCCACAGCAATATGATTGTCTCTCAACAGCCCTCTGACATGGCCAAGCAAGCCACTCAGTTGTTCAAAAAAAAATCACCATCACCTTCTGAAGGGCAACTAATATCAGGCAATAATTGCTGACCAGCCGGTTACCCCCATGTCCCACAAATTAATTCTTAAAAAATGACACCTTGACAACATCCCCAATCTTCCAACTCCCTTTCCCTCTCTGCAATTCAGACTGACTTGTCCCATCACTGGATTGCATCCTTTGACCTGACCTGACTAGCCTCTACCACCCAACTTCCCCACGAAATTGACTAACCTCCAACTTGACAAGCCCTCCTGACCTGATCGCCTGTTCCCTGATCCACCTGCTATTTCATCCATCCTCCCCTTCTCATCCATCTCGTCCACCAATGATACGCTATTCAGTTGCCATCCTACCCAGCTGCCAACATTCCTACTTACCTCACCCTCTTACTCCCTTACACATTTGTCCATTCACTCATTCGTGAACACAATGGGGGCCTTTACCCACTTAACAGAATGTGGCAGATGGTGGCGTAATAAGGTAAGTGTGCTTTCAGGACCAATTCTCTTAGCTGCTCCCTGCGAGATTTCCTATACTGAGAGAATTCTGCAAGATCACAGATCAGAGGTCAGAGGCTTTTCTAATAGAGGCAGGTAATTGAGCAGTTTTCTGTCTGATGAGCATCGGACACAGTTCCAACTCTGATCAGAAATTTAGAGTCCATAATCATGGTAATCATTTAGCTGCTCTTGATCAAATCTACATGAGTAGCACAGGAACCTGATATTGCAAATGTTTGCTCTCTCCGTACATTCATCAGCTATGCCTATTCTCCTAGCTCAGTCTGCAGAAGGCCAACTAAACAAAATCATTTCAACTTTACTTAACCTGTTTCTAATGTTCCATTCCAAGAATAAGGTTGCCTTACTGGAAGTCGAGGGGGGTTACAGCTGGAGATATTAGACCTGACCACTTTAAATTTAATCACTTTTGGCAGTTTGAATAATGTAAACATCTCCAGTTGAGTATTTGGATCATAGCAGATACTTGGGCAAATTCAAAACCAGGGATAAAAAGCATCTTATTTCGCAAATCATGACATGAATCTAAAAACGTTCACGAAACCAGAACCCATTCACAATTGAACTTTCGATTTAAAAAAGTATTTCTGGTCAAGTTTTGAAAATGATAGTTGAAATAGAAAACAACATGAATTATTTCCATTTCATGTACATTTTGTCCTTGTATAGCTACCAATTGAAATTAGATTGCAACTTGAACCACATACAAGGATAAATGTTATTTAATTTCCTGCTTTCAAAAGTAGAATTTAAGTTTTTAAATTTTTAAAGCTTTTTTAAGTTTATTAGTTAGACTTACATTAGCAATGCAATGAAGTTACCATGAAAAGCTTAGGGTTTTAATTATTCTTACTTGCAGTTTCTGTTTTCAATTGGAAATGTTTTTCATAGTATGTTTTTATATTTTTTTAATTGATAAATCATTTCTCTATGTAGAAGATGCACTTTTTTTAGGATGCGCACATTTTTCACTTGTAACAGGTTTTCAGAACCACCTCACTCTTCCAACACAATAACTAAGTACCAGAATGAGGCAGGTTGACAGTTCTCCCAGACAGGCTGCCTCACTAATACAGGATAAGAAGGGTAGATCTTTTCCATTCCAATTCCCTTCCTGCACCTAGTGATGCCCCAAGGCAGACTTCCATCTGTTTTCATATCTAGTAATTTCCGGAACAGACCGCTAGTCTGTCACCAGGGGCTTATTGCTTAAGGGATGGAGATGTGGGAGGAGGGGGGCCAAACGTTAGTGGGGAGGGAGAATACCACTCCACAACAAACATAGCTGACCAGGAGTCTCTTCCCTCTTATCATTAACTGTTGGCTTTTTGGGTCAATTTGTAAGTTGCCACTCAGCATGTTTAGCTGTTTTTTGAAAGCACCTTCCTTGCCATCAAATACTGCAGTAGGACTCCAATCCAGAGCGTCTAAATCAGAGGTGGTTATCCTACCCATTGTGACACAAGACCTCAGATAGATCAGTTACTGGACTATAATTCCTCCAAATAGCTCTAGTTAAACATGGTTTGACCCATGGTTTTCAATTATTAGCCAAATCAATCAGTAACCCCTTGTTACACTTGAGGTCCATAAAATTTGCTTACACCTACCTGTACCTCAGCTCTGAAGCAGATCACGTCCAAATGTAGCATGACCTGGACAATATCCGGGCTTGGGCTGATAAGTGGCAAGTAACCTTCATGCCACACAATTATCAGGCAATGACCATCACCAACAAGAGAGAATCTATCCATCTCTCCATGATATGCAATGGTATTATCATCACTGAATCCCCCACTATCAAAATTCTGGGGATTGACCAGAAGCTGAACTGAACTATCCATGTAAATACTATAGTTACAAGAATGGGTTAGAGGCTTGGAATTCTGTGGCAGCTAACTCACTCACTCACTCCCCAAAGCCTATCCACCATCAACAAAGCACAAGTCAAAAGTGTGATTAAGTACGCTCCACTTGCCTGGATCAGTGCAGCTCCAACAACAACTTTGATACAATCCAGGACAAAACAGCCCACTTGATTTACACCTATCTACAAACATTTAATTCTTCCATCACTGATGCATAGTGGCATAATCGATGCACTATCTATAAGATAGACTGCAGGAACTCACTAAGATGTCTTAGAAAGCACCTTCTAAACCCACATCCATTACCATCTAGAAGAACAAAGACAGAAGACACCCAAGAACACCATCGCATGAAAGTTCCCCTCCCAGCCAATCACCACCTGACTTGGAAATATATCGTCTTTCCTCCTTAACAGCACTTCACTGTACCTACACCACACAGACTGCAGCAATTTAAGACAATGACTCAGCACCACCTTTGCAGAGGCAATTAGGGATGAGCAAGTCTAGTTAGTGAATCTGTGAAACAATATTTTAAAAAGCTGTGATACCAAAGGTGATACTCTGACAGAGAGTTATCCAGGTTTGAAATGTTGGCTCAATAACTATTGTCAGACCTGCTGAGACATTCCAGCATTTTCTGTTTTTGGCTCAAACTCCAGCATCCACAGTAATTTGCTTTTACAAAAGATGATGAATGTGCCAGTTCTTATCTAGATAGCCATATGATAGCTACATGAACAGACTAGGAATAGAAGGATACAAACAGATGGTCTAGTTAGGAAGTCTTGATCGATACAGGCTTGGCGGGCCAAAGGGCCTGTTCCTGTGCTGTATTGTTCTTTGTTCTGAGAAGTGCATTTGACATGATTAATACATGCCCATTCTACTGTTTGGTTGATATTACAGTGATTGTTTGTGGTTGCCTGAAATGAGTTGGTAGCATTGAAAGTATTCCTCTTCAATACAGGCACATGAGTGTGACTGCAGATCCTCATGTAATCTGTCTTATGTTCTCTAGAGGAACAGAATTCTTCTGTATATTTAGTGGGCATGAGGATAGGTTGTACCATCTAGTGTTAGAGTTATATGATAACTCTTCTCTGTTAAATTCTGTGATATTTCTCTTCCTAGATGATAATGACATACAAGAAGGGGTCCTACTGAAGTGAATGCCATACCAATCAGATGCAGTGAGAAGCTAGTCCATGTCTATGTAGAAAAAAAAAGCAAAAAGAATTGTTGCAAAAATGTCTTCCACTGCAGAAATTGCTAGGCAAATTCTTCTGAGTCCTGTGGTTCAGAGATTTCTTACACATACATCGCAAGAAATTTCTTTTAACAGACAGGACATCCCAAAGAAATGTAACGTCCAGATGTTTTCTGCAGCAACAAGGTCCCAGGCAATGGGCACTGATCTGAGAAGTAACAGCGGATTCACATTCTCTGGAGGTGAAAGGGAGAATAATACAGGCATGTTACTTTACAAGGACAAAGTGGCTGAATATCAGGAAGTGTTTTTGCTGAACAAAAGCATATGGGGAGATGGGAAAAAATTGGATTCAAGACTGGAGTGAATGCGGTCTGGTGGGATAGTTGGCTTTGTTGGAATTGGGAAGGGTGTGGCAGCAGAACCAAACAAATAGATGGTCTGAATCTTGTGGCTAAAGAACACAATGATCTCCTCACAGTGGTTGGAAGAGAACATGAAGGGGATAAAAATTTATAGGGATAGTTGGCAATTCAAAAAAGAAGTTAGGAGATATATTTCCTCTTCAGTACGATTCATGAGTAGAGGGCAAAGCTGATGATTCTTGTTGTAATCCATCCAGTTCTGGTGATGAATGGCTAAGATGTAGAGATGCCGGCGTTGGACTGGGGTGAACACAGTAAGAAGTCTGACAACACCAGTTTTAAATCCAACCGATTTATTTGATAGTAAACTTGTAAGCTTTAGGCTCTATGGCCTTCGTCAGGCGAATGGAGACCAGAACACCTTATTCATCTGACAAAGGCCATAGAGCTGAAAGCTTACGAGTTTACTATCAAATAAATCAGTTGGATTTAAAACTGATGTTGTCAGACTTCTTACGATGAATGGCTAAACCAGTTTTGTGTCAGTATGCATGAGTCTGCACTTGAGGGAAAAAGAGTGGAGTCTATACCAGGGGAACACTGCAAACAAGTAAACATTTTCCAGTAATCTATATTGGTGGAGAAAAATTCTGATAGAAGCTCTGAACAGCAAAAATTATCTTCAGTTTGCCAACAACAACTTACATTTATATAGCATCTTTAACATGATAGAACACCCCAAGGCATTTCACTGGATTAATTATCAAATAAAGCTCAATACTCAGCCACCTACATAGATATTAGGACTGGTAACCACAAGCTTGGTCAAAGGTAGGTTTTAAGGAGTGTCTTTTCTCAGTTTCAGATATTTTAACTGAAATGGTTCCCCAATACAATGCCAGTCTTTGAGATAGCATCAGCCTATTCTGTTCATACAACATGTGGTTAAAAATCCTTTCAATAATCAGGTTTAGTAGCTTCAGATAATTCGATTGAGATCTTGGGCAGAATATTGGAGAGTGAGGGGGAAAGTTGGAATGGAGACGACCCACCCCACTCCAGCCCACCCAATCCAATTGACTGGTAGCTTCATCGGGCCTTGTAGCACCAAGTGCACAATAATGAATACCAGCTGGACTGCAACCATGAAGGAGAAGAATGCCCACAGATTCCTAGGATTGGCAATGTCTTTCAACGAATGGGAGTTTGAATTCAAGTCAGAAAAATAGCAGTAAATAAGTGATATAAAATAGCCCAAATAAACTGATTCTGAGTGGCTAGAAAGCAAGATTTTACATCCCCCATTTGGACCAACGAAAGTCCGAATATGGCCAGCAGAGAAGACAAGTCCAGTTCTGTGGGGCGGGTGGGGAGGTGAAATCAAGGTAGAGGAAATGGAGGTGGGTCAAACTAATACTTCAAAGCAGAATTTTACTCTGAAATCCACTGGAACAAATACAGCTGAAAGACTTCAAATTTAAACCATGCGGTTTAATATCGCTGAATAGCGTTGTGTGAAAAACATTTAAAAATCAGACTAGAATAGCAGCATGTAGAGTGCGCCATTTTAAAGCTGAGTTTAGACTTATTAATGGGATTTTGTAAGGATGCTTCTGTGTCTATACAATTTCTTATGTGTGGATGGCTTAGAAATGGCCACCACTTTCAGGTACTAAAGGAAAAATTGAGCATCTAATATATGGGATGGACATGCATATTTATTATGAGACTGAACTATGGTGTCCACCATATTGTTGAAGACAAAAAAAAGAGGCCTGTGCCTCACATAGGCACTTGGTTCTGATATGCACATGTAAAAAGGGGATCTGTGTATTTAAGGTCCTTTTTAAAAATTGGGTTACACCAAGCAAATCCAGTGCAGTTATTAGTCATTGTGGTATAGAGAAACACAGCAGTCAATTTGCATACAGCAAGGCCCCACAAGTAGCAATGAAATGATTATCCGTTGCAGATGAGGTGCTACGTGATCCATCCAAAGACTAAGACAGCTCCGCAGGTACAAGGGAGCTAAGGCAAGTAAATAAAATTCTACATCACCAGCTCACCAGAGGACAAACTGTTGACTTTGAGGGTCCAGGCCTCAAAACGCAGCCTTCAAGTAAATGGCAAGAAGTTGTTACTGCCACTGGGCAACTTGGCAGTGAGTTTAAGTGCAATGGCTCACATTAAGGGTCTGGTAAGTATTATCCACCTAAAGGCTTAGTTTAATGGTGAATTCATGAAGAGGAAAAAAGTCAGAAGCGCTGGTCCTCTATTCCTTTATGCACAAGAGGAAGGAGATGCTGAGGCAATTGTTTTTTGAACCCACAGGCTTCTCTGATATCGCTCGCCCCACCACTACTGATACCATGAACAGAGAATTTGGTGCTCAGCCTAAATTCCATTCAATGCATCAGGACTGGAGAATCCCAGCCGTGGACCAGGTTGGAGAATTCCTGATTTTTGTCTCGTTGATTTTGAATTGATTGTTTATGGTAAAAGTTTCTCTGTGTCTAATGGCTTGGAATAGCTGCAACTTGCTAAAATTTTGATAGGCTTCAGAACCTAACAATAAATTTTACATCCCATCCTGCGGCAGTTGTAGATGCGCCAAGTTTGATGGCGTTTAAGAGGTTAGTAGATAAGTTTATGGACGAAAAGGGAATAGTTTAGTTTGGAGGGTCATTGCTTTTTCCTAATTGGTCGGTGCAACATCGAAGGCTGAAGGGCCTGTTCTGCGCTGTAATGTTCTATGTTCTATCACATCCCATAATGTAATATTGACACTGCAACCGTGGTCACGGGCCAGTGCAAATATTTAGATATCTCATATACCAATGTCTTTGGTTTTTCACAAGAATCATCCACTTGATAACTTGCAATGATTCCTTTTCAGTGAACAAAATAAAACATATGTCTTGGTGATTTGTTTTGAAAGTATCCTGGTAAAACAAGTGACATAATCTACTGACCCTTGGCTATAGCTTACTCTGTGACAATAATGCGTTCATTAAAATATGATTTCCTTCTGTCTATTTTTGTATCCACGTAATTTAGTACAAACACAGGAAAGAGCTTCGTATTTAACAATAAGTGTTCCCACACATCAGTTCAATTATAACAGCATCAGGCTAATTGCTTCATCTCAGGAAATATCCTGTGAGAAAGGTAGGGAGAGTCCCTTTGCAGTGAACTCAATTCAAGGTCATTCAACAAGCTTTTCAAAGATTAAGGTCAGTAACAATATACTCTTATTTAGGTCACTGTGATTTGTCAAGAAAAGTTGCTCTTAAGAGGAATAGGATCTCACTTCATCCAGAAATATATGACAATGAGAGTTGAACACACAAAGTGAGACAGAAGGGAATTCAACAGAAATTGTCTGAATGCCTTTTAAATTTAAGTATTATTGTCACAAGTAGGCTTCTATTAAAAAGCAATGAATGTACTGTGAAAATCCTGCAGTTATCACATTCCAGAGTTTGTTTAGGTACACTAAGGGAGACTTTAGAGTGGCCAATGCATCTAAACAACACATCTTTCAGACTGTTGGAGAAAACCCACACAAACACAGGGAAAACTTGCAAATTTCACACAGTCACCCAAGCCAGGAATTGAATCTGGGTCCCTGGACTGTGAGACAGCAGTGCTAACCACTGTGCCACCCTTTGCCTCCTTAAAAACACAAAATGCTTAAAAGGGTTGTCAGTAGTTTGAATATAAGAGCTAATAATATTGAAGATTAAATTCATGAATCCTATTATCTCCTAAATGGCTTTTGGATGCTTTTCACACATATCAAATATACAAAATATGATGGGGGAAGAAAAGCTGTTTTTATTTTGTCAAATCGAAATCCAAGGGCAAAATTCAAGCCTCATAGTCATAATTGGCTAAATTATTTTGAGAAAGTGAAGTAAGGATACTACACACTGTTTGAAAGTATGAAGAATTAATGTTTACTTTAGATCCCCATTGTTTGAGGATGCGAGTAGCATGGTTGAATGGTAAAAGAGCAGCTTTTCCATGTCAATTTGCAGGCACTTCATTAGTCGGCCTAATCATGATGACAGCTAATACTCGTGTCAGCTTATAATAAAGGCCACCCCACTTGACTGTCTGCGGTGCCAGAACTAGATGCTTTGAGATGAATGGTATCTGAAAATGAATAAATAATATATAGAAACACGTTGACAAAGCCACAGAATTAAATCAGCTTTTTCATGAATTCAAAATAATGAAGAAAATGCAGGGGGATCCCAACGATTCAGAAATTATTGCTCCAAAATTTGTATTTCACGTTGACAGGTATAAAGTTAAGTCTGCAATGTTTGAACCTTTCATTTACTGTTCAGTAAGGAGACACAAGTTCTGCTTCTTCATAAAGTATCTTTATTTCTTTGATCCGACTTCATACATAATTCTCCAACAACAACAACAACAACCCAGTATCATCTGTGGCCCCTTTATATATCAGTCACTTCTATTGAATAATCAACATCAAATTAGGATTTAATTGGAAGGTCAATTAAACCATTCCTGACATGCAAACATGGATTTTCTGCATAATGTTTACATCTCTTATCTCCCTTTGTGGATTGTTGCATATTTCCATTGTTTCACCTCAAGTTGGGAACTCAAATCCCAACTAGGCAGTTTAACGAGTTTGCCATCTCAATTGGTCTTTAAAATGGAGAACTGTGGAAAGTCAGGTGACAACATTGGTGATTGTAAACAAGGAGCAACATGACAATTGAAAAACAGTGTAGCCCTTAGAAACAGGTTAATCCTAGAATACAGATCACAATCTGTTGTGTATCCTAATCCCTAGTTTGGAGAGATACAACATATGGCATCTTGACGTTCCAAGGGCTCCTTAAAACAGTCCTTTGTTTTTGAGGTTTATGATATTGCTGAAATCCTTCCATTCTAGAACGCACTCTAACATAATGGTGAAGAAATTCGAATTGAACAGATTCATTTGGAAACCTGGCAGGATTCAGCCTTCTGCCTCGTTAGCCTAGGGTTTATGCTCCGATTGTCAATTCTGTGTTAAGCATCTTCTGGTATGGCACAGGAGTCCCACTCAAGAACAGCAGTCTTGTTGCAATTGCTGCAGAGGAAGGGAGTGTCAGAGAAGGTGCACAATTGTTTTCTTTTTCTTTGATTGCTTGATTTGATGATTCCATCCACTTGTTGAGCAGAGGTCCAAAGCTCTAATCACCCATTGAAGCAGATAGACTAAGCTAGTCCATTTAGTAATCAAGGGCTACTCACTAGAGGCGGGTAGTGAATGACCAGTGTCGGAGATAGCCCATGAAAACAACTCTCTACTCCAATCAAATTGGGCTTATCACATGTAACTGCTATCTCCTATGCCCTGCAGCAAAACTGCAGTGTCCTTTCTAGAGCACATGCTGGGGGAATATTTATGGAGAACCTGCTATCTAAACAGGAATCCACCTCTGGTCATTTCTGGCTCAGCCCAAAGGCCCAAAGGATTGCAAATCTTTACATTTAGCGCCTACTTGGTTCTGAGAGTTACCAGACCGATGACACGTTTCAACATTAATCCACTTTGGGTTCCACTCCAAACTTTTTTGTCAGGATTCACTTCCTTACCTCTCAATTTTCTCAAAGCAGCTGGCTATGTTTACGAGTTTGGTTCATGAGGGCCAGTGAGTGTTCGTGTGCCGAGGGAGCCAAACCTCTGCTGAGTTCCACTGAAGCTCAAGCCTGGGGTCATGTGAGACTCAGTTACCATGTGTTGCCACAAGAGGCACAGCTGACGACTCGGCAATGGAAGGGCTGTGTACTGACAGGGTGAGACTTACACATTTGGTTTTCCTTGTCACATTGCTATCAGCCAGTGGTGTCAGCTGATAGGGGATGCAAATTAGCCCACAAAAGCAGAAAGCATGCTCACTGTCTTCACCCGCACACAACATGCACCACATCGACCAGCCAGACACACAAAACCTGACAGTCACACCCCATTTATTTGCAATTCACTTAATTGCAATTCCTATTTTAGGGCCTCTAAAATCAACATTTTATTTTTCTATATAGGGCAGGTCGGTGACCTTGTTAATTAAAGTTGATGGGCATTTAGCTAAAGAGAACCATCTCAAGTAATGGCAGCATTAGGTTAATGTGAATATAATGGAAAGAGTGCAGGAATGCACATGAAAAAGCATTCAACTCAAATAAACAGCAATGTGATATGTCGGCGACATAAGTTTAAAAATGCCACCTGCAACTAATGCACTGGTTACATCCCCGAGATCTGCAGGTCGTAAAAAATCTGGGTAATAGTATATTCTATCCATCCAGCTGCCCTATCTAGTGGTTCTTTTATTTGGCTTATAAGCTATGAATTAGATTTACTAAAAGCAAAGGTTAAACAGTAGCATATGGTCAGTACAGCAGATTTAACTTAGCTGTTGAATTTCTAACTTATATCTCCTCAGCTCTACAAAAATAGCACAACACTCATAGCAATACCAAACCCAGACCAACATAAAAATTAGAAATAGGATTTTGTTAACTCTCGCCAAAGTTTCTATGAACCAGCTCCACACAGCCTGCAGCATAACAAGATCTGATTAGTTAATGTAGAAACTAGAAGCATGAGTAGGCCATTCGACCCTTGAGCCTTCTCTACCATTCATTTTAATCATGGCTGATCAACATCCTCATCCCCTTTCCTCCCATACCTCTTGATCCTTAGAGCCATAAGTTCTTGAAATCAGACAACGTTTTGGCCTCAGCCACATTCTGTGATAGTGAATTCCACACATTCACCTCCCTCTGGGTGAAGAAATTTCTCCTCACCTCAGTTCTAAAAGCTTTATCCCTGATCCATAGTTCTGGACTCCCCCACCATTGGAAACATTCTTTCTGAATTTACCTTGTCTAATCAAGTTAGAATTTTCTAAGTTTCAATTAGATCCCTCTCAATCTTCTGAATTTAAGATTAAAATAGATGACAAAGTATATTTGTCTCCTTAACAAGCAAAGTCTTTTTCATAAAGCACGCAGAGTGACTGTGGTCAAACACACACTTCAAGTTGGTGCCTGTGGATTTCTCCTGCAAATCACCCCAAACAATTGTCACATGAGAGTTTCCAAACTCCAGCCCCAAAACATGCTTAACAATACTTTTAATTAGTGGTTTCTGTTGTAAAATTCATTCCAAGATTTTCAAATGACACTTTTAAACAAAGCTTCTATTCCAATTTTGATAATGTATCCAGTTCAGGATTTTACATCACTCCATTTAGGATTCTTTTCTCTCCACTGACTTCCACTCTTACACAAACTGTGACATCCAGATAATACTGTCTCCCCAATTACTTTAAAATTGGTTTCACAAACAATCCAAATATTAGGATTACTTTAGAAACCTTCCTTTAGCTTCAAACTGGCTGATTCCTTCTCAGCTTTGCCTGTGATGCCCATATTATGTTCTATTTCCAGGTTTCTAGAACCAGATGTCCTCTAGTTCCTCTGGAGCTTGATTTCTTGTGCATTACTCCTTTGTGCAATTTTTCCTGCTTGGATCAGAGCTGAAAGATGTTCCCTCCCTGGTTTTCCATCTACAACTGCCCTAGTTTCCTGTTAAGAAAAAGTAAAAAGAAAGGAAGATTTTCTTTTATGTGCAAGACCCTAGTTGCTAAGCAACCACTTATCCTTCTCTAGACTTTTATTTACTTTTCACGCTGTAACCTTCTGCAAACATAATTGAATCACAGTTGGAATTGAACCAACCCCCACACATGCAAACACCTTTGTCCAGCGTGAGTCTAACCATAGGTCCCTTCCAGGCACAGAGGCATTAAATTAAACCCACCTCATTAAACTTTCTAAATTATACCTTATTTCTAATGTTTGCCCAGATGTTGAGTCTGTGTATGGTTTGCTTCATTTATGCATGGAGTTCATTTTAAGATATTTTTGCCTCTGCAATTGCACTCAAATGCTAGTCTGGAGGGGTTAACTAAACTGACCATATTTGACAGCTAACTTGACCACACTTTAAAACTCAGGAGGCATGCTGGGTTAGCTGGAAAATTGCATTTTTTAAAAGTACAATGGAAGCAAAAGCAATCGTTTTTGTGAAGTTTTTCATGAACAACATCTGCAAGGCCACAAGATAAGGATTGATATATTGTGAAACTGTGTTCTCAATCTGTTTTGAGTTCTGCTTTAATCAGTATGGGACTTGCAGCCATTCTCTCTCTCTAGTTTTTCTCTCCTCTGTTCTCTTTTGTAATGATTTAATTTTAAGTTCTGTTCAATAAAATAAATTCATCGTATCAGTGCAGTTTTCGTCTATTCAAAGGAATGAATGGACCCTATACATATAAACATAAATCCCTTAAAATTATCTTTGGTTTCATACCAAAAGCTTAAAAAGAAAACCACAGAACTAAAGATCTGCAGAGTGCAATAAAAGCAAAAGGAGAAGCCAACAAGTTTTAAGAGAAAATAAACCCTTTTCAATCAGGTCGCTAACTTCTTGCACAGGAATGAATTGCTGCTGTTATAAAAGTTCCTGATTTTTTAAAAAGGGAAACTGCAGAGTAAAGAAGAATCTGCACAGTTTAAAGGCAGAAATCACTGCAGTGGCTTTTCAATGATTCAAAGAATCCTATAGTTTAGAAGGAGGTCACTTGGCCCAGCAAGTCTGTACCAACTCTGACAGAGTATCTCACCCAGGCCTTCTCCCTGTAACCCCGCGTATTTACCATGGCTAATGCCCCTAACGTACACATCTTGGGACACAAAGGGGCAATTTAGCATGGCCAATCTACCGAAACTGCACAATCCTTTGACAGTGGGAGGAAGCCAGAGCGCCTGGAGGCAACTTACATAGACATGGGAAAATGTGCAAACTCCACTCAGGCAGTCACCCCCAAGGCTGGCACTGTGAGACAGTAGTGCTAACTGCTGTGCCACCATGCCACCCATTAAAATGGCAATAGCTTCAAACACTCACATTCTTAAATAAGGAGAGCTGATTTTATGCTACACTAAAGCAGAGTGATAGCCAACTTCAAGCCCAGTGCAGCACAGTACATTCTCTACCTAATTTAATACATTTGTTGCTTAAGTTGAGGAGCCAAAAATCTCCCTGGCAACACAACTCTAAAAGAGATAAGGGGAAGTCAACTGTGTCCTCAACAGCCCAACTGAAAATGAATAGCTATTGCACTGATAACCTTAATAAAATTTAAAGCTGCAACCACTAGCAGAAAAAAACAGGCATGGACAGAAAATTAAAAGAACCAGATGCATTTGGACAAGGAAATGACTAAACCAGACACAAGAGTGGGAGTCTTGGAGAAGGAGACTTTCAGTTTACCAGCAGCACACAGGATTACATAAGGCACCAGAAAACATTGACAAGTCTTTATTCATCTTTATTTTTCTTCCTTCACTGCTTCGCTCGCTTGTTGCCCGGTTATTCTCTCAGTTTCACTCTCAGTTGCTGCTACGTTCTCTTTGCCTTCCTGCCCATTGTCCACATCACCTGCTGGCCCTGGCTCCTTGCCCGTTTTCTGGAGCTGCCCGTCCAGCTCTGTAAGCCAGCCACATTAGCACTCTACCTCCATTGGTTTATTGCATCTGAAGTACTCCAAAGCCAATGTGTATATCAATACTCATTAACGTTGGGTGAGATACCAAAATCCTCGGACAGAGTTTTTAAACTCCAAATTGTGAAGAGCGCACAGGTCTTAGAAAAAAATTCTAGCTCACGCCCAATAAAGCACCTAGGGCAACAAAAGACTTCCACGTTGAGTCAGCAAAGATTCCAGAGCAACAGAAACAGAAGCAAGGGAAAAAAACATTTAAGTAACCTCAAGATGGTTGCCAACATGTCAGTGCAATGAAATGCACAAATTAAAAAGGTTAACGCGGATGCGATAAATGGTCCAGAAACAATTGATATATTTTAAAAAATAGAAGATTCTGAAGATGCTGACATGGTACACAAACTGCAATAGCAGATAGCAGTGAGAAGTGAACAGGCAAAATGGGCCATTTAATTAGCACCCCAAGCACAAGCATTCACTAAATCCACCACTGATTCACAGTGGCAGCGTGTGTACCATCTGCAAGAGGAGCTGCAGGGACTCCTTTGACAGTACTTGCCAAACCTCAACCACTACTGTCTAGAAGGACAAGGGCAGCAAAAACATGGGAATGCTAACATCTGAAATTTCCCCTCCAAATCACTCACCATCCTGACTTGGAAATATATTGCCATTCTGTTGCTGAGTCAAAATCTTGGAACTGTCTTCCTAACAGCACAGTGGATGTATCTACAAATACGACTGCAGATGTTTAAGAAGGCAGCTCACCATCATCTTCTCAAAGGCAATTAGGGATGGGCAATAAATGTCTGCCTAGCCAATGATGTCCACATTCCACTAATATATATTTTAAAAAAAGCTGTGAATGAAATAAATCTATCCAAAGTAACTCAAAAGAAGTAAAACATGCAAAATGTAAATGAAGCTGTTCTACAAGTAAATATTCACATCAGATTTGAACTGGAAGGTTTAGAGCTCAAGATTCAAGCTGAGTATATACCTTTGAAAATGCATGATAAACTGAAGCTATTTGAGATCTGAACAAACAAATCACAAATATGGCACGAAGCTATCAGGAGGAGATTAAGAAACTCGTTTGTACAGTTGGCAAATCAAATTCAACGTCTGGAAAACTCAACCAGTTGTACAGCCAGGCAAAATAGCAAGCAGCAAAGATACCCAGAAAAATTGCAAAGACCCTTTGAAGAATTAATATGTAGCTATGGAAAAAAATGAGGGACTAAAAAAAATGTTGAATATTTCTTCAGAAGAAGCTGCATTGAAACTATCAGTAGCAACAACATGATGCACTGAAACCCAGATTGAGTTGGCACGAGGTCAACAAGAACATAAGCATTTAATAGAACAGTTAATTGTCCTTCAAGATCTAATGCAAAACACACATATAAGCATTCAGCAATAGGAAGAAACAAAGACTGTCTTAAACAGGGGAAGAAACTCATGAGCACTCCACTGAATTACAGGAAAGCTCAAGATGAAGCAAATGAGTTTTGTAAAGCAAAGGAAGAAGCCTGTTAAAAAGTCTTCATGGGTATGTTCCACTGGAAATTTGCAAAGATTAACCAAATGATTTTGATAACACTCTAAAGAAAAATTGAAGAAGCAGTTAGCAGATAAGACCATAGACAAAGAGAAGATGAGAGCTGCAAGAGACCACAGAAGCAGCTGAGTGAAAACAAGGAGGCATTGAAAATAAAAGCCATTCAGCTTTCCAAGTTGCAGGCAGAGAAAGGAATGACAGAAATGAGATTGGAAAATATAATTCTGACACCAATGCTCAAAGAGCTAGAAGAAAAAGCTAAGCTGAATGAAATGATTCACAAGCTTGCAAAAGGATTTGAAAATAAAGCAAAAAACAAACATTTGGCTGAGACTGTGAAACAAGTGGAAATGAAAGTTCCAGCTGTGAAATGCATATGTTCAGCAAGAACGTAGCGGACTCTGGGAAAAGGAAGATGCAAGTCTACTCCAGGGATAAACGGAGTGCACATTCCCTTCAGTCATATTGGTGAGTTCGGAGATGGGAGCAGAAAATAATTGTGGGACATGCAAAATCACACTTTACATTGGCACAAAGAAGGGCATGATTGGCACCACGCCCCATCAGTGGTATTCAATCTTGGGAACGTTGTTATAATAAATTAACATATCTTCATCAAGCCAGTGTGCCAGGATCATCCACCCATCATCCAGGGTGCTGTGATGACAGAAAGACATGATGCACAACTGGTCTCCAAAAGTGTTTACCTGGTGACCTTCAATGGAGTTCAGGTGAGTTCCACACCAGAAGAAACACAGAATGAGAGAGTCATGCCCAGGTACTGTCTGCATTCTGCCAGGTACCTGTGGCACTCTTGGATATCACTCAGATACTGTCCAGCTTTTAGCTGATACTGCTCCAGTACTGCCAGGATAGTGTCAGCTTGATGCCCAGGCAGTGCCTGGTACTACCCAGGGGTACCGGGGTTGCATCTAGGTGAACAGGTTTGCTTGCTGTACGTTAGGGCAGCATTTAAAAATGGTGTCTTGAATCATCAAGTATTTAAGTTGTGGTGGGATAGGCAAATTAGAGGCTACTCTACCACTGATACATTGTGGAGTTTGTGACTTGCAGTTTTTTTAAACTGCTGCATTAAATGATGGAGAAATTGGACCAAGCTAGAATCCCAGGCTATCCACACTGACCCCGCCGACTATGGCGAAATCTACATAACAGGCTATAAGATGAACACATATAAAATCACCAGCTCCAACACACCCCTCCCTAATGAGCTCAGTGCATTCTACACACATTTTGAGCAAGAAGTCAGCAAGACCATGTCCTCCACCCTGGAAACCATGGATGAATCTGTACCTGGGGTCACCATTGCAGATGTCAAAGCAGTTTTCTCGAAGGTCAACCCATGGAAACTGGCCCAGATGGACGAGCACTCAGATCCTGCGCTGATCAGTTGGTAGGAATATTCGTAGACTTCTTCAACCTCTGTTTACAACAATCTGAGGTTCCTATCTGCTTTGAGAAGATGACCACCATCACGGTACCTAAGGAAAACCAAGCAGCATGTCTTAGTGACTATCTGCCAGTAGCCCTGACATCCATCACTATGAAGTGCTTCAAAAGGCTAGTCATGGCACAAATCAATTCCAGACTCCCGGACTACCTGGATCCACCACAGTTTGTCTACTGCCGCCAAAGGTCCACATCAGATGCCATCTTCCTGGCCCTGCACTCAGCCCTGGAACATCTAAATAACAAAAAAATCAATACCAGTCTCCTATTTATTAGCTACAGCTCAGAATTCAACACCCATCATTCCCACAAAACTCATCTCCAAATTCTGTGGTCTGGGCCTCAACACCTCTTGCTGCAACTGGATCCTAAACTTCCCAACTCACAGACCACAATCAGTAAGGGTAGGCAACAGCATCTCCTCCATGATCATCCTCATGCCCCTCAAGGCTGTATTCTCAGCCCCCTACTATACTCCTTATACATCTTTCACTATCTGGCCAAATTCCCCTCCAATTCAATTTTCAAGTTTGTTGACAATGCCACTGTATTGGGTCAGATCTCAAACAACGACAAGGAGTATAGGAATGACATATAGAATCGGGTGAACTGGTGCAGCAACAATAATCTCTCTCTCAATGTCAAAAAAACAAAGGAGATTGTCATCGATTACAGGAAGCATAAAAGAGAACATGCCCCTGTCTACCTCAATGGGGATAAAATAGAACGGGTCGAGAGCTTCTGTGATGATTGGTGACAGGAGAGAGCCTTTGGTGTCTGCAGGTGTTGAGGGGCCATGTGCAAATGTGTCCAGGGGAGTGTGGTTGAGAGACATAAGGAGGTAAGCAACTTTTGGGAGGTTTCTGATGTCTGTGGGGGGGGGGAGGGAAGGCTATATCTGGCCCAGGAGAGGCTTCTGTCAGTAGAGCTGGTTTTTCTTATGCACATGCAGTTTGAGGCTCTAATCTGAGCTGCTGGGTGTCTGATGAACTAGGTCAGGTCCATTGCTTCTAGCAGCTAGAAATTGTCTAGCCCATATTTTCAAAGACTGAATGCATATGATCAGGCGTGAAAATGTGCCTAAAAAACAGATCAGTAACTCTCCCACTTTCACCCAAGCTGGACGCTTAGAAAAAATCCTGTAAACTTCCGCCCGTTGTCCTGTTTAGACAACAACTCCAGATCTGTCTCTCGGGACACAAATCAGCAATAGTCTTTAGGCTGAGGGTGGACAATGCAGTGGGATGTGGGAGAGATGTCTAGCTGAAAGATTGCTCCACAGACACCTTGATTTCAAATTGTTACTGTTCCAAGTCAAGATATTTTTACTGAAAAAGATTAGATTTTTATTTAAGTTTGTCAGTTTGCCAAAGTTGTAACATGTTCTTAAGTTTACGTAGTATTAGTCATGTTTCCAACTGCTTCTCTTATTGTTTAATGTTCATTGATTGTAAATGATTCCTAAAAAAAGTTTGGCATTGTCATTAAGCATATTTGCATTTAAGATCAATTTCTCAGGAGGTTTATTTAAAATTTATTAGGATTTCTGTAAGAGGTTTTTTCGAATATCTAAATAAAATTTAACTTTTCCAGGAAATATCTGAACTTAGTGGTTAAAAGTTGCATTTAAAGTTTACCAATCACATAAAAGCATTTTGTAGCAGGACAATCTTTGAAGTCAAAGATAACCATGTCTAACTCATCTGCAGAAAGGTGGTGGGGGGTTGGGAATTTGATGGACCTTTTTCATAAATTGCCCAATGATGTAGAGAGCCATCGACTGTAAGCACATGGCTAAAAGCAAATTACTGCAGATGCTGGAATCTGAATCCAAAAGAGAAAACTCTGGAAAATCTCAGCAGGTCTGACAACAACAGTAAGGAGAGAAAAAGACTGCTGTTTTGAGTCCAGATGACCTTTTGTCAAAGCTCAAGCTTTGGTAGCAAGCACATGGCTCTTAAGAATACCATGTCAATGCACAGAGCTTTAGTTACCATGTGGGTTACTGTGCTATCATAGAATCCCCCCACAGATAGTGCAGAAGGAGGCCAGTCAGTCCATTGTGTCTACACTGACTGTCCAACAGAGCAACCCCACCCAGGCCCTATTCCTGTAACTTCACTTATTTACCCCACTAATCCCGTATCTTAAGACACTAGGGGGAAATTTAATATGACCAATCCACCTAATCTGCACATCTTTGGAGTGTGGGAGGAAACCAGAGCACAGGGAGGAAACCCATGCAGACACAGAGAGAATGTGCAAACTTCACACAGGCAGTCTCCCGAGGCTGGAATTGAACACTGGTCTCTGGCACTGGTAGCAACTAGAATGGCACAGACCACAATCAGTAAGGGTAGGCAACAACACCTCCTCCACAATCATCCTCAGCACTGGTGCTCCACAAGACTGTATCCTCAGCTCCCTATTGTATTTGTTACACACCTATGACCATGTGGTCAAATTCCCCTCCAATTCGATCTTCAAGTTTGCTGATGACACCTTCTGAAACAATGACAAGGCAGAGTTCAGGAATGAGACAGAGAATCTGATGTGGCAACAATAATTTCTCCCTCAATGTCAACAAAACGAAGCAGATTGTCATCAATTTCAGGAAGAGAACATGCCCCTATATACATCAATGGGGACGAAGTAGAAAGGGACGAGTGCTTCAGGTTTTTAGGCGTCCAGATCACCAAAACCTGTCCTGATCCCTTCTGCGCTGATAGTATAGTTAAGAAAGTCCACCAATACCTCTACTTTCTCAGAAGACTAAAGAAATTGGCACGTTAGTTACAATCTCACTAACTTTTACAGATGTACCATAGAAAGAAATCTTTCTGGTTGTATCATAGCTTGGTATATCTCCTACTCTGCCCAAGATCATAAGAAACTATAAAAGGTCGTAAATGAAGCCCAGTCCATCACGCAAACCAGCCTCCCATCCATTATCTTCCCAATGCCTCAGCAATCACTATAATCACATACTCTGCACATCTTATACATTCTCTCTTCCACTTTCCTCCATTGGGAAAAAAAATACAGAAGTCTGAGGTCACATACCGACATACTCAAGAAAATTTTCATCGCTACTACCATTAGACTTTTGAATGGATCTATCTTATATTAAGTTAATCTTTCTCTACCCCCTGACGATAACAACACATTCTGCACTCTGTCGTTTCCTTCTCTATGAAGGGTATGCTTTGTCTATATAGTGCACAAGAAACAATACTTTTCACTCTATGCTAATACATATGACAATAATAAATGAAATCATTGTGTGTCAGTAGTGCTAACCATTGCATCACTGTGCCACCCTTATCGCAGTGCAGTGGGTGTACACACAACAGGAAATCATTGTTCACTATCCTGGCAACAACTAGAATGCTTTCATTCTGTTGTCTGTTCCTGCCTTCTTAGCGCTTCTAAGAATAGCCATAGAGTGACTGTTCAGGGATGTGGTTGATAATACCTACCCTGCACCACTCCACCCCTCCTCCACAACCAAGCTAAACAAGGAGAGTGGGCATACATAATGAGAGTAATGGATCAATCACCGGGACCATCATGGAGAACATCATCAATGTGCTAATGCAATGCTTCCGATGGGGCCACTGGAATGTGTCTTCATATTATTAACACGTCCTTCGTATCATTGTCATCATAAGGGTGCAGATACCGTCATCTAGATACCGGAGGTCATCTCAGGAGGAGGAGGAGGAACAGGAAGGGGAAGAAAAGGAGGCATGGCTGATGGAGGGGAGGTTCCAAATGTCCTTGTAGAATGCCCTTGAGTAACTTGTACCTTGCAGCTCTGGCTTCTGACTGTAGTAGCTCAGTATGCAGGGCAGCAGTCTGAGCTGGCTGACACACAGGCAAAGGAAAGCAAACTGGAAAGATAGCAGTGGTGAAAGCATGAATGCTCTCATCCTAAGAAAAGACAAGAGGTTTGTTCTGTAGAGAGCCATATTCACTCCCAGCACTTCACCACTCTATGCAACGTGTTGAGGACATATTACTGGGCTGCTGCAAAAGCTTACAAGATTGTTTGAGCACTGACATTTACAGCAATGCTAGCAGCAATCTGAACCTATATGGCATGTCTTTCATGACCTCCAGCTGAGCTTCTATTGAAGCACTGAGACATTTGGTGGCTTCTGGCTGTGCTGCAGTGGAAACAGAGAAAATTTTAGCTGCAGGTGTTTCTGTTCCCATGTCTCCAACAGATCTAATCTGAAATAGAAGTTCCCATGGAACCTGCCTTAATTTATTGATCTAACTGTGCCTCCAATCTATTTCAAATGCTGCAAAAATGAAAGAAAAAGTCAATTGGAAGGAGATAGAATCAGAGGCCCAGATTTTCAGCACAATACAGATGCTCTCCATCCTGGTAGAAATCCGGGAAATGCCCAAAAATCTTAATTCCAACCCCGAACTCTGCTATTCCCATCTTTATGGGGATGGGTCTGGAGTCCAACCAGGGTTTGCAGATGCATGGTCTATGAAGGTAGCTGGCCCACTTCAATCTCCTGCTGCCTCCACTGAAATTGGATTTTGGAAAACCAGGATGTGAAATCAAGAGTGTTCAGATTAGAACAGATGAGAGCAGTGAATTCATTTGGATAACCAGGATACTCCTCTGGAGAGGGTCCTGGAATACCTTTGGGAGAGTTCAGGCATCCTGTGGTGGAGGTATAGCATCCTTGACAATTGTTAAAATTAAACATGATAATGCATTTTTTAATGCAGAAACTCATTGAAACTCTTACAGTTCCAATGTCAAGCTGGAAAATAATTGCCCAGCTGTCAAAGAACTGTCAAGGAAGTGTCCAGATATACCTGATGTGTTGACGTGAAGAGGGAATAAAGGGCATGGATTGGCAAAAGGGGTATGAGGAGCCATGGGGGCAGATGGGGGAAGGTTAGAATAGGAAGTAGAAGGAACAATATGGATGGATGGGGTCAAGGATTAGCATAGTTTGGCATGGATGGATATTGGGGATGTGGGAGGGGGGTGAGAAAGTGACAGATGAGGCAGGAGTGCTTTTTTTTTGTTTCAAGTTTTCTTTTTTTTTAATTCAAACACAGTGCTAATGTAGAGACAGGCTTTGGCCCAGTCTGCCTTCACACCCAGCAGCCTGCACAATTATAACCCATCCTGCATCCTGTTTCAACCCTGCAACCCAGACTGAAAATCTTAAACTGCAAGCAGAATTTTTAAAGGTTGGCTTTGTAGAACCAGGAGATCTCCTAATTCTCTGCTCCCAAACCAGGGACAAGAATCTGGGTCAGATAATCAGAGAATTATAACAGTTGTGAATAAAGTTATTGGGACAGGCCTTTCTATGCTGGCTGTCTGACAGCTGGCTTGTGAGCAAGAATATAGACTTAAGTGTGTCGGGGGACTCTGAATTTAAAGATTTATAATATTCTGGATTAGATTTGCTTAACCATTTAATGTTCTTTGTGTTTTGCATTTATTAACTTAATTATTTTCTATTTCTTTTTGCTGTCTCTGTTATTTAAATCTTTTCACAGAGATAATGGCCAGGTCAAGAAACAGACAGAAATTTGTTCTAAATCATCACCAATTCCCACTCTAAAATTTGCTAATGGGACATCTCCCCTGCCTCTTCACTCTCCACTTGGTTCTCCCCCACAACGGAAGTATCTGTCAGTTTGAAATGTTCAAATCCCTTTCAAATTTAACGTTTGCCTTCCATATTACAATCAGTCCTTTGATATAATTGCCTCTAACTTGCACAAGTGGCAATCTCTGTCAGATTGCCACTCTAGACAAACTTACCTTCGAGGTAATTGCAAAGCTGAAGCCAGAGCCAGGGAGTGAAAGGGCAATCGGAGCCAGACTTTGTTGGGGTAAGGGGTCAGATTGGAGCCAGAATGGGCATCTGGCCAGGAGGGGGTGTCAGAACTGGCGTGAGGGAGTTGGTGTGATAGGTTCCATGTGAGGATGGGCCTGGATTTTTTGTATTGTTACTCTGAATGAGTTAGAATTTCGTTTTCCTTCTAACTCACTCAGAGTAACTATCACAATAAAACTGGCAGAACTATTCAGAGTTAGCAATTTAGAATCAAGGAGTCCCTCCAGTGCAGGAGGAGACCATTCAGCAATTTGAGCCTGCACCGACTCCCTAATAAAGCATCCTGCCAGGCCCTGTCCTGGTGACTCTGCATATGTACCCCACTAACCTACACATCTTGGGGGACACAAAGTGGCAATTTAGCATGGCCAATCAACCTAACCCACACAGCTTTGGAGAGTGGGATGAAACAGGAGGAAACCCAAGTAGACACCGGAACAATGTACAAATTCCATGCAGATACCCAAGGCTGGAATTGAACCCAGATCCCTGAAGCTATGAGGTAGTAGTGCTAACCATTATGCCACGATGCCACCCAGTGCGATTGCTCAGAGGTACTTTGATTCCTGGGCAATTGCCAGGTAAACATTAAGTGGGAACTCCTGGAGGGATTCCCCAATCTATCATTGGTTACCCTTGCCAAATGCGATGTCAGGGAACCTACAAGTGTGGGCCTATATAACATTTTTGAATCTGTCTTGGCTATCAGGTATGTTCACATACCTGTTAATGAATGACTTGAATGTGTTTACATCAATACGACACCAGGTATATTTGTCACAGATTCTGCAAACAGAGTGAAGTGCCTAAAAACTGTGGGAACTCTCTGTTCCTCACTTTCCTATCAAAATTTCTGCACCATTACACAAAATACATTGGAAGCTCCACTATTTGCAACATAACAAGCAATTGATATAAAATAAGTCCCACAGCAGCCTAGCAAACTGTACTATAGATTGGGATTGATTTTAAACTCACATTCATGGATTAACTGGATAGAAAGATATCTCTTACAATTCTTCAGTTCCTTTCATTTTGGATCTTGGCTCACACCCAGAGCCAAGCTGATGGAAATGGCTCAGGACAGGAAATCAGAGGGAGACTGGGCTGCACAGGAACTGCGCACCTCTACAACTGGGGTGGAAATGGAGAAGGGTGGTGCACAGGAAAAGCCTTTTTTTCTGTTTTAGCAACTCGTATCAAGTTGTATCCGACCAAAGATCATTTTTGACAATGAAACTGAACATGTTCCGTGTTATTTTGCTGCACAAATACCAGTTGTAAATCTTTCCTGGGCATTTCCTTTCCAAGGCAATATCTTTTTTTCCTCCAGGTGTATCTTCGGTCACATCTGGAGTGAACGAGGGTTCAAATTACTTCTCCAGCAGAAACTGAAATACTTCATGAAATATTAAAACAAGCAGCGAGCTGCAAACGGGCCAACAGGAAGGGAAGAGAAACAAGGCTGCATTGATAAAATGCTGGAAATCAGAAACAAAAACAAAAATGCTGGAAAATACACAGTAAGCCAAACAACATCTGGAACACAATATTTGGGAACAGATTTGAACCTGGCGAGGAATCCCACCTGAAAAATTAACCTCTCTTTATCTTTCACATGCTGGCTGACCCCTTGGGAAAATACAGCATTATTCTTTATGATCCCGAATTCCGGAATTCACAATTTTCTCCTTATCAAAGTTATTGACAGACTGCTCCATGCTGTTTTTTATCATAAAGGGGAGGCGATGGCTTAATGGTGTTATTGCTAGACCATTAATCCAGAAATTCAGCTAATGTCCTGGGCACCTGGGTTCAAATCCCACCACAGCAGATGGTGGAATTCAATTAAAACAAAAATCTGGAATTAAGAATCTACTAATCATCATGAAACCATTGTTGATTGTCAGAAAAATCCACCTAGTTCACTAATATCTTTTAAGGCAGGAAATCTGCCATCCCTAACTGGTTTGGCCAACATGTGACACAGGAACCATAGCAACGTGTTCGACTCTCAATTGTCCTCCAAGGGCAGGTAGGGATGGGCAATAAATGCCGGCCAGCTGGCGATGCTCATGCCCCAGGAGTAAATAAAAAATATCTGTGTATATTAATATCAATTTTGTAGCCAAAAGAAAAAATGCTGGAAAATCTCAGCAGGTCTGGCAGCCACTGTAAGGAGAGTAAAGGGCTGACGCTTCAAGTCCAGATGACCCTTTGTCAAAGCTAAAAGGCATAGAAGGTGGGGGATATTTATACTGCAGGGAGAGGGAATGAAAGAGGAATCATAACCACAGAAATCAGTGGAAAAGGCTGCTAATGGCAGTCCACAGGGAGAATAAAGGATGTGAATGGCCAATCGGCAGAGAAGCTAAAATCAGAGAGTAAACTGTGACAGATAAAGACGTGGGGGCAGGGGGGAGGGAATGGATGGGAGAGAGGTAAAATTAGGAAAAGAGGGAAAGGAGAAGTAAGGAAAGGAGAAATAAAATAGGGGAAAAGAGCGGGGGGGTATATAAGAAAAATGAGAAAGACAATAAAGAAATAAAAGATTGCAAACAGTAAAAACTTAAATAAAATAAAAACAAAGAGCTCGAGATGGGGTGGAGCTAATCATCTGAAGTTGCTGAATTCAATGTTGAGACCGGAAGGCTATAAAGTGTCCAACTAGAAGATGAGATGCTATTCCTCCAATTTGTGTTGCGCTTTACTGGAACAATGCACAAGCCAAGGTCAGATACATCAATTTTGTGCTATGCTATGAGTGCTTTGACTTCAGAAACTTCCATAAATCTATATATTTCTCTAATTATCCTTTAGAGTTCTTGTTTTTAAATAGATACAATGGATTTTACCTTTCTGTAAATAAAAGTATGCTTTATTTTCACTAATTTACTACTGGGGCCAAAGAAACATCATTAATAATGAATCTATTTAGTTTGTCTGCCTAGAAATTTATCCTCATGACTATCCCAACCTGTTACAGTACTAATGTACCAAATTATGGCCTAATGTTTCTGTAGATATTTCACTGGACATATTGTGAAGAAGCTGTAAGCCCCTATTTAATTATTATCATTTAATGTCATGTGATATAATTATACCATAATCTTATTCAATAAAGTACCCAACACAAATCAGATTAGTTTTCATACATGTATGGAAATTAAATAATTTCACAGGGGATTAAAAAACATGCCAAATTTGCCAAAAACATTTAAACCTGAGTATTGCTCCTACACAATATTTCGAAGGCATCCAACATTTTGTCATCATGGATTATTTAAATGTGAACTAGAAATTTTTGTCTATCTCACCAGCTATTTATACATTAATGAAGACAATTCTTTGATCATTGCACAATTCAAGCAGGGCAATGGCAACTAAGAAATACAAGGGAAGGCAAGGTGGCTCAATAGTTAGCACTGCTACCTCACAGCTTCAGGGACGTGGGTTCAATTCCTGGCTTGGGTCACTATCTGTGGGGAGTTTGCATGTTCTCTTCATGTCTGCATGAGTTTCTTCCAGGGACTCTGGTTTCCTCCCACAGTCCAAAGGTGTGCATGTTAGGGGGATTGACCAAGCTAAATTTCCCCTTAGATGTGTAGATTAGATGGATTAGCCACATGTGGGGTTACAGAGATAGGGTGGGGGAAGAAGACAGGACAGACACTGTCAGAGTGTCGATGCAGACCTGATAGGCCAAATGGCCTCTGCTGCCGTGTAAGGATTCCATGAAGTGCAAGAAGGTGTTCTTTGGCCACATTGCCTAGACTCAGAGGCACTCTGAGTGGTGTGAAGTTAGTTTTAAACCTAAGATCATTGCTTGATATCATTATAAAGTCCTACCTACATTTGAGCCATTAACCCTCAAGCATTTCTTTGACACTTTTTCACTGGATCAGATATTTTCCAATTCACTCCAGGGCAAGACTGAAGAAAGAAGATATAATATCAGAAGCTCTTCTTACAAGAAAGCTGGTGTGTGTTAGAGTGATGGAATTTTTAATGGCTTCAAAAATAAAAAGTTTTCGCATGCAAATAAAAAGAAATACTAGATTTTTAATGAGCTCCCTCGAGAATCTGTTGCACAAGCCAGACATTCTCTATTTCGTAGAAATACTTTGCTCCCAGCAACGGCATTCTTGCACTGCTAATGACACACTGTTTTCGTGTTTCAGGTATATAGATGGAGAATGATAAGAAGAAAACGGAAATTCCTAGAGTAAGACAAATAATAATAGGCACACATTACGTGATTGAACTTGGCAGTAGTTAGGACGGCCACCCAGTTCTGTTAGTTCAGGCACAGTAATAATGTTTAACGCATTTGCTTTTAAAACTGCTGATAGACATGATATGTTGGACCATTGCTAACCTGACCTATTCACCAAATTAAAAAGCAGCGAAATTATTTTAGATTGTGGACATATAAACTGCATTCATTCCGAGGGTAGCAAGGACTGGGGGAAACAGTGGGTCGTATCCCAATTGTCAACTACAACTTCAGCATTCCCCCAGAAAATCGAATTAAATGTTGAAATTGCCACTTCTCTGGGGTTTCGGGAGATCTTCTGGAATAGCTCCAGTGGATAATCTCCTTCAGAGAACTCAATCCCAACACCTTTTCAAGAGAACAAAACAAAGAACAAAGAAAAGTACAACACAGGAACAGCTGTCCAAGCCTGTGCTGATCATGATGCCCTAACTAAACTATCCTGCCTTTACTCAGTCCATATCCCTCTATTCCCTCCCTATTCATGTACCCTTCCAGATGCCTCTTAAATGTTACTAATGTGTCTGCATCTCCCACCACTTCTGGCAAAGCGTTCTCGGCACCCATCACTCTGTGTGAAAAACTTCCTCTTTCTGACATTTTTCCCTGAAGTATAATGTGGGATAGCATCTATGCCAATATGGCATACCAGATTTACTTTGCACTCATATATTCATAAAAGACCTGGAAAGTCTGAGTTACGAGGAGAGGTTAGGCAAATTGGAGCTGTTTTCTTTAGAAAGACATAGACTGAGAGGAGATCTAATAGACGTATACAAGATTATGAAGGATATAGATAGAGTAAACAGTGGTAAGCTTTTTCGTAGATTGGAATCAAATATCACGAGGGGTCACGGACTTCGGGTGAGGGGGGTAAGGTATAATTTGGGTGCTAGAGGGAGTTTTTTCACACAGAGGGTTGTGGGAGTATGGAATGTGCTGCCAAGTAAGGTGGTGGAGGCAGGCACTTTGGAGTTATTTAAGAAATACTTAGATGGACACATGAACAGAATGGGAATGGAGAGATAAAGACGACATTTAAAATAGGGATCATGAGCCTTGGGAGTTCCCTGGGAAGTGTGTAAATTGTGAATGATGTTGATGTATTTCTGTTTTATCCAACAGGTACTTCAGTCCGCCTTGTTGTCTAATGTGATGGGTCATCAGAGGGCTGCTCTTGGATTTTGAGAGTAGCCTAGTGCTTCACGTCGTTAGTGTGCACTTGAACTGGCCCAGTTGATGGGCAACATGACAGCTCAGTGACTATCGCTGTGCTGAGCAGATATATGGATTTTGGCCTGTGTCTGTGGGAGTTTGCACATTCTCCCCGTGCTTGCGTGGCTTTTCTCTGGGCGCTCCAGTTTCCTCCCACACCCAAAAGATGTGCTCTTAGGCTGATTGGCAAAAAAATTCTCCCTAAATTGTCTCGCAAATTTGGTTCCAATGCATATTTCTATAAATAAAGACAGGGATCATGGGTAGAAGTGGGAACATCGAGGTGGCGACGTGGGCTCGTTGGGCCGAAGGGCCTGTTTCCCGTGCTGTTTTGTTCTTTGTAAGTCCATTCATATATGCCATCCTGCATCTATCTGCAAAGGTGTATGAATCAAACTCAAATTCACGTTGCGGACCAGGCTCATGTACACATTCCATACAGGCCAAATTTTGCACAACCTGCAGATAATGTACATATCAAACACATTCACACATACCACAAACAGCTCTTTTACATATACCACACAGACCAACCGTATCAACATACTTCATGCCATTCACAAATACCATAAGCAAATCCATCATTTTGCATATGCTAACCTGATCAAGAGCTTTTCTTCCAACAAAAACTATTTTATTTTGTCTATCCCATCAGCAATATTTTTACTTTTGGCTAGCTTCAGATTTAGATGCAGAGGCTCTCAGTGACATTTCTTAGTGATTTGCTCCTGATGTTTTTCCTTAATCTCCTTCATTCTCTTGGCCAGAATCTTAGCGTACTCTGCTGCAGCTTCCTTGTTCTGGTGTTTCTTCAGGGCAATGTATCTCCTCTTGTTCTGTAGAACTTGCTGAATATCGACAGCTTTGGTTCTGGTCTTCTTACCTTCCTTGCTCACAGGTCTCCTCACAACATAATTACATACATTATCCTGTGTGGACAAGTTAACAGCTTGTGGATTTTGTACTTCTCTTCAATCCTAGACGAAGGGACACAGTATTGTTTGTCAGACCAGGGATACCCTTCTTACCTTTCTTAATAAGAGCTAAATTCAGGACACGGAGGTTGGCATCAATAATGCATCCACACAAGAATAAGGGCACTCAGAACTATTCACATTTACACAATAGATAATTGATGCATCTCTGTAACCCAAGTCCAAATAACTATTTTAATAAGATTTATTTTCTGTCTGTAACAATGGAAATGTAGAAGTTATTCCTGGCTTTCTGATTGGTTTAATGTAACATTATACTAACAACTATGTAGTCAGCGTAGATCAATCAACATCATGGACTGCAGCAGTTCAAGAGGGCGGCTCACCACCACTTTCTCAAGGGTAATTAGGAACGGGCAATTGCCCACATCCTGGATAAGAATAGGAAAAAAAGTCAGACACCATAATTAATTCCATTAAACGTTAAAAACATCCTTGGTGGTTACTATTTTAAGCATCCATGACACCCCTTAAAAAATATTCTCTCCCATCTCTGAATTCAATTATGCACTGTTATTCTTTTGAGAGTAAACGATGTTAATGGACTCTTCTCTTGCCACACTTTGTTTCTAATAGTAACTTTTTTACCCTTTCCCCAATTCGCCATAACGACAATGCATCTTCAGTGGAAGGAAAGGGGAAACCCATTTTTATTTAGCTTCCTTTAAAAATCTATGAACAATAACATTCCTATGGGATAAAACTATCTGCCCTAATAATTCCAATTCCTATTCCACATTAACCCCAGACTTAGCTTGGAACTCCAATCAACAAAGAATCCTCAGTTGTCTCAAACTTTGTCCCTACTTTCATTCCTCAGTTCTGCGATACAGGTGAGCTTATCTCCCATGACTCCATGTTAGACCTCTTCGACTTTCAGCCTTACCTGTGAACAAGTCAGAGACACAAATCATTCTCTGCTCCTTCCCCATTACAGCATTCAAGGCAGTGGGTGTGGGAGTTGGGATAGCCAGGCATTCAACTTGCAGGAAAGGTCATTTAGATTAACTTTTGCTTTTGCAAAGCAAAGAAGTATGATGGAGATGTTGCGGTGAGTTCCTGGGTTTTACAACAGTGTTGCTTTATCCTCACCAACGTGAGATTTGATGACTTCTCACACCAAGGCTGCAACTGGGAACTGCAGTATGGTGACTCTTGGTCTGCCAAGAATCTGAAGCAGAGCTTGCAGAGAGGGAAGACTGCAGAATGTCCTTGCTGTTTTAGAGCCAGGTGACCTATACTATTTGACAATGACAGGACACTGTTTGGCAGATCAATTAAACCCAACATTGCATTGTGCATCCTTATCAGTTTTCTCCTGTATGCATCCCACCAAAGTCCTTATCGGAGTCTCTTGTGGTTAAACACAATGGGTAAAGGACCTCTCTGTGCTGTAAAGCTGTATGACTCCATGGCATGATCACCTCATCACCTCTCCCTCCACCTCCAGTGAGTTGGCACATGAACCATCCATTCCCCAGGGTGTGGTTGCAGCCCACTCATGCCCAGTGATTCACCATGTGCAATTTCCCCAACTCTAAATTCCGATTTGTGTATTGGCTGCCTCCATGTCAACAAGGGCAGACAGGTGATAATTAAAACCAACACATCTAAAAAATGGTGTGAACCAAATTATAAGCCTCTTGTAGTTAGGTAGCATCTGTACTCCAAATTTAGGTACAGCAGCTAATTAGGAAGACTAATAAAATGCTACCCTTTACGAGGAGAGGAATTGAACATAAAAGTAAAGACATTATGCTTCAGGGCATTGATAAGATCACACTTTGGGTGCAGTTTTGGTCTCCTTATTTAAGGAAGAATGTAAATGTGTTGGAGGTGGTTCACAGGAGATTTACTGGATTAATAGCTGTAATAAATGGGCAGTCTTTTGAGGAAAGGTTAGACAGACTGGGCTTGTTTTCACTGGAATTTAGATGAGTTAAGAGTGACTTGATTGAAGTATATATGATCCTGAATGGTCTTGACAAGGTAGGCATTTCCTCTTGTGGGTGAGTTCAGAAGCAGAAGACACTTTTATAATTAGGGTTGCCCTAATGATAAGGAGAATTCTTTTCTGTCAAGAGGGTTGTGTTTGACTTTTGAAATCTTTGATTGCTTTTCAGATTTGACATATTATTGTCACGTGTTAATATATAGTGAACAGTATTGTATCTTGTGTGCTATACAGACAAAGCAAACTGTAATAGGGATGGACAGGAGAGAGTGGAGAATGTAGTGTTACAGTCATAGTTAGGGTGGTGGAGGAAGACCAACTTAATGTCAGATCGGTTCATTCAAAAATCTGCTGACAGCAGAGAAGAAGCTGTTTTTGAGTCAATTGGTACATGATCTAAGACTTTTGTACCTTTTTCCCAATAGAAGGAGATGAAGAGACAATGTCCGGGGTGCTTCAGCAGGTGATGGAGGCAGCATCATTGAATACTTTTAAAGCAGAGAGAGATAGATTCTTGTCAGGCAAGGGTATTAAAGGTTATTGGGGGATAGATGGGGACGTAGAACTTGATATGCAAACCAAATAACCATGATCTTATTAAAAGTCAAAGCAGGTTGAATGGCTTACTCTTCTTCTGTTTCGTATGTTTGTACGAATGTCTCAGATTGCCACACATAGTTAATTACTCTAATGTGCACTTAATCTAATCATGTTGAAGATTTATCAGCAGTTTTCATCCTGCCACTGCTGCACAAGGCCAGTGAATTCGGTGGCTATCCAAATGTCTGTTCACTGCAGTAGGATGAGAAAATATCACCAGGGTGAACGGTGATAACGTTCCTGTCGATGTATTTTGAGCACAGACTGATCCTGCAAATAGCATTAAGATGCCTGATCAACTAGTCTGATTTGAGTGGCATCGGATGAGCAAATCTTGTGGGCTACTGGGAGAATTTCCTGCTCTTCATCAATAGGTGTCAAAAGAACTTTAACAAGCACAAAATGAAGTGGCTGGCTTTATGTCTAAGGATTCATTTTATGGGCTTGTGTAGCTGCCTTTTAGTCTGGCAGCATACGCTTTGCTTTAGACTTTAGCCATTTACTTTAATGGTCAAAACCCCCCAAAAATAAGCATCGTGTTTTCAATTTTTCAACATGTGCTGCAGGGGACTGAGACTCTCCACAAGTGGAGCAGACTCATAAAATCAGCACCTCCAGTAATGCACCACTCCACCAGTAATCCAGACAAGCAAGTACTGGAGTGTGAACCCACAGGCCAAGTGTTACCAACTGAGTAAAACCTGACCCTGTGGAGTGGCTGTCTGACACCTTTCAGACATCACTTTTCGAAGTATAAGATGTATATTAAAAAAGACAATCATGTTCACTTCCTGCTGGCTGCATTTGGCCAGCAGCTGGAAATTTACAAGCACCTGCCAATTAACAAATTTCCCCCACCAGCACCAAGTAATAGCTAATTGTCTTTGAGATTTATAGTAATTAGACTTCGTAGCCTTAAAGGGGCAGACCAAGTTAAAAAGACAAAACACTGAGTCAGAACAACACACTGTGCATGAAATGGCAAAATGTGACTCTAAAACAACACATTAACATGGAGAATGTCATGAGAGACTGTCACATAGATGTACTCAAATAAAGGCCCAAGAAATATCAAGGTCCACAGAAGAAAATTCAGGAATTGAGTTTAGGAGTCGGGAGATAATGCTGCAGCTGCTGTATGAGACCCTTGTCAGGCCCCCACTTGGAGTACTGTGCTCAGATCTGGTAGTCTCATTACAGGAAGGATGTGGAAGCCATTAAAAGAATGCAGAGGAGATTTACAAGGATATTGTCTGGATTGGGTGGCATGCCTTATGAGGATAGGTTGAGAGAGCTCAGTCTTTTCTCCTTGGAGAGACGAAGGATGAGAGGTGACCTGATAGAGGTGTAGAAGATATTGAGACATATTGATCGGGTGGATTCTCAGAGGCTTTTTCCCAGGGCTGGAATGGCTGCCACAGGAGAACCCAGGTTTAGGGTGCTGGTGAGTAGGTACAGAGGAGATGTCAGGGTAAGTTTTTCACTCAGAGGTTGGTGGTGAATGGAATCGGCTGCTGGTGGTAGTGGGGGAGGTAGAGTTGATAGAGTCTTTTAAGAGACTTTTGGATAAATACACGGGACTTAGTAGGATTGAGGTTTATAGGTTAGCCTAGTAGGTAGAGATATGTTCGGCGCAACTTGCGGGCCAAAGGACCTGTTTGTGCTATAGTTATCTTCTATGTTCTATGTTTTAAAATAAGTGAACAGATGTAAAGAGAACTAAGTAAAGGAAGATAACTAAAGAGTAGACTGTAGAAAGAAGATGTATAAAAACATTATATTAAGAACTCTACACTCTCTCAGGAAGTTGGGCTTCAGTTTTATTTCTTTCCTAAAGCTTTCTTTCTTTTTATGGTTTTGTCCATTGACAACTCTTTTGTCAATATCCTTGAGTTGAAAGCTAATCTAGAGTAGACCAAGCACTCCAAGAGCTGCAGGTGATCCCAGCGTTTTCACACAGCATCTATTCTTGCTGCTCAACACCTGCAGGAAAGCGTTACACAGGAGCACCCAAAGGAAACCCACATAGATACGGGGAGGATATGCAAACTCCACAAAGACAGTCATCCAAGGCTAAAATTGAACCTAGATCCCTTGCGCTGTGAAACTGCAGTGCTAACCACTGTGCCATCATGCCATCCATAGGCAAGGCTTATAGGCCAGGCTTATTTTTTTAAAGCAAACTTACTTCCATTTAATGAGAAATACACTGAGTATTATTTTCCTATTTCTCAGTTGCTTCTTAAGATATTGCTTGTTTTTGAATAGTAGATGTTACGACAATGATACGTTCAAGAATTTCATCTTGGAAAACTAGCAAAATCTGATTTATTTCAGGGTCACCCTTTGATTGGAATCATCGCTGGTGAGACATGACGTTGTGGCTATCTGCAAATGTTATTGCAATATAAAGCTGAATCCCCTGACAGTCAGGTTTCTTTGTGCAATGATCTCACTGAGGTCAGTCTTGTCACGTCAGGAATAAAACTGCATCCAGGCAAACCCTCTTGAGAAGAGAGAATTGAAAGGAAGAGACGATACACTTGGGGACTTTGTTGAGAAGAGCTGAGACGGTGGTACAGAAAACAAATTCAGAGAGAAGCGAAGAGAAAGTGATATTGGTTAACTGGTAATTGGGACGATGTGAGAAGAGAGAGTGGGAGATGTCCTATTAAGAACCTGTTAAAAAGAATCCACTGAGGAGAGAGATCCTGCTGAGGAGTAGGAAGGGAACGTGGGAAAAGACAGAGAAGGAATACATTTTATGGAGTAGTGGCTAGTGAATGAGGAAAGAAGTGAAAATCTGTTAAGGGAGAGAGAGAGAGAGAACTCCATACCTTCTACATCTGGTCATCTGGCTAATTGGTTATATGCTATAAAACGGTGGGGGTGAAATTGGTCTTGACTGTAGCACAAAATGGTGACAGAGAATCACAGCTCATTTTGCAAGTTGTTGCGTTCAGTGCAACTGAGAAAAAGGCGGCGCGTAAAACAAAATGTCAATTCACGATTGCTCATCCTATGCTGCCACACAAGACCCATTTCATTGCATAGTATCTGCGGACTCACCAGGGGAAAGATCACAGGAGATCCACTTTATAATAAAATCCTGGGCACTAATCATTTAATCTACACTACTGCTATTAATTAAACAAAAGTATATTTTCCTGACCCTGCTGGAGTTTGTACAACAGTCTAGTTCCGTGAGGTCTAGTTCAAGATGTAGAATCCACAACACATGGCTTTCAAACACGATAGATTCTAAACTCTAAACTAACGGCAAGAGGCATGTTCTCAGCTGCTAACATTTAACTGCGCACATGATTCAGGAAGCAATTAGTGAACAAAATCTCTCCACTTTGTAATCAAAGAACAATGTTTCGTGATTTACCTGCCGTGTGCGTTTATTTACCTTTTTTTTTTAAGTACCATTTCTGCGTCTTACCAGTAAATTCAATAAAGTTGAGCTTAGTGCTGAGTCTAAGCTGTTTACATTTTTTGGCATTGCTCCCGCCTCACGCTGACAACAGATATCCGAAGTGACGTTCCCAGATGTTTGTACCAGATATAATTTGAAATATGAGATTTCAACCTCAAGATGTGTATCATCAAACTACGTTTGTTAGATTAAATCCTGACAGGCAGCATATCTATTATGCTTTCTTAGCAATTCTATTTGATAAAAAATGTAGAATCTTTCTTACAAAATGCATTGATTGTGAAAGGACATAAGATTTGTTTATAAAAAAGAATGAAAAGTCACTGAAATTTCATATTAATACCAGAATGGATTTTAACTGTTGACTTGCAACATTGTTGTATAGCAGTACATTTCTAATACAACAAAATCCTCATCAGAAATACTGACCATAGTATTGTTTAGAATGGCTTACATTCCGATTGCCATTAGTTTCACCTGACATAAATAAATTCAGTCGTTTATTATCTGTAAAACAGAGGCTGACTTCTCTTCAACTTTATATACTTATAGCAATAATTCTTAGAAGAATTTTCCAAATTTCCAGTCAAATCTTTGACTTTGTGAGTTAGTAAGTCTCCCATTGCAAAATACTTAGCTTTTGTTCTGTTCTTGTAGCCACAGCATTGACATGACTAGTCCAGGTGAAGTTTCTGATCAAGGGTGAACTACAAAGATATTGCACATCAACAGTGGTAGGTGCCATTTATGACAGTAGGATTTTTTGTTAAAGTAATCAACACTTGGAGTTAAGTAGCATCTGCTGTTTGCTAGCCCAAACCTGTATATTGTCCAAGTCCTTGTGTTAGCAAATGGGAGCTGTGAATGAAGCTGAACATGAGAAGACAATCAACAAATATCACTGCCATTGGCCTGACACTGGAGGGAGGTTTATTGATGAAGCAACTGGTTTGGTCAAGAACACATTGCTGAGGAGCTGCTACAACAAGTTCCGAGATGGTAAAGTTTGGCTATGAAAAGCAAAACCATTTTCAGATGTTGATGACCACGTAAGTCATCCAGATAGGAGCTTCTGTTCAGAATTTCTGGCAGAAGATGTTTGCAAACACCTCAGCTCTGTCACTTATACTCATGATGGGCTTCACTGTGATTTAAAGTTGAGGATGTACATGGAACTTCCTCTTCCTATCTATTAATGTGGTTAAGGCTGCAAGAATCATGAAGAATTAGAATGAACTACTACAGATTCATTGTCAGTAACATTAGGAGTGGGATTCTTCTCCATGAATTTGCCCCGGTACGTGTGGAGTAACAATAGTGAATTATGGTTTTGCTGCTTCGCCACTCACATACATTTTTCTCTCACCTTTCCTACCAGTTTGCTCACCATATACCTGTTCACTTCAGACCAATGAAGGAGGACAGTTTGAGGAGAGGTGGAGAAGTAGGTAACTAGCAAATTTCCCTCCCATATCCTGTATTACACTGGATAACTATTAGAGAGGTTGGTGGTAGCAGGCCTTAGGTACTTCCATGCCAATAAAAGACCTAACAGCAGAAGCTACTGTCTCCATTTAGTCCCAGTGCTGAAAATCCTGCCCTTGATTATAGGCCTACAACATTAAAGCTGATCTAATTCTCAAGCTGCATCTGTCCTTTTAATGTTGTTCTCAGATCTTTTGGTGTTGCAGTGTTAGTCTTAGTGCATCACTGGCATAACTCCCTTCTTCTGCCTGGATTCCTTCCTAAACCTGAGATGATAAATTCCCCTCAACTCCCTTTCCTGTGTTGATGCTTCAGAGAACCATATGCCAGCAACTTCATTCAATTCATCCAATCGCCTGCACTAATTTCAAGTGAAAGAACAGTGGATCATCCTGCAAAATTCCATCAACATTATACCTGGCGATTGGAAAACCAGAATTTCAAGTAGAAGTTCTGCTCCACCATTAAGACTGCAGGTAACCTAAGTGTGTTAGGAGTTTTGCAGCACTTTCCCATCTGTTCATGTTAGAATCCCAGTGGACAAAAGTGTCCTGAAACTGCTCCAAACATCAACGTCACTAGCCAACCTTTAGTAATATTCTCTCATCTAATAAGATGGTATGAAATTGACTCACTGAACTTCATAGAATTGAATCTATTCAATTTTACAAGGGGAAGATACTTTGATTTGATTTGTTATTGTCACATGTATTGGTATGAGGTGAAAAGTATTGTTTCTTGCACACTATACAGATAAAGCATATCGTTCATAGAGTACATAGGGGTGAAGGAAATCAGAAGGTGTCAAATTCAGTATTGCAGCCATAGCTAGGATATAGCAAAGGATCAACTTAATATAAGATAGGTCCATTCAAAAGCCTGATAGCAGCAGGAAAGAAGCTGTGCAAAGTGTATTCAAACCAAACATTTACATTATGCATGGAAAGATGTAATAAACAGCCATATCAAAGAGGCACAATACTTGGTTAACTGTGTCCAAGTGAAACTGGCTATTGTTTTTTGTTTAAAGAGCCAATATCTGTGAATCTGGCGATGAATGACTTGCTGCCTCAGAATCATGGCAATAAAACAGGCTTCCCAGGGTAAAGTATTCGTATTGGCCAATTGGAAAGTATTAGAAAAGAATTGCACTTTTTGAAAAATCGAATGTTCTTTCAATCATTTTAATGGAGTGGGTGGGCCAATTGTCTTCTTGTGTGTCTGCTTCATGTCATGTCATTGATATTAATGGAGGAGTTTTTTGAAACTGATAATAGAATTGTTTGGGTTGCTCTATTTGTTCATAATGTATCTCTGTCATGTTTTAGCTCAGTCTTGGACTGAAAAAACAATTGTGGTCTTATACATGATGTGAAATGAATAAGCTGGAAAGACATCTAGTTGTTAGTTTTAACCATCTGCTCCACCAGAATCAGAGCAGAAATGGAGAAAAATAATCATCAAACACAAGAAGAAAAAACAATTAATTATCTAGTGTTTATAAAAGTGTGAATACACACCAATACTGGCACTTCCTCTCAAACATTAACAAGTTTCCGCAGAATTGTGCATGCTTTCTTTTATTTCAAACATAGCTGTTAACTCAGTACAGAAAATCAACCTCTGTTCCTATCCAATAGTTCTTTAAATGGAGCACAGAAAAATCCACTATGGTTCTTTTAATTTTGATTTCGAAATGTCCACTTTTAGAAAAAAATTTGCTTACATTTGCCAAATTTCACATGATTTCAAGATTGTTTCATTTTATTCGTCTTTTGGATAAATAAACACATACTCTCGCAGCTTATCAGCCTTCACTTTACTGAATAACTCTGTTAAACAAATGTATGTCAAACTGCAGTCAAACCAGCCGCCATGCATTAAAAAGTATAAACAGCATTGCCGGTGGATAAACAAAACAATCTCTTAACCATAGAGATATATCATATTTAATAACTTCCTTTCAGCACCATGTAATCAGAATGCAGCCTTTCAAACAGTTGGAGTCAAATTCATTAAAAATATAGTGTGTTTGTATATTATACATCTGCTTCTACAACAAACATTAGAGTCCATCACACGCTTCCACTGCTCTGCCCTCCTGTTTTCAAATGTGCCCAATGCTACAAGGATCCTTTCACAAAGCTGACTCAGCAGCCCAATAACTGGAACCACTGAGTCGCTGATTGACAATACATGTTCCAGGCAATCCACTGTGCTTTCTAAGATTGATCAGGAGTCATGTAACGTGATGTGAACTACAAGATTTTCGGGTACCTGTTGATTTTCACATTCAGGCTTCTCTCTAGGGAGAAAGGTCTTCAGTCTCAAATGGTTGTCATCAATTGGGAATGTAAGAGATGAAATTTGGATGGATCATTTGCCGAGTTGTTATTCATATGAATGAGGAACATGCCCACTAGATTGCCTGTGATACCTTTCCGCTCGAAAATGACAGAGAGAATGATGGAACTCTTACTGATGGAAATGGGAATAAATTGTGAATTAGTTTACATTCAGCTAATTGCAATTTCAAAACATTTCAAACTTCACAATAATGACTGTGATTCTCCCATCGGGACCCGCAGCTTCTCTGGTGGGTTGGGGTGGGAGATGTGCGTCACTGGCCTTGTTCTAGGATTTGTGCAAATGTCGAGAATGCATATCAGGGGGGGATGGTGGTGCCAACTGGGCATGGGTACTGTGGCAGTATTAATCTGTGCCTCTGGTACTTCCCATTGGGCATTGGGCAGTGGCAAGTGGGGGAGGCCTATTGTGGATGGGGCCTAGGGGTGAGATTTCCCACTGCCACTCTGCATAGTGATCGGTTTGAACTGGAGGAAGGGCAGCGATTGGACAGATGGCGGGGTGGTCTGCGGGGAGGGGGGGCTGCTTCCCACGGACCTTCTGAACTTGGGGTGGTCAGCAGAAGTGTAGGGGTCTGCCAGGGTGAGGGAATGGGGGATCACCGTGCAAGGAGGGGTTGGGGGGGGGTGGGGGTTGGGAGGGGGGGCGGCTGGGGTCGGGGGCAGGTGGGCTGGACATTGTATCGCTCCAGAGTGGGGGAGGGAGTCAGGGCTGGCTGGCCAGCAAACAGGGAGTCTGACAGGGTCACTGTGCATGTGCAGAGTTCCAGAACCGTCAAACTCTGGAGCAAATAGGCCCCATCTCCCTAGGTTTTGAGTGAGATTCACAACTGGGCCCTCTGCAGTGCACAGAGTACAGAGATTCAAGTGAGAAGGTGAACTGACAAAACAGTCGGGATCTGGAAAAGTTTTCCCATCAATTCATCACTTTTGCGGGAATAACAGCCTTGTGTGCAATTGTCTGTCCATCAAAAAGTTACATTTTGCAATCTTGAAATTTTAACTAGCATTGGGATAAATAGAAAAGTTATTGTTTCTGATCAAATGAATGGATCATTTAACCTTCAATGAAGGGATTCAAAACTTTATGGAAAATTGTGAATTCTTCCCTCATTTCACCAGTCAAAAGATCCAGTACCCTGCATGATCCTTGACACAAGTTGTTTTCATGATTTCTTTTTTATACAATTGATATTAGAGAAATGGAACAATTTTGATTTCAGACACTCAAAACATTATCATTAAACACTGACAACAACAGCTGCCATTTTGCATTTGAATTGTGCTTTTAATGTAGAAAAACCATCAGGGTCACCTTCACAGAAGCATAAGGAAAAAGAATGGTGAGCCAAAGAAACTGTGATTTGTGACCAAATATTTGGTCAAAAAGGTAGGTTTTAAAGGGAAATAAGAAAATAGAAAGATCGAAGAGCTTAGGAAAGAATTTCCAAAAATGAGGCCTAGGCAGCTGAGGGCAGGGTTGCAGTTGTGGGACAAAGTTAGAGGAGCATAAGAGGCCAGCGGACAGAGGAAAGACCCATCCAGAATGGACTGCAAGGTTGGAAGATGTTTAAGTTATAGGGATTGTGAATCTATGGATGGTTTGAAAGAAATAGGGAAGTCAAAACAGCAGGAACAAGAAGTGAATGTAGATCTAGAATGTAGATCAGCAAAGTGGCAGGAGAAGAGGGTGTGTGGGAAAAGATACAGATGACATCATTTTGTTTGAGCTGCAATTTATGGAGGGTGATGGATGAAAGTTTAACAAAGAAGTTTGAAGTGATCAAAACTGATAGAGGCAAAGGCACAGCTGAAGGCTTCAGCAGCGGTTGGTTTAAACGTACAGAGGGAGATGACTGTTCCTTGTGATGAAATGGCTTATGTTGAAATCACAGCTCAGGTGATGAATGGTCCATTTCAGCCTAGGAAACTGGTCAGTAAAGCGCCAGAGGCTTTGTGTGTGACCACCAAATATGGTTTTACTTTTCCCCAAGTTCATCTGAAATAACTTGAGTCACATCCACGACTGGATGGATGGTGAATAAGAAATCTAATGGGATAGAGGCATTGAAAGGTCAGAGAAAAACATGCAGAGGTGGAACTCTGTGTCATCAACCTTTATATGGATGTTCATTGAAGATCTTCTTGCAATAATGATATTTCTGCTATTTGCCTCATATTATAAGAAGTGGGGATAAACATAGTTTGAGTTGCTATATAGATATAGTAACTCAAATTATATTTATCCTCACTTCTTATAACATGAAGCAAATGTAGATATAGGTAGAAAGAGTGAAAAGCGTTAAGCAAGCTATGCTAAGAGGATCTGTTTTCACATAAATTCAAAATGATCAAAAATTCCAAGACAGCAATGGAACACAACATAACAACAGTACAAGGAACATGTAGTTTGTTCCACACATGGTAGTGTCTGTGAAACACATGTTAATCATCTGGTGTTCCCTCTCCTCAGAGTCACATTGCAATGTGCTTGTTTTAGTTGAATCCACATGAAAAAAAATTTGAAAGTTAAACCATCTTGCCTCAAGATGGTTCTCCACAATACTTTGCTGTGGGTTTACTGATAGGAAACAGAACATTTTCCTCTTTGTGCCAAGCGAGGGTACTAAGAACTTTTAGGAAGTGTAGCTGCATGCCTCAAGTAACACACACCTCTCCGGTGCTCTTTAAAAAGGAATAGGCATTGTACCATGCTAAAGCTTTCCTCCTCGACGTCACTCACAGGCCAAGGTTTACGGTTTAAGATTATAAATGCCTGTCAGTGCTAGTAGCTGCTCCCAGTTTTCAAGCCTACAACATGGTAGCTGGGCTGAATGTCCAGTGGCTTCTAAAAGAAATCATTAACCAAATGCGGGGAATGTTTCCATCATATTTGGTCCGTTCAGGAATCTCACTCCCTCTTTCCTGTGGGTTGAGCACGCGATTCAAATTTTTTTGGAACTGCAGTTCTTGCTTGCATATTGAAAATAACATTCGCTTTAACTATAATTACTAGTAGATGCTCTGTGGAGTTGCTTGTGGTAAGTCAGAAAATTGATTATTCTCGAAGGGTGCTTAATGTTATGTAGGAGCTAATGTCTGAGCTACTGATTCACAAAGACTTAATTAGTCCAATTTCTATTCTTATTGAACGATATTCTGGGATTTTACTGGTGATTTCCAGCACTATCCATTTCTCTGTAAAAACTGTACTCATGGGACATTTATCTTACATTTCTTTATTTACATTGTGCTTAATCTTTATTTCTTACTATTGTTAAAACAAACAAGGTACAGCAAGATAATCCTTTGACCTGGTATCTCAGTGGTGCAACTGATCTATGGATGATTGGTTCAATTGATGTTGCAAGGAGAAATCTGACACACTGAATTCCCTGACACTACTTTACCAGTTTGATTCTAAGTGCTGGGTGGACTTGAAACGGGGAGTGTTTCAGATCCAACATTTAGATCCATTCTCAGGCACCCCTAATATGCACTCTGCACATTGCAATGTGAATCACACTGCAGAAGCCTGTGGGCAGGGCAACACCTCCAACTGTGCATGTGCAGAGTAAAAAAAAGAGAATGCTGCTCCCCTGCCAGATAACGCCTCTCCCTGCCCCCACAAACATTGTCTCACCCCCATTATATTACTAACTCTCTTATTACCCCCCATACCCCTACCACTTCGACTGATTGCAGGCCCCTCTCCTCATCGATCTTACGCTGAGTGACAATGGATCCTTCCTTCCCCCTCACAGATCACAGGCAGAATGGCAGTGGACTCCCTTCCCTCTGCCCCACTGATCTGAAGCAGAGACTGTCGAACTCACCCTCCCATACTCCCCCCTCCCTGCCCCTCCCCCCCAACCCCCACCCACTGATCTCAAGCAGAGAGCCGTTGGATACTTGGCACTTACCTCCTCACTAACTGGAGCACTCAAATCGTACTTCCGTTTTCACCGATTCTGGACGGGCAAACATGGTGGTAAAGAGGGAAGTACCCGTAAAGTTTGGTGTGCAGCCCATCAAGTCAATTTAAATGAGTGCAAATGCATTTAAATGGCCATCGGGCCTGTTTCAGACACAATCCCAATCACGGCCATTTTCGGGCCTTGATACAGGAGGAACCGGCACAGAGGTGGACGTGGATCACACTACTCATCTCATGCCCAAAAACAGGCACAACTTGATGGTAAAATTAGGCCTCTAACGTCTGATAGGACTGAACAGAGAGAGAGAGAGACACAAGGCAAAGGATTAGCAACAGCAGATAGAAAAGAACCCTAATTTTGGACAGCACTGGTTTTGGAACTTCTAAGATATAGAAGCATACAAACATAGGAATTAGGAGCATAGCTGATTGCCCCTTGGTTTCAGATCCATCTTTTCACTATTTCTCCATATCCCCTTATGTTTATTAGAACCTCTAACTATTGAATTGGATTGTGGTTAGTTACTGGATAAGAATCTCTATTTTTCTTTGTCTGTCTCTCACTTTTTTTCTTGCACTTACACTTGCGAAAATATTCAAGTTACTGTTTACAACTAAAGCAGAGGTGATAAATAAACTTGTAAAATGCAACATATTTTTTGAAATGCAATTTCCCAAACCAGGGCACAGAGTTTTATTATCCAGCCCTGGGTTTCCGTTCTAGAACAGCATAATATCAGTTTAGCCCCCAGCGCGGCCCACACAACGAACTGAATTTAATGCTTGTAACAGAGATCTCACCAGTGGCTGGTGAACCAGTAGAAGCCTCTGCTGTACCAGGCCCATTGTATTAACTGCCCGCCAGACTTAGGATTTAGGATCTCGGGGGTGTAAACTCTGTCCTCCGAGAACCACCGACCAAACAGAGGCCATCAGCTCTCAAGTGCCTGTCAGCTTCACCAGAGGCCCAGGATTAATGGGAGACCATCCCAGGCCAAAGGTGAATAACGGTAGGATGGGGTCACAGGACGCGAGAGAGATGGGAAGATGGGGTGGAGATAAGGGCAGGTCTTCCCTGCCCTCTTATAAATACTAAGTGCCTTTGAATGAGGGACAGAGTTGCTATCAGGTCTATTGCCAGTTTACTCATGACATAGTGATAGACCACTAACTTCAGGGTGACAGATTACCAGTCAACTCAGTCACTGTCTACAACTTAAGCATAATTGAACCTTTACATTTTGATAGAATTAAAAAAGTTGAAAACATGCTTTAGGAGATAGCTTAGACATATGGTTAGCAAGTGGTGACACACTGAGAACAGCAGCCAGGCGAGGTCAAATCTGAATTTCGCCACTGAGAACTCAGATGAAGAACCTGATAAAAGAGGTCCACAGAAGGAGGCTGATGATGGTATACACAGTGAAATGATTGCTGCACTGACAGGCTTGTTTGAAAGCCTATTGTCAATGTCAAGGAGCATAGAGTAGTTTGGCACCAATGTGACACAGGGATTCATGCACGGCAATGGTAGCCATCTTCATAGCACTGTCTGTCAATCTAACTATGGTGCAATGACTGACAGCCAATGTCTCCTTCCATTTCAATAAAGGCTGAAGCCACCTGATACCTGGGTGCTGCAATTAAAGCTCAAACCGTAGTTATACACCGTATGACTTCCTGCAGTGGAAGCTCGGACTGGTCTCATGCAAACCCGGCTTTACTACCATATAAGTTCAGACCGTTGCCATTCTAGGTGTAGATGCCAACATTCAAGAGAACTTGCAGAATCTCCATGTCATCGAACAAGCCTGTCCATAAGTCAGGAGTGTGATGGAATACTTTCTGTTTGCCTAAATGAATGCCATTCCAACAATACTCAAGAACCTCGGCACCATCAAGGGCAAAGCCACCCATTAGATTGGTGGATAGGATACCACTTTCAACTCTCACTTCCTCCACCACCAATGCAGAGTGGAAACAGTGCATACCATCTACAAGATGCACAGCAGCAAGGCTCCTTCAATAGCACCTTCCCAACCTGGATCTCTATTTCTGAACAGGACAAGAGCAGTCAATGTGACAGCAACTCCAAACTACAAACCACCCTGATTTGAAACACTATTGCCGTTCTTTCATTGTCACTGGATCAAAATACAGGAACTCCCTGCCTAACTGCACAGTGATGCACTGATGCCCTATGAGCTGCAGCAGTTCAAGGCAGCTCACCACTATCTTGTCAAGGCAATTGGGAATTGGCAACAATGCTTGCCTTGCCAATGATGCATACATCCTGAGAAAGAATAATAAAATAAATCTGCTGAGGTGTTACTCTGGTGGTGTGGTAGTTGCTCTGTAGAGAATTAATTTGCTGTTCTTTTTCAAGATGATGGCAATTGCTGTCCTACCCCTGCCATTCTAGCAGTGCCCATGCTATTGTAAGCCAGTTAACTGCTACCATCCATGATGCCCATGTGAGATGTTGCCGGATCTGAGGCCAGAGTTGTTTGAAGTCATCTGCAGTCTCCCGCACTGATATTTGGCAGTCTTTCATCAGCCATTTGCAGGCATTGGGGTTGTAATGTTTGGGAGCACTAGGACAGGCACAGGCATGTGGCTGGCAGGCACTGAGGGAATACTCAAAGATGGACAAATATTTTTGGGAGATAATATTGTTATGGTTTGATTTTTACATTGTTTATTTTGTATTTACTCTTAATTATGCACTAAGGCCAAGTGTGCACTGAAATGGATAGTATTAAAGGGAAGGAAATTGTGAGACTGAAGGTGAATGGGAAAATTGGGTTTGTGTGGGATGAGTCAATCATGGACATATGGGCTGGAAGGAAACTATATTGATTGCCTCCTCCTCTTCCTAAGCTACTCTCCATGTAGCCGTTGGCAAGAGCTGTGTCTCTGTATTGACAAGGTTGTACAATAGACCACTATGAATTTTAAGCCATACATTGCTGTGTACAGAAAGTCCAGGCAGCAGAAACATTACTTTTGCTCCTTTATGGTCTGCTTCATCACATTTTGCATGATAACATGGCTTGCATTATGTACGTGCTGTCCATATATGCTGGGTTGCATACCACAGCCGTAAGTCAGTTGTCAAAAGAACCTCAGGTTCTTGTGCCTCAAATGGAAATGGTTTTGCTGACTGCCACAGAATGAAAGCAGCGTGACTGCTGCTAGTGTACTGGGCATTGACCAGCATGATATGGTTCATAACATATCACACACCAGCTGGTCCATGAGGGAGTGGAATCTTTTTCAAATCCCATTTCAAGCTTGGCATGAGGTGCCCACAAAGCGGCATGTGTGTAGTCAATGATGCCCTGCGTCATGGGAAAGCCTGCAATTCTTACAAAGATCCAAACTTCCTCCACCCACTTCTCTCAGCCTGCATGACACAAAATAAATACATGGATGTGGTCATCATCAAGGTGGCAACACTGCCCTTGCTCTACTCTGAGACTGCAACAAGTTACTGGTTCCACTAAAACATTCTTAGGGAAAGAGCGATGTCTGCCACTGTTCCTCACTGAGATTCATGTTTTCAAATTGGTCCCTGAACATCCTTAATGGTATAGCTTCCTGCTGTGAGCCCACTCCCTCCCCTCACAACTTCTGCCCCTGACCCAGCCTTTCTCTTCCAGCAGCTAGTCCTGCTCTTTGTCACCTCTGCTCAGGCTCCCTGTCATGCTGCAGCAGAATGGAAACAACTCCTCGTGCATCCTTTTCTGGGAGCAAGTGGATTGTGCTGAATTTTTCAAATTAGGTGGCAATACTTCACTATCTATCAAAGTACATTCCATAGATCTCATACTTTAACGAACTCTGGAATCACCAAAAACTTTTAAAATCACAGCAAAAGACAGGAGAAGTTGATTAACAATGAAACTGAAAGGAAAGGATGATCCCTTTACAGGGAGTTTGCCCTCTTGCTGTATTCAGATGAGTAAGATTAAGATTAAGATTAGCAGGAGTGTTAAGTTCCACACTTTCAGCATTACACACTGATTGACATTGCGATCTTTCTCCACTACATACTTGCAGCAGATGTTCCCTGCACATGCACTGAAGCATTCATCAAAATAAGCTCTGGCACACCCACACTATCACATTATATACAATTTCCTCTGTGCAATTCCCCTCCCCCTCTGCCCGCTCTCCCCCCCCACCCCGATGATTAAATGTTCCACACAGTAAATGACTTTTAGACTGCAGTACCTCTTATTATCAAAGCATACATATAGAACAGGGGCTTTGTCAAGTGATGCTAGAAGCATCTGCAGTTTTCCAGTTAGGATATTTAACAGAGACCTGTGATTGCAATTATGGCTTTTATTTAGACTTCTATGCAATTTCCCAATTTATTGCCGGAACAGACAGTCATAAACCCACTCTTGTAAATTGTGTTGCTTAGAGCTGCAATCTATGTAGAAGTGAATTTAAGGAAAACTATAAAAGGACAATGGGCGGGATGTTCCGACCGCACTCGCCTCAAAACCGGAGAATCCAGCCTGAGGTCAATGGACCTTTGCATGGTCTGCCGCCCCCCCTCTTCCACTCCTCCTGTTGGGGGAGGGATGGGAGAATTCCAGCCATTAGCTTTAGTGACTTTTTTTGTTCTTTTTCACTGAGCAATTAGTGGCTAAGGGGATTTATACTCCCATTTATGGGGAAGGTCCACAACATGGGCACAGTGAGTTACCCAGTGATTCTCCCACTTAAAGAACATTTACACGTCCAAAGATTCTTCAAGGGAATGTTATAAAACACAATGGCCAGATTTCTCTAGCCATTCACGTCGGTGAGATTCTCCAGTTCAATCAGCTACGTACCCGCCCATAGGTTTCCCGGTGGCGTGGGGTGACTTCAGTAGGAACTCTCATTGACAACAGCAGTAGCAGAGATTCCCGCTACTGGCAAGAAATGTGCCACCTCCTAGCAGTGGGAAAAACGCAGCTGGAAGGCCTGAGAATCTCGCTGAAATGACATTGAGTCACGTAAGGATGTGTTAGAGCAAATAAGCAAACATCCAGTCAAAGAAGTAGGCTTTAAGCATTGTCTTAAAGGAAGAATGAAAGTAGAGAGGCATAGGATGGATATTCATGAGCTTAGGACCTGGGCAACTGAAAGCACAGCTATTAATGGTGGAGTGATTAAAATTGGGAATGCACAAGAAACCAAAATTAAAGGAATACAGGCATTTTGGAGGAAGAGATTATGATAATACGAAGGAACAACGTCATGGAGAGATTTGAAAAGATTGAAAATTTTAAAATCAATATGTTGTTTGACTGAAAGCCAATATACATCAGTTAGCATAGGTCTGATATGTGAATGAGGCTTGAAGAAAGTTAAGACATGGGAAGCAGAACTTTAGGTGTCCTCAAGTTCATGAAGGACTGAATGTGGAGATCACCCAAGAATGCTTTGGAATAACCAGGCCTAAAGGCAACAATGGAATGAATCAGGGCTTCACAGAATAGAAGTCGGGCGATGGTACAGGAGTGGAAGTTAGCAGACATTGTAATGGTTATATGTGGTTGGATGCTCATCCCATGTCAAACGTAACAGCAAGATTGCAAACAAATTGGTTTAGTCTCTGATGGTTGCCAGAGGGAGGGATTGAGTCAGCATCTTGCAAAAGACCTTGGAGCAGGATGGTTTCAGCCTTCCTAATATTTGGTCAGGTGAAACTTTTCTGTTCATTCAGTACTGGATGCTAGATGAACAGACTGACAATTTAACAACAGTGTGGGAATCAGGGGAGGTGTTGGTGATGTTGAGCTGGATGTGGTCAACATGCATGTAAAAACAAACCTTATACCTTTGGATATATGACATGGTGGTTAGCATTACTGCTTCACAACACCAGGAACTTGGGTTAAATTCCAGCTTTGGGTAATTGTCTGTGTGGAGTTTGCACGTTCTCCCTGTGTTTATATGGGTTTCCTCCAGGTGCTCCGGTTTTCTCCCAGAGATGTGCGGGTTAGGTTGATTGACCAGGCTAAACAGCCTTAGTGTCAGGATAAATATGTGGTGTTAAGGGGATAGGGACTGGGTGGAACTTTTGTTGATGCAGGCTCAATGGGCTGAATGGCTTCCTTCTGTACTGTAGGGATTCTATGATATCACCAAGGGGCAACATGTAAATGAGAAATAGGATGGGGCCAAAGTAGATCCTTGGGAGACACCAAAGGGAATGGTATGGGAGCAGGAAGAGAAACCATCGCAAGTGACTGCCAGGATATAATTAGTTAGAAATAATTGAAAGACAGTGAGAGTAATCCCACCCAGCTGGATGTTAGCTGAGAGGCATCAGAGGAGAGAATAGTGAAAGTCTGCAGATAGGTCAAGAAGGATGAGAAGGGACTGTTTAGTTTTTTCACTGTAACATAGTATGTTCTTTGTGACTTTGATAAAGGCTGTGCTAGAGGCAGAAATGTAATTGGAGATTAGACCTGGAGTTTTCAGGATACGTTGGGCTGATTTATTCATGTTTTGTGAGGTACAGCTGTGATAATTGTCTCGTTATTTTATAGTGAAGTCTTTGTGTAAAGATCTACCAAATCAAGTTGACAGAAGTGGAAGGATGTGACTACTTGAATTTGTTTTGATGTTGGGTTAAGGTAGAAAGGCGTCTGATTGGTACAATTAATGAGCTGTTGAACAAAAATTGTCCTAGATTTCCAGATGGGAAATGATCTATTTCCAAGTGAAGTAAAATGTGACAAGTGTGCTCAACTGGAATCACTGGGAGATCTAACACCAAATGTAGGGCTCCAGTTTCCAGACCGTTGGCCAGAGTGTGTGTAATGCATAATCCAGATATTTGTACCAGATATCACATGGTCTAATCTGCAGTTCTTTGAAACTGCTTGTTAATTGGCCCAGGAAACTTACCATTTGTCTTAAGTGAAGTCAGGAGAAAGAAACTTGCCATTTGCTACATCAGCAGAAAACTGCAACACAGACTCACATGTAGATGATGTTTCTGCAATGCATATATTCACTTCTCAGCCTTTTAGCTAAGATCACATGTAATTTTTGATCCTGCACTTGATAGAAGTCAATGAGGTTACTCTGAGGCTTCATTTGAAGTAATTTTTTTTTAAATGGCATCTAGGCCTTTTGACTAAGATGCAAATGAGATCAAGCTCTGCAAGGGTGCAATGTCTACTCCTATCATATTGATCATGATCAAGACCAAGATAGAAAGGGGACAGCTGACCTTGTTAACTTGGATCTGTAATGTCTCACCGGTCATGACTTTCAATTGGACTATGATTGGATTTGATCAGTTATGACTAAAAGAAATGTATATTTACAAGTTGGTACACGTAATGTGAATTTTAAGCTTTCAGTTTGTGCTTTAGATCGACCATGTTGTATTTTCATAACAAAAACTTACATTTATCTTTTTCCCAGAGTTCTGGAAGAGTTGAAAGATCCTGGAATTCAGCAACATATTGAGATTGAGGCATCCAAAAAGATTTCCCCAAAGTAAAGTTTCTACATGTTTTTGTTACGTGCACGTTGGATGTGTGTTGTCAACAGTCAACCATTGTTTCTCATGGAGAATACTATTCCTGTATAGGATTCTATTACACAAGATGTTACCCAGAAAGTGTTCATTTAAGGTAAAAGAGGGCTGGACATCAAACAAGGTAAGTTAATATTTACTTCCAATCTGATTTGTACTGAGCAGTGGCACAGTGGTTAGCACTGCTGCCTCACAATGTCAGGGACCCAGGTTCAGTCCCAGCCTTGGATGACTGCATGGCGTTTGCATGTTCTACCTGTATCTGTGTGTGATTCCTCTGATTTCCTCCCACTGTCCAAAGATGAGCAATTTAGCCATTGCTAAATTGCTCCGTAGTGTCCAAAGATAGGTGGATTAGTAGTATAAACATGTGGGATCATGGATGTAGGACAGGGGGTGGCCTGAGTAAAAGATGTTCAGTTGGTAAGTTGATACAAATAGCCTCCTTCTGCATTATAGGAGTTCCATGATTTTATGAAATTCTCCATTGCCACTGGAAACAGATATCACCTTTCTACATTTTTCTCCTCAAACTGATGTTTATACTACAATATGCAACTGTTAGTTTTTGTTTATAAATCCTGATATGAAAATGGACTTAAAATGAACTAAAACAATCCTGACAATGCCAATAAAATGATTACAGAAAGCTCTTTTTGAACTCTTTGTCATCCATGGTTTTAAACAGGTGCATCAGGTTACAGAGATGGTATTACTCATTCTGATGAAGCTGTAGCAGAATGTTTTTACATCCATGTGTAAACAAATGGAGAAAGGAATGGTGGAGGGTTGGAGAAATATGAAGTGTATGCTTCAATAATTTATGCACTGATCATCAAACACTGATTACTTACATGAAGGGAAATGACCAATGGAGTGCATGTTCCATAGTGATCATCTCACTCCAACCATTTGGATTCAATGTCAAATTATTTTTAATTTCAACCTTCAGCTTTATTTTTCTGCCGTGTCAATATAAAATCAGCTGATGACAATTATAGTGAAACCCAGCACGAAACAGGTATTTGTTACTCGCTCAATAATGCGGCGATTAAGCCAGCTAACTTAGTCACAAATGATGTATCATGTTTCTGGCACAGAATAAACTGTTTTAATGCGATATCTTGGCACTTTCATCTCTTTACTCATGCTGAAGGCTACATATGTCTCAGTGAGTTTGGAATGTAAAGCAAACTGCCAAAACTGTAAGAAATCATTTCATATGAGACACAGTCACATTCATAAACCTCTAGTTATGTGTTTAGCAATGTGCGTTTGGAATCTATCTTTTCATTCTTGTTACAGTTGTTTTTATTATTTGTTTTTCATTTTTGTTTCTTTTTCCTCTTTCCTATCTTTCTATTTGTTTTACTGTCTGTAGTACTGCTTCCTTTCACTCACTTTTTTTTAAAACACTTTAATACTTTCTTCTTTTTCTTTTCTTGTTTCAATTTATATATCTGTAATTGTGAGTTCTCCTCTACTGAGAGAGCTATTGCTATCTGACTCTGTTTATATTACTTTCTACCCACCTAATGAAGGGAAAACGCCCCAAAGGCTTGTGCTATCAAATAAACCTGTTGGACTTCAACTGGTGTTGTGAGAATTCTCATGTAGCCGCCCCAGGCCAATACCGGTATCTCCGCATTATATCACTTCCTAATCTAAACTCTTCCATGAAGAAATAGATGGAAACAAACACCTCCCACTAACACAACCTGGCTTTCACTGCCATGGAACACGTTTTGTAAAAAGAAAACTACAAGTCGCCAAGTCTCATTTTGGCCTCTCATCCAACTGTAATTGAATGGGTAGGCCAAAGAGTAGAGCTCTTTGCCATAGCAGAGGAGTTTGTTCTGTTACCACCAATTTACTTGTGGTTCTAGGGAGGTGAGGGCACGATAGTGGATAGACAGCCCAACATCAAATGTCCTTCCACTTGCATGACTGTTCTGGTTCCTACTAGATGGTGGCGTCTCTGTCAAACATTGAACGGATACTTACAAATGAGGCAGGAATGATGGAGTGACATTATTCATCAAAATTTCCTTCTCCACAACCTCAGTTATGTTAGACTTTTTTTTCTTTGTTCTTTAACGGGATATGGGCATCGCTGGAGAGGCCAGCACTTTTAGTCCATTCCTTTTCAGAGTGGGCCAGGCAAACCCAACTCCATCTCCTTGCTTGTTCCAAAATCCAAGTTCAAATTTCAATTGAATCCAATTTGAGATCCCCACAGGAGAGACAAACAAGATCCAAGCTGACAAGATAAGGCATTGCATCCCAACTTGGGCTTGATCTGACACTCCTTTGTCAAAAGGCTAAGTTGAAGGCAATCCCTTATCATACTTGAACTGGGTGACTCGCTTTGCCACTTCAGAGGCATTTAAGAGTCGACCACATTGCTGTGGTTCGGGAGCCATGTGTATGTCAGACCAAGTAAGGGTGGCAGATTTCCTTCTCTACAGGACATTTTATTTATTCTTACCTGGGACATCACTGGCTGGGCCAGCATTTATTGCTACTTGGACTAATTGGTTACTATGCCATTGCTGTGGAGCTGGAGTCACATGTAGGCCAGACTAGATGGCAGATTTCCTTCACTAAAGGACATTAGTGAATCAGATGTTTTTTTTCAACAACAATCAGTGATAGATTTCATGGTCACCATTACTGAGGCAAGTTTTATATTCTAGATTTATTATTTGAATTCAAATTCCACCAGCTGTCATGATGGGATTTTAACCCACGTCCTCAGATTAACCCAACTTCGTTACCACTATGTCACCATTTCCCATTGACAAAGAAAAATGTGGAAAAAGTCTTGTTTAAAGAAAGATGCAATCTAGTTATTTCTGTGCTCCATTCAAAAGAAAAATACTCAATGTGGGAAAAAGCTTTCTCATACAGCGAGTGGTTCGTGTCTGTAATACAATGCCTGAAAGTGTACGGGAAGAAGGTTCAATCGAGGCAATCATGAGGGAATTACATGATTATTTGAATAGAAACAATGTGCAGGGATATGGGAAAAATGGCACAAACTTATAATGCTTATTTGGATATACAGTGCCGACATTATGGACTGAATGGCCTCTTGCAACATAATAATTCTGTGATTTGTTGTCAGAGTGACCAGAATTGTATCTAATCTTAACAGTTTGAATTATGAGGGCAGTATCGAAACTGCCCTCATAATGTCTCTGAGACTACATGGTCCATTCTGGGACATGTAATCCCAGAAACATCGGAACACAGTACTGGCCACTGCTGGGACAAAGCACATCAAGAATTACTGAGCAAGTCTTCCAAAATTGAGATAAGTCTGAGCATTTTGGATAGAACATGTTTATTCGGAGCCCAGTGAGAGGGTGGGGTGTGTGGTTGGGGTCAGGTTTTAGAGGAGAAGGAAGAACAAACAGGAACATATTTTAAGAGAGAGGTGCTCCATTGGACACCCAAATGAGGAACCCACTATTCCTGCCCAAACAGTGAAAACTGTCAGATTGGTCGCATCTCCCCACCTTCCCCCAGCTGCATGTATTACCATGGCAGAGATGGAATAAATGGTCACTAACTGTCCACTTAGGGGCCTCAATAGGCTGAGAACAGCATGGCCAACTGATGCCTTAATCACTCCATTATAACATAAAGAACCGGATAGGACCGGTTGGGAAGGTCGAGGGTTGTACACCGAATTTATTTTACACCTTCAAATGTGCCAGGTGGTGATAGTAAATTTCCTCTCCTTCTTGTTAAAAATCGATAAGGAAAAGCTGCTGGAAATCTTATGGAGAGAAAAATAACTCCAAAACATTCTGTTAATGTATTGTGAGGGAAATGTTACACTAAAGCACCATTAGGAAACTAAAAAGATATTCAGTACAACACTGGCTTTACATCCCATCCAACGCTAATCAATAAAATCAAAGGGGAGTAATATCAGGCTGAATGTAAAAATCACATTCTGTGTGATCCTGTGAGATTCCGGTCTGGGTACGCTATGTTAAAATTACCTCCATGTCAGATAGCAGCTTTGAAGAGAGGACACATATATCCTTCGACAAAGAGTCATCGAGACTAGAAACATCAGCTCTTTTCTCTCCTCACAGATGCTGAGATTTCCCAGCATTTTTTCTTTTGATTACATATATTCCTCATCAGAACTGTAATTCAACTTTGCTTTTCTATTCGGCCATCAGCTCAAAAGCAACTTCTTGTTACCCAACTTGTAAGAAAAGCTCAGAAATATAAGCACCGATTTCAGTCACGTGTACACGTCAACAACCTGCAGTAAAGTTAATTCCTTCCCAAAGACACACTAGCTGTAGACTATCAAATCTGTGTTGGTAAAGGCAGCTTAAATATCTACCAATTCAGCTTGGAAACACATATAATGCATTTTGTAAATCAGAGAAAATGCATTGTCCCTTTCTAAATTTGATCCTAATGAAATTTAATTAAAGCCTAAGTCACATTTAAAAAAGCACAGCAGTAAAGAAAATACGGAACATTTTATATTCTATTCTAAATCGTTTGATGTCATATCAGCATGTAACCAAGAGGTTCTAATTACCCAAAGGCCTTAGTTTGTCTGATCATGTGCCCATTTCGATGCCACAAAAATGTTCGTTGTTCTTTTCTTTGGCTGTACTTTTCTGTACAGCATTATACACAGGAAGCTCATAAAACTGCCTACAGTGGATGACAATAAGGGTCCTGGAACACACTAGTGAGGCCAATTTCCCTGCTGTCAAAGTAAGTGCAGAACAGTTTAAGTGACACCAGTGCTGGATTACATTTGTGATTATATTTCAAAAATTGGCTGTGAGGGAAGTTGTAAGGGTTTGTTCTGTTTTTGTAAAGTTAAACAGTGGTGTTTATTGGTGACACACAAATATACACATGTGTACTAAGTATAGCCCAAACTAAGAGCTAACTTCATGCTGACTTCTACTCAAGTTTTCCATACAACTCCTGCCTATGTCACGTGAATCTCTACAGCATACTGGGGGTGATTCTGTTCTCCAGTCCCATGTTAGCCCTTGCTATGCTGAATACCTTAATACCACACCTCCCCAAAGTATTTTCTCAACTTATTTACTGAACAATCTTTCTTGACAAGCTACTCTTTCTCCTCTTCCCTACCTCAAGTCTCTGACTGTGATTCCTCCAGCTCTCATTTGGAGCTGTGGTAGGTTCAGATGCATTGGGCAAGCTTTGTTGTCTTGGTATTGAATTTGTAGTATTCTGTGTATCCAGCACTTGGTTGTCTCTATTTTTCCACTTTTTGGGTTCCCTGGAATTGAACTTTTCCTTAGCAACCTATCTGCTTTGCTCAACCCTAATAGGTTTGCCCTGTTCCTTTCAGAGGAACTGTTCACTCCAATCCTTCACAGGATGATCACAAGTTTCCCTTTTCCCCGGGGTAAACAATGAGCTTTCTAGGAATCAACAGTGTATCTCTATTTCAATTGAATGTTCCTCATCCAGGAGTTCAAAATGTGGCTTTTATTACCACACAGTCTTCCTTCCTGTGTCCTTGTACTGAGGTGTGCTCTGCAAAGCCCCTAGAAATAATTATTCAGGATAGAATTAGTAGTCACATTGAAAAATGGGAGTTGATTAGAAACGGGCAGTGTGGATTTCTAAAAGAGAAATCATGTTTAACTTGCTGGAGTTTTTGAAGAGGTAACAGAAAGGGTTGATGACTGTAATATTGTTAATGTGATGAATATGGACATTCAAAAGGCATTTGATTCACTGCCGCACAACAGACTTGTGAGAAAAGTTATAGCTAATTTGAATAAAAGGGAGAAAAGCAATGTGGATACAAAATTTAATGAATAATAGGAAGCAGGCAGTGATGGTCAAAGGATCATTTTCAGGCTGGAGGAAGGTTTTGTAATGGCATTCCTTAGTTGTTCATCTCGGTATCCTTCCTTTTCCTGATATATGTTAATGATCCAATCTTATTGTGCATGGGGTAATTGCCAAGTTTGCTAATGTACAAAACTTGGAAGCATAGTAAACCGTGAGGAGGACAGTGTAGGGAACGGCATGGTGGCACAGTGGTTAGCACTTCTGCCTCATGGTATCAGGGACCTGGGTTCGATTCCAGCTTGGGTCACTGTCTGTATGAAGTTTGCACATTCTTCCCATGTCTGTGTGGGTTTCCTCTGGGTGCTGCGGTTTCCTCTCAGTGCAAAAGATGTGCACGTTGGATGGATCGGCTATGCTAAGTTTTCTCAAGGAGAACATGCAAACTCCACACAGACAGTGACCTGAACCAGGAATCGAACCCATGGCCCTGAAGCTGTGAAGCAGCAGTGCTAATCACTGTGCTACCGTGCCATTTTCTCTGTCATTGCAAGTTTGTCACTTGCGACTATATAGCTGTCCCTGAGTTTCTTAGCATTCTTTAGCTTTTCATAGAGTCATACAGCATAGGAAGAGGCCCTTTGGCTGCCTGCCTTTCAGCATTTCAGGGCTCACATTCCCTGGAAGTGTGGTTTCCTTGAGGATTGGAGAACAGAAATCCCTCACTTACAAGGCATTTATCCTCTACATCTGACCGATGGGGATAATGTATTCTGTAGGTGGGATCTCTTCTCAAGAGGAGGAGAAGTGAAGGAGGGAGAGGACGTTGGGTGCCCACAAGCAGCATCCTAGGGAGAGACATTTAAGAGATGCATGGGCTCAACTGGCAGAGAGGCAGCAGAGAGGACAGGATGGAAGGGTACACCGCAGGCATCATTACCCAGTGGTTAGAATGTACAGACATTGCTCCAGCTACCTCCAAATATTTGAGCTCCAGTGCCACAGGAGGCTACACCTCTCCAGCAACACAGCGACAGCAATATGTGATATGATAGGCCCCCAAACCGTCTCTAACTGCATGGGTTGATACCCTATGCTAGTAGCTTTGAAGATCACAGAGGCCCTCAATGCCTGTTCTTTTCAGAACTCAGTGAGGGTTGTGTCTTTCAATTACCTGCCCACAGCTATGTCAAGCTGGTTTTCTACATGTTCACCTACTACTGGATATAGTTGGGCAGCCACACAGAGAGCACATGAGGGTTTGCACAATGGCTGAGTTCCCCCCGCTGTACAATGTAGTCCTCATACTCACCAATCTTCAGATTTTACTGTTGCACCAATAATTCCACAAATCACCTACAGTCATGTGGTGATTAGATGTCATTAGCTGAGGATATTTTCCAAGCAGGTTTCTCATAGACTGAAGACTATAAAATGCCTCACCATGAATTAAAGTGGAAAAGCAGACATAAGTGAAAAGTGGTTTAAAGTCATTAATGTGTGTGTTTGGGGTATTAGCAGGCTAAATACATGGGATTACAGGGATAGGGCCTGGGTAAGATTTCCTGTAGGAGAGTCAATGCAGACTCGATGGGCCAAAAGGTCTCCTTTGACATGGTAGGGATTCTAAGAATAATAAGACACTACTAACAAGTGCCGCCTTAAGAATTCTAACCCCTCAAAAAAAAAACAGTCCAATGAACATTCATAAGAAGTGAGAAAGAAGGTAATTTTCTCTTATTTAAGGTTACCAATGAAGGACTTGCGCAGATTTCCTCGGCTGCTGTTTAAACTGAAAAGCAAGTATTTTGTTCCAGGTCAAATTTAGTACAAGCTTAATAAAAATAAGGATGTCAAAGTATTGCCAGTGACAGAATGCAGGGTCTTGTCAGTGGAGTTTTCCCAATTGTTATTGAGTCATTTCCTTTAAAAATTGCCCTCTTAGCAGCTGGATTACTGCTTCTGACAGTTATGGTGTTTAAAATGGCTGGTTAGTTGCTTGAGAAGTATTAAAGGATCATTATTACGATTATGTCATGATTGGCTGCAATTTTGTGGTATCTCTAAAGACTCTACATTCTCAGGAGGCAGATATTTCAGAAGTGTGTTCCTGCAGCTTCATTGGCAAGCTTGTAAATTACCATAAGGAATGAGCATTTCCACTTGCCCCACTCCCAAACAAATCTCTCCCACCTGCGGATGCACATTTTTAAAGGTCACGTTTGCCGAGTCTGGAGATCTCCTGACTCTGCAAACCCGACCCAGGGAGAGATATCTGAACAAAAGAGTTGTTAATCTTTGGAATTCTCTACCGCAGACAGCACTGGAAGCTGGATCGTTGAATATGTCCAAAACTGAGTTAGATGGCGTACAAGGAAGTCAAAGAGCTACAGGGAGGCAAACAGGAAAATGAAGTGAGGCCATAATCAGATCAGCCCTGACTTGATTGAATGGTCAAATAGGCCCAAGGGGCAGAAAGGCCATTCCTACTCCAAATTTTTATGTTTTTGTATTCTTCTAGCCCTGTTCTACGTGCTAATGCGACATGACGTCTTCCTATTTTAAAAGTGTTATATAAATACCAGTTGTATTTGTTGTTATGAATGATTCTACAATGTTGTCTGACACCAGTGTCTGTACCTTCTTCTCATCTTGACTGAGAGTTAGTCGTTCCTTTCTCTCTGGTTTGGTCTCCAGTGATTGAAATGGATCAGCTAATAATGATCCTGGAAACTGTTGCAGGGTGCCATAGGGCAACCCCTGTCATGAGGCATCAAGAGTGTTGCTTCAAGATTATAATGGCATAGATTTGTAAAGGTTTTGGTAACTGCGTAGGCCTCAGGATGTCTGCACTCTTCTCGTCGGTAACTCCATTTCCTAAGCTATGCTTGAAGAGTCCACTTGTGATCTCAAGAGACACAAGCTTGCATTTCAAGACTGCGCTTAAAATGACGACATTAACCTGCAATGTTGATGTAATATTAATGACCTCTAACCGACTCTACATTGGTCAAGTATTTACTGCTCACGTATGTGTCATGCCAGTAAAGACATGAATATGTTTAAAAATTTTAAAACTGCATTCTTTCTAAAATGGACACTGAGAAACTATTAAGATGGCTTCCATAGATGACCAATGAAATTTATTACAGAGGGGTCTGGAAAGTTCTGAGCTGAATTATAATAGGTGTGCAGGTCTCCCTTTGAATGAACTTGCTTAAACAGCACAACTTTGTGGAATCTTCCACCCGTTATTGTCAATGTTTACTAGAAACACAGACGAGGAACCTCTAGACGTTCTTGGCATTCACCCAAAGACTGGAAAATTCCACCCAAAGTCAATGGATCTTTGCACGGTCCTGTCCCATCTGCTACAATTCCCACGGCAGGCCGGACAGGAAAATTCCAGCCTAGGTCTTCAGGTTTGAAATATAACAAAAGAACGCTGACGAGACCAGTTATCTGTAAATGCAAGAGACCACTATTTACCTTCTATTGAATATCAATGGTCTTTGGCGATGTGACTGAAACAGATCCTCAATTGCCAAAACCCCTTGATCCCAAAAAAGGGGTGCAGTGTGGAGAATAACACTGACAGTACAACAGCAGCAGAGAAAGGCTGTGCCACTCTTGCCTATCCAGAACTGAGAGGTTTAAAAGTCTTTTCACAAAGTTCCGAGCTCCCCTGTAGAGAAACCAGATCCTCTGATACAACGGCCACAAATATCTGTACATTGGAAAGAGTCGTGCAGTTAAAACAAATCTAATACCAGCCAACTAAACTTGCCCGAACTACAATTGAAGAGTTGGAACAACTTCCTTCTTGATTAAACATGCAAAGACACGTGAACTGTTAACTACTCTTTTGGTTTAAAAAGAAGTGCACTGTATTCTTTAATTATACCTTTCTTGATTGGTACCTTTGTAACGTGTGACTGATGTATCACCAATTTTTCCATTAAGCATTTGAATAAATGAGTCTCTTCATTTAAACCCATAAAAATGTGCTGTGGTGACTTGTAAATTGATCACATACTAAATGGGGGTTTAGAAACACACACTTTTACTTTTTTCAAAAACAAGCTACAGGAAGGAAGGGAATTGGGGCTTTCAGTTTATCTCTCCTCCCTTGTCCACACAGTAAATTATTGAATTGTGGTTTGGAGTCCCAGAAGCCATATGGATGGTATTAATGATTCCTGATACTTTTCAAAGCCTGCAGTGCCAGAATTCTTCTATTCAGTCTGGTGAGGCCAGCCTTCACTGTTCACCTCCATTTGCCCTTGAGAAGGTAATGGTAAGCTACCTTCTTGAACTGCTGCAGTTCCTATGGCGAGCGCAGTTCTTGGTAGCAGTTTTGCTACAACTGAATGGCTTATTAGGCCATTTAAGAGAGCAGTAAACAAATTTCTGTGAGGCTGGAGTCACATATAAGAGAGACAGGTCAGGCCACTAGATATCTTTCCCTAAAGGACATCAGTGAAGTTATTGGGATTTTATGATGTTTCAGTTGTTTCATGGCCATCATTACAGATACGAGATTTTTATTCCAGATTTATTGGACTGAATTTATATTCCACAGCTGCTGTGGTGGATTTATGAACTCACAACTCATGGTCATTAGTCCAGGCTTTGGATTACAGTGAGATACCAATTATGCTGTTATACTCTGCAGTTCCTATTGTGCTGGTATTGATATTCAAAGCAATAAAGCTATTAGACCTGCTGAGCAGGGAAATAATTGTTACCTATTTGATTCATTAATGGGCAACATCATGGTCAATATAACACATGTTTTCTGTAGCAAACTGGAGGTGCAAAAGTTGATGATGACCTTGACAGTAACCATCATTGAATCATGCAGTGCAGCAGAAGGCCATTCAGCCCATTGTGTCCACGTGAGTAAATTCACAGAGCCACATTTTCCCACCTTTTCCTATTTTTCAAGGTATCAAATAACCAATTAAACCAAATCAAATAAACTAAGGAATAAAATAAAGAGACCAGCCCAAAGAGGAGCTTCGATTGAATTACCTGTCGAGGAATAGTAATCATCATAATATGCAGTTAAGGTGTGCAAAAGTTAATGGGCGTTGCATCTTTAAGGGATTGTGTCCGAGAAAACAGAATCTCCATACCCAGTAATGCCTATTTTCAAAGACGGGCTGAGGATTCTGTGGGAACTGGGTGAGAAAACAGGAATTTAACTTGAGCTCCTGTTGATTTGTGATGAAGGTCGCTTCTGTTACTGCAGAAAAAGATTCTGCAAAAAAAAAAGCATAGCATTCACTGATCACCATGTCAACAATTTAGCATAGTGTGTGCAGTTGGCATCTAGCCAACAAGTTTGCAAACTCGCGATTTTCCAGCCTCACAGGCCCAGGGATCCAAATGAAAACACTTTAACTGGCAGTCATTCTTAGGCTTCAGTGTCTATTCAAGGCTCAAAGCAGGTCCACGAGAAAGAAAATACAGATCACTTTATTAATGGGGAGTCAAGGACAGTTTAGGAGAGCAAGGATACTTGTGGAAGGGTCAGGAACATGGAACCCTGCCAATTTTAAAGGCAAGACCTCATTGAGTATCATAGAATAGAATCATAGAATCCCTGCAGTGCAGAAGGAGGCCATTCGGCCCATTGAGTCTGAACTGACCACAATCCCACGCAGGCCTTATTCCCAAAATCCTTCATATTTACCCCACTAATTCTCTGACATAAGGTCAATTTAGCATGGCCAATCAACCTAACCCAAACATCTTTAGAGTGTGGGAGGAAACTGGAGCACCTAGACGAAACTCATGTAGACATGGTGAGAATGTACAAACACCACACAGATAGTGACCTGAGGCCAGAAATGAACTTGGGTGAGGCAGCAGTGCTAATCACTGTGCCACAATATGCATTTTCCACCAAATAATCAAGCAGATTGGCAACAGCAGATGAGAGCACAAACAAATCACAAGGCACTCACTGCTACAGCCTACTGGTTTAAACATCAATGTATCGCAGCTGCAGTGCATACTATTTTCAAGATGCACGCAGCAGCTCATCAAGGCTTTTTTGACAGTTCTTCTCAAGTTCAGAAAGTCCACCACTTGGAAGGTCAAGGACAGCTGGTGCATAGGAATAACATTACTTTAAGACGCAGATCCTGCTGTATTATACATATATTGCCATTCCTTTATTAATCACTGGATTGAAATCGTGGAATGGCCTGCCTAATAACAGTGTGGGAGCACTGAACATGGGTCACAGTGGTTCAAGGAGTTGCCCATATCAAGGATAAGTAGGGATTTGTAATAAGTGGCAGCCTTGTCGCTGATGCACATTCCTGAGAAAACATATTTTTTAGAAATGCTGTCCATTGCTAATTGGATACTACAGTCAAATTCTCCTGCAGAATGCACCATCCTCACTGCTTGGCAGTCACGTATAACAATTCAAATATTCACACTGTTGCTCTAACCTACTTTAAGAAGGGAAAAAACTAAAAGAAACAAATTCTGTTGCCAAGCAATTTTTTGTACGTGCCCTCAAACAATACTCTGATTATATTATTAATTGCACAACACAGAACAAAAGGCAAATGTCTGCACTAAATTTAAAACAAATATGGAATGATGATTATACTTGCAACAGTGGGGGCTAGAATCCACAAATTCCCTTTACCTACTACATTGCAGTTATATTTTTTTTTAATCTGAGGTTAGTTCTGAGCACACCCAACTCTGGTTAGCAACTATAGAGACTTCTTTATTTTAGACTCATTCCCAAAGGTTGCATTTTATTTCAGTTGAAGCTCAGGTTACTGGTGTCAGCAAATTAATAGATTATACAGGGCCAAGGTATTCACCGAAAAAGTACAAATTCTGCAAAACTTTACATTGGTTAATTTTTCTTCTTTAGACATCATGAAGGTCAACTTTAAATTGTTTCGCTGGTCAGGAAATCCACGAGATTGAGTGGAATGCCATTTTTACACCACACTCAATATTATTCTCCATTGACTTCAATGGGGAGTCAAACCTGGCAGAGTGCAAAGTCAGCATTGCATCTGACTTTGACAGTTTTCCGACAGGTGGGCTACCATCAAGTGGCTCACTTGTGTTAATGAATTGCTTGCCATATGGAAAAGTCTGGAACTGTAGGTACTGCAGTTTTAGGCAATGAAAACACTATTTCCCTTTGTATATGCTTCCAATCACCTTTATATTATTATTGTTTATATTACTGGAAGGCCATCTTTTCCTACTGTAACAGTGAATGAATTAATCAGTTTAGCTACCTACCAGCCACCCCTGCAGAATCTTCCTGTTTTTTTTTAAATATACAGTTCTGGTCTGTCACACTGCAATGGTTTCATTTCTATAACCATATCCTGTAATCCAAAAAATACTGCAGGTACCAGAAATGTCATTCCCTTTCTGGAAATACCCACAGTGGAATCTCTGCAGAATCACATGACAAATCTTCCCAGGGACTTTCATAGAATTCATATAGTGTAGAAAGAGGCCATTCAGCCCATCACAGTTGCACTGGCAACAATCCCATCCAAGTCCTCTACCCATTTATCTCATGACTATATTCTACTAGGCCCTTGGCACTAAGGAGCAATTTACCCTGGCCAATCATCCTAACCTGCATATCTTTGGAGTGTGGGAGGACACGGGGAGAATGTGCAAACTCTATACAGACAGAGACCTGAGACTGGAATTGAACCCCGGTCCCTGGCACTGTGAAGCAACAGTGCTTACCACTGTGCCATCCATGGATCACTTGCTGAAAAATCACATGGATCATGAATGTTAGCTCACTCAGAGAATCTCCAATCTAGAGTAACAGGATGTAGGTTTGTTTCTCTGGCAGCTCCCAGGACTCAAAGTGAAAAAACTATATTGAGATTCCAACCCTGGTCTGGCCCTAATATTTCTCCATTGACATTTATGATCCAGAACTCTATCTTCAACAGAATGCAAATCTGATTATTAATGGTGACTAATGTTTAAAATAGTCTTTAAAACACATCACATTTAAATGAAGTCCCATATTTCTGGACATGCAGAATAATCCATTGTTCCTCAGCGTTCTTGTTGTTGGCCAAAAGTAACAGCTGTCATGTTGTGAAAAGTTTGGTTATTGGATGCCACTGTATCCAGAAATGTTATTTTTGCCAACAAGGAGAAGAATTAAGATTGGAGCCATAGCTGGATTTGCTTTTCAGGCCAAAATGTCACTTTAGGGAGTTTTTTGCTAATCTTCCTGATGATATTAGCTGACAACTTGTCAATGATGCAGCATTCACTTGTAGGTTATCATCAACATGCTGGGGAAGATCTCAATGTTTCTTTCTGTAGGAGGCAACTTGCCCATGATCCCATCCAAATAACTTGGATACCATGCCAGACAGAACTCTCACCCAAGGGCCTTATTTCATCAATAATGGTCATAAAGTAAAAACCAGTGTGAATCTTATCTGGAAATTTGTTGGAACATCATAAGACCAAAAGGCCATTAGATATAGGAGCAGTATTAGGCCATTGTTTCTGCTCTGCCATTTAATCATGACTGATAAGTTTCTCAACCCCTATCTCCTGCCTTTTCCCCACAATCTTTGATGCCCTTACCAATCAAGGAGCCATCTATCTCGGTCTTAAGTACACTCAATGACCTGGCTTCCACAGCCTTGTGTGGCCATGAGTTCCACAGATTCACCACCCTCTGGCTGAAGAAATTCCTCTTCATCTCAGTTCTCAAGGGTCATCCCTTTATTCTGAGGCTGTGCCTTGAATCCTAGTTTTTCCTACTAATGGAAACATCTGCCTCACATCCACTCTATAGTAGTCTTGATGTAGAGATGCCGGCGTTGGACTGGTGTAAACACAGTAAGTAGTCTGACAACACCAGGGTCAAGTCCAACCAAAATCGGTTGGACTTAAACCTGGCGTTGTCAGACTTCTTACTGTGTTCACATCCACTCTAGCCAGATCTTTCTGTATTCTGTATGTTTTAATAGATCTACCCACATCCTTCTAAACTCCATCAAGTACAGACCAAGAGTCCTCAAACATTCCTCATATGTCAAGCTTTTTATTCCTGAGATCGTTCTCGTGAACCTCTTCTGGACACTCTCCAAAGCCAGCACATAGTTCCTTAGATGTGGGGCCCAAAATTGCTCACAATATTCCAAATGCGGTCTGATCAGAGCCTTGTAAAACCTCAGCGGTACATCCATGCTTTTGTATTCTCATCCTCTCGAAATGAATGCTAACATTGTTCTGGTTCTGTTTCTCCTAGGCAAAAGCAATGTATATTTCAATAGTGGCCTCTGAATATCCTGTGCAGGATACTGCACTGCCTCACATTGCAGCTATCAGACAAAGATCATGGATGTTCAGTGAGACACCACCCTGAGGACAGTGTCAGGAAAATTTAACCAAATAGCTCCCAGCGTTGTCCCAAATTACACTTCCTGTCATTCACCACAATACCAATGTACTTCCTGAGGTGAAAAATGTCAGGCACAACATTTGTGAATAGGAAAACCAAAGCTTAAAAAAGAATCCACCAAGAAAACACAAAATCATGCACACCATTCTAGAAAACAGCAACTAATATCAATCAGATAGACATCATTAAGAGATACGTGCAATATAAACAGTTCATTGCTGACCCAGTGGCAGAGATCTTTGGCTCCAGTGACAGAGGTCCCTGGCTTCAACCTCCCTCAAGGACAGTTCTCAACTGCATCTACCCAGTGTATAGATGGTATAACCACTACTCTACATATAGAAGATGAGGGGCCATCAGATGTGATGGTGGCCATCAGTTTCAAACCATGAAACGTATCACACTAATCTCCCCACTCAGATTTTCTGAAGGAGGAACTCTACTTCTCCAGTTGAATCTCAGGATGTTATTGAATGGGTCGCCAAACTGGAGACTCATGATAATATTTTCCTACCCCTGGAGTAATTGTAGTGGATCTATTTTTGGGAACCAACCTAACCAATGTTCCAAATGGCTTTTATATCTCTGGGAATTAATGCTTGGAAACTAGGTCTAACTTCTTTCGCAAGATCATAATGAACTGAAAATAAATATCCTTTGCAAGCCATATAGATAAAGGTCCTTGAATGTTATCTGGCTTTACACTGCTCATAATCAGATCACCAAAATAGCACTCGCTATTTATTCTTGGATACTATTTCAAGAATAAAATATAAAACAACGAGCTAAGATGTTCTTGTTGATGCAATAGTGCACATATCATTGGCTTCTCCAGCCTCCAACCCGGCACCAGACCCCCACCTACCCCTCCCCTACTCCTGAATCTCCAGGGTTTCTCCTTTCCTCCCACCCCCAGGGTACTTACCCAAAGTGCATCTCAGGACTTAGGCTCAGGCATGGCACCGAAGTGCCTCTTGCAGCCACTGTAACACTGTGCCTGGAGGAATCAAGCATTTGCCTTCCTGAAATTTCAGGTCTGTGAATCCACAAGGAATACTAAAATATACTTCAAGGCAAGCTGCACACTATGGCCGAGTTTGGATTACAATAGCTCACAAAATTGTATTGATCTATATCCTAGCAATTCACTGCAGCTAGTCAGAACATGTCTTTCTCTAATGTGAGGCAAGACATAGTTAACTCTCCAGTGACAGCAATATTGTGGAAGTATAAACCTGACAGAAGTATCAATGAAACACAATTTTCCTACCTTAGGTGTTGAGTGCAGGCAATAACATTTCAAAAAGCTCTTGTACCAACATTGGTGTGTGCGTTAATTCTGCTTCCCAAGGAATAAGCCAATGAACCTGATACATCTTGGTGGCCACATCATGACATTTTAAAGGTAAATAGAATGAACATTGTAATTAATATGATCAATGTCCTGAAGCAACAGCTCAAAGAAAGAAGACATTTTTTAACTTTTTTTTCACTCCATTCTTAAAGTTACAAATCCAAATCCACTCCTGGCTTGTTCCAAAACCAAATTCAAGTTGCAATTGAATCCAATTCACAGTTGCCACAAGAGAGGCAAATGAGATCCAGGCTACAGAATAAAGCATTACAACCTATCTTGAGCTTGATTCAACACTTGACCTTAGCCAAAAGGCTGAGAACAGTAACTTTTATTAAACAATTTAGTACTTTATTCCCAATTAAAAATCCAATTTGGTCCAATCAGAGTCCCCACATGAGAGATAAAACAGATCTAAACTGACAAGATTGAGCCTATTTTGGGCTCAATCAAAGAAAATCCAAGCTGATAAGGCATTACACCCCCTCCCAAGATTGATCTGAGCTTCATCTTAGCCAAAAGGCCCAGATAGTTTTCAAAAAATTTGCTTCAGGTGAAGCCTCAGTTTAACCTCATTGGCTAAGACCAGATGCATGATTTAAAAGCTACACTTGATCTTAGCCAAAAGCCAAGAGCTGTAATTGCTACTACTGCCTATACTTTTAACAACAAACATATATTGCTTCAGGGGAGTGTGAAATTAGTTACTAAGGAACTAATTATATTACAGATCAGCTAACTCTTTAACAATTTGTTTATTTTTAGTTTGCTTTCAAAATAAGGTTGTTCCACTAAAAGAACAAATAAAACATAGTTAGCTACACAATAGTATTTTAACCAAGTTAATGAGTTATGCTATTAGGTAGAACTTGTCCTTATATTATTCATAAATGAAAAAATTAAATTTAAGTGGCAAATTATGTAATCAAAGTAATCCCTTTATTAATTGTTACTCTCATATCAGGATTTCTGCACTCTGATAAAGGAATAGTTTAAGAATCGTTGACTAACATATCAAAATGTTTACCAAAAGCCAAAGATGATAAACTGGCCACAAAACTGTTTTTATCTACAAAATGATTGGTTTCAGTGAGATTATTGGAAGGACCAGGCCAGCTAAAGTGTATCTACATGAATATCTTGTAGCCGCATTATTTCTTTAACTTTCTGCAAAGTTCAAGAGTTATGTTTTTTAAAATACAAATGTTCCTCATGACATATTTCAAGATAAATTAAAATTGACCCTTTCCAAAAGTTTACTTAGTAACTTGGGTCCAATTTCATAAATTGGAATGAGCTACCCATTGGACTTCACTATGGTGAAGCTAACTTTCGAACAGTACCATTAGAATATAATAGATTGAATTTCTCGTCTTCAGAGAATAGAATGAAATAATTATATGAAATCAAGAAGGATGAAACACATTTGCACTTGATTGCCTGAGCCAAAATAACTGTTAGAATGATCCAATATAAGGGGTTAATTCAATAACTTGTGATTCAGTTTGGTAACACACTTTAGAAGCAAAATGTTGTGGGTTTGAACACTATTTCAGAGTTTGAGTAGATGATCTGCCAGAAAAGTTCAGTGCAATGCGAATAAAATTATATTGTTGGATGTGCTGTTCCTTCAGTTAAAATTAAAAGATTCTAAAGATCTCTTCTTACAATTTCAGTCAAAAATGGGAATTTCCACAATGCCCTGACTAATGCTGGCATCGCTGCATCATAACATTTCAACAACAGTCAATTCAGCATAAAACTAATTGGGTATCCGATATTTGGCTTTTTCGTCTTGTTGACATGGAAAGGCAGTTGTACTAACTTCTCCATCTCTTAAGTCATTCAGCTTATAACATTTAATTCAATATTTAAACCACTTTGAAACATTTCAATAAAAATGTGAATGCAAGTATTGGGTCTTGATTTGTTACAAAATGATGGCAAACGAAGTTATTTGGACATGTTTGCTCCCCAGTCTTACCACACAATAATGTTTGCGCTGTAAGTTGCTGGACTGGCAATCCATTTATGGAATAATAAAGACAATGACAAATCAGTATCTTTGTGGATGATATACCCAATGATTCTGCCCATCGCAATATCACCAACGCTCCACAAATAGTTGACAATAGACACAAGGGTTGAATTTCCACTACAGAGGCAGGGGAGCTATGTTTCTGTTCAGTGAAACACCATTGTCTGTTGATGGGGTGGAGGGAACTGACTGAAGTTAGATCCCCACAGTTATGAGCCCTTAATTCAAATGGAGACAGTTTTCGTGTGCAAATAGAGCTAATGGGGGTACTGAAGTATGGGACTCATTTAGACTTCCCATGTTTATCAATCAAAGTATCTGTATCCAAAGTAATCTGTAATTTCGTCAAAGATTGTAGGCTAGGGCCACACCATTGAAGGAAATCTGATACACTTACGCCAATAAATGCATGGAAGATGCAACCTGGAACATTTAGTTACTAATGACCAAATGTAGAAACACAATTGCCCATGGTTTTTCCTTTGCCCTGGAGAATCCCATTGTTTCTTTCACTACCTATACCACTTCTCCTATCGCAATAACAATACAAGGAGTCACAAATGATTTAAAATGTCATCAGTTATGCATCGCAAAGAGAGGAAACAATAGATAGGGTCAGTAAGAAAGACACCTCAGTGACCCACTTCAAGTTTCATGTGATGCAGTGGCCTTCTCCTGCCCGCTCTGAGAAGAGAAATTCCTTCCTCTTACTCATGGCCTCCATCATTCAAATCCAGGTCACCATCGTGAAGTGAGTGGAGGGCCTTGTTCAAGTACCAGCCCTCCAATTCTCCTGTGATATCTAATTTCCAGCATGGTAAAGAGGGCATCAGTGAACAGACAGATGCAGCGGCCGGCAGCCACCGAAGTCTGCAGCTAGAAAGAGGTAGGGGTGAAGACGTTGAAGGTCACATTGACGTGAAGGGTATGGCAAACAGTGCTGCAAACTATTTGGACACAATGTCAAAGACCTCTGTGGCGATTTGTCTGGATAGACTCAGCACTGGCTCTCCAGTCATCTCCGTGAAGCTCAGTCTTCATCTGTATAGCTTCCATTGTCTTCCTGTTTGTCTTTCTTCTTCCATGCTCTCATGATACCCAGGTACCACCTTTTCCATGTAGGATGTTGCCCCTCTTTGCCTGCCGCCAACGCCAAAATCTAATGCAGCGGCACAGTGGTTAGCACTGCTGCCTCACAGTTCCAGAGACCTGTGTTCAATTCTCGACTCGGGTCACTGGCTGTGCAGAATCTGCATGTTCTCCCTGTTCTTCATGGCTTTCCTTTTGGTGCTTCAATTTCCTCCCACTGTCTGGAAAGACGTGCTGATTAGATGTATTGGCCATATTAAATTCTCCCAAAGTGCAAAATAAACAGGCACTGGAGAGTGGTGACTAGGGGAATTTCACAGCAGCTTCATTGTAGTGTTAACATAAGCCTGTTTGTGACGCTAATTAATAAACTTTAACTTAACAGTCATGTCCCCAGTGCCAGCTACAATCTTCCTTTTTAAGAGGTGACCTTCCTATTATGATTAGCAGCCTTTCCCCAGGATCTTCTGCTCCCCCAACTGCAACACACACACACACACACACACACTCCTCCCAACCAATGCCAGGGGAAATCACAATCATGTTCACCACCTGAGTTCTGAGTGCCCACTCTTCCCATCACCAATGTAAAATCTTACCAAATACCAACAACTTTTTGCCCCATTGTCCTCTGATAGAGGATGCCCTGAGACAGCCATGACTGACTCCATACTCTATCCATTTCCCTACAGCTATGAATGAACTTGTTCATTCCTTCGCTTGGTAGAGATGAAAGTGGAAACATTGACCTGCCCTCCCCCGTCCTGTTGAACATTGCAGGCACTAGGAATGGCATCTTTAAATTGACACGCCAGCCAATGTTAGCATTTTTGGTTTACTACCTTTCCATTCCATTTCTGACATTTGGAGGGAGGAGGATGTTGATAATACAGCCCAAGAACTCTCATCAAGATCTGACATTGACTTCTCCAATTATCTTAAATAAATTTCTAAAAAGCAGTTAATGAAGACTATATTAAAGAACTCAGTAAGAATTTAGCAACACCAATTTATAATCCAACCGATTTGTTTGATAGTAAAAAAGCGAGCTTTCGACTCTTGTGTCTTCTGAACCAGTTCAGAACACTGGTTCAGAACACCAGAAATGCAGTGTTCTGGTCTGCAATAGCACACATCAGCACAGACAGTCAGAGATTGCTGATTAGAATGCGAATCCTTACATCTAACCTGCTATTGAAGTGTTAAAGTGGCAAACAATGTGTGTGAAGGGAATCCTGAGCATTGTTGGAGAATTGTGTGTTTTCTCCAGACAGCACAGTAAGTGAGTTTTTTTGCTAACCCAGGCAAGTTACGGGGGTTACAGATAGTGTGTCATGAAGCCAAGATCCCTGTTAAGACCGTCCTCATGTGTGCGGATCTTGGCTATCAGTCTCTGTTCAGCGACTCTGCGCTGTCGTGTATCACGAAAGCCCCCTTGAAGAACATTTACCCGCAGGTCGGAGGCCGAATGCCCATGACTGCTGAAGTGTTCGCCCACAGGAAGGGAACTGTTTTGCCTGGTGATTGTTGAGCGATGCTCATTCATCCACTGTCGTAGTGTCTGCACGGTCTCCCCAATGTACCATGCTTCGGGACATCCTTTCTTGCAACGTATTAGGTAGACAACGTTGGCCGAGTTGCAAGTGTATGTACCGTGTACCTGGTGAATGGTCTCCTCACGTTTGATGATGTCGTCCATGTCTATGATCCGGCATGTCTTGCAGAGGTTGCTGTGGCAGGGTTGTGTGGTATTGTGGTCACTGTTCTCCTGAAAGTTGGGTAGTTTGCTGCAAACAATGATCTGTTTGAGGTTGTGCGGTTGTCTGAAAGCAAGAAGTGGGGGGGTGTGGATGGCCCTAGCGAGATGTTCATCGTCATCAATGATATGTTGAAGATTCCGGAGAAGATGTCGTAGCTTCTCCGCTCCGGGGAAGTACTGGACAACAAAGGGTACTCTGTCCACCGTGTCCCATGTTCGTCTTCTGAGGAGATCAGTGCGGTTTATCGTTGTGGCACGTTGGAACTGTCGATTGATGAGTCGAGCGCCATATCCTGTTCTCACGAGGGCATCCTTCATTGTCTGGAGGTGTCTGTCACGATCCTCCTCATCTGAGCAAATTCTGTGTATACGGAGGGCTTGTCCATAGGGAATGGCTTCTTTAACGTGTCTAGGGTGGAAGCTGGAGAAGTGGAGCATTGTGATGTTGTCTGTCGGTTTGCGGTACAGTGAGGTGCTGAGGTGACCGTCCTTGATGGAGATGTGTGTGTCCAAGAATGCAACTGATTCTGGAGAATAGTCCATGGTGAGTCTGATGGTGGGATGGAACTTGTTAATATCATCATGCAGTTGTTTCAATGATTGTTCACCATGAGTCCAAAGGAAAAAGATGTCATCAACGTATCTAGTATATAACCTTGGTTGGAGATCTCGTGTGGTGAAGAAGTCTTGTTCGAACCTGTGCATGAAGATGTTGGCATACTGAGGTGCGAATTTGGTCCCCATGGCTGTTCTGTGTGTCTGGATGAAAAGCTGATTGTTGAAGGTGAAGACATTGTGGTCCAAGATGAAGCGGATGAGTTGTAAAATTGCATCCAGAAACTGGCAGTTGTTGGCATTGAGTACTGAGGCAGTTGCAGCAATACCATGGTCATGGGGGATGTTGGTGTAGAGCGCCGAGACATCCATTGTGACAAGGAGTGTCCCTGGTTCAACTGCTTCATGCGTGCTGAGTTTCTGTAGGAAGTCCATAGTGTCAAGACAAAAGCTGGGGGTTCTTTGTACGATGGGTTTCAGGATGCCCTCGATATAGCCGGAAAGGTTCTCACACAGGGTCCCATTGCCCGATATGATGGGACGGCCGGGTATGTTTGCCTTGTGTATCTTTGGGAGGCAGTAGAGATCTCCAATGTGGGGAGTACGTGGAATGAAAGCCCGGAGGGTGTTCTGAAGGTCCGGATCAAAGGTTTTGATCAGAGTGTTGAGTTGACGAGTGTGTTCTTTGGTCGGATCTGCTGGTACCTGTCTGTAGTGTTTCTCATTGTTTAGTTGTCGGTACACTTCTTCACAGTAGTCCGTTCTGTTCAGTATGACGGTGGCGCCTCCTTTGTCTGCTGGTTTGATGACAATGTTGCGGTTGGTCTTAAGAGCACGGATGGCCTTGCGTTGTACTTGGGTGATGTTCGGGACTATTTTGTAAGTGCGGTTGATAAATCTGGTGTTCACACACCTCCTGATGGCTTGGGCATACATGTCCAGTCGGGAGCAGTGGCCTTCCGGAGGAGTCCAATTGGATTCATTCCTCTTCGGTTGCTGCACTGCGGATCCCTCTGTCGGCTGTTCTGGTTCATTAGCTGTCTCATTGAGTCCACTATTGGCCTCTTGGGGTTTGTGGAAGAACTCATGCAGCCTCATTCGCCTGATGATGTACATCATGACTATATTAAAGGCAGGATAGAGTAATCTTATGGCTACACATATGCTTTTCTGCAGAAATGTTGCAGGAAAAATATAGAAAAGGGCATCAAATTTAGGTGAACTAAGACCAGTGTACCTTATACAATGAGGTACAGCAGAGCTAATATAGGGTTTGCAAGGGTGAAAACTCCCCAAATGTTGACAAAGATTGTATGGAGATTGATAGCTGAATCACTTGCTTATGACAACCTCATTCACCTGATGAAGAGGATAACCTCGAAAGCTTGTGAGTTTACTATCAAATAAATTGCTTGGACTTAAAACCTGGTGCTGTCAGACTTCTTACTGTGGTCTCTTGCTTATGATCAGGAGACCAGTAAAGAACACTGATGTGACCAGGACAAGAAAGGTAAATATTCAAAGGACTTTAATTCGAATATAAAAATTAAATAACAAAACATTGGCTGTCTATATAATTATTTATATAATGCATGGTTGTGGTGTCTCTTTTATGCAAAGTCTATCTCCTAATAGAAATATAAAAAATAGGACAAGGAATGGTCCATTCAGCCCTTCAAACCTGCTCCGCCATTCATTATGATCATGGTTGATCATCCAACTCAGTGACCTATTCCCACATTCTCCAATTTCCTTTGATTCCTTCAGTCCCAAAAGCTATATTTAACTCTTTCAATGTTTTAGCCTCCGCTGCTTTCTATGGTAAAGAATTCCAGAGCTCATCACTCTCCGGGTGAAGAAATTTCTCCTCATCTCAGCTCTAAATATCTTACCCCATATCCGCAGACTATGACCCTCTTGAACTCTAACTCCCTTGCCATCAGAAATATCTTTTCTGCACCTTCCCTATCCAGTCTCATTAGAATTTTATAGATTTCTATGAGGTCCCTCCTCATTCTCCAATAACTATATTCCTAAGTGACCGTGATCTTTCTTCATATGTCATACCAGGAATCAGTCTGGTGTACTTTTGCTGCACTCCCTGCCTAGCAAGAAGACCCTTTCTCAGATAAGAAAACCAAAACAGCGTACAATATTCCAGGTGTGGCCTAACCAAGGCCCTGCATAGCTGCAGTAAGACATCCCTGCTCCTGTACTTGAATCTCTCACTACGAACATTTGCCTTTTCACCACCTATTGGGTCTGTATGCTTACTTTCAGCAGCTGGTGTATGAGGAGAGTGAAGTCTCGTTGCACATTCCCCTCTCTCAATCTATAGCAATTCAGCTAATAATCTACCTTTCTGTTTTTGCTACTAAAGTGGATAACTTTACACTTATCTGCATTATACTGCATCTACTCACTCACTCAACTTGTCCAAATTTCACTGAAGCGTTTCTGCATTCTTCTCCCAATTCACATTCCCCTCCCAATTCACATTCCCAACCAGCTTTGTGTCATCTGCCAATTTGGAGATACTGTGTTTCCTTCTCTCGTCTACATCATTAATATACATTGTGAATATCCCATTAGCCACTGACTGCCACTTGGAAAAAGATTTGTTTACTCCTACTCTCTGCCATCCAGTTATCTATCTATCTCAATACACCAACCACAATCCTATGCCATTTAATTATATAAGCTAATCTCTTGCTCGTATAGCAAGAGATTGTCAAAAGCCTTCTGAAAGTCCAAATAAACCGCAACAACTAGCTCCCACCATCAACTTCACTGGTTACATCCTTGAAGAATTCCAGTAGATTTGTCAAGCACGATTTCCCTTTTGTAAATCCATGCTGACTCTGTCCGATACTGCCACTGTGTTCCAATTTCTCTACTATTAAATCTTTTATAATGGACGTTAGTATTTTCCCCACTACTGACATCAGGTTGACTAGTCTACAGATTACTGTTTTCACTCTACCTCCCTTTTCAAATAGTGGGGTTGCATTAGCTACCCTCCTATACATAGAAACTGTTCTATAGAATCAATAACCACCAATGCATCCATTATTTCTAGGGCTACTTCCTTATTTACTCTGGGATGTAGATTATCAGGCCTGGGGGTTTATTGGCCTTCAATTCATCAATTTCCCCGACACAATTTCTCTGCAATATTGATTTCCTTCAGTTCTTCCTCGTACTAAACCTTGTGTTCCCCGACATTTCTGGTAGATTTTTGTATATTAACATAGAAACATAGAGCAGTCTTCCTTTGTGAAGGCAAGAGTAAAGTATGTATTTAGTCGATCAGCCATTTATTTGTACCCCCTTATAAATTCAGCTCTTTCTAAATGTAAGGGACCTACATTAGTCTTCAACAATCTTTCCCTCTTCACATACCTTATAGAAGCTTTTACAGTCAGTTTTTATGTTTCCTGCAAGCTTACAATCATAACTTATTTTCCTCTTTATAATCAATCCCTTGGTCCTTTTTTTGCTGAATTTTAACTCCTCAAATCCTCAGACTTTCTATTTTTTTCTGACCAATATGAATGCCTCTTCCTTGGATCTAATACTGTCTCTAATTTTTCTTGTAAGCCATGGTTTGTCCACTTTTCTCACTTTAATTCTATGCCAGACAGGAACAAACAATTGTTGCCATTCATCCATGCGCTCTCTGAATATTTGCCATTGTCTATCCACCATCATCCCTTTAATTGATGTTTGCCAATCCATCATAGCCAATTCATACTTCATACCATCATCATTTCCTTTCTTTAGATTCAGGATCCTAATCTCATAATCAATTACTTCATTTCCCATCTTGATGAAGAATTTATCATGTGCTTGCTCATTCCCAAGAAATCTAGAGAAACAATATACAATACCCAGTCTTCTCCAGTTGGTCCCTCAACATATTGATCAAGAGAACTATCCTGTATACAGGCCAGGAATCGCCCCTCTATGGTATTGTGACAAATTAGATTATATTCAGATTAAAGTCACCCATAATTTCAGGTGTTCCATTATTACATACAACACTAATTTCTTGTTTAATGCCATCCTCAATATCACCACTACAGTTTCGTGTCTATGTACAACCTCCCTCAATGCTCAATTCTACCAGTACAGCCAGCAAATCAACAGAGCTAATATCATCCCACACTTTGTACAAGTTTTCTTTTTAACTAGCAATGGAACTCTACATGCTTCTCTTTTTTAAGGTCTCTTACCCTATGATATAACCACCTCTCTATACAAGCTATCCTCAATACTCTCCAAGTCCTGGATGCTACACAGTGTCTCCAGCTGCTGTTCCAACTCTGAAACCTGGTCTTCCAGGATCTACAGCTGGAGACACCACCTGCACACATACTAGCCCCAGACACTGGAAATGTTTTTGGCTTCCCACATAGAGCAGGAATAGGACACCATGGCTTTGAGTTCCTCTGCCATAACTTTCCTCTTTAAATTAAACCTTTTGGAAGTTATTTGAAATCAAATAATATCCATTACCTTTGGACTCTTTTTTTCCTGGTCCTTGTTACTACATAATATAGCCCTTACAAACTATAAACAATAAAATACAGACCTTACAAATCATAAGTGATAAAATGCATAACTACTTAGCCAACTGTGTTCACCCAATCAACTGTTTCCATTTGCCCCACGTCATTTTTAAATCCTGGTGTCACTTCAGGAGCTGCAAACCCCAAGTCCGCACTCAAATTTCTCTCTGCACTCTCGCACTGCTTTCAATCTCCTCTCCCACAGGATTCTACATGCTCCTGTTCAATCTCATCCTGAGTCACCCTACCAGCTCATTTCAGACTGCACAATAACGGCCAGGAAATAATATTTTAAAAAATAATATTGCTGCTGTTTGTAATTGCTGTTGTTTACCATTGTAGAAGTCTATTGGGAAATCCTCTGTTGTAATATTGTTCAACACCATTGAGCTGCATTGATTCTGCAAGCCCACAGCCTCAAGCACTTATTTTATGCCAGGAACAGTTCCCCTGCCATACCGACAGTAATGTGTCCCAGAGCAATTGTCACTCCAGCCTGCGGACATTATTTCCATCAGCTTCCAACAAGAGACGAAGCTGTAACATTAAAACAAGGCGCAGCAGTTAAATTTGCCTGGCCCTTACTGCATTCTCTTCCCCCAGGACCACCTTGTTTTGGGCCCCCTCAGCACAATGATTGCATCCAGAGTTAAGATGGACTGTGGTCAAGCGAAAACTTAATACTTCAATTTAATCTGGATCAGCTGCATTTTACAGTTAGCATTCTGACATCTTTGATAGGTAACAATGCCTCTTACATTTCGTTCTTTATAATTGTCCTAGACAACTGGAATTGCGTAATTAGAAAATAAAAAAAAATCATGAGTGTCACCCCATAGGTGGAAAACTTGTCAAAATTTGTCCACAGAATTGGCTTTTCTTTTTGAGTTGCTATTCCTTTGGATGAATTAACCCAGAATGCTTATCATGTGAAACCCAAAGGCCCTCTGAACTGCCAGCAATTAATTAAATCCTGATAAACACAAAGGAAGAAATGTTTATCACTTGGCATTAGGGGTGGAGTTCTAAAGTAAATGTTTAGGTTTAAAAGAATTTAGTTGCCAAAAGATCATACTAAACATGTGCGTTTTTAGATGTCTTTAGTGCAAGGACAGCAGTTTTATGTTTTATTGTTTCAACATAATGAACGCTGTTGCAGTAAAGACCCTTCAGATTTTTTTCTTGTCTGAAGAAATGATGTTTCTCTCATGTAGACTTATTCTTGTTTCCAAATAGAGCTCGACTTGAGGAACGTATAGCTTGTGCTTTCACGTCACTGACCTCTGCCCTTTGTGCACACAATCACACAGCCGAAACTCAAAGGTGGAGTCAGGGAGGAGAGGGGGTCTGATGGGAGTGGGGTGCATACAGACATACGAACAAGGAACAGGAATTGCCCCACGAAACTGCTCCACTATTTATTTGTCTGATAGTATCCTCAAATCTGTGTCCCACCTACTCCTAATAATCTATCACCCCCCTGCTCAGAATCTATCCATCTTTGCTTTAAAAATATTCACCACTTTTTTTCAAGAAGACAGTTCCAAAAACTCATAGACCTCTGAGAGAAAAAAATTAATAGCAATAATTTTTGGTACTCCAGTCTAACATGTCAGGGAATGCCAAATTATTCCAGGTAAGGGATAATACCAATAAATACTATTTCATATTTGCTCGACCTTGCCTGCAGATGGGGTTCTTCAGTCCCGCTGCAGTGAACAGAGGTTTGGCTGAGCACCGAGTTCTCCATTCTCCCATGAACGACTGGAAAATTCCAACCAATTAACTGGATTCAGAAACTCATGATTCTTCAATCTTTCCACATTAGCAACCAGCACCATTTTTGCTTAATTTCTTCTTGGTATTGAAGTTACTGCTATATGAGTATTTCCATCCGCATGAAGGCTCTAATTGTTTTGAGGGGGGAAATTTATAAGATTGTGCTCTTGTTGCTTTGCTGTGAATGCAGTGGTAAGTCTGTTGGCAGGTGTAGACAGTATTACCACCGCAGATACAGAAAGCCCAAAGAAATGCCTATGACTCAGTTAAATATTCTTGAAAGCACACTAAAATTAAAGTTATTGAAGCTTAACTGCCAAGTAAGAATGCCATTTGTAGTTTGTGATGGTCTACTAACTACATAATGGGATAAATAAATATCATGACAAAAAAACAAAACCCCATTATTTTATATATCTGCCTTGGCGTCCCATGGTGGGATGATGGATTAAACATCTCTCCAAAGAGAGGAAGCTGACAAAACTCTTAAAAGTACATTTTGATTCTGTATTATAAAATAAACATCTGTTCTTATCTGAAATGGTTCATATGATGCATTTCTATTCCCAGTCGGGTTGTGGCCAAATAGATATAATTTTGAGTGGAAAATGACTTTTTGCAGGGCAGAGGTGAATTTAAACAACATCTACTCCTCCTAATTGCTGACTGCTGAGAATTGAGGCTTTGAAAGGGATTGCTGCACATGATTGCAAGACCCTTAACCATCTTGGAGCTGGTGAAGGAGATAACTCTTTTCTAGAACTACTTCTGAAGTCATCCCAACATTTACAAGGTGCTTCATTTACAAATGTAAGTGAACATCATTGCTATTAATTGCAGTTTTTGTTCTATTCAGTGTTTTATTTAATTAACAGATTTGAGTATCTTAATGACCTTTCTAATGACCCTCATTTATTTTCATTGAAGTGCCCCTGTGGACTCAGTGAACCCTTGTTTTTAAAACCATCATAGGCCAGGCATTCAATAAACACTCTGTGAAGCTGTCTGACTTGTGCAGGAAAAATGTAAGTCATAACAAAAAAAATCCCTTTAGAAAAGAATGGAGATATGTGTTACTGAAGTCAGAGCAGTTCTGTTGATAATTGGTGGTTTGAGGAAGAAAAAAAGAGATAGTGATGCAGCATTCATTTTGGAGACCGACATTCCATTCTAAAATCTGGATCAAAATCTACTCTGTGCCAACAAAACACCCTGTTCTGCAGGACAGTGCAGGAGGAGGCCATTCGGCCCATTGAATTTGCACCAATTCTTCAACAGAGCATCTTACCCATATTACCACCTGCCAATCCACGTCACTCCAGTAATGTCTGATCTTGGGAATCTAAGGGGCAATTTAGCATAGCAAATCCACCTATTCTGCACATCTTTGGACTGTGAGAGGAAACCAGATCACCCGAAGGAAATACACGTAGACACAGGAAGAATGTGCAAACCCCACATAGACAAGTAACCCAAGCTCAGAATTGAACCTAGATCCCTGGAGTTGTGAGGCAGCAGGGCTAACCACTGTGCCAGCATGTCACCTCAACATCAAGTCCTCTTTCAGGAAAACTTTATAAACTGTGTTCAACCTAATTTATGTAGTTGAAGAAGAAAAAGAGAAAGCAGTTATTATTTTTGCCAAGTGTATATCTTTTGTGTTTGCTTTTGAAATTGCATAGATAGTTTATTAAAAGATTTCTTTGTTTTAAAGGAGGGAATAATGTAATTTATTCACATGTTATGAACATGCTCAATGAGTAGAACTATCATTAAACATGTGACCTGGTGTCTCTCTTTGCAAGTTCTTCCCAGATGAAAGATATGTGCATTCAGTCAGCAGGAAGGTTTCTAATTAAAGGTGCTGCTGAAGATGTTGGCGATGGTCTGGATTCTGTTGCTGCCCATCAAAAGAAATGGAAGATGGAGCTGAATAAGCTGCTCCCTGGCCATAGAAAGGTTCGCGAAGGAAGTAGAGGGCAGCTGAAGGCAAGTGAAGTGCACCAGAGGTGAAGTGCCTTCCAAGAAGTCGATAATCATCTGTCAAACAGTGAAAGCACTTTCTGAGAGGAGTGTTTTGAAAAGCATTCTCAGTAGCAGCAAGGCAGAGTTCTTCAACTTGACTGATGAAAGGCCTCGAAGCTCAACAGTTTAACTGAAGAAGCTTTTCCCAATGTGCATACACCTCAACGGTCTTTGTGAATTGTTAACAGATAGGGAAACAGATATCATGACTGGAAATTTATGTTTTTGGGTTGGGGCACCTTATAATTCTCTTACTAACATCAACAGAATCTTAAATTACTTAGCCATTGATTCCAAGGGGATTCCTTGCTCACCTTCAATGCTGCTCATGGTAAAACTGGGAAAGATCAAGTAAAAACACTATAGTAACCTTTGAGAGCCAAATTCTCACAGTTTGGGTCCAGTGCAGCAACACTTCTATTTCTCCAGAACTGCTTTGTTTGAAAGGCACATGAGATCATATATCTGTAATCTGCAAAGTCCCAAAACTCCTGCAAGCCAAGTATTTTTGAAATATTTTAGTGTGCACAAAAGCTAATGACTTGTATTTGAAAATTGTAGCTTTTGATGACATCCAAAAACCTCTTTCCCTGAATTTCCCTTGCTGTGTTGAGGATGGTGAAGTGTAAGTCAAATTTCCATGGTATGGGGATTTTCAGGACATTTCAGTTCTACAGGCTCAGATCTAATCAGACACTCTGTGTAAGTTCACTGTCATGAATTTGCTTGGTATCAACCAGACCTAGAATTAACAAATGGAATGATGAGATGTAGCAACAAGAGGGAATCTGCCAGCAGCCCACAAACAAAGGGACTGATGAGATGTATCCTTTTCAGTAACAAGATTGGCAGACATGTAGATAAGATCAGGTATAAATGGCCCTATCATCAGGAATTAATTTACCCAAGGTGACTGAGAGATCAGGGGAGGCAGACAGATACTAATTTCTGGGAGTCAGGAATGTAGGAGGGACAGGCAGCCCAATCCACGGTGCAAAAAATCAAAGAGAGCCAGTGGTATAATTATCAACTTCTGCAGGAGCAGGCATGTCAGTTTAACATATTACAGGAATGTCACTTTAACATCTCACTGGAAGGATAACATCAAACACCCAGCCGAAATCCTTTTTAAAGTCTTACAGTTAAGTTAATGCAGAAACATTCATAAAGACAGCTTACTATCTTCACTGAACCAGGCAAAAATGCTTCCCTGGCCAGATCACCCTCTTGATATTTTATGGTACCATATGCTGGATTTAATTTCTAGATTTGTTTAAGGTGAATTTTGTATGGGGAATGGGGAAGTCATATTGACTTCGGTATTAGTGATATAGTTTGGAGCAAAGGGTGATTTCTCAACTAAACTGTGTGTGCATGCATTACGCTGATGTTTATGTATATTTGTCTTTTCTTTCATTTAATAAGTAGTTTTGAGTCATTGTTATGCTATGACTGGGCTGCTCACTCTCATGGGTGGTTTCACATGATTTGCCACCCCTTTTCAAAATACAAACCAACTTGAAGGGGTGTCTCACGTCGAGGCTTTGCAGATAACATCAGTGTGGTTTGTGAAACATACAACCTGCTTTATTTTGGGAGGTGACACAATTAGTAAAACGGGATTGTGAGCTGTGGTGTTGAGGTAGCAGTGGGGAGTTAGTGTCAAAGGGAGACAAGGCAAACATTTCTGGTGCAGTCCAGCTAAGAAGGGGGAGCAACTCTGATTAAAGAAACGTGATTGCTCAAAGATAAATGATTGCATGTGAAAGGCAGAAATTTGGAGAATTAAATACAACTGTAAGTGGAAAGCTTAGTGGATCAAATGACTATTGGCAGACAGAGCAAAGTGTAGAAATGTTGTTGCTATAGGGTAGATAGGCTAACATTCTGCAAACTGCTGGCATGATGCTATTACACTGGGAGCAAGAAGCCTTCGAAACTGCTCTTCGGCTTGAGGGTGGTGTTTACTCACGGTGGAGAGTATCTGCCTTGGATCTTCATGTGACTGAACACACTAATTCACACAAGTTACAATGCCCATATATTGGGATCCAGAATGCAGGATTTGCTTCCTTCCATCTTTGCCACAGCCTTGCCTCATCATAAAAGTGTTTGGACTTAAAGCATGATGCAGTTTGATGCACTAGTTGTTACCACATTGAACAATAGGTACCAAATTCCTCACACTTATTGATATCAATGTTACCACATTTAAAGGAGAGCCTCAGAGTGTTTTTACTGTGATTTCTTTGTCCTGTGTGCACTTTTACACATTTATGGAGGTCAGGGCACATGCGCAATAGCATCCCCTAGCAGTCTGCAGCCAGCTCCCCAGCATGAATAGACTCTGTCCAATCCCCCTTGATGGTGAGAATCACACTTAAACTCATTTCGTTTTTTAAGTGCCATAAGATTGCATCTGGAAGCTCACCCAAAAAATGGGTGTGATTCTCTCCCATTTTCACATTCATTCACACTTGGAATTTTTTATGGTAAGATTGTCTTTGAGTCTAACAATTCTAAATCAAACAAGGAACATAGACGTTAATTCCAGACAAGTTTCCAATTTGTTAAGAACCAGATCAAAAACTCCAAGGCATATTATGAAGTATGCTTAGACTCTAACTTTGGATTTGGGTGCACAGAAAGTGTTTCACTCCAGGTATGATTCAAGTGACCCATAAGAAAGCTTTTATCAAAATAAACTTTTATAACAAAAAGAATTAGCATGATCTTTATCAATTAAAATACATGACAAGGTAGAATCCTTAACAGTTAACCATCTCTATTGTTCCAATTGAGCAGTATTTCCTTTTCATAGTTAGTTAACATAAAATCAATTAAGCTCACGTGGTGCTTAATTTTCAGCCTTTTAACACTTTTGCTCAGAGAACCAGATGGCAGTTTCCAGAGAAGGATATATCTTCAAATAGCAAAACTTCAGAGAAGTTCAAGGGCAGCACAGTGGCAGGGTGGTTAGCATTGCTCCCTCACAATGCCAGGAACCTCTCTCTCCCCAGTTTCCAAACCATCAACTCTCAGAGAACGATCCACTTTCATATAGTAAAATCTCCAAGAAAAAGACTTATCTCCTGGCAGATTCCTGTCTCCACATTCAGAGACAGGAAAAGAGAAGCATTCCACTCTCAACTCAAAAGCAGCATCTCAGCTTCAATATTCTGTGTAAGCCTCGTTTTAACTCATCACATGACCATATTTGTCAATCATCCCAATCAAGCACAACTCTGTAAAATTCTGGTGGGAAGCACTCAACATTAGTTCAGATCAAAACAAATATTTTCCAGTTCAAAGCAATTGTGCTGCTGCACTAACAACACAGGATATCAATTATAGGCAGAATTGCTCCAAGTGCATAGAACTAGTGCAACACATTCTGCACAAGAACATGGCTCAAATACATTTCTTAAAGGCACAGTATGATCACAATATAGGTAAGATTGTTGTGCTTAATATGTATGAGTTATTCCCAAAAGTTTAAAAATTCCCACAGTTTAGAAATCTGAGGAAGAGACAGATTCAGACTTATATGAAATTTACTAAAGGAAAAGAAATGGTGGGCCAAATTCTCTGATCTGACCCATAGCTGGGATTTGCTGGTTCTGCTGCAATGAATGGAGAACTGGCTGAGTATCAGAATCTCTGTTATCGCTTGCAACATTGGCAAAGCATGAATGGCCAGAGAATTGTAGTCAATGATAACTTGCTAGGAAACTTGAGCAATATTTGGAAAACGTGTTAATGGAAGAATTAAAACAGTCATCGGAAACCTCTGGTCTCGTCCACAGCTGCGATTCTTTGGTGCTGCTGTAATAAATGGAGTTTTGACTGAATGTCAAATTCTCTGTTCTCACTGGCAGCAGAGGCAAGGTGAATGAGGCTGGAGAATCCTGGCCAGTATTCCTTTAGGAATCAAGTCCCACCTAGAAGTTCATGAAGTTAATAAAATAAGAGAGGCTACTGTTATGGGGATACAAATTATCCCACCAACATATCAGTGGCAGTAAACATTTGTTTGCAAATTCACAAATGAGATGGAAAGATAGTAATAATGGACAGATACTAATCACCATGAGGGGAATGGCAGAACTAAAATAAGAGATGCTCTCAGGGTGCTAAGTAGACACAATGGGGAACAAGGAGACTTTTGCCATAAGACAGGCATGCAATGGAAATTGAAAGCTCAGCCATTGGCAGTGGTAGGAGTCTCTAGCATTTCTGTGGAAAAGGTTGTACTAATGACTATAGTTTATGACAAACCGATGCCATCTAATGAAATAAAGAATAGGAATGAAACAAAGGGTAGGAATTAATGGATGCTTTCCAAATTGGCAGGCAGTAACTAGTAGGGTGCCCAGGGATTGTGCTGGGACCCCAGCTATTCAAATATATATTAATTATTTAGATGAGGGAACAAAATGTAACATCTCAAAGTTCTCAAATGATAGCAAGTTGGGTGGGACGGTGAGTATGATAAGGATGCAGAGATCCTTCAGAATGATCTGGACAGGTTATGGAGTGGGCTAATCAATGGCAGATGCAGTATAATTTGGATAAGTGTGAGGTTATTCACTTTGGAAGTTAAAACAAGAAGGCAAATTACTACTTGAATAGCTGTAAATTGGGAAAAGTGAGTGTGAAGCGAAACCTGGGTGTCCTTGTGCACCGGTCACTGAAGGTAAGCATGCAGGTGCAGCGGCCAATAAAGAAGGCAAATGGCATATTGGCCTTCACTGTGAATGGTTTCAAGTACAGGAGCAGAGATTATACAGGGCTATTGTGGGGCCATACCTCGAGTATCGTGTGCAGTTTTGGTCTCCTTTTCTGAGGAAATGCAGCAAAGGTTTACAAGGGTAATTCCAGGGATGGTGGGACTGATGTATGAGGAGAGATTGACTAAGTTTGGATTGTTTTCACTGGAGTTCAGATGAATGAGGCAGGATCTCATTAGGACTTATAAAATTCTAACAGGTCTAGACAAAATAAATGCAGGGAGGATATTCCTGATGATGGGGGAGTCCAGAATCAAAGTCACAGTCTGAGGATTCAGGGTAGATGATTTAGGTTGGAGGTGAAAAGATATTTCTTCACCCAAAAGAGTGGTGAGCCTTTGGATTTTATTATTATAGGAAGTAGTTGATGCCAAAATATTGAATGCATTCAAGAGGCAGCTGGATATGGCACTTGAGGCAAATAGGATCAAAGGTTATGGAGAAAAAGCAAGATCGGGCTATTGAGTTGGGTGATCAGCCATGATCTTAATGAATGATGGAGCAGGCTCAAAGAGCCAAATGGCCTCCTCCTGCTCCTACCCTCTATGTTTCTATGTATTTACAATGACTATAAATCAGAGCATTCAATTTGAGAGTGAAATAACTCAATTTTTGTCTGATAAAGGAACCTGAATGACAATGATACGAGGTCAACTCAATCCTTGATGTTAGCAAAAAATTTGGGTCAGGATTTTGAGGACCTGCCCAGGTGTGTCTCCCCCTAGTGGATGTGATGAGGCACTTATAGCAGGACTGTAATACCTCAGCAGTCGATAAGATTCAAACCACAAATTTCTTTCCAGAGAGGGTGCGGGATGAAAGTGTATTGACAAGGAGAATTGATGGAAATTGTTTGCGTTTCATTGTGTAGAGTGAAGTTAAACAGTGTTTAGTCAATAATTCCATTATTGTGGCAGTAATGTTGAAATTACTTACTGATAATGTTTACTTTATCTTAGGAAATGATCAGCCAGAAGACCACATGCTATTGTTGGACGTTTCCGCAAAATCTATTGAAATCATTAGATATAAAGAAGTATTGATAGGTTCAATGGCTTTAGGAAAACATAGGCTTGTTGTGGAAAACAATTGGTTTTGGCTCAAGAAGTGTTTAAAGGATCAAAAGCTCAGACTGCTGAGATTACAAAGACACTCAGATCTAAGATTGGTCAAAAAGTTTTAACTACAACTGTAAGTGAGCTGACTCTCTCTGAAACAAACTTGACTTCAGATTCTAATCCACAGGTATCAATGCAAAACATAGCAGCACTCCAGGCTAAGAGAGGCAGTACTTTAACACAAAATAACTTGGCTCTGCCTAATGCTGTGACTGTGGAACTATGAGGATGAAAATCAAAACTCCAAAATGAAAAAGCTGTGGCTCTTGCTCAGAAAGGATCGGGAAAGGCTTGCATAGAGTGAAGAAACAAAAACAGAAAGAATATCAAAGAATTTGAGAGCCAATTAAAACAGAACATCAGAATTTCTTATTGGAGCATTACATAACCTCAAATAAGGCCTTGAAGTGACCAAAAAGGATTTTATGCTCTTTTGCTTATACACTCTGGGTTCTCTTTAAAATTGTGAACTCTAACCTTGTGATGTCACTGCTTTCCATAACTTCTGGTAATAGTTTTCTGCTTTGACCTTCATGCAGCAAGTAGTTACAATGTGGCTTTTCTTTTGACGTTGGCTGCATCATGTGCTTCTCATTACAACACTAACAAACAAGTAAACCTCCATCAACTGCACTCTTCTGCCTAGGTTCTCCCCATCTGAGGTTTGCACAGTAAGAATCTCTCAACACCAGATTAAAGTCCAACAGGTTTATTTGGTATCACCAGCTTTCAGAGCACAGCTCCTTCATCAGGTGAAGGAGCACGGATGAAGAAACAGTGCTCCAAATGCTCATTAAACTGTTAGACTTTAACCTGGTGTTGTGAGACTTCTTACTGTGCCTATGCCAGTCCAATGCTGGCATCTCCACATCTGAGGTTTGACAGAAGCCTTCTGACAGTGGACAATCCGTTGTATAGGATAAAATTCTCTAGAAAACTTTGATGCCATGTCCATGGTGACACAATTTGACATGCTAGCCCAAATGTAAGATTTTGATCTGCTTGTTGTTTTCTGTTTTTATTTAAAATTTTATGTGTTCAGTAACTTTCAAATTGATTCTTTCACATTCAAATCTGTATTGTAACACACCACTTGAAAAGTTGCAATGTAGCGATAAAATTCTTCAGCACCATAATATACTCATTATCAGTTTCACTGTTTTCCAAATTCATAGCTTTCCGCTATCTTTAATGATTTAGGATTAGTGATAATTACTTTGAATGGCATATCCATTGTCTGTCAGGAGCAAAAAGAGTAGTTAGCGTGTCATACACTACTGGGCAAATCTCAAAGAATAAAGAACAGTAGTGCACAGGAACCGACCCTTTGGCCCACCAAGTCTGTGCCAACACGAATGCCTCTCTAATCTAATCTAATCTAATCTAATTTCTTGTCTCTATGCAGTCCATATCTCTCTATTCCCTGCCTATTCATGTATCTATCCAGATGCCTCTTCAATGTTGTTATATAATCTGCTTCCACCACCTCGTGCAGTGCATTCCAGGCATTCACCAACCTCTGTGTGAAAAACTTCCATTTGTATTGTTTAAACTTTCTCCCTCTCCCTTTCAACCTACTTCCTTGAGTAATTGATCCTTGAACCCTGGGAAAAAAGACTCTGACTAGCTACTCTATCCAAGCCCGGCATAATTGTTGCCTGGATTGGGAGGCATGCCTAATGAAAAAGGTTGAGGGAGCTAAGTCTCTTCTCCCTGGAGAGACGAAGGTTGAGAGGCGACCTGATAGAGGTCTATAAGATGTTGAGAGGAATAGATAGGGTGGATTCTCGGAGGCTATTTCCCAGGGCTGAAATGGTCACTACGAGAGGACACAGGTTTAAGGTGCTGGGGGGTAAGTACAGAGGAGATGTTAGGGGTAAGTTTTTCACTCAGAGGGTGGTGAGTGAATGGAATCGGCTGCCGTCAGTGTGGTAGAGGTGAACTCGCTGGGGTCTTTTAAGAGACTTCTGGATGAGTACATGGGATTTAATGGGATTGGGAGTTACAGATAGTTCTATGGCCTGGTAGGTATCGATATGATTGGCACAACTTGTGGACCAAAGGGCCTGTTTGTGCTGTAGTGTTCTATGTTCTATGTTCTATAATCTTGTAAGTCTCTCTCAGGTTCCTCCCTCATCCTCCAATGAAAACAATCTAAGCTTGTTCAACCTTTCTTCATAGTCCATATCCTCCAAACCAGGCAACATTCTGGTAAATCTTGTCTTCACCCTTTTCAATGCATCAACATCTTTCTGGCAGTGTGATGACCAGAATTGTACACGATACTCCAAATGTGGCTCGACCAAAGTCTTATACAGCTGCAATATGATTTTCCAAATCCTTTGCTCAGTGCCTGTCAATTCTCCATAAGCAGAATTGCTTTTTTGTGCTCAAGAATGCCTTCCTTTGAGCATAGGCCTGTTCCCTTCCAATGGATGAATTGAATGGTTCTTGACTTCTATCATACTGTCCTTTCCTTGCAAAGTTTCAAGAACAGTACAGCACAGTAACAGGCCCCACAGCTTTCCAACTTGCACCAATCACGTTTACCTATCTAAACCAACCTCTCATATCCCTCTATTCCCCATTTGTTCATATGCCTATCAGTCTTAAATATGACTAATGTAATTGGCTCAATCACCTCACTTTGACAGTGCATTCTAGGCCCCCACCATCACCTTCTGTGTAGAAAACATCCCCCGCACATCTCCAGTGAATCTTTCCCCTCTGATCTTGAACTTGTGCCCTCTTGTAATTGCCATTCCTGCTCTGGGAAAAACTGTTCATTCTATCCAAACCTGTGGATGCAGCCATTTTGTCCCATTTCCAAATGTAACAATGCTCCATCAACACCTTCCCTTGGTTGCCTGTAACAGTGGTACAGAAGCTAAATCAGTCTAATCAGAACAAACTCATCAAAGTGGATTGTTGAATCAAATGAACACCAGGATGGAGCAGTAGCCCAATTCAGCTGAGCACAGCCTCATGTTTTCAGGACCAATGAGGCTCAACACAATTTCTTCACCATCCCAGCCGACAGGTCATTGGGAGGCAGCTTGTTCTGTTTATCATGGTCCCTACTGCCGTTTGCTGAAATTAATTTTGCAATTTGATTTACTTCCTCACCAAAATCTGTTGTATATTGGACAGAGGTTTTAAAGAGAGACAGAAACCAAGGCAAGATCACACATTTAATTACTTAATTATGTCCTGAGCACACTCGTAACACGTGAATACATTATACAGCCCATCCGTCCTATTTGGTCAGGGCGTCAGGAGGTACAACGGCAATAGTTTTGCTTTGATAATAGCTGGGTGGGCTGTTCAGAGAATTTGGTTCCCAGGCCCAGGAATATTTCCGCCATTGTGGCAAGAACTAGGTGAAAAGATTCTGTTGTATCATTAAGATGTTCATAGTCCTAGGTAATTCAACAGTAAATACTTATTAACTACTATTAACTACTCAAAGCCACTTACCTAACTTTAGTAAAGGTCTGAGTTAGGTTCTGTTTCCAAGCTTGCTTGTACACATGGCTCTGCCCAACACGATACTGGCTCTTAAGTATGTGTCATATGTCCTCTTCCATCACTGTGATAGGTGTACTGTGTTCAGTCCTACATCAACTCTTTATATGCACCTTTCCTCAAGTCTTTATCCAAAGTATTTAAAAGTTATCCAGCTTTTCCCTGTGCACCTCACATCATTGCCTCTACCCCATCTCTCCCCATTCATTCTCTGGTGAGACTTTCTAGCCATGTTCACCCCAAAACCAGAAAATCCTGCCCCGAGGGCATTGGACTTTTGCATAGTCCCCGATCTACCACAATTCTCATAGCAGGGGAGATGGAAAAATTCCCTCGCTGAGTTCATAGACTCAGGTCATCTGGAGACCTTATAATCCTTCCATATCTTTTCCTCATTACTGTCGGAGGAGGGTAGGCTCTTTCTCCACAGGTAACTTTGTTGAATTGGAGGCTGTTCTGGCATCGCGGTGTCTTTGCGTCCTCTTTTTCTGTTCTTTGGCAATAAATTGTTATGCTTTCATATTTCCCAATTGATAGTTGGCAGTTGGTTTATCCCATTCTTTACACAGAGAATGAATTCTGGGCTCGTCTCGACATTTTGTTTTCTCTTCTTCCTTTATATAGCTCATCCCGATGTATGCTGGGCTGGAAGATGACTCTTCCTGTTGTGAGGGTGTGACTTGGTAGTAAACTCACCTTTGCATTTGGCTGTGTGGTCTCCTGTCATTGATGGATGATTGCTGCTCAGTTCCAGCATCATTTGTGACACTGTCATATTGATTGGGAATTACAGAGTCTGCTCGTAGTCTCACGGTTATTTCTCCAATTGGCCAAAGCTGGAGGTTGAGGTTGTTCTCGTTGCTGATTTTTCTCTTGACTGTCATCTACTTGAGATGTTGTGATAACCACCTGAATGGTTAGCTGGTCTGACAAGTAAGAGCCCAGAAGCCCTGAAATGAAAGTGGACAAACTTGTTCTGCAGAGAGAGGAGACATTTCAGAGATGAAATCTAGTCAAGAGTCTTTCCTATTGGAGCTAATGGGAACATAATTTATGACAGTGTTTATCTTGACATTTATGACAGTGGATATCTTGGTGGCATGGTGGCACAATGGTTAGCACTGCTGCCTCACAACGCTAGGGACCAGGTTCGATTCCTGGCCATGGTCACTGTCTGTGTGGAGTTTGCACATTCTCCCCGTGTCTGCATGGGTTTCCTCCAGGTACTCCAATTTCCTTCCACAATCCAAAAATGTGCGGATTAGGTAGATTGGTAATGTTAAATTGCCCCTTAGTACCTGGGAAACTAGCTAGGTCAAATGTATGAGGATAGGGCCTGGGTGGAATTGTGGTTGGTGCAGACTCAATGGGCCAAAGGGCCTCCTCCTACACTGTATGATTCTATAATTCTCTACATTTTGAGGAGACTCAGGGCTACACAGGCATCTTGATTCAGAGTAAAATCGTCTGCCACATATTCAGGTGTCAAATTGAGGATTAGGTTCCTCAGACTGAGATTTAAGTGGAAATTTCCTCTACATTATTTAACTGCTTTCAGGACATGTGTTGCCCATACAATAAAATTATAATTTTAAATATTTATCTCACCTCCTTGCTAAGTCTGCTGACTCTGAACTCTCTGATTATTGAAAATGGACTTCGGTGGAATTCAGTTGAATCTTACACTGAAGTGAGGAATTGAATTTCAGCCTTCAGCTTCCGAGCCTTTCTTTGGAGCTTTTCTTGGGAGATTTCCTTCTGCACCTTCACTTCTTGAGCTTCTTCCCTGGTCAGTATACTTTTTTGATTTTTCGCTTAGTTTTCCAGAATTTTACTTTTCTTCTGCAGTCTTCATGAGGTTTGGAATTGTTGCATGCGCTGACACCATGTTGTAGGATGGTGGCTATAGCTCAATGGGTTTCATTAAGGTATTCACAGTCTTAGCTAGTTCAACAGTAAACTTATAGGTACAGTAAGGGCCCAAGCTTGGAGCTGTCTCTATGCTTGTTTCTACACACAATTCTGTCCAACACATACTGACTCCTTGGTACAGGTCATGTGTTCTTTTACATCACTTACATCTTACATCAGTGCCACTTTTTTTTATTCATTTGGGGGACATAGACATCGCTGCATGACCAGCATTTATTGTTTATCCCTAGTTACATTCAACAAGATTCGACCACAGATGGAGCTTTCTGACAATCAACAATGGTTTCATGGTCATCAGTAGATTCTTAATTCCAAATTTTTTATTGAATTCAAATTCCATCTGCCATTTCAGGATTCAAACCTGGGTTCTCTGAACATTAGCTGAGTCTCTGGATTAATAGTTTAATAACGGGGCTATCACCTCCCCTTAATTAACCCTTGATGTGCTACACCCTTCTGCCCCAAAGTTATTTTAAATGAGCTCATTTTAAACCATTTGCTGAAATTGAAGACAGACAAATGGTATTAAAATTTTCAGTTTGTTTTCAAATAAATTTTGCTCAGATTGATGTTGGTTTCCTCAGCATAATTCGAGGTAGAAATCGCGCACTTTATTAGCCATCTGCACAAAATCTGCAGCAAATTCAAAGTAATGTTTCTGTTTTATTTCTATTCTTTGTAATGTTACAGAGTTAACTATTTCATCTGCTCTTTGTTACGATTAAAGTTGAACCAGCCTTCAGATTTGGTGGGTGGCCAAGGACTGTGGCAGAGCTGGAAGTATAACTCAAGTCTGCCGAGTCTATCGTCCTTGAAGTGAACACCAATCTCCAACAGGTACTTGCAGTGTAATCGCACTCTTGGGCATAACGCCTTTCCATTTCCCAAAGCTGCTATATTGGAATGTACCTTTACTTTTCTCATTAATTATTCCGTTAGTTCACTTCCGGTCTATAGATGGGATTTATTTTCTGCGCACAACTTATAACAAGCATCAAAATAAATCATCAAAAGCACAAATTTATTTTAAAAAGATACAAATGAGCAGAGACAATTGCACGCCATAAATTGTGTTTCTGGCGCCACTGATGTCATCCTTCAGTACACTGTCTGGAGACTGTCTGTCATCACTTTTAGGAATGATTTGCAGCACCTGACACTTTCATATACTGTGTTCTATTTATAGGATGTCACCATGGGATGTCATGTCTCACATTACAGAAGGAGAAATGACAGAAGCTCACTGGGTTTCAACCAAGATAAATTCACATACCTTTACCTGACAAACAAAAACTTAGTTTATACATACAACTTGGGAGATATCTTTAAAAAGTATCAAGACATCACTTTGCTCTGATAACCTTTTCATTTATTACCCATTTGTCATAGCAAATAGGTCTTCCCTATGATACCATATTACTTGCTGAAGTATACATCAGAATGACCATTCTCAACATAATAATTGCTTTAACAAACTCAAATTAGGAAAATGATGCTTTCTCTTTATTAATGATTATCTGGATTCAAATTAATGAAAGTTCATTCAAAAACATGTTTGCGTTCTTCAGTCAGTAGACATAAGCTAGTCACAAAAACTATTATCAAGAACCCCACAATGTTCATTTATATAGCCCCTTTAACATTAGAAAACTTCTCAAATTGTTTAACTGGATGTGTAATCCAACAGAGCAAATGAAAGCAATTTTAGGACAAGTTGTTAAAGGTTTGGTCAATTTTTGTCAGATTATCTGTAGTACAGAGGTTGAATATGACTTTTGTGATTAGGAGGTTACAGATGGTATTTGTTCCTGTAGGTTGTGATGACCCAGAAGACTCATCTCAATTACAATCATCCTGGTCAGTATAAGAATTCGCTATACATTGATTTGGCTAACTCCACTCTAATTAGCTCTGATGCAACACCCACCCCTGCCTAGGGTTGTGTGTGTCGGTGTGTGGAAGGAACACATCAAGGTTCAGACATGTTAAAAGCAAAATATTATGGATATTGGCATTTGAAACAAAAACAAAAAATGCTGGAAAATCACAGCAGGTCTAAAAACATCTAGGGGGAGAGAATAGAGCCAACATGTTGGGCCTACGAGACCCTTCGTGAGAGCTGATAAAGGGTCATCTAGACTTAAACTGTTGGCTCTACTTTCTCCCCATTGATGCTGTCAGACCTGCTGAGACTTTCCAACACTTCCTGTTTTTGGTTCAAAGTGTTGTTTGGTTCTTTTTGAGCCAATTAACAACTGTTTTCTACACAAAGGAAGAATGATGGACTACCAGACCACACGAAGTGATGTTGCATCAGTTGTATAATGCATAATGTGTTCATTATGTTTTGTTGCTGGTGTCGCCCCATTCCCATTTTGGGTGTAGATGTGTCCTATTATTAAATGTGGTCGATGGTTGCATAAACAACTGGAAAGCCACTGGAAATTAAAAGATCCTGTTACCTGACATTTATATCTAACTCAAATAAAACTTCAAGATAACAACAGAAAAGCAATTGCTATCTTATTAAAATTAACACATCCAAGAGGATATGTAACAAAGACATTAGTTGATATAGTAGTCCATACCAAGCTAATGTGTGCAATTATACAGTCAATGGGCCCTCTTATAAATACCATGTTACCAATTTTATCTATATTATAAGACCATAAGGCCATAAGACGTAAGAGCAGAATTAGGCCACTCAGCCCACTGAGTCTGCTCCACCATTCAATCATGGCTGATTTTTTTCCTATCCCCATTCTCCCACCTTTTTCCCATAACCCTGAACTCTTATCAATCAAGTATCTATCTATCTCTGTTTTAAAGTCATTGAATGACCTGACCTCCACAGCCTTCTGCAGCAAAGAGTTCCATAAATTCACCACTCACTTGCTGCAGAAATTCCTCCTCATTCCTGTTTTAAAGGATCGCCCCTTTACTCTGAGGTTGTGCTCTCTTGTTCTAGTTTTTCTTACTAGTGGAAACATCCTCTCCATGTTCATTCCATCCAGGCATTGTAGTATCCTGTAAGTTCCAATAAGATCCCCCCTCATCCTTCTAAACTCCAATGGGTTCAGACCCAATATCCTCAACTGTTCCTCATACAAGGAACATTCCTCATTATATGCAAATTAGTTTGTGGTTTTCTTCCTTGTTAATTTGGATAAGTTTATAGCTATTTGTTTATTAGTGTCACAAGTGGACTTATATTAACACTGCCATGAAGTTACTGTGAAAATCCCCTAGTCGCCACATTCCTGCACCTATTCCGGCACTGAGGAAGAATTCAACATGGCCAATATACCTAACCAGCACATCATTCAGACAGTAAGAGGAAACTGAAGCACCCAGAGAAAACTCATGCAGACATGGGGAGAACATGCAGACTCCACATAGACAGCGACCTAATCCAGGAAGTGAATCCGGGTCCCTAGCACTGTAAGGTGACACTGCTAACCACTGTGCCACCATCTTTTTCAGTGTTAAATCTTAAATTTTTGATCACATTCCTGCACGGATTTGCAATGATTGGCTTAATGAAGTTTTTCTTAGAATGTTGAAAGAGGAGATACTAACTCCAACCCCCCCTCCCCCTTCCCCACACCACTCCTTATCCCATCCCTCCCCAATCCTGCATTGGTTCCAATATATTTTAACTACTGTTCACTAATGTAGTATTACGCCAACCTTTGAAACTATAATTTCAGACACTGGCTTATAGTGTATCAGGAACTAAGGAATTAATTCCAGGGCTATCATAACGTCCACAGCTGGTTATGCTTAGTACATGTTACTACTGATGGACAAATTTACATAATTTACAAAGATCCTGACCCCAACTTGCTAAACTGCACACTTCTGAGTCAAATAAAATACATTACACAATGCATTGGTACAGTTAAGTAAATAGAAAAAATCCTTATCATAAGACACATTAAACCAATGCTACTCAATGTGAACCTCACAGGCTAAACCTTGCTTATGGTTATTTCAATTGACCTGTAATCTATTTCTAAAAACTAATTGTGAAGACCAGATCCAATAAGATATTCCAAATATCATTAAATGCCAAATATTTTTGTATATGCAAAATACACAAAATATTTCCATTTGGTTGGCAACAAACAAATTCAATTAAAATTTTGTGCAGACAGAGATTTGTTAGCTTATTTCTCTCCTCTTTTGTATTTATGGGGGCAACTCTCCTATCATGCTGTGCTCAATATTTAGTGCAGTGGGCCGGGAGAATTGTGTCAGCCGATTCACGGGATTTGTGCATGCGTTCAGACCGCGCACACATCTCCCCAGCATCGGATATTTGCCATCGTCTGAGACATGCTGGAAACAGGCAGGAACACAAGAAAAGTACCTTACATCTGTTTTTAATCTCATATTAATGTGATTAGCGGATCCAGGATTGAATTCCCTGGGCCCATCTCTCCCACCCATCTGGAGTATTTCACTCAGTGGGGTTCAGACGAGCTCCCCACTTTTGGGGGGACAGCCCCACTGGACTGAAAGAGAGAGCAATTGGGGTCCACAAGGGGGTCTGGTAACAAGGGGTAGAGCCCAGGCATGGGCTCCCTGGCAGTACTAGGCTGTGCTCCCTATCACTGCCCAAGGGGAAAAGTGTCCGTGCCCAAGGGGCACTTTGGCACTGCCCATCGGGTATCAGGCAGAGCCAAGGGGGTGGGGTCAAGAAGGCGGGGCCTAGGTCAGCTGGGGATAGAGCATAGGAGTGGGAGGTCGGGGCCTCACTGTCACTGCATTGGGATCGGCCAGGGTTGGAAGGGGGCCAGTAATTGGGGCACCCTGAGGGGGAGGGAGGTGGAGTAGTGGTCAGCCTGGGGGCTCAGCCTGAGATTATGTGCCAGGGACGTCCACAGTGCGGGGAAGGGGGGGTGGTTCTGCCTAGTGAGGGTGGTCTCAGGAGGTGTGGAGTAAGGAGTATCATCATACTTAGGGGTTGGAGATCAAAGCACTCTGGGACAGGAGTAGTCAGGGATGGCCTGGGAATGCTCATGAGGACCGTGATTGGGTTGTGTGGGTGTCAGGAGGGGCAGCACTGCGAGGGCCCTGTCAGCAATTGAGCTAGCCAGCAACTGGGAGGATGACAGATAGGGGCCACTGCACGTGTGCAAATATCCAGAAATGTCAGCCTCTGGTGTGAATAGGCCCCATTTGGATTAGTAAATTTGCAGATGACACTAAAGTCGGTGGAGTAGTAGATTGTGAAGAGGGGTGTTGTAGTTTGCAGAGGGACTTGGACAAGTTGCAGAGCTGGGCCGGGAGGTGGCAAATGGAGTTTAATGTGGAAAAGTGTGAGGTAATGCACTATGGCAGAAATAATAAATGTGTAGAGTATAGGGCTAATGGTAGGATTCTTAGTAGTCTTGATGAACAGAGGGATCTTGGTGTGTATGTGCATAGATCCCTGAAAGTAGGCAGTCAAGTCGAGAAGGTTGTTAAGAAGGCATATGGAGTCTTAGCTTTTATTGGTAGGGGGATTGAATTTCGGAGCCGCAACGTCATGTTGCAACTGTACAAAACTCTAGTGCGGCCGCACTTGGAGTATTGTGTGCAGTTCTGGTCCCCACATTATAAGAAAGATGTGGAGGCATTGGAGAGGGTACAGAGGAGGTTTACCAGGATGTTGCCTGGTATGGAGGGCAGGTCTTATGAAGAGAGGCTGAGGGATTTGAGGTTGTTTTCGTTAGAAAGGAGGCGGCTAAGAGGGGACCTTATCGAAACATATAAGATGATTAGAGGTTTAGATAGGGTGGACAGTGATAGCCTTTTTCCTAGGATGGAAAAAGCTAGCACGAGGGGACACAGCTTTAAATTAAGGGGTGATAGTTATAGGACGGATATCAGAGGTAGGTTCTTTACCCAAAGGGTGGTTCGGGAGTGGAATGCCCTGCCTGCAGCAGTTGTAGATGCGCCAAGTTTGGTGGCGTTTAAGAGGTTAGTTGATAAGTATATGGAAGAGAAGGGAATGGTTTAGTTTGGAGGGGCATTGCTTTTTATATTGGTCGGCGCAACATCGAAGGCCGAAGGGCCTGTTCTGTGCTGTAATGTTCTATGTTCTATGTTCTATTCCCCCCGAGCTTTTAATCATATTCACAATTGTGACCTCTGCATTGCACACAGTGTGGGAGATTCGAGTGTGAAGTTGCACTGAAAAAACTGGTGAGTTCAATACTGAGAACGTTTTTTGGGAGAAAAGCTGGTTATATTTCTCCATTGTGTTGTGGAGTTTCTGAATGACTGAGAGAACACACAACCCCTGAATGTGAAGAATATCAATCAATGTTCTCGATGAGCAGGGTGGGCGCACAAATGTGCTACACTTGGAGCAAATTAGTCAGACACAACAGTCCCTTGAAGATGCACAATCATATATCAAGATTAAAGGGACAGTACAGAATACAAACTGGCCACTCATAGCAAACAGAGGTTAAAGGAAACATTGATATGCAGCCAACTGCTTGATGGTACATGAATCTCCTCATCGTTCCTCCCTTTATATGAAGAAGGATCAAATCTGTAACTCCTGTAAACAACTGACAAAGAGGAGTTCAACTTAGATAATAACAAGCATGAACCAAGTTCGAACAGATTATTTTAGTGCAAATATTTTCAATGATTTTAGTCAGAGGATTGAATGCAAATATCCAAGCTGGCTGATCATACAGGGCTAGGTGGAAAATTAAACTGTGATGAGGAGGCTAATAGTTTTCAAAATGTTCAAGGTCGGTTATATGATTGGTGAAGAAGGTGGCAAATATATGCAAGAGGTGTGAAATTAGACACTTAGCTAAGAAGAATGGAAAAGAATACTTTTTGAAAAGGAGAATATGTAGGTACAGTAAACAATTAAGAAGGCCAATGGCATTTTAGCCTTTACTGCAAAGAGGTTGGAGTATAATAGTAATGACATCTTGCTGCAATTATATCGGGCTTTCGTGGAATCATACCTGAAAAACTGTTCAGTTTTGGCCTCTGTACCTGAGGAAGGATATAATTGCCCCAGAGGGTGTGCTATCAATGAAGATTGATTCCTCAGTTGAGAGGGTTGCCTGATGAGGGGAAATTAAGTAGAATGGACCTATATGCTCTGGAGTTCTGAAGAATGAGAGGTGATTTCATTGAAACAGAGGGCATGACACTAGGGATCATAGTCTCAAAATAAAGGACTGACAATTTAGGAGTCAGAAGGGGAGAAATTTCTTCACTCAGAGGATTCTTAATCTGTCAAATTCTTCACAGTAGAGCACTGTGGATGTTCAGTTGATGGGTATAGTCAAGATTAAGATCAATGGATTTCTCGGCAATGAGTGGATTAAGGGAGATGGGCACAGTAGAGCGGATGTGTAAATTCAGCACAATCTCACTTAATTAAAAGGCAAGCGGGAGAAGCCATTTGGTGTAACCCTCCTCCCATTTCTTACATTCTCACCAGTAACAGCCAAGCCTTCTCGGAATTAATTCAACCTCAATAAAACCAACTCGCAAAAGAATAGTGATGGAAACTCAGAATTTACTAAAAGGATGTCTTAATAAAAATTATTTCACCAGTCCGCATAAGATTGAAACAGCATAATTAGTGGGCATGATGCTTCCTCCACGCTACACTGGAATATGAGTCTTGATGCTTAAGTTTCTGGTTAAGCAATGATTTGATTCAGAGGCAAGGGTATACCACCACAGAGACATGGCTGATAAATAAAATGGATCTAGGAGAAACTAGATTAAAAAGAGATAACCTGTATTTATATAAATCTCTCTGGGATTTTATAAATAATGAATTTCTTTGGAATTACCTAACTTGTTTTGTAGGTGAACAAGCGGAATTGTTGAAATATGTTTCAGGTTACAGAGAGATAGATTCGGTCACAATAGCAATGGGGAAGCCGCAATGCTAAAAAAAGGAAAGTGAATAGAATTAGACTAGAGTGCAACAAAGGAAAATGGTGCAAGTAGAAGTGTGTGTTTTTGTTTTATTTCAAATTGCATTTTGGTGTTTTTATAGTATAGAGTTAAAATTACAATAATAAAGCTACTCCTGACATTTGAGTTGCTTTATTACTGGAATACTGGAGCTGGTTTCGGATTCATAGCAGAGGAAACATAAAAGAAGGGCTGTCCCAGGAGACTTCAGGATCTTCCTGGAGCTGCCAGCAACTTAAAGGTTCAAGTGGAGTGCAAGTCAACTCAGGTTGCTCTCCCAAACGAAACCTGCCTGTACATTTAGTCAAGGAATGATGAGTGACAAGGAAGGAGCCATAAGCAGCAAAAAAAAATTTGAAACTGCAGTTTTGAAAACTTGTAACTTAGGAGGAAGTTCATTGCTGCAATCATGTTTTGGAATTCAAGAATATTTCAAAACTAGTCTCAAATTGATTTAGGCATTCATTTTGTTCTCGAAACTGCAGTTTTTAGCCTTGGACCTCTCAAATGTACCTGTAATTTTGGCTTTTAACAATAAGAAGAGAAGCCAGAGGCTGAGCACTCTGCAGCAATAACTCGCCTCTTGATTCCACCAAACCAATCCACCATCCACAAGGTATGGGTCAGGACTGTGATAAAATACTCTCCACTTTTTTGGCTAAGAACAATTCCAATAACACACAAACAGCTCAACATCATCCAGGACAAAGTAGCTATTTGGTTGCCCCTCACCACCCCACATTCATCATTTCAACCATTTATTCCTTCTGCACTCCCTACCACCGACAAAGTGCAGTGCAGCATAGAAACTAGAAGCAGGAGCAGGCCATTCAACCCTTCGAGCCTGATCTGCCATTCATTTTGATCATGGCTGATCATCAAATTCATTTTTAACCATGGCTAATCACCAAATTCAACATCCTGATCCCCCCTTCCCCCCATATCCCTTGATTCCCTTTAGCCCCAAGAACTATGTCTAATTTCTTCTTGAAGTCAGACAAAGTTTTGGCCTCAACTACTTTCTGTGGTAGTGAATTCCGCACATTCACCACCCTCTGGGTGAAGAAATTTCTCCTCATCTCAGTTCTAAAAGGTTTTCACTTTATCCTCGATCTAGTTCTTGACTCCCTCACCTTGCCAACTCATCAAGATTATTTCAATAGCACTTTCCAACCCATAACCGCAATCACGTAGAAGAACAAGGATTAAAATGTGCACGAGAGCAACATACCCAGCAAATCCTTGTGATTCACAAACCATCTGGAAGTGGAACACATGTGCATTCCTACATGATCCTGGGTCAAAATTCTGGAATAGCCTATCAGCGGCATTGCTGCAGTTAAAGGAAGTGGATCACCACCATATTCTCAAGGGCAATTAAGGATAGGCAACAAATGCTAACCATGCACCAATACCCACATCCCAACGTAAGAATAAAAATTAGCAAAACTACCCTTTTACAATTGCCTCAAAAGCATTGCAATTTATTCTATCAAATTTTTAGACCCTCAGTTCATTTAAAAGATAGACTTTAAATTGCTAATTCTTAACGAACAGAAAAAGATTCACATTTTAGGACTGAATTTCAATCTTGCCAAGGGAGGGAACAGAGACATATGGGGTCTTGAAAATTCAGGCCCCAGCTGAGGTACCAGTTTCATCTGCATTCCTAGCCACCTTGGCAAAGATAGGGTTGGGAAGGTGGCTGATTAAAATGATTAAGAGCACTTTTAAGCTCACTTGAAGGAATCGAAGGAGGCAAACTAGAGCTTGCAATTACCAATTTCCTAAACTAACAGGGGGTTGGGGTGCAGGGGGCAGACAGTGCAGTTTACCTGATTGAAAGTGGGCACTGAGTAGCAAGCAGCTAGCACTGCCTACCTGGGTATGGTACATTTTAAGGCTATCCTACAGAGGGATTTCCTGTACCACCTCAACTCACCTCATGCACCCTCTAGTCCACCCTCCTATAGTGGTGGCCTGGCTACTGAGTTTGCTTTTTAATTAAACCTTTTAGAAAGTAAGAGGATTAAAGCATCCACTCAGTTACTTAGCACCATACTCCTCTCAAGCTGAAAGGCCTCTGATTGATTTTCCAGTTTTAAGACACTGCCTGCCACCCTTCATTGTATAGAAAACCAACCAAGGTGGGGTATCTCTGTGAGATTCCCAACAAGTGACTGCTTCCTCATGACTTCTGTTGCTTGACATGTAAGGAAAACCCAGCCGCTAGATTGTAATATGATGCAAATAGTTAAAAAAGTGCTTTCTCAGAGCTCCTTCCTCACGACCACCACCATTTTGCTATAAACAGAGTTTCTGTCTTGTATCTGGGAAATATAAAGAATTACAATAGGAACTGTTTTAGGAGAAATCTGGGCCTCAGACCTCTATAATTCAAAGAATAGTCACAGTAGGAATGATTTAATTACAACAAGCACACTGTCATTGGCAGAACACCTGGCTTTCACTTACTATTATTGTTATGAACCACAAGTCTTTTTGAGGCCTAAGTTTTATTTTTTTTTATTCATTTGTTCGACATGTGTGTTTGGCCGGCATTTATTGCCCATTCCTAGTTGCCCATGGACAGCAGTGAGAGTCAACCAGACTGCTGTGGCTCTGGAGTCCCATGTAGGCCAGACCAGGTAAGGACAGCAGATTTCCTTCCTTAAAGGACATTTGTGAACCAGATGGGTTTTTCCGACAATCGACAATGGCTTCATAGCCATCAGTTGATTCTTAATTCCAGATATTTTATACTGAATTCAAATTCCACCATCTTCTGTGGCAGGATTCAAACCTGGGTCTCCAGAACGTTAATTGAGTTTCTGGATTAATAGTCTAACGATAACATCATGAAGCCATCGCTTCCCCTAATTTACTGGCAACTTGCGAACAGTAGGCAGTAAATACAAGCTCCAAAGAAGTTAGCCAATTTTGGTGGGTGGAACATCATCTGGCTTCTATACAGACCCACTAAAAATCAGATCTTAGGGTCATAGAGTCATAGAGGTTTACAGCATGGAAACAGGCCCTTCGGCCCAACTTGTCCATGCCGCCCATATTTTTTAAAACCCCTAAGCTAATCCCAATTCTCACACTTGGCCCATATCCCTTTATACCTATTGTACCCATGTAACTATCTAAATGCTTTTTAAAAGACAAAATTGTACCTGCCTCTACTACTACTTCCAGCAACTTGTTCCAGACACTCACCACCCTCTGTGTGAAAAAATTGCCCCTCTGGGCATTTATGTATCTCTCCCCTCTCACCTTAAATCTATGTCCTCTAGTTTCAGACTCCCCTATCTTTGGGAAAAGATATTGACTATCTAGCTGATCTGTACCCCTCATTATTTTATAGATCTCTATAAGATCACCTTATAGATCTTATAAGATCTATATAAGATCAGCCTCCTACGCTCCAGAGAAAAATATCCCAATCTATCCAGCCTCCTCTTATAACTCAATCCATCAAGTCCTGGTAGCATCCTAATAAATCCTTTCTGCATTCTTTCTAGTTGAATAATATCCATTCTATAATGGGGTGACCAGGATTGCACACAGTATTCCAAGTGTGGCCTAAACAATGTCTTGCACAACTTCAACAAGTCATTCCAACTCCTGTATTCTGACTGATGAAAGTAAGCATGCCGAATGCCTTCTTCATCACTTTATCCATCTGCAACCCCACTTGCAAGGAGCTATGAACATGTATCCCTAGATCTCTTTGTTTTGTAACTCTCCTCAAAGCCCTATCATTAACTGAGCAAGTCCTGCCCTGATTCAATCTACCAAGTGCATCACTTCGCATTTATCAAAATTAAACTCCATCAGCCATTTGTCAGCCCACTGGCCCAATTGATCAAAATCTCGTTGCACTTGGAGATAACTTTCTTCACTGTCCACTATGCCACCAATCTTAGTTTCATCTGAAAACTTACTAACCATGCCCCCTATATTCTCATCCAAATCATTAATATGAATGACAAATAACAGTGGATCTAGCACTGATCTCTGAGGCACATTGCTGGTCACAGGCCTCCAGTTTGAAAAACAACTCTCTACACCTATCCTCTGGCTTCTGTCAAGAAGTGGAGATACTGGCGTCAGACTGGGGTGAAAAAAGTCCAAATAGACATGTTGGACTTTAAGGTGGTGTTGTGAGACTTCTATTTGTTTCTGTCAAGAAGCCAATTATGTATCCATTTAGATACCTCATCCTGGATTCCGTGAGATTTAATCTTATGCAACAATCAACCATGCGGTATCTTGTCAAAGGCCTTGCTAAAGTCCATGTAGTCAACTGCAGTGCTCTCAGCTACCCTCTTGGTTACTCCTTCAAAAAACTCAATCAATCAATCTTGGAGGAGGTGTTCCGTTGCAGGGGCTGGTGGTGGAGGAGAAAGGGGGAGGATGCATTCCAGATGCTCTTGGAATCAAAACTATACAACTAACTGGAAACAAGCAATTTTTGAGAAGTCCCTTAAAGAATCAACGGCAGTATGTATGGCCTGGTCCTGATAGATGTCACACCAGCCATCTGAACCTCAGAATTTCCATCAAACTCCTCTGTACAGCATAAAGTTCTGATTTGAACATTAGACATAACCTTTGACTCAAAACATATGTACACTATGACTGCTTTGACAGACAGTTTGCCCCAAAGACATGGATAAGATCCAAGACCCAATTTTGGGATGGCCTCAAGCCCAGACTAATCTCTTCTACTCCCTGATCATTGTTATGGATCCTAACCTGAATGAGTTTGGACAATGTCTCAAATCTGTTCCCAATAAACACGAAATCCACAGCATAACGGTTTTTGAAAATCAGCATAATTGATCTGCTGATTCAGAGTAGACTTGCTACTAACTGAGCCAAGGTGACACAGAGATTTTAATTAGCATGGCTGATGCACTCGAAATTTAAGAAAAGAAAAAGAACAGAGAGTGAATATTCAGCATTATTAAGAAAAAAATTGAAATCTACATATACATTCTCTTCTCACCCACTATCCAAGGATAAACAGGTTAAATTTTAAAATGCATTTATTTCTCTTCCCTCTATACACACACATACACAACCCACCCACATAGAGACCCATCACAAGCACACGTGCACACACACACTTACACACAGACATGCACACAAACACACCCACACACAGACACATGCACATATGCACAAACATGCACACACACACAGACATTTGCATGCACATACACACATGTATGCACCCACACACATACACAACCCATACACACACACACATGCATGTATGCGCATACACATACACACACACACACACGGAGACCCACACACATACAGATAGAGACATATGCATGTACACACACACACATCACTACACACACACACACAAGCACGCACACACACACACACACACACACACACACACACACACACACACACACACACACACACACACCACACACACACACACACACACACACACACACACACACACACACACACACACACACACACCCCTATGTGTACATGCACAGATTCATGCACACACATATATAAACATATACACACACACACATACAGGCCCATGTGCACACACACAGATCCACATGCACACACAAACACACACATACATACACAGACATACAGACATAGATTCATATCACACAGTCACACACATGCACAAATATAAATGGAATTGAGCCAAGATATAGCATTTGTTTTTAATTCTTATTGATATTCTGATCATCCTACTTCACAGAATTAGGGAAAACAACCTCAAATATCCTTGCTCAGATTTACATATAGGCAAGAAAACAAGAGTGATTTATGTGTTTTTGACACATCACAACTGTCCAGATTCTAACTATACAGCTGTCTGTAATGAGACAACTACACAGGGTGGGGGGGGGAGAACAAAACTTGTGCATAAGAATATAAAATACACTATTAGACCCTGTCACCTGGCCCATGTCAATTTGTCAGCATGAAAACAGAAAGCAGAGCAGTCTTCTCCCTATAGCCGCCAGCCATCCTGTTTCTTTAGAAAGGAAAGGGCAGGCAGCAGTTTCATGCACTATCCAGACTCTTCAACAGTCCCGTCAAACACAGATAACAAATCCATTTGTTACTAGAAATCGTTTCCAAATTTATATGTAATTACAAAAGTGGTAACATCTGTTGCTCGGCAGATGGTAACGGGTGCCTCAGGGATTGGTTTGAAATGCTCTTGTGAAACACAGATATTATTTCAAACCCCTCACCCCATTCCAGTTAAATTGCATGACAGTTTCATTAAAGGGTTTGCTCGGTGCATAATATCACAGGGAACCATTACTTTCCAATTTAGGTCAATGAAGCCATATAACATAGTCCAGTGGTGAAGAAGAGGGGCAGGCCCTTGTCAATGCAGAATATCACTATACTTTAAATGGCAGTCATATCAAAACTTATGGTACATCTTTAAATGCAGAAAGGAAGGTATGTGTTTTTTCTCTAACCTTTATGCAAATAGTGGGCCAAAGCTCCCCCCCCCCCCCATTGTGGTTTAAAGATGAATGCCCTGGAAGGCATCTTCCAATGGCAGTTTCAATGAGAGGAGGCATTAAAAGGGCGGCATGGTGGCACAGTGGTCAGCACTGCTGCCTCATAGCACAACGGATCCAGGTTCAATTCCCAACTTGGGTCACCGTTTGTGCAGAGTTTGCACATTCTCCCCATGTCTGTGTGGGTTTCCTCTGAGTGCTCCGGTTTCCTCCCACAGATCGAAAAATATACTGGTCAGGTGAATTGGCCATGATAAATTCTCCCTCAGTGTACCTGAACAGGCACCAGAATGTGGCAACTCGAGGATTTCTACAGTAACTTCATTGCAGTGTAAATTTAAGTCTTACTTGTGACTAATAAATAAACTTTAACTTGAGATGAGAAATAATGACTTCAAAATTGAAGCCAACATGACCTAGATTGTAGATCCTTGCATTCTGACAACTGAGTACAGTTAGGGTTTTTAAATTCTATTTTAATTCTTAAGCAAATCAAACATTTCAGTTAAAACTAAAGAATCTCAGAAGCTTAGAACACGGGACACCATACTATCTGTCATGCTAGAACAATGAAAGTTAATTCCACTGCGCTGCTCTGCACTCTCTCATAGATTAACAAAATATTTTGGTTTAAACATTTGTTCAGTTTTCCGAAGACTTTGCCACAATTACACCACGCACCCAATAACCCTCTCTATTATTTCTTAATGACAATTTGAAATTGATTATGTAAACCACCCACATTTAAATTGGGCGACTCTTTAATTTGAGCAGATAACTAATTTCCATGATCATTTTGCAAATGACAAAGCCACAATTTACAAAGTTACGTACACTAGCTGTTTTGGGTGTACTGCTAAATAAACTGCATAATGGTTTTCTAACCATGCAACTCAGGTACAGTTAATCCAATGTATAATAGAACACATTTGTCTCTGGTTATGTGTTTGTCATTTGAAACCTGTCACAGGATAGAATCATAGAATTCCTACAGTGCAGAAGAAGGCCATTCAGCCTGCAGCAACAACAATCTCACCCAGGCCCTATCCCTGTAACCCCCCCCGACGCTAAGGGGCAATTAGCATGGTCAGTCAAGCTAATCCACACCTCTTTGGACTGTGGGAAGAAACTGGATCACCCAAACGAAACCCACGCAGACATGGGGAGAACATGAAAACTCCACACAGACAGAGGTCAGAATTGAACCCGGTGCCTGGTGCTGTGAGGCAGCAGTGCAACCACTGTACCACCAGACAAGTTTCACTGGAGTTTCAATTCTTCTGCTACTACTGCCACCTCTGCTCATCTTATGCAGGTAGTCATTGTTGTAAAAGAAAGTTATGGCAAGTAAGTGATTCAGCTGAATGCCACATCATTGTGTTAAATTGCACAAGTCCTTTTCATCCATCATCCTTTTGCTTTATTGTGTCTCGCAGTCCAGCTATGGCTCAATTCTTAAAATTCTCATCTATGTTTTCAAATCCCTCTCTGGCTTTGTCCCTCCCAATCTCAGTAATCTCCTCCAGCCCTACACTTGCAACGGTATCTGCACTCTTCACTTCTGGTCTCTTGTGCATCCCCAGTATGAATCACTCCACCATTGAAAGCCAGGCCTTCAGTTGCTATGCCCCAAGCTTTGGAATTATATCTCTCAAACTCTCCATCTCTCTACCTGTCTTTCCTTCCTTTAAGATAGTCTTAAAACCTAACTTTTTGATCAAGCAATTGTTGTTGTCTTTGAAAGGAGAAAATAGTCACCTTTAACCCTTTGTCAACAAGGGATAACAAGCAGGTTAGACAAAGGGGAACCAGTGGATGTTATCTACTTAGATTTCTAGAAGGTCTTTGACAAGGTGCCTCACAGGAGTAGGATAAGAGCCCATGGAGTAAGAGTCAAGGTACTAGCATGGATAGAAGATTGGTTTACTGACAGGAGATAGAGAGTAGGAACAAAAGAGTCCTTTTCAGGATATCAGCTCATGACTACTGGAGTTCTGCACGAGTCAGTCTTGGGGCCATAACTTTTCACTTTATATATCAGTGATCCAAATGAATGAACTGAGGGCATGGTAGCTAAGCTTGCAGATGATACAAAGATAGATGGGGGGACAGGTAATATTGGGAAGGTGGGGAGGTTGAAGAAAGACTTGAACAAGTTAGGAGCATGGGCAAAGAATTGACAGATGGAATGCAACATGGGGAAATGTAATGTCATGCAGTTTAGCAGGGAGAATAGAAATGTAGACTATTTTCTAAATGGGGAGAGAATTCAGAAATTGGAAACGCAAAGAATTTGAGAGTCTTAGTTCAGAGTTCTCCTAAAGTTAACTTGCAGGTTGAATTGGTAGTTAGGAAGATAAATGCAAAGTTAGCATTCATTTCAAGAGGATTAGAATACAAAAGCAGAAATGTACTGCTGAGGCTTCATAAGGTTCTGGTCATACCACATTTAGGGTATTGTGAGCAATTTGGTCCCCATAGCCAAGGAAAGATGTGCTGGCATTGGAGAAGGTCCAGAGGAGAGAACTCACAAGAATAATGTTGGGAATGAAAAGCTTGACATATGAGGGGCATTGGAGGACTTTGGGTGTGTACTCAATAGAGTTTAGAAGGATGGGGGTGATCTTATTGAAACTTACAGAAAACTGAAAGGCCTGGATAGAGCAGACGCAGGGAAAATGTTTCCATTGGTAGGAGAGACTAGGATCTGAGTACAGAGGCTTAAAGTAAATGGATGACCCTTTAGAATTGAGATGAAGAGGAATTTCTTCAGCCAAAGGGCGGTGAAACTATTATATTCATTTCCAGAGAAGGCTGGGGAGGCCAGGTCATTGAGTATGTTTAAGATAGAGACAGATGGGTTTTTGATTGGTAAGGGGATCAAAGTTTACATGGAAAAGGCAAGAGAATGAGGTTGAGAAACTTATCAGCTACGATTGAATGGTGGAGCAGAATTGATGGGCTGAATAGCCTAATTCTGCTCCTATATCTTACAGTCTTATGGTCTAAATTTGCAGTGATTGGTGATTGTGATTTCCTTATTAATGAAAACCGACATAAAGGGCAGCATTTCTGATTTATTTTGGAGAGTGGCGCAGCAGGCAGGACAAATGGTGGAGAAACCATAACCCCCAAGAATGGCATCCTCCACCGTATTTTTAGCCACTCATGGTCAAAAAGGTTAAGGGACAACTTTACCCCACCTTCCTCTTCACACAACTCCCTCTACAGGACTCAGATCCAATCGCATAATTTAACATGGAGTGACTATCAGATATAAAGGCCTGAAAATGATATTTAAACCTATGCAAAGGAGGAGCCTGACTTTCAAAGTCAAGGTTCCCATTACATCATTGGCGGGAGCAGGGACAATTGATCAGAGAGTTTCCGCCAACGTAAAAACCATTTTGGGATTCCCACAGGAATTTCCAATCCTGCCACTATTCCCTTCCACCCTAAAGGTAGAGCAAACATTCCCTCCAAAATCTTGAACAACATAGGACTAATTTTATCATATACTCTTTGAAATGGCTTCATAATACTGCATCATAAACCCCAAAAGGTACAGGTAATTTAACTCTTATTGGAAAAAATATGTAGCATGGTGCCACTTTTGAATAATCTGCATGGGTTTTCTCCAGATATTCCAGTTTCCTCCCACATTCTGAAAGATGTGCTGGCCAGGTGCATTGGCCATGCTAAATTCTCCCTCAGTGTACCCGATCAGGCACTGGAGTGTGGCAACAAGGGAATTTTCATAACAACTTCATTGCAATGCTAATGTAAAACTACTTGTGATGCTAATAAATAAATGTTACATTTTTTAATGTTTCCTGAGAATGGTTGTATATATTGTGTAACCTCTCCTCATAATTAAACTCTTGGCTTGCAGGGATCAATTTTGTAAATTTATACTCTACTCCCACTTCTTCCTGAAGTGTGGTCCCCAGAACTGCTTACAGTAGCCTGGGTATGGTCTAATCAGGGTCTTGTACACCTGAACCATGACTTCTATTCCCTTGTATTTTAGTCCTATAAGGCCAGCACTCCAGCAATGTTTTGATTATTTTCTGTACTGCTCAAGATGTCTTAATCATCTATGTAGTTATATCACTAATCTTTTTAGACTTCTGTTATTTCTAGCCTTTCACCATTCAGGAAGTACATAGATCCATCCTTTTTAGATCCAAAGAGTTGGCTACAAACACTTGGCTACACTGAAATTCATTTGCCACAGTTTCATCTGTTCGGAGAATTTATCAATATGTCTTTCTAATGTTGCACTTCCATTTACACTGCTGACAATGCCTATCTTTGTATCATCAGCAAATTTGAAATCAGAACATTTGGGTTTAGATCCCATCATCTGAGTCATTAATAAATATGGTGAACAGTTGAGGCTCCAACACAGATCCTTACCAGACACATTTCATTGTATTCTGTCAATTAGTGTGTCTGCCCACCATCCCTGCTCTCTGTTTCCTGCCTCTCCTAATGATTGACATTACGTAAATGTTCACTCAGTGTTAGACTGTTAACTAAATCTGGTGCACTGCTAAATCTCATTTGGCATGCACTCTTGATGCAAAAGAAAACTATCCCAAACATACTCAAGAAACTTACTTTCTGGCATGAACTGGCCTGCTTATTCCAATGAAAGTTAAAGGCCGGAATTCTCCGGGCATTCACGCCAACAGAATTCTCCAGTCCCACTGACAGCCCATTCCTACCTGCAGATTTCCTACCAGCATAGGGGGTGATGTCAATGGGAATTCCCATCAACAGAGATGGGACTCAGCGAATCCCGCAAGTAGCAAACAATGTGTCCCCACCACTGGCTGGAAACATGTTGCTGGGAGGCTGCAGAATCACATCCAAAATCTTCAATGGAAACCACTTTGCCATTGATGCACGCCTGTCCAGTTTCTGCATTGACATAGTCCACCAATTCACAACTGCTACAAAGGGTCCCAGTTGCAACCCCCAGTACAATCTTAAATTCTACTCATAAAGTCTCCACTACTTTACAGATCTTGTGTGTGTGTATATATATATATATATATTATATATATATATATCTCATGAAATCTTCTGTTGTCATCAAAATAATTTTACCATTATTCACTAAGGCTACTACTCCCTCTATCAGTTTTCCTACCTTTCCTGTAGATATTATAACCTGGTATATTGAGTTGCCACTCTTGATCATCTTGCAGCTATGCATGGCCACCATGTCTCCTGCTCCAAGCCGAATTTATACCTGCATTCAATTTGTGCCCTAACCTCCCTGAATTTGTATAAAGAATGCTGACTTGAGCCACGCATCCTAATCACTGCTACTGCTCAGAGTCTTTACTTGTTAATTTCTTTCTTCGCTCTCTTGGTTTATTACTGTGCAGTATTTCCTAATCTAACACAATTTCAGGCTGTTATTTCATTCTCTTTGCTGTTATTTATTTTTGAGCCATTATTTATATTACCTTTTCTGACTGAGTCTTCGCACCCCCCGCTCCAACAACATCCCCACCTCATTTTAAAATCCTTGTAACCCACCCTATTTATTCTTTCCACTGGGTCTCTGATCACAGCCTAATAGAGGTGAAGCTAGTCCTGGCTCCAATCTTCTGTGAAATGAAATTCCTCTTTCCTGCACCATTCCTTCTTTCATATCTCAAAATCTTGGTGCAGGTAATAATCCAGATATTATGACTCTTGCAGTCCTGTTCTTCAATTCAGCTCTTAGTTCCTGGCACCCTCCAAGTAATATCACTTGCCTACTCTGCCCTGTGTTTTTTAAGACCATAAAACCATAAGGCATAGCAGCATATTATGAGGCAGCTATTGGGATATTGAATTAAGCCCAGCACAAATTCGCTCTTCAACTCTAGCATCATTGGAGCATTCAAACAAGCCAAAACTAATCAGGCCATCGGCAATCCTTTTTATCCATTATGTATATCTTGGTGTTTCTCTGAGATGCAGCTGACACAATAGAATGCAGGTTAAAAAAAAGCATAAGCTTTGGTGAGCTAGCTTCACATTAAATAGGTGTGACAAGTTGAAAAGATTTTTTTCCCAGGTTATAAGAAAATAAGTGCATGTCAGAAAATATTTTCTAAAACTATTATTACTATAATAATACTCTTGATATTAATTCGATTGGAAGTATTGTGATTATTTTAACAGTTAGTGACATTGCTTAGTGATTATTTCACTTTCTTCCTTCAGAATAAATGGTATTTACTGGGTGATCTTTGATATTTAAACCTATAGACGGCAGAGAGAGGAAAAGAGACAGAAAACATAGTGGCCAAATGTAACTGCCACAGCAAAATAACATAGCCAAAGGCTGAAAACTATTGCTACAATTTCAACAGGAAGACCAAAGAAAAAGATACACTCGACATCGAGGGTCATTCAGGCTCAAAACATTGACTCTATTCTGTTTTCACAGATGCTGTCAGACCTGCTGAGATTTTCCAGCATTTTCTGTTTTGGCTTCAGATTCCGCAGTATTTTGCTTTTATCACTCAACCATCACTTTGGGTGGAATTGGGGGAGCAGAAAGTACAAATCATTAATGAGGATGATTGTTGTTATTCCACCACAGCTGCAGTGTGTGGAGACAGTCAAGAATGTGAAAAGGTCTATTGGGTCTGAATTTAATTCTGGTCATATCTCTCACACGTGCTCCGTTAACTTGCATGGGGGAAATACAAACTAAAGTGAAATATTTTGAGCACTTCAACAGGAGAATGATTTAGGATGGTAGAAGATTGCTGCCTTTGTTATCATTAGACTAAAATATTGCAACACACTCCTGGCTGCCATCACATGTTCGACCCTTTATAGACTTGAGAGCATCCCAAACATTGATGCCCAGGGCCTCACTCACAAGCAATAACATTCATCTATCACCTTGTGTTCATGGACCTACACTAGTTCCCATTTGAACAATAACTCAATTTTAAAATTCCCATCTTTGCTTTCAAATCCCTCCATGGCCTTGTCCCTCCCAAACTCATTTATCTCCTCAATCTTTCCAACCCTCCAAACCATCTGGCATTCTTTCAATTCTAGCCTTTTGAGCATCCCCTGTTTAATTCAATCTACAACTGGTGGTTATGTCTTCAGCTGCCAAAGGCCAAAATTTTGGGATTCCCTCCCTATATCTCCTTGAATCACTTCCTCTCTTTCCTCTGTAACTTGCTTCTTAAAATTTACCTCATTGACTTTATTTCTGGCCATCTGCTCTAATGTTTCTTTACACAGTTCACTTCCAAATGTTATTTTAAAAATACTCCTGTGAAGCACCTTTGGTTGTATTGAGGATTAACCAGACAATGCATGGTAAGTGCTCAAATTTTTAAAGTTTGTTTTATCTGCCAACAAGAAGAACAGACAGTGAATTTCACAATGGTTTTCTAATAGAGTTCTGTAAACAGTATCAGTTATAGCATTTTTTAGCCAATGAAAAAGAACATGCCAGTTAAAACACCAATAGCCTTACAGTTTGAGGTGTACTTTCAACCAATAGAATTTATAATCCTTCATTTGCAAACATGGTCCACCAGCCATAGCTTGGCTTTTTGCCCTTTCTTATCCAATAAAAAACTGTCTCTTTATTTGCGTAATAGGCCAACATATCTTTTTTTTTTGTATTTGTCGTGGTGACTTGTCTTTGTTTCCATCCTGTGGCTAAGCCTTGGAGTGCAGTTTTTATGATTACTCTCTTATCTGGAGTACACAAGTGTACTCACTGAAGCCTTGTTTGCTAATAAGCATTTGCCATTACTCGGCAGAGCTGTTTGCCATAACTTAATTTCCACAATTATTGTAACTTAATTTCCACAGATGTTTGAGTATATTAAAGGCAAGTGGTTCTCAATCACTTTTTGATCAGCGTAAACCATTGGGATCTAGAATTGCTGAACATCAGTGCAAATTGTAGGAGAATACAAACATCAGCTTTACAGTTCTCTATCACCAAATTGTACTCATCTGCTGCAAGTATATATCAGAGTAGTGTCCTCCTGTGAAGTACCTGGAGACATTTTACTTTTAGAAGTGTTATGTGAGTACAAGTTGTTGACGCTTAACAATTGGATTGCTTGTTTAGGCCTCACAAATCGCATTGTAAAAATGAATGAAATCCAAGCCAGGATAATATAGCTCATGTCACGAATTCACCCTTGGCATAGTTTGTTCAAGCCTTGCATGAACAAAGGCATATGAAGACAATTCTGAACCCTCCTTATCGATCATTCAATATATTCCTTTTAAGGTTACGTATGTAATTGCTTTAAGTGGCTCTGGATAGCCATAAGGCAAGATCCAAGTTAGATCCATACCAAACAGAGGGCAACAGAGAGGAATCATTGTGAAAGTCTCATTTTTAGAGAGGTAAAGAATGGGCTAGTAGAATGGAAGGGGGAGTATGTCTTGTATTTTAACTTGTTAATCTTGGTTGGATCATTGAATTTTTTTAAGGCATTGTTCTGGAGTCAAAGGAATGAGGAAACACAGGGACACAGGAACATAACTCCTATGTTCCTGTACACTATGTTCTCTCTTTCCATGGGCTTCAGAACAATGCCTCAAAAAGTGGTGAAGAAATTGGATCATTCAGTGCCAGTGTCATGTGCTCCAGTTATATTTCTGAGTGTTTGTGGTATACATATCCAGGAGTCTGTGCTTCCTACTTTTAGCAAATAATGAAGTGTCTGCTTTTTTTTCTTAATACTATTCCTGGGTTATCTGCTTACCAGAGGCAATGGTTTTCTCTTACACTGATGGACCAGGGACCCAGGTTTGACTCCTAGTTTGAGTCACTAGCTGTGTGGAGTCTGCACATTCTCCCCATGTGTGTGTGGATTTCCTTCGAACTCCAGCTTCCTACCACAGCCCAAAGTGCTGGTTGGGTGCATTGGCCATGCTAAATTCTGTGTGCCCGAACAGATACTGGAGTGTGGTGACTAGGGGAATTTCACAGCAACTTCATTGCACTGTCAATATATGCCTACTTGTGACACTAAAATAAACGTAGATCAATTGTGGCATATAATTGGATAAGTCGATCTGCAACTACCTACTTGGGTCAAAAATGAAGTACCTGCTTTCCAAGGTAAGCAAACATGTGAAAATCATCCACATTCTTCTTCTCATTTGATATAATAATGAGTTAAACGCAGTGTTAATGTAAATCTATTTGTGACACTAGTAAATAAATAAATGAGCAATATCTATAATATACACACTTAATCAGTTTGGTATCAGTAGAGAATTATGTTCAAGAATAGAGAGAATGCTGGAAAAGCTAAGCAGGTCCAGCAGCATCTGTATGGAGTGGGAACAGAGTTAATGTTTCGAGTCTACTTATCTCTTCATCAAAACTGAAGGGAGGGAGAACATAGAACATAGAACAATACAGCACAAACAGGCCCTTCAGCCCACGAGTTGCGCCGATCACATCTACCAATCCACAGACCTATCTATAACCCCCTATCCTATTCTTTTCCATATACTCATCCAGAAGTCTCTTAAAAGACCCCAGTGAGTTTGCCTCAACAACCTCCGACGGCAGTCGGTTCCATTCACTCACCACCCTCTGAGTGAAAAACCTACCCCTGACATCTCCTTTGTATTTGCTTCCCTGCACCTTAAATCTGTGTCCTCTCGTAGTGACCATTTCAGCTCGGGGAAATAGTCTCTGAGAGTCCACCCTATCTATTCCTCTCAACATTTTATAAACCTCTATCAGGTCGCCTCTCAACCTACGTCTCTCCAGTGAGAAGAGTCCCAGCTCCCTCAACCTATCTTCATAAGGCCTGCCTCCCAATCCAGGCAGCATCCTTGTAAAATGTCTTAGATATTAAACTGTGCCTGGGCGAGATTGCAACAAGCTCCAGCCACTTCAGAACAAAAGTGTGGGAAGGAGGAGAGGTGGGAATGAGTGTTGTTACATTGAGACAGCGAATATATGGGGCTTGAAGGTGGAAGGGAAAGGTCACAATCTAGAAAGGCTGGCCATTCATGTCCCATTACTGCTGCCATCGAGTCTGGAGAACTTGGCACTCAGCCAAATCTCTGTCCACGGCAGCAGGACTGGAGAATCCCAGCTGCGGGCAAGGTCAGAGAATCCAACCGCCAGTGTTAGTGAATAACTCTGTGGACCAATAGTTAAAAATTAGAATTGTTAGACTGGATAGCCATTATGAACAGCTTATTGACAAGCCTGAGGAGTATCTTAAGCATGAATAACTGGTAGCAGACACATACCAACAAGGAGGCCTATGGAAGTAAACTTGAAAGACAAAAATGGTTTGCCCTAAGAGAGATTGGAACGAGCCATGGGGAATATGACTGAAAGAGGTAAGGAAAGCAATTCTAAAACATGAATTGAAGACATGAAAATGGAAGAAGGTGGAAGAATATATATGTGTGGGTTTTTGCTTCATGCTGTAACATAAACAGGGCCTAGTTTTAAGGCTGATGAAATTGGATATCCTAAATTGAAGAATTGGGCATATTAAAAATCAAACACTGCCAAACCTCATGCAGGCCAATTGTACAATACACAAACCTATCGGGGCCTGATTCATCAATCTCTCCTGCACACTATTAATACTTTGCAGGAGATCATTGCACCCCGTTGAAATGCACTAGCCTATTGTTAGAAGTCCAGATCGAGCCAGACTTTCTGTCACCAAGAGTTCCTGCAGTTGGCTTAATCTGATAACAGGTTACATGTAAGCAGCAGCATGGAGATGGCATCCTGTCAGGCAGATATCAAGAAACCCACTGGGTATTGGAACCCCCTCCTGGGATCAGAGAAGTTTCTGGAAAGGCAAGCAGGCAGGGGATAAAGGAACACACTTTCAGACACCAGCAGTGAAAACTAGCAAAGACTCGATGAAGGAGACAACCCTTAACCATTCGGAAGACTGACCAGAGAAGGAAGAAGCTGCCATCAAGATTCACCTTCATGACGACAGGCCAGAGGGACTCAGAGAATCAAGCCTGTAGTTTTAACCAAACCATCTTTGTGGGTAGTATATCTGATTTTGGGGTATCCTCTTGTTTTATATGGGTAATTTAAGGGTTAGAAGTGTTATTGTTAATAAACTTGTTGAACCTTTATGTGTCCATCTTGCAAATAAGAGCACCAGGGTAAAACATTGGAATAAGTAAACTGGTCGAAAGCATAGAGATTTTAAAATCACACAATGCTTTAGATAAAGAACTTGACATACCATTGGGCAACTTGTATTAAAGAGGAACTTTTAAAGAACAATTAAGTTCTATCAACATAACTCCTAGGTTCAGCCTAGGGAAAGCATAAAGAAGCTTGGAAATCTCCATTGCATTAGGCAGTGGAGAGAAAAAGGGTGAAAGAAACAAGACATCAAGAAGGAAAAGCACCCCGCCAACTTAGACTGTTACTCACTACTTGTCAGGATCATATGTTTTGCTGTATATGGATTGTCTTGTAACTGTCTCAAGCTCAGATTAAACACAGCACACTCTTTGCTTGCAGTTGATCCTGATTAAATGACAGCAACCACAACCCTCTTAAATTAAAATTTTAACACTATTTCTCCCCAGAATACTGTTGCAGTGTACAGGATGAACTACCTTTTTAAAGAGATTCCATGCAAACAGCAATTTACTCCTGTTTTACAGAGCTTTTGACATTACTAACTGCAGCAATGGGAATAGTAATAGATTTGGATGTGTAACTCCCTCTGCAGGCTACTGGCAGGAGTACAATTAACAAAAAATATGCAACAACAAATGGGTCTAACTTTGGGATATTTTAGGCTAATCAGTCTCCTTTTTCTATGTTCTTTGCCAACATGGCTTTATGTCATTGACAAATATAGTGAAGCAGATAATAATGTTCAATAGAAATGAAAACCAGGCAGGATATGAAACAATGGGGCTAGTTCTCACCTGCCAAGGGAAGTTTATTTTTATTCGTTCGTGGGACATGGGCGTCGCTGGTTGGCCAGCATTTATTGCCCATCCCTAGTTGCCCTTGAACTGAGTGGCTTGCTAGGCCATTCAGAGGGCAGTTAAAAGTCAACGCATTGCTCTGGCTCTGGAATTACACATAGGCCCGACCAGATAAGGATGGCAGATTTCCTTGTCCTGGGGCCCCGGGTTTGAATCCAACCACGGCAGGTGGTGAAATTTGAGTTCAATAAATAACATCTAGAATTAAGAATCGACCATGAAACCATTGCTGATTGTCCGAAAGACCCATCTAGTTCACTAATGTCCTGTAAGGAAGGAAATCTGCTGTCCATACCTGGTCTGGTCTACGTGTGACTCCAGAACTGCAGCAATGTGATTGACTCGGGCAGTAAGGGATGGGCAATAAATGCTGGCCAGCTATGTCCCATGAATGAATAACAAAAACTTGTAACAGAACCTACTTGGCTCAATTGTCCTTAGCAGTTGCCCACCAAAGCTCTACCAAACACCCCAGATGACAAACATGATCACAGTTGCTTCAAAGGCTGAAGAAAAATAAAGTTTCAGCATATATTTTCATGTTAACTTCATGACTGTGAATATATGAGTAAATATTTGCTTTCCTGACCCTCTTATTTTAAATTTAATCAAAATGATTGGGCAGAACTTTCCCGTGCCATCCACCACAGGAACCAGGAATGGACCATGCTAAGATCTGTTGACCTCAGATAGAAATTTCCGGACTCGGGGCGAAGACAGCCAGAAAATCCCACACATTGTCTTTCTTTTGCTACACGTGCACTGGATAAGCCGGGAAATTCAGTGTTTTAAACTTGATGTCAGAGGCTGATTTGGCCAGACAAGAAAGAAAACTAAAGATAAATTTGATAGGCTTATAGTGAAGGGCCTTTGGACGAAAAACAAACGATATGAACTTGATTGAGCATTTTCCAAATCCAGTCCTGTGTTAATAGTAGTATTTTGCATTGTGGCCTTGTTACAACCTTCTAACCTATCATCACATCACCTTGAAAACAGTACATGTCAAGCCCTTTCTTGGATTTGCTGATCGTGACTTTTGAAATATCTCCAGGTCCACAATTACTAGCCTGAACCAAACAAATTACTCTGCAATTCATCACAGCAAAGTAACTTTCTCTCTTTAAATTTGAATTGATCTCAAATGCAAATTCAAGCAGTTCACAATGACAGGGTAATTATTTCATTTACCTTCGTATTTTAATCGTGGATAGCAAAGGCAAACATAAAAATGGATAGGGTCCAAGGGAGGCCTTGTGGGGCAGTTGTAATGTACCCACCTCTGGACCAGATGCTCTGGGATTTGATAGTTGTGAAAGGTGCATTTGTAAAATGGCCAAACAGATTGATTATCAACTGTAAATCCTTTGAATGTGTCCAGGGAAAGAAGGTAAGAGCAGGATAGTAACAGAAGAAAATCTGACCAAATTCTTGGAAATACCACCATGTGTAAGTTCCCCTCTAAGCCATATACCATTCAGTCTTGGACAATATTCCTTCACTGTCACTGGGTCAAAATCCTGGAGTTCCCTCCCTAACAAGACCATGGGTGGACCTAAAGCTTATGGACTGCAGCAGTTCAAGAAGGCAGCTCACTCCCACCTTCTCAAGGCTGTTTATGGAGAGCAATAAAAGTTGGTTTTGCCAGTATAATGAATAAAAAATAGATACAGTGCTGTTAATTATGATACTGGCATGTTTCATGCAGTCATGTTTTCCTTTTTTATTATGGATTCTTAGACACAAACTAAGATGGTCAATACATGAAGAATGGGATTCACACTACAGTTCTAAAATTTGAATCTTTGATCTGCAGGCAAGAGATAGAGGATCTGGTCAAATAATGCATTGGCAATTGTCTCTCCGTAAATATTAGTAAAATGAAGGAGATTGTCATCAACTTCAGGAAGCATAGTGGAGGGCATGCCTCTACCTATATTAACAGTGATGAATTGGCAATGGTTGAAACCTTTGAGTTTCTAGGTGTCCAGATCATCAACAACCTGTCCCGTTGACATTATAGTTAAAAAAACCTACCAACGCCTCTACGATCTCAGGAGTCAAAAGAAATATGGTGTGTCTGCTACAACTTTAACCAATTTTTACGGATGCAGCACAGAAAGCATCCTTTCCAGATGTATCACAGTTGATATGCCTCCTGCTCTGACCAAGAACGCAAGAAACCACAAAGGATTGTGAATGTAGCCCAGCATATCACTCAAACCAGCTTCCCATCCATTGACTCCATCAACACCACTTGCTGCCTCGGAAAAGCAGCCAGCATAATCAAAGACCCCAAGCATATTCTCTTCTGCGTTTTTAATCAGGAAAAAGATACAAATGTCTGAGATCATGTACCAACCAATTCAAGAACAATTTCTTCCCTACTGCTATCAGGCTTTTGAGTGGACCTACTTTATATTAAGTTGATCTTTCTCTACATCCCAACTATGACAGTAACACCACATTCTGCACTGTCTCCTTTCCTTCTCTATGAATGGTATGCTTTTGTATAGTGCGCAAAAAACAACGCTTTTCATTGCATATTAATACCCATAGAAACCCTACAGTGCAGAAGGAGACCATTCGGCCCACCAAGTGCACCAACTATAACCCCACCCCAGGCCCTACCTCTACAATCGCACAGATTTATCCCACTAATCCCTCTAACCTACACTCCCAGAACACAATGAGCAACTTAGCATGGCCAATCAACCAAACCCACACAGTTTTGGACTATGGGAGGAAACCAGAGCACTTGGAGGAAACTCACATAAGCACAGAGAGAACGTGCAAACTCCACACAGACAATAGCCCAAGCTGGGAATCGAACCCTGGTCCTCGACAATGTGAGGCAGCAGTGCTGACCACTGTGCCACCATGCCGCCCAAATACATGTGACAATAATAAATCAAATCAAAACCAAAAGTTGGGCGTAGACCAACAGCAAACTAATACAAAATTCTTTGTGCATCAGGGCAGGCAGAGGCCCCCCAGCATTCGTGCCACTTTGGGTCAGCAGAGACTCCATTGACTGAGTGACAGGGGATAAATGCATAATGACCGCATTCCCAAAGATATGTTCTATAGTGAGCTTGCTACCAACAAGTCATTCATGTCAGAGATACTAAGACATCAATTAGCAAAACCTCCAATTGAGTGGGATCAGAGTCAGTACATGGGAAGTCCTCACTGTTGACAGGATTGCCTGAAGACAAGCAGTCAGGAAGGGTGTGGAAAAAACAAAAGACAATAGAAATGACCAGATGACATAAAAGAAAGTTCAGTGGAAGGAAGAAAATATCAGTCGATCTCAGGATACTGCGATTCACGAATTAGCCTCCATGCAACAGACGACATTGAATCCAGAAGTGACATACACCCTGAGTGCAGTCCATTATCTCCTGAGGCTAACTGATGACATGACAATGGCTATTAATTATTAAAGTGCTTTGAATGTCAACAACTAGGGAGGGACAATAAATGCTAGCCAGCCAGAGACGCCCACATCACACGAATGAATAAAAAAAAACTCCTGAGGTTGATTAAAGCCTAACATCAAATAAATGTTGCAGATTTTTCTCGGCTTTGGTTTTCTGAATCCTGGGGATTGCTGGTGTTATTTCATTATTCTGTGTTGTTTATTCCTTGTGTGGAAATTTCTGTGGTATTTGGAAGTTGGATTGTGGTATAAAATGTGGTTTCCGTATTGGTTGGGATTATGTGGGTGTTGAGAATGTGGAATCATGTTCTGTTGCACAATCACTGTTTTTGTCATTGTCCTTTGCTTCATCAGTGTTTGGTTGTGAAATGCAACAAGGCTACTTGTCCTGCCTGGCTTGCAATAGTCAGTTGACCTCTTCCATAAGGCAATGTCTGTAAGTGGTCATTTTAGAGACCAGTTCAATAAAGACCTACAATGAGAAAATGCTGAGAAGCTCTGCTGTCTTTAAACATGAAACATGCCAGTTGGCCACAGACACAAATCCTACAATGGCCACTAAATCTTATTAACAGCCAGAAATGGGATTTGCGCTGGAGACATCTCAATTTGAGACCTTCTTCATCCCTTGGCAATGACATGATCTGGTTCACACCTAGAAAATGAAAGAAACCTGATTTCCATACGTTTTAATAAATTAACATCGGCTTACTGGTCTTGTCATAATGTCCTGCCCATGCCTTATCTTGCCACCCGCCTGGCATGAAGTCACACTGTCACAAATCACTGCTGGTTTACAAAAATGAAAATCAGTCATGATGACCACAGCGGGGCACACCATAAGGTATAGCCCCTGAGTGGTGTGGGATAGGGCAACATGGCACCCTGGCAGTGCCAACCTGGCAATGTCAACCTGGCAGTGCTGGGCTGGAATGGCCAGCCCAGGGAGCCCCATTGTGAATTATTCTTGGGCAGTGAAATGCCACAATGTTTGCATGGTGAGAGGGTGCCTCGATCTTAGCACTGCTTTGGGCAGACAGGTTCTCAATGGTATTGGGTGGGGGAGGGCCTAAATTTAATTTTGAGCTGGGATGCCCTTTAAAATTGGTGCCTCAGCCTCAGGATCCTGGTATTGGCTGCATGTTTAGGCCCTGCCTCTCCAGCTGGCTGTGTGATCCTCACCAGCTCTCCGAAATTGCATACAGTGCTGTTAAATCAGATGAGAAAAGACATATGTGAAGCTGACGAGTTTCAGATGACTTTTCTCATCTGATCCAGCACTCTGTTTAATTTTGGGAAAATTCTGGCCATGGTGCCAGTGGTAGGTTTAAACCAGAATTTTAAGTACAAAATTCTGAACGGAATGGTCAGAAAGTCAAACAGAAATTGTGAAACCTGCTAAAAGTTACCAAGAAATTACAAAAAGAAGTAAAAACATACAGACGGCTGCAAATAAAATTCTGGATGAGAAATTGTGGCACAAATTTTTCACTCCCTTCTCCAGTAGAAGTGAGAAGTGATATGTAGCAGCACTGATAGTTTTTTGATTTGCAATGGCAAAAGTACAACCTGCAACAGATTTAATTAAATCAGAACCGATAAGAGTAGCCATACTTCCATGTCAGAAATGGGGATGACTGCAGACTGTTCAGTACCATTCATGACTTCTCAGATATTGAAGCAGTTTGTGTCTAAATGCAGCAAGACATGGACAATATCCAGGCTGGTAAATAGCATTCATGCCACCCAAGTGCCAGGCAATGACTATCTCTAAAAACAGAGCATCTAACCATCACCATTTGATATTCAATGGCATTACCATTGCTGGATCTCCCACTATCAGCATCTTGGGTTACCATTAGCAGAAATTGATTTGGACTATATAAATAGCCATATAAATACTCTGGCTCCCAGAACAGGTGGAAGGCTAAGAATCCTGTGGTGAATAACTCACTTCCTGACTCCCCAAAGCCTGTTCACCACCTACATGGCATAAGTCAGGAGTGTAATGGAACAACAACAGCTACGATGGCAATAAATGCCACAGGATTGACACTCCCACAAGAAGGAGTACCATTCAGGCAAACAGCCAGTGACAACCTGTATGCATATTATAAAGAGACGTACACAATTTAAGACTATGGCTGAAATGTTCCAGCTGATGGCAACCCCAGTGCAGAGAGTGCAGGGCATGCAAAATCTCACAGTCATCCGAAGGACTGGAAGATCTTTCTTGGGCCCCCTCCCTTACAGAAAATACACAGTGTGGCGGGGTGGGTGGCATAATATCCTGCCCCCTGTCTGCAATGCAGGTGCAGAAAATTGTACATTCTTAACTGTTATTTTTGAGTGCATGATAACAGTGAGTAACTTGGGTAATTCTTTTACACATGATCATGCATGTAAATTTGTCTTATATTCAGTCATAAAAAAAGGATGTTCGTTCTTCAGTTTGTGATGAAAAAGGGGGGTGTTTGCCTTTTAAAATGTGATATTATCACATGTCCTATCTGGCTTTTCATAGTCATGTGACCTCTGCCATGAAGCAATTTATGTAAGCTGCCATCTTAGAGATCAGCTCAATAAAAGTCTTCATGCTGTAGGTCCAATAGCAGACAAAGTTATCGTAGTACAGAGTGTGGAGGAGTCCTCTGCAGACTTTGAGATCATATGCAAAGCTTTTCACACTCTTTTTTAACCTGAAGTAAAACATAGTAATAGAACGAGCACATAGAGTCATAAAATCATAGAATCTCTACAGTGCAGAGAAAGGCCATTCGGCCCATGAAGTCTGCACCAAAAACGACTGCAGCCAGGCTCTATCCCCGTAATCCCATGGATTTACCATGCTAATTTCTCTGACACTAAGGGACAATTTAGCACAATTAATCAACCTAATCCGTACATGTTTGGAGTGTGGGAGGAAACCTGAGCACCTAGAGGAAACTCACGCAGACACAAGGAGAATGTGCAACTCCACACATTCATTCACGCAAGGCCGGAATTGAACCCAGCATCCTGGTGCTGTGAGGCAGCAGTGCTAACCAGCAAAGGTTACAATGGCCTGCTGAATTGATGGAGATATTTTTAGCCGACCTACATTTCCTGGCTCGTGCTTGCAGATACAGGTGTTGAAGGAAGTGTGTAATAACAACAAGACCATTGAGGTTGGCCTCTTGGAGTATGAACTCCCTGATTGAATTTATTATTGCTAGCCCAATCAGAGAATCTTTTCTGTATACATAACGGGGGTGTCATGTCTCCTAGCACTCCAGATGCTGACACAGAACCTGTAACACTCTATGAACAATAATAGAGTTTGTAAGTCCATAGAATCCCTACAGTACAGAATGAGGCCATTGAGTCTGCACCGACCACAATCCTACCCAAGCCCTATCCTCGTAACCACACACATTTACCTTGCCAATCTTCACGACACTGGGAGCAATTTAGCAAGGTCAATGCACCTAATTTGAGTGTGGGAGGAAACCCATGCAGACATGGAGAGAACATGCAAACTCCACAAAGACAGTGACTTGAGGCCAGAATCAAACCTGGATCCCTGGCATTGTGAGGCAGCAGTGCTAACCATTTCGCCTTCGGGAATATGGTGAAGGGACACTGGCCTCCACTGACTTGTTTCAAAGAGCTAGTCCATGATTGCATGGACAAGGGTGTCCTGGTAAAAAATACTGTCAGAATTTTTGAAGACCGAAGATAATCTTACTTTAGATCAAGCAATCCAATATGCAAGGCAGACGGGCTTAGAGAATTTAACCAGTCTACAATTCACGAGGACCATAGGCTTCACATGATGCTGTTGATTGGGAAAGTCTATGAACAAGGTCTACCTGCAAGAAAGCCCATCAAACTCAATAAGGACAGGAATCTCCAGGCTGGAACTATTTTGAGATGCTTGAGTTATTGCACAAAAATATTAGGATATTTTTGCCAGCAAGGAGTGTGGAATGCTTCCAGTGTGTCAAAACTAGAATTTCAAATCCAACAATTGTAATCAAGGTAAAAGGCAAAGAAGTATTTATAAAACACACTCCATTCAAGAAAAGGGAAATCAAAATAAAGACAAATTTACAAAATTCCCGGAGGATGTTGATAGTCTTAGACCAGACTAGTGGTCAGTTACAGTACATGTATAAGCCTTCAAGACCTCCTTAAAATTGATACTAGAGCCGTTGTTAACATATTAGCAGATTATCTCAACTGTTTCAATGACCCTTCATCCATCCAAGATAAAATTATAAGATCCAGGCTGCACAGATCTTCCAATTAAAGATAGGACTATCACTTCTCTTAGCTACAAGGGGTGACAAATTGTCGATTCTGTCTATGTTCACCACAATCATACATTCTTACTGAACGGCAAGGTTAGCATACTTCCTAGGAATCTTGGAAACAACAGTGATGCCTAACATTTGAAATCTTTCATTAGAGGCTAGGGGAGAATCAGTGCAGACTCAGTGAATCGAATGGCCTCCTTCTGCAATGTAGGGATCCAACGAGAGCCAAGCCTTCTACACTATCTAACCAAACAGGGGATTCAGAGTTCTGGAGTCTCAGCAGTACCAGAGAGAGAGGAGGTCACTGCTGTGGCTACGAGGAGAATTAAATATGCCTACGTCTAAGGTACTCTTGGGAAGGCAACCGTTAAATACTATTTCATGCGGTTGAAGCAGATCTGGCCTGGAGAGTGGAGGGGAAGGCCTGCATTAGAACTGCAAAGGCCTCATTTGCTGCCAGAGATCCCATTCTGCACCATGGAGCTTTGGGCTCTGATAGTCACTCCAGGAAGCTGCATGGAGGTCATCTCCATCCAATTGTGACAAATATTCCATGGCTGAAATGTTAATTAATCTGTTCACTCTATGAATGCTTAATGATCTTTTGAAGGCTTCACTGTTTACTATTTCAGATTCTGATTTCTAACAGCCATGGTTTATTTGTGTTTTTATTCATTATGTTACACGGTTCACCTTGACACAACAGCCTAAGTGAAATAGACAGCAATCAGAAATTCCTGAATTACCCTCTCACCTGAAGAAATGGTAGCAGCCTCCAGACAATTTGGTTCGGTGCCTCTCTATATTTTCTCACTTTCACCTTCACCCTCTTAACTTCAGCTTCGAATCGGACGAACAGGCATTTGTTCCACAATTGCAAATCTATGTGCTAATGTTACTCATTTTGACAACTACTAAATTTGCCAAAAATATAATATTCTTCAATAATATTTTTTTGCACATTCTCCAAATCTAACATTCAAAGAGTAACTTTCCTGATTACTAATTCAATTAGACTTACTGTCTTCAAATCAAATCCATGGAGATATAAAAACAGCATAGGAATTTCTGAAAGCTTGTGGTATTGAGTAAAATGGGCTAATCCAATGCCACTGTTGGACATTTATGATCAATAAAAGTTCTCTGACATAATCTGATTTGTTAGTTGACTTATTTCCTGTTTATTTTTAACCAGATTGCCCATGAACTGCACTCTGAAATAAATGCATTTTTTAAAAAAAGCTTGATTAAAATATTTTGATGTATCACCAGAATAGATGGGAAACCCCAGTTCTGCATAAAAGCCGTTCACTCTGGGACCAGAATTGTCATTGGGGACACATATTTGCTAATACTAAATAGAAAATAAAATCAAAATGGCCATTATTAAAAATAATCTGAGCTTTTTGCCAAACTGAACTTATGAAAAATATCATTCCAGCAGTTTAGTTTGACTTAAATTTCAATCTCTCATGAAAAACTTATTTATTAGTGTCGCAAGTAGGCTTACATTAACACTGCATTGAAATTAAACTGAAAATCCCCACGTCTGGCGCCTGTTTGGGTACACTGAGGAAGAATTTAGCATGACCAATGCACCTAACCAAACTGGGAGGAAACCCACACAAACACGGGGAGAATGTGTAGGCTCCACAAAGACAGTGACCCAAACCAGGAATTGAACTCAGATCCCTGGCAGTATGAGGCAGCAGTGCTAACCACCATGCCATCCTAATGCAATTTGAGTTTACAGTTAGTTTAGTATCTTCATTGAAAATCATATTCAAGAAGCCTTTATCCAATCTTGATTATAAATTACATAAATGAAATTATTTTAAAACTAGATAAAATTATTTTACACCAGAACAAACTAAGTATAAATAAATTTAGAAAGACTTAGAAAGTGCAAATCCATAATTACAAAATTACCTGCAATTCTGTTCAACCTTGCAGTATTGGTTTGTGACGTCATAAGGTACCTGATGTAGGAAATAAAAACTAATGCTCTTCTGTGGTTTGCATTGAGTCATAGAGTAGTTTTACCTTCGATCCAGTTCACTCATTTCTGACTTGAAATTGCTTAATGCTGACAAGAATAGGAAATGTACTGCTCTCCAGTTCTAACTGTGGTTGCCAGTTGTTACCCTGACTAGGAACACATTCTCAGTATTAACTGCAATATTTCCATTCCTCTTGATCCTCGATACTTATCAGGTAGAGTTCCAGATTTCTTTGTGCCTCCTCCAATTCCACTTCCTTCTTAAGATTTTGCAGTGCCTCCCTGGACTTGCCATCCAAACACACAAACTCTGCTCTACATGATGATTGAGCCTTATGTTCTACAAGTGGGTTTGGCACTGAAAGTGAGATCATTAGGTATGGAAACAATGAGGAAAGAATCTTTTTTTCCCCTTAATTTTTTTTATGGGATGTGGGTGTCACTTAACAAAACCAGCATTGACTGCCCATGCTGAATCGAACTGAACATGTCAGAGGATAGTTACGAGTCAAACTGGATAGAACAAAGAAGAAGGGACTGTACATCAAGAAACAGGCCCTTCAGTCCATCGAGTCGGTGCCGACACAGATGCCTCTCAAATCTAGTCGTGGGCCCAAGGCCTGTTTGTGCTGTATTGTTCTAACGTTTTCTTGCCTTTACTTGGTCCATATCCTTCCATTCCCTGCCTACTCATGTATCTATCCAGGTGCCTTCTTGTATAGAATCTGCTTCCACCACCTACTTCAAGAGCACGTTCCAGATATTCACCATCCTCTGCGTGAAAAATTTGCCCCTTACATCTCTTTTGAACTTTCCCCCTCTCACTAAATAGCTGTAGAGTCACATGTAGGCCAGACTGGTAAAGATAACAGATTTTCTTCCTGAAAGGACATTAGTGAACCAGGTGAGTTTATACAACAGTCAATGATAGTTTCATGGTCACCATTACTGAGACTAGCTTTATATCTTCCATCCTGATATTTCTCTCAAATAGAGCTAGGAGGCTGGAATCTTTCCTAATAAAAATTGTTTGACAAATCACAAGAGAGGTAGGATTTGTTATGACTGTGCACAGACAATATGAACATTGAAATTGTGGGACCTGGTCACAATGTGAACATCATTTACACCTACCTTGGCAAAGGGACAACCAGCAACATGAACAGAACTAAAGTAAAATACCGTAGCTGCTGGAAATCTGTAATAAAGTCAGGAAACACTGGAAACTCAGCAGATCTGACAGCATTTGTGAAGACGGACAGAGTTAATGTATTGAGTTGATATGACTTTTCTGCAGAACTGAAGATGGATAGAAATGTAATGAATTACATAGTTGGAGAAAGGGAACAGAGGAGGTGGAGCAGAATGGAAGATCAGATCCATAGGTCTATCTGCCCCTTGGAATTCTGCACCATTTTCCATTTAAGTAATACTCTGCTTTTTTATTATGTGAACATTTTCACATTTTCCTACATTATACTCCATCTGCTAGAATTTCGACTACTCATCCTATCTATATCCATCTACTATGTCCCTTTCACAACACACTTTTGTATAGATATTTGTGTCATCTGCAAATTTAACTATCATGCCTTCACTCCTGCCATCCAGCCATTGATATAAATTGTAAGAAGTTGAGACCCCAGCACAGTCTCCTGTGGGATTCCACTCAGTACACCCTGCCAATCAAAAAATGACCCATTTATGTATAATTTCTGTTTTCTGCCAACCAGTGAAACTTCTATCTATGCTAATAATTACCTGAGACCATGAACTTTTATTTTCTGCAATAATCTTTGATGTGGGACTTCATCAAATGTCTTCTGGAAATCCAAGTACAGTACATCGATAGACTCCCCTTTATCCACAGTACATGTTACTCCTTCAAAGAAATCCTATAAATAGTTCAAAATGATTCCTCTTTCGCAAACCATGCTAACTCTTCCCAATTAACTTGTGTTTCTCTAATTGACCAGTTATAACTTTAATAAGCAATTCAAACACTTTCCCCATGACCAACATCAGACTAACTGACCTATAGTTTCCTGTTTCTGCCTCCCTCCCTCCCTTCTTGTATATTTGCTATTTTCTAGTCTGATGGTACTTTAAGAATCTAGTGAATTTCGGGAAAATTAACACCATCACATCCAACATTTCATTAGCCAACTTTTTTAAGACCCTGGATAGAAGTCCATGAGGACGTGGAGACTTGGTAGGCTACATCACCATCAGACTGCTCAGTATCTCTTCCCTAGTGATTGTAATTTTACCAAGCACCCCCATCTTTCCACCTCCTGATTTACTGCTATTACTGGAATGTTTTTTGTATCATCTGTAGTGAAGCTAGAAGCAAAATAATTGTTCATTTCATCCACCATTCCTTTATTATCTACTATCGAGGCTTTGGAGAGAGTGCAGAAAAGGTTTACCAGGGTGTTGCCTGGTATGGAGGGTCTTACCTATGAGGAGAGATTGGATAAACTGGGGTTGTTCTTCCCGGAAAGACGAAGAATGAGGGGAGACCTAGTAGAGGTGTATAAAATTATGAAAGGCATAGATAGGATGAATAGTGGGAAGATTTTTCCCAGGTTGAAGATGACAATCATGAGGGGTCACATGTTGAGGGTGAAGGGGGCGAGGTTTAACTCAGATATCAGAGGGACATATTTTATACAGAGGGTGGTGGGGGCCTGGAATGCAGGGTAGTGGAGGCAGACACAGTGGGATCGTTTAAGACTTATCTGGATAACCACATGAACAGACTGGGAATGGAGGGATACAAACGAATGGTCTAGTCGGACGAATGAGCAGCACAGGCTTGGAAGGCCGAAGGGCCTGTTTCCTGTGGTGTATTGTTCTTTGTTCTTTATTAAATCCCCCATTGCTCTTATTTCTAAAGGACCAACACTCACTTTATGTTTATCCTTTTTAAGTGCTTTGTAGAAACCTGATCTTTCTCTACATCCTAGCTATGGCTGTATCACTATATTTGGCATACTGTCCTTTCCTTCTCTCCTATGTACTTTATGAACAATATGTTTTAACTGTAGAGCGCACAAGAAACAATACTTTTCATTAAGTAATGTGACAGTAAGACATGTGACAGTAATAAATCAAATCAAATCAAAGTCTTGCTATCTGTTTTCTAGCCATCTTCCTCTCATGCTCTAATTTGTTTCTCCTGATTAACCTTTTTGTCATTCTCTGCATTCTTTATGTTCTACCCAATCATCCGAAATGTTGCTCATCCTTGAGCAGCTTTATGTTTTTTTTGCTTTAGTTTAATTCTTTCCTTACTTTCTTTAGTTAACCACGGAAGATAAGTCCTCCCCTCAGAATTTTTCTTTATGGTAGGAATTTACTTAATCTGAATATTCTGAAATATCTCCTTAAATACCTGCCACTACTTCTTTATTAATCTATCCTCTGGCCTAATATTCCAGCTCACTTCTGCTAGCTCAGCTTCCATGCCCACATGGTTGTTCTTTTTAAGCTTAAAATATTAGCCTGAAACTCACTGTTCATTTCAAACTGGATGTAGAATTCAATCATATTATGGTTGCTGCTTCCTGGCACTGCCTTTTCTCTGAGGTCATTAATTAATCTATACATTACACCATAGTAAAACCAATATAACTTGCTCGCTCATAGGTTACTGAATGTATTACTCTTGAATAAGGAGATAGCGCAGTGGCACAGTGGTTAGCATTGCTGCCTCACAGCGTGAGAGACATGTGTTCAATTCTGGCATTGGATGCCTGTGTGGAGTTTGCATGTTCACCCCATGACTGCATGGGTTCCCTCAGGATGCTACAGTTTCTTCCCACAGTCCAAAGATGTGCAGGTTAGGTGGATTAGCCATAATAAATGTCAGCCTGGTGGGTTACAAGGACTATGTGTTTACTGAGAACACTATAGTATCTGACTGCCACAGAATGGATGAATCATGGCAGGTCCCGAATATCTAGTGCAGATATGCATAATTAGCATGGTCACAAACTAACAGGACATTGAGGAAGATGAATGAATATCTGACAGTACCTTGATTGTTGCATCAATGATAACCTCCAACCTTGAGAAAATCTAGCCACTGCAGCAAATCATACAGCTTCCTGTGTCTGCATCCCCAGCAAAGTTCACATAAATGATGGTCTTGGCAAACATGCAATCAGTGACCTGGAAGATACATTTGTGGGCAACATAATGTGTCACCCAGCACGTGTTACTAGCAGATTCCTATAAGGAGCCATAGGCAAAGACTTCAGGGCTGTGGTGACCTTGAGGCCTTGCACAGTCATACAGCCTTCTTGGGAGGAAGTCTTGGTCCAGAAATTTGCAGATCAGAGAAGTAAAGGCCTAGTCATATTAACACTGGATTATTAATCCAGAAACTCAGTTAATGTTCTGGGGACCTGGGTTTGAATCCTGCCATGGCAGCTGATGGAATTTGAATTCCATTAAAAAAATCTGGAAATAAGAATCTAACGATGGACACGAAACCACTGTTGATTGTCGGAAAAACCCATCTGGTTCACTAATGTCCTTTAGGGAAGGAAATTTGCTGTTTTTACTTGGTCTGGCCTACATGTGACTCCAGAGCCATAGCAATAGAGTCAACTCTCAATTGCACTCTAAGTGCAACTAGGGATGGGCAATAAATGCTGGCCAGCCAGTGACGAATATGTCCCACGAATGAATAAAAAAGGTGTCAGCCATGACGTGTTGGAAAAGCCTGAGCTTCCTAAGGGATTGTTGCAATGCCATGTTGAAAAGTGTGCACTTGTCTGTAGACCCTGCGCTGGTGCTATTACCTCCTTTGAGCTGCAGTTCTATATCTAGCCCCTCTGTCCCGTGATGTGGCATTGGTTGTGGGGAAGGCAGCTGTTTTCAGTGTTGTTGCTGTTGCTGGTGCTGCTGCTGATGTGACTGCTCCTCTTCAGAAGTCTAGACAACTGCTGCATAAGTTTCTGCTGGTTGCGGTGAAGACTGACAGCAAAAAAATGATGAGTAAACTTCCAGACAATAAAAGCTCTCTCAAAAATTGAAACTAATTCGCAAGACAGTGAATTCAGGCTGTCATAACTAATCATGCAAGTCTAAACCTTCACTTTGGTTGACTACAGCTTTGCGATTGGACTCTTTGAAGATTTCCCAAAAGATTTCACACACTGATGCTCTCCCACTTTGTAGATCGTAGCAATTTGCAGAGAGCTCAAGAAATTCATGTACTGGCCATTAAGACGAGAATGCTGGGTTAGGTTCAATGTTAGTTGCTTGTTTGCACATTAGGATGATTTTCCCAGGGCATTCCTGTTCATCTGCAAATACATACGGGTCAAATCCAGAAATGGGAGGGATCATGTCCGGTACCAGATCCAACAGCGGATTAATGCCAACCTGCACCTGAAACAGCCTACCATTGATAGTTACAATTCTGCACAACTGACCCAGAGCTTCTTTCCGGAAGAAAAACCAAGGAAGGCACAGTTCAACCTCTCATAAGAAGCAGCACGGCAGCACAGTGGTTAGCATGGCTGCCTCACAGCTCTAAGGAACTGAGTTTAATTCCAGTCTTGGGTGACTGTCTGTATGGTGTCTGCACATTCTCATCATGTCTACGTGCAGTTCCTCCGGATGCTCCAGTTTCCTCCCAAAGATGTGCAGGTTATGTGGGTTGCCAGGCTAAATTGTTCCTTAGGATCCAAAGATGTGTAGATAAGGTGGATTAGCCATGGTAAACATGTAGGGTTACAGGGAAAGGGCAGGGGACAGGACCTGGGTAAGATACTTTGCACTGTAGGGATTCAACAATAAGATTTCCACTTCTCATGGCTCGTTGCTTAACACAAACGTATCTCATAGCTGTGATAAAATATCATTGTTCTTCTAAATTGACAGACAGATTAATAGAATGGCATCACAACATTGTAAGACTTTCACTGTAAAACAATAAGATAAAGAGCTTTTTTTAAAGCTTTCAAAAGTGGAATGAAGCAACTGAACAGTGTGAATTTTCCATATGGCAGTGACATTGTATAATTATGTACACTTTGAGTGAGTGTTGGCAATTATGACATCACCTTTGGAACCATTTCTAAACCTTAGTTTACATTATAGCTCTTTTTCAGACCAATTATTTTATTGTTTAAAAAGAATTCTCAACTCATAGCATATGTTCAAGTTACAACTGGTTCTTATATTGGTGCGTGGCACACACCAAACTGAAGCAATTTTACTTAAAGCAGCCACAGATGTAGTCAATTATTGATCCCCTTTGCATAATGCTAGAGTACATCATGGAAAATGTTCAGAGAAGCTGTTCAATTTTCTTTGTTTCCACAAAGTCTGTCTTCTGGCAGAAGAAGTAATGTTAAACAAGTAAAGTGCAGATTGTCCACCAGTGGCAGCAGTATGTAAGGGTCTTCTCTGACCTGCCTCTGATCAAGTTATTGATAAATTAGACACTCTACCCACTTTGATTGATGGTTACAACAGCAATAACAACATCAGAATCAATCTGTAAATTTCCTAAACAAGAAAAGAAAGAGCCTTGGGGGTAGGGGGAGGAGTTGGAAATGAAAGAAGAAGACAGTTGAATGAGTCTTGATACAGGGAATACCAGCAAGCAACATGATGATCATTAATTTAGGAAGAGGAGGAAATTCAAAACTCGTAAAATGTGTTGTTAAAAATTAAGTTGGAATAAAAGTGCAACCCCTATTTACATTCTTGGACATAAAGGAAATCTATTTATATTGTGGCAGAGATACACATTCAACAACTTCAGCAACAGAATATTGGAGGTTGTTTCATTTTACCTATTATTGACCAATCATGGTGACATATGCAGGAATGGTCTACTAGAGGTAGCTTATGGAGACAGTTGTGGCTTACCCGAATTTTAGATCTTGCACCACGTGACAGAGTTAAATAGACAATTACATTTTCTTCGGTACTAAGCTAAGTGTCAAATTAACTGAAGTTCCATGACTATTTGTTTTTGCAAAACTGATACCTGGCACCAATTCATGGGCTTTCTATGCAAAGCGTAATCCATTAAGATATATTTTGACAGTTTGTATACTGATCACTTACACCAAGAATTCAGGAGCTATGACAGCTGGACTTCAACATGTTACATCAATCAAAAATTTCATATGAAGCTTCATTCATTTCTTCTTACACCTTTGGAACTTTCTCATAGACATTGCTGTTGCTTGAAACTCTATTTATCTTCACTTCAGAGTTAACCATTAAACACGAGTATTTAAAAATGCTGTTCGTGAACCTCTAACAATATGCAGCATGACCATGAAAATTGGAGGAACCTACATAATCTGAACCACATTTGCAGCACTGCCGCATGACCTGCCCCGGAATAACCAGAGTAATACTGCTGTTACTCCATAGTGAATGGTTATGATGAACCAGCTGTCTTTGGAAAAACTAGGCTTCCAGCTAATTGGCAGAGATTCAATCTGATTGGCAATGAAGTTCCAGATTCCAGATATGTAATGCAAGCTCAGGCTCTGATGCCCAGAACAGGGTAGCTTTTATGAACTGTGCTTACATCTCTGCTTAATCTTCCAGCATTGGTCTCCTAAAATGTTTTAGAAAGCTTGTGCCTTCTTAACTTCTTATATCTTTTAAACATTGAGAAATGAGCATTCACATTTAATTTCTTCAATAAATACAAAGAAACAATCTTGAAACAATTTATAATATGCCCTTAGTATATTCACTCTGTGCCTCCCATATCAAGGGCTTTATTTTCAATCATTAACATTTCAGTACATTTATACATACCTTTTACACCAAAAAATTTCATATATTCCTGTGTGATAAAGTCGGCATTTCATCAAAAAACTGATAAACCAATTATTTGGGACTGAATCAAAAAGTGTAATTTTACAATGCCTCCTTAACATGACAGATCGGATCACATTCATTTCACTCCTGGGTTCAAATCCAGGACAATTGTCTTCAGTTCTTCATTGCTGTAAGGAATGTAAATGAAACACACTTAAGCAACTTCAATCCAGTTCAAAGTGAGTTTGTGTTCATGTTTTAATCAGCAAACTCAGCTGGACTTTGGTTTCAAGAACAAAGTTCATTATTATTTTAGAACCAAGTGTTAATGTGTTGAAGAGGGTTTAATTACATCCTATGGAGGAATAGATTGGTTGTTGATTGGGATGCTATTCCTCCACTTCTGAGACTTGTGTCCATTGCTGAAACTTCCTTTCTTCACCAGCCATAAGAGTCCTCGGGGAAATATATTACTCAGTCACAAAGTCGTTCCTGGTGCTGCACCTCATCTGCACAAAACTATCAGCGTTTTGGCATTCGTTGGCCATCTCATGCAACCAAAACTAGAATGTGGCTGGAAGATAAAACATTCATACTCAATTTGAAGACACAGTCTAGATACAATGGCCTGAATCTTTGTCATTGTTGTTGCCTGCAAAGGTCTTCCCAATCCAACACTATGATACAATTCTTCCTGTATCTTCCAAGCTAAAGAGAAAATTGACAGTATAGCATATCCTTGGAATTCCATCAGGATGCAGGAAAGATAGGGAAAGGATAATATGTCCCCATCCCCTTTTTCTACAACATTAGCTGATGTATTCTTGTAATATTTCTTTTGCAGTATTCTTGGGGCTGCAAAAGATTGGTAGCCCTTTTGCAGGGCTACCTGCAAAACAGTAGCATGGTTGTTTCACGCTGCTACTTCACAGTGCCAGGACACTGGTTTGATTCTCGACTTGGATTACTGTCTGTGTGGAGTTGGTACATTCTCTCTGTGTCTGTGTGGGTTCCTCCAGGTGGTCCGGTTTCCTTCCATAATCTGAAAGACATGCTGGTTAGGTGCACTGATCCGCACAGGTGCCAGACTGTGGCAACTAGGGAAATTTCACAGTAACTTTATTGCAGTGTTACTATAAGCCTTAATTGTGACTAATAAATAAAGTTTAGCTTTAAGTATTTAAAGATCCAATCTTACAATTGGATCATGGGGTGATCTTACCAAAAAAATTCTAAGTGCCAAATGAGCGTCAAAATGAAATTCACACGGTGTTTTTGGACAACTTAAAAATCTTACCAGACTATAGGAAAAAGAAGTCAAAATGATTTCTCGCTAGCAGGGAATAGGGTCTAGTTTGCCCAAAAGCCGGCTGATAGCAGCAAAGGGTACTATTGCGCATATGCAGGTCTCAAGTTCCTTGAACACAGGGATCAGTCACTGCCTCTCCCTGCTATATCTGGCTTTCATGGCCAATCACCACCCTCTCCCTGCCTCCCAGGGTTCCGTGGCTGATCACCCACTCTCTCCATCTGGAAACATCTCCCTCTCAGTCTAGACCATTTGCAGCTGAAACACTTCATCCCATGCTGATTGCCAGTTGAAGAGCGGACAGTAGTTATGACCACACACCTGATAGCTGTTGCAGAGTGGCAGAAATACCTCTGCCCCTTCTCCACTGATCACTGTTGCAGATTGCTCCCTCTGTATTAATGAATGGATGAGTGAATATGTGAAAGGCTGAGAAAGTCAGTCGGTGAATGGGAAGATAGATGGGTGGGCGAGATGAGTAGATGGGTTAGTGGGAAGTCATTTCAGGGTTAATTGGATAGTCAAGGTCTGGTCAGCAGGTAGTCATTTTGAAAAGGTGATCAGATCTGGTCAGGGAATAGTCAAGTCAGGAGGATATGATTGAGTGGGGCGAGAATCCGCTGAGGACTTAGAGTCATAGAAGTTTAGAGCATGGGAACAGGCCTTTTGGCCCAACTTGTCCATGCTGCCCCTTTTTAAAAACCCCTAAATAAATCCCAATTGCCCACATTTGACCTATATCCCTCTATACCCATCATACCCATGTAACTGTCTAAATGCTTTTTAAAAGATAAAATTATAACCATCTCTACTACTACCTCTGGCAGCTTGTTCCAGACACTCAACACCCTCTGTGTGAAAAAATTGCCCCTCTGGACACTTTTGTATCTCTCCCCTCTCATCTTAAACCTATGCCTTTGGGAAATGATATTGACTATCTACCTTGTCCATGTCCCTCATTATTTTATAGACCTCTGTAAGGTCACCCCTCAGCCTTCTACGCTCCAGAGAAAAAAGTTCCAATCTATAGAGCCTCTCCTTATAACTCAATCCATCAAGTCATAGTAGCATCCTAATAAATATTTTCTGCACTCTTTCTAGTTTCTATAATAGGCTGACCAGAATTGCACATAGTATATCAAGTGTGGCCTTACCAATGTTTTGTACAACTTCAATAAGACGTCCCAACTCCTGTATTCAATGTTCTGACTGATGAAACCAAGCATGCCAAATGCCTTCTTCGCTACTCTGTCCACTTGTGACTCCACTTTCCACATGAACATTGAAGATGGCTCTTTGTATATTCGAAGGATTCAGTGGCTGTTTGATAGCCATTTTGCAGTAATGGTTTGCTCTGAGACAGTTAGGGCCAACTGTATTCATAAAAGCAGTTGTATATCTGACCCAACACAGGCTGCTACAGCTAAGCTACCCTGAATGTAGAAATGGCAGGAGATAAGGAGGTCCTTCCAGACAGCACATTAAAACCATGCTGGATACTGCTCATCTGTCTCTCTTTCCAAAGATCTGGTGAGTGTTTCTAACATTCTCTATTTTCATTTGCATCATTTATACCTGTTAAGTGTCTAGTTAGCTCTTTGCAGAGTACTAATGGGATGTTGTAACAGCAACATCATGATTCACTCCTCAGTTCCTCATTACTGTTTACAAAATAATACTTTTCCATTGGGCTTTTCCAGAATTTCATTAGCAGCTTGTAAATTCTGAAGGAAAACAGGAATTTCTCATTGTATTGTAAAAACAAAGCACTTATATTTTACCCACCATTAACATCAGTCATCTTACAGTCCCTTCAATTATTCAGTATGCCTTGACTAAAAAAAACTCTTACCTAGGTACATAGCTACAAGACATTAAAATTCAATAAATACAAAATGAATGAGGATCATTGCTCTAATTTTTTTTCATATTGGATGGGGTACTGCCTAATCAGTTGGGAATAGAAATGCAATCAAATGAACCAGAATATATTAATTCTGCTAACTGGTTCAGTAAGCAAATGGCAAAGTGTAAAGAAGCATTATGAATCTAGAAATTACTATCAGTCATTGTATGAATGCTTAAAATGTGTATGATATTCTTCTATCCATTATTGTGGGAGAGGAGTTAACTCATTAAGTAGTTAGACGTGATCTTACCAGACATTCACGCCATGCTCCTGCGACAGTGAGGTCAAAGAATTGGGCGTCCAGCTAAATCTCTGTTCACTGCAATGGATGAGAAAATCCCGCTGGCATAAACAGTGATAAGATTCCAGCCAGTGAGTTATTCATTGCAACAAAATATCAGATATAAAAATGTCATATAAATCTGATTTGATTTATTATTGTCACATGTATTAGTATACAATGAAAAAAATTAATTCTTACATACTATACAGAAAAGCATACCATTCATAGAGAAAGACAGGAGAGGGTGCAGAATGCAATCTTACAATCATAGCTAGAGTGTGGAGAAAGATCAACCTAATGCGAGATAGGTCCATTTAAAAGTCTGATGGCATCAGGAAAGAAGCTGATTTTTAAGTATGAGGTATTTGAATATGTAATTGCATTTGTAAATGTATGGAGATATTTCCAAGTAAGTATTACTGACAGTAATAAGGTGGAGATTTGACCAATGGAACTGATTAAACAATTAAAAAAAAGACTTGGATTTTCTCTTTTTATTTCAACCTCAGAAATCAAATCTTTTTTTTTGCCATTAAATTAATGGCAAAATTTCATTTTCATTAAATTAATTTTCTGAGTGGGATTTTATGGCCTGAGATCAACAGACTTTCCCATTGTCTACCCCTTGCCCGCTCCTATTCCTGTGATGACCGGAGTACAAGGAAGACCAAGCTGACATAGGTTTGGGTTCAATTTATTCAACGTATTTTTCTCACTTTCCAAATTGGTCTTTTTACCAGTGATCTGATATTCCCTGAATATTACAGAGGGGTTTTAAAACTGGAAATTAACTCAATCCTTCAAGTCAGCAATTTTCCAATCTTGGCCTGGCTAAAACTGGCCAAAGTCAGCACTCCTGCAGTGTTGATCAACTATGTTTTCATACTATAGTTTAGACTTTATTGTTACACTGAGTCTTAATAAAATTCCATCTCAAGCAGTATTTTTAATTAAATAATTGCTGCCATAAAGCTGACAGCCTGAGTCAGAAAGGTTTACAGCATTGAAACAGGCCCTTCAGCCCAACTTGTCCATGCTGCTCTTTTTTTAAATCTCTAAGCTAGTCCCAACTGCCCGCATTTGGCCTATATCACTCTATACTCATAATATCCATGTAACTATCTAAATGTTTTTTAAAAGATAAAATTGTACCTGCCTCTAATACTACCTCAGACAGCTTGTTCCAGACACTCACCACCCTGTGTGTGAAAAAATTGCTCCTCTGGACACTTCTGTATCTCTCCCCTCTCACCTTAAAACCGATGCCCTCTAGTTTTAGGCTCCCTACCTTTGGAAAAATATATTAATTATCCAGCTGATCTGTGCCCCTCATTATTTTACAAACCCCTCACCTTTTTCATCAGCCTCCTACACTCCAGAGAAAGAAGTCCCAGTCTATCCAGCCTCTCCTTATAACTCATTCCATCAAGTCCTGGTAGCATCCTAGTAAATCTTTTCTGCACTCTTTCTAGATTAATAATATTCTTTCTGGTTTAATAATATCTGAGTAAAGATCTATTTCATTTCTCTGAGACAAAGGGCTGTCTGCAGATAGCTGGACATTTATCTGCTGGTTTCAGTGGAATCAAACTGGTTCTCAGTTACAACCAGAACTCATCACTAATGCACACCCACTCATAACAGCATCAGTTTAGATTTTGTGATCAGGGGCAAGGTCTCCGTTCTGGGCTCGGGACATCAACGTTGGGAACATGTCTACATCCTGATCCCAAACTGCATGGGTTTAGGCTCGAAGTGAGACTTTGGAAGCAAAGAGTGCTAACTGGCCCAAGGTTGAGATGACCATCCAATTAGTCATGATGGCCACGGAGAAGAGGCAGACATTGCACACAGTAGGTCTGATTTAAAGGGAAAATCCATTATTTTCCCTTTATTGGGAAAAATAATCCATTATTGCGACTCGGTCGGGAATCCATACCAGAACAGCCCTCTATTTCACAGCTTCCTCTCTTGATGTTTTTTTGGATATGGTGGGAGAAAGGGAAAGCGTTCTGTTTTCCAAGGATAGCAGGAGATGATCGGCCAGCCAGACAAAGTGGGAATAGCTGAAGATGGCTCACATTGTGAGGAAGATCTGGCTTCAGTGCTGCAAAAATTTCAATAACCTGAAGCTTGATGAAGTGAATGCAATGCTGTACCTAGATGTGAGGAGGTCTCCAGGTCTGTGATCAGCAGCATACTCACACAAGCCAGGGCAGCCCCAACAGTGCATGGCAGTCCAGAACACGGGAGAATGTAAGCCCAAGAACATTTTATTCTATTCTTTCATGGGATTTGGGCACTGCTGGCTTAATCAGCATTTATTACCCATCTTCCACCACTGCAGTCCATGTCGTGTGAGTACATGCACAGTGTTGTTTGTCAGGAAGTTCCAAGATTTTGATCCAGCAAAGTGAAGGAACAGCAATATAGTTCCAAACTAGGGTACGTGTCTGGGAGGGGAAGCTGCAGATGGTGGTGTTCCCAGGCAGCTGCTGCCCTTGTCCTTCTACATGGTGGAGGTCAGAGGTTTAGAAGATGCTGTTGAAGGAACCTTGGTTCAGTGCATCTTATCGATGGTACTCGCTACTGCCACTCCGCATCAATGATCAATGCTGAAGTTGGTGGATGGGATGACAATCGAGCTGGCTGCTTTATCCTGGATGGTGTTGATCTTAAGTGTAGGTCTTAAGTGTTGCTAGACCTGTACTTGTCCAGTGAGAGCATTACAGAGCAGCGAACCAAACACAGAACCCTCATGCTATTGCGACAGAGCCAATACTGAAGACAGTAACAGCTCATGTGATTGTACCACTAAAAATGATCAGGGGATTAGTGATGTCTCGACACTCTCACTCTGACCTTGCAGTGGTAAAAAAACATACAATGTGAGAGAATCATACAATCCCTACAGTGCAGAAAGAGGCCAGTCAGCCCATCAAGTCTGCACTGATCAAAATCTCTCCCAGACACTATTCCTGTAACCTTACATATTTACCCTGTTAATTGCCTGACACTAGGGTCAATCTAGCATGGCCAATCCACCTAATCCACACATCTTTTGGAGAGAAATGGCTTGATCTGGTGATGAAGTGCTCCAGCTTTTCTATTCTTACTTTCGTGAGAGGGCTGCTCTTGAATTATTAAAGGTGGCATCATATATCAGAGTGGGCAATCTGATGATAGAATTTTGTCTAAGGGAGAGTGAAACAATGTAAAATCTCCAGATAATGGGACGATGTACACTTCTCCCTGCTCAATATTATGCCAAAACATCAAATTTTGAGTCAAGCTCCAGCCATACAATATCTGCGGTTGAATTCAATTCCCATGGTCATACTTACACCCAATGCTCAGGTTCAGTCCCTCATTCATCATCTCTGTGCTCCAGCTGTACAGGGGCCAACATCTGCCATTGAAGATTCTCATCCCCATCGCTACTGATTCCTATATCAATATAGTTTATTTCCATCTCTATATCTGGTCTGGCTCTCTGTCTGATCCACTGTCAGGGCTGCCTGAACCCACCCGTTGTGCCCTGTGACACATGTAGACACCCCCAGGGGTCCCAGTACCTGCACTCTAGATGACAGGGAACTCTACTTAGAGATGGTAAGTGTGTGCCATCTCTCTGTTTCCCACCTTTATTTTTATCCATTCATGGGATTTGGGCATCACTGGCAGGCCAGCATTTATTGCCCATCCATAATTGTCCTTGAACTGAGCAGCTTGCTATAGAACATTTCAGAGAGCAGTTAAGAGTCGAACACATTGTTATGGATCTGGAGTCACATGTAGGCCAGACCAGGCAAGGATAGCAGATTTCCTTCCCCAGAGGACATTAGTAAACCAGATGGATTTTTAGGTGTGGTACTTGAATCCAAGGATTGGTTGAATCTACAAAGGGCTAATTTCTGGGGTTTTGCACTTTTTTCACTTAATATTAAAGCTAAACAATGAAGACAAAGTTGTGGTTATTTTAAGTGTAACCTGGATAAGTGAGCAAACCTTTGACCTGCACTGCCGCTTCAAACAATGTAAATGCCACAAAAGTCAGTTGGCGAAAATGATCAATTTTGAGAAGATCTCTTTGGGCCATCAAACAGAGATGGTTCCCTTTGTTTATAGTGAGTGTTAGCAAAATACACATTGTGGGTTATTTAAATCACAAAGTATTTTCAACCGAGATAAATGAGAGATTCCTGTCCAAGAGAGTCAAGTACCTGAATTTTTCTTCATTGTTGTCCTTGAAATGAGGCAGAACTGTGACTGAAATTGCAATAAAATTGATTAATTAGAATTACCACTACCCTCTCTCTCTATCCTGAGCTTCAATTTCCTTCCTCGGCTCTCTCCTAGGATTGTAGATGTTCACTCCTTTACCTGCTACAGCAGTGGCCCTTCTAATTTCTTCGTAGGAAAATGGATCAGGGTCAGAGAACATCGGAATTCCTGTCCCACCCTAGCTAAGAAAATTCTGACCAGAGACTCCATGGTGTGTCACAAATATGTTCACAGGAGAGGAGCACATGACAGTTAGCTCCAAAAGAACTAGTTTGACAGTTTTCAGCTGGTATCTTACCGAGTTGGGTATAAATTGTGTTTTGTAAAATAAGGAAGTTTTGGGGGTCTGACAGAAACATGTCCTCTTTCCTTCATGTTCTTCCTCTTTCCTTTCGGCCAGCGTCCAACCCTTGATGCCCCTGTGATGTCTTTTGTTTGTTGCTCAGCCTTTTTCTTTCCCTTTTGTTGACTTTGCATTATTGGAGTTGGATTGCATATGTCATATATATATATATATGGTTAGATTTTTTGGGTCGGACAGAGAGCAGACATGTCCCTTTTTGTGAATGCTCTGCCTCTTTTCTTTTGGACCACATCCAACCTCTGTAGTCCCTTGTGATGCCTTTTGTAAAATGAGGAAGTTGTTAGATTACACTACAGAACCTCTTTTGTGCATACTTCATTGGCTATAAGGTGCTTTAAAGTATCCTTACATTGCGAAAGATAAATAAATACAAGGCTTTCTTTCTCGTTAACAAATTTCTGACATTCATCAATTGTCTTTGAAATCTGCTTTCCTTGAAGAAGCTGAAGGTATTTGATAGTACATGTAACATTACTTAAGGCATTACATTGAAAAAGAACTTCTGTATAATGACCACTGAATCACATTATTATTTAACTAAACATTGAGTGGTAAACATTTATTCCAGTTCATGATATTTGAGCAATGTGGTTCACACACAGAAATGGGTAGCAATGTCAAAATCAAGAAGTAAAACTAATTAAAAACCCCACAAAATCAACCTTACTTATTTCTCGTTGCAGGGAATGTTGCAGTTCATATCAAGGAAATCATTTTATTTATTTAGTGTCACAAGTAGGCTTACATTAATATTCAATAAAATTGTTGTAAAAATCCCCTAGTTACCAACTCCGACATCTATTTGGATACATAGAGGGAGAATTTAGCATGACATTGAATCAGCACCAGCACATCTTTCAGACTGTGGAAGGAAACTAGCACCCGGAGAAAACCATGCAGACACACAGAGAACATGCATACAATGACCCAAGCCACAAATTGAACCCAAGTCCCTGGCACTGCAAGGCAGCAGTGCTAATAATTGTGGCACCATGTCACCCATGTGAGGCATGCTGGATGACCCTTATGTATTTTCTCAAATAAAAAGGATATACTTTCTTTACCTGAAACATGAATGGCTAAAGTGAGCTTTTGTAAGGAAACTACCCTAAAATAAAATCACTTGGCCTAAATTATCATTAGAGCATGATAACAAAGAAATAGATAAGGATAAAGAAGACACTATACTAAAAAAGTCATTTTAAAAAGATGATTCTGAATAAATTTAGTAGTGATGGTTAAGCATTTTTTGGTTGTGTTACAAGCCAGGAAACAATTGTTTCTATAATACTTTAATAAGGCAAGTGAGGTTTGAGGATCAGGATATCTTCAAAGTGCTGATTAAATGCTTTGCATCAGTTTCCACTAATAAAAAATGATATTAAGAAGCTGGCAGTGTTAAATAAGGGCATTGTCAAAATTAATTTAATCGATATTGATCCCTGGAAATATAAATAAGTTACAGAACAGATGCTGAAAAGTATTATGAGCGATTTATATGATCACTGAAAAATTTCAGTTGTCGTCAGGGAGTCCCATGGATGACTTTGGGAAACCTGATACTTTTTTGAGGAAATGCATAAGTCAAGGATAATGGCAATCCTCTAAATTGTATTTACACTGATGCCCAGAAAGTCTTTGACAAAACTACTAATAGATGACGAGTATAAAAACAATATCATTTGGAGTTATTGGTCAGATAAATAACTGGTTGCAATCTTTTTGGGTAGAGGGTGGCTTAACGGGGCTAGATCTTTTTGGGACTGGGATCTAAGTCTAATCCTGTGGTCATACATGTAAATATTTGTTGAGGATATAACTGAAACAATTCACAAACCTGCAGATGGAAGTAAACATACTCAGAGTTTGGAATTTTCACCAAAACAATGGGGGCAAACTTGAGCCCCCACTCGCCATCCGCAAGAATGACAGAGGGGCTCAAGATTCACTGAAACCCCAGAAGTTATGCACTTGCCAACAAGATCACGACTTTTGATTTTCACTGCCTCTCACCAGTGATGTAATCAGGTACACGTCCATTGATTTATATTTATATATCATTATCCCGCCCTCCCCACCATATATTGATTCCTCCCTCACCAAATATTCAAACCACGCCAACGTCAAACAAGTTAACCCAGATATGAATCTGGTGTGGAGATTCCCTCCTCCCTGTGACATAATGGTGAATATACATCCCAGAGAGATTTGACAGTGACCTAGCAATGTCCCTTGGCACTATGCTTTGCACTGCTAGGTTGGCACCATGCCAACCTGGTAGTGACCACCTGGCAGTGCCAACTTGTGCCAGAGGATAGTGCCATGGTAAACCCCAGTGGGAACCTCATGGAGGAGCGAGGGTTTAATTATTTGTGATGGTGGGCGAAGGGATCCAATGTTTGGGGAGAAGCAGAAGAAAGGGTGCCCCAATCAGATCAAACAATGATAAATCCAGAATGAAACCTGGTTTGGTATATCCTGTAAGAAATCTCACAACACCAGATTAAAGTCCAATAGGGTTATTTGGCAGCACAAGCCACAAGCTTTTGGAACACTGCCCTTTCATCAGGTAAGTGTGAGTTCTCTTCACAAACATGGCATATAAAGACACAAAGTCAATTTACAAGATAATGGTTGGAATGTGAGTCTTTACAGGTAATCAAGTCTTAAAGGTATAGACAATGTGAATGGTTAAACATAGGTTAAAGAGATGAGCATTGTCTGCAGTTGGTGAGATCTTGCAAGCTCAGGCTTGTAAAATCTGTGCTTAACCGTCTCTCCAATCAATTGTCTGGATGATTCGAAGGGGCAGCACGGTGGCACAGTAGTTAGCACCGCTGCCTAATAGTGCCAAAGACCAAGGTTCGATTCCTGGTTACTATCTATGCGGAATCTGCACATTCTTCCTGTGTCTGCATGGGTTCCCTCCAGGTGCCCTGGTTTTCTCCCAAAGACGTGCTGGCTTGGTTCATTGGCCATGTTAAATTCTCTCTTCCAGTGTACCTGAACAGGCGTCGTATATGGTGACAGGAGGGATTTTCACAGTAACTTCATTACAGTGTTAATGTAAGCTAATACTAATAAATAAACTTCAACTTTAAACTGAATTTTTTAAAATTCTCTGGGAAGAAATCCTGCAAACTGCAAGATATGGGTTGGGGGAACTCATGTGTTTTCTCTAAAATTAAAGTAATAGTAAGTCTAGATTGTAGTTTTTGGGCATCTTAAGGAGAAATAGCAAGTGAGCAGGAGCACCTCATGAATGTTCAGAAGTCCACCAGAAGAAAACGGTTTGAAATTGAGCCATCCCAAGCCTTGCTGTTGAGGTAGTGGTGAATCTTCACTGGAGCTTTGTATCTGTAAGGATATTGCTGGGATGAAAGGAACAGTGTGAGTTTGACTCATTTTCTGGTATTTGTTTTGAAATTTTTTTGTCTAGTACAAATAGTTTTTTTTCTGGTTTTATGATCAATTTATTCTTTGTGTTAAAAGTACAGTGATAGAATTCTTGTGAATGTGTTCAGTAACTGACCTCCATAGTTTTTTAATAAGAAACAAAGTTAGGAGAAACCACTGATGTGGAGATGCCGATGTTGGACTGAGGTAAGTACAGTAAGAAGTCTCACAACATCAGGTTAAAATACAACAGATTTATTTGGTAACACTGTTGCTTCTCAGTCAGGAGTTCATTCATTCAATCTCCAGTTCAGAGAGTAGAAAAGAAAATTAACCACATTCACTAGCAATCTCAAATCTCACACACATTTGATAGACAGGCTATTACTCATTATAAGTGATATTAGCAGGAAAATGCTAAATGTGTTCAGGTGACGTTCCCCTGTCTGCAACTTTAAAAAAGATATTAAAATGTTTGTTCAAAGTGGGTAAAGGCCACCGAGAAATGTCACATGAATGCATGAAGCTATTATCTATCAATATTTCCGACAGTGATTTCTAGCCTGTAATAACCTTCAAACTTCTCTAGATGCTCTTCCAAATAATGTAACCCACTGTGCTGCAATGTTGTGTTGAGATCAGGGCACTGTTTCATCAAACTCTCTGATAAGAGGCCCCAGTGTAGAAAAGCTTGAGGCTGCATTACAAAAGGGAAGACGTAAGTCTCTGCTGATCAAAATGAAACCTTGGCAAACTTCATAATATATTTTCATCTATGATTTTTAAGAAAAGATTGGTTGTAACTGGTGGGGTGGGAGGGGGGGGTGCGGATTCATTGTTCCAAAATCAAAAAAAAAGGCAGCATATGTTTTTGTTAATGAATATGCCTTTTGGTCTCTCTAAGAATTGTGCACCCCCTTTACTTTTCGATTGCAATAGGGCTAATGGAACTTTTTAATTGAAAACACTGTAGAACTCTCTTTAAATCTGAATGTTTTATTACATTGCCCTTTCTTTTTAGAATTTACAACGGTGAAGCTGAAATTCACTGACAGATACTTTTTATTAGGAGTTTCACAGGGGCTGCCAAAAATAAATATAACAGCTCTCCCACTCAGAACAATGGGAAACAGGCACATGCTAGCCTAAATCGCACTTAAAAGGGGGAGAAGAAAAGCAGCTCTTGAAAACAAAGGGACACTATGTGACCAAAATCGTCATTATGAAAGTTTTGCTGGTTAAGTTGTCACACTTTAAAGGCTACTTCTTAAAGCGAGGAAAAACAAAAAATATGTTTTTCATTAATTTTAATTACATTTTGCAGTCATATATTCAACAACTGTACAGAGTCATAAAACAGAAACTGTACTTTCATAAACCATAGGAGAATGGTTTGAGGTGTGCCTAGGGCCCCAACAAAGCAAATCCATTATATAAATTCTCGTGTTCTCTCAAGGAAAGGACCAATCCATAACTTCCAGCTTTAAAATCCTCACATTTCCTAAGGATAATCTAAAAAGCGTTGCCTTGTAATTCTCTATCACCCTGAACATGGGAAAAAAAGCTCATTATATATTGAATAAGAAGAAAAATATGGCTAATTTTCACATGCTAACCTATCTTGGAAAAGAGGACATCACTTTTGACCCAAGTAGTTAGGTACAGATCCACTTGTCCAATTATATGCCACAATCAATTTAAAGTTTATTTTAATAGTATTACAATTAAACTTACATTAACACTGCAGTGAAGTTACTGAGAAAATCCCTGAGTCGCCACACTCAGATGCCAGTTCAGGAACACTGAGGGAGAATTTAGTATGGCCAATCCATCTAACCAGCACGTTTTTCAGACTGTGGTAGGAAACCAGAGCATCCAGAAGAAACCCATACAGAGACAGGGGGAATGTGCAGACTCCGCACAAACAGGGACCCAAGCTGGGAATCTAACTCGGGTTTCTGGCGCTGTAAGGCAGCAGAGCTAACCGTTGTGCGACAATGCCGTCCTTTAGGGAGTCCGCTAAAGTCCTTGCAAAAGGAAAATCAACTGGGATATTTAAGAGAAGCAACTTGAATGGTCGAAGGGTCTTTTCTGCACTGTATGACTATATGATCCCAAGTCTCTTTGGCATAATGAAGTAATTGGTGATTGAAAAGTAGGAACAACTGGGAAGCACTATTTGGATTCAGTAGTTAGCTCTTAAAAAAAGTGTGATTTTCATTTACAGTGTATATTGGGCAGATTGTTTAATCACAGTGACCTATTGGTTTAAATCTGATGATCGTGAGGAAAAACCAGCAGAGATAAACCATAATTTTCAAAAACTGCTTGAAGACTAATGTGTCAGAGGACTAGGCAGTGGCAAATGTGATGCTATTTTTTAACTGAGGTAGACAATACTTAAGCCAGATAACATGGCTAGTTATTAGCCTTACTTCAGTGGTTAACAAGCTACAAAGCTAGGATTTTCTTCAGGAAAACTGAGTGATTGCAGTGGTAGTTGAGGGAAACAATGTTTTCCATCACAACTACCCACGAAAAACATTGGTCTGTATTTATCTCTGGGAGAGCCAGCAGTGACTTACAATATTCTCATTTGTTGCACAGTGACTTACAATATTCAATTTTCTCATTTGTTGCACTGCAAGTAACTGACAGTGAGTGAACACAGATTGATGGCCCTATTATTTCCACTAGAGATTGAGAAGGAACTGCTCTTTGAAACGCTTTATTTACTATCACTCAATAGTGGTGAAATTTAAAGTGAACATAGGAAAGTAAAACTATGGTTTTCGAGGAATAATAGATTTCCTAATGGGAACATATTGAATGCTAATGGAAACATGAAGCAGGAATAGGCCATTCAGCCCTTCAAACCTAAACATTATAGAGAGGAAGATGATATGACAATGGGAAAGACAAGATGAAGGTGAGAAGATTGAGGCATCACAGAAGTTATCTACTGCTTATCCATTGATATTTACTCAACAGGATTTAATGAATTAGAAGTAGGAGTAGGCCATTTGGCCTCTCGAATCTGTTCTGCCATTCAGTGAAATCTGATCTGATTGTGGCCTCAACTCCTGTCTGTGCTCCATAATTCTTGTTGACCAAAAATCTAGCTTAGGCTTGAACCTATTCAATAACCTTGGCTTCTGGGAAAGACAAATGACTCTCTGGAAGAAAGAACTTTTCATCATCTCAGTCTTAAATAGGAGACCCCTTATTTTTAAACCATGACCCTAATTCTAGATTTCACCACAAAGGGAAACATTCTTTCAGTATCCAACCTTTCAAGTCATCTCAGAATCTAATGTTTCAATGAGATTACTTTGTATTCTTCCAAATTTCAATGGATATTGTCCAACCTGTTCAACTTTTCCTCATAAGATAACTCCATCATCCCAAGATTCAGTCACATGAAACTTCTCTAAATTGTTCTTAATGCTTATGTAAGTAACAACACCAAAACTATACACAATGCTCCAGATGCCTCTACTTTCTCAGGAGGCTAAGGAAATTTAGCCTCCTGAGAAGCTCACCAATTTTTACAGATGCACCATAGAAAACATCCTTTCCAGGTACATCACAGCTTGGTATGGCACCACTCTGACCAAGACCACAACTAACTACAAAGGGTTGTGAACATAGTCCAGTATATCACACAAATCAACCTCCCATTATTGACTCCAACTACACTTCTTACTGCCTTGGAAAAGCAGCCAGTATAATCAAGGATCCCAGGCATCCAGGACATACAAAAAGATACAAAAGTCAGAGATCACATACTAACCGACTCAAGAACAGTGTCTTCCTGCTGCCTTCGGACTTTTAAATGTTATATTAAGTTTCTCTACACCCTAGCTATGACTGTAACATTACATTCTGCATCCTCTTCTTTCCTTCTCCCGTATGTACTCTATGAATGGTATACTTCGTATAGTGTGCAAGAAACAATGCTTTTCACTATATCCCGATACACATGACAATAATAAATCAAAACAAGATGCGGTCTCACCTAGACCCTGTATTGTTTGCAGTAAAAGCTTACATTCCATTTGTCTAAGTTGCATTCTAAGTCTTTTGATTCTTGTACTAGGACACTCTGGTCTTTCTGTAACATTGAGTTCTACAAACACTCTCCATTCAAATAATATACTGCTTTTCTATTCTTCTTGCCAAAGTGGATAAGTCCACATTTTCTGTGTTATATTCCATCTGTCAGTTTTTTCCTACTAATTTAACCTATCTAATTCCCTTTATTTCTTAATAAAAGCAAATTACTGCAGATATTATAATCTGAAACCAAAAGAGAAAATGCTGGAAAATCTCAGCAGGTCTGGTAGCATCTATAAGGAGAGAAAACAGCTGACATTTCGAGTTCAGATGACTCTTTGTCAAAGCTGACAAAGAGCTTTAACAAAGGCCTAGGTCAGCTTGAAACATCAGCTCTCTTCTCTCCTTTCAGATGTTGTCAGATCTGCTAAGATTTTCCAGCATTTTCTCTTTTGGCCCCTTTATCTCTTTATGTCCTCTTGACAAATGAATTTTCTAACTATTTTTGTGTCATCGGAGAAGTTAGCCATCATACATTTGGTCCATTCATCCAAGTTATTGATATAGATTATAAATAGTTGACACCTCAACACTGATCGTTCTGGTACTCCACTAGTAATAGTTCACAAATCCAAAAAATGAAACATTTATCCCTACTTTGTGCTGCCTAATAGCTAACTAATCTTTCATCAATGCTAATATTGTACCACTTGCACCATGAACCCTTAGTTTTTGTCTTAACCTTTGATGTGACATTGTGGTGATTGTCAATTCAAGGCTCGGTCTGCAGACTAAGAGTCTCATAACCTTTAGAATCAATCAGGGAGGAGAAGAGGGAATCACTCTGGGCTTCTGTACTCAAGAGTCATCTTGGAAACTGATTGCAGCCACAAGGATGCAAGCCTCTGCATAGTTTAAAACTGTAAATAAGTGAGTTGTGTTTTCCTTAAATGAGTGATAAGCATTTTTACATTTGATTTATTTGATTTATTATTGTCACACAGAATCATAGAATTCCCTACAATGCAGGAGGAGGCTATTCAGCCCATTGAGCTTGCTCCAACATGTATTGGTTTTTAGTGAAAAGTATTATTTCTTGTGTGCTATACAGATAAAACATACCGTTTATTAAGTACATAAGGGAGAAGGAAAGGAGAGAGTGCAGAAGATAGTGTTGCAGTTACAAGCACTTTACTGAATTTGTTTTGGAAATTCAAGCATACTACATCTACAGGTGCCCCTTTATCCAGCTTGCTTGTTATTTCCTCAATGAATTCTAAATAAATGTGGCTATGATGGTTTTCCCTTTCACAAAACCATATTGTCTTTCTCTGATTGTATTTTGAATTTCTAAATGTGCTGCTGTTATCTTCTTAATAATACATTCTAGAATTTTCCCTATAAGAGATGTTAGCCTAACCAGTCTATAACTTCCTGCTTTCTGTTCCCCTCCATCTTGAGTAGAGATGTTATGTTAGCAATTTTCCAATCTGCTAGAATGTTCCAGAATCTTGGAAGATCACAACCAATGCATCTATTATCTCTGCAGCCAATTATTTTAAGACCTCAAGATGCAAGCCATCAGTTTCCAAGAATTATCAGCCTTTAGTTCTAATTTTTTTTCCAGTACTTATTCTCTAGTGATTGTGATTGTTTTAAGTTCCCCCCTCTCTTTTGCCTTTCGATTTTCAAGATTTTTTGGGGGGTGTTTTTTGTGTCATCCATAGTGAAGGCAGATACATAATATTTGTTCACCACTTCTGCCTTTTCCCAGTCTCACTCTCTCAGGGACCAACACGTACTCTTTTCCTATTTAAATACATGTAGAATGTTCTTCTATTTCTAGCTACTCAAACTCTAATTTGTCCCTTTTTTGAGTCATTCTTTGGCTAATTTTGTCCTCAACCTCTTGAAATTGTCTTTATTTAGGTTTATGACACTGCCTTGTGCCAGTCTTAAAACCATTCTTCTCACCCTCAAACTTAATGTTCCATTCTTTCATGTTATTTTCACTCTTACCAAAAGCATCCTTTACTAGGAGGTGATTAATTAATTCTGTTTCATTACACATTACAGTTCTAAAATAGCCTGCTCACTAGTTGGCACGAGAACATGTGGCTCTAATGAAAGTGTCCCAAATATACTCCATTCATTTTCCAAGCTGATTCATCCAAATTTATGTGAAGATTAAAATAACCCCAATTGATTACTAGCTAAAGAATTCATATTTGCACTTCTCAAGCCAACAATACTTCATATGCCTTCACCCATGAAAGCTGTTAGCCAAAGGTTAGCAACCTACATTAGCAAGGTGCTATAAAAGTTACCACAACATTGAATATTAATGCAATCAAGTCCTTCTTGGCTATCTTGAGTGATATCAGTCAAAGCAATTGTGTACCATAGTGGCTGCTGGTGTCCTGTAAGGCAATCATCTTCATTCAACATACTCTCAATGGGCACTGCAAAGGAAGTTAGTCTTTTATAGATGGCAGGGTTCCTCCAGGGACAGGACACCATTGATCACACTCATGCAACATTGAAGTCTCCATTTGGGAACCACCTCACTTATTAATCCAAAACACTACCTATCTATCTGGTTCATTGGCGATTAGAGATTTGCCTCACAGTTCTGGTTAATCCATAATCAGAAAGTGTAATAAATCCTTGAAACTATTCCAATTGCTGTCAAACAATAAATTGGAATACTGAAATATTGGCCCAGTTCAGAACTGACTGGAACAGGCCAGATGTGGATTATACTTTGCCCGATTTTAATCTCTATTGAAACTAATCAAAAGTGAAATCAGGTGAAGTTTAGTATAGGTGACCAATCCAATCAGTTGCCTACCATTAGGTTAAAATGATCACCCTTGCTTCAGGTGCCTTGACAGATTTGGCGATAATCAGCTGCACCAAGAATAATGACCACGAGTAATAACCAGAAGAATGGGGAATAATTGTGGCCAGCTGTAAGCTGCATAACAATGCAATTCAGAAAGGCTTAGATGTGGAAAAGAATGATGAAGAGGAAGAAGGAATGAGCCCACCATTCCCGGATAATGATGTGGTTACCCAGGGGGGAGATGAGGTGTTTCACGATAATACGTTGCCTGCAGCTAAAGGGAGATGGCAGGAAATGATTTCCAACTGCTTTCAATAAAGCTAACTCCTGTAAAACAGCTAAGACTACATCCCCCGGATAAGCCCACTGTATTGGCCAGTTATGAATAGCATTCTCTCAACCTTCTATACTTTGTGCCTTTAAAGGGTTAGCCAGTTTCCTCACTGTATAGCCAGTGCAGCAGATATTCACACGCTGCAACTGAAACTAAACAGACGCACATACTTTTGGCTGAAATTGTGCATATTATTACTGTTAATTTCTATTGCTTCTTACACCACAATGTTTTCTACATTAGGACATCAAAAGAACTTCATTGGCTGTAAAGAGCTTTGGAATGTCCTGCGGTTGTGAAAGGCACTATAAAAATGCAACTCTTTCTCTTTAACTCTTCTATCCGTACTTGTTCTCCTAATCTCTTAATCTCCATGCTGGCACAGAGTAGTGGCTTCTGGTTGAGACGTGGCTGGCTGGAACATTCTGCTGGAGTCTCCAAGGACTGGGTACAGTGGGTAGGTTGCCACAGTGGCACATCAGTTAGCATTGCTGCCTCAGAGCCCCAGGGACCTGGGTTCAATTCCCAGCTTGGGTCGCTGTCTGTGCAGAGCCTGCAGGTTCTCCCTATGTCTGTATGGTTTTCCTCCAAGTGCTCCAGTTTCCTTCCATTCTTCAAAAGAAGTGTTGGTTCGGTGCATTAATTATGCTAAATCCTCCCTCAGTGTACCCACTGGAACATGCCTACTAGGTGATTTTCATGGTAATTTCATTACAGTATTAATGTAAGCCTACTTGTGACACTAATAAATAACCTTACTAAAGCTGATGTGCCTAAAGGGTCGATTTTGACTAAATCGCTTTTCACCTGCAAGGCGTGCCAGATTCAGATGTAGCTGCCTTGTGCTAGTGTCATTGTGGCCAAAAGTGAGAGACTTGAGACATTGGCCCCAATCTTACTATTTTGACTCTAAGTTCTGAATCTGGGCACAATTCAGATCTGACTTGGAAAACTGTTCTCAGGCGCCCCCATACACACTCAGCCTGAAAAAAAATTGCAAGTCTGAATTGCACTGTGGACGGAGCATATCACACACAAAATGCTGCAGCTCCGATCGGAGCTTTGAACAGTGCATGCGCAGTGAAAAAGATTTGGAAAATGCTCTCTGTCACATTGCACCTGGGCCACAAAAAGCAGCCCAGGAGCAAAAAGACAGCGCCCCCACATCCACAACATAACTCTACCCCTTACCCGCATATTCTCCCCCACTACTCAGACCCATTGCAACCCTCTGTCTTCCTCCCACCAATCCCCCGCAGACTAGCAGCATTTCCCCCCACATTCCCCCCCCAATACAACCAACCCCCCCCCCCCCCCCACCCCCGCCATTCCATCCTCCACCAGAGATCCATCTGGCCTCCTCCTCCCATTTCACCCAAGAATGATTGGGTCTCCGTCCCCTTTCCCTTACCACAGAATGATTTGGCCCTCCCACCCCTCATCACTCCCCCCACCATCTCACCAGAGAGTGATCGGGCCTCCTTCCTCCCTCCCTCCTGCCAGAGAATGACCAGAGCTCCCTGCCTCCCCTCCCCCACCACTGAAAGTGATCTGGCCTCCTCTTGGCCCTCAGCAGAGAATGATCTGGAACCCCCTCCCCCCCCCCCCCCCCCCCCTCCCTCCCTCCCTCAGACCAATTTGAGTCAGAGAGCTATTGGAATCTCTGAGCTTACCTCTTCAGGATCTGGAGCACCTGAAATAGAGTTTTGCCAAGCATGTTGGTTTGGCACAGCCAAGTAAGGCCTGTTTCTGTGCTGTAGTATTCTGTGGTTCTATGTGTGCTTTGCGCTGAATCTGGATGCGCGAAGGCAATGATAAAGGGGGAAATGCTGATAAAGTTGAGCGGGCAGCCCATTAATTCAAGTGCATGCAAAATGCATTTAAATTGTGATTGTATCCATTTCGGGCACGGTTCGGATCACGACCATTTTCAGGCCTTGGTAAGTGTGCATCTGCGTAGACACACAGACATAGGCGCGCTTTGTGCTAATCACCTCATTCACAAATTTCATGCCTGATGGAATGGTAAAATCAGGCTCATTATGTTAACACTCCTTTCAGTCCACTGGAGCTGCGTGCAAGCTCCTCTAAAGAGCAGACACAATAGCCTCAATTAAATCCTAACTCTAGCACTGCCTAAAGACATCTGTAGAAGCAATGATATCTACAGTTCTGAAAATCTCCACTATCTGGGGATCTGAGTAAAGTTAAAGTTTATTTATTAGTCACAAGTCAGCTTATATTAACACTGCAATGAAGTTACAGTGAAAGCCCCCGAGTTGTCACAATACAGCACCTGTTCAAATTCACCGAGGGAGAATTTTAGCATGACCAATCCGCCTAACATGCACATCTTTGGAGTGTGGGAGGAAACCGGAGCACCCGGAGTAAACCCATACAAACATGAGGAGAATGTGCAAACTCCACACAGACTGATCCCAAACCAGGAATTGAACCCAGGTCTCTGATGCTGTCAGGCACCAACGCTAACCACTGTGCCACCACCTTGTTGTCACAGATCTCTCCTGAATTGTTCCACACTGCAGGATAGCCCCCACTTTACTTCCTTTATGGCACGACAGGAACAAATAGTGGATTCCTCCAACCTGTGCACTTTTTGAACTACTTTCCAGACAGGACATTGATGCTTCATTATCAGCTTTTATTTGAAAACAATGCAGCTCAGATCAGAGGCCCCTCAACTTCTCAGCTTAAGGCAGCCCTCTCTTCCTCTTCCAGTCAGTTATAAATAACTCCTTCCCTTCCGCTTATGATTACTTATTAAATAGATTAGTGAATGTATTTGGCCTGTTACACAATTAGGTAAGACCCCCAATGTTATTGGTGAGGCTGGTGCAGGATGGCCAAGCTGGATGCATAAGGCCTCTCTTAGGACCGATCATCTCAGCGACATCTAGGAAAATTGTGATGGGAGATTTTACAATTAAGATGAAAGTAATTGAATATAGTAATGTGATGAGTGTACTGAATATAATAATATGAATGTAACTGAATATAGGCAATCCCTACTATTGTCACCATAAGACATAGGAACCAAATTAGGCCATTCAGCCCATTGAGTCTGCTCTGCCATTCAATCATGGCTGATACGTTTCGCAACCTCATTCTCCCATTTTTTTCCAACATTTGATCCCCTTAGCAATCAGAAACTATCTATCTCCGTCACAAATACACTCACTGCCTTCCACAGCCTTCTGTGGTAAGAATTTCACAGCCACCCTCTGGCTAAAGAAATTCCTCCTCATCTTAGTTCTGAAGAGTCATTCCTCATCCCAGCAGCTTGCCACCAACATCCCCATCACTCGCTGCCACTTCTATAAATTGAAACACTTTGCTGTGCATCTGACATTACGGGCTGGATTTCCCTCAGCTCCTTGGTGGCAGGCTTAAAGGCAGGAGCGTGTGGAGAAAACAGGAGGGATTCACATCAGGACAACTGGCTGACACAATTCCAATACTGGGAAGCTTACTCAGGGAAGGGCTGGGAAGCAGATCACAAGTCTGCGCCACAGAGCCAGACTGCCAATTAACTTTGTTAAGGCCCAAATAAGGGATAGATTTGCGGTTGTATTAGTACTTTGCTGGAGGCATGAGCAACCTTCCCATGTGTGTGAGGTCCCTTTGGCAGGTTGTGAAGCCATTGGACCCAGAGGCTCCATAACCACATGAGGTGGTGGCATTGGGGGGGGGGCGGTGAGTGGGGTTCAGCGAAAGGAACAATTCCTCCATGAGGGTTTACACTCCAGGCTTCAAGATGTCCAAAAACCCTAGATACAATTACTTCTTGTCAGACCCCAGTTGGAGTATTGTGCGCAGTTCTGGTTGCCTCATTATAGGGAGGATGTAGAGGCTATTGAGAGGGTTCAGAGGAGATTTACAAGGATGCTGCCTGGATTGGGAGGCAGGCCTTATGAAGATAGGTTGAGGGAGCTGGACTCTTCTCACTGGAGAGACGTAGGTTGAGAGGCGACCTGATAGAGGTTTATAAAATGTTGAGAGGAATAGATAGGGTGGACTCTCAGAGACTATTTCCCCGAGCTGAAATGGTCACTACGAGAGGACACAGATTTAAGGTGCAGGGAAGCAAATACAAAGGAGATGTCAGGGGTAGGTTTTTCACTCAGAGGGTGGTGAGTGAATGGAACCAACTGCCGTCGGAGGTTGTTGAGGCAAACTCACTGGGGTCTTTTAAGAGACTTCTGGATGAGTATATGGAAAAGAATAGGATAGGGGGTTATAGATAGGTCTGTGGATTGGTAGATGTGATTGGCGCAACTCGTGGGCCGAAGGGCCTGTTTGTGCTGTATTGTTCTATGTTCTATATGTTCTTTTATTTGCATCCTCTCCTCTAAGGAGGCACACTTGTGGTTTCTGGCCTGTCTCAGAGACACTCACCTCTCCTTTTGTGGCTGCTAAGATGCTGATTCAGCCTGGTTGCTGTGATGCAAGCATGGAGATGGCTAATTCTGAGAGTGAGAAGATTGTACCAGCAATCTCATTGCCACTAAGTGGGGCTCAGAAGATCCATGTTTGATCCTGATATTGGGATTCTAAAGCTCTGGGGGGAAAAAAAATAGCCCTAAGGATTTAATGGTTGCTGTTCCTTTCTCCATGGATTCTTGACATTGATTACGATCAGTATTTCCCTTTGTAAGAATGATATAAGTTAAGAACAGTCTCTGGGTTGGCATATTTAGACTCACGCAGGTGTGGCAGCAATTGCAATGTGAGGATGTTTAAGGTCAAGGCAAGCAGCCATCTATTCCATTTGGGATCTGACTTATGGAAGTTGGTCACAAACACCAAGATGTAGAGATGCCAGCTCGGTAAGAGGTCTGACAACACCAATTTTAAATCCAACCAATTTACTTGATAGTAAATAAATATAGATGCTTCAAGCTGGAAGTTGGGAAAGGGGCATGTGTAATGTGTAACGTGAATATTGAAAATTGTAAATTTCAGAGTGGGGGACAGGAGGCTGTAAGTTGACAGTAACACTCCTGCATGGTCCAGGAATTCTAACAGGGTTAACGTATGCCGTGGCTCCACTGCAGCAACACTCCATGGCTTCATGGTTAAACTAACTACCTTCCCACTGGCAGCCGCATGCAAATCATGGGATTAGAATGCAATTGTGTTACCCATTGCCATGACTGCTGCTTCCCATCCACTGTTGAGAATCTGTGTCACTGTTTACAATGCACAATTTCACAGGAGCTACTATCAAGGGAGAATAGCTATTTTCAAGTGAGATTGCTGATATAGAGACTCTGCTGCAGGTGATGGAATGGTTCACTTTAATACTCTGGAATCTTTTACAATTTGTGCAATCAGGAAAAGGGCTGATAGTACATGTCCCAAATGTGTCAGAAAGCTTTTTAATAACACTATTGCTAAAGAAGATACACCTCCAGGAATAACAGGAAGGTGATGCAACAACCATAACTCAGTTGGTACATTCTCACCTCAAGTCACTGGTTCTGGCTACAAAAAGTAAACTTATTAGTTACAAGTAGGCCTACATTCACATAAAGTTGCTGTCAAAATCCCCTAGTCGCCCCACTCCGGCACCTGTTTGAGTACACGGAGGAGAACCTTAGCATGGCCAATGCACCTAACCAGCACGTCTTTGGACTATAGGGGGAAACAGGAGCACGTGGAAGAATCCCACACAGATGCAGGGAGAATGTAGACTCCGCACTGACATTGACCCAAGCCAGGAATCGAACCCAGGTCCCTGGCACCGTGAGGCAGTAGTGCTAACCACTGTGCTACCTCAACCAAGGACTTGGGCACAAAAATCCAAGCTGACGCTCCAGTGCAGCACTCAGGGTTTCTAGCACTCCAGTACAGTACTGAGGGAATGCTGCACTGTCCAAGGTGCTATCTTTCAGAGGAGATGTTAAATTTAAATGTTAAATAACAGATTTAAGGTGCAGGGAAGCAAATACAGAGGAGATGTTAGGGGTAGGTTTTTCACTCAGAGGGTGGTGAGTGAGTGGAATCGGCTGCCGTCAGTGGTGGTAGAGGTGAACTTGCTGGGGTCTTTTAAAAGACTTCTGGATGATTATATGGGAACTAATGGGATAGAGGGTTATAGATAGGTCTGTGGCTTGGTAGGTATAGAAGTGATTGGCGCAACTCGTGGGCCGAAGGGCCTGTTTGTTTTGTAGTGTTCTATGTTCTATGTTAAACTAAGAGTTGATCTACCTGCTTGGATGGATGTACAAAATCCTACAGCACTATTTTGAAGAAAAGCAGGGGGAAGTTGCCCTTGGTGTTCTCGCCAATATTTATCCTTTAATCAATATCACTGGTCATGATCAGATTGCTGTTTGTGGGAGTTTATTAGGTACAAATTAGCTGTTGCATTTTCTAAATGAGAACAGAAGATAAAAATTTTACCAAAAAATGACAGCGTTGTTTCTGGCGAGAAAACTAGCATGTTTCTCCCCACGGCAACAGGTCAGATTTCTCTCCAGGTTTTACTGCCAAAAAATATCAAGGGGGCATGTTTCATACTGTCATGTAGGCGCTGGGGCCGAAACATGAAGCCTAGCTGCACTGAGATCACAATATCATCTTTAAAAGGCTTCCCGCTCAGAACCGCCCACTCCCAATCCACCACAAAGATCTCAGAGACTCCTCCCCATCCCCAATCGGAGCTGACATTCCACACCAACCCCTCCCCCAGTCCAATTATTGGCCCATCTCCTATCAATCTTTGGCACTTTCCCCACCTCCCCATGATCATCCACCCTGCCCACCCCCTTCCCCCCACTGCTCTGATTATCATTATTTTGATTTTGGCACCTCGCATAACCTTTGCACTATTCTATTCTAACGCTTCTAAAGTAGCAACTAAGAGATTGATGTCTGAAATATAGGCAGTTATTGCTGAATGCTGGGGGGCGGAATTCTCTCAATGTCACTTTAAGGAGGCAACCTTACCATAAAAAAAAATTCTGAGTGCCAAACAAGTGTGAAAACAAAAGAAAATCATACAATGTTTTTGGGCCAGCTCCCAGCCACTTAGTTGAAAGAAGAACCACAATGTGATTCCTACCAGCAGTAGGAGAAAACAAACTTAATTTCACTAGGAAGCCGGCTGCTATGCTCTAGGAATGCCATTGTGCATGTGCTCCCAGTTTGCACACACAATATACACAGTGTACTGGGAGATTTCCTGTCACTTCCACTCTGCACACAGACACCATGACACACCGCTAATTGCTCCCTCTGCCAGGTCACTTTAACCTCCACCACCACTAATCCCTGGCAGTCTTTTAAATCACAGCAGCACTCCATTCTGCACCAGGGATTTCCCTTTCAATCTGTCAGAAGCTGCAGGTATGAGCAGGCCCCTTTGACAAACAGGAGATGTCAATTTCACTCGAGGCATTGGGGAAACCTATTCACCACAACTATTTACTCAGCCCCAATCTATCCTCACAGCTTTTAGTTGCAGTCCTTCGTTCCTGAATGCATCTCAAGTATCCCATTGTTCCAAACTGCAATGTTTTACAAAGATTTTAAGTCTGATTGACAGCTGTGGCTCTTCAAAGGGGATAAGTGGTTTCATTTCCTCTTTTTCAGTTTATCTAAGTTGAGCTGTAGGAAAAGTTCATAGTAAACTCAGTTTCATCCTCATTCTTGACACGTGCACTGGATGAAATTCTTTCAAAGTGTCATGGTCCATTTTCTTCAGCTTCAGCCTGGACCTCGATGGCATAACGTCTTGGGTAGGTCTGTGCTGCAGTTTTATATTCTTGCATGGTAAGTGGCCAATCTGAAATCACTAAAGCGTCGATATCAGGAATCTATCCTCCTGATCAGTTAGAATTAATAAAAATAGGGCTCTTTTCCATTGTTGTTTCCCTACAACTAGTTTGGACCAGACTAAAACCCACTTCAAAAACAGGAAAGCAGTTTATTGTGTAAGGAGCTTGAGAATGAACTTTGGCAAAGATCTAGGAAGCCATTCTTGAAGTTATCAGCTTTTGCCATTTTGGTAATCAGGAAGTTAGATAACCTCTTATGTTGTCGTGTTAAAAATAAATCATTAACAAACGGCATAAAAAGAAATCTGATTATTGTTGAAACCAGTATTTGATAAAAGATGTCAATTATCTGCACTTTAAAAAAATCTTCTAGAAAAATATAGAATACTACAACTTGCATCATCATGTTTTCCTGTCTGCTCCTGTCTGTTTTTATTTTGTACAGATTTGCATTTAAAGAGAAGATCAAAGGTCAAATGGGATGTAGGGCACTCTTCCGAGGTCAGAATTGTTGGGAAAAAGTAGGAACTTTATTCAATAATAAATATTTTAACACTCACACTGAATGGACAAAGTGGGAAAAGAAACTAAAGTATGCTTCTTAAGTCCACATAATGTCGCAAGGTACTTCACGATCAATTACTTTTCAAATGCATTAGTAGTTATGCTGGTAAACACAACAGACATATTGTTCAGAGTTAACCCATAAATAGAATGGAAAGAACAACAAGATAAGCTGTTTTTCATAGTTTAGTTAGGAGCGGGTTGGTAAGGACACCCCGAACTCTCCCTACTCCTCATGCATCTATGAGTTGGCGGATGCCTCACTGCAAAGCTATCACCTGTAACAGAATGGTACTTCCTCAGTACTGCACTGAATTGTCAGCTCAGATTATGTCATCGAGTACGTAAACAAGGCTTGAATGTACAACCTTCTGGCATAAACAAAAGTCCATCAATTGAGCCACGTTGACATTTGAATTAAATGCTCCAACACCAGATTACATAGAATATCTGGCACAGGACAGGCCATTCAGCCCTACCAGCCTATGTTGGTGTTTGTACTTCACTCAAGCTTCCTCATTCCTCATCTAAATTAACCATCATAATCATCCTTTCCCCTCAATGCAGGTCTGTTTTCCTCTTATATGAATCCATGGTATTCACTTCAACCATTCTTTGTGATAGTGGGTTCCAAAATCTCATCACTTTTTCAATAAAGAAGTTTCTTCTGAATTTCCTATTGGATTGCTTGGTGACTCTTACATCGATGGAATCTAGTTTCTGCGCTTCCTCACAAGAGGAAATATTCTCTTTCTATCTACTCTATCAAAACCTTTCATAATTGTAAAAACTCTAAGTCACCCTCAGCTTATTTTTGCAAAAGGAAAGGGACGCAGCTTGTCAATTCTACCCTCATACATTCCTAGAATCACCCTTGTAAATCTCTGCATTCCCAGTATATTTTCCCTGAGATAAGTAACCAAAGCTGTTCACAGTCATTCTCTAAATAATATAGAGAAAACTTATATGGAACTGTAACAGCCAAACATTGTCTACAGAATCATTAGATGACGATTATAATTGAAGTACGTGCAAACCTTCTGGAAATTAGGAAGACCTTTTTTTAAAAAGAGAAGATATATTAAACTTTCACGACAGCTCTGTACTCAAAGTGCATAACACTAACCAAGTTAAAATTGATAATAGAGATGAGTTTTAAAATGCTCCACTATGATATATATTTTTGTTAGTTAAGGACAGCATTACGGTGGCAGAAAAGACGTTTGATGTGGACTTGTCTGGTGAGGTAGTGTAGGCTGAGATTAGAAACAAGAAAGGAGAGGTCACACTGTTCGGAGTTCTTTATAGGCCTCCAAAAAGTTCCAGAGAAGTAGAGGAAGGGATTGCAAAGTTGATCCTGGATAGGTGTGAAAGTAACAGGGTAGTTGTAATGGGGGACTTTAACTTTTCTAATATCGATTGGAAAAACTATAGTTCAAGTACGTTAGAGGGGTCAGTTTTTGTTCAATGTGTGCAGGAAGGTTTCATGACTCAGTATGTAGATAGGCCAACAAGAGGTGAGGCTATGTTGGATTTGGTACTGGGTAATGAACCAGACCAGGTGTTAGACTTGGAGGTGGGTGTGCACTTTAGTGATAGTGACCACAATTCGGTTACGTTTACCTTAGTGATGGAAAGGGATGGGCACGTACCGAATAACAGTAGTTACAGCTGGGGGAAAGGTAATTATGAGGCTATTAGGAGAGATTTAGGATGCATAGGGTGGAGCAGGATATTGCAGGGGCTGGGGACATCTGAAATGTGGAGCATATTTAAGGAACAGCTTCTGCATGTCCGTAATAAATATGTGCCTGCCAGGCAGGGAAGAAGTGGTCGAGTGAGGGAACCATGGTGTACTAGGGAAATTGAATCTCTGGTGAAGAGGAAGGAGGAGGCTTATATAATGATGAGACGTGAAGGCTCAGTTAGGGCAATGGAGAGCTATAAATTAGCCAGGAAGGAGCTAAAGAGGGAATTGAGAAGAGCTAGAAGAGGACACAAGAAGACTTTGGCAGATAGGATTAAGGAGAATCCTAAAGCTTTTTACAGGTATATAAATAATAAAAGATTGGTTAGGGCAAGATTAGGGCCAGTCAGAGATAGCAGTGGGAAGTTGTGCGTGAAGCCTGAGGAGATAGGAGAGACACTGAATGAGTATTTTTCGTCAGTATTCACACAGGAGAAAGACAGTGTTGTCAGGGAGAATACTGCGATACCAGGTTGTAGACTGGGTAGGATTGAGGTTCATAAGGAGGAGGTGTTAGCGAATCTTGAGGGTATGAAAATTGATAAGTCCCCTGGGCCAGATGGTATTTACCCTAGGATTCTCTGGGAGGCTAGAGAGGAGATTGCAGAGCCTTTGGCTTTGATCTTCATATCGTCGTTAGCTACAGGTATAGTGCCGGAAGACTGGAGGATGGCAAATGTTGTCCCTCTTTTCAAAAAGGGGAGTAGGGACCTTCCTGGAAATTATAGACCGGTGAGCCTGACTTCTGTTGTGGGCAAGGTCTTGGAAAGAATTATAAGGTATAGGATTTATAAGCATCTAGAGAGGAATAAATTGATTAGGGATAGTCAGCACGGTTTTGTGAAGGGTAGGTCGTGCCTCACAAACCTTATTGAGTTTTTTGAGGAGGTGACCAAAAAGGTAGATAAGGGTAAGGCAGTTGATGTAGTGTATATGGATTTTAGCAAAGCGTTTGATAAGGTTCCCCATGGTAGGCTGCTGCAGAAAGTGCAGATGCATGGGATTGAAGGTGATTTAGCAGTTTGGATTAGGAATTGGCTAGCTGATAGAAGACAGAGGGTGGTGGTTGATGGGAAATATTCAACCTGGAGTGCAGTTACGAGTGGTGTACCTCAAGGATCTGTTTTAGGGCTACTGCTGTTTGTCATTTTTATAAATGACCTAGATGAGGGTGTAGAGGGTTAGATTAGTAAATTTGCTGACGATACCAAAGTGGGGGGAGTTGTAGACAGCGAGGAGGGATGTTACAGTTTGCAGAGGGACATAGATAGGTTGCAGAGCTGGGCCGTGAGGTGGCAAATGGAATTCAATATGGATAAGTGTGAGGTGATTCACTTTGGTAGGAGTAACAGGCATATGAAATATAGGGCTAATGGAAGGACCCTTAATAGTGTTGTCGAGCAGAGGGATCTTGGGTACAAGTACATAGCTCTTTCAAAGTTGGCACCCAGGTTGATAAAGTTGTTAAGAAGGCGTACGGTGTGTTAGCTTTTATTGGTAGAGGGATTGAATTTAGGAGCCGTGAGGTTACGTTACAACTGTACAAAACTCTGATGCGGCCGCACTTGGAGTATTGCGTACAGTTCTGGTCGCCGCATTATAAGAAAGATGTGGAAGCATTGGAAAGGGTGCAGAGGAGTTTTACCAGGATGTTGCCTGGTATGGTGGGAAGGCCTTATGAGGAAAGGCTGAGGGACCTGAGGTTATTTTCAGTAGAGAGAAGAAGGTTACGCGGTGACCTAATTGAGGCGTATAAGATGATCAAAGGACTGGATAGGGTGGATAGTGAGAGCTTTTTTCCTCGGATGGTGATGACCAACACGAGGGGACATAACTTTAAATTAAGAGGTGGTAGTTATAGGACGGATGTTAGAGGCAGGTCCTTTACACAGAGGGTGGTGAGAGCGTGGAATGGCCTGCCTGCAGCAGTTGTGGACTCGCCTACTTTGGGGGCATTCAAATGTTCGGTGGATAGGCATATGGATGATATTGGAATAGTTTAGGTTAGAGGGTCCACTGGCCGGCGCAACATCGAGGGCTGAAGGGCCTGTTCTGCGCTGTAATGTTCTATGTTCTATATTCCATCCCAGAAATGGTACAGGATTAAAGAAACCATACCCCATACCCAAAGTGGACCAGAAGATGACGGCCAGCTCATGCCCACTTTATTACACCAGAAATGATATCTGAAAACCTTATCTGGAAATGACCAAGGAAAACATCCTCTACAATCTTTGGACAGGGCTCCAGAGAGATCAGCAGTCAATCTACACCATTGGGACAACACTGCAAATGACACAGTCAAGTTCACTGACAATGCCCTCACAATGTCTTCTCAGATAAGCAAGAATGTTAATAGTAGAAAAAAGGTCAAGTTTACAAAGCTTCCAATAACAGAGAACTCAGTTATGAACACTGCACAGAGATATGCTGGCCCACTTATAAAACTTGAACATTAAATAAGGATTTATTTCCAGCACCAAATTTCACAGCTAATTCCTTACAGATCAAAACAATTAGTAAAGAACAGAACCCGAGTAATAATTAGTACTTCATTTTCAGGGGGGGGGGGGGGGGTGGTGAAGTAATATACATCCGCATTCAAGGACATCAAATCTTTAACAGGAAACAAGAGTGATCCCAACTTTTTTTTTTTAAATGGTGCAAACATGTAAGAGACATGATTGAAATCCAAGTAGAACATTTCTTCACAAATATGTTGTGCGTTTGTTGGGTTAACTGGAACATGGAACAAAATGATTTTGACCGCAATTTCACAACAACCAGCGTATGGAATGCCTCCCACAGCACAGTCTTTAATTTGCCCAGCATAGCTCTGTGCTCAGGAGGGAATTTCTTGTGATCAACGCCTATATCATCTTTTACCACATGGTGCATTTTCTCAGTCTCTCCACTCTTAACACATTCGTACACTTCATGCCTTGGAAACAACCACACAAATACTACATAAAATACTGTGTGCTATATAATGGTGCCATCTACTGCAAGAGGAGAGACCCTACATCCCAAGAAGGTATTGCCAAACTCAATATAATTCATCACTTTCAGACAAAAACACATTTTAAAAATGTACTGAATTACAAGAATAATACCAAAACACCAATAAAAATTCTAGACATTTTAAAATATGTAGGAATAAAAATAGAATTAGATTTATTCAGTCAACCTTGATTCAGCAGTAGCATTCACAGATGGAATTTTTGGCCACACTCAACAGAAAACCGAAGATTCCCACCCAACTTCAATAGACCTTCCATTCCCACCGCCCCCCCCCCCCCCACCTCACCTGTTAGAATTCCAGTGACAGGTGGGATGGGAGAATTTCAGTCATATCTCTGAACCAGAAAATAAAGAATAGAAATCCCATGATATATAGGGAGCACATCAAGCAGTGGATATTCTAGTGCAGAGCCTGAGGTCTGAGCATTGTTGGAGGTCTCAATTTTCAAATCAGATGGTGAACATAGGTTCTGTCAATCATCTCATGTGCATCTCAAATATGTTGGCCAAAATGCATTCCTCAATAAACGCCATCTGAACAGATTAATTGATCATACATCTTGGCTTGTTTGTGGGATCTTGCAGTGTATAAAATGACTGCTGCATTCATCTACCAAACAGAAGTAATTCGTTGACTGTAGAGCACTTCGGAGCATCTCAAATACTAAAAAAAAGTATACATTCCATGTGTCATGTGGGCAAAAATAAAAAGGAATTTAAATTCTGCAGTCCAGATAAACATACTGTGCTTGAACTCAACCACTTGCTGTGTAAGCCTGCCCAGATATTTCTCTCCACAGAAAGTAAAACAAAGTTCCAGCCCCAAACTTTTATCTCACACACCTCTGCACAATAAAAACACACCAAAAATCTCCAACTTATGGTTGAATCTGTACAACAGTTTAGTAAATGATGTTTTCTACTGACCTAAAGCCTGTATATGATGCCCTGGAGCTTATTAAGAACAAATATAATTGTGAGATTAAATTTAATGAGCTGACAAATATGCAAGTAGTGGTAGTCAGTCGCACCAACATGCAACAGTTCTGCTTACTCCTATCATTAGAAAACATTCTTGCTCAATTAGAGGGTAACTACATCACCAGAATGAGGAATCTGACATCTGACCAGCAATTCCAAGACACAAGTGAAAAGTGCAACTCATGAGCTTGTGCATTATGTAACTACAACCAACTAACTTGAGTACATTTTTATTTAAATGGAATACAGTTGACGCAAAACCTTTATTTGAAGAGGAGCAGAAGTATACAATAAAGTTTTTAAAAAAATATATTAGTGTCACAAGTGGGTTTACATTAATTCTGCAATTAAATTTCTGTGAAAATCCGATAGTCATCACACTCCAGCGCCTGTCTGGATACACTGAGGGAAAATTTAGCATAGCCAATTCACCTAACCAGCACATCTTTCAGACAGAGAGAGGAAACCGGAACACCTGGAGGAACCCACACAGCCATGGTGAGAACATGCAAACTCCACACAGACTTTGATCCAAGAGGGGAATCAAATGCGAGAGTCCCTGGAGCTGAGAGGCAGCTATGTTAACCAGTGTGACACCGTGCTGCCCAGAAAATCCAGGAAATATCAAACATAAAGGATAAAATCTCACCATCAGGGGATCCCTTTGAAACATAGAAATAACCACAATTAATTAGCAACTTGTATTTATAGAACAATTTTAGTGTCAGAAACATCCAATGTGTAAAGGCATAGTTGAAGAGAAAATGGGATGCCAAGCCGTCAAGATATGAGGATTCACATTGAGGGGCTTGGGCAAAGAGATGGATTTAAGAAAGCTTTTAAAGGAAATGAGGAGATGTGTAGTATACAGGAGAGGTTCAGTGAGGGAATTTTAACACATTGAGTTTATTCTTGCTTCTGAGTCAGAAGGTTTTGAGTTTAAGCCCACCTCCAGAGACTAAATTTCATAATCTATAAAACTCAGTGTGGCACTAAGTTATGTATTGTCGCAACTTTTTTGTGGGTTGAAGGTGAAAGCATTAGGCAAGACACCGGGAAAACTTTGTCTTGGGATGTTCATTAGAGTTACTGTAACAGCCAAAGAGAATCATGGCTTCACAAGTGCTTCAGCACTGCAGTGGACAGTCAGCCTCGTTTATGGCTTGAGTCCTGGTACAAAGTTTGAGTTTCATAATTAAACCAAGCTGCCACAAAAGAATTATCACCAGTAAAAGCACTATCATAATTTTAAAACTGGGAAATAAAGCCCTATGAAACTGAGTTAAACTTCTGTTATATAACGAAGTGTGCTAATAATCTTGGTTCAGTGCTAACATTCTCACTCATGAATGAGGAATATCAAACCGCACTCCAGAGGTTTGAGCATATCATTTAGACTGATGCTCCTGTGCTAAAATGCTGTATTTCGAATGGGGATCCATTCTCTCAGATGCATATAAAGCATCTCATTATATAATTTGAAGAGTATGTGGATTTTCCAAGCTAACATTTACCTTCAAATCATTATTACTAAAAAGTCTCACAGCACCAGGTTAAAGTCCAACAGGTTTGTTTGGAATCACAAGCTTTCGGAGTGCTGCTCCCTCCTCAGATGACTCACCTTTTGAAGAAGCAGCACTCCAAAAGCTTATGATTCCAAATAAACCTGTTGGACTTTAACCTTTTGTTATAAGGCTACTTACTGTGCCCATGTCAGTCCAATGCCAGCATTTCCTGAGAAGAAAGTTATCTAGTCATTCTTCTCAATGTTGCTTCTGTTTTCTACATTACAACAATGACTACACCTCAAAGTACTTAATTAGCTTGGAGATAGTGAGGGCACCACATAAATTCCTCCTTTTCTCTTAACGCCCTGTGTATGTGCTGCTCTGTAATTAGTAGGTTGTGAATTAAAAAGAAAAGCAAACAAAATTTTCCACATCATTTATTTGTAGAAGTAGAATCATTAAAAAAAATACAAAAATTGTCATTGAATAATACAGGTTAAAAAGAGATGTGAAGATACCTCACAGATCTAAACACAGACTGATTTTTCTCTCAGGAAAAAACCACTTCAAGCATACAAGCAGAAACATTGCAAATAGAGAGCTGACCTGAAAGACTGGGCAAAATGTAATGGTGATGTTGGTCAGCCCATTTACCAGTTACAACAGCCTCACTGCATTTCCAGAAATGCCATTAGAATTAAACCCCACTGCTGGCAGCCATCGAGATCCCCTGTTCTTGTGAAATTCCCCACAGGAATTTTTCCTGCAGGGCATATATTCCACCTTTAAGAGATATCAGCCAAAGGCTCTGGCAGTGGACAAGGGACCAATAGTAGTCACGATATAGAGATGCCGGCATTGGACTGGGGTTAAAACAGTAAGAAGTCTGACAACACCAGGTTTAAATCCAATCAGTTTATTTGATAGTAAACTCACAAGCTTTCCAGGTTTCCCTCTTCGTCAGGTGGACACCTCATTCACCTGATGAAGAGGGTAACATTGAAAGCTTGTAAGTTTACTATCAAATAAATCAGTTGGACTTAAACCTGATGTTGTCAGGCTTCTTACAATGGACAGGGGAAACAGGGAGTTTTGGGATAAAGAGCAGGGGAGTTTTGGGGTAAAGAGCAGGGGAGATGTCAACCTGTGGGTCCACCCCTTGCTGCCAGCACGCACCACTATTGGGCACAAGATGCCCAGAAAGAGGGATTCCTCCACCAGGAATGTCCACGAGACTGTACCCGTCAGATGGCCCAAATTGTGTGGCCCCACCCACCAGAGGCCCTCACGTGACCAATTAAAGGCTTCAATTGGGTTCCACGCCAGAAGCTGATCTCATTCTTCCTGTCCCAGACTTAACTGGAGTGAGTCGGGAAAGTGATGGACTCTCCCACTCATTATATGGCATCATGGTTCTGCCACTTTTCTCCTCACAAATGCACCCAATCCTACTAACTATTTCCAGCATTTTCTTATTTTAACTTCAGATTTCCAGGATCCACAGTAGTTTACTTTGTGTCAGCATTAATTCAGAGTTAAGTTGCGTGAGAGATGACTGAGGATTATTCTCATTTTCACCAATAAAGAACACACTGATAAGGAGAGAATGCTAGCTAGAAATTTAAAAAAGGTAGTAAGAGTTTTTACAGGTACTTAAAAAGGAAAAGGCTAACTGGGGTCTTAACTATTTACAATCTACATTAATGACTTAGATAACAGGATTGAATGTATGGTTGCTCAATTTCCTGATGATACAGAGATAGGTAGGAAGGTTAAATGTGAAGAGGACATAATGAATCTGCAAATCGATAAATTAAGTGAGTGGGCAAAAAACTAGCGGAGTGTAATACAGAGAAAATGTGAACTTGGCCACTTTAGCAGCAAGAATAGAAAAGCAGCATATTATTCAAATGGAGAGAGATTGAAGAACTGTTGAGGTACAGAAGGATCTGGTGTGTCCTGATACATGAAATGTTAGTATATGGAAAGAGCAAAATTATTAAGGCAAATGGAATATTAGCATTTATTGTAAAGGGAATGGAATACAGAAGTTGGGAAATTTTGCTACAGTTGTGGGTGAGATATCTTGAGTATTGCATACAGTTTTGGTCTCCTTATTAAAAATGTGCATAATTGCGTTCGGAGCAGTTCAGAGAGGATTCGCCCAACTGATTTCTGGAACAAGGAGGTTATCTTATGAAGAAAAGTTCGACAGGTTGAGCCTATATCCTCTGGAGTTTAGAAAAGTGAGAGGTAATCTGACAGAAACATTCAAGATCCTGAGGGATCCTGATAGACTGGGTGCTGACAGGACCCTTAGGGAAGGGTGAGGGTGGTTTAAAATTAAGAGGTTTCCCATTTAAGATGGAGATGTGGAGGATTTTATTTTCTCTCAGAACGTGAGTTTATGAATTCTATTTCCCCAGAGAATGATGGAGACAGACGCACTGAACATTTTTGAAGCAGAAGTAGGTAGATTCTTGACTAAAAAGGCATCAAAGGGTATCAAAGGTAGGCAGAAAAGTAAAGTTGAGGCCACAATCTGATCAGCTATGGCTTTATCAAACGGTGGAGCAGGATTGAGGAGCTGCACGATTGTACATTTTCAAAAATGCAGTAAATTAGAAGTAAAAATTAACTTTACATAAAATCCATGCATGCTGAAAGCACTGCATCTGTTCTTCATACTTGGGCAAAAATAAGAAACAGATGAACTTAAATCATATATAAAAATCCCATTAGTTAGTAATTTCAGTACCATGTTTTATAGAATTTATTTCTGTTTTTATCTGCACCATGTGCATTTTTCCTTCCAATGACAGAGGAAAGTCTGTAACCTAATCAAATAGTTCAGACTTAAGAGAAGCAGATATTTGGGAGTAATTAAAAAGGTAAAAACTTAAGTGGGGGAAATCAAATAATAAAGTTACAACCCTGGATTGAACCACTTATACCATTCATTTGGCTTCCAAAATTAAACATCTTAGATATTTGCATACTACAAAAACGTGAAAAAATAAAATTAATCTTGATTGATTGATTTTATGCTATCAGTGATGATCGGCACCAATACCCATTTTAAGTGCCTCGTTATGATGCAGAAGCCACACACACACACACAATGCAGCATTGTCCCTTCATCACTGAACCCACAATCATTGTCATTCAGAGCTTTGAAGCCACTCCAATTTTTAATTCACAGGAAAATCTGCAGTGTATTCCATTTTGAGTCAAGATTTGTGCTTCTGAAGGATGCCCTGGCCAACAGGAAGAAGCAGTGAACTTGCACACAGTGCAGCCACAGAAACATCGATTGTAATGAGAACAGTGTTCATCAACTGAAAACCCAATTGATTACTAAGAAGCAACTGACAGGGTATTTTATGTAACAAAAAAATTGTAAAAAAAGCCATCTTGCAAGCATACGGCTTGGTATCAGGCAAGAATTCCCATGTTTCAAATTGACCATTATTTGTGAAATGTAATGTAATCATAAACAGCTGACACCTGGAGCACAGAACATAATGCTGTACTATCGGACTGCCATTAGTGGTGTGAATCTTCTGGGAATGCACACACTTGTATATCACTGACTTACAAATGTTGCTCTAATTTGAAAAATAACGCAGTGTGTCATTAACCTTATGTTAATGGGCTTCTTTGCGCATTAACAGAGTCTGTCTTTTCATCACCTTTGCAGGAACAGACCAACCTCTCTCGTCATTCAATGGGAATCCTCAGCTGCCAGTTATCTCGGTTGTCTAATCCTGGACTGGGCTTGATGTCTGAAGGTGAAATATGAACTACTGACCGACTGCCCCCTTTCTCTCTCTCTCTCTCTGCCCAACTATAGGGACTCCTTCACTGCAGGTCTGAAAAAACTTTCCATGCAGAGCTGTCTCTTCCCAAAGTCTTTTGGAGCTTTGTGTTTTCTTCCTTTCTGTTCTCCCCCTTTTGTTCCAATGTCACGCTCTTGCTTATCACTCTGCAGTGAGATCCAAATGCAAATTTGATCAGTTTTACTTTTAACTAAAAAATCTAAACAACCCATTTTAATAGAAAAAAATCTGTATTATTCATATATAAACATTGTGTCAGGATGATATTCGATTACATGGGGAATCATAGTCAATTGTCCCCACCTAACATTCAGATATATATACACACTTACAGAAAGCAATTGGGAACCTTCACTAATTTTCCTTCACTTAATTTACGCTACTAAGGGCAAGTCTAGCATCTGCAAAGTCAACTAAAGACCATCTATCTTATCACAAACCAAACATTAACCTAAGAATGCTTGCAGACTGCATGATCCAGATATTCACTGACAAACTTAATCCAGGACGATCTTTTAGTGGCAATGTACCTTAAAGAGCTGGTAAATCTTTTGTGACTATACCTTATCAAAGAATCCCTACAGTGCAGGAGGCCATTTGACCATTGAGTTATTACCAATCCTGCAAAAGAGCACTCTATCCAGCCTTACTTCCCTAGCCTATCCCCATTACCTAATGCATTGAACATGGCCAATCCACCTAATTTGCATATCCCGGCACATTAACGGGCAATTTAGCATGGTCGATCAACCTAACCTGCACATCATTGGAACGTGGGAAGAAACAGGAGCAGCCAAAGGAAACCCATGCAGATGCAGGGAGAACATGCAAACTCCACACAGACAAGCACCCAAGCCAGGAATCAAACTGGTGTCCCTGGCGCTGAGGTAGAAGTCATAACCACAGTGCCACCGTGCCACCTCAATGATCATAATAACTAAAAAAGAGTGTAGAAAATAACTTGGCAAACTGAACAGAACAGAGCATTAGCTTTCACATGGAAAACCCTACTCTATCCCACCATCATGTCTGTCATCTCCTCCCTGTCATATTTTTATTTTATAACGTTGCTGTGAAGTGTCTCAGGATGTTTATGCAAGATATTGTTACCTTGTTAAGCAGCTTTTCATTCATACCCAAGTGGCTAAACAATCGGAATACCTGAAAATATGACGGAAACAATTAAAACATTGAAATGTGAGCTCTGATCCAAAGATATAAATCACTCACCTTTAGGAGGTAAATGCATCAAAACACAGATCATGCAGTGGGAGGACGTGGGTTCAAGCCACAACTTGTTAAGCAGCTCACTGCTCATCTCAATTCTGGGATTACACCAAATTAAAATTAGTGGGTGTGGGGGCACATTTATGCTAGGCTACGGAACATGAGTGGCAGAGATACCTCTGAGCCTCCAGCCCATTCTCTCAGTTGAATGAGGTTAATATTGCAGGCAAATTACAGAGGAAACAAGAGGAGCCTTATTTATTCCTGGTAGAGCCATGTGAGGGATGTACCCCACAATTACAAAATGCTGAAGCTTTAACATCACAATGTTAGGTACAAAATTTAGAATATTATTGAAGGTCAGTTAAGAAAGGGCTGTCAGCCCAGTTAGTTGACCCTATACTGGTCACTATACAGAAACTGGCTATTTTTCATTCCTTCTTTAGTTCCAAACTTTCACTCCTCCACTCACTGCTGCTTTGAATCATTGAGAAGTACAGCATCGAAGAAGGCCATTCAGTCAGAGTTTACACTAGTCCCTTCAAACAGCAATCCAGCGAGTGCCCTGCTCTTTCCTATTTCCCTGCATTATTTTTTTCCATTGTGGCTCATGCTACCAAATAAATTTGTTGAACTTTAACTTGATGTAGTGAGACTCTTTATTGTTCTTTTTCTCCATCAGCCATTTATTCAATTTTTAAATCAATACCCACCACCAAACCAGGCAGCACATCCCAAATCCAAACATGCTTGTTGCGCAGCAGCCTTTTCTTATGTTGCCTCTAGTTCTTTTGCCAATCATCTTAAATCTGTGCCTTCAATTTTAAAATGAGAGACTCCATATTTAGTGCACAAGATTGATAGATTGTCCCGCTTCCCCACAAGAAGGGGAAGGAAAGAGTGCTTTCAATATGAAGGACTTTCTTCATTTAAGTGATGAAAAATAGATTTTAAAGTTCTTTTTAACCCAAGAAAAATATAAGTTCCTCAAAGCTGAAAATCAACAAAGTGAATGTGAAAGAAGGTGCCCAGATGTAGCAAATCATCATGGAGGGACCCTCGGGTTAAAAGGTTAACACCCAACAGTATTCAGAACTACGGAGCCCTTTCTCTCTTATAGTTTCTTCATTCATGCGACTCAGCAGATTCCACAAATAAATATATCGTGGGCTTTTACCTTCTTCATGGCTGTAGATACAGCTGATTGATGAAACTCAGCCTTGGTTACCCAGCGGAAAGAAGAACATTCTGACTCCTCCTGCTTTACAGTCTCAACAGTTGCATCGCTCAATGAGTTACTGTACACGTGATAAGTCTGGTGAATGTGAGAAAAGATATGTACTACCTAAAAAAAAAGCAAAAATGTAAAATGACTGTCCGTTTTACATGATTGGTGCATTGGTTGGTTGAGGTCAGTCAATATAATATTATATTATTCCATGAAACTCATACATCTAGCTGCTAAACTGGTATTGCAGTGACATTTGCTTTACTTCTAATCTGGGCTCCTGGAAATTAAACAGTAGTTCCGTTTTCAGTCAGCAACACTTTCAAACTCACCTCACCCAGGTGCTGTAAGTTTGCCTCAGTAACTGAGCTCCCCAATAATTCTGTAAGTCGATCTGAAATGATGCGCTTCTGCTTCTTTTCCATCAACTCAGCCTCCATCAGAATGCTGGGGAATTCCCACATTCCGGCCAGCAGTCCTAACAATGGGAAGGATAAAGCACAATGAACACACGGCCTCAAAGCTCCAGATTCCGCAAAACTGGAAGAAAGAAAAGGAAATGGAAAGGAAAAAGAGGAAAAAGAAATGAATTGAAGGCAATGTTGCACCAAAGTAAAAAAGCACAGCCACACAAGATTATCTAATAGATTATCAATATATCATTTATATTTTTCACACAAAACATTCAATTGCATCTGATGCAATTGTAGATGTCTGCCATAGTACATCCTTCATTCTTGTGCCTCCTCTAATCTGTACCACTCTGCTCCACTTAAATAGATATTTAATTGAGTTCAGTCTAGCATGTTGTGAACTCTACTCTTGGAGTTCTTATGTTCTCAGATATCAAACGAGGGGGCCTGGAATCCAGTGACATGTACACTTGAAGTCAGTTCTATCTTTTACGACTATTGCTAAAATTCTCAAGGGAGTAAAAAGCAAACATGTTACAATTACACTTCTGTCCCCATATCACTTCCACTCCAATTGTTTACAGCTGACAACAGATACCAAAGTTGGGTCTCTGAACGAGGAAGTACTCTTCTGTATCATCAGTGTTCCTCTTCCGGGTCACCACACAGGTCAACGTTCGCTCTGTTCTTGGTGGTTTCTTTGCAGGTTTCCTTGGATAATTCATTACTCCGAGACTACTAACCCAGGATTCTTTGTCAGGTAGGCATAAGGAGCAACGCCCTGCAACATCAAATAGAAATATTACTTTACTGGACAGTCACAGTTTACCCATCATGAAGTATTGTTCTGTCATGTTCTGACATGTTCTGCCTTTGAAACTTACTGGACAGAGGATCAATCTAAACTACAATCTCAACATGTGGAGCAAGCAAGATTTGATTAATTAAAGTTTTAAAAATTAAAGTTTAATTTATTAGTTACAAGTGGGCTTACATTATCACTGCAATGAAGTTACTGTGAAAATCCCCTAGTCGCCACATTCTGACGCCTATTTGGATACACTGAGGAGAATTTAGCATGGCCAATACACCTAACCAGCACATATTTCAGACTGAGAAGGGAAACTGGAGTAACTGGAGGAAACCCATGCAGACTTGGGGAGAATGTGCAGACCAAAGTGAGAATCGAACCAGGTCCCTGGCACTGTGCCACCCTGGCTGGATTCCTGCAATCAAGAGAACTGAAGATTGTATGCAAATGCTGCAGTTTGCAGAGAATAATAATGTGGAAAGATCAGTGCGGAGAATTTCCCTGCCATTCTCCAAAAATTGAGTTCAAGATCTGGAGTTCTGTGCTTAAAAAAAGTGAGATTTCTTCCAACATTTCTCACCCCGAAAAAAAATATACAAGGTGAAATACTGTCCAATACATGTACAGCACTGTGCATTCCTAGCTGAAAAAAGCTTGCAAAATAAAATGCATCACTAAATATACTGTGGGTGACATGCTGGCACAATGGTTAGCACTGCTGCCTCACAATGTCAGGGACTCAGGTTTGATTCCCAGCTTGGGTCACTGTCTGTGCAGAATCTGTGTGTGAAAGCTTGGGTTCCCTCCCACAGTGTGAAAGACGTGCTGGTTAAGTGCATTAGCCACGCTAAATTCTCCCTCAGTGTACCCGAACAGGCGCTGGAATGTGACGACTCCGGGATTATCACAATAACTTCATTGCGGTGTTAATGTAAGCCAATGTAGGACATTAATAAATAATAAACTTCAAACTTTAATAAAAGAACAATATTTTTAAAAATTACACCTACCAATAGTGCTTCTAATTTTAACCAGGCTCCATCTAGTGGCTGAAGTTAGTCAGTACAGGTAGCAGCTGAATTCACAGGACCATATGCACCAACAAACCTCTGATGTTAGATGGACCCCAGAATTTCAGTGCAAGTTCAGAACAGGAGCCAGGAGCCATAAGCCAGGACCAAGTGTAGAACAGACTCCAGGGACCAAATTAAGAATAGAGGCAAGGCTGGGGAGAAAGCAACATTGGAGGAAACTACGGCTGGGGAAAATGCCAGTAAGTGAGAACAAGAGGTGAGTGCAAGATTAGGCAATGGTAGCGGAAAGCAACCACGGGAAACAAGGAGCAGAAACATTATGGAAAAGGTCATGTCAGCAGGCAGTCCACACAACGTAAGTCTGTGGCAAGTGACATTAAAGTGAAACTGGCAACATTAAATGGATATATTGACACTATTCTATTAATGGCATTTAAGTAAAATAACATTTAATGAGTTAACATTGAGTGTAGACTTCCTGTGCGACATGTTCCGAGTGATAAAAATGCTTTAGTATAACATACAGAAAACTATATATAATACTGTTCAGTATTTATCGATTCTTACCACATTCTTCAATATCTGGGATGCTGGAGAATTTTAACATTGTATTATCCAGAAGTCTCTTTGAGACTTTTTCCTCCTCCTTTATAACCTGAAATACATCATCAATAGAAGAAAGTTAGTGTTTATAAAATGTCATTTTTAACTCCAGAATATCTCAAAGTGCTTTACAGCCAATTAAGTGTAGTCGTTTTGTAAAGTAGCAAACATAACCACAGAATCCCCACAGTACAAAAGGAGGCAATTCAGCCCATTGAGTCGTCACTGACTCTCTGAAAGAGCATCCCACCTCCCATCCCCATAACCCCATGCACTTACTATGGCCAATCCATCTAACCTACACATTTTGAGACTGTGGGTGGAAACTGGAGCATCTGCAGGAAACCCATGCAGATATGGGGAGAACATGCTAACTCCACACAGACAGTCACCCAAGACCAGAACCAAACCCAGGTTCCTTGGCGCTAAGAGACAGCAATACTAACCATGTACAGCCTGTGCACAGAGCTTATAACATAGCAAATTAGCTAGTGTTTGTCATTCTTTTTGACAATGACACCAGATTATGATCCAACAGGTTAACTGAAATCAAAAGCTTTCAGAGCTCAGCTCTTTCATCTGACGAAGGAATAGCACTCCGAAAGCTTGTGATTTCAAAATAAACCTGTTGGACCATAACCTGGTGTCGTGTAACCTCTCATCATGTCCATCCAGTCCAACACCAGCATCTCCATATTCTTTTTCACACCTCCCCATTGCACAATTGTTTAAAGGAGAAGGTGGCACTGATAATCTTTAAGCAGCTTAAAGTCTCCAAGCTTAACTTTCACATGGACAACTGGCTTTAGCAAATGTAAAACCCAAAATATCAATGTGAGAATAGAAACTTCTTCTGCTTTTGCAAGGTAACAATCTCAAGACCATCACAATGATGTTTAGTAGAGCTTGGATTCAGAGTAAAGTTTCTTTGTTACTACATTAATGTTCCTCCCACTATGTTACCAAGAGATAGCTAGTTTAACTACTTTGATAATTTTATCTTTCACAGTTTTAGATAAAAGCTTATAGTAGGAAGGTGTTTCAGGTAAGTAGCTGGTGAATTCTGGTAAAGGGAAGTTGTTGTTGGGCCAGCTGTGTTGTTAAGTAGGTTTAGGATAGAGTTTTGGAGCCATGGTCATGGGTATTTAGTTTGCATTTGCTCACCAATGTACAATCTGATTAAGTAAAGCAGTTAGACAGGTCTTTCCATTGTGACAAAAGTTGCCTATTAGCGTGCACTTTATGCACCATTGTCAATTTCATCATCTTTTTCACAACCTACCTGATGATAAGCTCTACAGTGGGCCTGAACAGGGCACTCAGAACAAAGTGGAGCTTTGGGAGTACAGATGGTCGCACCCAGCTCCATCACAGCTTGGTTAAAGTCTCCTGGTCTAACTGGGTCCACCAAGATATTTGCCAACATCCTAGAATGAAACAATACCATAAAGAACAGCTTCAAAATATAAATGTCAAGAGATTGCAACGTAAACTCAGCATTTTTGGTCTCGGATTGGCAAATACATTTTTGAATCAGCCATTCTATATGAACAATTTTAAAAATTACAATGATTCAAATCTCAATACCAAGTTTAATTTGAGTCTAGGTTGCAAGGCCCATTTTTTAGCTTTCATAGCCAAGCTAACCTGCATCAAGCAACATTGCCTGATTTGTTCAGTTACATTCATAACGACTGATTATTTAACCCTATGGTGAAACAGCTAAAGATAAAGAGATCTGGGTCACTGCCCTGTGGACCTCCGGCAGCAAGTCCTGAGATGACTGACCTCCAACAATCACAACCATCTTCTTTTGTGCCAGATACGGCTCCAGCAATTGAAGAGATTTCCCATTCACGTCAGTTTTATTAAGACTTCATGTTGCAATACTGAAATCAAAGGTAGTCATTTTTACTTAACCTCTAGAATATAGGTCATGACCATTCTTAGATTAAGACTCTGTGGAGTTCTGGGGTTGGTAGAACTCAGACTACATACATGTTTGCAGATTACAGTCTTCAAACATTGGAGGACCTCCTTAAATAGGCATATGATGCTCCAGGTAAGAATTACCAAATACAGTTTGTTGTCTGTTTTCTTATTACGTAATCAAAAGGTTACCTAATTTGAGTGGCAATGATAAACACTCTCAAAGGTATGGGAGGCTGACCCTCAGTCATGATAGTGATCTATGATACAAAAGCCAAAATTTAGGGGAGGATAATCTCAAAAAGATGCAAAGACCTAAATTTGGAGCAAGTTTTTTCTTTTGAGTGCTGTGCATTATGAAAAGTAGGTTCATCGCACACAAAACAAAGAGAAACATTCTGCACAATTACACCTTGTCTTTGTGCAGGACATACAGCTTTTAATCTCATCCTACTTTTACACAAAGTCCAAATCACACAGCAATCGTTATAGAACAGGAGCAAAAATCTGCAGATTGTATTCGCAGCAATAATCACGGTTTTGAAAAGTGCTGCCCTGAAGTGAAAACAAGTTTGAAAAAATTGCCTAATTCCTCCAGTCCCACTGAACAGTTTTGCCAGAATCCCGTGAACATAATGACATAACATCTACCGTAAAGAATAATGTTTGGTAGATTGGTGGTGGTGATGGTGATGGTTGGGGGTGGCGAGGGGGATTGTAAAAAATAAAATCAGAACAAAAAGGGACAGATACTTACATAGAAACAAGGAACAGACATAGGCCATTCAGTCCTTCAAACCAATTCGACAATTTAATGAGGATCATGGCTCGTATGATATGAACCTCAAATCTGCAACATGCTTACCTCTACATACTTTGTTAAAATTCTTAACATGCTACTAGTTAGTACATCAGTAAGGGAAAAGTGAATCTTACCAAAGTGCTTCCGTCACTGCTGGGCTGGTGCTGTCTGCTCCAATTGCTCTAGCACGGCACAGCACTCGTATTGCATTCCCATCCACCACACCAGTTACCTAAAGACGCAAAGCATCGATTTCAAATCTCCCATTGCCAATCATTCCAGCAAAAAGATGAGATTTTTGGATTTATAAACCAAGAATAAATAATTCATAACCATTCAAACCACGATGTATTTTGCAAAATATAATTCTCAAGCAACAGTTATGTTTTCTCAGCATTACATTTTTCAAGATTTCTTTGTGTCTGTTGTGCCCTTGTCACTGTGCCATGATGCATTTCAACTTTTGGGCCAAGTGTTTAAAGATTCCACCAATTCAAGGTTAATTATTTGAAGTGTTTTAACATGGAGAAAATATTCCTCTGAAGTGATGTTAAACTGAGATCTCAAGTGCTCTCAAAGACAGATGTAAAAAGGAGCAGGGGAGCTATCCCTCAAGTCCTGAGTAATATTTATCCCTCAGTCAACACCATTTCTGTTTGTTGGCTACGTGGAAATTAGTCGCCTTGTTTCTTACATTACAACAGTGACTATAATTCCAAAGTACTTCCTTGGTTATAAAGTGCTCTGCAGCATTCTTTGGTCACGAAAGGCACCACCTGATTTATTTTTAAGTAAAAATTGAATAAAAGCATATTACTGCTGGAAACCAAAAGAGAAAATGCTGGAAAATCACAGCAGGTTTGGCAGAATCTGTAAGAAGAGAAAAGAGTTGACTTTTCAAGTCCAGCTGATCCTTTGTCAAAGCTAAAAGGCACAGAAAGTGGGAGATATTTGTACTGTAGGGTTAGGGAATGAAAGATGAGTCATTGCCACAAAAACAAGGGGAAAAGCTAAAAGGTGTTAATGATAGTCAATGTATTTATTTAAGTCTTTCCTCACATAATAAGAAAGCACCTTTACAACATCATTTGGTTTTGCTATGCCTAAAAAACTCTTGTTTCTCTTCACTCCTTCTGATTCTTACTTTATTACAATTCCACAAAAAACTTTACTTCAAACCCAAGAGTGAATGACTAAGATCAGCTAGCTTTATACATACAATCAGCCTTGACTTGAGAACTAATACATCCTTATAGTGTATTTACTTCCTTCAAAAGTGAAAATGGAACTATATTTTCCAATGAGTACTTGACAGTAAAATCTTTCACAATGTTAGATCCACCTATTAGTAAACTATGACAAATCTTACTGTATCGAGTACAGTTTTCATGAACCAATCTATTGCCTCCTCCCCCAATAAGAAAGCTTACTAATATAGATACACTTGAATTTTATGGAATACACTTGATAACATGGGAAATTAGCTGTCTATTTAGATGGAAAGTTTAAAGTTTATTTATTAGTATCTCAAGTAGGATTTTATTAACACTGTAATGAAGTTACTGTGAAAATCCACTTGTCACTACATTTCGATGCTTGTTCGGGTACACTGATAGAGAATTTAGCATTGTACCTAACCAGCATGTCTTTCAGACTATGGGAGGAAACCAGGGCACCTGGAGGAAACCCATGCAGACATGGAAAGAACATGCAGGCGCCGCACAGACAGTTATCCTAGGCAAGAATTGAACCCGGGTCCATGGCGCTGTAAGGCAGCAATGCTAATCACCGTGCTACCCAGCTGCCCCATAAGGGTCTTGATATGTTGTTTCTTTACCTGTCCAAAACAAATTGAGGAAATGGCTGAAGCTGTGTATCTCCCAACTCCAGGCAGCAACTTTTGTAGTTCTTCTGCACTCTTTGGCATCTCACCTTTGAATTCTGACAAAACCTGTGAGGAGAGACAAAGAGTTAATGACTGCCTAACTTTAGGACTTAAGTCCCATGTCTGCTGAACGACAGCATTCCTGGTTCAAACGATGGGACAGGTGCCATTCAGATCTGCTCTGAATCTGGTCACAAAGTGGCACAGATTGGGCCAGAACAATTCCAAGATTCTGTCCCATCTTCTTGCAAGGACATAGTTGGCCTCTGCATAAATGCTTTCATAACAGCATGACTGTGATTAAGAGGTTAGTTATACAGAGAATTGTGCGTCCAGTCTGGATATTCACAATACTGTTACACGTACTACAGTGCATCTCCTGAACACTGTTAATATCTTGACACATTTTTACAAATTCCACTCCAAACACACTGCTGAAATTTTTTACGAAAATCAAAGCACTGCTGAAAGAATATAGATTGTAGCAGGTTTGTAAGGATACCCCTGATACCTTTTGTGCTCCTTCATGCAGTCTTCTTCCTCTGGAATAATATCCAAGCCCTGACCACATTTCATTAACTTCCTGCAAGAATGGCGTTAAGGAAATAATTTATTAAATCATACCATGAAAGTACCAGAGTAAAAATAGCAAAAGAGCAATTTGAACTTTAGTGAAAATGCCTGCAGGGCCACGCTATTGAACTAACGCCAGATTAACATTATCCTCTGTTGAAATGAGTGACGATTCAGAGATTAGTCATGCTTCATCATTTCATAAAAGACTGAATTCATCTCAAGCGGTGATGCAAAATGATCAGAATTAGATCGGATATCTGTAATATGGAGCATTCGATATTCAGTTAATGGAATTAAATACTAGGTGCTGTATCTATGGGCGGTCAGTCTGATACCATCTGCTTTGCATCGCAGCTCAAGAGAATTTTTTTTCTGTTGTTTAAAAGAGATTGTTTTTCTTGTAGTACTGCTTACTGTAAAAATAGATTAAGAAAGACCCGACACTCAAAATGGTTCCTATAATTACATCCTGAAAGAAAAGTTCCTATTTAAGTTTAATACAGCTGTCTATCCAGATGCACACATCTGTCACTACACAGTTACCAAGCATATCGTCAAGTGTTAAAAGTAACTACTTTGCTTCACTGCAATATAATCTAACCAAATCAGCCTATATAGGGGGCTGCTGGCTTGTTTTTAGCACATTAAGAAGCTCATTGTACAACGCTCAAGGAAGGTGCAAATTTCTTGCGAGACTATTTCAATGGATTTACAGATATAAGAATGCCACATTTTTGACATGTCAATTCTCGTTCTGACTTGTAAGAAACACCTGCAAAGAAAACAAATCAAAACAACCCAGCTGGATTATTTAACCCTTTTCTAAATTATTTAGAAGCTGCTCTGTAGTTTGGACTGACTTCAACAATTCACTATTGTTTTGCTTCAGGTGAATGACTATCAACAAGTAAATTTGCTTTTTAGTCAAATCAAATCAAAAACGTCCAATGTTACAGATATTAATAGAGTTCTAAAGTGATATGGGCATATTGGAGAAATTCTCTGCTTAAATCAGACAAGTGGATCTATCTTTCAGCTTGGATGCATTATCCCAAACTGCTGTGCATACATACCTAACTTGCTAGGACACATGAACTAGCTATTCTGTGGAATAGCTAATGTGGGCCTGCATGCCCAGATCCCTCTGTATGTTAATGTTAAGTGAGAAGGAGGAATTGAAGGCGTTAGATATAACTCTTGAGGCTAAAAGGATCAAAGGATATGGAGGAAAGCAGAAACAGATTACTGAGTTGGATCTAACTCAGTAGCCATGATTGTGACAAATGGTGGAGCAGGCTCAAAGGGGTAAATGACTTACTCCTGTCCTATTTCCTGTGTTTCCAATGTAGAATAAGACTATTATTTTGTTCTTTAAAATACTTTTCAAAAATGTAATTGAGTTGATGGAAGTTAATACAAATAGATGATCAAAGCTCTTTTTACCTCAAGGGTGGCTTTAGCGAGAGCCTGCAAAGTTGGCCATCTCTGAAAGTGAAAGCAGTGACATGATATTAAGCTTTGAGCTATCAGCTTCAACCACAACTACTCTAGGAACAAGAATGATCAGGATGTTATTTTTACCTGCATCCATTTGTTGTAGTAGTTGACCACGGTGGCAACCTGTGTTTGCTGCAGCATGATCTCAGACACCCAAACTGTGAAGGAAGATAAGCATTTTAAAATATCAGAACACTGACATTAAAAAGAAAAATGGTACAGAAGAACATAGTGATTACTAGACAAAAAGACCCAGATCATTGACTTTCCCTTTCATCATCCTGGTAGTCGTACGATGTAACAATAGCAGAATTGTTGAATTACATTGGAAAATCAATTAATTCATTAGTCTACAACAGACACAGAGACATAAACTACATAAACCCCAATGGTACCCATGACCTCAGAGGTGTTGTTTTCAGGATAGAGGGTCTTTAAGGAAGCCAGCTACCTTCTCTTGGAGAGGAAAATTCACAGGGGGAAATCAGTAATTAAGTAGCTCTCATGCACTTTCCAGCTGCCACAATAGCATTGGCAGTGCCTTACAGCAGAGGCTATGGAAGGGCAAAGTGAGCAAGGGGACCTGTGAAAGGAAAAACATTCAGAACAACTTCATGATTAAATTAGTATTTATAGCGAAAGAAGGATCACAAAATGCATCTCCTGGTGAGTGATCATTAAATACAACAGCCAAGGGAAATGTGTAACATGGCCTCTCACATCTTTCCAGGCAAAGGGCAGAACATGACATTTAAAGACAGCAACAAGGAGAGCTAAAATAAGCATTCACTGACAACCAGGGTTATCCATAAACAGCTACATTGTATTGTCGCTTTTGGAATTGGAAATGGGCTTCGTTTTGAGGATTTGATTGGGTTGTAGAGGGAGTGAGGGGGGCGGGGGCGAAACAAATGCAAGACCTGCAACAAAGAGTAAACTCAAACACTTTCTTAATCCCGTTAAACAGTAACACAGACAGTCACCCTGAAATCACCGTCTGTACTTTCTTAGTCGGGAAAGGAAAACACAAGATAGAAAAGCAAAAGCAATGAGATGGAGTAGACAATAACAACAGAGATACAGTTTGATACCTGCATAAGCTCTTTTATTCAAATCAGATTCTGTCACAGCCTAGAACAAAAATGTTGTATTAATTAAATAAAACACTCCAAAATAAAACAGCCCTTAATTTGAGCAATATAGTGGGACGGGGGTGGGGGGGGGGGTGATGTCAATACAATTTAGACACTCAGATCTTACCATTCTCCTCCAAGGTAACTCCCGTTTGTTTTTGTCATACCAGGAGAGCAGGTTTGCCCTTATGGAATGGATTTCAGTAAGATCCTTAAAGGAGTGGTAGCCAGTTTCCTTCACAGACACTATCCTTGGTGACACTGTAAAGGCAATACAGACAACAGCAACCAGAATGTTGGGTGGTTATTACAGAAACACAGAGAACTGCAGTCCACAATGAACTGAGTGAGAATCACAGTCACACATACTGAGACTGGCTGTAATTCCAGTTAAACATACGGAATGGTATCCCTATCCTACCTTCTTTCCCAGGGCAAAATGCAAAATAAAATTTAAATCAAAATAAACTATTCTCAAACAAGATTTCACTGGTTTGCTAAAAGGGCTAAGATTTTTATTCTTTTAACAAACTCTAAATTTTTGTGTCTGTTACAATCATGGATACAGACAACAAGTATCTGTTTAGCCAGCAATATTCATCCACTAGCATCCTTCAGCCTTACGGTGTGCACTATTTTCCGAATTTTTGACCAGTCTCACATTTTGCAAGAAACAACCCTCAAATAGCCTTGTGTTCTTGCAGGTATAACAGCCTCTTTTCACCCCACCCTCAACCCCTTTCGCACCTGTTTAACCAAATCCTTCTATAATTCTGCCCCCCTCCAGTTTTAAATGCCACTAAACATAGTTTGCCCCATTCTTGTTCTGCCAACCTTGACACTGCCTCTTTTGGCACAATCCCAATTTCCATATCCCTTTGTCTAAAATGCAAAAAGCATTTTAAAACATTTGGAAACAAAAAACATTTGGAAACATCTGGCACTGGGCATAATCAAACTGGAGCACCTGCCAGCTCTCAGTCCAGCATTTTGTGATAGGTTTTAATCCATTTAGAAACGCTATTGTGCTAAAAGTGAACACAAAAGTGTGCACTCCTGGTGGCACAGTGGATAGCACTGCTGCCTTACAACATGAGGAACCCGGGCTCGATTCACAGCTTCAGAGACAATCTGTGCGCAGTCTGCACCTTCTCCCTACATCTGCATGGGTTTCCTCTGAGTGCTCCGGTTTTCTTCCACCATCCAAAAGATATGCTGATTAGGTGCATTAGCCATGCTTAAATTCTCTCTGTGTGCCCAAACAGGCACTGGCATGTGGCGACTGAGGGATTTTCACAGTAACTTCATTGCAGCATTAATTGCAAGCCTACTTGTGACACTAATTAAAAAAGCATGAGACAGAACCACTGCATGATCTGGCTTTGAATCCAATCAAGTGAAATTAATTGTCTTTGATGGTTGGATGTATTGCATGAAATCATCATGGGAAATAAGAGTGTAAGTCTTTTTGTCTTTACCTATCTATCTCTGACAGAGATAGATAGGTTCTTGATTAATAAGGGGATCGGGGCCACGGGGAAAAGGCAGGAGAATAGAGATAAGAAAAATATCAGCCATGATTGAATGGCGGAGCAGACTCGATGGGCCAAGTGACCTAATTCTGCTCCAATTTCTTATGGGCTTAAGTCCACGTCACACAACTGTCCAAAGACTGTCATAAAATTAGCAACATCCTTCAGAACACATCAAATTGACTAGGGTAAGAAATGGAAATGTCTCCATGTTGACCAAAAGTGCTCTTTCCCCACATTATACCTGACCTGAAATTGCACAAGAAGGATATCAAGTGCACTGAATCCACCACTTTCAGAAACACACAAGAAAACAACAAAAACAGCTCTCATATAAAAAGGGATAGAAAATAAATTTCAGAAAAGTACAAAAATCAGTGCAACTAGAATTCAGTGAAACTAGGATAAAAGAAGATACTTGAAAAGATGAACTGAAATTGTTAGTAACAATTTCAAACTTTATCACCCACCTTCTTTGACCTGTTTCTGACATAACTTCTTCCTTTGTGGAGAATTTTTCACATTTTGTTTTCTTTTTACTGATGTTTTCCGAACCATCACTGCGGTTTTCAACTTACTCATTACAGTATATTCTCTGGAGAAAAACATGTTCAAAATTGTGTAATCTCATTCTTTCTGGAAAAAAGCTTATAACGTAACAGCAAATATTAATATACGATATATTTGCCCTGTATCTCCTACAAATGAGCATCATTCTGAGAGAAGTGAAGCATGAAAAGGTCACTGTCAATTCCAGGTTGAACATCTGCAGAGATGATTTCAATTGATTCCAACAATCTTCTATGCGTGAGAAAGCCGGTCCAATAATTCTGAAGTTAGTCTGGTTTCCAGTTTCTTCATTCTGTCTTTACCATTAGCAGCCATTTCTAAGTAAAAACATGCCCACTTCCGAGTCAAGCAGGTAAAGGGGTTCAAGATTCAGACAAGAATATAGAACGTAGAACAATACAGCACGGCCCTCGATGTTGTGCTGAGCTACGTCCAAACCCAAAATCAAGCTATTCCACTCCCTATTATTCTGGTAAGAGATCTGAGCAAAAAATCACAGAAACTACTTGCCCTCATTACAACAGTCATTACACTTGAAAAATACTCTATTACCTGTAAAATGATTTGGAATATCAAACTGCACCAAGTAAATGCAAGTTTTACATCCTTAAACCCAATGAGTGCTAAAATGCTTTCTAAGTAACTCACATTTTTAAAATCGAAGGATAATTAAAAACATGCATAAGTGAATGCATACACTTGTGCACTACAGCAGATTCATTTAGCTGGTGAGGAATGGAATTAAACAGAAATTTCTTCACATAGAGGATTGTTACAGAATAGAATGAAATGCCACAAGAGGTAGATGCATCTTTCAAGACAAAGTGGATAAATATTTGAAAATGATAAAGATTCAAGGATATTGGAAGAGGGTAATATGATTAAGTTAGCAAAAAGGTAGAGCTACAATGGGCAGAACAGCTTTTCTTCAGTACTTTAAATGCATATGGTTTCAACTTTTTCCATATTTGCGCAATTAATTACAAATGACTTTGGTGTAGGGGTAGTGTCACTGGATTAGCAATCCAGAGGCCCAGGCAAATGCTCTGGGGGATTGAGTTCAAATCCCACCATAGTAGCTGATGCAATTTAAATTCAGTGAATAATTCTGGAGCTGAAAGTTAGTCTTAGTAATGGAGACCATACAACCATCATTAATCGATGTTAAAACTCCATCTGTTTTGCTAATATTACTTTAGGGGACAGAATCTACCAGCTTTACCTGATCTATGTGAATTAATGTGATTAACTTTTAACTGCTCTCTGAAACAGCCAGTTCAGGGATAACTAAGGGTGAACAATAAATGCTGACCTTTCCAGTGATGCCCACATACCATGAAAGAACAAAGAAATATGGGTTTGATTCCCGGCTTGGATTACTGTCTGTATGGAATCTGCACATTCTCCGTATCTGCATGTGTTTCCTCCGGATTCCTCCCACAGTTTGAAAGATATGCTGGTTCGATGGATTGGCCATGATAAATTGCACCTTAGTAGAGAATCATAGAAACCCTACCGTGCAGAAACAGGCCCTTCAGCCTACCGAGTCAGCAGCGAACACAATCCCACCGAGGCTCTACCTCAATATTCCTATACGTTTATCCTCTCATCTCTCAAACCTACACATCCCACAACACTAAGGGGCAATTTAACATAGCCAATCAATCTAATCCACACATTTTTGGACTATGGGAGGAAACCAGAGCATCCAAAGGAAACCCGCACAGACACAAGGAGAACATGTGAACTCCGCACAGTGACCTGAGCCAGGAATCAAACCCAGGTCCCTGTAGCTGTGAAGCAGTAGTTCCAACCACTGTGCTACCGTGCTGTCCATAGTGTCAGGAGGTTGTGTGGGGTTTGTGCCTGGGTGGGATTATCGTCAATGCAGACTCAATGGGCTGAATGGCCTCCTTCTGCACTGTTAGAATTCTATGTTTCTATACTGATAAACTACAACTTCACCCGAAAGTAACGGGAAGATGAATATCTGATTTAAAACTCATAGTTAAACATTACCCACTTTGTGCTCCACTCAGTGATTTAGACCAACAACAATCCCAGCCACACTCCACTGTATAGACCTTATTCAAAGGCGACATCATTAAAGAAGGACCTGAGCTGGGCTAGCTACTCCATTGCCTGTAAAATTACCGAAAACTGGCACTTAACAATTCACCGGGGGGGGGGCACGCAGGTGTGCCCGGCAGTTTTCCGCCTTTCGGCTGAGGGTTTTAATTTTATCCTCGAGTTTAAAAGCTCTCCCCTTGGCTCGGAGGAGTTCTGTTTGCTCCAGTCCTCATCCGGGCGCGACTGCTGTAGAGAAGGACCCGGGGTCTATGTGAAGGTGGGTGCATGGTGACTGAGCCCAAGCCCCTCTGGGCAGAGTGTGTTCGCTCTGTGAGCTCTAAATAAATACCCACCGGGGAGAGAGCGAGGGGGGCAGCTGGAGAATTACAGCAACAGCGAGTCCCAAATCACTAAGAGGGTTTTGACTCTGTGACTCTCCTAAACTTCCCCAAGCTTCAGGCAACGTTTCTATGTTGTGTCTCCCACCCTTTTATCAGAATTGCATTAAGGTTTTCCTTTAGGGAAACCGCTCTGATTTCAGAAAAAAAAATCTAGGGGATGTTATCTGGGAAATTACCTAGCGAAATTTGGGAGAGCTGACCTAAGATGCGATTGAGGGCGGGCAGTGTAACAATCTGGATTTACAACAACTCTTATTTTACCTTTCTAAATATGAGTATCTTTAATTTCAACCAGTGTGTGTTGAGCCAACAATCCTAAGCACTCTTTGCTACCCTCAGTCACTCATAGAATACCAATGGTAAGGTTGTAATGCTTTGAGCAAAATTGGAACAGTTTGCAATTGCATTTAAATTATATATAATTGTATGTTAAGGTTTCCATTGAGTTTATCATGACAGGAAAATGTTTTCATAAGTTTATGATGGACAAGCAGTATAATGAGGCTGAGCCATAGAAGGAAGGTTTTATTGAAAGAAAATACTTTAGTGCAGGCATGTAGTGTCCTTGTAAAATGATATGTTAATAGGACCAAAAAAACTCCCAATTATTTTTAACATGCATCATTTTTTTTAAAGACTGAATGAGATGAAGTGGATTTAAGAAATACAAATTGTCTTGCATTAGCAAGAACCTGGTAAAGATGTCCTTTGTGAAAGTGCCTGTTGTTGATGTCCACGTTGACAATTTTAAGGAGATCTGGCCATCGATACTGCTGGCAATACGGACAGCAAATTTCATAGCCCTTGATACTGTGAGTTCAGCATTTCTTATTTCTTAATTGTTTAAAAGTCATTTTAAAATGACGAACATTTATATTTGACTGCTCTGCTCACAGGAACTGAGTGGACTTGGGACACGAAAAGCTTTGTTGGCACAGTGAGTAGAAATTTGATTTGTGGTTAAATGAGTTTATCCCTCTTATTCAGTTTAGTAATCTTATAATATTGTGATTATAGTGCTATCTTCCAATTTAATGCTGTCATCACCCCTCCCACAAAAAAAACCTTGACCCCCCCCCCTTAATCTTTGCAAACTACCATCCCATTTCCAATCTCCCTTTGCTCTCAAGTCCTTGAACTAGTTGTTACCACCCAAATCCATTGATGTTGTTTCTGAAGTCCATTTTGAATTCTTCCAATCTGGTTTCTAACCCTGTCACGGCTTTTTCTTTTAACTACTTTTTCTCTGGGATGCGGGTGTTGCTGCCACAGCCAGCATTTAACACAATCACAAATTACATCCTATGTTACTTGTCACAAAAGTAAATTTTCCCTTCTCCACCTATCTGCAAACTTTGACACAATTAACCATACCATCTTCCTCCATTGCTTCCCCACTGTCATCCAGCTGAATGAGGCCCTCTCACATGGTTCCATTTTTATCTATCTAATCATAGCTGGAGAATCATGCAGTGGCTTCTCTTCCTGCTCCTGCATCATTACCTCTGGGATTCCTCAAGGATCAGTCTTTTGACTTCCACTTACTTCCCATTTATGTGCTTGCACAGCATTAGCTTTCATATGTTTGCTGAGAATCAGTTCCACCTCACCACCATTCCTCTCAACTCCTCCAATATTGCTTGGAGGCTTGAAGCTTGGCTTATCCAACTTCCAGTGCTGGATGATCAGAAATTTAATGCAATTAAATATTGGTAAAATTGAAATCAATGTTTTCAATGTCTGCTTCAGGCTTTGTTCCTTAACTGACCGACTTGTATCACTCTCTCTGACAAAGGCCAGTCCATTCTCAACCTTGAACCGTGGAGTCAGATGATCCAAGATCACATTTGATCTTGAAGTTAACTTCCATCCTCTATTCACATGCCATCTCTAAGATTCCCAATTTCCAACTCCATAATATCACTCAGCACCCCTTTCTCAGCTCATCTGCCTTAAACCTCATCCAAGCCTATATTGCCTCCACAAATAACTATTCCAATCTAGTCCTGACTTGTCTCCAGATTCTCTTTTCTGTAAACTTGAATTCAGCTTCCCATGTTGTACTTTGCAGTAACCCCCAATCCTCCTCATTCTTGTGCTCACTAATTTGCGCTAGCATCTGGTCAAGCAGTGCCTTCATTTTAAAATAATCATCCTTGTTTTCCTATCTCCGTGGCCTACTCCCCCTCTATCTCTGTATTCTCCTCCAATTCCACAACCAAACAAAGTATCTGCCCTCCTTCAATTCTAACCTCTTGGGCATTCACAAGATACTTCACTATTGGCCACACCTTGGGGCCTAGACACTGGAAGGTATGGAATTCCCTTCTTGCACCTCTACGCTGCTTTTTACCTTGCTTTCACCAGGTTTTTTGGTCATCTAACTAATATCTCTTTTGCTGTTCTGTGTGAATGCAACTGTGAAGGACTTTGGAACTATTTTTACATGATGCCAATTAATTATTGATAGCTGTTGACTTAAACATTTCCTCAGAAAAGGAGTCAGATGATCCAATCTTAGTTTATTTCTCTCTGGCTTTTTTATTCTGTTATGTATAACCTGAATTTTCTTTCCCTCTCCTTGGGAAATTGGATGGCACAGTAGTATAGTGGTTAGCACTGCTGCTTCACAGCTCCAGGGAGCCAGGTTTGATTCCCAGCTTGGGTCATTGTCTGTGTGGAATTTGTACAGTCTTAATGTATCTGTATGAGTTTCCTGCAGGTACTCCGATTTTCTCCCACATTCTGAAAGACATGCTGGATAGGTGCATTGCTCTAAACAGGTGCCAGAATGTGGTGTTTTGGGGAATTTCACAATAACTTCATTGCAGTGTTAATGTAAGCCTTACTTGTGACCAATAAAAAAAACTTTTTTAAAAAAGGTACTATTCTTTGTCCATGGCAAACCCTTAATGGCACAGTAGATATAAGGAACTCAGCAAATAAGGAATTACAAGTATGGATTTTCATCCACAACTGTGCTAGCCCATTTCTGCACTAGTAAATGTTCTTAAAATATGTTTACTCATTTTCTTCCTAAAAATCTTGAAATTGAAAATAGGTTTTGTAAATCTTGAACAGTTATTTTGATTGCACCTGCATAATGACCAAAATCGTGCCCTTTGGTATTGATTAAAGGATGAATCATCTTGAATTGATCTATCTCACACGCACATTGCTAAGATTGTTGATCAGGCATATTGCGACCTACTGCCACTGATAAAGCCGTCTTTGAACTGGGAAACAGTGAACATTCACACTGCCAAAAGTAAGCTTTTGCAGTGGGGAATTTTATTTTGGTGGCCGGAATACTTCAAAGTTTTTAAAAAACAATTTCAATAAGTAAACTCCTCTTGCAAAGATAAATGAAACTCAAGTCTTCAAAGCATAATAAAATTTACTTTTAATATTTGTTTTAGTAAAACCTAGAAAATACAAAATGAAAAGCATACAATAGACAAAGATTTCAGCTGAAGGAGAGATCCAAGTTAAGCTCAATGACACAACAGCAATACTGAGCTTTCTCCACAGATCTGTTTTTGTACCAAAAAATCGGTCAATTAAACAGTTTGGTTGTCTCAAAGTAACCCAAGTAATTAATTTAGAGTTTAATAATCAACCTAAATTATTTATGATGCTTTTGCTCGAATCATAATGTGACACTTAAAATATTGATCTGTCATTCGTCTGTCTGCTTCACAGAAGTTCTCTCCCAAAAATGGCTTATGATTCAGCATTTCTCTAACTAGTTTAAACTGGCTCTAATACCAAATGAAGGCACCTTTTATCATTTGGCATTATCCCCAGGCCCGGATAATTTACTTTATTGCGTAATTTGTGCTGTATGTTTCATAAATACATCTTTCATTTTACTGGCATGTCACAAATTCATTTCTTAAATATATTATTATGTAACGTAAACATTTTGTATTATTTGCAATTAAAACATTCCCTGCTAAGCATCCTCATGTCGGTTATTTAGAATTAATCAGAATTCTCAACTACAGCTGTAGATCCCAAAACTTCAGCAAAAGATGAAGAAAATATGAGGTGCACAAACTATATGGCAGTTGTAGGGAATTTCAACTACCTGATCATTAACTGGGATAATATCAGTGTAAAATATACTGTCTAGTGGGCACAGAATCATTAATGCATTTAAGAGAACCTTTTCAGTCAATGTAGAGAAGGTCCACCCAGGGTAAGGGCAGTCCTAGATTTAATTCTAGGGAATGAATTTGGATAGATGGAAGGGGCATCTTGGAGAGGACATTTTGGTTATCATTATTTGGATAGATTTGATTTAGCAGCTTTAAAAAGAACAAAAGTAGCCCCAAAGTAAAATTTTTTAATTGCAGTGAGGATAGTTTTATTGAGCTGAGATGTGCTATGATAAAAGTGGCTTGGAAACAGCTGATTAAAGATAAATTAGTAACAGCTGCGGTATGTACTCGAGCAGAAAATCGAAGGTTCAGAACAAATGTGTTCCCATAAAGAAACGAGCGAGATTCTCAAATCTAGAACCTCCTGCCTGAGTTGTCAAAGACAACAGGGTAGAGTAAGGTTTGAAGAAAAGCTTATGACAGATACAACAGAAAATCTGGAGGATTATAGAAAATGCAGGGGTGAAATTTAAAAATTGGGAAGACAAGGTGAGAGTATGAAAAAGATTGGAAATAAAATCAATGAAAGCTCTGTTATTACAGAAATTCCTCAAAAAACAAGAGGATAATTGAAAAAGTACAGCCTATTGGTGATCAAAAAGGTAACTTGTATGTGGAGATGAAGGACTTGGGCATGTTTCTTCATGAAGACTTTTTGTCTTGTGCCCACAAGAGGAGTTGGGATTTGCTGACACTGTAGCTGAGGAGGAGTGTGAAGAATTAGATGGGATAAATACAGTGAGAGGAAATATTGAGTCATGTAGCATTTTGGAAAATTGGATAAACCACTAAAATAATAGAGTAGGAGAAGGTCATTTGGCCCCTCAAGCCTGATCTGCCATTCAGTTAGATTGTGGCTGATCATCTACTTTAGTGTCATTTTCCACAGCAACCCCACAGCCCTTAAATATTAAAAATTTCAGTCTCCAGTCTTGAATATACTCTAATAATTGAATCTTCATGGCCCAAACTTCCAACTGAAGAAATTCCTCCTTGTCTCAGTCCTAAATGGCCTGCCTCTTTTATTCTGAGACTCTGCCCGTGGTCCTAGACCTCTGCTAGCCAGAGAAAGCCCTTTCCCTGTTTGTAGCCTGTCAAGTCCTTTAAAAATCTTGTACATTTGAATGAGATCACCTCTCATTCTTCTAAACCCCAGAGAAAACAGGCTCAGTCTCCTCAATCTCTCTGGAAAACTTTAGCTAAAAAGAAAGAGTGGATAGGTTGGGGTTGTTTTCTTTGAAATACAGATGGCTGAGTAGAAATTTAAGGAGTTTACAAATCGAGTGACCTAGATGGAGTAGGTAGGAAGGACCTATTTCCTTTGGCAGAATAACCAGGGCACAGATTGAAAGTGATGGATAGAGGGAGTTGAGAAACCTTTTCATCCAGAGTGTGGTGGGGCTATGATATTTGCAGCTTAGAAGTATGACAGAGACACAAACTCTTGTTACGTTCTTTAAAAATCTTGAGTATAGATCTGAAGTATCGTAGCCTACAGGGTTATTGTCCAAGAGCTGGAAAATGGAATTAGGCTGGTAGCACTTTTCCTTTGGTCAGCACAGAGGTGATGTGCCAGAAGTCCTCTTCCTTGCCACAAATCTCATGAGAGTAAGCTTACTTTCAAATATTGGTGCCAGTGTAAGATTCCCAGTATCTGTTGTTTTAGTCAGTGGGGTAAAATGATCTAAATGAAAGTTGAGCATATACAGATGGGGTGAGTCATTAGAAAGTTGTAGAGTTAAGGAGCTATACATTTTTAATGTTTCACTTTGTGAATACATCTAAAATCAAGTTAAATATTTGACTTTTGACAGCCAGTTGGTGGAGAAAGACCAGATGTTTATCACTGGGGGTATAGACACAACTGTTCTGAGAGTTAATTGCAAACATTGTCAGTAATAGTAGGCACACATGCACTCTTAAAGTGAACCTCTTTGGCTGATTTCTCTACTGAGCTGTCAACTGAGCAAAATGACAGGCTGAGGAGAGAAAAAAAAATCTAACAATGAGTCAAGTTTTGCTTCCTCTGCTATCGTAGATGACACAGTTCTCTGTAATAGTAGATTGAATAATTCTTGCTTTCTTGGATGTCCTACAGATCAATTGAAGACCGATACAAAGCAATATGCCAAGCTGCCAGAACTCGTTCTGTTTTATCTCTTGGGATAGCAAGTTTCAAACAGCTGTCAGACAAGGTAAGAACCTTTTCAAAAGAAATTCATTTAAACCCTTGTGGTCTTTGGAAAGTTCCTCTGAAACAACATTGTTTATCTTCTGCTGACTAGTTGGTTCCTCTGAACCTTCCAATTCCTCAGTGGCAATCACTAATATCTCTATAAAGTTACCAGAGGCATTTTTGACCCTTTGATATAATCCATCCAGAAAACCTGTATTTTGTCCTTTTCATCATCCTGCGCTATTCCATTATCTTTGAGTGTGAGAAAATGTATCGGCTGATGGTGGCAACCTAGCTGTGAGACTGACTAATGAGTGACAATTCCATGTGTATATTTATTTATAATTAATTTTCCCTTTGGCAGTGTTCAACTGCTTCACTGTGGTGTCTGTTGTACATCATGGGCTAAGATTGGGTGCTTTCCATGTAGTACTAGCCTGTTTGGCTCCACTTCCTGCATATCTATAAAAGCTGTGAATACTTTAGAATCCAGACTGGTCAATCTCTCAGATTACACTGGGAGTTGAGCAAACAAAGTATTGAAATTACTTTGGGTAGTTTTGGAGGGCATGGATAAGGATAAGAATGGAGGTAAAGGGGATGTGCTATGTGCAATAGGAAACTACCTTAGCAGGGAGGGCCTGCATTTTGTGCTTCATTTCAGCCTGCCCTTGAGTTCTCACTGGAATGATGGAGATTGAGGAGTGATATGATAGAGGCTCACAAGATTGAATGGCAAGGACAGAGAATAGTCAGATGCTCTTTCCTAGGATAGAAAAGTCATAGAGGACATAACAAAGAACAACACAGCACGGGAAACAGACCCTTCAGCCAAACAAGCCCATACCACCATTTTAACAGGAAGAGTTCCCTCTTCTACTCTTGACCCTTGTCTATGTTTATGGAAATCCACATTGGTGAAACAAATTGTCCCCCCAATCTAGTTTCCAATCAGTCTAAGAGCACACGTTTGGGATGTGGGAGGAAACTGGAGCACCCAGAGAAAACACATGCAACCATGGGGAGAATGCTCAAACTCCCACAGACACCGGCCCAAATCCACGTATTTGCACAGCAAACTGATAGTCACTGAGCTGTTGTGTTGCCCATCAACTGGTCCAGTTTAAGCATACATTAAGTGACGTGAAGCACTAGGCTACTCTCAAAATCCAAGAGCAGCCCTCACACGACCCATCGCATGTATGCCCCTTGTTGGACAGCAAGGCGGACTGAAGTACCTGTGGAATAAAAGAAAAATATCAATAACATGCACATTTTATGCACACATTCAAGGGAATACCCAGAAGCTCAAAAATAAAGCAAATGAGCCAGAAAGTATGTTGGAAGGTCTGTAGAAATCAACAGATTCCCAGGAACGTCCCAAGCTCTTGATCCCTATTTAAAACAGTCTTCTATTATTCCTCCATCTCTATTCCGCTCATGTGCCTAAGTATCCCTTAAATAACTTCAGTGTGCCTGCCTCCACCACCTTACTTGGCAATGTGTTCCATACCCCCACAACCCTTTCTGTGGGAAAAACCTCTTCCAAATTATACCGTGTCGTTTCCGCCCCCCACCCCACCCCACCCACTCTAAGCCTGTTGCCCCTCGTAATATTTGTTTCCAATCTAAGAAAAGGCTTACCACTGTTTATTTATACTGTTCATAATCTCATATACCTCTATTAGATGTCCTCTCAGACTCCGACTTCCTATAGAAAACAGCCCCAATTTGCCCAACCTTTGCTCGTAACCCAGACCTTCCATACCAGGCAGCATCCTGCTAAACCTCCTCTGCACTCTCCATGGTCTCCACGTCCTTCCAGTAGTAAGGCAACCAGAACTGGACGCAGTATTCCAAATGAAGTCTAACTAACGTTCCATACAATTGCAACATTAAACGCCAGCTCTTGTACTCTAGACCCCTTCCTATAAAGGCTAGCATACCATAAGCTTTCTTCACAACCTTCTGTACCTTTAATGCCACCTTCAAAGACTTGTGCACTTGCACCCTCAGGTCCCTCTGCATTTCTGTACTCTTAATAGGTCTACCCTTTATCATATAACTCCCCCTACATTATTTATCCCAAAATGCATCACCTCACATTTATTAGGATTGAATTCTATCTGCCCAAGCTATCAGCCTATGTCCTGCTGCATTGCCTGACAATGCTCCTCGCTGTCTGCAAGTCTAGCCATCTTTGTATCGTCTGCAAACTTGCTGATCACTGCACTTACTCCCTTCCAAGTCATTTATATATATTACAAATTGAAGAGGTCCCAGTACAGAGGCCTGCAGCACACCACTAGTGACAGACCTCCAGCTAGAAAAACACCCTTCCACTATTACTCTGTCTCCTATTATCAAGTCAGTTACTTATCCATCTAAACACCTGTCTTTGTATTACATGAGCCTTGACCTTTTCAACTAACTTCCCATGAGGGACTTTGTCAAACGCCTTACTGAAATCCATATAGACGACATCAAGGCTTGTCCTTCTTCGACTGTTTTTGTCACCACCTCAAAAAATTCTACCAGATTTGTAAGGCACGACCTCCCCTTACAAAGCTATACTAATCAGATCGCAATGCTCCAAGTGCTTATACATCCTATCTCTAAATCCTTTCAACAGCTTCCCTACCATTGACGTCAAACTCACCAGCCTATAATTCCCAGGGTTATCTCTACTATCCTTTTTAAACAACGCTACATTAGCTATTCTCCAGTCCTCTGGGACCTCAGCTGTATCCAAAGAAGAGACAAAGATTTGCGTCAAAGGCCCAGCAATTTCATTTCTTGCCTCCCTAAGCAGCCTGGGATAAATGCCATCAGGCCCTGGAGATTTATCAGTTTTAATGCTACCTAGAAACTCTTAACACTTCCTCCTTCATAATGGATATTTCCCTCAACTGGTCTACAGCTCCCTCCAAGACAGTACTGGTCATCAAGCCCCCCTCCTTTGTGAATAGTGACACGAAGTATTCATTCAGGATCTCCCCCATTCCCTTGGACTTGAAGCACAGTTCTCTCCTCGGTCCTGAAGAGGACTTTTTTTTTTCTCTAACCGTCCTTTTGTTCCTAACATAGGAGTAAAATGCCTTTGGATTTTCCTTAATCCTATCCACCAAAACTATTTCATGCCCCCTTTTTGCTCTTCTAACTTTTTTTTTCCCCTCTTACTGTCTCTATTCCTCCAATACTCTCTCCGTTCCCAGTTGCTTAGACCTAACATCCGCCTCTCTTTTCTTCCTAACCAAGTCCTCGATATCCCTAGTTATCCATGGCTGTCTAATCCTACCTTTCCCATCCTTCCTCGTAGCCTGCACATATCTTTCCTGCAATTTTTTCAGTTTTCCCTTGAAAGCCTCCCACATGCCGAACGTGGACTTGCCCTCAAACAACCTTTCCCAATCAGTTTCCAGAAGCTCCTGCCTAATCCCACTGTAGTTAACTTTCCCCAATTTAGCATCCTCCCTTTAGGACAGCAGTCATCTTTCCATTTGTATCCTAAAGTAGACAGAATTGTGATCGCTGTTTGGTATAAGTTTAAGGTGCATGGGTAAAAGGTTAGAGGAGACATGCAAGGCTAGTTTTTTTTTAAAGAGGGTGGTAAATGTCTGGAACGCATTGCCTGGGAGGTGGCAGGAACAGGTACGATAGTGGCATTTAAGGGGCAACAAGATGAATGCATGAATAAGACGGGAATGGAAGGAAACGGACTCCGTAAGTGCGTATAATTTTAGTTTAGGCAGACATCATCATCAATGCAGACTTGGGGGGCAGAGGCAGGGTGGGGGGGTGCGGTGCTGTGCTTTTTATTCATTTTCAATAGCAAGAGGACAAGCTACATTCGCATCCAGGGAACATGAAGGAGAACGGGGAGGTGGTGGGTAGGGGAGGTTTCCTTCATGCTGTAGAGTTTGTGCCACACAGAAATGTAGCTGTCTGGGTGAGGGGGTAAATTGCAGCAGAGCTGACTGAAGGGGAAAAAAATCCACTATCTTTTAATATTAATGCTTTTTGCTTCCCTGGAGATGTATAGCTGCTAAGGTTCAAGAAGGTTAGAGTTGCTCAGCACACACATGATGACCAGAAGCAGCAGCAGTTAATGTTACAGAGTTAACTGCTGCCCTTACTATTGTGATGTTCGACATTGTAAATCCCTATTATTGTACTCCCTGCGAGTGTAACAGGTACATTGGATTAATGTCAACACTTTTTTAATACATTACCCCATTAAGATCATATGAACTGTCTTTTCCATGTACTTTGAAGTTTGCAATTGGTTAATCACAACTGTTAAATATTTCAGCCAGCAGGCACCTATTTGAGTCAAGTGTACAACATTACCCTGCTCTGCATGGATGAATACACAATTGAGCCACAATCTGTTCAGTTCTTGGTCCAGCATGGCTTTGACTTTAATAAACAATATTCAAAAGGAATTCCGTATCATAAGGGGAATGACAAGGTAATGGCTGACTTGATTTCTTAATATTTTTACTTTTTTTTAAATAAAAATAATCCTTGGTTCTATTTGTTTAGGCTAGATTTTTTTGCTTTGTGCCCTTTCAACTACTATTGCATGCTTGGTAGGGATAGAAAAAATGTTGACTTCATTGATTTGTGTGCAGTTTAATTTATTGGTGCATAAGTTATGGTGTTGAGTAGCATTGTACAGCTCAATGCAGTCTTATCGTCACTTGCCAGGATGCAGTGTACAATAGCACCCATTTTCAGTATCAAGTGCTGCCAGAACAGCCTTGCCATGGTTACGTTTGAAGTAATGCTTTCTCTACCCTGCTCCAACAATAGCCCCAACATCAGAAGAATATTTTCCATTATACAAATATAATCTTTCATATTTTCTTAAATTTGCCAGTCTAGTGCCATGTGGCAGACAATTTTATGCTGTGAGCTTTTGTGCAGTAACTGGATGAATACTGCCTGAACTCAGTTCAATATGACCCTCGAGCACCTAGCAACAGAGGTGGTTTGTCATATAAATAGTCTAGGTCCTAGTTAATCAATTGTGTCCAAATACAATTTGTCACTTTTTATGATTTATTTTTTCCACAGCCTAATGAATGTCTTGGCCAGAATATGCGAGCTCTATTCCTAGAAATTGTTCAGTCCAAGAAGCCTTTAATACTTCACAATGGGCTGATTGACCTGGCGTTCCTGTACCAATGTTTTTACGCAAATCTGCCGGACCAGCTCGTGACCTTCACAGCAGATCTGTCTGAGATGTTTCCAGCTGGGGTTTATGATACCAAATATGCTTCAGAAGTTGAAACTCGCTTTGTGTCCTCTTATTTGGAATATGCCTACAAAAAATGGTAAGTTGTTTTAAAGTAGCTGTTATTTTCTTCTATATTGAGGGACCAGGGAAGTGATTTTTGTTGTTAAATGGGAAAGATTATCATTAAAATCCCAGAAATCTGACTTTACAATTTCCTTATTATAAGGAATTAAGAATGTTTTAAATTTTCTTTATTGAAAAGCTGTAAAAGCATAATTGATATATTGCCAGTCACAGCAATGAATTAATTCTCTTGTACTGAAACTATAAAACTAAAGTGCTATTGGTTAATTAATGAATGTTGATTAAATTAATTCCTTGTTCTGAAGTTTTTGAGCTCTTTTTGTCTCCATTTTTAAGAACATAAAGAGCCTTGGTTTTTTTCACAAAAAGCAATCCTCTCTCACTGAAGTGTCAACTTAGCTCATGTGCTAAAATCTCTACAATGGGGCTTCAATCGTCAACCTTTTGACTGAGGTGAGAGCACTACTGAGCTCAAGGCCAACACAATGAGGCTACTTTTTCAAAAGAGTGGCAAGGACCATACTGGGCACAAGGTTGATGCAGACACCATGTGAAGAAGTATTTTCACTCCTGAGCAGATATCCCTCACCTTTAGCAAAATGTTTATTAGTCACAAGGCTATTAGGCTTATATTCACACTATAATGAAGTCACTCTAAAAATCCTCTAGTTGCCATACTATGGTGCCTACTCAGGTACACTGGGAGAATTTATCATGACCAATGCACTTAACCTGCACACCTTTGGACTGTGGGAGGAAACCCATGCAGACATGAGGAGAATGTGCAAACTCCAGTGGCCCAAGCCAGGTCCATGCAATGAGGCAGCAGTGCTAACCACTGTGCCATCTGCTGCCCAAATATTTAGATCATTTTTAAAATTATAGCTGGAGAGATGCACTTCCAAACTCCACACTCTTTAAAAGGTGCATAGTTTTTATTCAAAAAGCTTATTTTATTTCTTAATAACTGCTTGATGAATATAAATTTGGAAAGGGCAAGCAGTACTGCTTTGTCATTAGGAGTTTGTTTTTATTTGAAGACCTTTGGTGGTTTGAAACGTAATACTAGGCTTGTCTAATGTCTGAAATCCTACAACAGCACAGCACCAATTTACTGTTATGCTGACTCTAGTAACAGTACATGAAATGTTTCAATTTGCAGCAGAAGGGAGAATGCCAGACTGATTGACACTAGCAGTAGGCATCTCTCCATAGAGTTCTGTAACTACCAACAGGCATTCACAGCTTATATTGATTATCGGTACTGCAACCACCCAGAGGCTGATGGAAAGCTTACCGAAGAGAGAAACATGGAAATATGTGACAGGTTTTCTGTGAGTATAATGGGCATAAAATTTTTAACTTGTGGGGGGGTGGAATTTTGTAAAATGAGGGCTGGCTGTACTCCCATAAATTGTCTTTAGATAGACATTATTTCATACCAGCAACCAGAGATTTGCTTCAAGCCCATGTTGTAGATATGCAGAACAGCTTATTAATAGTTTTTTAAACATCATTCTTGATGGGCATGATGTCATATCTATGGGATTATAAATAGAAGCTAGAACAGAGTGACCCTTGCTCAGCCTAGTTTAATGCTTAGTAATAATGGGAAGTTTGTTCTGATAATGCACTTGTAAATGTTTTTGCATGTCTCTTAAAAGGCTTATGGCTGGTGTCCAAATGGAGTGAAATGCTCCCTGTCACACAACACTGACCTCATTATTGATCAAGATGAACGCATCAATGAAAAAAGAAAGAAGAAAAAGGCAAGGAGAAAACGAAGACAGCATACAGTGGAATCAAGTGACAATTCTACTGCATACACAGTCACAGATAATATGACTCCCACTGATGATCCTCCATCTAAGTTATTGTGCGACAACTCGAGTGTGGAACCAGAAAGAATGGACACTGAGGAAATGATACAGGAAAAGCCTTTAAGTGATGTGCAACTCCCAGGGACCACCATAGACGAGGAGGAAAGTGAAGACAATCTCTGTGGTACAGTGGAAACACAAAAGGAATTTTTGAGCAGCAGTAAAATGGATAACAATCCTGAAGATCAAAAGTGTACAAGAACTGAATTGGCAGAAAAAGGCAAAGTGGAAAAATATGAGGGGGGCACCCATCGTGCAGGGTTTGACGCTTTCATGACTGGATTTATTATGGCTTACATTTTGATGTGGAAAAATGGTAATACCACAAAGAACCACCCATGGCTCCCTGACTGCCACAATAAACTTTATCTGAGTGGCAAAGCCATTCCGTTACAGATTTGTAAAAGTTCATTCTCAAAATCCTCAAAAGCTCACCAGGCCAAGATTGAATTGCTTGGGGAAAAACAATGAGGTTTGGAAAAATTTAAATAAAATCTAATGCAGCTATTTTTAAATAAACATGAGTTCCAAGAGACTAGCCAACAAATTTTCTTGTAAGCCTGTTCAAAGATGTAATAAATTTACAGAAAACTAAGAGGGATACTATTAAACAGGCATTGTCTTTCTATTGCAGAAATATCAATCCTTGCTTGCTTTGCACTGCAATGTCACTCTTCCTAATAGCAAATTGAATGCTGAAAATGAGTGTATTTAATATGCTTCATCTTTTCACAAGGTAGTATTTGAAAGGGATTGGCCAACCTTACTGGAAATCTTTATTGATGTTTCATTCAACACAATTTAGATGACCTTTCTGTTCTCCATATGGCACATTCCAGAATTAACTCTTTTCTCCAGATTAGTTTTGTTAAATGTTGATCAACTTTAAAAGCTGGTCCTCAATCACAGAACCCTTTGGATTTTACATTCAATCTAATGAGTCAGATGTTAACAGCATAGAAACAGGCTGTTTGGCCCAACTTTTCCATTCTTCACCCTCTGAAAAAAATTGCCCCTCTGGACTCCTGTATCTCCCCTCTCAGACTAAACCTATGCCCTTTAGTTTGAGGCTCCCCTACCTTTGGGAAAGATGTTGACTATCTACTTTAACATTCACCCCCAAGCTTCAGGAAGAAAAGGCCTTGTCTATTCAGTCTCCTCTTATAATGCAAACCATCAAGTCCCATAGCATCCTAGGAAATCTTTTCTGCATTTTTTCTAGTTTAATATCCTTTCTATAGCAGGGTGACTAGAATTGAACATAATAGTCTGAGTACGGCCTTACCAATATCTTGTACAACTTCAAGACGTTGAATATAGGTACAGGAGTTGTAATGTTCTGATCAATGAAATCAAGCATGTCCAATACAACCCTCATTACCTTGTCTATCTGTGACTCCACTTTCGAGATGCAACCAACATGTACTACTTGATCTCTTTGTTCTTCAACTTTCCCCAACATCCTACCATTAACTGAGTAAATCCTGTCCCAATTCAATCTACCAAAATGCATTACCTTCAAAACTCCATCAGCCCACTGGCTCAATTGATCAAAATCCTGTTGCAAGCCTAGATGTTCTTCACTGATAACTATGCCACCAGTCTTAATGTCATCTACAAACTTACTAACCATACCTCCTAAATTCTTATCCAAATCATTACTATGAATAACAATGGACCCACTGACCCAAGGCACACCACTGGTCACAGGCCTTAAATTTAAAAAACCTTCTACAACCACAGTCTTCTGCAGTCAAGCCAATTTTGTATCTAATTGGTTACCTCACCCTGGATCACATGAGATGTAACTTTGTGCAACAATCTACCATGCAGCACCTTGGTAAAATGAAATGACAAAATAAATGATCTTTCTGCTACCCAAAATCCAGTCATTATTTTCCCTTTCAGTGGCAGTTTAAATTTAATCAAAGGGATGTATCTTTTCATATCCAGCAATATCAACATTACACAACTCATTAATTGTATTTCTTAAACAATTGCTTACTTCACTACCTATCGATATTTCAGATTGATAGAAGTTACATTTTTAGTGAAGAAAATAAGGATGGTTAGGAGTAATTATGTAGGCAGCATGCTGTTAAAAGTTGCATCTCATTTAAGGTAGAATGTGTTTTATAGTATTAAGATTTTCATGTTTCATATTTTCCAGTAACTTTAATACAAGTCTGGGTTTTTATATAATTCTGCTCATGTAAACTATAGAATTGTCAGTTTGTGCACAAATAATCTTTCATGTCCATCCCTCTTCCACCAGTTATGATTTCTTGCTCAAATATTAAGTGGAATACTTGGTGCTACAAGCCCATTTCTAAGAGGAAAGCAATTCAGCTCCAGTCTCCGTCACACAAAAAAATTCCCACACAGTAGTTTGTAAATTTATAGCTTTAATTAGAGGTCTGAATATTAAGACATTTAGCAAAAACTCCTTCATAAATAAGAAAATAGATCTACAATCAATATCTTTTTCTTCCCATTGCAAAAAGAGGAAAACATTTTTGCATAGAAATGTAGTGACACAATGTAAGGGCTTCTTATTACAAGTGCAAATGATCTAGTTATACAAAGTGTCACAACTGCAAACTGGCAAAGGAACATTACAGTTTAATTGTTCAAGTCTATAACAAATTTGTAAAAGTAAATCATTTCGTTGTATTTGTAAAGAAAACACTTGGAGCCACAGTTCAAAATTATCAGGTAATGTTCTCAAATACCTCAGCATTTTCTGAATGCAAATGATACAGGAATTGTTACTAAATATATCTAGACAAGATAGGCTATATTCTTTAAAATGGCATTTTCTGATCTATAAAATGTCTCAAGTTTCTGTTGTAGCACATTCTTTGTAATTAGTTTCTTCATTAACCATAACCAATCTTTGAGTGTATATCACAGCATTATGTTATGCATATCTTAGTTTGGTAACTTGGGGTTAACATTGTTTCTTTCCAATGAAAGGAAAACTGAAGATCACTGACTTTGTTATTGTAAGACAATTATTGAGTGGCAAGAAAATGGCCATTTTAAAACTGCCAACATTTCAGCAGTGAGAGGAGAGAAATGATGATTACAGAATAGAATTTTCTGCAAAATTTAGAAAATCGATTCTCAATTTCAAACCCAAGTTGCTATATGAAGAACATAAAAGCTCTGGTTTAACACTGCTATTCCAGCACTACTTACGTATTGAACATCTCATTTTCTGGTATATCAAATGTGTGTGGATTTTAAAAAATGTTTATATTAATCACAAGGCAATAGATTTCTTATTGGAGACCAAGAATAATGTTTTTTAAATTTTTTTGCTATAGCATGATTGCAATTCTTGTCATTTACTGATGGACTGCAACATTAAATACCTACTCATAGTACTGTTTGCAATGGTAAAAAGTATTTACCAGCTGACAAAAATTAAAATTTACAAGGATTTTTTCCATAATCATTACAAAAATAAATTCCTCTAAATCTCAAGCAGGCATCAAATGCCCACAGTTTAAAAACTGACATTTGAGCTATTGAGACTAAAAAACCTTAACACTCAAAATAGTTTAAGATACAGAACTGGAAACTTCACAAAAAACTGTTTTGTTCACACAGACATCAAGCTTCAAAGTGGACTCATTTCTGACAACACCTTTCAAAACTTACATTTTTGCTGTTGGTTGAAAATTTGCAAACAAAAAATAGTTCTATTTTCTCAATTAACTAAAAAGGATGCAATAACTATAACAGGTTCCATGATGGAAACTGCACACTTCAAATAACTTGTAAATAATGATTATCTGCTTATGTCATCATGATCAGCAACTAAAATTCACTTTGTTGCAGACTGCGCGTATAGGATAACCTAAAAATGGCAAGATTTTTTTTTGAAATTGAGGCACTATAATGCAGGATTGTAGTGATTAAAAGAGAATCTCTGTCCATTAACAGCTTTCTTGCAAACTAGAAAATTTCTGCAATTTTAGCTAATAAACTGTACTCCACAATCTGGTGCTAAGTATTGGCTGTATCTCCATTATAATGAAAAGGCATCCTTTTAAATTTGCAAATGAAACTTACCAGCATAAATTTTACAATAGAATGGAATCAGGTAAAGTTCAAGCAGAGGCTTTGGTTTCTCAAAATGATCTAGGAGTGAAAAATCAGAGAAAGTTCCCACTTCTGACAATTAAAGAGGGAAGTGGGTAATAGGTGGGAAGTACTTCAAACTATTAAATTTAAATACTGCTGAAAAAAAAATTGGAACAATGTCAGAGTATTTCACAAGAATGCCATATGTATAGAGAAGAAATTTATACTGCATAAAGTGCTGATTGTTTGGTAACTGGACTTTGATTAGTAGAGGTGTTTACAGTAAGAAGTCTTACAACACCAGGTTAAAGTCCAACAGGTTTATTTGGTAGTTTTCTCAAAAGCTAGTGGTGTTTACTTCCAAGTAAACCTGTTGGACTTAATCTGGTGTTGAGAGACTTCTTACTGTGTTTATCCCAGTCCAATGCCAGCATCTCCACGTAGTAAAGGTGTTGCCATGGAGAATGCACCAGTTAACTGGTCAAGAAATTGCCCGAGGGAATTGTATGTACATTAGTATATACACACATTGCACTTTTTTTCAACTAAAAAAATGATTGTCTGTACAGAATGAACCAGAGAATGGCTATGTCTTTACCAGAGTCAACCTGCCAGTTTTAACAAAGCTTGACACTTAACTGTCAGTCATCAGTTAACTGGTGCATTCTCCATGGCAATATCCCTATCAGAGTCCACTTGGTGACCAATCAACAGTCTTTTCATGCATTACAAATTAGTGTTCCCTTTTTATTTGGTACTCTTACACATTGTCCTTAGTGCAAGACAAAAGGTTCCCATGTCTTTTTTTCAGCAATACGCAAGCAATTTATGATCAAATTTTTTCATCAAGACAGATTTGTTAAATGGTCAAAAAGATGTCCAGCTTGGATTGTCAGATGACATTTAGTAAATAAATGAATCATAGTGAAATGTTTCAGTGAAAGACTACTCCATGATGATCTGAAATCCAACCCAAACATTAATTTGGAATGGGGTTCATCTAAAATAAAAAGAATCTGTTCTAACCATACTAATAAATGTTTTAAACAGCTGAGTCATTTCATTAGAAATGATTAATTTTTTTTAGATTTGAAATCAATATCTTAAATTTTATTGTCAAAATTACATCCTTCCCATTTTGCCAAATTATTTTACTGAATAATGCAATTCAAAAATGCTTGTGTGCATAATATACATTTAGTGGAACATTTCATTCAGTACAAGGAATCCATTCGTGATTTCACTATTCTAATCATTTAAATAATGATCCACAAGTTAGTGCCAATATAAACAAATGAATCCTACTTTGTGAAAACAATCAAATTGCAGTTCATATTACATCCAAATCACAAAGCAATTCCCACCTATACACACACATTAATAAATGATTCCTGAATCAGCCTTACTGAAAAACCTTTAGGATTCAAACTTACATGCACCACAAATACAATGTGTTCCAGTTCTTTACAAATAACATATAACCGTAGATGTCTTATACGATCCAATGTTACAGGGTTATTGATGAATGTACCCTCACTGTATCTCTACATTATTTCACCACATTATGCATTTTGTTTTTACATGTACTATTTCAGACAAACTAGTTGCACAGTGCATTTGATATTCAAACATACAAATATTTATTTTGCATACTGAATTCCTGCATTGTTAAAAAAGGAATGAGTGCATGCATGGAGTACTTGTCCCACCCATCTATGGAGAACACAAAAAATATGGAACTGTCACAAAGAAACTAATGAGAAATCACAGATTAATTAAATTTAAAAAAATTAACCTGCAAATTGGTTCAAAAGCTGAGATATACATGTATTAAGCATAATCATAGAGACAAAATTCCTGAATAAAGCACTGAAAAGTAATTTCAACACTGACACTTTGATCAAATGCATTTTTCAGGTTTAAAGCATAAATGTGATCCTTTTTTCTTAATGACCGCATATCAACTGAAACATTTCCAAATACCTAAAAATGGGCATGCTACCTTTGAATGAAACTGTTCTTACATACTGTCTTTCAGGACTTCCTAATGCTTTGGCAACCATGAAGTACTTCTGTGTAGTCACTGTTCTGACAGAGAATCCAGTAGCCAATTTGCACACAGCAATGACCCAATACAGCAAAAAGATACATGAACAAGTCATGTGCTTTTTCCTCTTCAAAAAAAGTGATTAGATCAGGGATAAATATTGATCAGGACATCAGAAAGAATTCCCCTTGTCTTACTGACTAGAATTACAGGATATTTTGCTTCCACCGAAGAGCTATTTGACACCTCAACTGAAAGATGGCATCTCCAGCAATGTTAGCACTGTCAGTATTGCATTGGAGGCTCAAACTGGACTAGGTGCCGAAGTCATTGAAGTGGGATTTGAATCTGCAAGAGCAAATGTTATTACTGAAATAAGGCTGATAACACAATACAAATGAATTTTTTTTTGGAACGCTTCAGCTATCTCTACAGGTTTAGAGCAACTTTTATATTACACCTCAAAGGGATGGAGATTAAAGGCAAGTACATTCAAAATTTGGTATTAAACATTTTGATCCAATTCTTTCATTAAGATTGGAAATAAATAAGCAATTAATTTGCAATGGAAAACATGCCTGAACTTTTTGTTGTTTATATTCATAATGCAAAAAATGAAAGGGAGTCCTACCAAAACTCATGCCCCAACATTATTTTAGATAGATTCCTCACAGTGAAAAATTGCAGCTTCAGTGGTCTGACAAATTCTAGTAATGAAGTGCTAGGGCAAAGAGTTGCTCTGTGTTATTACTGGAAAATAATCAAATATACAGCAATTCAAAATAATATACAATAGCCACATCCATTTTGTGCAATAAATTTTGTGCAAACCACAAGGTAAAGCCAAACCATCAGATTCCTTTCATTCTACTCAACTAGTTTTATATAATATTCAATATTAGAAATGGAAAGTCACATTAAGAAATGTGACTGATTTACATGGGTGAACATCAACAAATAACAATCTAAGTATTCCTAAAACCAAACTGCCTTCCATTCAGCTCCACGCTAATGGCCACGCAATGCATTTTTTTTTGGCCAAAATCAAGGGAGTGCAAATGCATTTGCTTGTAACAGTTGGGAAGGCTGGAGGATTTTGGATGCAACAGCTTTGCTTTTTGCATACACATCACTTATATCAAAAAGAAAACTACAAGGCATTTGTAAAATGAGGTTCCACTTGGTTTCTGACCCTTTTATTTTCAAATGCCTGGTTCCCATTTGTGGAATGTAAAACAAAAAAATCAATTCATTATCTATTGCAAAATCTTACTTTCTGAATTACTTTAAATTAAATTGTAAATTTTTAATAGTTCACACCAGCTAAAAGCTAGAGAGGTTCCTTACATAATATAGTACACCTAAGTACCTATCTAATTTCTTAAACGTATTTGCTGCAAGACAAGCAAGCAAGCCTTTTATATATCAGGATCCAATGTTAGAGATGAGGGAAAACACTGCTGGTTAAGGACAGCCAATAACTGATTGTTTTGATATCTTGGATCACCAGAGCAGTTTTTAAAAGGTCTAAACCTTTGTACAAATGCATGCATTTCTTGAATGAAATAGCATTTTACTATTGCATGCCACAAATCAGCACCTGAATTTAGATATTATGTACAATCCAAAGTTTGAAGCACATTTCTGTATAAAACTTACTTAAACAATCCTTAGAATATGTAAATATAAATGGAACCTTAAGCATATTCCTTACGTATTACAAAAAACCCAAAGCATCTATGTGGCCTCACAGCTGTGTTATTATGTGCTTTTTCCTTCACTATTACCCAGCCAAGCTTAGGGAAAGTATTTTCAAATAGAATTTTTTTTGGTGTCAAATACAAACAGCTGAGGGTAATATCAAGCCAGTTCCAATGCCCATACTTCAGGTCAAAGCTTGCAAATAAAGGACTTTGAGTGAGAATCAAAATGTTCTTGGTGCTTATGGAACCATTTCTCACATGGAGCCAAAGCCCTCCTAAGAATCTGACCAGAACACGTCTATAACTTTACAGGTGCCATCAAAATGATAGCAATAACCTGATTCAAGTATATACAACAATACTGTAACACCTACAGCAACTGTAGCAGCAATACTGTGACTTTGCCATCTTTGCTGCTTCATTCCCAAAAATGCTTACTGTCTGTATTTTTTAATCATGCAATTCCATTGACCGATAACTTTATCCAAATCTATGTGCTGATAACTCCCCTTTAATAGTACACAAGATGCATTACATATTATTTCTGTACATTTGAAACCACTAACCCACCAACATTTTAGTTGCACACTCTACTTGGAAAATACATTCATAACTGCATAGTACCCCTGTAATTTACACCAAAAGTTATGGGTTTTGATCAGAATTAAATAATTTACTGGGATTTCAACACTATTAACAAACATAACAAGCATAGGTTTGTACTTAAATTGAATAATGCTGCTTCAGTAACTCAAACCATGGCCAATATAAATACTGGGTATTGAAAAATGATGCCAAGACAAATAGATCACCATCTTAAAGAAAACATACATTACATGGCACTGTGCTGAAAGACTGTAATATAGCTTTCTATCTCACCAAAGCAGTAATTTGTGAAATATATCAGTTGGCAATCATGGTGAATCAGAAGTGCAACTTCTATCACCATCTAAACTGGGAGTGAGCAAAGCTGCAAGGATCTATATTTACTCCGTTATTAGTTCACATAATCATGCTTCCTAACTTCTTTGACCAGAGACTTCAGTTTACCTTGGCAAATAGATTTGTGCACTATTTTTGCAAATCACTTAAAGGAAAAATAATCATTGAGATTATTGATGTGAGTTTAAAAACTAAATTGTCCAAGACCAAGCAATTCACATCTTCACAGAGTCCCAGGAGCTGTTTGTAGCGTGAATTTTATAATTAAACTAAAATCTGTGGAAATATTTAATACAAACTCAAAATAATGCAAATAGCACACATCACAAACCAAAGCAAAGAGTTAAACACATTGACCAAGTCTCTCTTTTAAAAAAATGCATAATCAGATCACTTAGCTGTTTCACCATTAGAGTACTGTAATTCGGAGAGTCAGACTGAATGCTAATTAAACGATGACCAGTATTCACAAGATATGAAAATATAAATACACAATTAAATTTTTCAATTCAAGCAGAAAAAAAAGTGTTCAATGAATTTAAATTTGTGGGCCTGAACAGTAATACCTTTCCCACCAAATTTAGTTCACTATTATGTCAAATCTGATTCAAAGTAGAAAACATCTGTGACGCAGTATTAAACATGGTCATGGGAAAACCTGGAATATGTCTGAACATGTCAACTGAAGGGAATCTGAAGTAAATCTCCCATTATCGCAGGTGCAAATTAAATGCACCAATTTACTATGATGCAAGTTTATCTTTAATCCAGATTAGGGCTAGCCCATGGCCCTGATCTAAACATGGTGTATAAGAAACACTTTTGTAATTCACATTCATGATTAATAGACAATTGACTGATAAGTGAAAGAAGACAGTCTACAATCTGTGAAATGTAGCAGTAAACACGTTGTAAAATACTTCAGCACAGAAATAGGAAGAAAGTCAACAGAGGGGGCAAAAAGAACATTTGAAACACAGCCTGGCACCCAGCTAGCTGCATAAAATGTGGAAAAAGTGAACCAGTCTGCATAACGCGTGGCATTTTAAGGGGAAAGAGAAAGAGAAAGAGATGGAAAAAATCTAATTCAAACAAAACTTCCACATTATAATAAACTGCTTTTCACAGGGTTCAAAAAACATCATGACTTTGTTGTTAATTACATTCTTTGCTTGGTTGACCTATCTTGAATTATATATGGCACCATGCTGTTATAATCTCACTCCAGTTACATTAATCCAGGCTGAAATATAAAATATACAGTAGTAACATCTTTCAAGCTATAGGAAAGAAAGTGATGAAGTGCTTCTCTTGTGTAAGAAACCCTAGCAATATGCCTCTTCAATGAGTAAAACAGTTAAATTTAGAAAAAATATATCTTTGTGGACCAAGGGAAAACTAAATTGACACCAACAGTTCATAGTATACCGATACCCTAAGACATGCAGGCTATTCTTATAATGACACCATGTTCATAACAGTGATCTCAATTCAAGCATACTTGGGTGCAAATATTAAATAACTATAACCGCATGCACTCTTTAATCTTCATGCACATAATCCCAAGTTAATAGAGCAAAATTTCTCACATATGGAAAGTGTAAAATTAAAAAGTGATATTTTATAATCAGTTTGCCCAATTGATTTTCACTAAAATATGACAGCTACAGATCAAAAGATGAAACAGCAAACTGCATCAGAATTGATGACTTTTTTTTAAACATAAATATCTTAACTGCATTCAAATTGCAAATTGAAAGGCCATCTAACAGATTTGTTAAAGCCACTAATGACCCCACAAATTCTGAAATTTGACAATGGATATACTGCTTGTATGCAGATAGTGACATTAAAAAGGGGAGATAGACTTAGCTGTTTTATAAAACTATTATCATAAAGGTTCCACTTAACTCGTAGGGGATTCAAAAGATTTAACCAAATGAGACCATTTATAATACTGGTTTACCACTGCATATTAAGCCAAATAATTTATCAAAACACACTTATGTCCACGGTACCAGCACCCACCTGTTGAAACAGCTTTGGAATTTTAGTCTTTCTCGTATACCTTTTCTGACAAAATAAAAACTTGATTTTTATTTGGCAGAGTTATCCATTATATAAAGTACAAAGTAAATACGTCCATGCCTTTCAAATGTCACATTTTGACTGAAGGTGACATGAGTTTGAAGTCACGCAGGGAGTCAGTAATACAGATGAAGGCCCTTCCACATCAGATTCTTCAGCTGAAAAAGCAGAACAACTACTTGGATCCACTTCACCATCTTGCTCTAGTGCAATATTTACACTAAAAGGTGACTTGGGTTCTGGTATCGCTAATTTAGACATGTCCCTCTGCATCTCCTGTTCCTCCATTTCTTCATCAGAAACTGAGCTACCCCAATGGCCGGATGATGTACTATCTAAATTTGGTCCATTATTTCCAGTCATACTATTACAATTCAGACTTTCTTGGCCAGTCATATTTTCATTAGTTTTCAACTTTAATAGTGTCTTTAACTTCGTATATGTTTCATTTTCATCCTGTGAAAATTCACTTACTGAACAGTCCATAGCAAACTGTTCTAATGATTCAGATTCCTGTGGCTGGGGTTTGAACTTAAATGGTGGAATCTCCAACTCAGAGTATCTGGAGCTGCATGACACTTTCTGCCGCACATCAGCTCCTAGCTGCAGGGGGTCACATTTCCCAATCGTTAATGAAAAGGGTCCAAAACTGTGACATTCTTTTGTTGGAAGATCGGGTGAAACCGGAAGAGATCGATATTGTCGTTCAGAGGGCAAAGATTCCTGAAAATCCCCACTGCTGTACTGTTTCACCTGGGATATAGAAGTAACTGGGTAGTTTATAGCATCAGGTGAAGGTAGATCAAATGCAAGTGATATTACTGATTTACTTGGTGTGTCCACAAACTTTATCTTTCCGCCTTTTAGGTCCTGTCGTGCATTGAAAGGATTAATCTTGCATGCTGTACCCTTACTAGGAGTGTAGTACGGATCTTGGACATTAATCTTCCGACTGCCTTTTCGGGTAAAGAAGTCAGACTGACTACGAGAAAGCCATATGTTGCGACGAGGTCGAGGTGATTTAGGTGGAATCTTGTCACCTGGCAGTCTAAGGGGGCTGCACCTTTTTATTGCCACTCCTTTCTCTCCAACATCTACAAATGATCACAAAATAAAAAGTGTTAGTATTTGGTTCAATGACTAAAGCTTTATTACATATTTCAATTTATCCGTTTTATACTTGCTAGTAATTAAGTCTTACATGAACAACCAAGTGGCAGTAAAACCAGTGTTGTCAAGAAATCATTTTATCGGTTTACTTTTGAAGTATTCCAGTTCAAACATGAGCACTTTCTAGATAAATGCTAAACACATGCAAAGTAAAAGTAGCAACAGTATTTTCAACTGCACAAAAAACTGGAAGGGGGTGGGAGAGGGAGAAACACCAAAAACAGCTCTGTAATAGCATTTACTGCCTCTACTCATTTTTAAAAATTAAAACATGAAAGTTTTTCTTTAAAACATCTGCAAATTGTCCCTCCCAATCAAAATTCAAACTTGGACATTTTCAGGCACACATTGGTACGGCATGGTGGCATAGTGGTTAGCATTACTGCCTTGCAGCGCCAGGGACTTGGGTTCAATTCTTGGCCTGGGTCACTGTGTATGTGAGGTTGGAATGTTCTCCCCATGTCTGCGTGGGTTTCCTCTAGGTGCTCCATATCCTCCCACAGTCTGAGAGACATGCTGGTTTGGTGCACTGACCCAAACAGGCACTGGAGTGTGGCAACTAGGGGAATTTCACAGTAACTTCATTGTTAAATGTAAGCCTTACTTGTGACTAATAAATAAGCTTTAATATGACATTAACACCCCTAAGGGCAAAGAAGGGTAAGGGGCAGGAGGAGCTGGGTGGTTAAACATTAACATTTGGAAATACATTATGTGCCTACATAATTTTTCTTTCAAGAGCCATGGGCATGTCATGTTTGTATCCTTTTTTGGAGAGGTGTAACATTTTGTCAATCATATTGAAAATCAGCCTTCCATAGTTTAATTGGGTTCATTGTTTAAACAGCTGTCAAGCTGGATTTCTCAGGAATTAGTTGCTTGAATACAAGGAATACTTGTGGTTATGAGGACTGAGCAGAAAAATGGAGCGAGACTGGCTGGACAGAAACTCTGAGATTTGATTGGCCAATTTTGGAATAACCTATGATTCAACAATTTGTTTCCAAACTGCAAACGCTCCTCGACAGAATCAGATTATCTAAATAGCTTAACAATATTAAAACCATAACTATCCCACCAAAAGACAAAAAAATGAAAATGGCAGTCAGTCCCAACTGTTTACATTTTTTCCAGCAGCACTGGAAGAGTCTTGGAAAATCACCAAGTTAGTTCTTACCTCCTCCGGCAGTCGTACCACCTCATTTACATTACAATGCTGCATTTTGCAGCAATAATGCAATGTAATGGGTACCTGTATTTTTTAAAAAATACACAACTCTTTTAGTGAATGAGAACAAAGCCATCTGAACCTTGCGTACAGCTTTAAGTAATGTTATCTATTTGCTAGACTGGAATACTCTTCCAATTGTATCGGCCCTTGTCTGAAGATGTGACACTCGCTGAAATACATTTCAACAGATGCTGGCAGATTTCCATTGCTTGTTCAAGTAGCTATTTTATTTGCATTAAACCAACATTTCCCAGCTACAAGATCATAATAAGCACCAAAGTCAAGCCCAATCAAATTTTCTGCATGCACAAACTTTTCAGCAGACCTATTTGGTTTGTCCAGAGTTAGAATCTTCGTATTTTCCTTTCCTAGCCCAAAAGGCATTAAATCTTGTGGAAAACCTTGCATCCAGAGCCTTGCACTTAATGGTAGCAAAGTACACCAAAATATGGTTTAGTCCTGTTAGGGTGAGGAAAAGACTAAAGAATATTTTCACATTAAATAATCACAGGAAAGCATTAAACAGAATACATCTTTCCCTGGTCTTTGCTCAACTAGCTATATTCTTGCAGAAAATTACAAAAGCTTTTCACAGCTGCCCAAGGAAATGTAACTCACTTTTCGTTTGCATGTATAAAATCTCACTGATGTATTCTTATATTTGAATACAAAATGGATCAGTCCTCTTCATCATCCCCTACATTCAGATCAACCTGATAACTAATTCCCTATCCTCTATTGTAAATGTTTATCCAAGATTCAATTTATGTACATAGACACACAGACTAGTTGAATCAGTGGACCTCCAAGTTGAACATCAGTTAGAAAAAGCACCAAGAATAATAAGGGGACAGAATATACTCTGGATAGCGGACCAAGAGTAACTCATTAACATCACCACTGATTGAGTTGGTCAAGGCCTGACAGACATACTGCCAGTTCAGTTGGAATCAGGTTCCTGAGAAGAAAGCAGCCCTCAAAAGAAACTGCCAGCAAATGCAAATATCAGAAGTCAAAGAACATACATTTTTAGAAATCAGGGAATGAAAGAGAAGCCCGAGGGAGACTGAAGTCAAAGGAACAAAGAACTGGAATCTGAACAAGGTATTGTTCATTGAAGTTAATGAAAAAAGCAGAGAAAGAGGCTCTCAGTTAAGGAGAGTGCTAGAAGGTGCAAACCTGAAGAAATTGTGAGAAGCCAGATCTCTGAAGTAATCCAAAGGATGGTGACAACTTAATTACAGCCTGTGAAGCAGTACATTGGCATGGATAGATATCTTGAGAGATTGTGAGAAAGCCTGAATGTGTAGGATAATTTAACACAAAAATACAAAGAATTAAATCCTGGAAGTGATTCCTTGGCGAAAGCATCTGAGAGAAAGCATTGTTGAGAAGATTGGAGTTTGGAAACATTCGTGGAAATTAGTGAAACCAGTGAGATAAACATTTGGGGACATTTTGAGAAATTAACAATTATATTGGGTGGCATCAGTCATTTAGTTTCAGACTGTAGGGGGTTTGACACATTTCTGCTATTGATTTACACAGACTGTATACTTACTGAGAACATTAGAGTCAAAGCTATTTGGTACGTGTGTAATCCTTATGGACCTGTGTGCAACTTGTTGAATAAATGTTTTATTCTTTGGTTAAAAGTTAATCGGCAGTCCTGTGATTCTGTTCATCCACATCTCTAAACAAATAAATGGAAGTTACAGTCCACTGAGCCAGGATTCTGAGATGTAGTCACATCAGCTAGGACCAGAACAATGAAAGTAGAGTTACCTAAAATGAACTGACAAATGGGGTCAAGAATGCAGATCAAGGGAGCTGTAGTGGCAGATGTTTAAAGGAATATTTTAGAATACAAAGGATACATTCCAGCAAGAAAGAAAAATTCCAAGGGGAGGATGCATCATCCATGGCTGATTAAAAAAGATAAAGATAGTATGAAACACAAAAAAGTAAACAATTTTACAACGATGACTAACAAGTCAAAAGATCGGACTGAATTTAAAGAACTCAAAGAATGACAAAAACCTTACTAACAAGGAAATTAGATGACAGAAAACTAGCCAGAAATATGAAGACAGAGTTACAGTTTCTTTTTATTCTGAAATAAAAGAGGAAACAAAGTGAGAATTTGTTCCAATGAAATGAGAATCTGGGGAGTTAATAAAGAGATGTCAGATGAATTGAATAGGTTTTTGCATGAGTCTTCACCATCAAGGAAACAAGTAATGTCATAGAAATAGCTGTAAATCAGGAATAAGAATAGGGTTAAAATCAAAAGGTTAGGTGTAGGGAGTAGCATATTAGCATGAACAGAAGACTGACTAACCCACAGAAGAGGACAGTCATAAATTAGTTTTTTTTTCCTGTTTGGTGGGATATAATGAGTGGTGTACTCCAAGGAGCAATGTTGGAATATCAACTTTTTGCAATTTACACAAATGACTTGGGTGAAGGGACAGAAAGTATGGTTGCTAAATTCATTGATAATACAAAGAAAGATAGGAAGTAAGCTGTGGAGAGGACATAAAGAGGGTACAAGGGAGTATAGATAAGTTGAGTGGGCAAATATCTGGCAAATGGAGTATAACATGGGCAAAAATGATTATTCAGTTCAGTAGGAAGACTGAAAAAAAGCATATTATCTAAATGGTGAAAGCTTGCAGAACTCTGCCAACTAATTCTGAAGAGGCAGTTAAATCAAAAGAGGAACATTGCTTGAACTGGAACTAACGGAGGCAGATTAGCAATTAAGAATTGTTTCTTGACATGTTTATGTATTTCAAAGTTAAGTTAATTTATTTATTATAGTTAAAGTACATTCATAAAATAAAATTTGTTTTGATAAAAGGTTCCTAGTGGGTCAACAGATATTGATCTGAAATGAAACACCTTTTCCTCACACTAATGCCAAAATAAAAAAATAGTTCGGGTCTAGTCTAATTTCACAATACATCTTGGGGTTTCTGATCTGGTCCCTAGTAAATAATACTCAAGAAATTCAACAGAATTCAGGACAAAATAGCCTGCTTGCTTAGCGCCTCATCCACCATCAACGCGTGCACTCCTCCCATCACCAGCACAGCACGCAGCAGTGCATACCATCGACAAGATGCAGTATAGCAATTCGCGAAGGCTCCTTCGATATCGCCATCCAAACTTGCAACCTCTAGCAATCCCACAGGACAAGAGCATGGAAATGACATTATTTATAATTTTCTTCCCAAGTAACCCACCATCTTGATGTGTAACTATACATAGCCATTCTTTCACCATCACTGCATCAAAATCCTGAAACTAGCACCTTAAGAACACAGTGGGTGCACATACAAAAAGACAGCTAACCAGCTTCTCAAGGGCAATTAGGGCAAATAATAAATGCTGGTCTTGTAGGGTTTTATTTGCATCACATAAATGAATAAAAAATACAAGTTCTCTATTTCAGGAAATTAGAATTAAGAGTATAAATAAAGTAATCACAACAAACCCAGATGGGCATTCCAATAGCTTCAACCCTCAATCCAATTTCTCTCCTTTCCTTCTCTATGTTTGGTCTGTACAGCACGCAAAAAACAATACTATATACTATTGTATACTAATATATGTGATGATAAATTACAGAAGGAAGTTTCACAACACCAGGTTAAAGTCCAACAGGTTTATTTGTTATCACGAGATTTTGGAATGTTGCTCCTTCATCAGGTGAGTGGAGAGTTGGGTTCAGAAACAGACATATATAGACACAGACTCAATGCAAGATAATCGTTGGGATGCGAGTCTTTACAGATAGAGACAATGCAAGTGCAGAGAGTGATAATGACAGGTTAAAGACATATCAATTGTCTCAAGCCAGGAGAGGTAGTAAGATTTTGCAAGCCCATGCCAAATGGTGGAGTTTACACATGGTGTAACATGAACCCAAGATCCAAGTTGAGGCTGTCCTCATGTGTGTGGAACTTGGCTATCAGTTTCTGTTGAACGATTTTGCATTGTCGTACGTCTCTAAGGCTGCCTTGGAGAACACTTATCTGAAGATCGGAGGTTGAATGCCCTTGACTGCTGAAGTGTTCCTCAACAGGAAGGGAACATTCTTGCTTGGTGATTGTTAAGCGGTATCCGTTCATCTGTTATCGTAGCTTTTGCACGCCTCAGGACATCCTTTCCTGCAGCGCATCAGGTAGACAACATTGGCCAAGTCACATGAGTATGTACCATACACCTGGTGGATGGTGTTTTCATGTGATAATGGCATCCGTGTCGATGATCTGGCACGTCTTGCGGAGATTGCTAAGGCAGGGATGTATGGTATCATGGTCACTGTTCTTCTGAAGGCTGACTAATTTGCTGTGAACAATGGTCTATTTGCAGTTGTGCAGTTATTTGAAGACAAGAAGTGGGGGTGTGGGAATGGCAAGATGTTTGTTTTCAATGACATATTGAAGGCTCCAAAGAAGATGCCGTAGCTTCTCTGCTCTGGGAAAGTACTGGACGATGTACGATACTCTATTGGCCATGTCCCATGTTTGTCTTCTGAGGAGGCTTGTGCGGTTGTGTGTTGTGGCATATCAGAACTGTAAATCAATGAGTTGAGCACCATATCCTGTTCTTACAAGGGCATCTTTGAGTATCTGTTATATTCCTCCTCATTTGAGCAGATCCTATGTATGGGAAGGGCTTGTCCGCAGGGAATGGCTTCTTTAAGATGTTTAGGATAGAAGCTGGAGAAGTGGAGTATTGTGAGGTTATCCGTGGGCTTGCGGTACAGCGAAGTGCTAAAGTGACCATCCTTGATGGAAATGCGTGTGTCCATGCATGCAACAAATTCTGGACAGTAGTCCATGGTGAGTCTGATGGTAGGATGGAACTTGTTGACATCATCATGTAGTTGTTTCAGTGACTCTTCATTGTGAGTCCAAAAAAGTCAATGTATCTAGTACATAGCATCCATCGGTTGAAGGTCCTCCAGTGAAGGCATCTTGTCCAAACTTGTGCATGAAGATGTTAGCATATCGAAGTGTGAATTTAGTTTCCATAGCTATTCCGTGTGTCTGGATGAAGAACTGATTGTTGAAGATGAAGACATTGTGGTCCAGGATGAAGTGGATGAATTGTAGAATTAACAACAAAGAACAAAACAGCACAGGAAACAAGCCCTTTGTCTCTACAAAACCACACCACCATTTTAACATTGTAAGTGCCTCATTCCAATCCTTCTTCTACCTATGACCCTTGTCTATGCTTCTTGGACTCCACAATAAAGGTGTGCAAATTTAGAGAATCATACGTGCACCAGATTAAGGGAAGTCTAATTTAGGGACAATTTGTCCCTGAAGATTGGCAATTGTCAGTGTTGAATATTGAGGCAACTGCAGCAATGCCGTCGTTGTGGAGGATGCTGGTATAGAGTCATGCCATACTACGTGTAAACACCACCCCCTCCAACCATTTTGGCCTGGGCTTGCAAAAAATTACTAACTGTCCGGGCTTGAGACAATGCACACATCTTTCATTACTGCTCCCTCCACTCACAAAGTCTTTACAGGTATAGACAATTACCTGTAAAGACTCACATTTCAACCATTACCTTACAATTCAGTCTGTGTCTATATCTGCCCTGTTTGTGAATCCAACTCTTCACTCACCTGATGAAGGAACAGCACTCCAAAAGCTGGTGATACTAAATAAACCTGTTGGACTTTAATCTTGTGTTGAGAAACTTCTTATTGTGCCCACTCAAGTCCAACACTGGTATCTCCACACAATAATAAATCAAGTTTCAATGCTTATTGTTTGCATCAAATTTATTTCTAGCTACATTTAGTTCTGCCCCTGCCATATCCCCTTATTTCTTACCCAAGAAAACCTGCACTAAACATATTCAAATCTTGAAATTATTAAACAGGTCTGGCTAAAACAGTTTTATTTTTAAAAAACACATTACAGTCTCTTCCTTTTTTAGCAGGGAAAACATAAGCAGGTTTTTCAGTCATAAAACTGCATTTCTCTGTCAATGAGAATATGCTGAAGCATCAATTAATGCCATCCCCCACCACACCCCTCATCTTAAGATCATACCTGGGCTGAAAGGTGCAAATGAATGATTGTTGTCTCAATGATAGTTTATTACACGAGCACATTCAGCAAAGTAAGTGTGGCATGCTGCATAGTTCACGGAGACCAGTTACTACAACAATGCAAGCAGGACACTTTCAGGGACTTGTGTATAGTTATTCTTTTGTTTCCCCACTGTGTGTCTAAAACAGTATCAAAGTACAAAACAATACAGTCCACATGGAATTGCATACCTTTCGGAATCCATACAGGAGAATACTGCAAATTCAGAAGCATTAACAAACATTCATCAGGGTAAATTTTCCACTTTGGATGTAATCTGGAAACTGGGTGTAAATTGTGCTTGAAATTGCATTTTTTTTTCCAAAGTGTTTTTAAGTTTCACAATCAAATATTAAATCTTCCACAACCCAGTGCAGTGTCTTAGAATAGTATAATTATTTTTTCAATTTTTAACATACTTAATAGTAACCTGGTACAGTTTTATTAATGAAGTTGAAAATCTCTATTTTGTTACAAAAAACATTTTTCATTAGAATGTCTAGTCCTCTGCCATCTGTAGGTAACTTGGTTTTGGATTACTTTGCTATGCTGAACAATTTACTAGTTTAATAGGTGTAAAGCTGTCAACTTCTGAGCAAATGAAGTACTGAACATGTAAAAACATTAAAAACAGGCAAGAAAATGCTCAAGTTGAAAAGCCTCCTTGAACACACCCTATCCCCACCATCCACCCCACCCCCCCAAAAAACAGCACAGTCAGCAGAAACTTCCCTCTTCATCTAAGTCTTGGGGCAAGTCAACTTCTAGCAGAAATCCTCCTTAAGCCTAAAGATCACAGAGCTCTTAACACAATTTCAATTCAAAATTCCCCGATTACGATGCTGGTGCAACCAATTTCACCCATTTTGTGCTGATAATAATAATACAAACCACTGCAATTATGGTTTCACTGGATTCTTTCAATGGTATAATCCAATATCATTGCTCTGTATAGTTCAAAATACAACAAGATTTCAATGCAGTAAAAATTCAATTCCCACTTGTAACATTTTATAGCACTCAACAGCCTCTGGTTTTTAGTCAAATTGCTATTTAGCTATCTGGAAAATAAAAAAGGGAATACTTACTTTTCTGAAGATTGATTGGCTTGGTCTCTCTACCTTCTTCATTGTTAATAGTTCTCTCTTGGCCTTCATCTTGTAGGTGTGGCATAATCTCTTCTATAATTTTTACTATTTCTGGAAAGGATGGACGGAGTTTTGGATCCATCTGAAGGAGGAAAAAAGTTTAACACTTCATGTTGAACCACCACAATGCTCTCCAGTTAATGATGTACATTTGAAATCCACTAACTCAATGACAAAATCTAAAATGGCAACAACTTTAATATTTCATATTGTTTATTTTAAAATTCACTAAAGCCCCAACAGTAAGCTATCAGTATAAAATAGGTTCCATGACAGATAACGGTATATCAAAAATACATATTTGCAGCCACTAAGCAATGATAAATTGTACAAATCAATGATAGATTTATCTGGATGATAAATTTTAAGGAGCATTTGAGGACTAATTCCACCAGAAAAAAATTCAACACAAGATTTTTTAAATGATGATGTGCTCAAACAGGATGAGGTGAATACTCATTTTCTCTAGGCTGGGAAGTCAGTGTAAGGTAATCAATTTAAAATTCCCTAAGAAACCATGCAAAGAAGCTAGAAGTTTTTTTATCCATAAAGTTCTAATATATATATATATATAAAAAGGGAAACGATAAAGTCACCTATAATTAAACACTTTAATTCTTTAAACACGGTGTTATTTCATGAAACATTAGGCTCCATGTGAATTAACAGACAAATTATACATCAAATAAAAGCTAAATTTAATTTCCAATAGTCAATACAAAAAGATACACCTGACACAACAATCACCTCCATCTCACCTCTCAGACACGTAGCGTCATTTGCAGTTCAGAAATTTCCTAACTGGGTTTCCAGTACATAGTTTCTTTCACTTTTCCACTCAACCGATTCAGTCCTCAAGTTCATCGATAGTCAATTTACAGGAGAAGTCCCTGGAGACAGTCAGCACTAAAATGGTATACTCTGGCAAAACTTCCTTAGTTAATTTCACAATAGGCTTGATCCTCCCAGAAATTTCTTTTATCGGATCCTTTCCTCAAACTGTCCTAAATTCTCACAAACCTTAGCACAACTGCAGATATCTTTATGGCTTCTCATAATCCAATGCCCTTTCAAATCTCATGACTTTATGGAACAGTAATTTGTTCTGGTTTCCAGTTTCCTCTGTTCTGACACCTTCAGACTTCTTGGAATCTTCTTTTCATTTCTCTAGGTTCCTTAAGTAGCTGAATTTTACGTTTTCAACATCTCTTTTCTTAAAAACTTTACTCCATAGTATGGTGTTTCTTTTAGCAAGGCTGAGAGATGTTCCCTCTTTAGTCTTCTAAAACCAAGGAGTCTGTCATCTCATTATCCATCTCCAAATGCAATCAAATTAGCTATATTCAAAACTTCTCTATATTCTTAAAAATACCTTACAAGGCCCCAGTTGCTAAGCAATCACTGCTGGTTTATTTACTCTTTATGCCATAGTCCTCTCTAAATACAACAGAATCACAGTTGGAATCGAAACCAACCCCACATGTATACTTTGTCCAGCATTATACTTTGCCCAACATGAATCTAACTATGGGTTTCCAGACACACGAAACATTAAATTAAGCCCACTTAAAACAATACCTTACTGATACAAGTGTAAGCTCCTTAAAGCTGCATTTCTTATTAGGTATTGTTTCCAGGTCAATGGTTACATGGACCAGTGTATTGATCCCTTTACAATTGATGCAAACTCTTAAAAAGTTCTTTTCAAAAAAATTTAATCATTACAGACGACAGAGATTTTAAAGGAGTTGCACATTTTCCTATTGTTTCTGGTTCAAAGGTCATGGCAATCTTCTAAATTCTAGCAAATGCAACTCTACAAATCGATCCTTGTAACTTATAACTTGGAGTCCAGTATCTTTCTGGTAGAATTACTCAGCATTCCCTTGAAAGTGAACATATCCTTCCTAAGGAGTGATACCCAAAACTACTCTCAGTAATCCAAGCATGATCTAACCAGGGGTTTGCATAGATGAAGAGCCCATATTATTAATATCCAATATGAAAGGAAAATAGTGCAGATGCTAAAGATTGGAGATAAAAATAAAGTGCCTGAAAAACTCAGCAGGTCTGACAGTACGTGTGTCCGTTACAATAGTCCCAAAAAGGAATCATATCAGACTCAAACAACTGTTTCTCCCAACAAAGATGTTGCCAGACTTGCTGAGTTTTTTACCCCTTGATAATACTCCTCTACAAGTGAACAATATTTCATTAATACTTCTGATTATTTTCTGTACGCCAAGATACTTGTGCAGGATGAGAAATGCTAATTTACATTATGTACCCAGAGAAACTTATTCTGTTCAATGAGTATGATGTATCCACTACTTGTCAAATTTTATGTGATCGCACTGCTGTGAAATACTTGAAGCATCTCATGATGTTAAAGGTAATATATAAATCCAGGTTATCATTGTTGTGATGATGGGCTATAATTTACTTTGAAATGATAGAGGTTAAAAAAAGGGGATGGGAATATGATTATTAGAAATAACAATGACTAGTAGAAAGGACACGAATAACAAAAAGATGGAAACAAAATATCACTTAATAGTGGAAAGGAGGTGTACATGAAGTAACTATGCCCAAGCAAACAGGCAGGGAAAATAAAAGGGGAGTAAGGAATGAAACGTGTATAAGACACCTTTCTAATTCACAATTCAAAATGACTAATAGGAGAGTGAATTGCTAGATGCAGCAGTGGGAAATGAACCTGAGCATACTAGGGAAGTTAATGCAATAGAACACGTAGGAACTAGTGATTAAAATATAAAAGATTGTTGAAATTAATATTCCAGAATTTTATCTGCAACTCGCACCATAATTTACACAAATATCCCATTCTAAACTTGCTCCAAAGTCTCGATAAAAGGTAAGCTGAGTATGTTTATTAAGTACAATGGCAAAACAGAGAACTCAGACGTGGTGTTGCTGATGGCTTAAAGAACAGAAAATCTCAATAGGTCTGACATGATCAATGGAGAGAGAATAGAGCCAATGTTTCAAGAGCTCTAACAGAGGGTCATCCAGACACAAAATGTTGGCTGTCCATCAACTGCTCTCAGATTTGCTGAGATTTTCCAGCACTTTGTTTTTGTTTCAGATTCCGACAACTACAGTATTTTGCTTTCATCTTACTGATGGCTTACCCCAGCTGCATCAATGAGCTAATTAACCAGATGACCAGAATCCTGGAATTCTGAATGGCGAATCTTTCAACTATTTTGAGCTTAATGACTTACAGATCATTTTGAGTTATGGACGCACCCAGCTGCAATATTCAGGAACCTATTAATACGCTGATCATCAGAAACAGATGTTCAGAGAACCATCGACGTATATACAAAATGATATAGTTTACATTCAACATAACAGAAGACCAAAGTACAAGCTTCAGCTCCATTGATTAGGGATTCATGATAAGTACCTGGAAAATGTGCAATATTTCTAGCTCTTTGGGACTTATTTTTACAGAACGCTGATATTCATGAAGAAATCCAGCATTGCTCGAAATCTGCTGCAGTCTTTAGCCATCAGGACATTAAAACTAAAACCAAGCTCATGATTTACCACATGGCTGTGATTCCTTTCCTACTATATGAGGTTGAAACATGGACAACGTATAGGAGACACCTCAAAGCATGATTTATAGTTACAGCATCAATTACAGAAGAGTTTGTGTGTCAAGCAGGAGAATAGATGCACCAACATCAGTGTCCTCTCACAAGCAGTCACCACATGTATCAAGGTTATAATCAGCTTCACTGGATTCAACATATAGTCATCATTAGATATCAGGCTCACAAAGCAGGTCATCTTCTCCCAGCTCAGTCAAAACAGATGCACTAGTGCAGGACAGATGAAGTACTTCAAGGATATACTGAAAGTCAACATGAAGAAAAGCAACATTGACATCAACTCCTGGGAGATCATCACATGGAATGAGCAAGATGCTGTAGAGACTGTGGGAAGGATCCCAACATTGAGACCGAACAATGACAAAAAGAAGAAGAAAAGCAAGAATGGTGAAAAGAACACAGCAAAATGTCTCAATACCAAATTAAAGTCCAACAGGTTTATTTGGAATCATGAGCTTTCACAGCACTGTTCTTTCATGAGGTGAAAAGAACATAGCATGACTCAAAATAAGGACACACAATCAGGCAACCCACATATCAATAAATGTCAGATCCTGAAGCTACCTCACCAAGCATCTGCAGATAAATTACAGATAGTGGAAGAAAATGAAACGAGATTTAGGAATCATCAACACTGAGCATCTAAAGGGAGACTTGGTGTATACATGGAGAAGAAAATAGAGATATAAAAGGAGCAAATGGGAAGAGGTAACTAAATTGAAAAGAAACTCAAGTGTCATACAGACATTAGCACAAGCCAGCTGGTTTGCGTCAGTGTTGTTGAACGTGCTTCACTTCAAAGATAGCTGTAAACATGAAGCAACAAGCTAAATCTATGTCACTGAAATGTAATAAATCATCATGAGATCCTTCACAGAAGCATAATCTGACATAACTGATTCACAGCCAAAATAAAGGGATATTAAGGCAGCTGACCAAATATTTCACAAATAAAACATGCTTAAAAGTAGAAGACGCAGAAAGATTTAGGGAGTGATTTAAGGAAAGGCAGCTGAAATGATGGGGTGAATGAAATGGAAAAGAGCTAAGATAAATGGCCAATGTGGGAGGAATATCAAGTTCTTAAGGTACCATAAAGAGATTTAGTCATTAGGATAAAGAATTTTAAGATGGAGGACTTTATTGGCAAGCATGGGAAGGTCAACAGTCGGCAGCAACATTTCCTCAACAAATCACAGCCATAAAACAAAATTGTGTTACCATATTTGCATATCAAGTAATAAAGTATCAAGTTGCTGATTGAACCCATTCTGCTTGCATCATAAAATTCAATGGTTTGTAACACTGTGCACTGTAACCAATTGCAAAAAATGTATCCAAGCCAAAGTTCACTGAAGAATGAAGCAAAGAGAAACTCAAGTGGCAAGATCAACATTTTAAAATATATTTTCAAGTGAAATGTATCCCTATGTTGTACTTCTGATGAAGGACATGCCCAAAATGTTATTACTTGTTTTTTCTCTCCACAGAAGCTAAATAACATGCTGTATATTCCCAACAGCATTTTTGAAAACAGTAATCTACATGAATTTCAATTTTTGATTCTAGACTTTGTTAAAAGCAGGAGCATTCACAAGCAAGCTATCAGAGCATGTTCTACTACAGTACACAACTGCTGTATAAATAAACATTTTGGCACAACCCAGAGGACCTTATACATACAAACATATGAAATAGAAGATGTAAGTCACTTGGTCCCTTGAGCGAGCTCCATCATTCAATACGATCATGGCTGATCCAATTGTAATCTCATTCTTGCTTATTCCTGGTAACCTTTCATCCACTTGTTAATGAAGAATTTATCTAGCTCGGCCTTAAAACATTTAAAGACTTTTGAAGGAGACCGTTCCAAAGACTCATGACCTCCAGGAGAAACATTTCTCCTCATTTTTCTTAAATGAGCAACTCCTTATTTTTAAATAATGACCTTCAGTTGTAGATACACCAACAAGAGAAAGTATCCCCTCTATATCCACCTTGTCATGACCCATCAGGCTTTTAAAAGCTTGTGATCAAATCATTTTTTTTATTTTCTACAATAACCTTTGATATGGCATTATTAAACATTGTCAAATGATTTTTGAAAATCCAGGTACAACCACTGGTTCTCCATCAACAAAACTTGTGGCTCCTTCAAAAAGTATGACTTCTCTTTCACAGAGCCATGTTGACTCTGCCTCGAGTTTTTCAATGTTCTGCTGCAGCATTTTTAATAATACATTCCAACACTCTCCCTATGACAAACATTAGGCCAGCTGGCCTGTAGCTTCCTGCTCTCTGTCTCCCTCACTTTTTGAATAAAGGAGTTATATTTGCTATTTTCAAATCCAATAGAACCTTCCCTGAAATCTAGGGAATTTTGGAAAATTAAAGCTAATCAGATAATCCCTACATTGCAGAAGATGGCTTATCCAGACTATCGAATCTGCCCTAACCCTCCAAGAGAGCATCTTTACCCAGACCTACCCCATTCCCGTCATCCCACACATTAACCCCTTCAATTCTCTAACCAACACATTTTTGAGACAGTAAGGGGAAAATTTAATATTGCCAATCCACTTAACCAGTATTTTCAGAATATGGGAGAAAACAGGGGCACCCAGAGAAAATCCATGCAGACACAGGGAATATGCAAACTCCACACAGACAGTCACCCAAGACTGGAATCAAACCCAGGCACTGGCACTACAAGGCAGCAGTGCTAATCACTGTCCCATCGTGCTTGTCAATGCATTAACAATCTCATTAGCCATTTTTTTCACCACTTTAGGATAAAGCCCATCTAAATCCACAGATTTGTCAGCCCATAGCCTAGCAAACTTCCCGAGTAGTTGTCTCCTTTCCATTTCCTGATTTTAGCTAGTTGTGGGATGTTATGCAAAAATATCTGCTTAATTCAACTGTCATCTTTATTTTCCATTATGAATTCCTTAGATTCACTTTCTATAGGTCCAACAAGCACTTTATATATATAAAAACTCTAACCATATACTTTTATATTACTAGTTAGCTTCCTCACATATTCTAATTTTTCCCTTCTCATTAATCTTTTTGTCATCCTTCATTGTTCTTCATACTCTTTCCAAACTTTTGAACAGTCACCCATCTTTACATAACTACATGCTTTTTCTTTAACAGTGCTTTTTTTGTAGTTGACTAAAATGGTGGTTCCTCCCTCTCCTTAGAATTTTTATTTCTGACTGGAATTATCATTTTGTGTATTCTAAAATATCACTTTAAATGACTGCCACTGAATCTTTATTGATCTCTTAACCTCATTTGCTAGTTCACTTTTGCTGACTCCATTTTCATGGTCTATAATTGCCCTTATTTAAGTTTAAAATACCAGTCTTGGATGAACTCCTCTCAAAGTGAATGTAAAATTCAATATTATGATTTCTGATGCCTAGGGGTGCCTTCACTACTGGGTTATCAATTAATTCCACCTCAATACAGAATACAAGGTCTAATATGGTCTGTTCTCTAGTTGGCTCCAGTTCTAAAAAACTATTCCAAAAGCATTCTATGAACTCTTCATTTAATTTGATTTTTTCCAGTTTATATGTAGATTACATAATTAATGGCACAGGATGTGTGATATCTATTAGAGGTTACAACTTCAAGCTGCATCTGAACAGTCCACTACAATCATCACTGCCCTTTTGGATTTATCAAAAAATTCCCAAGGCAAACCTTTGTCAATGCTATCTGATCTGACAGAAATACAATTATTGCAACTGTGTACTGGCTCTTGTCAGAAGAAATATTTTCTTTGTTCATCCATAAAATTTAATCAAGAAGCAAATCATGTCTGCAATACTTTACTTACATTGCAACAGTTGAAGGCAAGCTGAAGAAAGCTGGGTGGACAGTCCCCTACCATATTCTGAAACGCATCGTAGTCTAATCCAAAATTCTAAATGTTTGATGGAAGGATCAAGAGAAAAAGTAAAATACAATTCAGTTATGAGAAGATGCATATACTGCAGGCAATAAGTCTGGTGAAGCAGGATTACAGTTACTAAGACATAATACATAAAATATAAAATCACAAATTATACAAAAATCTGTTTTAGATTATAATGAAAGAAAGATGTCAAAGACAAACCAAAGTCATTTACTGTCTATTCATATAAATGCTGCAAAGTTGATGGCATTATTGAAGGGCAGAGCGGAGATTCTCAAATTTAATCTTCATATAATAAGCTACAGATACTGCTACCGCAAATTCAAAAAACTCAACAGATTTGCACTGGGTATATATATTTTTTAAAGTAAGCAAATAAACTAATTTATTTTCAAGAAAAATTAAACCAACTTTGACAAAAAACACCCATGATTTTATGGGTGCAGCTTTACTACCTAAACTACTAAGGTTTAGGAAAGCCCAGTACCATTTTCAAAGGCAACAACTAGGGATGGAAAATAACCTAGACAGAGCATTCAACCCAGGAAAGAATAAGTAAAATTTTGAAGCATAATTGTAACATACCTTTTATATCCATAACCTAAATAGTTTATAAACCTTTTTAATTATAGAATAAATATCATTCCTTAGAGATAATTTGCCATCCAAGTTCATCAATTTGAAATTGATAGAATATATGATACTCCATACATATTCCTAGTATCGGCACAGCAGCATTGATATTTCTTACTTAAATCCAGAAATTTACCTCAGATTTTGAAGCATTTATAGCTCAGAAAGAAAACAAAATCTACAATAATGATAGAATGCTAAAGTTCTCCAACATAAATTCTGTATTCTGCAAGAACTAATTAACTTCAGCATAATTTCTTACTAACTTATAATGCCGAACAATAAAACACAAAATTATACGGGACAACAACAAACAAGGTAATGATAATGGCAGCGAGAGATGGCAAACAAAGTGTTTTTTTTAAATCATAGCCATGACAGGATGCGCTACTTAAAATCCTGAGTTTGAACAGCAATGGTGAACACTTCTTGCATATGTCATGCAAACATGGCTTTGCAATCTATCGCAGCCACTTCCCCCACCCAACTAATTGTTTTAACTAATTCTGTTCTGGTAAAGGAAACAGAAGATTTACACAATTTCAACACCTACTGCATAGTTAACCAATGATAGTTTACTGATTGGTGCTACATTGGTCTGCTGAGAGAAAACCAAGTTGGCCAATTTAAAAGATCATTGAATGCCCTCCCATTCATCAGCATACTCGTGCTAAAAGAGGAGAAAGATGCCTAATTTTTAAGTCTCTTAAAAATACACCTACTTTTTAAAGGCAACGAAGTTGGTAGATAAAACAAACTGCCTCTTTGTTAAACCACAGAAATGACAGAACATTTTTGACAACGACTGTTTGCTTATCTTAGCAGAAACAGGATCAAAAAGTCGCTACTTACCACTGTCCGAGGGAGATAGTCAGGATCGGCTTGTACTCTGGCTATAATTTCACATAGAATAATACCATACGAGAACACATCCGCCTGCCATTAAAGTAAAAAGTATTAGAAACAAAGCTTTAAGATTACATATATTACTGTTATTTAGAAAAGCAAAGAATAAATCATTTTCATTTATATAGTGACTTTTATTCTCAGGATGTCCCAAGCTAATTCACAGCCATGACAATACTTCAAAAACATAAGCTGAGAATACAAAAACCTAAGCAACTGGAGCAGATGTAAACCATACCGTCCGTCAAGCCTGCTCCATTATTCAACACCGAGAATCCCTACACTACATCAGGCAGCAATTTAGCCTACTGAGTCTGCATCAACTCTCCAACAGAGAATCTTATCCATCCCCCACTCCCACTGCATTTACCATGACTAATCCACTTAACCTACATATTTTGGGATACTATTTTACAATTTTATATGGCCAATCCACCTAACCTTTGGACTGTGGGAGAAAATCAGAACACCTGGAAGAAACCTACAGACAAAAGGGAGAATATGTCAACTCCAGAGACAGAGGCTGGAATTGAACCTGGGTCCAGAATAGATTCTTCAGACACATTTATTGAGGTTTATGAGTTTATTTATTAGTGCCTCAAGTAGGCTTAGATTAACACTGCAACAAAGTTATTACAAAAATTCCCTAGCCACTATACTTCGGCACTTCAGGTACACTGAAGAAGAATTTAGTAGAGCTAAAGCAGCTAACCATCACACCTTTCAGACTGTGGGAGAAAACTGACGCAACCAAGGGAAACCCATGCAGACTCCACACAAACACCCAACGCTGGAATCAAATCCAGGTCCCTGACGCTGAGAGGCAGCAGTGCTAACCAGTCTGCCACAATGCTATCAAATCATGGCTAATCATCTTCAACAAATTCACTTTTTTTAATATCCTCGATTCCAAGAAATCAAACATTGGTCTCAACTTTGAATATGCTCAAACATGGAACATTCACAATCCACTAGCGTTGAGAATTGCAAAGGTGAACAACATTTTTAAGTGAAAAAATCATCAATTGCAGATTATCATCCCTTATCCTGAGGTTGTGGCCCCGTGTTCTAGATTCCCCAGCATGGGTAAACAATCTGTCAGTATCTACTCCTTCAAGCCCTTTCACAAACTTACTTGTTTCATTGAGGCAGCAGTACTAACCATTGTACCATCATGCCTCCTTCCATTTCATCACAAGGGCAGATACAGGATGTTGCAGATAATTACAGTATAGCCTGCTTCTCAGATACAGAAGTAGGACATGCCCACATGCAGCAAGAGGTGGACAACATCAGACAATAAGCATCTCCAACATGAAATAATCTTACAATCTCTCCATGCATTCAGGAGCAGGGATATCTTGATCCAATTATACAGGACCTTGGAGAGACCACAACTGAATACTGCATACAGCTTTGGTCTCCTTATGAGGAAGGATGTACTTGTTCTAGAGAGAATGCAGAGAAGGTTTACCAGACTGATTCCTGAGATGGCAGGACTGATATATGATGAGAGAAAATTGGTTGGGATTGTAGTCACTGGAGTTCAGAAGAATAAAAGGTGGAGGAGGAAATCTCATAGAAACCTGTAAAATTCCAACAGGACCAGATAGGTAGATGCAAGAAAGATGTCCTCAATGCTGGAGATGTCCAGAACCAGGGGTCACATCAGAGGATATGGGTTAGATCGTTTAAGATAGAGGAGAAATTTCTTCACCCACAGAGTGATCAGCTATGGAATTCACTATCAAAGTAGTTGAGGCCAAACATTAACTGCTTCTTGAAAACATTCAAACATCACATTTGAAGTGAAGGGGATCAAAAGTTATGGGAGGAGGGGGGGGAAATCACGTCATTGAGTTGGATGATCAGCCATGATCATAATGAGTGGTGGAACATGTTTGAAGGGCCAACTGGCCTCCTTCAGCTCTCAATTCCTATGTTTCTACATAAACCTATGATCTCTACCACCTACATAGAAGAGAGAACAGCCATATGGGAACAGGACCACCTGCAAGTTGCCCTCCAAGTCATACATAATTCTGACTTGGTAACTCATTATAATTCCTTCATCATTACCTGGCCAAAGCTCCCATGATTCCCTAGCAGCACTGTACCCACATCACATTAACCACAATTGTATGTGAGCTGTCACCTTGAATCAAAGCTGGCCTCATCAGCAACCAATATATCCATGCACAAAAAAAAAAGCACTTCTGCAGAAGTCTCCAGACAAAAATCAGGAAGACCTTACATCTTTAGCTAATTAAAAACAGATTTTTAAAAACACATGGGTAACTAGACAAAGACAGAAACACTTGAGACATCTGTAACTGATGTGCAGTTCTTCAAATTTGAATAAATTACTTCCTCTTAGTCATGAGCATGCATTTTACCAAATAAGGATACAAGAATAAAGCACTGTAATCTATTTAATGTTGCCTTCAACATACAACATTGTGCCTGGAACTTGATAAAATCTGGCAAACAATTTGTTACTGACTACATGAAAAATAAAAATTGCCCTGTTTCAACTGCGTTGAGAACCATTCTGCATATAGTCATGCTTTGTGCCATATTTGCCTCTACCTAGCACCTGCCTGAGAACATTTTGGGCAGATATTTAACTAGGAAAAGAATTACACTACAAGGATAACATACCAAACCTAAGCAACTGTGTAAAATATCCAAAGATTGAATAACTACTTATCAGGAATTTAGGAAGTTACTTGAGTTTGAGGTGAAAACAAAAAAAAAAGACAAGCAAAAAGATTAGCAGGCATCAAGAAAAAATGAGGCATGAATTGTTTCTTAATTGTTTATCAAGAGATCAGTGCAGCAATACAAATAACTATTTGAGAGATGCAGCCAGCCAAATTCACAGTGGATTTCAAAGAGATGAATATTATAACTGCGAGCACTGTCATTGGGTAGCAGGCTAGTTATCTAACAGACAGGGAGGCCAGTTCCATCCACAACCAGAGACAGGGAGGCCAGTTCCATCCACAACCAGAGACAGGGAGGCCAGTTCCATCCACAACCAGAGACAGGGAGGCCAGTTCCATCCACAACCAGAGACAGGGAGGCCAGTTCCATCCACAACCAGAGACAGGGAGGCCAGTTCCATCCACAACCAGAGACAGGGAGGCCAGTTCCATCCACAACCAGAGACAGGGAGGCCAGTTCCATCCACAACCAGAGACAGGGAGGCCAGTTCCATCCACAACCAGAGACAGGGAGGCCAGTTCCATCCAACCTTAAGAGCCATGGCAGATTGCAGATTTTCTCATCCAAAAGATGCAGTTTCGTGCCTTTGCTGAACCAGGAAAAGATGTTTTCGAAGACTTGGTCTTGAAACATTCTCACAGGTAACACTAGCAAGTTTCTTAACATACATGGAAACGCATCTTTGTTTGGTTAGCTTTTGAAGACTTTTTTTTAAGAAGTACTAACCTTTTCTATTATAGAACATCATCACAAGTGATTTTAAAAAAGTTGAAATAAAGGAGATGTGAGAAATATGTAAAACAAACATACAAAATCAACTTTCTACAAAGTTTTATGAAAATCTGTTATTAACTAACTTAACAGGATACCTACCTTTTCATTATAATGTTCACTATGCAGCACCTCTGGAGCCATCCAAAAAGGTGATCCAACCACCGACAGCTTTTCCACATCCGCACTGAAATTTGGAAAAGAGGATAAACAATGCACTTTGTTATTTTAGAAAATACAAGTGTATTTTATACAGCTTCTTTATCATAGCATTAGAAAGTTATAACTGCAGACATTGACCTTCGGTGCAGATAATATTCACATTAGAATATTTGCAATGTCACCAGAGATATTAAAAAGATACTTTGCGTTATAACAGAAGATTATGGCCAGCACACTTCATCCAATTTCATTTCATATCAGCTACAGATCAAAGTTACACACCATAATCATTAATTTTTCAGTTTGGCAATTTCACATATCAATCACAGCTACAAATAAATAGATAAAATGCTCTATTGGAGATTCAGTGCAGACTTGATGGGTCGAATGGCTTCTTGCTGCACTGTAGGGATTCTATGACTCCTGTTTGCCTCATCATGCTGTATTTGCTCAATATAAAAGTGGCTGTACTGTACAGTAATTTATTTTGCATGACATTTTCAGAATTGTAATAGAGCAGCATGTAATTGCAAGTCTTCCTCTTCTATTTAAAAATATACTGCAAATTTACTGATTGCTTTAATAGAAGGATTGATATGTAAATACAATTTGCACTTAAAAGGATAACACATAAGAAACACATTACATTTGTCAAATGCAAAAACAAAGCCATTTTCCACCATAAACCTCCTTTAAGGCTAAAGATGACTATTTAATCAGAAAAGCAAACTGATGATTAACCAAATGTTAGGAAGATATTTTTTCGAACAGTAAATTGGTGTGGAAGGTCAAATAAATACAAACAGTTAGATGGTAATAAGCTGCTGACTCCCTTTGCACAAGAGTCATAGAAAAATGATCAGAAAGGCACTATTTAATCCCCAGGATGCTAATAATGTTCACAAATTTCTACATAACGAAAATAGAATGACTTATTAACACTACACCAATGCCTCAATTGTAAATCAGCAGTGTTACGGACTATGACCCAAAACAGTAGGAACAATGTTGAAGTTCTAATTATTCAGATGAATTTTTTAAAAATATTTAATCCATAAGCAATGTAATATTATTAATAATGTTGGTTACCAAAAATAACATCCATTCATATTACGTAAAATGAACATACATTAAAAATGTAAATAGATGGAATTTTCCCAAAAAATTTCCAAGTATCATAACAGCAAGAAAACAGGAGTGTTCTGCACCAATCTCTCAGGCACGTTCCACATTGCAATCTTCAGACACTTAGTACAAGGAAAGAACCTCCATGAGAATCACGCCAGCATGGAGGCTTCAGGTGTGTGACTCACCCAAAGTGGCCACTGCTGTGCACTGTTAACAAAATGGAGTTGTATTTAAACACTAAAGATACACTCGTAGTACATCATGCAAGGAAGATGGCAACTCATAGAGAAGCCCTACAATTTAAAATCAGGAGTTGGAATGGCTGCTGGACAATATCTGAGCAGCAGATAGCCCATAACAGGGGTCGGGTCTGTGAGCTGTCAAGAGAGGCGGTGGATGGAGATGTAACCAACAGCCAGGTCAACGTGTGCCACAGAAGTGAGAAGCCACCAAAGTTTCTTTCAAATGACGCTGTCTCAAAGTTGCAATTTGCCCAGATACTTGTCCCTCCCTTGCACTGAACCACATCTTCTTTTGTAGGGGACAACTCCTTTTACTATTGGTGGGGCCTGGTAATGTCAACACAGCCTGTCCAGCAGACAGATGGCAAGTTAACTAGTGCGACATTAGTGGGGTTCAAACAAAACTCTTCAGGGATCACTTAGTAGTCAAGGGGAAAGCATGCAACTCAAGCCCAAGACAGCGACGACCCGTCTACCTGAGGACCCTCAGATTAGCACGAGCCCCTCAAACTTGTTCATGATATTGAAAAATTGCCAAACTCGCTAGTAACATTGAAATAGAGTTAAACTCATGCTAATCAGCTTTGCGGCCTTTCTCGGCATGAAGTGGCTTGCGCCACCAGAAAAGGACTGGAAAAATAGTACTGTTTCATGCCAGGCACAAACTGGATTTTTAGCATCACATGCTATTTTTCTAGCTCATCATGCTGATCATCGGGCACAGCGAGGTTGTGAAATTATGTCTCATATCTGAATATTTTTAGAAGTAATGCAAATAAAAGCATTACTACAGATTTTTACTTCATCACGAGTAATTTGATTCTGCCACTTTAAAGAAAATTTCAATTAAAAGTATATTTACTTGTCAGGAATTTTCTCCGCCAACCCAAAGTCACCCAACACTCCTGTGTATCCATTCTCTTCCATTTTAATTAAACAGTTCTGTTGGAGGTAAAAACAAAATTTATTATATTAGAAATAACATTTATTCACACCGTTGTATCCCAGAAAATATATTCATGGACATTTATAGATTTAAATCAAACTAAGTTAACATCCACGGAAAGATATCAGAGATTATGATTAAAAATTGACACCTTTAACTTTTTTTAAGCGTATTTTAAATTCCATACTCATCCTTCATCGACACAAGAGTTTGAATCAATGACCACTGAGATAGTAAGTACCTAACCTTAACTGAAAACAGTCCATAAATAGATTGACCTTTAGTCAATTATTCATACTTTGTAAAGTTCCATTTACATTTCCAATGCATCTCAGTTCAGAGTACAACACTAAAATGGATATTTAAAGGCTCATTATTTCAGCCTCAGAAGCACATTGGAAATGGTGGCATGGCGTGTTGTCAATGGACCCATGCTGGGTCAGTTTTCTTAACGGGACTCTCCACTCTGTAACTTACCTTAGATGACTTCCTGGACAGCCAACACCATCCTCTACTTCACATAGGCCTAAGTGTTCCAGTTGTCAATAGCCCCAAAAGAAGCAATGGAACTTCCAGAAAGAAACAAAATATAGTGAAACCTTGGAACACAGATTCTCAACAATCCCACTATGAAACATCACAGTTGATGAAGCATACAACTGTCTCAGTGGTGCCATCTACAAAACAGGCTGTACAGCAATTCCCCAAGCCTACCAACCCATCTACATCCCATGCTTAGATGAAATAGTGCTGCCTCCTAAAAAGGTATACAGAGCACGAGGGGATCCAGAGGTAGGAGACTATCTGATCAAGTCTCTCGATGCTGCACGCACACCGACTGAGAAAAACCATAGCAGAGTAAACCTCTCATACTCCAGCAAGAAGTGCTGGAGTTGAATCCACTGCCTTGCAGCAACCCAGAAGTCACCCTTCAAAACAGGTTCAGGACCAGTCACAGCCAACCCCCCCCAAATGGAGCACTAGCACCAGCAAACTATGCACCACATCACAGAAGTGGGTAGAATTCATAGACTCAGCAGAGTCCTATTTGCACTCAACACAGCAGGAGTCCCTGCTTGGCTTAGGGACTTTGCATTTGCCAAATAAAAAATTGGACCAATATTCTAGAGACTCAGGGGAATGTCCTGAAGATCTGGGCTCAAATCTAGATGGTGGAATTCAAATTCAATGAAAATCTGGAATTAAAAATGTATTGATTACCATGAAACCATTGTTACTGTTGTAAAAAACCTATTTGGTTCACTAATGTTCCTTTAGGGAAAGGAATCTGTCATTCTTATCTAGCAGCTAATGTTTCAAGTCTGCACGATCTTTTGTCAAAGCTTTGACAATTGACTGAACTCAGAACATCAGCTCTTTTCTCTCCTTACAGATGCTGCCAGATCTTCTGAGATTTTCCAGCATTCTCTTTTGGTTTTAGATTCCAGCATCCGCAGAAATTTGCTTTTATTCATGTCTGTCTGGCCGACATGTAACTTCTTGGAACAAAAGCAATTAGGGATGAGCAATAAGTGCTGCCCTAGCCAGCAATGCCTATATTCAATGAATGAAAATAAAAAGGACCATACTCTTAAAAGTCAAATTGCAGTAAAAATTTGCACATATACTCAACGTAAATGTATTACTACTTTACAGAGACATTATTTACAGCAAAAACTATAGAAATGTACACTGAACAAATATATTTTAGACTATCTTACTGTAGTATGAGTAAGCACCCTATGTCAGCCTATTAAAAGCTGCCATGATTATAAGCAATAGATTAACACTCCCTACATAAACAGGGTATGTTAAGGATACCCTTTGGTTACAAAATTTATTTACCAGATAGCTTCATCATAATTTAGGCTCTCTCACTAAGCAAACATTATAAACAATGAAGTACATTAGATATTCTTAAATGTTACATGATTTCATTTGCTCTGTGATGTTTTAATCATAGTTTTGCTAATACTGCATATTACTTATGGTGTTGAACAAGTTTCAGCTTAAAAAAATGAATGCTGATAGAAATTGTTACGTGCATCTTATCCACAAATATTACATTACTTAATTTATGACAGATAAGAATTCTCTTTGGAATTTGACAAATTTCAAGCAGCATCACAGCTGGAAGACCCAGGATAAATCACTTCCCCCACCACTCACATTGGTTATCAGGCAGTTTATGCAATAATTCTTCAACCTGAATCAACACAGAAACTAATTGACAGTGATCACATAAATATTTGAAGCAGTAAAGCCATTTCATTGAAGCATAGGAAATAGTAGCAAGAGTAGATGGTCATTCAGCACTTCGACCTGCTCCACCATTCAACATGATCATGCCTGATCCGCTACCTCAACACCAAGTTCTCCCCTTACTTCTCAAAAGCTTCAGAGTCTAAAAGTCTATTTGTTTCTTAAATATACTGTGAGTTGGACTTTACCAACTTCTGTGGTCGACAATTCAAGAGTTTCACCACCACCTGAGTGGAGAAATTTCTTATCTCAGTCCTTAATGGCCTACCATATCCTAAGACAGTAACACTTGTTTTTGATCTTCTATGATGTGGAGATACTAGCATTGCTCTGGGGTAAACACAGTAAGAAGTCTCACAACACTAGGTTAAAGTCCAACAGATTTATTTGTAGGAAATGTCACTAGCTTTCGGAACTGGCTGTTTCTTCATCAGGTGGGTAGGAACTTCTTATTTCAATCTTTCAGTCAGAGGAAGCAACATCCCTGCATCCAGTCTGTCCAGCCTTTTCAGAATTTTATGTTTCAATTAGATGCCCTCTCATTCTTCTAACTTTCAGTTAATATGGGCCCCGTCGACTCAATCTCTCCTCAGATGACAATACTGCCATCTCAGCAATCAGTCTGGTAAACCTTCATTGAGCTCTATCAATAGCGAGTATTTGCACTCTTGAATAAGGAGACCAAACTGAACACGATGCCCCAGGTGTAGTCACACGAAGACCCTGTACAATTAAATATCACTGCTCATGTGCTCAAGTCCCCTTCCAATGAAAGCTAATATACCATTTGTCTTCTTAACTACTTGCTGCACCAGGTACTGATGTACAAGGACATCCAGGGTCACTGTATATCAATATTTCTGGCCAATTATTTAAATAATATCTGCCATTGTATTTCTCCATCCAAAGTGAATAATTTCATAATTATCCACAGGATACTGCATCTGCCATGTACTTGCCCAATTCCACAACTGTCTAAAACATTCTGCAAGCTCAGAGTCATAGAGGTTTACAGCATGGAAACAAGCCCTTCGGTCCAATCCGTCCATGCCACCTACTTTTTACCACTAAGCTAGTCCTAACTGTCCACATTTGGCCCACGTCCCTTTATCCCCATCTTAGCCATGTAACTGTCTAAATAATTTCTAAGAAACAAAATTATACCTGCCACTGCTACTGCCTCTGGTGACTCACTGCAGACACTCAAGCCTCTGTGAAAAGATTGCCCTATCTGGACCCTTTTGTATCTCTCTCCTCTCACCTTAAATCTATGCCCTCTAGTTTTGGGCTCCTCTACCTAAACATCCCTACCTAAAAATCCTCCCCAACATTAAAAAGTGTTGATCATCTACCTTATCTATGCCCTTCATTGTTTTATAGACTTTTATAAGATCACCCTTCAGCCTCCTACGCTCCAAGGGAAAAAAGTCCCAGTGTATCCAGCCTCTCTTTATAATTCAAACCATCAAGTCCAGTAGCATCCTAGTAAAGTTTTTGTGCACTCTTTCTAGTTTAATAATATCCTTTCTATAATAGGGTGACCAGGACCATACACAATATTCGAAGTATGGCCTGACTAGTGTCTTGTACAACTCCAACAAGGCGGCCCAACGCCTGTATTCAATGCTCTAACCTCTTAAAATACTGCGTGTTTAAGAAATTTAGATCATGTTTCTTGTAAGAGGTATGTTTAACTTAGCTGTCTTACACAGTGCTAATTTGGGCAGCAGTTGATGAGAATGCAGGATAATGACTGATTTTAGCAAATGGTGTGTTTGTCTAAACAGAGTTAATGTTTACTTAGGTTTTCCTTGGGGTTTTGATTAGCTTGACTGACAAAAACAGAATCATATGTTAATGGGCAAAGCTAAGCTTGTAGAAAGACAGTCTTTTAAAACAGTCAGTTTATGCTTGGTTCTAAAAGAAGACATGTTTCTCTGTTTCCCTCTCCAGATGTGCTCCAAGAATGCTAGGTCAGGCGATCTAATTAGAAGCATATGTTTGCTAACTGATTTTGAAGAAGAGTTTGAAATCTGTAAGAGGAATATTTCTTAAATTGGAACTCAAAGGGATAGGTTAGCAGTTAATAATTGTATCGAGTCACATATAAGTACTGTTCAAATGTTACATGTTAAGCCAATTTATTTGTTATACTTAAGCGGTGTTAAATAAAGTTTGTTTTGATAAAACCTTCCGAGTTTGTCAGTAGAATCACAGCTGGAGTGAAATTTCAAATCTCACATTAATGCCAAAAATAGCAAAGAGTTGGTAGTCTAATTTCATAATATACCTTGGGGTTTCTGATCTGTACCTCAACACTGGTCTAATTCCTGGTTTTCACCCTCCCTCCTTTTTAAATAGGTTACATTTGCCTCTTTGAAATCTACCAAACTTGTTCCAGAGTCTGCAGAATTTTGGAAGATGACAACCAACGCATCCACTATTTCTTTGGCCAACATCTTTGTACCCTGGGATGTAAGCTATTAAGTACTGGGGATCCATCAGCTTTTAGCCTCATTAATTTTTCCAGCATTTTTTTTGGTAATACTAATTTCCTTCAATTCCTCCTTCTGAGACCCTTGGTTCCTCAACAGTTCTAGAAAGTTACCTGTGTCTTCATGAATACAGAACTAAAGTAACTGTTTAATTGCTCTGCTAGAGCAGCCAACAGGTAGGTTGAGGAAAATAAAAGCAAAATAATATAGATATTAGAAATCTGAATTTAAAATAGAAAATGCTGCAGGTCTAGCAACATCTGTGGAGAGACAACAGAACTAATGTTTCAGGTCAATTACCTTTCATCCGAACTAAAAAAAAAAGTAACATGTTTTCAATAAGTGAAAGAGGGAAATTAGGAATAAAGCATGGAAAAGAATGTGGAATAGGGTGGAAGGCAGAAGAGATTGAATGGCAAAAGGGATGACGTTGCAAGACCATAAGTAATGGTAATGGGGCAAGTTTTTAAAGGTGTTTTAGGGTGTGAATGGCAGAATCATGTACTTCTGCCCTCAAAGATAAAAAAAGAAAAAAAATCAAAACCAGCACAAATGAAACAAAGTGGGGGCACAAATTACAATCTAAATTGTTGAACTTAACATTCAGAAGGCTGTAAAATGCCTGATCAAAGTATGAGATGCTGTTGCTTGAGCTTATAACATGAATTGAAAAGACCTACATATTATCAAGGCAATTGTTTTGTTTTGTTTTGGAAACAAGACTATAAGTCAATGCACCATTTGTAAATACTGTAGCAGAAATAATTCCTTGAGTTATTACTAGGTAGGATATGAAAAATGAAGGGTTCTCTCCACTCAAGCACTGCATATTTTTTTCGATCACTACAAAGAGGACTCCTCAGTGCAAACGTGCAAGAGAATGTTCAGCTTCTTTGCAACAGCATTTTAAATAGTAATTCAAATTGTATACAAATGCTTAAGAAAAGTTCTGACTCTTCTTAACCTATCTCTGAATAGCAAAAAGAAATACATTCTACTATGTTATTTACAAACTTATTTGGCTATACAATGGCTATAGTCTTATTTTCAAAAGGAAACAAAACTCCATGATAACATGAAGATGTCTGCACAATTCATGTAATAAAGAGTAGCAACTCATGTAGATAAATTAACACTTACTTTCTTTACTGAAAGACAAAATCCCAGATAGATTTTAGCATAATTAGGAAATATTTTTGGAATGCAGACCAACTGCCCTACCCATATGCAATATAAGAACACAGGTTCATAAGTCCATGCATACCTCTTGCCAAATTTCATGCTCAGATGAAGGCTAGCACATTACTAATATTGAACTAAAGAAAACAAACCTTAAAACACGATATAGGTTTTAATTATTCTCAAGGATGAAAAACCAAAAACTTACAATAACAAACTAGATGAATGAAATATCACAGTTCCTAAGACACCAACTTTAAACTGAGGCAACATTGAAGCATAAAAGAAACATGTACTCTTAGCAGGATTGGAGAAATACTAATAGCAATAATTAACTACACTAACTGTTTTAAGCTGTTCTAAGAACAGTAGGTAAATATTTGGCATTAAGCATTTAAAAGTACAAACTCTGTTGGATACCAAAGTAAGTAATAGAATCCAGTAGTCCTGCAGCATCTGCATAAACTTCTCTGTCTCTGCTGGAAGAAAAGGATAATGCCCCAGGATATGCATGATACAAAAATAGTGACCCTGTACAAGGCAAGGTAAACTGCAGTGATGACAACTGTCAAGGCATCATACTGCTAAGCATCATGAGAAAACCATTTCACTTGTGTTGCCCTCATCAGACTGCAGAATCTGACTGAACCATTGACCCCAAATCCTATTGCAGTTTTGGAAGTGCAAGATCTATAAATGACACAAGTGTGACAGATGCAAAACTGTGTAAGAATGAGACCATTATAAACTACCTTTACTGAGCTCAAACATGTGTGCACGGACAGTCAAGTTAAGCTGCTCAGAAAACTGGTAGACTCTGAAGCTGCTCAAGTTTCTCCTCCCATGACAACATGACGGTCAACACCAACGATGTGGCTTCATCAAAAACCTTTGAAATCCACAGTGGGATCAAACAAGGTTATGTTCTAACACTGACACTCCATCACATTCTTCTCTTTGCTGCTGTCACAAGCCTTCAGATCACTTGGAGAGTGTCTACTTATACACAAGAATTTGGAAAGCTGTTCTGCTTTCCCTACCTCAGATTCACCACAAAGATATGCCAAATCCTTACCAGAGAATAATCAACTCCATTCAACAGCAAGGAACACCTTAAACAACAAATGAACAGATTGTCTCAAGCCTGTAAAACATTTGGTATGATAATCAGCAGCGGAAAAACAAATGTCATGGCTCAGAATGTTGCCACATCACCATCTCTCACTGGACGGTGTTGTTAAATTTGCATGTCAAGGCTCCTCAATAACCAATCTGTCAGTTGATGCTCAAATTGACACATAAATCATAAAAGTTGCAAATGTCCAAGCTGACTAAAATCGCATGGAGTAATAGTAACCGAACTGAGAACACCAAACTGCAAGTCTATCAAGCCTGCACACTCCTTTACAGTGCCAAGACCTGGACAAGATGTATCCAGGAGAATCCATGTATCTTAGCAGGAGAAAAGGCTGAATGTTTTCATCTTTGTTGTCTCAGATGTATCTTCAGCATTTCTCAGAACACGGTCACCAACAGGTCCTGGATCATGCTAATTTCACTTGGGTATACTGTGAAGTCAACAATGCCTAGACTAGCTCAGCATATTCATGAGATGAATGACCTATATGGTGAACTGACCACCATGCCATGACCACTTGGACACCCATACCTCTTCTGCAAAGGACAGCTGCAGGCAAGATGGGAAGATAACAATCAATGAAATTGGCAACTGACAGGCAATTGTCAACAGTCACGATTTCTAGACTCCCAACTGTATGGAAGGGCATTACAACAGGTAAGCAGAAACAAAAAGCTCAACCAGTCAAGAAGAGGGCCCAGAGAAAAGAGAGGCCAACAAATTCTGCAGTTGTCAGCCTAGTATCTTCTTCTGTAGCGAATATGAGAGAGACTGTGATTCCAGAGTGGGGCACCTGAACCAAACTACTCGCTTATCAGACGGAAAACTGCCTCAAGAAGCAAAAAGTGATGGGCTACATTCATCTAAGCTACTACTCTCCAAAGGTAAGTCAGCACCTGAAAGTTCAAGTAGTAATGTTCAAGTGAACATGTATCAATCACATTAGCCCAAAAGTTGCAAAGCCTATTGCTTCCTTGATCAATGTGTAAAAGAATAGTTATCGTTCCTGCAAGTGCGATCTCATAAATAACTGCCAAAAGGGAAACTGTAAAGAGATATCAATGAGTACATTCTCCTGCTTATCCGCTCTAAAAATTGACTTGTTAGTTGAATTGTCAAAAGTTAGATTGACACTTCATAGAATTTAGAGGGCTGTTTAGCTAGCTACATCATACTTTCTTGGTAGCTTCTTCTACTTGACTCTGTATACACATAATGCTGATCTAAATTTGCATGTTGGTATAACTGCCATCAGTTAGCATATTAACATCCAGCTCTGCTTCACACCCATCTCCAAAACTGTTCAAGGACAGCTACATTTTTAATAACACAAGCTAGAAACCTTGATTCCAAGCGACCTCAATGTAGTGTTACCAACCACATTATGAAATGTTGATCGCCAACACTCACTCATATCACTACTCTAAAGACAATAACAAATGTACAGATCAATTTTTTAAGATTCAACTGAAGCAGCCTCAGTTCATCTTATGGCATCAAAAATGTGACAGACATCAGACCGTCACATAAGGATAATACTAAACTTGTTTCTGGACCCAGCTCGAGCTGGGCAGCTCTTCTTGCAAGGCTGCAAAGTAATGTATTGTTGAAAATTTCCAGCCATTCCTGCCTGTGGATCTTCAGATCCTGCCAAAAGAGACAATGACTCCCTTGCCCCAAACTCAAAAGGAACATTTAGATCCAAAACGTCAACTCTGTCTCCTGCCAGAAGTGCTACCTGACCTGTTTATCCAACTTCTTTTGTTTTTATTTCAGACTTCCAATTCCAATATCCATAGCATTTTGCTTTTATACGTCCCTCTTATCCTTTTGGTTTCAGGCTGCCTTGCTAAGTTCCTTTGTGAAGTAATAAGATCTCGACCCTCATTCAGAAAGTGAACAGAATTTCTATATCAGGCATCAGTGCCAGAGCAGTTCAGTAATCATCTCAAAGACAGCAATTGGTTTGCTTTTCTGGCTTGTTCTTGGGCACCCAAGAACTATGTACTTTGTTGTAAGTACTTGGCACAAGGGAACTTTGAGATTCACTGCACATATCGTATCAGCAACAGCTAAGAAATCAACACTTAGGAGTGGTTGAATGCATTGCATAATGCATTCCCAATTTGAAACTTTTCTTGTACTTTAGGTTTTCAGTTTCCCTGTAATATTAGGAACTGATCTGATGCTCCTTTAACATATATTAAGAGCACCAAGGAGAATATGGAAGATGGTAGTGTAATATTTTAGTTAATATTTTGATGTTTTATGCATCACAATGAATAAACTATCACATTTGTTAGTATTCAAAGGTTTTGACTGATGACAGTAACTGTGCTCTACCTAAGATATGCACTTGGATTGATGTGATTTATTATCACATGTATCGGGATATAGTGAAAATTAATTGTTTGTGTGCTATACAAACAAAACATACCATTCATGAAAAATAGAGGGAGAAGAAAAGGACTGGATGTAGAATATAGCATTACAGTCATATGTCCACAGTGCGTGGAATCCTTGATTATACTGGCTGCTTCTCCAAGATAGCAAAAGTGTAGATGGAGTCAATGGTGCATGTAACATGTTGCATAGATTACAGGATTATAAATCAAATTCACTGAGTAAACTCTCACTGTATTTTGTTTTGCACGTCTCTGAAATGACTGCCACAACTACGTGGTTGACAATAGCTGAAAAGAGAAATACATATCGTATTGCTGTCAACTAAGCCATCATAATGTTGACCATGCTTTATTTTCTGCATTGTCTTAAGTAAACAACATTTCTATTAATATTCATTGTGAAAGCTCATTGATAAAACAACTTAGTTCTTACATAAAATCTGAAAAGCGAGAAAATTCAAATCTGGGCCTACATGAAAAGTATTACATTCACGTAGGAGCAGCATGGTGGTTAGCACTGTGCCTCACAGTTCTTCGAAAATATGACTAAACACATTGACAAAGGAAGAGCAGTGGATGTGGTTTACATAGACTTCAGCAAGACTTCTTGAAAAAAAAAAAGAGGGTATAGGACCCAAGGAGCTGCTGCCTAGTGGATCCAGAATTGGCTTGCCTGCAGAAGGTAGAGAGTGGTTGTGGATGGGTATTTTCACCAGAGTGCCCAAGGGATCTGTTTTAGGACTCTTGCGGTTTGTCATTTTCATTAATGACCTGGATGAGGAAATGGAGGGATGGGTTGGTAAGTTTGCCAATGACACGAAGTTGGTAGTGTTGTGAATAGTCTGGAGGGATGTCAGAAGTTGTAGCGAAACATAGATAGGATGCAAGATTGGGAAGAGAAGTGTCAGATGGACTTCAACAAGGATAAATGTGTAGTGATCTATTTTGGCAGGTCCAATGGGATGAAGGAGTATAATATCAAGGATAGGATTCTTAGCAGTGTAGAGGATCAGAAGAACCTTGGGGTCCAGGTCCATTGGACTCTTAAATCGGCCTCGCAGGTGGAGAATGCGGTCAAGGCGGCATATGGCGTACTGGCCTTCATTAATCGAGACACTGAATTTAGGTGTCAGGAGATAATGCCGCAACTTTATAAGACCCTTGTCAGATCCCACTTGGAGTACTGTGCGCAGTTCTGGTCACCTCACTACAAGAAGGATGTGGAAGCTATTGAAAGGGTACAGAAGAGATTTACAAGGATGTTGCGTGGATGGGGTAGCATGTCTTGTGAGGATAGGTTGAGGGAGCTAGGTCTTTTTTCCCCTGGAGAAACGAAGGATGACAGGCAACCTGGGAGGTTTATAAGATGGTGAGGGGTACAGATAGGGTGAATTCTCGGAGAATATTTCCCAGGGCTGAAATGGTCATTATGAGAGGACACAGCTTTAAGGTGCTGAGGAATAGGTACAGAGGAGATGTCAGGCCTAAGTTTTTCACTCAGAGAGTGGGGAATAAGTGGAATCGGTTGTTGTCGGTGGTGGTGGAGGCGAACTTTTGGGGTCTTTTAAGAGACTTCTAGACAAGTATATGGGATTTAATAGGATTGAGGGCTATAGATAGGCCTGGTAGGTAAGGATATGTTCGGCCCATAAGTTGTGCCAAAGGGCCTGTTTGTGCTGTAGTGTGCTATGTAGCATCAGGGATCTGGGTTCAATTCTGGCCTCAGGTCACTGTCTACGTGGAGCTTGTGTGGATTTCCTCTAGATGCTCTGGTTTCTTCCCACACTCAAGATGTGCGGGTTAGGTGGACTGGCCATGCTAAATTGACCCTAACATTAGGGGGATTAACAAGGTGAATATGTGGGGTTATGGGAATAGGCCTGGGTGGGATTGTGGTCGGTGCAGACCCAATGGGCCAGATGACCTCCTGTAGGGATTCTATGAAGCTGTACTGGACATCTGAACTATTCTGAAAGAAAAACTAGTGGCTTCTCCTAATTCTTCCAGAGAGGCAACAAGACGTGCAGAAAACAGTACCTTTTCAAGCTGTGAAAACTACATTCAAGTCTAGAACGAGTACTGTAACCAAAACTGTAGGATTTATCCAATTTCTTTATAAGTGCAGTTATGCATGATGCGATGCTGGAGACCTTCTACAGTTTCTGTTGATGAGTATCCAAATCAATTCAAGCATGAAACCTTGGGCAAGTCTATTTTAAATATGCACTGATTTATATCATTTGTAATAGTTAATGGACATCATATATCATTTGATTTTAGGTTGCATCACCCCAAAATCAGAAAATCCTGCCCGATGTCAATGGACCTTTGTAATGTCTGTCATCTTGTCCACTACAATTCTCATGGCAGGCAAAACAGGAAAATGTACCCCACTATCTTTAAGAATTCAGGTGGTTTTGCAGTTTTACAGCTCTTCCACATCTCAGTCGCCCACGTTTGGAAGAATTACACTACTATTCCATGTTTCTGAACTTGTTTATCTCCATTTGATTTGTTATTTGTGCTCCTTTGAGTCGTGTTTTTCCATATCAACAACCTACCTGCTTATTTCAGGATTTTTCCCAACGTCTTTTCCCCAGTGTCTCACGGAAAAGGCAGCATTGAAGCTGCTGCTGACCGCAATGGCAGCTTTCTCCACCATATAGTGCAGCAGTTTAAAAAAAAAATTGAAGTCACAGGCTCCACAATGTATCATGGCAGGGCAGCCTCCGATTTGCCCGCCCCACCAGCAAGGCACTGTTTTTAAATGCTGTCCTAGCATATAACAAGCAAACCTGTTCACCCAGAAGCCTCCCCGGTACCTCTGGGCAGTACCCAGGCACTACCTGAACATCAAGCTGTCACCATCCTGGCAGTGTCCAAGTAGTATCCAGGATAGCAAGAAAGTGACAGCTGCTGTGCCATGCAATAATAATGATGTGGAGATGCGCGTTGGACTTGGGTAAACATGGTAAGAAGTCTCACGACACCCAGTTAAAATCCAACAGGTTTATTTGGTAGTAAACGCCAGTAGCTTTCGGAGCGCATGCCCTCGTCAGGTGAATGGAGAGTTGGGATCACAAACAGGACACAAAGGCACAGAATTTACAGAATACTGATTAGAATATCAGTCTTTACAGCTAATCTGCTATTCAAGTCTTAAAGGTGCAGACAGTATGAGTGAAGATAGCATTAAGCATAGATTAAAGTGTATTGTCTCCAGACAGGACAGTGAGATGTTGCAAGTTCAGGCAAGTCATGGGAGTTACAGATAGTGTGACATGAACCCAAGATCCTGATTGAGGCTATCCTCACGTGTGGAACTTGGCTATCAGTTTCTACTCAGCAACTTTGCACTGGCGTATGTCATGAAGGCCTCAAACAAGGCAAATGCACTCAGCTGTCCCATCGTATCAGGCAATGGTACTCTTTGCAAGAGCCTACATCGAGGGCATCTTGAAACCCATTGTACAAAGAACCCCCAGCCTTTGTCGCAACACTACCAACTTCCTACAGAAACTGAGCACGCTTGGAGCAGTTGAACCAAGGATACTCCTTGTCACAATGGATGTCTTAGCACTCTACACCAGCATCCCACACAACAATGGCATTGCTACAACTGCCTCAGTACTCAATGCCGACAACTGCCAGTTTCCACCTGCAATTTTACAACTCATCTGCATCACTCTGCACCACAATGTCTTTACCTTCAACAACCAGTTCTTCATCCAGGCACACGGGACAACCATGGGGACCAAATTTGCACCTCAATATGCCAACATCTTCATGCACAGGCTCAAACAAGACTTCTTCACCGAACAATACCTTCAACCAATGCTATACACGAGATACATGGATGACATTTTCTTCCTCTGGGCCTATGGTGAACAATCAACAAGTTCCATCCCACCATCAGAATCACCATGGGGTTATTCTCCAGAATCAGTTGCATTCTTGAACACATGCATCTCCATTAAAGACAGTCACCTCAGCACCTCACTGTACCACAAGCCCACAGATAATGTCATGATACTCCACTTCTCCAGCCTTTATCCTAAACACTTAAAGAAGCCATCCCCTATGGAGAAACCCTCCGTATGCACAGGACCTGCTCAGACGAGAAGGATCACAATAGACACCTCCAGAAGCTGAAAGATGCCCTCATAAGATATGGCACTCGACTCATCGATCTACACAGCAAAAACCGCACCAAATTACTCAAGACAAACACGGGACACGGTGGACAGAGTATCCTTCATCATCCAGTACTTCTCCAGAGCGAAGAAGCTGTGACATCTTCTCCGGAGTCTTCAACATGTCATTGATGAAGACAAACGTCTCACCTGGGCTATCCCATACCCCACTTCTTGCCTTTAAACAACCTCAAGCAATCAACTGTCCGCAGCAAACTACCCAGCCTTCAGGAGAACAGTGACCACAACATCACACAACCCTGCTACAGCAACCTCTGCAAGACATGCCGGATGATTGACATGGATGCTGTTATCTCACGTGATAACACCATCCACCAGGTATATGGCATATACTCTTGCAACACGGCCAATGTCTAACTATTACACTGCAGGAAAGGATGTTCCGAGGCATGGTACATTGGGGAGACCACGCAGACACTACGACAACAGATGAATGAACAGCGCTCAAAATCACTGATCTCTTCCTGTTGGTGGGAGCTTCAGTGGTCACAGGCATTCGGCCTCTTCGGGTAAACATTCTCCAAGGCAGCCTTCATGACGTATAACAGTGCAGAGTTGCTGAGCAGAAACCGATAGCCAAGTTCAACACATGAGGATGGCCTCAACTGGGATCTTGGGTTCATGTCACATCATCCGCAACACCCATGACTTGCCTGAACTTACGACATCTCACTTACTGCCTTGTCCGGAGACAATACATATCTTTTCAATCTATGCTTAATGCTATCTCCACTCATGTCTGCACCTTTAAGACTTGAATAGCAGATTAGTTGTAAAGTCTCGCATTCTAATCAGTATTCTGTAAACTGTGTATGGCTTTATACACCCTCTTTGTGATCAGAACTCTCCACTCACGACGAAGGATCAGTGTTCCAAAAGGTAGTGGCGTTTACTATCAAATAAACCTGCTGGACTTTAACCGGGTGTTGAGAGGCTTCTTACCTTGCAATAATACCCAGGGTTTTGTAACAATGTTGGAGTACACCATCATATACAACATCACTAATCTATATTTTACAATATATATGCCAGACACATTCTCCTAAATCAAGCAAAACTTCACCCATATGTTGAATAAATAATGTAAGCAATGCTTGGCACAACTGCTTTTGTCAATAAAGTGATTCTGCTCCATTAGTTCATAAATTATTTTGAAATAGACCTAATATGCATTACTTGTCTACTCGCCCCAACTGACATGATTAAAATAGCGCCTTAACAAATAAACAGTATTCATTTTTGAATTCTCACTCCATATACTAGACCTTAGAAGTTAAATCCCGATGAAAGACACCCTTCGAGTGCAGGTAGCTGAGTCCACAGGCAAGGTCATATGCTATTTTGACCCGGACACGCCAGGACAGGTGATCACTGCTGTCCAATAACTGTTCGAGGTTCCCTCTATTAATGTACTGAAAAGAAAGCACATGGAGAAGAAATCACCATCTGAAGTGGTCTCATGCTGTGCTCACTTCCCAGCTATAAAGATCTTATTTTCCAGTCTAAAATGTTACCATATAGACCATTATTAATGGACAAAAAACAGGTTTGACTACCAAAAGAAATCTTACCTAATATAATTCTTCCTCCAAATAACTCTCCCAACAAACTATTGCCACAGCTACTGCAATTCCATCATTTTGATCAGTTATTAAAAGATGCAGTAAAGTGTCATGGGGCAACTTGGTCTGTTCTGTGCAGTTTTCAGGCATGCCCAACAATCAAGATACATCTCAAAAACTTCAAGGCTAAAATCAGGAAGTTGCCTTGCAAGTATAAACCAAATCCTGTATTAGAATAGTAAGAAGTCTGATAACACCAGGTTTAAATCCAACCAATTTACTTGATAGTAAACTTACAAGCTTACGACCCTATGGTCTTCGTCAGGTGAATGAGGTGCTCTGGTCTCCAACAGCACACATACCAGCACATTTAGTATAGTACACAGATATTTCTGTGGCAAGACTCAGGAGTTTTTTTAAACAGTTTGTATATCTGAAAATGATGATGATTGTGGCATGATGATCAGGATGTCGTGCAGTAATAAATTGGTAAAAGAAAGATTATGCAGGCCAGGTGACATGGAGGATGTGAACGCTGATGGAAAGAAATCCTATCATACACCAATCACATATTTTATTCAGTGAAATTATCTTTCTTTTATAATTGACCTTAAAGTCAAAAGTATATCTATATATTCATATTATAAAAGCTGCTTTTACCCACTCTTACGGTTCTGAGTTACATACGAACCCTCTGTCCTTTCTTAATTCAAAAGGAAGGAATCAGTTCCTCACCTTGCAAGGGAGATTTATTCTTCTGGAAATTGATACTTATCATTGCTAATTAGTGTACTAGATATCCCAGACCAGCTAAAGTATTCTTTAACAGTGCATTTAAAATATGAATTACTCAAGAACATAAACTAAGACTCCAGCAAACGGTTTAACAGTTTGGGGCTACTGTGCATGCACAGAGCTCCAGAACTGTCAAACTCTGGCAAGAATAGGTCCTCCCCCCCATCCCAGGTTTTTAATGAGGTTCACAACTGGAACCTCTGCAGTGCACACAGTGCGGAGATTCAGGTGAAAAGCTGAACTATCACGATCTAGAATAGTTTTCCTGCCAGTACTTTTGGGAGAATCGCCCTTGTGGAAACTGAAGAAAGCTGTGCCTAAAAATCACAAAACATCATCTTTTTAACCAAGTGTATTTTTGCTCAGTGCTGCAATCTTATTAAGTAAATGGATTAGGAAGGGCTGTTCAATGGCTGATCTGTATCTGATTCCATTATCTATCTTTTGTTGGTAGCTACAGAGAAAGCTCATTTTTTGCTTTTGGTAAAACATTTTGAACGTATTAGGACCAACTGAGGGTGAATCATACTTATGGCATAACAGAGTCCATCATCTATAATGTCACTGGACAGTGTCTGTGCTACTTGTCCTCCATAAAATCAAGATCTGAATAACACCATAACAGTAGCAGATACTCAAGTTAGAACTGTAATGATAGGAACAGGCCATTCAGTTCTTCAGGCCTGACATTAACATTAGGAACATGGATCCACGTCAGGCACAAAGCAGATTAATAAGATCATGCAATAACAGGAGCACCATGATAGGATTACTGAATGAGTAACCCAGAGATCCAGACTAACCCTCATAGAAAGGAATTCAAATCCCAGCAATGTAGCTATGGGAATTAAAATTAAACAAATCTAGAATAAAAAGACAAGCTCAGTAATGTTGACTATAAAACTACCAGAGTGCAGGTTCACTAACAGAATTTAGGAATCTGCTGTCCTTACTCTATCAAGCTGACAAATGTGTTGACTCTTAACTTTCTGAAATAGCCTAGTAAGCTACTGTCAACTCAGTTGCATCAAATTGCTATTGGAAGGTCAAATAAGAATAAAATAGAACAGGACTCCCAAACAGGTTCAACATAGACGCACCCAATCCAGGTAACCTTACTCACTAACAGCTAGAGAACTGTGCTAAAACTGAGAGAGCTATCCCAAAGACTACTCAAGCATCGGCCTGATTTAGTCATTCTTCCAGAATCATATCTGCAGCCTATGCCCCAAATAATTTTCTCCCCACCAGCAGATCAGAGATGCTGACAAAAGGGTATACAATCAGGAGGAAATGGTCCTGGGAGTCCTCAACAGGGACTCCAAACATATTAAGTCAAACATGATAAATTCAATCCTCCTGCTGATTACCACCCACAACCCACTGTTTAAATTTAGTGGGGATAATAGGTTTTCAAAACAATAATCTGGAACAAAATTAGCAGTCACTTAGACAAGTATAGATTAAATGAGGATAGCCAGCACAGATCACCAGATTTGTGTTCAACTGACCTGATTGAGATTTTTGATGAGCTAACAGAAAAGACTGACAAACATAATGCTGTCAACATCCATATGGGTTTCCAAAAAACTGTATAAAATCACGAGGGTTCGAAAGAGAGCAAAAAGAGATACAGTTCCCATTGGCAGAAAGTCAAAAACCAGACAACGTATAGGTAAGGTGATTAGCAGAAAGCAAAGGCAACATGAGGAAAAACAATTTTTCTCATTTGGTGGTTTGGATCTGGAGCGCACTGCTTGGGAATTTTTTTTTATATAAATCATCCATGAAATATAGGGTTTGTTGTCCATCCCTAATGCCTGTAAAATGGTTGTGGCGAACTGCCTTCTTGAACCACTTCAGTTCACAAGCCATACATGCATCCACACATCTGTTAGCAATATATTTCCAGGATATTGCTCCTGTGACAATGAACAAACAGTGATATAGTTTTAAGTCAGGATGGGGTGTGAGTTAGAGAGTACCTGCAGGTGATGATGTTCCTATGCATCTGCTACCCTTATCCTTCTAGGTGATAGATGTTTGGAAGGTGATGTCAAAAGAGCATTGGTGAGTTGTGTGTGGTGGAAGCAGACTCAATCATGATTTTCACAAGAGAAGTGAACATTTGAAGAGAAAATATTTGTATGGCTATAGGGAAAGGACAAGACAGCTGACTAGCTAAACTACATTTGCAGGAAGCCACAGCAAACTTGATAAGCAATATGGCCTTCTGTGCTGTAACCATTCTATGGCTCAGTATTCCTTTATGTTGAGCACCACTTGAAAGAGCACAGAGAACAGCAAAAGTGCCCAATGTACTCTGGATGGAGGGAGTTCAATGATCATCACCAAGAGTGGCTCAGTAATACCACAACTGACAGAGCTGGTCAAATCCTGAGACTGGGATTCAGATACTGAGCTTATCAAATAAGGGACAAACAAATCAAACAAGCGTAAACCATACATGGGCTCAATCTACCTGTGACAAGTCTATCAGTCCATACCAGTATTAGTAGGAGTGATACATCACACAACCTTTACGAAAACATTTATGCCCCACAATGAGAAATGATAAATTCCAAAAAGGAAGTATCTAATTATCACCCCAAGAGATTCAATATTATCATCACTAAACCTTACATGATTAACATTCTGTGGGTACCACTGATCAGCAGCTGAATTGGACCAACCATATAAATCCTGTGGCTACTGAAGTAGATCAGAGACTAGGAATTCTGCAGTGAGTAACTCGCTTCCTGACTCCCAAAGCTCGTCCACCATCTAACATACCATAAGGCACAAATAGGTGCTGATCAAACACTTCCAACTTGACTGGATGAGTTTAGCTCCAAAAACATACCAGAAACTCAACACCATTCAAGACAAAGCATCTCATCTATCACTAGTGCACAGTGAGGGGTGAAATGCGTACAATCTACAAAATGCATTGCAACGAACTGCAATATCCCCTTTGATAGCACTTCAAAATCAACAACTTCTGCCATACACATGGACAAGAACAGCAGATGCATGGGAGCACCACCACTTGCAAGCCACACACTATTCTGACTTGAAACTACATCACCATCCCATCACTGTTGCTGGATCAAAATTGTGGAACTCACTTCCAAATAACTGTGGCATGCCAAGACTATATGGACTGCAGCGGCCCAAGAAGACAGTTCACCATTACTTGCTTAATAATAATTAGGAATGGCCTTTAAATGCTAACCTTACCAGCTACCCTTACCCATGGCTGCATGTGAAAAACAATTTCCAGATATCAGTTCTAAGTTTTCTTAATAATTTAAAGCTCCTATTGCACACACAGACACAATTTAAAGTAGATTGATCTTATCCCTTCACTGCTTTGTTGGTGTATCCCACAACAGAGAAGAAAAATTAAATCATCTTTCCAATTCCTCCCTAAAGGCTGAAGAACCGAAGTTTTCTTCAAAGCTTCCCTAATGATGTAAAAACTAGTAATAGCCTCATGGCTTTTTACTAAACTGTTTCTAACACCTGGATATCTCCCTTGTTCCTCAATGGCTAGAAATGGACACAGCATTCAAGGTACAATCCAGTCATGTTTGATAACTACTTTCTCCAACATTTGTTTTATTGTTTGGGCTCTGTAGTTCAATATTCTGTTGGCTTGATTGCTGCAGAATCAAAGTGGTGCAGTTCAACTATCATTTAATCCTAAACTGCACTGGCAAATTAAAGAAACCAGATAGCCAGCTGGTTCACTACAAGAATGAAATGATGCGTGTCTAAAATAAATTCCCAACATATAAATTACATGTTAACTAATAAAAAGAATGAAAATGCTAATTAAATTCAAACATTAGCAATGCAGATAATGAACATCAAGCAAAATGAGCAGTTCCAGACAGACCATCTATCAAATAAAATTCTATTTACAGATGACTGGTACAATGTCAAAATGATCTGTCCTTTTTTCTGTCTTTGGTTCATTAGCCAGAGAATTAATATTTTGCATACAAGATGCAATGTCAGATAACGCCCTGAAAAGGGAAACTGACTACATTGGCTTCATAGAGTCAAAGTCATAAAGGTACAGGAAAAGGCTCTTCCACTCTGATGTTCTTGCTGGTTCACTGTACAGCAATCCAGTTCATCCAATTACTCCACTCCACTTCTGTAGCTCTACAAACTTGTTTCTCTCAAGTATCATACAATTTCCTTTCAAAATTCATTTAACCTGGATAGGTTGAGTGAGTGGGCGAGGACCTGGCAGATGGAGTGTAATGTTAGCAAGCGCAAGGTTATCCACTTTGATAGGAATAATGGTAAGAAGGATTACTATTTACATGGTGAAAAGCTGAAGCATGCGACGGTGCAGAGGGGCCTGGGGGTCCTTGTGCACGAATCGCAAAAACACAGTATGCAGGTGCAGCAGGTGATTAAGAAGGCGAATGCAATGTTGGCCTTTATACCTCGGGGGATAGAATATAAAAGTGGGGGGGGGGGGTAGTTTTGCAGCTGTATAGGGTACTGGTGAGGCCACAGCTGGAGTACCGTGTGCAGTTTTGGTCGCCGCATTTGAGGAAGGATATATCGGTCTTGGAGGAGGTGCAGAGAAGGTTCACTAGGCTGATACCGGAGTTGAGGGCGTTGGATTATGAGGAGAGACTGAATAGGCTAGGTCTGTACTCTTTGGAGTTTAGAAAGCTGAGTGGGGATCTTAAGAGAGAGGTATAAGATAATGAAGGGGATGGGCAGGATTAGAGGTTGAGACACTCTTCCCGCTTAGCGAAGATTGCAGGACTACAGGGCACAGCCTCAAGATTAGGGAGGGGGCGGTTCAGATCAGAGTTGAGGAGGAGTTTCTTCACTCAAAGAGTGGGTGAATCTTTGGAATTCTCTGCCTGATGAAGTGGTGGAGGCTTCCTTGCTAAATATGTTCAAGTCAAAAGTGGATAGGTTTTTGATTGACAAGGAAACTAAGGGTTATGGGGAGAAAGCGGGAAAGTGGTACTGAACGACTACAGACCAGCCACGATCTTATTGAATGGCGGGGCAGGCTCGAAGGGCTGGATGGCTTACTCCTGCTCCTATTTCTTATGTTCTTAAGTTCTTACATAGTGCTCCAAACCTTAAATCTGTGCCCATTACTCTTTTACCATCAGCTAAAGGAACAATTTTTCTTTACCTTAAAAGAGAGATCATAATCTTGTATACTTCTATCAAAAGCCTCTCAATCATCTTTAAAGGAGAAATAAAACAGTTTCTCCAACCTAACTTTGCAACTAAATTTCTTCGACCCTGGAATCATTCTGGTAGATCTCTGCACACTCAAATCCTCCAACCCAAAGTGACACAATACTTTAGCGGTGGCCGAACCAAACTTTATAAAGGTTCAGTAAAAGTGCCCTATTTTTGTATTGAATACTTCGATCTATGAAGTTCAAGACACCATATTCATTTCTAATAACATTCTCAATAGTCCTGCCATCTTCAAAGATCTAAACATATGCCTCGCTCCCTCCACAATCCTAAGAACCATGCCGTTAAGTCTATACTGCCTCTTCCTATGTTTTCATCTTGCACATCTGCATATTGTACAAAAGTAATGAAAGAAAAACAGGACCGAGAGAGATAAACAAGTCAAAGAAAAAGCTATTTAGAAGTGATTTAAATTTAATTTCTAAAACAATTAGTAAGTCTAAAGGAATAAGACTGCAAAGTTAATTTTTGGTATCAGAGTAGTTTAACAATAGAAAATAGTTAAACCCGACTTCTTCTGGCATATTTATTCAGAGGTATTTAATCATGTAATTGCCACAGTTCACGCCCTTCATGCAAGAGTTGTTCAGTGAGATAACAATATAGTGCACTTCTGGAAGAGCAAAGAAACTTAAACAGCAATGTCCTGATTGTTTTTAAGTACACATGTATGGTTTGCAGAAGTTGCTGTCCTATTTAATTACAGCACTGCCGACTTGTTATATTAAATGCCAAATCAGGGTCAGTGTAGTTTTGATGGTGTTATTTCTCTGTTCGTTGTTAGAGGATAAATCATGTTCTTGGCTGTTAGTGCTCATGAAAAATAAACAAAGTTACACTCATTCAGGGCTTTCCATAACACTGGAATGTCCCACAAAGCTCTACAGAAAATAAAACACTTTTGAAACAGTCACTGCTATAATGTAGGAATTACTTTCCATTAAAATAAGCTCAGTTTTTTTTAATGACATTATTTAATCCCCCCTTCCGTTATTTGAAAGTACATTTCAACATTTTAGCTGAATCATACTGTGTCCATGCTCAACTCACTTAAGAACATTTTTCATTACTTGTTATTAAAGGGAACTACAGCACAGTGATGAAATCATTATTTTATTACAGAGAGCTTTTAGGACAACTCTGAATATCCACCAGCTATTTTTATTCCTCTACCAAGACCAACTGAGCACTCACTTACTTAAACAACCCAGACGCATTTTCTGCAATAGGCAAGTAGAGTTATTCAAATCACACAAGTCTCAAATAGGAAACAGCAGGAAAAAGAGTACAGAAAATAAAAGATCGATTTGTACAGCGGATAAGATGTGCTGTGCAATGGATGAATGAATATATAGACCAGGAAAAGATGAGAATGCAATTTCTGGTCCATTGTAAATTACCTAATCTCAAATAGGGTAGAAGGAAGGGGACTAAATGCATTTTGCATGAGCCAGTTCGAGTTGGGAACAGAAAAATGGGTTTAAGAATGGAACTGAGAAATGGAATCTTTAATACCCTAGAGTATGGTCTGCATGAAAACTCAAAAGTCCTCAACCGAGCATGACAATGGATTATTCCCAGTGCTACAAAACTTAAAACTGCCTCAACACGAGGCTGATGAGTTCAAGTTTCTCCAATGGAAGGCCCCGGGATGCTGGGTGGTGACCTGAATGGCCATACTCAATAACTAACTCGTAGAACAGTTCTTGTCCAGTGTATTTACCAGCAGGCCCGCATTTTCATCAGTGTATTTACCCCCATTTTCATCAGAATCCAGAAAGGTTGAAGACCCTAGTAGTTTAGTAATCTCAAATTAGCTTGGTACAGTATTTTCACGTACTTTCACTACTTGGCCTGGAAGCAAGATCAGTCTGCAATCTTTTAAAAAATTCTCTTACAGATGTCAACTCATAGTATAAGGATGAGACAGCTGCAAGTTTGCCATATAGGTAAAACTGAAACAGTGCTGAATAACTAGCATTATATGCATTTGTGAAGCTCTAGTGAAGAATTGTAACTCAGCTAATTCAACAATCAACATAGTTTTCAATAGAGGAAAACTCAATCGTTGCTCTCATAGTTGGTTCAATGGTGATGAATGTCAAATGCCACAATTAAAATTGTTGCATTAATAAAGGGAAAAATATAAGGGCAAGATAGAACTCCATATAATGACCCTTCACCTTCAGATATCAAAACATGTTAAAGAACATTTGAGACTTGAGAGTCCACAATGATCAATAGCAATCTAGATTTGTTCATGCAGTATATGGATGATGTTGAGCAAGACTGAAAAACAATGAGTTGTATTCCCATAATTCTTACAACTACTTTGTCTAAATCTTTATCGATATCTATTTTACCCAAATTGTAACCACATTTCAAAACATGACAGCTGTAATAGCAGCTTTCAGTAGGAACTATCAAAGATGTATATATAACAAGGTTGTAACAAAACATCCAAGATCTGGATGGTTGTGTACATTATCTTCCAAATATTTGGACTCTGTTCCAATATCATAATAGACACTGAGGCATTATTTTGGGGACCAAATACAAAATTATTTCACGATATTTGTCAATTTTTATGCTTATTAAAATGAGCAGTGTTGAGAGTAATAGAAAGCGATCCACATTGACAATTATTGCTCATATCAAGTAGTAAAGCAAGTTGAAGTTCTCTAAATCCTATACCAGGTATCCCCACTGCTCAGGTAAAATTGTCAATTCAGTTCTTAATATCTAAATCTAACTTCCCTTTGATGGCTTGCTAGGTCAACTCAGAGGCAATAAGGTTGGCATCACATGTAAGCTAGACTGGGTAAACACAGCAGTTTTCTTTCCTGAAGGACACACGTGAAAAACTTGGGTTTTCATGGCAATCTAACAACTTCATGTTATATTTACCGATGCCAGCTTTTTACTTCCAATTTTATTTAAATTTAGATTTAAACTAAAAACGAAAATTCTCAAATTGCATTAGTTGGATATCACTTGCGTTCTCTGGATTATTGAGCTAGTAATCCAACAATTACACTATTGTATCCTATAATTCATATAATAGCATTACTATGAAACTCAGCAACTTACTTCAGTTAATGCATGCAGTTGGCCTTCATGAACGCAAACACCCATAAATCTACAAAACAAAAAAATGAATTATAAACAACTTGCCATATTTGAAGTACGTCATAAGAAGGGGCCACAATATAAATAAAAGCCTTGCAAAAGTAACAAAAGTAATTTATAAATTGTATTTAAAGAGTAGTCATAACATTCAAATGGAAGGGTAAAACAAGTTGTCTATAAAGTGCCTTAAACATAGAAAAAAATCCCATAGTGCTAAAGAGAGGATTAACAAAAACATATCATTGTAAAGAGGCTTCATCTCTGGATTCTATCAAATTTGTTAATTATGACCATAAGCCTATTTTGAAAATCCATCCTTTTATATCATCACAGTGATGAAATTCAATACTAGAAAAACCAGCTTAATACAAGCATGTAACAAAGTGCTTCCAAAACAGCACATCATTTATTTCTCTGCAACATAAAAGAATGATGCTGTAACAAATATTGTTAACTTTGCAATTACAGTATTCACGTGATTCAACAACAGACCCTCAAGATTCCATACAAATGCACTGGAGTAGAACTTGTACCATGATACAAACTCACCCATCGGAAGTGCTGTTAATTTATACAGTGTATTACCTTCATCTTTCTGGCATTTGAGAAGGTTATTTTAAACAAATGCAAACTAAAGGAAAAATGACTAGTTTTCATAATATACTAAAAATGTGATCAATTTGCTTATTTATAAAAATCCAGAAAGAATGTTCTCAATGGTGGGGGAATCCAGAACTAGACATCATAGTTTGAGGTTAAGACATTAACCTTTTAGGACTGAGAGGAGAAATCTCTTCACCCAGAGTGAATGTGTGAAATTCGCTATCACAGAATGTAGTTGAAGCCAAAACATTGTCTGATTTCAAAAAGAAATTAGATATGACTAAAGGGATCAAAGGATACGGGGACGAAGGGGGGGGACAAGTATGTAGAATTCGATGATCAACCATGATCAAAGTGAAAGGCAAAGCAGGTTCGAAGGGCCGAATGGCCTACTCTTGCTTCTAGTCTCCATATTTCTATGTTAAGTGATAGAAGGCTCTGTATTCAAACTTATGCATCCTAATGTGAATTTGAATATCAATTAGAGATACAGAACCATGTAAAGCTAATCTAAAAACTTTTAAAGGAAAATTTAATCTTGTGAACCATCAAATCACACAAGTTGGGAAGAAAAAATATTCTCAATCCTTCTGACATCACCAAAAGCTAAAAGAAGATTGGCAAACACAAATCACTCCAACATCAAAACAAGCAATGTTAAGTTCAGAAGGCCAAACATAATTAATAGTACATGAAGTAGACTAGAAGATCTATTATAAATACAACTTATAAATGAATTAAGTCACTCAAATATAAAATGCAACCTATCACAGATAATACAACTCAAGATCTCCAATTTGTTTATAAACTTTTGATCAGTTGAACTAAATTAATCAAATTTAGATCAATAAAAGGTATCAAACACAGTTTGGGTAGTACTCTTCTTCAACAAAGCAATGTCAAATACCTGGAGATTCAATACAACCCTACAAAAACAGAATCAATCAATCCAATATAGATTCTACAATTAGTGAAGCAATCAAACAAAACCCCAGCAGGTATTATAGTTAGTATGTGATGTGATTGGAGAAGAGTTTGGAACCCAGTCAAAATGGATAGCAAGATTTTCAAGAGCTTAGTGCAAAGGAAAATGGCCCAAATTCATTCCAGGACAACTGCCAACTGGCACTGGTAAAGTCACATTACATTGTAATACAAATTAAAACACTCAACAGCCTAGGACAAATGTTGCATGTTCCCAGTCTAGTTTTGTATCATTTACTACATGCTGGAAGAAATTCAGTGCCTACAAAAGTAGGATGCACATTGAACAATTAAAAAAAAAAGTGGAAAGTTGAATAAACTGACACTCCCAAAATACTGATACCTGTAAAAAAAAAAGACACCTATTAAGACAGTCAAACACTATGAAATATACAAATTAGAATCTTGCATCAGATTTCCTTAACTGACAGATGTCCTAACTTTCAAAATAGACCTTGAAAGGTAAACCACATGAGCCAATTATCTTAAAATTGGCTGCATTTCTTAGTGTTCCTTCTTTTTGTTTTAAATTTGGGATTGTGCGCAATTCTTGAGCCTTACCAACATGGTATGATTTCAAGTTCACTTTCTGCTTGTTTGAACTTCCACATTCATTGTCATCCAGAATCGTTTTACTTTGGCAGAAGGACGTTCAGATTCAGGGATCTGCATCCAGCAAGATAGCAGCTGACAGAGCCAGGATGCCTAGGAGATCTCAGCCAAATGATACAAGGAATTAATACTTTACAGAATCAGTCTTGTATGACACTCCTTTCTTCCATGCTGCAGCTGTTAATTGTGACAATACAAAGAGAGATTCTAGCCAATGGAGTAGAATGTGAGCAAAGGCAAAACCATCTATTTGGCAGGGAGGATAAAAAAAATTATCTAAATGGGGAGACACTGCAGAACTCTGAGATGCAGAGGGATCTGGATGCTGCAGCCATGAATTGCAAAAAATGTAGTTTTGGAATTTGGATGCGGAAAGGATGTTTCCTTTTGTGGGAGAATGTAGAACTTTGGGGGGGGGGTGGTTACTGTTTGAAAATAAGGAGTAAGCCATTTAAGACAGATAAGGAGAGTTTTCTCTGAGGGTCATGAATTTTTGGCACACACTTCTTCAAAAGGCAGTGGAGATTCTGAATACTTTTAAGAGAAATTCTTGATAAGCAATGAGGTGAAAGATTATTGGGAGTAGGTGGGGTGTCAGGTTGAGATTACAATCAGATCTGCCATGATTTTATTGAATGGCAGAGCAGATTCAAGTGGCCAATTCCTGCATTGAATTTGTTCGTTCATATATTAACAGCTCATCTGTAACTATCTGACAGGTAAAGTGAGAAGTTCAGGACTTGAATACAAGAGTAAAAATGTCTTGCTGCAGTTATACAGGCCTTGGTAAGGCCACACCTTCAGTACTGTCTGCAGTTTTGGTCTTTTAATCTGATAGATATTTTTGCTATTGAAGTCCAGCGAAGGCTCACTAGACTGATTCCTGGAATGGCAGGGCTGACATATGAAGAGAGGCTGGATCAACTGAGCTTGTACTTACTGGAATTTAGAAGAATGAGAGGGGGGTCTTATAGAAATATATAAAATTCTAATGGGACTGAACAGGCTAGATGCGTCAAGAACGTACCAAGTTGGCGAAATCCAGAACTAGGGGTCACAGTCTAAGAAAAAGAGGTAAGCCATTCAGGATAGAGATGAGGAAGGACTTCTTCACTCAGAGCTGTGAACCTGTGGAATTCTCTGCCACAGAAAGCTATAGAGGCCAATTATATATTCTAAGGAGAACTGAACACGTCCTTGCAGCTCAAGGGATATGGAGAGAAAGCCAGAATGGGGTACTGAGTGTGCATAATCAGTTATGATCATATTGAATGGTGGTGCAAGTCAAAGAGCCAAATGGCCTATTCCTGCACCTATTTTTTGTTTCTTTGTAAAATCTGGCTGTAAGCATTTCCAAAGGTTTGATCAGGTGACTTGTCTGCCAACGATCTCTCAGGCTCATATCTCCCAGAATTTTGATGCCTAAGCGGCTCCTCCCAAGCATCTTGGAATATTTTAATATACTTAAGGCACTGTATAGTTAAGTAACAAAATACTTGTTGTGTTCCAATAACATGTTGCAAAAGGTGTTGCCTCTCAATTTTTCCAGGTCTGAATCACTGACACTTCCCTTTACATCTTGCTTCCTTGCTACTCGCATATGCTTAAAATTAATTCAGTCCACATGAAGTGTGAGTAAAAGTAGAGGCAAAGAAGCTACTCTCTTTGAAATCGACTACTGGAATCTAACCTAAGGGCAGAGCTATAATTCTGCCGCTCTGGATGTGGGTAAAAAATTCTCCATTCAATTGTGTAATAAGGACACTGCAAACAAAAAAAGATGACTTACACCAATCCCCAACGTGTCAGTAAAATACAGATTTCCTGGTCAAGCACTAAAGGTGGCACAGTGGCTAGCACTGCTGCCTCACAGCGCCAGGGATCTGGGTTCCATTCCTGGTTTGGATCACTATCTGTGTGACGTTTGCACGTTCTCCTCGTATCCGCGTGGGTTTCTTCCCACAGTCTGAAAGACAAGCTGATTAAGCGCATTGATCCAAACAGGCGCCGAAGTGTGGTGACTCAGGGATTACACAGCAATTCATTGCAGTGTTAATGTAAGCCTTACTTGTGACTAATAAATAACTTTAACGGAGGTTCACATCCAAATTTGGTTTCAGTCCAAAAAAGCTCCTTTTTCAAAAATAAAGGTACTGGGTAGGATTTTTCTCCCTTTCTGCAGCATGGTTGGCGACAGTGGAAGGTGGCATGTCACCCACTGGCAATGGGATCTTGTGATCACGCAACTATAAATGGGGTTTTCTGTTTCCTGGCAGGGATACATCACAGGAAAATGGTAATTTCATTGGCTGATAAGTATCTAAATTGATTTCAGATTGAAAAGGTAATAAGAATTATTTTACAGATTAAAAAGCTTAAAATTAATTGAAAATTTGAAAAAGACAAATTAAAAGCTAATTAAATAAAATAGGATGGAGGGCCAGATGTATTTCACCTGCATGATGTGGAGCTGGTGGACTCCATTGTGGACACATCTGTACTAAATGTTGGTTGCTCAAGGAACTCTGGCTCAAAGTTGTTGAGCTGGGGTTTGATCTCTGAACAGCTTCCAAGTACTTCTTCACCTTCCTGATGTGTTGCAGTGTTTTAGGAGGCACTCACACCCTTTAGATTAACAGCCTTGAATTTGACCTGTGGTTAGGGACAGGAAGGTCTGACTGTGAGTGAGACAGGTAGAAAGATCCATGAGGTAAGAATATAGGAGCCTCAGCCCTTGTCCAACAGGTTTGAGATTTTTCCTCCATGCGTGAACAAGCACAGGAAGAGCGGGAGGAAGAGAAACGTAGTCATAATCAGACATAGTATTATTAAGGGCATAGATATTGTTCTCTGTGACCAGAATAAGTCGTCCCATAGGTACTGTTCCTTGCATGTTCCAAAAGTAAGTATTCTTTCTTACACACTATATGAACAGAGCATACTGTTCATAGAAAAGGAAACAAGAGAATGCTAAGGGAATATGAGCAGCTGGGGTCAAATTAAAAGGTAGAGAGGAATGTCAGAACATCTGTGATCCTAGTTAATGATGGAACAGCTTTGAGGAGCTGAAGAGCCTACCTCTGTTCCTATTTCTTGCGGTTTATGGCAAGATTTATTGCAAACAGATAAAAAGAAAGAGGTAACACAGCTGATCTGGTAATGGGATATTAACCAGAATAGATGAGAGAAATAAACATAGCAGAGCAACTTGGCAATAGCATATAATGAGGTTTAAGTTACATTTAATAAGCACATACAATGAGGTTTAAGTTAAAGACTGAAAAGAACACACTGGGAAAGGTCAAAATAATAAATGGGAGAAAAAAAGTCATTTTATTTGGATAAATATGGAATTAGGAAACTTAAACTGGCGAAAATTACTGACAAACAATAGAACAGCAAGTTCTATTATAAGACTGGTCAACTGAAATTTTCAACAGATCATTGTCAACTGAGAGTACTGAGGGAAATGGATCAAAAGCAGTTCAAGGAAATGATTTATCGGTCAAGCAAATTGAATTTCAGAACAAGCTCAAGATGCTTGTTCTGCTTCTGCTCTGCTCTAATTAAAGATACTTTAAGGTAGTTGAAGAGAATATCAATTATTTGCCACTTCACAGTTCAATCAACACAAAGAATGAGCAGAATCTTACAGCCATTCACGTCAGCGGCATTTTTTGGTCTGGCTGCAGTGAACAGAAATTTAACTGAGTGCCAAATTCTCTTTCCTCATTTGCAGCGGGGCCTGAGCAACCGATGAGATTATTCCCTAAAACTATAACCAATTTTGAATTTTAACAGGTGAATAAAAAGACTTAAATTACATGTCACCCACAAACCTACCACAGGCCTCATCAGTTCAACAGACATTGTTAATCCTCTTCCAATTACACGAGATGAATTTCACTGGGACTTCTCCAACTCCCCCATCATATCTACATATGTAAATTGTGTTCGTACCACATTATGGTGCTGGTAGCAGAAGCTCCAAGAAAATTCACCAGAATAACTGAAATGATCCAGATAATAGATATTTGTTCAGATTTAGTTTTGAGAACCAATTGTATTTCAACTCCCTTAAGCCAAAATTGGTGAAAAAATTTTTTTTTGTTCCACACAGTTATGGATTTTAGAGTTTTTATTTTGGATCAATAACCAATTCCATGCAATGAAAATATCATTGCGTTGTGGAACATGATTCTCCCTTTAGAAATCATCAGCCTCAAATCAGTGAATCTCACAAACTGGAGAAAACTTTGACTTTCCATATTTCTAAGCTAAAACTTAAATATTTTCTTTGAATTTCTGTCACATTTCATTTCAGTCACAACGATGAGACAAAATTAAATAAATGTGCGTTGAAAATGATGCCTCTAATTTAAAACACTTTTTCAAACAGAAATGCCTCTACAATATGAAGGGGAACTACTGATTACATAAAAACCATCTCAGTTACAACATGGAAGAAATTCCACAATGTTGACTCTACATAAAATAGCTGCACATGTACAAATATGCAGTATTATCAGGTATTCGGGTTACCACATCTGTTAAGTCTGCCTGTTGACATATCCAGAAGTAATTATTAATTATTATTAAGCAACACAGCACGGGAAACAGGCCCTTCGGCCCAACGAGCCCGCGCCGCCGTCATACCAAATACATTATCCTATTTTAATATTCCTATATAATAATATATATATTATTCCTAATATGGAAAATTTTCACCATAGGGACAGTTTGTTACCCAATCAGCCTAAGAGCGAATTTTTGGGTTGTGGGAGGAAACCGGAGTGCCCGGAGAAAACCCACGCAACCACGGGGAGAACGCGCAAACTCCCGCAGACACCGGCCCAATTCCAAGTGTCTGCACAGCCACATCGATAGTCTCTGAGCTGCCATGGTGCCCTTCAGGTGGTCCACATAAAGCACTCATATACGACATGAGGTACCAGGCAACCCATGAATCAACATCCAAGAGCTGTACCCGCACCACCTGCCGAATGCGTGCTCAAATTATGGACCGAATTACCTGTGGAAAAAAGCCGTAGTTAAACAGTCCTAATATATCCCTCGATCTGCATACCGCTCATGTGGCTGTCCAAGAGACCCTTAAACAGCCCCAGCGTGCCTGCTCCCACCACCTTACTCGGCAGTGCATTCCACACCCCCACTACCCTTTGTGTGAAAAACTGCCCTCTAATATTCGTCCTATACATAGCCCCCCTCACCCTATGGCCATGACCTCTCGTCCTATCCCTTTCTAAAGGTGGAAAAAGTTTACCTCCATTTACTCTATCTATACCCCTTATAATCTTATACACCTCTATGAGATCCCCTCTAAGCCGACGTCTTTCAAGGGAAAACAACCCCAGTCTATCTAATCGTTCCTCATAGGCCAGTCCTTCCATACCAGGCAGCATCCTGGTAAACCTCCTCTGCACTCTCTCCAAGGACTCCACATCCTTCCGATAGTACGGCGACCAGAACTGGACGCAGTATTCCAAGTGATGCCTAACCAACGTTCTATACAATTGCAACATCAAACTCCTACTCTTGTATTCTATACCCTTTTCTATGAAAGCTAACATACTATACGCCTTCTTTATCACCTTCTAGTGGTGAGTAGTGAGTACTGGTGAGGAAATGGAGAGAAAATGTCCAACAGCAGTAATTCATTTTCCATATTTAATTTCTAATACCAAGGTACAAACCTATCAATCACTGGAGGGGTTAAAACAGATAAATGCATACAAAGATAATGCTCAATGCCTTTCAGGAGTTATTAAAAATTGTATTTTATTAAAACAAAAATAAAGGATTTTAACTCTATCTTTTTTATGTATTCCACTTGCAGAGAAAAACAATTCAACCAAAGTTAGCTTCAGTCAACTAAAGGAGGAATACGTGAAAATTAAAATAAAATTGATTGAACCTTTGATTAGCAATCCTGGAATAGCTTAAATATTTTAGAAAATGAATTCCCTTCAGAATTACTGGTTTGACCAATTCCTGTTTAAATACCTGAGAATGTTGGGATGAGAAAGACGATTCATTAATTGCACTTCCCGCAACATATTTGCTCTGTTGCTAATCTGCTTGTTCATCTTCAGTGCCATTACTTGGCCTGATGTTCTGTGCCGCACCTATAAAATTTTAAAAAACTGTAGATGTAACTTCAAAGGATGAAACCAGATCTACATAGCCAATCTATGGGAAGGCGAGACAAAGAGAAAGATTAATAAAGGTAGTGCTTGAAACTCCAGGGCACGTGGCAAAACTCCAGTGACAGACATCAGTTTGATAGTGAATATACAAAGTTCAGAGAAGTGCAAAAGGAGCGAAAAGGCAAAGACAGTACAGAAAATATATTAGAGAATTCACAAGAGGTTTTACAGAAGGGTAGAGCTTATGGATGGGATTGGGAGTCAAATATTAACACAGATTGAGATTAGTTAAACAGACAAAAAACATAGTAGGAATAAATGGGTCACTTTAGAGATGACAGACTGCAAACAGATGTAATGCTACAAGGATCTGTGCTCGAGTCTCAGTTATTTACAATCTGTATTGATAACTGTTGAGGGGACTGACTGTGGAAGATGGAAAGGGGTTTCAGAGGAACGTAGACCAGTTGCACGATTGGACAAGATGACAGGTGAAGTAATTGTGTGAACTTTAACAGAAAGAATGGAAAAGAAATTTTTTCAAAGCCAAGACACCTTGATTTGTTGATATCCAACAAGATTCAGAGGTCCTTATACATAAAATTCACAGAACATTAACATGTAGATACAACAAACAATTAAAAAGGCAAATGGTATGTTAGCTTTTACTATAAGGAGTTTGGAGCACAAGAGCAAGGAAATTTTGCAATTATATAGCATTTAGGTGAAATCACACTTTTTAAAAAATCCAATCATGGCATGTGATCAGTACAGGAAAGGCCAGCATTTGCTACTCATCCCCGATTATTAAGGTGGTGGTGAGAACCACAGCATGATATTATTATCAAGGTGGTGGTGAGAACCGCAGCAGTTTATCTGGTATAAGTAAACATATAGTGCTGTTAGAAAGGGAATCCCAGGCTTTTGCACCAATGGCTGAAGGGACAGCAGTATAGTTAGAGGTTGGTGTAGCATAGAGGAAAAGCTGAAGGTGGCGGTAGTCCCATGTGTTTGCTTCATTTGTCCTTCTAAGTGGTAGAGGTCACAGATTTGAAAGATGCTGTTGAAGAAGCCTCGATGATTTGCTGCAGTGCATCTGTGTATGGCTAACACTCTGCATTGGTAATAGTGGGAGTGAACGTTTAAGGTGGTGGTGGATGGAGCAGTGATCAAGCAGATTGCTCTGGCCTGGATGGTATCAAAGGTTTTGAGTGTCATCAGAGTGACACTTCATCCAAACTAGTGGGAAGTATTTCTTGACACTCCTAATTTGTGCCTTGTTGATGGTAGTCAGCTTTGCAGAGTCAAGAGATGAGTTCCTTGCTGCAGAATTCCCAATCTTTGACCTGTTCTTATAATCATAATATTTATATGTCTAGTGCAGTTAAATTCCTGGTCAATAGTAACCCCCAGAATGTTAATGCAAGGGTCTCCATAATGGTAATGGCATTAAATATCAAACGTACATGCTAAGATTCGATCTTGTCAAAAGTCTTTACTGCCTTGCAATTGCAGCGCACACAGTTCTTGACATTCATCAGCCAAACCCGAATGTCATCCATGTCTTGCTGCATATGGACAAAGAATGCAAATGGTTCTGAACACTTAACTATCAGGGAACATTCCCATTTCTGACCTTATTCTGGAGGAAAGATCATCAATGAAACATATGAAGATGGTTAGGTCCAAGAAATTACACCGAAGAACTTCTGCAGTAATGTCTTGCGGCAGAGGCAATTGACACCCAATAACCACAGCCATCTTCCACTGCACCAGGTACAATTTCAACTAGTGGAGACTTGCCATAATTTCCATATACTCGAATTTTGTTAGGATTTCTTGATGTCACACTTGGTCAAATTGCTGCCTAAATGCCAAGGGCAGTCACTACTCAGGTTCAACTCTTTTATCCATGTTTGGACCAAGGCTGTAATGCCATCAGGAGTTGACTGTCCCAGGTACTCACCATGACCAACGTATACAGTTTTGGTCTCCTTACCATAGGAAGAATACAACTGCCTCAAATCACGTGCAAAGATTCATTGGATTAATTCCTGGGATTCTGAACAGGAAAAATTGAATAATTTGATTTGAATACATGAAATTCAAGGGCACAACAGAATAGAGAGCCAGCCAGCTAGCAACTCCCTCCCAGTACTACGGTCATTACCATTTTCAGTAAATATTAATGATTTAGACTTGGGGGTGCAGCACATAACTTTACAATGTGCACAAAACCTGAAACTAGAAAGCAGTTAACAGTAAGATGGATCAGTATGAAGAGGACATAAGCTGGATGATGGGCAGAAATATGGCACATTAAATTCAATAAAAATAGTGCTAGGTGAAATTTTCTTTATTTAGCAAATACAAAGTCCCTAAACAAAACAGTTTTTTTCCAGTCCTGCTGTTGAGTGCAAAGAGGCCTTCACTGTGTCTATGGATTGGACACTGCATAGTTTGCTCTCTCCCACAGGCACATTGGAGCCTGGTACCAATGCCCCATCAGTGGAGGATCGCCAAGTAGGGATATGGGCAGTATGGAACCTGTTGAGGCTGAACCAGGAAACTGTTGAGATGAGTTTGAGACTAGGTACTTGTTTGTCATGTCCAATAATTCCCATTCACTTGTCCAGACAAAACTTGCATTGAAGCGAACAATACACATTAAATGAAATTATTTAAACAGGGTGGAGAACACTTAGACCTGAGGGTGTTTGTGCACAAATATTAAGGTGGTGGGACAGATTAACAAAGTGTTTAATATAGCATATGGGATCCTAGTCTTTACATAACAGAGACATGAATATAAACACTTAGATAAAACACTATAATTCTGTCCTTACTGGAAAATTATAGTTTTGCCCTTACTGAAAAATTACACTATGTTCAATTGTTTGCTCCACATTTCATGAAGGCTTTGCGTTGAATACAGATGAGATTTATTAGAATGGTCCCTGGGATCAGGAATTCAGTTCTGTGGATACGTTGGAAAAGCTAATGTTCTTAGAGCAGAGAAAATTAAGAGGGGATTCACTAGGAGATATCTAAAATCATTAATGGTTCTTAGTGGAGAAACTAAACATGAGAGACAGAAGCAAAAGTAGATTGTTTGAGCCCCTCATTATGGTTGAGCATAACTGCCTGCCAGTGTTTAGACATCTTTTCTCTGTTGAGAAGGAGTTGATCCAATTATCCTGGTCCATGTAGGAACAAAGAACATAGCAGAACATCATCCTGATTCTGCCCAAGAGAATCTGAGACATTAGGGTACAATTAAAAAACAAAACATGAAAGGACTTATATCAGACACGTAACAATTAGCATAGAGTCAAGCAAATTAGAAAATTGAGCGTGACTTGTGGGCAGGAGAAGAGGAGATCTTATTTAATGAGAGCACTGATACCAGTACACAAGGAAAAATTATTCAGTAAGAATGAGCTCTACTTGAACTAAGCTAGGACCAGTTTCTTGGCTAGTTATACAACTACGGCTGGAGACAGATTTTTAAATTCACAGGATTGGGGAAGGGGAAGAGGGCTCAGGTGAAGGGAGACCAGAACAGCAGGGTGGGACAAAGAGAGACAGAATTTAATAAAAAAGTACCTTGGTGAATAGGGTCATTGCAGTGAAAAAATTAAGAACAATGGGATGAAACATTCAAGAACAAAGAACGAAGAACAAAACAGCACGGGAAACAGGCCCTTCGGCCCAACAAGCCCATGCCGCCACCTCAATGTTCCCATCTCTACCAGCGATCCCTGTTTACAGATCTATGGATTAAAAACCAAAATTTGAGTCAACTGAGGGAGAATTTGTTTTGCCAATTAGCCTAAGAGCACATCTTTGGGATGTGGGAGGAAGCCAGAGCACCCGGAGAAAACCCACGCAAGCACAGGGAGAATGCACAAACTCCCACAGACACAGGCCCAAATCCATATATCTGCACAGCACATCGATAGTCACTGAGCTGTCGTGTTGCCCATCAAATGGTCCAGGTCAAGCGTACAGTAACAACGTGAAGCACTAGGATACTCTCGAAAAAAAATCCAAGAGCAGCCCTCTCACGACCCATCGCGTGTATGCTCGTTAGACAAGGTGGACCAAAGCACCTGTAGGATAAAAACAAGTACATCAATGTCATCATCTATTTACACACTTCCCAAGGACTCCCAAGGCTCCTGATCCCTATTTTAAATCAGTTTTCTATACCCCTCCATTCCCATTCTCTTCATGTGCCCATCTAAATATTTCTTAAATAACTCCAGAGTACCTGTCTCCACCACTTTACTTGGCAGCGCATTCCCCCACCACCCTCCGTGCGAAAAAATTCCCTCTAGCATCCAAATTATACCTTATCCCCCCTCACCCTAAGCCCGTGACCCCTCGTGCTATTCGAGTCCATTCTAGGAAAAAGCTTAACCCCGTTTACTCTATCTATACCCCTCATAATCTTGTACACCTTTATTAGATCTCCTCTAAGTCTGCGTCTTTCTGAGGAAAACAGTCCCAATTTGCCTAACCTCTCCTCGTAACTCAGACCTTCCATACCAGGCAGCATCCTGGTTAACCTCCTCTGCACTCTCTCCAGAGTCTCCACATCCTTCCAGTAGTAGGGCGACCAGAACTGGACGCAGTATTCCAAATGAGGTCTAACCAACATTTTATACAATTGCAACATTAAAGGCCAGCTCTTGTACTCTATACCCCTTCCTATAAAGGCCAACATACTACATGCTTTCTTCACAACCTTCTCCACTTGCTCTGCCACCTTCAGAGACTTCTTTATCTGAATGAGGAAGAATCCACAATAAGGTAGATGTGTTAGTGGCACTAATAGAGGCAAATGATATAGAACCAATAAGCAATACAGAAACATGGTTACAAACTAAACAAGGTTGGAAAATAAATATTCCAAGGTACACAATATTTCAGAAAGACAGACAGAATGGCAAAGGAGGGACAATTGTCCTTATAGTAAAGATTGACATAAGGACATTAGAGAGAAAGGATCTAGCGTCTGAAGATCATGAAGTTGAATTAATGTGCATGGAGACCAAGAATCAGAAAACAGGAATAGTTTGCAGGACCCCTAACAGTAGATATAGTATTGAAAAGATGCAGGCCGTTTAGTCCAATTCCGCTCCATCATCCAGTAAATCACGGTGGAACAGATTGTAGCCTTCACTTTCCTGCCTGCTCCCTGCAACCTTTTACTTGGAGTTCAAAAATCAAATTCATCTCGAATCTATTCAATGAATTCATTTTCACTGCTCTGTTCAAGAGAATTCCAAAGGTAAACAATCTTGAGAAAATAAATTCCTCATCCCAGTCTGAAGTGGGAGATCTCATTTTTAAATTGGGGCGCCTAGTTCAAGATTCTTCCATGAGGAGAAACACATTCTTAGCATCAACCCTGACACATCCCTTCAGAATTTTATCATTTCAAATAAGATGACCTCATCTTCTTCTAAAATTCAATTAGCTTGGACCCAAATAGCTCCAACTCTGGGCATCTTACTTCAGGAAAGATATCAAGGCCAAGGAGAAAATGCGCAGCAGATTTCATCAAATGATGTCAGAGAGGTGAGACGTCAGGTGCAGTTAGGTTGGGAGTTCCAAGATTTTGGCCCAACAATAATAAAGCTATGGCAGTATGTTTCCAAGGGTGGTCTGTGACTTGGGGGAGGTACTTTCACGTGACTGTTATTCCAATGTGTTTATTATCTTTGTAACAGTAGAGTTCATGGGTTTTAGAGATGCTGTTTAAGTAGTACTGGCAGGTTGCTGCATTGCATGGTACAGACTGCATCCATTGCGGCAGCAGTGAGGAAATATCAATCAAGCAGGCTGCATTGTTCTGAATGGTATTCAGCTGCAAATGCTGTTGGGAGCTCCACTCAAATAGATATCATTCCATCACATTCCTCACATCCACCTCATGAATGGTAGAAATGACTGCAGCACTTCGCTACCTGAGGAGTTGCAAAAGCAACTAAACACTGCAATCATCAGTGAACATCCCCATGTCTGGCATGATGATTGAGGATAGAATACTGATGAAGCAACAGAAAATAGCTGGTCCTAGTTTACTATTGAGAAGCTGTTGTGACAATATCCTGAGGCTGACATAATTAGCCTCCAACAAATACAACCATCTTTCTTTGTGTTAGGAGTGACTCTTACCTATAACAGATTCCTTCAACCCCTTTCTAATTTTATTGATTGCAATTTTAGCAGGGCTCCTTGATGCAGAGTCAAATGCTGCCGGGCAGTCACTTTCACCTAATACCTGGAGTTCTGCTCCTTTATCTCTGTTTGAACAAAGGCCATAATCAGGTCTAAAGTCAAGTGCCTCTGGTAACATCTAGACTGAGCATTAGGGGGCAAAGTGTTGCTTGATATCACTATCATCAACATTTTCTGTCACGTTGCTGACGACTGACATCGACTGATTGAATGGCAGTTAGGCAAATTGGATTTGTTCTACCTATTGCTGACAGGACATTCCTGTGTAACTTTCCACTGTATGGTATACGTGAGGGGTGTAATTTTCCTGGAACACTTAATTCTGAAGTACGTCTTCAGCACTGCAGCCAGAATATTTGTCAAGTTCATAGCCTTTGCTGGATCTATTGCATTCAGCTATTTTTGGTATCAGATGGAACAAACTGAATCAGCAAAATACTCTTCTATCATGGTCAGGACCTCAGGAGGAGGAAACAATTAATCATCTACTTCGCATTTTGATTAATGATGGCTAAAGCTCTTGGGCTTTATCTTCTGCACTCATATGCTGGACTCTATTATCATTGAGGATGAAATGTTCATGCAGCTTCCTCCTCCCTGCTTTTAATGATCCAAGAGATATCCTGTGTTGAGTTGCTAGATATGTTCTGAATCTATCTTGGTTAGTCTGGTGGTTGTACCATAAAATATGATGGAGGGCATCCTTTTTGTGAAGTTAGGACTGTGCAGTGGTCACTCTGTGATAGGTAGACTGATGAAGCTCCATCAAATAGGTTTTATTTCATGTTGTGCTTTCTCACCACTTGCCACAGGTCCAGTTTAGCAGCTATATCCTCAGGACTCTCCACAGATGCTGCCAAACCTCTTGAATCTTTCCAGCGTTTTCTGTTTTTATTTTTGGATTACTACTATTGTGACATAACTCATGCTGTATTACTCTATGATTTCATGATTTAAATTGCTCTGGATAAGTTTCAGAATCGAGATAACGGACAGAACCTGTATTTCTATAGTGTCTTTCACATCCTCAGGAAATGCTAATGTGTGTTACAGGCAATTAAGTACATTTGAAGTGCACCGTTGTAACGTAGGGAATATGGCAGCTAATCTGCAGTTTGAAAGGACCGACAAAAAGTAATAGAATAAATAAATGGATTATCTGACTTTCTTGCTGATGTGTAGTAATAAATGCTGCTTAGGACACCAGAAGACTTCCCTTGCTCTCCTTTGATAATGCCATCTAATCTCTTCCCATCTAACCGAGACACTGTAAGCAGCCAACTTAACTCAATTTGAAAGGTAGCACATTTGACAATGCAGCATGTCTTAAGTGCCACAGGGAAGTGTACATTTTTATTGGGACTCAAACCCAAAACCTTCTATCTCAAAGACAAAAATGCTATCATGGTGCCATCAAATTTAAAGGACCAGCATATTTATCTGAATATCTTTACTACTCTATTTATACACTGATGCTGAAAAAAAATGAAAAAAGCAGCCTAAAAATGCCAATAATTTCTTGGACTAAATCTCAATTCTCAGATTTGATTTTGAAGACCATCAAAATTAAAGGGTACTTACCTATAAAGGGTAATTAGCACTGTTTGTACTAATACTTCAAATGAACTAATTTTCCCAGAAGGGAGAATTTTTTTTTGAGTCATGCAATATTAGCTACTGTTAAATTTAAGTTCCCATTGAGCCTGCACTCAACAATCCAACCCAGGCCCTATCCCTGTAACACCACGTTTTCACCCTGCTAATCTCCTGACGCTAAGGGGCAACTTAGCATGGCCAATGAACCTAACCTGCACATCTTTGAAGTGTGGGAGGAAACCGCAAAACCTACAAATATCCGCAGACACAGGGAGAACGTGCAAGCTCCATACAGTGGCTCAAGGCCAGAATTGAAACCTGGTCTCTGGTGCCATAAGGCAGCTGCTAATCATTGTTCCACCATGTCATCCCAATAAAGTGCATCATTTAAAGACGTTTTGTGATAACCTAACCTTTCCTAATTTACAAATTCATGGAAGCACTACATTAAATCTATAACATTATCTCAAAACAAAAAAAGTCATTAATGTAAGTTTTACCACTGTCATAAGAAAACTAATTTGATGCACATTTTGTAAGATGCAAGGCAGTTCAAAAGAGATAGCTTTGCTTATTCAAAAATGATAGTGTGCTGTGTTGTTAGTCCTGCTGTTTTAATAAAGCAAATGCATAGAATTCAAATATTATGAACAGAAGGAAGACCATTTGGTCTTTTGTGTCTGTACCAGCTCTTTTGTAGCACTGGCTAATTACTCCTAGACCCAGCTCTTCCCCCAAATCACAGAATAAGTGTCATAAACCGTAATGGTAAATTCTGAGAAACACCAAATTTAAACCAACCCCAAAGGGAAGAATCAACGAAAACAATAAAAGAAACATTTTGGGACTCAGACATTTTACCGCTTTCCTGTGGAATAGCTAGTAATGGAATACTGCCAATGTCACAAAACATCACTGTTGCTAATTCAAATTTGCATTTGCAAAACAAAGTTCTTCAGAAAAACTAGACTGACCACTACATTGCAGAGCGCACAGATCACGTGATTATGAAATCTCTGGTTAACCTAGAAAATAGTACACTGCTTCCAAATGTGATATTAAAAGCCTAAATGTCATGTGAGGGCTGGAATAGTTCAAACCACATTCCATTCAAACAGTACTTGTTAATTAAAGACAAATTGTTAATGTACAGTCAGACAGTCATATAGGTTTACAGCATGAAAACAGGCCCTTTGGCCTAACTTGTCCATGCTACTTTTTTTTTATAAACCCCTAAGCTAGTCTCAATTGCCTGCATTTGGTCTATATTCTTCTATACCCATCTTACCCATGTAATTGCCTAAACGCATTTTAAAAGACAAAATTATACTTGCCTCTACTACTACCTCTGGCAGCTTGTTCTGGACACTCACCACCGTGTGAAAAAAAATTGCCCCTCTGGATCGTTTTGTATTTCTCTCCCCTCACCTTAAATCTATGCCCAATTTTAGACTCCCCTACCTTTGGGAAAAGATATTGACTATCTAGCTCATCTGTGCCACTCATTATTTTATAATCTTTATAAAAACACCCCTCAGCCTCCTACACTCTACAGAAAAAAGTCCCCATCTATCCAGCCTCTCCTTATAACTCAAATTAGGCAACATCCAAGTAAATCTTTTCTGAACTTTTTCTAGTTTAATAATATCCTTTCTATACTAGACTAGAACTGTACTCAATATTCTAAATGTGGTTTTACCAATATCTTGTACAATTTCAACGAGCCATCCCAACTCCTACATTCAATATTCTGACCAATAAAACAAACACGCCGAATGCCTTCTTTACCACTCTGTCCACCTGTGACTCTATTTTCAATGAGTTATGAATCTGTATCCCTAGTTCTCTTTGTCCTATAACTCTCCCCAACACCCTATCATTTACTAAGCAAGTCCTGCTCTGGTTCGATCAACCAAATGAATCATCTCACATTTACCTAATTTAAACTTCATCTGCCATTCATCAGCCCACTGGCCCAACTGATCAAGATCCCATTGCAATCTTCTTCAGGGTCCACTATGCCACCAATCTTGGTGTCATCTGCAAATTTGCTAACCATGCCTACTAAATTCTAATCTAAATCATTAATATAAATGACAATTAATAGTGGAATGTCCAAAGGTCACTTTGTACAGCAAATAATACCCCATTTTACAGCAGCATTAAGATGAATCGAAGAGGGTGTGGCCCAGCTCTACTGAAAGAGAAAATTAGAGTTTACAATTTCCTTCATTTTCTAACTTCAATTGAAAACAAGTTAAATAAGCCAGCACATAAATCACTAGACCATGCATCTATGTTTAGAGGCTATTGCCCACCCACACCCCACCAACTATCATCGCTTCCTGCCACCAAGCAATCAAACTTAATAAAGTTATTTGGGGGAGAGAAGACAACTTGTGCTCCTCTTGAGCCATTTATCAGGGCCTCCGAAAATATTTTTCAGCTGCACAGTCAAATTAAAAAAAGTTATTCCAGGTCAGACCAAGAACTAATGAGCAAACCATCAGCACAACAGTGACAGAACAGAACAGTAATCAGCATTTTTTTCTACCCAGCAGCATTGGTGTGCAGCCAAGTCACAGTGCAGCACTCTAGAATTGCAATGGACACAAGCACATACAGTAGGTCTTAACCATGACAGCAAGCTATCCACAGTAAACCCTGGTCAATTTTTATAAACAGTATTAATAGGCTACAAGAGGTAACAATTTTTTCAGCAAAAAGTAAAATATGGAAGTAGGTAAAATTATGAGAATTCTTTACAAGTGGTTAGGTTTCAGAGTCTGACAGCTGAAATTCAATTCTTACTTCAGTTTCTGATCGTGCAAGAAAAACAAAAACAGAAAATTCCAGAAATACTAAACAGCATCTGTGGAGAGAAAAACAGAGGTAATGTTTCAGGTCTGTGACCTTTCATCAGAACTCCATGTATCTAACATGTCAGTTGCTTCTCTCACCACGATGATGCGTAATTTCTTCAGTGTTTCTATCGTTTTCTTTTTCAACTTTCATTTCCCAGTATTTTGCTTTTATTTTCAGTTATATCCTGATCAAAAGGACATCAAACATGGCAAACACAAAAATGTGCCACATCACTGAGGAGTCAAATCACTAAAATAAATGCTTCAGTCCATAATGGATAACGTAAGTCATGCTTCCCTTTTAAGTTTCACTAGTTCTAACTGAGGCTTCAAGAATATCTCATGGATGAAAGTCAAGCATAATTTTTCATGAAACAACAGATTTAATCAACATTATTTTTCAGAAACACAAATACAAAACGATTAGTTTAAGAATTAGAGGGGAAAACAAAGAACAACTTTTTCATCCAGTGGGCAGTGGGTATCTGGAATCCTGTTTTGCAAATTTCTGCCTCAACCACCACTTATTAAAGTCTAAAAGTTAAACTTTATTTATTAGTCACAAGTAAGGCTTACTGCAACGCAGTTACTGTGAAATTCTCCTAGTCTCCACAGTCTGGCACCTATTCAGATCAATGAGGCTAACAAATACGTCTTTCAGAATTTGGGTGGAAACCAGAGCACCCAAAGGAAACACAAACAGACATGGGGAGAATGTACAAACTCCATAAGACAGTGACCCAAGCCGGGAATCGAACCCGAGTCCCAGGCACTGTGAAGCAACAGTGCTAATCACTGTGTTACCGTGCTGCGCCCAATTTAGTTTGATTATTACCCCATGTATTGGAGATCGTGAAGAGTATTGTTTCTTGCATGCTACACAGACAAGGCATACTGTTGATAGAAGGGAAGGAAAGGGTGGGGAATGTAGTGTCACAGTTATAGATAGGGTAAAGAGAAAGATAGCTTAATGTAAGATAAGTTCATTCAAAAGTCTGATGGCAACAAGGCAGAAGCTGTCCTCCACTCACCTGGTACGTGTTCAAACTTTTGCATTTTTCCTCATCAGAGGAAGGTGGAAGAGAGTATGTCCGGGATATATGGGTCCTTGAATATGCTAGCTGCTTTTCTGAGGCAACAAGAAGTGTAGACAGAATCAATGGATGGGAAGCTAGTTTGTGTGATGGACTGGGACTATTTAAAAAGGTACCACGATCTGCACCACAGGTGCTGCAACTACAAGGCTACAGACCACATGCTGCAAGGTTAAGATTAGAATGGGTGGCTAGTTTTTTTTCTCTTTAACCAGCACAGGCACATTGAATTGATTAGTCTCTTTCTGTGCTGTAACATTTCCATTGTATTAATAGAAAAATACACAGCATTACAGCAATTAAGGAAGATGAATCCATCCTATCCATTCCCTTATTCTCTTTTGTTGGCTTACAAAGTGCCTAAATTGATTATAGAAATAAGGAAGGGGCAGGCAATTTAAAGAAATCATATACATAAGAGATTATGGTTCTCTTTCTGCCAGTTATAATTTATAGAATGAGAGTACTGAGATGCACTAACTAACCTTGTAGACTTCTGAAAAAAATCCAGATCCTATTTTTTCACAGATGAAATCATCAAGCCTAGTAAGTCTGGAGACAGCACTACTCAGGGCTCTGTACGATGAAGGGAATACTGTCGCTGATTGAGCAACGCCACCTTCTTTATTGCCATCAAAATCTTCCAATCGCTCATGTCTTGATGGTAAACCTGCTATCGAATTTCTTTTGTTTCGATCCATTCCAAAGTACAGCAGAAATAACTTTCACATTTTAGCATCCAGAATTTGTTCCAATGCTTTAGCTGGATTCAAACTGAAGGAGAGAAAAACACACATTTAGTAATTCAATTTAAAAAAATCTATTGACCCATCTGTCCCTATATGAGCAATAAAGACAAATTTACTACAGTTTTCATTAGGAAATGAACAATGAAAAATCTGACAGGAAACCTTTATAGCCAAAATTTGAAACTGTTTTTCTCCACATTATTGAGTTTTCTTCAATATTCACATTAAACTTCAGCGTCAGACCTGAATTCTCCAGAATTCTTCAAAGTGCTTAGGAAACATTCCACCAGTTTTTTGTACATTTATTCCAATTGTTGCTGCAGTTTCAATCTTTAAAAAATTTTAAGACACAAGCCTGCAATTAGGATTCTTCCATCAGATAAGCTGAAATCTGGAACTTAGGAAAGGGCAAGACAAATCATTGCCCGAAGGTGGTTTTATGTTTCTGGCAGCTGGTTCAAAAACAGTTCTACAGAGAGCCTCAAGAGTCAGTTGCCTGCTTTTCAGTATAGGAAGGAATATATTACATATATACACCTCAACACTCATTTAAAAGTTTGTAATCCATCAGTTATGTTGACAATTGGACTAGTAAACTTCTTGAAAATAAAGACAACAATCAGATAACAACATAAACTAAAAATTAAATCAAATGCCATTCATGCAATTACACAAATGCACTTTAATCCCCGAAATGTGGGATTGTCCTATGAGGGCAGGTTGAGAAGACTTGGACTGTATTCTCTAAACTTTGGAATAATGAGAAGTGACTTCATTCAAGTATACAAATTTCTTACAGGACAGGGTAGATGCAGGAAGGATGTTCCTCCTGGTTGGGGAATCTAGAACTGGGGGACAAAGCCTAAGAGTTGGCCATTTAGTACCAAGATGAAAAGGAAATTTCTTTAGTCAGACAGTTGTGAATAATTGGAATTCTCTACTGATTGGAAGTTCAATCAGTATGTTCAAAGCAGAGGCTGATAGATTTCTAGATACCAACGACATCAAGGGACACGGGGATACCGTGAGAAGATGCATTGAAGTTGAACATCAGCCTTGATCTTGAATGGTGGAGCAGGCCTGAGGGACTGAATAATCTACCCTTACATTCCAAGAAAAAAAAATTGCACGCTAAGGGGAAAACAGCATGGTGCAGAATGTTTTGGATAGCTCATTCGTTGGGCTAGCACATGCAATGGATCAGACAATCTACTTTTCTGCTGAAACCCAATACGTTTGCCTAACAAAAAATCTACTGATCTCCATCTTAAATTTCAATTGACTCAATAGCCATTTGGGAAAAGAATTCTAGACTTCCACTACCCTTTGTAAGGAAAACGTGCTTCCTCCATTCACTTTTAAGTGGCCTAGTTCTAAATTCAAGATTACACTTCCTTGGTCTCAAATCCTCACACGAGAAAGAATTTGGTTGCATCTACCCCATCAAATCCCCAAATCGTTATAAAGGTTGCAATTTGATCACCATTCCATCTTCTACATTCAAATGAATACAAATCAACTTTATGCAGCCTGTCCTAATTCAACAGTTTAAACTCAATATCATTATGGAGAATTGGAAATGTACCATGTCCAAGAACAATAGATATTTAATGAGGTCCACTGTTAAAAACTGAATGCAGTAATCCAAACAGAGTCTGACCAAAGATCTGTGCAACCAAACAATAGCTTTCTCACATTTGTATTCCAACACCCTCTTGGGATAATGACCAACATTCCAACAATCCTTCTGATTACCTCTGCATTAGAATGGTTTGTATACATGGAGATGCAGCACCTTTTGTTCTTGCACTGCTTCTGATCCCTCACCATTAAGAAAACACTCCAATTTGACACTCAGATCCAAAGTGAATAATTGCACTTTCCCATACATAGCTACTTGCCCAAATACTTTGCATTTACCATTGTAATTTTTTTGCTCCCATCCACACAACACAACTTAGTGTCATCTGCCAATTTAGACATACAACACTCTATTCCTTTCTGCAAATCATTGAATAAAATGCTGGCAAGCAGAAGTCCCATGGCGGGTCCCTGCATTTCAATTGGCAACAAGGACTTCGCATGCATCAACTCTAATTCACAGTCAACTTGAAGCCTCATTTGCTGACATTCTTTTATCATAGGTGGAGGCAATTTGTTGGTCTCATGCTAATATCAACCTTGTCTCACATTTCATTTTCCGTAAACTTGCAGTCATTGAAAGCTATGCTGTCTATATGCTCTGCTCACCAAGGCATACTTAGCTAACCGACACTGCCTCCCAGTCAAGGAATGTCCGATTTTAAAATTCTCATCCTTGTTTTCAAACCACTTCATGGCTTTGCCCCTCCCTTCTCCAACTGCACAATCCTCCAAGGTATGTGTGCTCAGGTAATTTTGGCACTTTGAGGATCTCGATATTACTCACTCCATCACTGGTGGCCACGCTTTCAGTCGCCAAGGCCCCAGGTTTCGGAATTCTTTCCCTACATATCTAAACCTCTTTAGGTCACTTTCGTCTTCAAAGACACTTCCTAAAACTTATCTTTTCGACAAAGCTTTTGATCATATGACCCAATATCTCCTTACGCAGATGCTCGTGTGTTTTGGTAATTTAGGTTATTTTGCCCTATAGCTGACCTGAATGATGAGATGCAGCAGCAGAGTACAAGGATATACAAATACGGAAGCATTTAGCAAAAATACAACAGCCATTAACTGTAGAGAGATTTCAGAATAGGGAATTTTGCTTTTAGATTGGAAAATTATAAATGTCATTCCATTTGGATAAGTTAAAGGCAATAAAATAATGCAAATTATCTTCCTAACATCCATCACTGCTCAGTACAAAATTTTGCAGTCTCTATCCTGCATCGCAGTTTGGAATTTTGACATACATCAATCCAACATAGCATGTTTCAATGCAGTTTGTAGACTTTTATCCCACATTTTCAAAAGGTATATTGTTTCAAGGGAGTTGCTGAGACTACTGACACCCACGGGTCTCCGTTTCTCGAGGAGAACAGTATCCAACCATGTTCTGATATTGCTACGTGTTCTTTTGGAGTTATTCAATAGCTGGTTGGCCTGGTGCTGTTACTGATAAAATTATTCTCTGTAGTTCCATTCTCCGTAGAAAGTTGGTGTTTCCATGGTGCTGTGTTAAACCATGTTAAATTTCAATTTTCAAGACAACCAACAAGCAAAAACTATTGAAGTAAGCCACATTTGACAATCAAAAAACATTCACATGCTGCTTTATGGTTTCCATTCTATCAAAATGCAAGATGGTTAAGGTGCATATGCATATACATGAGTTGAAATCACGTGTCTAACACGTGTCTTGATTCCAAAACATCAAGATCTGAACAATTCTTTCATGTGTATGAAATTTATTGCCTTGGCTAAGTCACAACCAGCTTCAATTTAGCCACTGTTGAGGTCACCAAGGCAGCAAACATTTTTCAGGTCAGTGCTCCAAGGCTTATCCAAGTTGAATAAGTATTTAGCATTTACTTCAAGTGTTACAGTAGAAACATTTTGCAGATTAAATTCTAGTTATTGCAAAGATACTGAAAACTAATTTTGTAATCTGAATTCGTTAAATTGTACAAAAGAAAATAATTATGTCCTCTGACAACAGCTTAATGTTATATGCTAAATTTATTTTAATAGAAATATACCACGAAACACAATCATGATATACAGTGGTTAGCAATACTGCCTCACGGTGTCAGAGACTCAGATTCGATTCCCAGCACGGGCCACTGTCTGTATGGAATTTACAGATTCTCCCCATGTCAGTGTGAGTTTCCTTCTGATGCTCCTGTTTTGTCCCACAGTCTGAAAGACGTACCGGTTAGGTCTATTAGCCATGCTAAATTCTCCCCCAGCGTACCCGAAGAGTCGCTGGAGTGTGGCGACTAGGGGATTTTTACAGTAACTTCATTGCAGTGATAATGTAAGCCTTGTGATTAATAAATTAACTTCTACTGCAATTTTGTTTTCTCAAGGCAAATGGGATTGCAGTATATCCTGATTAACTATCTTTTCCCAAAGTTTTTCTATTAATGGCACTTTGTAAGCAGGCATTAACAAATTAAAGAAAACTATTAAAGATGAGTCACGTGTTGGATTTTTCCTAACTTAATTTCTAATTTTCTTATGGGGAAAGCAGGTCCCAATGCAAATACCAGAGTCTTCCAAAGGTCATAAAATTCATAAGTGATGAATCATGATCAAAGAACACATACTATGCTATCGTGACAATACCAGATCACCCCAGGCATCACACCAACCTGCCATCACCAACCAAAGAAACATGAATAGCTATCGTTTAAGTCACAGGTAGATAGATTTCTGATCAATAAGGGAATTAAGAGTTATGGGGAGCAGGCAGGAAAGATCAGCTATGATCTTATTGAATGGCAGGGCAGGCTCGAAGGGCTGGATGGCCTACTCCTGCTCCTATTTCTTATGTTCTTATTCAAATCCTCAAGCCTACTTTGCCATTCAATTAGATCATGTCTGTTCTGTATCCTAATTCCATTGAAATACTTTGGCTATTTATCCCTTTATACCCTTAGCTAGCAAAAATCTATTGATCTTAATATTTTAAATTAATTGAGCTAGAACTTGCTGCTTTTCAGTTCCACATATCCAGCATATCCCAAATTTGCTCCTCAACAGTTTTTGATATATTATTGTCATATGTATTAGAACACATTGAAAAGTATTGTTTCTTGTGTACAGTAAAGACAAAATAGAAGGAAATGAGAGAGTGCAGCATGTGGTGTTACAGTTAAAGGTAAGGCGTCGAGAAAGATTAACTTGATGCAAAGTAAATTCATTCAAAAGTCTGACGGCAGGAGGAAGAAGCTGCTGTTGAGTTGGTTGGTACATGGCCTCAGACTTTTGTATCTTTATCCCAAAGGAAGAAGGTGGAAGAGAGTAGGCCCAGGGTCCTTAATTATGTTGGCTGCTTTGCTGAGGCAGCAGGTAGTATAGACAGAGTCAACGGCTGGGAGGCAGGTTTGCGTAATGGATTGGGCAACATTCACCACCTTTTATTGTTTTGTGCGTTCTTGGGCAGACAGAAGCCAGACCAAACCATGATACAACCAGAAAGAATGCTTTCTATGGTACATCTGTAAAAGTTGATTAGAGTCATACTCACATGCCAAATGTCCTTAGTCTTCTGAGAAAGTGGAAACGTTGATGGGCTTTCTTAACTATAGTGTTAGAACGGGGGGACCAAGATAGGTCGATGATGATCTGGACACGTAAAAACTTGAAGCTTTCAACCATTTCTACTTGGTCCCCATTGACGTAGACAAGGACATGTTCTCCATGACACTTCTGAAGTCGGCTCCAATTCCCTTCATGTTGTTGACATTCAGGGAAAGATTATTGTTGTCACACAAGTTAATCAAATTCTTTGTTTCGTCACTGTTTGATATCTGACCCACAAAACTTGAAAATTGAGCTGGAGGGAAATTTGGCCATACAATTATAAATGTATAAGGAAGATAGTAAGGGCTGAGAACGCAGATTTGCGGGCTTTGATTTAAATCTGACTTTGGTTTAAGGTTATATCCAATTGACTTAGGCTATTTCACCAACAGAAAACTTTTCAATCTTCCAATTATTTTAAAAATGCCAAAAACCTCAATCAAATTACTCTTAATTAGCAATCTTCAGAAAGTATTTTCTCATGAAACCGTTTGCCAAGGCCTTGTTTACCCTCTTAGATGGGCATCAAAATAGTGTTCATGGATCTTAAGGGAATTGAGGGATTATCTATGGCATCCTGGCCAATATTTATCCCTCAAGTAATTGGCTACTACATTTCTTACAGTATTATGGTGACTACACTTCACTCCAACAACCACAGTAGTCTTGTAAGATGCTATTTAAATGCATGTACTTCTTTAGCACTGAGCTACTTCATCTTCCCTTGGCATTAAGGATGAATTGCATCTAATCCAATTCAATAAGTTTCAAAGTAATAGAAAATTTTATGCATGATCTGCAACTTTTACACACACGGAGTAAGTGATGCTTGAAGGGTTGGGTTGATGGGCTGTTCAAAAGTTTCACTCCTCCAATTGCACTGACTGCACCCCTGAATGCTCCCAAAGTGCCTTCCTTCCATTTCACCAATGCTTTAAAAAGTGCCTGTTTTGGCTCATCTAAGTCTCAGAAGCATACAGAAGCACTGGGATCACTGGTACCTCGTAAACTGGACAAACGTTCGTTCTGTACATAACATAAACGGCTGAGCATATGTGACAGGTTGAATGGCATACTTGTTGCTTTGTTACAAGGACTTGATTTGCTTTAACCATGGCAGGCTAAACTCAGTCCATTTACACAGAGCAGTCATGCAATTTGACATTAAATGCCTTTCTGCACCTCCCTCTGATGTCAAGAGAAAAAGCAAGCAAATACAGCCTTGTTGTAACTGCACAGTTTTTCAAACATTTCTTATTCTACTTGCATTGCAAGGTAAGTAGAGAGACTTTGGATATTGATCAGCCATGATTTACCTTAGGCTTGCCCAAAACTCAAGTCTGCAGGCCACATCAGCCATCAAGCATCTATATCTGGCCCGCAGTGCTGTGTTCAAACTATGGTTGAGTTCAATGAAAAATCCTGCAAGGAGCTGCTCCTCCTCTAATCACAGCCAGTTACTGTCACATTTTGCTGCTGAGTCAGGGAAAGCAATGAAGCCTATCTCTTCATTGCATCCTGAATTCCTACTCTCAGTAAGATGTTCAAACTGCTCAGTGGGTGAGTGAGCGGCCTGCGCAAAAAAGAATGCAAGCTGGTGCACGAGAGCACAAGCAAGCAGACGCGGGCGCAAGCCGGCTCGAGAGAGAGCACAGACGCACGCACGTGAGCGAGCCACCTCGACAGAGAGAGTGGACGCGCTCGAGCGAGCCAGTGAGTGTGAGCGCGTGCAAGCCAACAAGAGAGCGCGCACATGAGAGCAATTCGGTGAGAGAGAGAGCACAAGTGAGTCTGAGAGAGTTCGTGCATGAGTGATGAGGTGCGTGACAGTGAGCGAGAGCACAAGCATGCACGTAAATCTGTTCTTAAATGACGAATCCAAGAGACTTAACCCATTAAAAATTGGTTTCACTTTTATATCTACAAGGTATTACATTTAATTGATGCCATTTTATAAATCTGCAGTCTAGTCTTCAAATGGTATTGATATAGCAGATTCTTGGAGTACATATAAAGCTAAGAGAAATTAGACAAATTAAAAACAGACATCCTTCTCATCAACAGTAAAAGCCATAATTAGTACTCATTGTTGCTATTGGTTTTCTAAGGGCTTACATTTTAAACTGAACTATAAGCACAAAAGATCCTAATTTGGTAAAGTAACCTTTTACGATGAAATTAAGATCAGCAAAACAAATGCTACAGGTCAAAAATGATTTCATGTGAATTGTTATTACAAATTACAATAATTCATTGTCCTTGTTATTTATGCAGTTATTTTATAACTATTAAAAAGTACAAGAACAAACTATTCATTAAGATTACCAAAAACCCATCATGAAGTAAACTGATTCCAGGCAGCACAAGTGCACGTGCACTATTTTAACATCCTGACTTAAAAAGATCAAAAGTGAAAATTATTTGAAAAGCTTTAACTTTCTATAAAATTCAGTTCCTCTTTAAGATGCACATCCTCAGAAGGGAAATGAGTAAATTCATCCCACTTGTTTTTCTCTCAGAACTCATGCCAGAAAATATCTTTCTCCCCCTTTTTCCCAAAGATCAACATTCTCTACTGCTCGAAAACAGGACAGCAACACGAAACAAACTTGCCTGCATTGTTTGAAGTGATCTTATACACTATAAACTACCAATTCAGATTACATTCAATGCCTGGATTCCTCGTTTTAAAATCTCACAAGATTACATGTAAATTGTTCATCATACATAAAGACTTGCTTTTATATCACCTCTAAAATAGAAAGACTTTATAAAGCTGCTTTGCAGAAGCCCAAGGAGGAAAAAATTGAAAGCAAAGGAGGATGACAGTTTGATGGAAGAACTGGGCTTTAAAAATATTAAAAAAAGGACAGTGAAGTGACCTACCAGATCTTTAATGCAGCCAACTGTTGCACCAGAGAAAGCATGCAAGATGCATCACACTCATACACTAAGCAAGAAAGAAACCATGTCTGTGTGCACAGTTTTTCCTGACACCTGGCTGATTGGTAACAGTAGTTGTGAAAATAAATTGTAGATCCAACAATGGACAGCTTCCAGAAAAATACACCAAGGCCAATGAAAGTACTTCCAGGTAAGTTGGAGTTGGCCAATGAGCAGAGGACGGAAATGAGTTTTCTTAGACAGTGCACACAGCGCTATATTAAGAAGTGAGCCCAAATGGAGCAGCACAAAGTACACATGCATTCTAGGTTACTACAGCTTCGATTTGCAAGTATATGCACTATAATTTTAAAACACCAACTTATTTTTCACTTCAGTTTTAATGCTCTTTACGAAAAGTTGTCAACACAATTTTCTTTCCTTATTTTTCTCATTTCTTCACTAAAGATATTAATTCTGAGATGGGGCGCCATGGGTGCTGGCAGGATTTGAATTAGGTCTGCATCGGCATCATAATACATAGAATAATACCTTCACTCACCAGAATAGTTTTACATCTATAATGTATTTCTTAAAATCTTGCATTTGTGCATACATCTTGATAACTTTTTATATTATAAATTCCTTTAGCCCAAGTGTATCTGATTTTTGTGAGGGGCTGCATTTCAAATTTTCTCATTCACAGAGCCAGTAAGGAACTTTTGGGAAGATAACACATTAGAAATTCATCTTGCTATTAATCAAAACAACAAGTGTGCATTATGCACAAGCTTCAGATGAGAAGACTAATTTATTGGCTTACTTTCTTGTCACTATAACAAACACTAATTTGAGGTATTTGGCATTGATTCTGATTGCACAGACATTCAACGTCTGTCAATACACCTGCTGTACTGATGCAGACTATTCCCAATAGATGCCCGTCTGTCAGAAGTTATCTTAATTTTGTTTTGACATTTTTATTCTTAAAAGTTGTTCACACAGCAATTGAAGGGCATGTTTTGATAGATTTGGATAAGACTTTTGAGAGAATATATTTTACAGTCAATATCAAACAAACAGTCATGCTTTGCAAAAATTCTCTTCATTTCACTAAATTTTTTATAGCGCTTAATATGGGGCGTAGCAAAGCGCTTTGTTTTGGCAATATACACTACATGCTTAATAAATTAGTAGACTGTGGAAATTTTGATTTTAGTTTGAAATATCAGTCCACCCAATGACTATCATAGATCATAGCATATAAAATGAATTCTATTAACAGCTACCATTAAAATTTGATACAGCATTTATTACATTCATCAGAACAGTTGTCAACCTGAAACATCAATACTCCTTTCTTCAAACCACATTTACATTTTTTATTTCAGATTTCTAACATCTGCAGTATTTTACTTTTGTTTTGCCAATATAAACACTGCTTCAGTGACCTATAACCTGGCATTGCAAGGATTACCAAGAGAAAATCAGTAAAAAGAAACTATGGAAGACCAAAAAAAATCTGAGGCAGTCACCCCATCTTGGGGAGTTCAGTCGTCTCTCTCTCCCCCTCATTCCCACGGCATATTTTAAGAGGAACTACCAAGTGTGCCTGAAATCTGATCCACACCTCTTATGGAAAACGTTTCTAATTTCAATTCTCTAAGACAAAAAAATCTTAGTCTCAAACCTTCATTTTCTTCATTTGACTCTTCATTTTCTATTACATTCATCCACCTTCATCTAAACATTTAGACTGTAGCTGCACTTCTGACAGTGTAATAGTCTAACTACATTGGATTTCAATTGCTTTCAGTGAATATCATTTTCAAATGGATTTTCAATCAGTTTCAGTTCATCACAGGCTGCTATCAAGGGAGCCACTATCATTATTTTGATAAGCATTTCGATGTTTGAAACCAATAATTTTGAATTTGATGGAATGAAAAACTCAACAGTTTAAATCAAAGGAGAAAAGTGTCAAAGTCACATAGCCCATGTTTGTTTACTACCAGTCAGCATAAGTTCGGAAAGACAACCTTCCTGGGCAATCTTGCTACAGCCACATTCATAATGGCACCAGGGATGTGAACTTCAATTAAGCGAAGAAATAAGAAAAGCTGAAGTTGTTTTCCTTACAGCAGAGAAAGTTAGGGGTAAATTGAATAAAAGCATTCAAAATCATGAAGACTATCAATTTGGTAAATGAGGAGAAAATTTCTGATAGCAGAAAAGGTCAGTAACGAGAGGAGACAGATTTCAAATAATTGGCAAAAAGGTAAGTTTGTAGATCCATTAAAAACTTGACTTACAATTCTTCCAGCGGACAGAGATTGCAATACTGAGGCAAAAATGTTCACTTGTTGTGAATCCCAAGATATACATGTTTGAAGGATTCCACAAGCAAATGTTTAACATGTTGAGGTAAGCACTTCCCAAAATCATAGCTGAAAAAACATCTTCTGTTCCTGCCCATTATACATTCAAAAAGCTTGCACATTGCTTTAAACGAGTTGACTACATTATTTGATGGTGATGTCATTAGAGTATTTGCAGAGGTTGCTGTTTTAATTTTGGACACTGCAGTATAGAGAGCAGCTCTTTCAAGAAAACCTGTTGTGTACTAGTTTGAATATGTACAAATCTCATTTGCTTTTTCTGCAAAAACCTACACTCCTAACATAGTTAGAATATTACAATGCCAGAAGGGCAACTACAGTCTAAATTTTTAGATGAAAATGAATGTAATAGAAAATTAAGAGTGCATGATTTGAGATTAGGTTTTTTTTGTCTTAGACAACTGAAATTAGAAACAAGTTGCATAAGAGCTGTGGATCAGATTTCAGGAGTACTGGTAGTTCCTTTTTTAAAATATGCTCTAGGAACAAGAGATAGAGATGATTGAAATCTCCTTAAGATGTGGTGGCTGCCTCATAGATAGCTTTTGGTCTTTCACAGCTTCTCTTTACTGCTTTTCTCTTGGTAATCCTTGCAATGCCATGTTATAGGTCATAGTGAAGCAGTGTTTATACTGGCAAGACAAAAGCAAAATACTGCAGGTTGGAAATCTGAAATAAAAAATGTAAATGCTGTTTGGAGAAAGGAGTGTTAATGTTTCAGATTGACAACTATTCTGATGAATATATAATAAATGCCATATCAAATTTTAATGGTAGCTGTTGATAACAGCATTCATTTTATGTGCTATGATCTATGTTAGTCATTGACTGGACGGATATCGCAAACTGAAATCACAGCATACTAATTTATTAAGTATATAGTATATGTTGCCAAAGCAAAGCACTCTGCTACGCCCTATATTGAGTTCTACAAAAAAAACGTACAATGGTTTTCAACTTTCAACAAAGAATGGCACGCAAGAGATTTTTCACAAAATGTGGACTCAAAGGCTCTATATGCCTCATTTGTCAGGATAGTATCACAGTGCTCAAAGAGTTTGATTAGCACTGTCATTTCTCAACAAAAATCCCAATTATGGCAATAACAACAGCTGAGGAAAAGGACAAGAAAAGCTGAGAAAAATCACCACTTATTTAAAAACTCATTAAAACATTTTAGTAAAACAAAGAGTTCTCAGACAGCCACTACAAAGGTAGGTTATGCTCTAGCGTTCAAAAGTTGCGAAATAAAGTAAGCCTTTTGTAGGAGATTATTTGAAAGAAAGCTTGTTCAATAATGCTGGCATGCTGTTCCCCGAATACCAAATCAAAAATTTGCAAATATTAGTTTGTCACTAAGAACTGTTATTTGCTATGCAGAGCTGACTGAATTGTGCTTCATGATGTTTTATTTACTGAAAGACAAATCTCAACTCTATTTTAATCAAAAATTAATAAATTTAAAATGAGAAAACTTTAATCAATGGAATCAATGAAAAAAAACAAAAGGATCAGATTTATACTATATTAAACTTTTGAAGCTGCCCTGGAATAAACCGAAAAATGTAATCAGAGATGGATCAACAAATTTAACTGGGATAAATATGGGACATTTAAAAAGAATTTGGGACAATTTAATGTAAGACCCTGAGAATGAGATGATTTTCCACATCAGGGATCCACTACAAGAATAACTGGACATTAATCATGTTGTTTGCAGTGTCATGAAAATAGTGAATTATTAAGACCAAGGGGACTCATTTCCCTTCTTGAGGCAATAATGTTGAACTCCAAGACTTACTTTTCATATCAAAGTCCACTGATTCAGCTTAGAAAAAGAAACACTGCGGATGTGGGAGCTCAAGAGATTAAATTCATGTTTTCTAGATATGCAGGGGAAAGATGATCTTCACAGATTAACAAAATCCAATTGGATTTGCTTCCTTGCTTTTGGTACAAAGAACAGTACAGCAAAGGAATTGGCCTTTTGGCCCACGAAGCATGCATCGATCCCCAATCCTTAATTAGACCTACTACTTATTGCCCATACATGGTTTCTATCCCTCTGTTCACTTGTCTATCAAGATAACCCTGAACACTGCTAACTTGCCTGCTCCCATCATTTTTATTGGCAGTGCATTCCAGATATCCACCACATCTGAAAACCTTTCCCCACATCTCCCCTATCACCTTGAACCTGTGCCCTTTTGCAGTTGGCCTTTTCACCCTGGGAAAAAGCCTCTGACTGTCTGCTCTATCGGCTGCAAGGTAACACTGCTGCTTCACAGCTCCAGGGACCTAGGTACAATTCCCGGTTTTGGGTCACTGTCTGTGTAGAGTTTGTACATTCTCCTCGTGTCTGCGTGGGTTTTCTAGGTGCTCTGGTATCCTCCCACAGTGCAAAGATGTACGGGTTAGGTTGATTAAGGGTAATTTTAGCACGGCCAGTGTCTTGAGATACGTGGATTAGTGAGTAAATATGCAGCAATATGGGGGTAGGGCTGAGGTGGTATTGTGGTCGGTGCAGATTCGATGGGCTGAATGGCCTCTTTCTGTACTAAAGAGTTTCTATGATTTCCAAGATCTGTGCCTCTCAAAATGTTATAGATCTCTATCAAGTCACCCTCAGCCTCCGTCTTGCCAATGAAAACAATCTGAGTTTATCCAACTTCCCCTCATATCCAAAACCCTCCAGACCAAGCACCACCTTGATAAACCTTCTTTGCATCCTTTCCAAAGCATCCACGTCCTTCTGGTAGTGTGGCGACTGGAACTGCATGCAATATTCCAAATGTGGCTGAACTAAGTTTTAAACAGCTGGAACATAACTTGCCAACTTTTACATTCAGTGCCCCAGCTGATGAAAGCAAGCATGCTGTATAGCTTCTTGACCACTTTAACCACCTATGTTGCAACTTTCAGAAATCTGTAGATTTGTACACCCAGATCCCTCTGTATATCGATGCTCAAGAACAAGAACAAAGAACAATACAGCACAACAAACAGGCCCTTTGGCCCTCCAAGCCTGTGCCCTTCATTGGTCCAATTAGACCATTCGTTTGTACCCTCCAGTCCTCGGCTGCTCATGTCACTATGTAGGGGTTAGTCTCCTAGTGGCTCCTAGGGGTTCTGCCTTTTTTTGTATAATTCACACCTAGATTTGATCTTCCAAAATATATCATTTCACATTTGTCTGGATTAAACTTCATCTTCCATTTCTTTGCCCAAGTTTCAATCTATATCCAGCCATACCCTCTGAATCTGTAGCAACACACCAAGTTTCTTCCAACAGCACCTCTCAAGCCTGCAACCTCAACAACCTAGAAGAACAGATGCACAAGAACACACCATCTAAAGTTCTCAAGGTTTGGAATTACATCACTCCTTCATTGTCAATGGATCAAAATCCTGGAACTTCCTCTCCATCCAACACTGTGGGTGGACCATGATTATAGCATTTTCAGAAGGCAGCTCAGTACCACATTCCCATGGTCAATTAGGCATGCACAATAAATGCTGGCCTTGTCAGAGATGCTAACATCCCAGAAATAAATGTTTAAAAATTGGGTGAAGAGGACAAAGAGAGGGCAGGTTCCCTCAACTGGACACTAAAGGACAAGCATTGGAGAAGGATGGTGTGGTCAACCACCTAAAAGTCTGCAAAGAGGTCAAAATGACAAGGACAGTGCATCACAGGGCATTTAACTTATTACAGATGTTTCACCATTATATCACAAGTAGAAATCAGATTGGAGAGATTCAAGCATGAAGTATCAGAAAAGGGGTTTACAGATTTGGCCTGAAATAATATAGAACCATAGAAAATTTACAGTTCAGAAACAGATCTTTTGGCCCTTCTTGTCTGTCTGAACCATTTTTTGTCTAGTCCCACTGATCTGCACTTGGACCACATCCCTCAACACTCCTCTCATCCATGTATCTTCCAAGTTTTTCTTAAATGTTAAAAGTGACCCCACATTTACCACTTTATCTGGCAGCTCATTCCACATTCCCACCACTCTGCGTGAAGAAGCCCCTGCTAACGTTCCCTTTAAACTTTTCTCCTTTCACCCTTAACCCATGCCCTCTGGTTTTTTCTCTCCCCTAGCCTCAGTGGAAAAAGCCTGCTTGTGTTCACTATCTATACCCATCAAAATCTTATACACCTCTATCAAATCTCCCCTCAATCTTCCATGCTGTTGGGAATAAAGTCCTAACTATTCAATCTCTCCCTGTAACTCAGCTTCTCAAGTCCTGGCAACATCCTTGTGAACCTTCTCTGAACTCTTCCTGTAACTAGGTGACCAAAACTGCACACAATACTCTGAATTCAGCCTCACTAATGCCTGCTATGCTCAAGTACCTCAGACAGAAAGCAGTTTTGACATGGGGGAAGTTGTTTTCAAGGACAGGGGAGTTGAAAATATGACTTTGGAAAGGAAATTGATGATAGCAGCTTGAACGTAGTTTGAAACCTTAAAGTACATGTTAAAATAAAATCAACATTTGTATCATTTTGTAACATAAATTAATGCAACTGAGTATCTTTTGCGGGAACAGCACCAAAATATGCTGCATTAACAGTTTTAGAATTCTCTCTTTTTATTATACAGGTCATTTACCAAGAAATTTTCCTCGTGTCAACTGTTCTCACTCTTATCTTTGCAAGTTTAGTGACAAGTCAGAAAGACTGTAATTGAGCTGACGGATTGCTCTGTGAACAGTTTGGTTTCCTGCACAGAGGATATTTTTAGTTTCGCTGTACAAGTAATTGAGTACTTGATATTTGCATGCGAGCACAAGAAAATTTTAACATAGGAAAACAAACTGCATATTTGGGTACAATGTCTGCAGATACATTCTTCAACTTTTAACGAATCATTTTTGCACTTGTGTTTTATGATGCTAAATTATGGGGAAGTACTGAAGGTTTTTTTTCTCATTTACTCCACAATGAATTTTACCTTCCACTAGATAGAAACAGAACTTGGCCACCATAGTAGATGGTGAAATTTGAATATAATAAAAAAATCTAATGACCATGGTACCATTGTCAATTGTTATAAAACCCATCTGGTTCACTAACATCTTTCAAGAAAGGAAATCTGCTGGCCTTACCTGGTCTGACCTACACATGACCCTCAAATACCTTCTGAAATGAAGTGCAGTTATGGATGGGCAATAAATGCTGGCCGAGCCAGTGACGCTCATGTCCTATAAATGAATTGGTCAAGTAAAAAAACAATTCATATAAATAGATTTCCCAGGACTCATGACACCATATAAGGGGCAGCACGATGGCACAGTCATTAGCATTGCTGCCTGTCAGTGCCAGGGACCCAAGTTCAATTCCAGCATTGGGTGACTGCTTATGTAGAGTTTGCCTGTTCACCTCACGTCTGCGTGGGTTTCCTGCGAATGGACCACTTTCCTCCCACAGTCCAAACATATGTACGTTAGGTTGTTTAGCTATGCTAAATTGCCCCTTAGTGTCAGGAAGATTAGCAGAATAAATTCGTGAGGTCATGGGGATCGGGCCTGGGTGGGATTGTCATCAATGCAGGCTCAATGAATTGAATGGCCTCCTTCTGCACTGTAGGGATTCTAACTTTTTTAACCCCCACAACATACACACCTTGGGTTTAAAAATGTAAAGAGAATACAAGAACAACATACAAGTCCTTTCACTTAGAAAAGCATCCCAAGACAACTCATCAAAAATATTTCAGCCTTCAATATGCAATTGCTTCTTAATCTTACTGAGAAACTGCCTCTTAGCACTGTATCTGAAAGACACAGACAGGATGTACAACTTCCTTTGCATTAAGCGCATTCAACATCTTATCATACCACTGATATTGGAGCCTTTTAAATAGAGGATACTTATCTCAAGTTGGTTTCGCACCTTCAGTAACTTAACATTTTTAAATCTCTTTTTCCTGTCTCTACCTCACTTCCAACAAGTGCAGGAGTGCACGGACTTGTCATTTAAGGTTGAGACCATACAATTAATTGCCTCTGTCACTTCAATCTCTTGCATTAGTTCATAGGAGAAAATGTTTTCTAAAGATCCCCCTTCTCACCACTTCTAAACTTACATCTTTTCTAATTTTGCTTTTCTCTTTAACGTTCACTTGCTAGTTTGTCCACAAGATTGATTTCCTGCTTCCTAGACCCTGGTCACATTAAACTGCTTAACATAGTTTCCCTTCCTGTCTTCCATACCACCTGTTCTCCCACAAGTCTATCAAATATGACATCATCCCTTTCCTCAAAAGCCAAACTCTATAATTTATGGCATGCAAATTACCACTCTGTTTTCTCTCTCCCCATCTTCTCCCAAAATCCTTGAATGAACTATCATGAACCAAAACAACTTTTAAAATCACAAATGACATCCTGTGATTGAGACAAAGGCAGAATCCCTCAACATGAAATTGCCTTCAACTAAAACGGGCAGACTAAAGTCCAGTCTTAGGTCCCCATGCCAAACACCATTCCCTAGCCACTGATTCAACCCCTCTCCTTGACAGGTGACTGAGGCTAAGCCGGTTTGTTCCTAATCTTGGTGTGCCCAAGATGAGCCTGATCCAATTAACCACCAATCTTAGCTCATCTGCTGCTCATCCATGTTTCAGATACAACTCATAGTTACAAAGCATCTTTAACTCAATTAAACATCCCAAAAAAACTACATAGAAGCAAGATAGGTCAAAACTTAACATTGGTCTTATTATGTCCTAGTGTGGCTTAATGACCAAAGTTTTGATCAGAGATAGGTTTCAAGGAATTATTTGAAGGAGGGAAGGAAGTTAGAAATGGAGACTTATAGATGGGGTTTTCCAAAACTTGGGGTCCAAACAATTTAAGGCATTGAAACATAGGAGCAGGAGCAAGTCATTTGGCCCTTAGGTCCTATTCCCACCATTCAGCAAGATCATGGCTGATCTTCTTGTGGTCTCAACACCACTTTCCTATCTATTCCCATAACTCTCGACTTCCTTGCCGACTAACTCTGCCTTGAATAAATTCAACAACCCAGTGTGATGTCAATGTACCTTTAAGAGATTTTTTTTCCCCAAATCACGTTTACTGCAAATATAAGCAGGCCTTTTTGGCTTCAGTTGTTTTCTCATTATGGCACTGGTTTTTCTGGAATAGTCTTTTTATTGCTGCTTAAACGGGGTTTGTTTATTTTTACTTGGATGTTTATGACTCTGCATTTGGAGAAAAAACTGATTTGCATGTCAGGTGACAGGAGCTTTTTCACTTTCAGTTTGAGATGCTGTTTAGTTTGGTTTTAAGAAAGGACATTAAGCTGAAAAGAAGTGTCTCTCTCTGGTTTTGGAAACTGTACCAGTTGTCTGAAAATAAGGTCTTGCCTTTCGAAGGGAGACAATCTGCTGTTGGTGGCTGGCCTAGTGTCCCTGGTGTTTTGGGAAACTGTTTTAGTCTATCCAGACAGCTGCAGACTTCATCCAAACAGCTCATTTATAGTATCACATAATTATTAATTTATGCTGTATTAAACCTGTTTGAAGAGTTTTGTTTATGGGATTGGTTTGAATGGGACAGCACCTATATTCATTTAACGGTTAGACAGGACTGTGATTGTTTTGTATTGTTTGTAATTAATAAAAGTTATTGTTAATATTCTTACCATACACATTAACTGAATTCTCAAATAAACTTTGTTTGATCAGGTTCATTCCTTAGATTTCTAAACTATTGTCTGTAGGCTTCAGGCACTAGTTCATTTGCACCGAAGATGGATTTTTTCACCTCGTCACACTTCCCAGATATCGCCTCTGACAGTGATGCAAACACTTCACTAGCCCTACCTAACAACTTTGTTTAAACAGTAATACCCACAGTCTGTGGCCATTCCATTTTCGCAAATGAAATGGAAAAAGCTTCTACATCCTTCTCATCAAACCTTGGACCTATTTAAATAGATGTTCACCAAGTCTTTGACTACAAAGCTCTTGCTCTTTCTCACTGTTCTCATCATTATACTCAACCGGTACTTTTTGCCAGTTTCTGAAATTCAAATTCTCTCTTCTTTTTCCCTTGCCTGCAATTCAAGCGGTCTAATTTCTTCTTCTTTTTGTAATTCAAACTGTTTCAATTCTTATGCTTGCTGTTCCTCTCTTTCTTTTGCTTTTTCTGTTGCAATTGCATCCTTTTCCTCGGCTTACACTATTCACTCTCTTTCCTTTAGTTCGAATTCAAGCTGCTTTAATTCATTTTCATGTTCAAGCTATTTAATTTGTAATTGAATTCTAACCACTTTCAATGACTGTGTTTCTGATCATTTTAAATGCCAAATTATCACAATTATACCCCCACTTTCCTTACACCTTCAAGCAATGTCAACTGCAATGCGTTTGCCAATTCCATCTTTTGGAAAGCATCTTGCGTAACTTCTTTCACCCCCAAGATCTTCTGAGCTCTGAAAGAGGCATTATTCCACACGGCACTCACCATTTAAACATGAATACAATACTTGAAAAGAAAACAGCAATATGTTCACCACTCATTGATGAGATTCTTGAACTCAAGGGCAATCGAGAAATATAAATTTTAATTCGCAAGAGTGCCCCAAATTGTTATGGTTCAGGTAAGAAATTCCAAAGTGTTTTATGGAGTCCCATCTGGCTCATAAGTTTTGCATCTTGAAGTTGGCTGGGATAAGCATGAGATGTTTCACTTCGGGTATGATTCAAACGACTGAGGAGTTTTTATCAAAGTTTACTCAATAATAGTTAACATATGCAGTAAGAATATTAGCAATAATTTCTATCAATTACAAACACAAAACCACAATAATGGATAACACAATGAATATGGGAGCTGTCCCAAACAAACCGATTCCATAAACAAGATCCTTCAAACAAATTTAATATAGTATAGACAGATGTTCACATGATACTGGAATTGGGTCCTTTGGAAAACTACGTCCCCTTTTCGTCTCCACTGTAAAAGGGAACATCATTTGGATACCCACCTGTTCAGGTCCCCTCAGGATCTTACATGTTTCAGCATCAACACTCAATTTTCTAAACTCCAGTGGATTTAGGCCTAAGTTGTTCAATACTCCTTCATAAAGGGCAGCATGGTGGCACTGTGGCTAGCATTGCTGCCTCACAATGCCAGGGACCAGGTTCAATTCCAGCCTGTGTGGAATTCGCACTCTGCATGGATTTGCTCCAAATGCTCCTATTTCCTCCCATATCCAAAAATGTGCAAGTTGGGCAGAAGCTAAATTGCCCCTTAATGGCCCAAGATGAGACCAGGGTTAGGCAAATTAGCAGGGTAAAGGTGTAAGATTACGGGGATAGGGCTTAGTTTCCACTGGAGAGTTGATACAGACACGCTACGCCAAATGGCACCTGCTATACTGTAGGGATTCTATTCCACAAGACAACCACAGAAGGTGAAGTAATTAAAATTGGGAATTCCAATAAGCTTGAAGTAGATGATTGCAATTATCAAGAAGGGTTATAAAGCTGCCATGGAGGAATTTGAAAACAGGGATGAGAATTTTAAAATCAAATCACTGCTTGAACCAGAACCTAATGCAGATTAATAAGCACAGGACGGTGCGATTGAGGATATGGGCAGCGGATTTTGGGTGCCCTCAAGTTTATGGAAGGCAGAATGTGGGGAGACTCACCAGGTTTGTATTGGATTGATCCAAAAGTAATAAAGGCACGAATGAGGGTTTTAGCAGCAGAGGAGCAAGGCAAGGAAGCAAAGTCTTGGAAGCAAATGTTACAGAGGTGGAAACAGATGGCCTTAGTGAAAATCATTTTGGGATTAAATGTGACATGAAAGTTGTAAACAGATTGGTTTAATTTCAAATTATTGCCATCTTCGTGAAGATTAACAAAAGGAAATTTAATTGCGCAACAATGAAGTGACGTGGTGATAGGTGCCATCATGGCAATATCATCTGGCATTCAATATGGGGCAACCCATGGATGAAGAATGGAAGGAGCCAAGGATAGATCCTCATGGAACTCCAAAGGTTATGGTGTGGCAGTAGGAAAAGCTGTTGCAAGTGTAATTTTTAGGCTGTAACAAAGTCACGCAGTTCCTGACTCAATGAGCAGGTTATTGCTTGATAGCACTATTGATGACCACTTCCATCATTTTACTGGAGATGGAGAGTAAACTGATGGGACAGTAATTGGTTGGGTTGGATGCATTTTACTTTATGTGGACAGGACATACGTGGACAATTTTCCACATTGTTGGTGCTAGCGTTGTAGCTGCAAAGGAATAGCTTAGTTAGTGGAGTGGCAAATCCTGAAACTCAAGTCTTCAATACTATTGCCAGTGAATCAAATTGGCTAGAGATTCGCATTGGTGATGCTGGAGGCTTACAGAGGCAGTAGTGGTGCATCATCCACCCAGCACTTCTGGCTGAAATTGAAAATGCTCCAGGTTTATTTTTTGTATTGATGTGTTAGGCTCCCTCATCATTGAGGATGTGGATTTTTGTGGTGTCACCTCCTCCAGTGAGTTGTTTTGATTGTCCATCACCATTCACAACCAGATGTGGCAGGGCTACAGAGCTCAGATCTGATTCCCTGTTGTGGGATTACTTAGTTCTATCACTTGCTGCTTATGCAGTCTGGCATGCACGTAGTCCTGCGTTGTAGCTTCACCAAATTAATCCCAATTTTTAGGTATGCCTGGTGCTGTTCCTGGCATGCCTTCGTGCACTCTTTATTGAACCAGGGTTGATCCCCGGCTCACAAGTGATGGTAGGGACATGTCAGACCATGAGGTCACAGACTGGTTGAATACAGTACTGTTACCGCTGATGGCCCATAGCGCCTCATGGTTGCCCAATCTTGAGCTGCCAGGTCCGTTCAAAATTATTCTATTTAGCATAGTACCACACAATACACTGGAAAGTAAGCTCTCAATGAAGAAGTGGCTTTGTCTCCACAAGGACTATGTGTTGGTCACTCCTACAGCTACAGTCACAGATAGCTGCATCTCCAGCTGGTGGGTTGAAGATGAGGGCAAGTATGTTCCCCCTTTTGTTGCTTCCTTCACCATCAGCCAAAGACCCAGTCTAGCAGTATTGTTATTTAGAACTTGGCTAACTCAGTCTGTAGTGATGATACCAAGCCACTCATGATGATGGACACCGAATCCCAGAGTACATTCCATCTCCTTGTTACTCTCAGTGCTTCCTCCAAGTGTTCTACATGATAAGTTGGGGATATCACAGTGATTAGCATGTTTCCTAGACCATCATCCTCTGAAATTTTAAGGGTCTGATATCGATGTTGACGATTCCAAGGGAACTCGCTCCTGACTGTATACCAGTGAGTCACTACCTCTGTTAGGTCTCTCCTGCCATTGGAACAGGGCATATACAGGGGTAATGGTGTCTTGGACATTGTTTGTAAGTATGATTCCATGAGTATGACTATGTCAGTCTATTGTTTGACAAGTCTGTAAAACAGCTCACTCATTTTTGGCACGACCACCAGATGTTAATGAGGACTTTGCAGGATCAACAGGGCAGGGTTTGCCACTGCCATTTCCAGTGCCTAGATCTATGCTGGGAAGTCCATCCAGTTTCATTTGTTTCGACTTAATGGCTTGTTAGACTATTTATGGGCCAGCCACATTGTTCTATGTCTAGACTCTCATGTAGGCCAGACCAGGTAATGACAGCAGATTTCCTTCCCTAAAGGATATTAGTGAATGAGTTGGGTTTTTACAACAATCAACAATGGTTTCACTGTCACCATTAAACTTTTAATTCCAGATTTTTACTGACTTAAAATTTTAAGATCTGGCATGGTGAGATTTGAACCTAGATCAAAGAACAAAGAACAAAACAGCACGGGAAACAGGCCCTTCGGCCCAACGAGCCCGCGCCGCCACCTCAATGTTCCCACCTCTACCTGTGATCCCTGTCTATGTTTATAGATCTATGGATTAAAAACCAAATTTGAGACAATTTAAGGAGAATTTGTTTTGCCAATTAGCCTAAGAGAACATCTTTGGGATGTGGGAGGAAACCGGAGTACCCAGAGAAAACCCACGCAAGCACAGGGAGAATGCACAACTTCCACAGACACAGGCCCAAATCCATGTATCTGCACAGCACAGCGATAGTCACTGAGCTGTCGTATTGCCCATCAAATGGTCCAGGTCAAGCATACACTAACGACGTGAAGCACTAGGATACTCTCGAAAAAAAATCGAAGAGCAGCCCTCTCATGACCAATCGCGTGTGTGCCCCTTGTTAGACAACAAGGTGGACCAAAGCACCTGCAGGATAAAAACAAGTACATCAATATCATCATCTATTTACACACTTCCCAGGGACTCCCAAGGCTCATGATCCCTATTTTAAATCAGTTTTCTATACTGGTCCCAGAGCATGATCCTAGAACACTAATCCAGGGACAATACTGCCACACCATTGCCTATGCCTAACGTACTTCAATCCCTATTTATGTATTAGCCATGGTCACAAACTACAATGGCTCCCGATTAAGTGGCACTTCAATTTTTAGATTTTTACCTTTGTTTTCAAATCACTCTGTTGCATTCCCTCCCAATTTCTCGTCTACTCCAGCCCTACAATCTTCTGAGATATCTGAATTCCTCCAATACAGACTTTTTCAGCATCCCTGAATTTAATCACACAGCATCATGCCTTCAGCTGCCAACCACTAAGCACTGGAATTCTGCATTCCACCCCCCCCCCCCAACCCACCTGCCAAACATTCCTACTTCTCAGCCTTATTTCAAGATGTTGCTCAAAAACCTACTCCTTTGACCAAGCTTTCGGTCATCTGTTTAATACCTCATGCAACTTGGGGTCAAATGTTGTTAGATAACGCTCTGAGAAAGCAGCTTGGGATGTTTTACTATGTTAAAAAGATAAATCATAGATAAGTGCAAGTTGTTAGCGTGGCAAACATCACAAAAAACAACAAAAAGGCAAGAAACAACTGAATCACTAACTGCTATGAACAAAACTGAACAGCAAGTAGTTATTTTCAAAATTAAAATGATTAGCCAATAACTCACTGATTTTGACCTTACGACCTCACTTCTAATCTCAATGCTTACTTAACTCCCTGGTTTAGTAATTATATCCATTCAACTTGGCAAACCCAACCGCAGAAGCTGACTGGAAAAGCTGAGAGTGTGAAAATTCTTCCAATTTTTTTCAGCGTCAGCAGTTCCAAAGTTCAACAATAAATACATCTATCCAGATATGAAATATCAAGTTACTAGGAAGACTGTACAGCTAACAAGTTGTACTTCAGCAAGTTAGGGGAAATGTTCTTCAAAAGTAAGAAATGTCCCAAGAGAAAAAAGATCAACCATCTAGTCAAACAGTGAAACTGGAAGCTGTGCAGAAGCAGAGAGATTTGGGTCTCCATGTACGTGAATCACTGAAAGATTGTGCAAAGGTTAAAAAGTGTTCGGAAAGAATAATGGACCAGAAGCCTTTATGTCATGGGACCTGGAGTACAAAAGTTAGGAAATGATGGTTCAATTGTACAGAGCTTGGGTCTGACACCATCATGAATACTGCATTCAGTTTTAAGTCTACATCAGCCTTGAAGGAGACAAAGCTAATTTACCAGATTTATATTCAGTTTCATGAGTTTAATTATGAATTTTAATTATACTTGTGTTCTAGGGCTTAGAAGATGCAGGGTGATATAACAAAGTTCAAAATTCTAAATTAATTCAATAAATAGATACAGAATAACTTCTTCTGGTGAGAAATCCAGAAAAACAGGTCATAATCTTCAACAACCCAAATGCAGCAAGACCCAGACAATATTCAGGCTTGAGCTGACAACAGCAAGTAACATTTGCACCACAGAAGTGCATCATCATATCCAACAAGAGAGAATCTAACCATCGCTCCTTGACTTTCAATTTGATTTATTATTTTCACTGTAGCTTATTAGACACAAGCATTGTTTCTTGCACAGTACACAGACAAAACACACCGTTCATAAATTATGTAGGTGAGAAGGAAAGAAGAGAGTGCAGCACATAGTGCTGCATTTTCCGATAGGGCTTAGAGAAAGATCAGCTTAATATAAAGTAGGTCCATTGGTAATACCATCACTGAATCTTCCCACAATCAAAATCCTAGAGGTTATTTATCATTGACCAAAAATTGAACTGGAATAGTCAAGCAAATATTGTGGCTACAAGAGCAGGTTAAAGGTTAGCAATCATAGAATCCTACAGTGCAGAAAGTCGTCATTCAGCCCATTGAGTCTGCAATAACCACAATCCCACCTAAGCCCTATCCCCTTCCCCATAACCCATGAATTTACCCTAGCTAGCTCCCCAACAGTAAGGGCAATTTAGCATAGGCAACGCACCCGCATATCTTTGGACTGTGGAAGAAACCGGAGCACCTGGAGGAAGACACAGAGAGAATGTGCAAACTCCACGCAGACCTAAGCTGCGAATCAAACCATGGACCTTGGCGCTGATAGTCAGCAGTTCTAACCACTGTGTCACCACGCTGCCACTGGTAATCTTATGGCAAGTAACTCACCTCCTGAATACCCAATGTGTGTCCACCATCTACAAGGCACAAGTCAAGGGTGCAATGGAATCCTCTCCACTTGCCAGGATGAGTGCAACATTTAACAATCTGGACACCATCCAAGTGGAGCAGCTTGCCCGATTGCTACAACTTACACAAAAATTCAATCCCTCCATCACCAATGAACAGTAGCATAACTGTGTTATATTTACAAAATGCACTACAGAAACTCACCAAGGTTCCTAAAGCAGCATCTTCCAAAATCACTACCATCGAGAAAGACACAGCAGCAGCTACCTGAAAACCCTAGCACTCCCAAATCACTCGCTATCCTGACTTGGAGATATATTGCCGTTCGTTCACTTTTGCTGGGTCAAAAGCCTGGAATTTCCTCCCAGCAGTTCACGAAGGCACCTCACCATCATCTCCTCAACAGCAACTAGGGATGGCAATAAATGCTGACTCAGCCAGGAACACCCATGTCCCATAAATGAATAAAAGAAAACTTGCAAAATGATAATAGAAATCTGGAATTCTCCCAAAAAGGATGTAGATGTTAAACCAATTGAAATTAAGACTGAAAACACAAGATTTTTTTTTATTAGTAAATTGGATAAATTGAGTTTAGGTACAAAGTATACATGACCTAATAAAATGGCAAGCAAATATAAAGTTGTATAGATTACTTTTTACCAATGCTAAGGAATTCTGAAAATAATTATGGTAATGTGTACAAAGGTGTCCGTCACTTTGTACGTGACAAGATCTCATGAATAATAATCTGATACACAACCAGATCATCTAGGGATACAGAAATAAATCTAAACTAGTACACCCCAAGAATTCCCTTGCACCTCTGCAAATTCTGCTTTGGAGTCAAAAGACCAACAAGGTCTTGATTAAATATCTTGTAAAGGAATAAAGGAACTGAGAATTGTGCTGAGAGAAGGGATGATAAGCAGTTCAATTAGGGAATAAATTTCAGTATGAAGTGATTGAGCTGAATAACCTGTTTCTGAGCTGCAGATTTCATATAATTCTATATCACACGCAATGTTATTAATATACAAAGATTCATTCAGCTGACATGATTTATCAGATATAGTTTACTAATGATTATGATTAAATGTACTGTACAGCATAGATTAAAGCCATGGAAATCCTAAATCTGATTGCTGTAACACTTTGTTCAAGTCACTCTCAGCTGATGTCTATGAATGCTGCAATTGCCAACAGCTTTCCTGTTAGAGATTGAAGAGGTCATTCTGCCCATCTATCTATACAAAGTCCTCGGAAGATCTAATACAACCCCACAACCCTATTTTTCTCTTTGTCCAAATCCCTTTCAAAAGTTATTGAATTTGCTTCCAACAGTCTTTCAGACAGTGCGCTCCAAATTATAAACTTATTGTGTTAAAAGAATTTCTAATCTTGCTTCTAATTTGTTTGCCAATAATTTTGTTATTGGCAAATAGATACAAAAGTCTGAGATCATATACCAATCAAGAACTACTTCTTCCCTGCTGCTGTCAGGCTTTTGAATGGACCAGCCTTGCATTAAACCAATCTTTCTCTACACCACAGCTACAACTAACACTATATTCTGCACTCTCGTTTCCTTCTGTATGAAGAGTATACTTTGTATAGCACGCAAGAAACAATACTTTTCACTGCACACTAATACATGTGCTGATAATAAATCAAATCAATTTTAAATTTGCTGGTTTTCTGATGAAACAAATTCTAATACATCTTCAACATAATATCAAATTCTATTAAAATTTATCCTTATTCATCAATGCTCTATTAATAAAATGGATATTAAACTAGAAAGAATACAGAAAAGAATTACTAGGATGCTACCAGGATTGAGTTATAAGGAGGCTGGATAGAACGGGACTTTTTCCCTCTGGAACATCGAAGGCTGAAGTCTATAAAATAATGAGGGCACAAATCAGCTAGATAGTAATACATTTTCCAAAAGGTAGGGGAGTCTAAAAGTAGAGGGCATAGGTTGAAGGTGAAAGGGAAGAGATACAAAAGGGTCCAAAGCGGCAACTTTTTTCACACAGCGTGATAAGTGTCTGGAACAAGCTGCCAGAGGTGGTGGTAGTAGTAGTAGTAATAACAATAATAACAACAACAATAATAACAAAAGCGGGTACAATTTTGTCTTCTAAAAAGCATTTAGATGGTTACATGGATAGGATGGGTATAGAGGGATATGGATCAAGCGCAGGCAATTGGGGCTAGCTTAGGGGTTAAAAAAAAGGGAAGCATGGAGAAGTTGGGCTAAAAGGCCTGTTTCCACGCTGTGAACCTTTATGACTATGTTCTACAGGAGAATAATCCCTATTTATCCCATTTCTTCACATATTTAAATCTTGTGTTCCTGAAAAGAACAGGATTAGTAATTCAAGAATGAAAGAAAAGCAATCACTCATGGCAAATTATCTTATAAGGATTGCTTGATTGACACCAGTCATTTTGTCCATCAATACTTTTGATAAGACTCAAATGACAAGCCCTGGTAAAAACGCCACCCATGGAATATTGCTTCAAATGGAGTCACTGGGTTAAAAAAACAGCAACAACACAAGACAAACTAAAAAAATTGTGGGTCACGTTTAAATCATTTTCCAAAAGGCTGCGTGTTTTTCTTTTACTGTGGTGTAGTCATTGATATAAACATTCCAAATATAGGATTCTGCAACAATGATCTGGGAAATATATCCATATGAATGATTGATCAAATACAAGATTTATTTTCAAAATGCATTGTGAAAACAACACTGATCAGTAATATCACCACTCAAGGATAACCAAAAATTATTTGAGGCTTCAAAATTTCATTCAGTTATCATTTTAATGCCTAAGCTATTTTTTCATTTGAAGTTTACAGAAAGATTTGTAATTCCACGAAAAGAATAGTAAAATCAAGAAAATATTTTTCTGGGAATATTACTATTCAGCCCTTCACTAAGACCAAAGTATCAAAACAGCAAGAACCCCCAGTGTTTTGCAAAACAGTAGCAAAGTATGTTTAATATATTTTATACTGAAATATTCTAAATTTGAATCTTAATTTCAATTTCCAGCATTGTTTGGCTTCTTCTACATAAAAATCTCAATTTCCTGTAACAAAACTTTATGGTTTTGGTCTGTCTGAATTTTAAATGAAATTTCATAACTTATTGTGCAGTAGAATTATCAGCTGTAGAAGTGAAGACAAACAGATACCAATACTCAGTTCAGACGGCAATACTCAGTTCAGACGGCTTACTAGAGGAAAAATCAACCCTCGCAAATATCAATAGAGCAACCCAGACATTAACTTACTGTCAATAATTTAACTTCGTTGAAGTTTGCATTTTTTCTCGTCAAGTGATAATGTAATTCAAAGATCAAAGGTCAAAGGGAATAAATTGACCGTCAATCAGATAATGTATTTGTTACCTTCGCGCAACAAAAAATCTCTACCCTTGTACCGAGCTACCTGAAAAATTGGAAAACTCTCCAAGACAAAAAAAAATTGAAAAACTAGATCAAAAAAAAATCAACATCACAGATTTAAACAGAAACTGCCCGAGTTGTCATCCTTATGGAAAAATAGTTAGACTTTCAGGATCATACTCATGTTTGTTGAGTTATTTGGGGTGTATTTAGTGTTTCAAATATTGTAATTCACAATAAAATGTAAACAACACAGCGAGTACTCCTTCATCGCCAAGAGGCCTCTCAGCTCACACTCAAGACACCAGAAAGCTCATTCACCTGTGACCACCTCCCACCCAGACTCCACCTCCCTGATCGCAGTGTAAATAGGAAGGAGTAAAGGCCCCGACTCCTTCTGTAGTAACTGCGTCTGGAGAACGCGGCCAAGCCCCCAGGCTGACACCCGGTGGAAAGCCAGATCCTGCACAGCTCAATAAACAAACCCACCCAGGCCTCTGACTGATCACTGTCCACATACACACTAGCCCCTAGCCCACCATACTTACTGTTTGTTTACCAGTACCCCCCGCCGCCCTCAGGACGCTCCGCTCGCCGCCCAACTGCGTCTATCCGCCTGCGCCCTCGCCCAACGCCAGCGCAGATGGACAGCGGCCCTCAGCCACTCAACGACCGGGAAACGGAGCATGGGCGGAGCAGCGCGGTAGCACGTGCCCTCAGCCGCCCCTGCGCACGCTGCACCAACAGCCACAGGGCGGACCGGAGAGCATCTCGCTGGAAATGCGCAGCAGCAGACCGGGAATGGTGAGCGGGAGGGGGCGGAGCCACAGTGCGTAGAGTAGGAGGAGGGGGAAGGGGAGGGGATGCGGCTTTGAGGATGAAGCAGTCACAGAGCGCCGCGCGAGAGTGGGTGGAGCCACACCGAACGGAAGGGGGCGGGAGCACACCACGGGGGATGGGTCACAACGTGCCGCGAGGGAGGGGGCGTGGCTCCAATGCTGTGTGTTTGGAGTCACAGCTCACGGGGGACGGGGCCACGCCGCGCGGCGGAGGGGGCGGGGCTCTAACGCGGAGGGGGCGGGGCTCCAGTGCAGCGAGCCGTGGGGTTGGGGTTCTCGAGCGCCGCTTAGCGGGGCAAAACGTTACAGCGACTGGAGCTGGAGGAGCGGCTTTGGGTTTTGAGGCAATCCCCAAATCCTCTTTCATGAAAGCAATAACTAATGGGGTGCGTTGCAATTTAGTAAGAAGTCTCACAACACCAGGTTAAAGTCCATTAGATTTGTTTGGCAGTAAACGCCACTAGCTTTCAGTTGGACTGTAACCTGGTGTTGTGAGACTTCTTACTGTGTTTACCCCTGTCCAACGCCGACATCTCCACATCATGGGTCGCAATTCGACAAGCGTGACCTCCCACACAATATCTTACCCTCTGGCTGATGAATATTGTGCTGCATTGTTGCGTGTGCTATCTTTCAGATGAAATGTAAAGTCTAACACGGTAACAAATCATTGCGGGATGCTGGATATCTGAGATAAGAAGAAAAAACGCTGGAAATAACAGATCAGCCAGCATGCTTGATTGATATGGATGGAGGGACAAATAGCAGCTCCTTTAAACATGTTATGGGATATTTTACATCGTTAGAAGTCTCACGACACCAGGTTAAAGTCCAATACGTTTATTGGATAGCACAAGCTTTCAGAATGCTACTCCTTCATCAGGTGGATGGGGAATTAGGTTCACAAACAGGACATATATATGGATACAGACTCAATTACAATAGATCATTGGGACCTCTTTAGGGGCAGGTGTGACCTGTACAGTAAGGACAGGTGGCACTTGAACCCTAGGGGGACTAATATGTTGGCAGGTAGGCTAGCTAGGGCTACTGGGGAGTCTTTAAACTAGAAAAGCTGGGGGATGGGAATACCGATGGTTCAGTGAATAAGGAGGTTAGTTCCCAGGTAGGGAAGGACTGTAGGCACTCTGAGAGGGGGGTTAGGCAGGTGGTGGAAAAGGGAAATATCCTGACTGAGGGGCTGAGCTGTGTCTATTTTAATGCCAGGAGTGCAGTAAATAAGGTAGATGAGCTTAGGGCATGGATTGCTGCTTGGGAGTGTGATGTGGTGGCCATTACAGAGACTTGGTTGTCTCAGAGACAGGACTGGGTACTTCAGGTGCTGGGATTCAGGTGCTTCAAGAGGGACAGGGTTGGGGGCAAAAGAGGAGGTGGTGTGGCACTGTTGATCAGGGACAGTGTCATGGCTGTAGAGAAGGTGGAAGACGGGGAGGGATTGTCCATGGAGTCTCTGTGGGTGCAAGTTAGGAACAGCAAAGGCTCGATAACTTTGCTGGGTGTATTCTATAGGCCACCCAACAGCGGCAGGGAACTTGAGGTGCAGATAGGGAAACAGATCCTCGACAGATGTAGAAATAACAGTGTTGTCGTGATGGGAGATTTCAATTTCCCAAACATCGACTGGAATATCCCAAGGGTAAGGGGTTTGGATGGCGTGGAGTTTGTTAGGTGTGTTCAGGAAGGTTTCCTGACACAGTACGTGGAAAAGCCTATGAGAGGAGAGGCTGTACTTGACCTGGTGTTTGCTAATGAGCCAGGGCAGGTGTCGGATCTCACGGTAGGTGAGCATCTTGGGAATGGGGATCATAATTCTATCTCTTTCACGAAAGCGATGGAAAGAGATAGGATCAGGCAGGCTAGGAAGGTATATGTCTGGAGTAAGGGGAAATATGAAAACATTAGGCAGGTAATTGGACGCATAAACTGGAAGGAGGTGTTCTTGGGGAAAAGTACAGAAGGAAAGTGGCGGTTTTTCAAGGAATGTTTGTCTAGGGCACTGCAAGACAACGTCCCGAGGTGTCAAGGAGGTTCAGGTAGGACGCGGGAACCGTGGTGCACAAAGGTAGTGGTGAACCTAGTTAGAAAGAAAAAAATGGTATATACAAGGTTCAGAGAGCTAGGGGATGTTAGGGATCTAGAGGAGTATAAAGTGTGTAGAAGGGAACTTAAAAAGGAAATTAGGAGAGCCAGAAGGGGTCATGAGAAGGCCTTGGCAGGTAAGATTAAGGAGAATCCCAAGGCCTTCTACAAATATGTGAAAAGTAAAAGGATGAGACGAGAAGGGATAGGGCCTATAAAAGGTGAAGGGGGAAAAGTCTGTGTGAATCCGGAAGAAATGGCAGAGGTGCTTAACGAGTACTTTGCCTCGGTATTCACGGTAGAAAGTGAACTGGGAGATTGCACTGCAGGTTTGAGGCATACGGAAAAGATTGAGTATGTGGATGTTAGAAAAGAGGATGTGTTAGACCTGTTAAATTCTATCAAGATAGACAAGTCGCCGGGACCGGATGGGATGTACCCCAGGTTATTGTGGGAGGTGAGGGAAGTGGTTGCAGAGCCCCTGGCGATGATCTTTGTGTCGTCCATGGAAACGGGAGAGGTTCCGGAGGATTGCGGATGTGGTTCCTATCTTTAAGAAAAGGAACAGGGATAGTCCAGGAAATTACCGACCGGTGAGTTTGACTTCAGTGGTTGGTAAGCTGATGGAGAGGCTTCTGAGGGATAAGATAATATGAACATTTGGAGAAGTTTGGACTGATTAGAAATAGTCAGCATGGTTTTGTCAAGGGCAGGTCATGCCTTACGAGCCTAGTTAAGTTCTTTGAAAATGTGACTGAACACATTGACGAAGGAAAGGCGGTGGACGTAGTGTACGTGGACTTTAGTAAGGCGTTTGATAAGGTCCCACATGCAAGGCTTCTGGAGAAGGTGAGAGGGCATGGGATCCAGGGGCTTTGGCCTTGTGGATCCAAAACTGGCTTGCCGGCAGAAGGCAGAGAGTGGTTGTGGATGGGTCTTGTTCTGCATGGAGGTCGGTAACCAGTGGAGTGCCCAGGGATCTGTTCTGGGACCCCTGCTGTTTGTCATTTTCATAAATGACCTGGATGAGGAAGTGGAGGGATGGGTTAGTAAGTTCACCGACGATACAAAGGTCAGTGGTGTTGTGGATGGTCTGGAGGGATGTCAAAAGTTGCAGCGGGACATAGACAGAATGCAAGACTGGGCGGAGAAGTGGCAGATGGACTTCAACGCAGATAAATGTGTAGTGGTCCATTTTGTCAGGAATAATGGGATGAAGGAGTACAATATAAGGGGTAGGAGTCTTAGCTGTGTTTTAGAGCAGAAGGATCTCGGGGTCCGGGTCCATAGGACTCTTAAATCGGCCTCGCAGGTGGAGGAAGTGGTCAAGAAGGCATATGGTGTACTGGCCTTCGTTAATCGAGGAATAGAGTTTAGGAGTCAGGAGGTAATGATGCAGCTTTATAAGACTCTTGTCAGACCCCAGTTGGAGTATTGTGCGCAGTTCTGGTCGCCTCATTATAGGAAGGATGTAGAGGCTATTGAGAGAGTTCAGAGGAGATTTACAAGGATTCTGCCTGGATTGGGAGGCAGGCCTTATGAAGATAGGTTGAGGGAGCTGGGACTCTTCTCACTGGAGAGACGTAAGTTGAGAGGCGACCTGATAGAGGTTTATAAAATGTTGAGAGGAATAGATAGGATGGACTCTCAGAGACTATTTCCCCGAGCGGAAATGGTCACTACGAGAGGACACAGATTTAAGGTGCAGGGAAGCAAATACAAAGGAGGTGTCAGGGGTAGGTTTTTCACTCAGAGGGTGGTGTGTGAGTGGAACCGACTGCCATCGGAGGTTGTTGAGGCAAACTCACTGGGGTCTTTTAAGAGACTTCTGGATGAGTATATGGAAAAGAATAGGATAGGGGGTTATAGATAGGTCTGTGGATTGGTAGATGTGATCGGCGCAACTCGTGGACCGAAGGGCCTGTTTGTGCTGTATTGTTCTATGTTCTATATACACTATAAATAAGTCCCTGGTTGCTGAGTGGCTGAGGTCCATCTTCGGCGAGGGCGCAAATGGATAGATGCAATTGAGCAACAAATACAGCATCCCAAGCAGTGGGACTGATAAACAAACAGTAATTACAAGGTATCCTATTCAAACCATTATCTTCTTCCTCTCTTGACTTCATCCTCATTCTTCTTGTCCAGTCTCTTCCCACTGAGATTTGTGATTCTCCTGATTCCCTACATCGCATCAACAGTTTTCTGTTCCCTGGCCCTAACCGCTTCCTCTTCACCTCTGTAATGTCCAATCCCTCATCTACTCCATCCCACCCCACTGCCCCCCTCCCCAACAGGAGGGTCTGAGGGATTTCCATTTCTGCCTCAAGCTAAGGCCCAAACAATCCTCATCCAACACCACGCTCTACCTCCTGCCAAAACTCACACTGTCACTAAATAATTTCTTCTTTAACATGTCTCACCTCCTACATATAAAATGTGTGGCCATGAATACCTGCATGGACACCTATTATGCCCATCTTTTAGTGGGCATGTGGAGCATTCCTTGCTCCAGTCTTACTAAGTCTCTGTTGCACACCTCTTCGTCTGTTACATTGATGACTATATCAAAACCACTTCATGCTCTTGTCTGGACTTTGAAAGATTTGTCAATTTTGCTTCCAATTTCCACTCTCTCTCATTTTCACATGGTCCATCTCTGACATTTGATTTGATTAATTATTGTCACATGTATTGAGTTACAGTGGAAAGTATTGTTTCTTGCATACCATGCAAACAAAACATACCATTCATAGAATACGTAGAGGAGAAAGAATGGAGAGGGCGCAGAATATAGTGTTACAGTTATAGCTAGGGTGTATAGAAAGATCAGCTTAATATATGGACATTTCCTTGCCTTGATCTCTCTGAATCCATTTCTGCTGATAGACTGACCATCAATATTTATTACAAATCCACTGACTTCCACAGCTACCTTGACGACAGTTCTGCACACCCACTCACTGCAAGGATTCCATCCATTCTCTCAATTTCTCCACATCTGTTCCAATAATGCCACTTTTGAGTATAGCACATAACATGTCTGTCTTTTTCCTCATCTCGGGATTCCCCTCCCCACCCCACAATGGCTGATGGAGCACTCATATGTGTCTGACTCATCTCCCACATCTTCTGCCTCACCATTCCTCCTCACTCCCAGAATGATGACAGTTTCCTTTTTGTCTTTATTTTTCATCCCACTAGCCTCCAGATTTAAAGGATCGTCCTTTGCCATTTCTCCCAACTCCAGCACAATGCCAACTCTAAACACATCTTCTCCTTCAACTCCCTCCGAAGTCAGCATACCGCAGGGACCATTCCCTCCATGACATTCTGATCTACTTCTCCATTACCCGGAACACTTCATCCTCTTCCTACCACACCTTTCCTTGTAATCGCAGCCAGTGCACCTCCTGCCCCTATACCTCCCACCTCGTCACTGTACATCAACTCTAAACATTCCACTCAAATCAAGCAGTGTTTCACTCGCACCTCCTTCAGCTTGGTCATCTGGACTCGTTGCTTTCAATCTACATTGAAGAAATTCAACAGAGGCTGGATGACCAATTTGTGGAATATCTTCACTCCATCCGCAAGTATAACTCCAACTTTCTGGTTTCAACTCAGCACCTTGTTCTCATATCCACATGTCCATCATTGGCCTGCTGCCGTACTCCAGTGATGTCCTAAGCATCAACATGGAGGAACAACATTTCATCTTCCAATTAGGCACACTGTAGCCTTCTGGATTTGGCATTGAGTTCAACACCTTTAGACAGTAAATTCCCCCCCCATCTTAAATACTTTCTCCCAACTCTGTAACCCCCATCTCACTCTTTTGTCGTTTGTTGTTTATTGTTTTTCAGCTCTCTGAACTGTTTCAGCATCAGGGCGGTACATAGTTGGCACTGCTGCTTCACAGAACCAGGGAATCGGGTTCAATTCCAGTCTCAGGTCACTGTCTGTGTGGAGTCTGCACTTTCTTTACGTGTCTGTGTGGGTTTCCTCCTATTGCTCCGGTATCCTCCCACTTTCCAAAGATGTGGAGGTTAGGTTCATGGGCCATGCTAAATTGACGGTAACATAAGGGGATTAAGCAAGATAAATGAGGTTCGCGAAATTGGGCCTGGGTGAGATTGTGGTCGGTATAGACTCGATGGGCGAAATGGCCTCCTTCTGCACTGTATGATTCTATGATTCTATGAACCTCATCTCTCCCCCTGATTGTTCAGTTATTCCCATTAATACATTCTGTTATCTCACTTTTTGCTACCATTAGCAATCTTCATCCCTTAATGGCACTGTTGACATTCCTCTTTGTCTCTCTTATGTCCAGGACAAATTTGTATATATCTCCTTTTCGCCAACCTATCCGTAGTCTTCCTTTCTGCCCCACTTTCTCCGCATCCTTTCCAACTAGATAATCCTGTACATTTTTATCTTGCTTCAGTTCTGTAGAAGGATCTTATAGATCTGAAATATTAACTATATTTCTCTCTCCACAAATGCTGCCAGACCAGTTGAGTTTATCCAGCATTTTAATTCAGATTTCCAGCATCTGTAGTATTTTGTTTTCATTTGACACTCAAGAGGGTTATGCTGAAAGGATGAGATAAAGAGGGGTAGGAGGAGGTGTGTAAGGCATGAATTTGACAGGTTAAGTATCTTGTTTCCTTGCTTTAGGCAGAATATTGAGATTTTAAACTCATAAACAAGTGAGTTTGAATCAAGTGGGATTTAAAATGCACACTTCTAGTTTTAACTGAGTCAACCAGGAGTCAGGACTTTCCCATTTAATTGTTCAGATGAGGCCTCACGCCCCATAGTGAACCATCATTTTAAATTTAATCCTGATGGGTTGAGTTTTCAGGCCTAAGAGAACATAGATGAAAATGGCTAAAGAGAGATAAAGAGTGTTATATCCAGGAGGTAAATGGGTTTTCTCCGGGTGATCCAATTTCCTCCCAGAGTTCAGAGATGTGCAGATTATGGGGTTAAGTGGCACAAAAACAGAAAATGCTGGAAAATCTCAGCAGATCTGACAGCATCTGTGGAGAGAAGATAGACCCAACATTTCAAGCCTGAATGACCCTTCATCAGAAAACAGGTTAAGTGAATTGGCCATGCTAAATTTCCCCATTGTGCCCCAAAATATAATCATTTGGACCACAAAAGAGGCCCTAAAATGTATAGATTATGGGTATTAGTAGAGTAAATATGTGGAGTTATGTAGATATGGCAGAGGAAAGGATCTGAGTAAGATACTCTTTCAGAGAATCAATGTATACTCAATGATCCAAATGGCCTCCTTCTGCACAGTAGGGCTTCTATGATTCTATGAAACACCTTTCTACTTATCAGTTGATTGACTTTACCCACTCTATTTTTTTAGATACTTCACCTGCCACCCCATTCCCCTCAACCCCCAACTGTTTCAATTTGTCACCTGGGCTCTGATTTCCCCTGGCCCCAGCTCTAATCTTTCTTGTGATCTTCAAGTCTTCCCCAGCAACTCCCACTTCTCCCTCACAACAGAAATAAATCTGTCAAACACATTAGCTTGGAATGGGTGTCTCCCAGGAAATGATTTTTTCAAATTCCATACTTTTGACGACAGCCTTGAACAAGCAATTACTAGCACAAAAACCTTCCCCCGATTCATAAAGACAGAGACTCTTGAGTTTTAAGATGATCCAAAAATGTTTATCCTGTCTACCTTGCTCAGGTATTATTTCCTGCACCAATCCACACTCCATAGGATCATGGAGTTTGCAGTGAGGGTCTATGTCACCTCTTGCTCTCTCACTGTTCTAAGCATGCAAATAATCTTTGCCTTCTCTAATTTCAACAGTCCGCTCATGTTTCCAATTCATTTAAGGTCTGGGTCCGCAAAGTGTGAAGGAGCCTGTGAGCAAAACACTGAATTACTCAACCACTGCTTTGCAAGAACATTTTAAAAAGTTAAATTTTGGAAACTTTTTCCAGTCAGTTAAAGACCATTTCAGAAGTTGAATGTCACTCGCCTCTCAGTACCAAGTCATAGCTTGTTAACGGCATCAAGTTTTCAGCTTTTTATAATAGCCTCTGCTTAGTCAATGAATTATATATCATTGCACATGACCTTCACAAAATCCCAGGTATAATACTGGCATCACTATACCAATGACAGTGCAACACATTTTGCAGCAAGAAAGTTGATATGCATGGTGAGGTAAAGTGTCCAATTAATGGCATTCACAGTGAGATTTACCATTGCTACAATTTCTGATCCATTGTATATTGAAACATGGAATGACTAGTCTTGTCCAAAGTGTCTGGAATATTTAGAATTGCTTGCAGACTGCCACAAGCTGAGAATGAACATTTTTAATTTGAACTAATCAATTCATAATTTTTTGAATAATTAACATATTCATATAATCTTATCAGAAATTATTGTGTTTGCAGTGTTATACACAGACTGTAAGCAGTGCATAATAGATTTGGTAGGTGCGGGTTTGCGTATTCAACTGGGAGGTATGAACAAGATCCATCTTTTTCAGATGAAGTGGATGGAAATTTCTGAGGTTGAGTTACTCCAAGTATCTATCTCATCATTCCAAGCATTTGGGCTACAGTGATAGCCTGAGGAGGAAGATAAGAACAAGTTGCCTGGCTGTGTGTTCTTAGAGAAGAAAAAAATAACAAAACGTGGTGAAGGGAAAAATACCAATTTCTTTGCATCGGTTTGCAATGATGTCATCAAAACTTTCAATGTGTTGCTTCAGGGGCTGTCAGATGTCACACATGTTCCTGCACTATTGCAACTGCACTCTGTTGCTCTGTTGGTGCTGGAGACAAAATTACACTTTCCCATTTGCCAATAGCAATGATCCAAAAGGATTCAAGTAATGTCAGATGACCTATTTGTTACAAATGGTTATCCTACCTTTGCATCAAACTTTCCATAATAAACTTCAAAATGTGTACAAAATAAATTCCAGCCTTGAAATGTAACAGAGTTCAGATCTATCTGGTCGCGGGAACATCTAGTGCAGATATTAAATATTCTGATGTTAACTGTGAAGAACTCTTGCTTGGCCTTAAAACCAGAGGAAAATTGAGAAATCCATATTTCCTATCGTATGGAGTGGTTTACCAGAGTAAAGAACCTGCAACAAATACTCAACAAGTTTGAAGTATTTTCCTTCTTGTTTCCAGTGGATTCAATTTAAGATGCATAGGCAGTTTTCCTGTTGTACTGTGACCCAGCTCAGAGGGAGATAGATGTACCATGTGCCTCTATGATGGCAATAAACTAGCATTTGAAAAGAAAATTAAGTTTATGGTAAGAATATTTCTTTCCAATAAAAAAAACTGAGCTTTGAACTAAAAATGCCATTATACCAGGGGCTGAATTTTTGGGGACACCCAAAGGCAGGAAAGAGGCAAATTTGTGTGTGTGTGTGTGTGTGTGCGCGTGTGTGCATGTGCCTATGCATGTTTGTGTGTGTGCGCATATGTGTTTGTGTATGTGGTTGAATGTGTGTTTGTATGTGTATATGTGTTGTGTGTGTTTAGTGTTTGTGTGTGTTGTGAGTGGGCATTTGTGTGTGATGTGTTTGTGATTTGTGTGTGATGTGTATGTGCGATGTGTGTGTGTTTTGTGTGTGTGATGTGTGTGTCTTATATGGGTGTTTGTGTGTGTGTTATGTAGATGTTTGTGTGTGAAGTATGTGTGTTTTCTGTGTATGATTTGTGTTTGATATGTGTGTGTTGTGTGGACCTTTGTGTATGATGTATGTAAATTTGTGTGCGATATGTGGACGTTCATGTGTGTGTATGATGTGTGTGTGACGTATGTGTGTTTTTTTTGTGTGTGTGTGCGTTAAAAATACTGACCTGGAGGACATGTCAGTTCTGCAAGAGATGAGTTCGAGGTTAGGGCAGGCAGAAATTCTAATCAGCCTCTAATTTGACAACAGGTCAACTGCCTAGAGGTAGGCCCCCAACAGCAGACCAAGGTGCCAGAACCCTTTTAGGATTACAGATTCTCCCTACTAATCTTTTTAGCAAATCAAATAATCTAAATGAAATGAACCGAAGAGCAAATCAAGAAGGGTAGTCCCTTGAAGGAAATAAAAACAAAGCATGAATGAAACTTCAAACATAAAATCAATTGTAAGTAAAAGAGGTCAATAATACATTCCAGTCCCTGGCGTGCCCAACAGACATGGAAGGTCTCAATGGTGCCTGTGGACACCACATGAAGGGTGACATGGTGGCACAGTGGTTAGCTCTACTGCCTCACAGTGCCAGGGATTCAGGTTCAATTCCAGCTTGGGTCACGTGCAAAGTTTTCACATTCACCCTATTTCTAGATGAATTTCCTCTGGGTGCTCTGGTTTTCTCCCACAGTCTGAAAGATGTACCGGTTAGGTGCATTGGTCATGCTAAATTCCCCCGCAGTGTACCTAACAGGTGCCATAGTGGGACGACTGTGGGTTTTCACAGTACTTCATTGCAGTGTTAATGCAAGCCTACTGGTGACACTAATAAATAAACTTTAACATTAACTCCAGAGACACCAAGCTGTGAATATAGAGGGGCAGACAGCGAAGTTGCAAGGTCGCCTCGGTCGCCTGTGCCTGGACCTGTTCAGGCCCTGCCTGCCTGCCTGCATGGATGTACAGCCAAAGATCACTTACAGAGATATTTGTTTGTCAAAGAGGGTTCATGTGACTATCAATGTTAATAATAAGCAGTTCACATGCCTTACTAGACAAATGTGATACTTCTGTGTGACGTGGGCAGTATTTGTGAGCAATATTCCAGGATGATGATCAGATCAACTGCATATCCAGTCCTTGGAATGGTAAATTTCACAACACATGGCTCACTAATACAATTAATTCAAAATCTGAATGCAAGTAGAACGATTTAGGCAGGATTGCCCATTAATTGAAAATTTGTCAGTGGTTTACTGCTAGGTTACAATTTCAGTTATCATTAGGGAACCATAATTTGTCCTTCTGAGAGGATATAATTTGATAATGGATGTGAGATTTCCGATTGTGAAAGAAGTACTTCTTAGACATTGATTTGTAGTTGTTGTTCTTGATTTCAGTCGGAAAACATCTACAGATAAATTAACTGAACCCCAGAGATTAAAAGCTGCAAGGCGATTTGGCTATGACACAACAAGATGCAATGTACAGCATTAATAGGGCGGGCACTTATTTGTGATGTGGAGATGCTGGCATTAGACTGCAAGATAAGAAGTCTCACAACACTAGGTTAAAGTCCAACAAAGTCCAAGCTTTCAGAGCACTGCTCCTTCATCAAGTGAGTGGGAGTTTCTGGATTAATAGTCTAGCAATAATAACACCAGGCCATCGTCTCCGAGTTTGAGGTTAATAGTCCCACTCATCTGATGAAGGAACAGCATTCCGAAAGCTTGTGATACTTTAACTTGTTGGACTTTAACCTGGTGTTGTGAGATTTCTTACGGCAGTTATTTGGGTAATTAACTTAATCTAAGGATAATATGATTTTTTATTATTTGTTTATTCATGCCCATCTTTGAGAGCACTTAAAAGTCAACCACAGTGCAATGGGTCTGGAGCCACATGTAAGTCAGACCGGATAAGGATGGCAGATTTCCTCCCTTAAAGGACATTAGTGAATGAAATGGGTTTTTATTACACCAATGGATTTATGGTTTCATCATTAAACTTTCAATTTTAGGTCTTTATTGAATTCAGGTTTCACCATCTGCCATGGTGGAATTTGAACCTGGATCCCTAGAGCATTACACCTGGGTTTCTGGATTACTAGCCCAGCGCCAATATCACTATGCCTCCATCTCATTAACTATGATAAAGGTCTCTGCCAAAATGTCAGGGAGCAATGATTTGTTAAGGGTGGCATAGTGGCACAGTGGTTAGCACTGCTGCCTCACAATGCCAGGTTCAATTCTGGCCTTGGGTGACTGTGTGGAATTTGCTCATTCTTCCCATGTCTGCATGGGTTTCCTCCAAATGCTCCAGTTTCTTCCCAAAGTCCTAAGATGTGTTGGTTAGGTTGATTGACCATGCGAAATTGTCCCTTAGTGTAAGGTGGATTAGCAGGATAAATACGTGGGGTTGCGGGGAATAGGGCCCGGGTGGGATTATAGTCTGTGCAGATTCAATGGGCCAAATGGCCTCTTTCTGCACTGTAGGGATTCTATCATGATGTTATGTGATTCCTTCCCTTGGGGTCTGATAAAGCAGAATGAGTTAATGTGATTCCACATTATGTTGTCAAAGGGGAATCTATCCCTCAGTGAGTTAATTATTGTTCGTCCATTGTCATCGATGAGGACCTCGACACCATTAGTCATTCTGAGGCTGGTTGCAGTGTGTCCTAAGATGACTGATCAGGCCAATTCGGGCATGGAATGTCCTGGCACATATTGGTTAGACACTGTGCTTATTGTGGTGGTGGATCTCGACTTGCGCAGCTTGCACTTAAGTTGTACTTCAGCAATACACCTTGCTTTGTGAGCTTGACAGCTTTTGTGGATGAGGCAGCACCAGGTAGGGCGGTTTTGTGCCAGCGTTTCCCAGGTGATTGTGTAAATGTCAAGCGACTTCAGGGAGGCATTGAGTGAGTCTTTGAAATGTTTCTTCTGCCCTCCATGTGAGCATCTTCCAGCAGAGAGTTCCCCAAAAAGGAGCTGCTTGGGTATGTGCTCATCTGACATACAGATGATACGACCTGCCCACTGGGTCTGCGCTCTCATCAGTGGTGTGTGGACTGATGATAGGCTTGGTCTAGAGAGAACATTAGTGCCTAGTACTTTGTCTTGCCATCAGATGCGTGATATTCTGCAAAGGCAAGTCATGTGAAAATAATTGAGCTGTCTTACATACTTTCGATACATAGTCCATGTTTCATAGGCGCACAGGAGGATAGTCAGTATCACGGCACCGTAGACCTTCATTTTTGTTGCTGGGCTGATTCCTCGACGTTCCTACACAGTGGAGCCTTTGCTATTCTGCAGTTAACTTCTGCATCAATAGTCACTGCTTGGGAGAGAGTGCTGCCAAGATAAGTGAACTGGTCCACTGCCTGTAGTTTCTGCCCTTTGATTGTGATTATGGTTCTGTGTACAGTGCATGAGGAGCAGGCTGGTGCATGACTTCGGTCTTTTTAATGTTGATGGTGAGTCCAAAGTTGTCACAAGTCATGGAAAATTTACTTGCATACTGACTTGCATCTCTGGCTCTGAGCCAGCAAACAGGGTGCAGTCATTGGCAAAGAGGAAATCTCTCAGAACAGTCTTTTTCACTTTGGTAATAGCTTGAAGTCTCCTCAGGTTGAAGAGCTTCCCATCCACTCTGTACGTGAGGCTGATTCCAGCAACACTGTCCTGGAAGGCATCATTCAGCATGGCAGTAAACATCATGCTGAACAGTGTGGGTGCGAGCACACAGCCCTGTTTGATGCCATTGGTAACTGGGAATGCCTCAGAGGATTCTCCACCATCCAGTACTCTGGCCATCATGCCATCATGGAACTGGCATACCATCTGAATGAACTTGGGGGGGAGCAACTGAACTTTGACATGATCCTCCACAGGCCTTGTCAGCTTACAGTGTCAAAGGCTTTTGCGAGGTCAACAAAGATTGTGCAGAGCTTGCAATTCTGCTCCTGACACTTCTCCTGAAGTTGGCATGCAACAAAAATCATATAGTAGTCCCATGACCTTTGCGGAAGCCACACTGTGACTCTGGAAGCAGGCCCAGCTCCAGATGAGTGACCAGACGATTTAGCGAGGGTTTTTCCTGTAGTGGAGAGCAGCAAGATTCCTCGGTGGTTGTTACATACATGCCGATTGACCTTTCTCTTGTAGAGATGTACAACAGAAGCATCTTTGAGTTCCTGAAGAATGGATGCTTGCTTCCAAAAGGACTGGAACAACTCAGTGACCTTCTCGAAAAGTGCAGGACCAGCAGCTTTATAGATCTCTACAGGTATGGTATGTGCCCCCGGGGCTTTGCCATTGGATAGCTGGCTGATAGCTTTCATGACTTTGACTTCTACCAGTGGGTCATCCATGGCACCGTTGTTATCAACCTGGGGAATCCTGTCTATTGCCTCATCATTAATAGATGACGATTAGTTGAGGATGGCTTCAAAGTGTTCAGCCCATCTCTGCAGGATCTGAGCCTTCTCTGTAATGAGCGTTGTACCATCTGTACTCAGGAGGGGTAACCTCCCAAGAGACTGAGGTCCATAGAGAGTGTTGAGGGCTTCATAAAACTGTTTCAAGTCATTTCTGTCAGCGTATCCCTGTATTTCATCTGCCTTGGTGCTCAGCCAGGCATCCTGCATTTTACACAGTGTATTCTGGGCTGTCCTGCAAGCACTGGTAAAAGCATTTTTCTTGGCAGCTGGAGATGGGTCGTTCTGACAGGCCCGAAGAAGACGGTGCTTTTCAATAAGTAGAGCCTGTATTTACTCATCATTCTCATTGAACCAGTCATGCTGTTTGCGGGTGGAGGGTCCAAGCATCTTCATTGCAGATGTATGGACAGCATCCCTGAAGTGTTCCCAATCGTCCTCAGTGTTGCTTACGAGGTGTAAGTCAGCAAGCTCGATTTCTAAATCTTCACCTAGTGCTGAAGCTATGCTTTGGCTCTTTAGCTTGGCTGCATTTATTCTTTTCATAACCTTGCTTCCTTATGGTCGCCTCTTGGGTCATTGGAGACAATGAGCCTGTGATCTGTCCAGCAGTCAGCACCGCACATGGCCTTGGTTACTCTGACATCCTGCCTGTCTTTTCTGCTGACAATGATATAGTTGATAAGATGCCGATGCTTACAGTGGGGATGCACCTAGGACATCTTGTTACGGTTAGGCAGATGGAAGGTTGTGTTGGTGATGAGGAGGTCGTGTGCTGCATAGGTCTTCATTAAGAGTAGGCTGTTACTGTTACACTTGCCCACTCCATGCCTCCCAATGACTCTCTGCCAGATTGCACAGTCACATCCTGCACTTGCACTGAAATCGCCAAGCAAGATCAGCTTGTCGGTACTGCTCATTGCTGATAGTAGGACATCTAGTTCTTCGTAGAACTTGTCTTTCATCTTGTCCGGGTTGTTCATTGTGGGAGCATAGGCACTAATCAGGATGGTTCGACATCTGTTCTGTGGCGGAAGCTGTAATGTCATAAGCTGATCATTCACACCTTGGGTAGACAATCAAGTTTCCAAACAAGTTAATTACTTATTAATTGATTACTGGAGACAAAGCATTGGAAAAAATTGACTAATTGTGTCCTCCAAATGAAGTCAATAATCAGGTAGAATGTAAGCAAGAAAAAAGCTGATGCCAGCAAAAAATTACAAAAACTATCCAAACAAAATATTCTTTTTTTGGAAAACAAGCTATCAAAACTATGGGCCCAGAAATATCAGCCCAGATTCTGGAACTCTGCATTATCTGAATTACTCTTATAATGTTACATAGCTCTGTTCTTGATATCCAGCATGCATGAGTATACACTGTCAAACCACATGTTGTGGCGGCACAGTGGTTAGCACTACTACCTCATAGTGTCAGAGACCCAGGTTCAATTCTGGCCCCAGGTGACAATCTATGTGGAGTTTGCACATTCTCTCCATGTTTGCATGAATTTCCTCTGGGTGCTCCAGTTTCCTCCCACAGTCCATCGATGTATGGGTTTGATTGATTGGACATACTAAATTGCCCGTTAGTGTCAGGAGGATTAGGACGATAAATATGTGGGGTTACAGGGATGGGACATGGATGGGACTGTTGTTGGTGCAGGCTCGAAGGGCTAAATGGCCTCCTTCTATGATTCTGTGGTCTTACCCTGGTGTTCCTTCTTTCTGAGATTTCCTTTCGTTATTTGGGTATGTGGAGTGCTGATATGGGCTGTGACTTGTTATATTTAGTCCACAGGGTTTCCCTCATCCTGTCGAGAGGCAGAAGTTGTTATCTCCCTGAGATATCCCATCTGTGGATTCCTTGACAATTCTCCTATTTCTGGTTAGTGGGGGGGTCTCCTTGGTGCAATATGGGTTAAATTTTCCAGTTGATGGTGGGGCTTGAGCAGCCTCTCCAGTTATGGCTGGAGATGAGCAACATTTATTTTGTTGTGAGCCCAAGTGTGATGTGAGAACTCTTAGCTAATTGGCTCTTTTTTTAATCCATCCCAATATCTCTTACTTTCTTAGGTTGTTGAGGCAAGGGTAGCAGTTTTTTTGAAAATTTGTATTTGGAAGGTGAGAAGGGTATAATAAATTATTAAAGTAAGTAGTCTGTCTTCCCCTTAGATGCCCAACTTTGTGGTGGGGGGGAGACATCTGGGTAACTGGCAGGTTTACTGTTATCTGTGGGACCCGAGGATAAGTTTAGATATCTGGGTTCTGCTTTACCTATATTCTTCCCATGAGACTATGTAGCTCTGTCCCTGTTATATTGTATGAGACAGTTTACCGTGTTTTGGGTTTTGGGTTGTATTCTAATGTTCCCCTCTTTCTGGGGTTTCCTTTCATTGTTCAGAGGTTCTTGGGCTTCTGTTTTAGGATCCAATTAATGATATTTGACCCCACAGAGGTTCCCTTAGTGCTGAGAAGCTCAGTCCTTGTTATCCTGTTGGCCGAGGTGTGCACCATTGTTCCTTATGCTCATGGATTTATCCTGTTATCCTGATATCCTGCACTCTTCGTAATATCTTTCATTATCCATGTGAGGGAAGACTCCGATTACAACAAATAGTAACGGATAATCTGAACCAATTGTAATGGTATTTGCCAGTCTTTCTGTATGTAATACGTAATGTTAATTATTTTGTGCTGTACTGGATTTTGGGTGTTTGTGCACTATTTGGTAACATGGAAAATCTTAAATAAAAACATTTTAAAAACAAAGAATTATAAAGAAAGTCATTGCAGATAAGTGTATCACTTTCCAGGTTTCTCTGCAATCATTCACACTAATAGGGATACTCATTAAGGACAGGGTTCTATAAATCCTGAAGACATTGTCTGGAATTCTTTGGTCTCACATGCCTGCTGCCACTGCCAGTGAGAATGGAGAATTTGGTGCTCAGCCAAGTCTCCATTCACTGCAGCAGGACCACAGAACCCCAGCGGCGGGCGAGGTTGGAGAATTCCATCTGTTTTTCGTTACAGTCATATAGGCTTTAACTTGTCCTTGAACCAGTATGCCAGTGCTGTTAATTTATCGAAGGAATCTAATCCTAAATTAATCTTATTCATTTGCATCAATCACATGTTCTAATTTGCATCAGTCACATGCAGAGAGATTAAAGAAACTGAGATTGTTCTTCTTGAAGAAAAATGATTGAAAGGGAAACCTAATTGAAATGCTGAAAAATATGAGGGAGTTCAAATAGAACAAGTAGGGAGAAATACTTTCCTCTAGCAAGTAGGTCAATGACCAGAGGTCATAGCTTTACAATATTGTAATTATTTATAATAACATAACTAGAGGAGTATTATTTTCACACAGAGGATTGAAAAGCAGCCAGCATATTCAAGGACATTCTCTCTTCCACCTTCTTCTGTCGGGAAAAAGATACAAAAGTCTGAGATCACATACCAATTGATTCAAGGACAGCTTCTTCCCTGCTGCCATCGCACTTTTGAATGGGCCTACTTTATATTGAGTTAATCTTTCTCTATACCCTATCTGTGACTGCAACACTACATTCTGCACCATCTCCTTTCCTTCTCCCTTATGTACTCATGAACAGTGTGCTTTGTCTGTAAAGCGTACAAGAAACAATACTTTTCACTGTATATGTGACATGCCACAATAATAAATCAAATCAGCTTAAACCAAGGAGTGTTAATATCAGTAAAGCACTATCATTCAAATCCCAAAGAAACCTTCATAAAGCAATTGGACAAATATTTGAAGAAAACTAAATTGTAGTCATGTGGAGTGTGGGGCTAAATTGGGTAGTTCTTTCAAAGAGTCAGTAAAGCTACAATGGTCTAAATTGCCTCCTTTTTATGCTGTAGAGGTTTATCATTCTGATCTCAACTCAATATATATTATCAGCAGACAGTTAATGCTGAATTATTACAAAATAACGAGCTGTTTTTGTAACTCCTTAGTTTATTATAAATTAACACTCTATGCTAATTACTTTAATATGCACTATTTAAGTGTAAGTTGTTTTCACTATGATTTTGAACTTAATAAATTATTGTTGGTACAACACTTCATTGTCTAACTTCTTTGATTATTGGCAAGGAAGGGTTAATTTGTTCATTCTCGAGTTGTTAGTGTAGATCCTGATGGGGGGATGGTTGGTAGGATAAATACTAATATAACCTCAGCTGGTTGATGTAAACCAACTTGGTAATTCATCACTGTGCTTGTCAGTCTCTTGAAACAATGATAACGTCTGCAATGTTTCTTCTCCGTCTCCTGTTTGTGCTGTTTCTTGGCAGCAGAATCTATGTAATGTGATCTGCTTTAGGGGAAAAGCTATATTTTATGTTGGTCCTTTTAAGAGTTAGTTTCTCTAGGAAATGATTTCTGGTCTAACACTTTGCTTCCTGTAACTAATTATGTAGCCAACTGTCTGGGATACAAACAATTTTTTAAAAACTTGCTTCAGGAACCATCTCTTTCAAGAGATGGCTTTCAATTTGCAATTCTGTATGCCATCTAAAAGGTGAATTGGTAATTGAAGGACTCTACTAACAGTGAGTTAAACTTCTGAACTTGAGAAATTTGAGGGATGGTTCTACATATAAGACTGCAGAGTTAAAGAACATTAAAACCAGGAGAGTTTCAAGATGGCTATTTTAAAGAAGTTAGAAAAGCCGGTGTTGAACTGAGAGTGTATAACAGTCAGAGAAGATAACCCAAGAGGTACCAATAAGATTAATTTTGGATTAGATTCCTTCAACAAATTAATAGCATTGGAGAGCTAGCTCATTGACAACTTAAAGCCTATATGCTTGTAAGTAATAACAGATGTTTCCACATTGTCTTTTATTTCTCATTCTAACTAAAGAGTATGTTTGTGATGGTGAGCCCATGTTCAGTGAACTTGGTGAGGGGGAGAAGAGCATTTGACATTTAATTTCCCCACATCTCCTTTCTCAGTGATGCCCTTCCAGGCAGTGCAGTTGTTTCCAACTCCAGCTTAAAAATCTCCCAATAGAATAACTTGTCTTGTTTTGGGATGGCTGCCAGTTCAGAATTCAGTTCTGCATAAAAGAGCTCTTTGATTTAATCTGTAAAATCTAATGTGGGAGAACCAATATTGATGATTGTGGCCCACTGGTTGCTACTAAATTGGAGGCATAGGATTATGAGCAGTTCGTTAACACCAGTTGGGAGTTCTGTAAGTGCATAGGATCATAAAATCCCCATGATACAGACAGAAGTCACTCAGCCCATCGAGTCTGTACTGACAAGAATTCCACCAGGCTCAATTCCCACAGTCCCACATATTTACCCAACTAGTCCACTGATAAAACATAGAACAGTGCAGCACAGTTCAGGCCTTTCGGCCCTCGATGTTGTGCTGAGTTCTGTCTGAAATCAAAATTAAGCTATCCCACTCGCTATTATTCTGGTGAATAACCACTCGAAATATCCTAAAGTGTCCGACTCTACTATCACAGCAGACAGTCCGTTCTACACCCCAACCACTCTTTGAGTAAAGAACCTATTTCAGACATCCCTCTTACATCTCCCACCATGAACTTTATAGTTATGCCCGCTAGTAACAGCTAGGGGGGAAATAGTTTCTCAACATCCACTCTATCTATCCCCCTCATCATCTTATAAACCTCTATTAAGTCACCTCTCATCCTCGTCCACTCTAAAGAGAAAATCCCTAGCTCCCTCAACCTTTCCTCGTAAGACTTACCCTCCAAACCAGGCAGCATCCTGGTAAATCTCCAGCGTTCTCTCCAATGCTTCCACATCCTTCTTATGGTGAAGTGACCGGAACAGCACGCAATATTCCAGATGCGGTCTCACCAAGGTCCTGTACAGTTGCAGCATAACCCCACAGCTCTTAAACTCAAACCCCCTGTTAATAAATGCTAACACACTATAGGCTTTGTTCATGGCTCCGTCCACTTGACTGGCAATCTTTAGAGATCTGTGAATATGAATCCCAAGATCTCTCTGTTCCTCCACAATCCTCAGAACCTTGCCATTGACCCTGAAATCCGCATTCAAATTTGTCCTACCAAAATGAATCACCTCGCACTTATCAAGGTTAAACTCCATCGGCCATTTTTCGGCCCAGCTCTGCAGCTTATCGATGTCTCTTTGCAGCCTACAACAGCCTTCCACATAATCCACTACTCCACCAATTTTGGTGTCATCAATAAATTTACTGACTCACCCTTCAGCAGTCCCCCGCTCAAAGTCATTGATAAAAATCACAAATAGCAGAGGACCCAGCACTGATCCCTGTGGTACATTGCTGGTAACGAGTTTCCTGTCTGAAAATTTTCCATCCACCACAGCCTTTTGTCTTCTATGAGATGGCCAATTACTTATCCAATTGGCTAAATTTCCCTCTATCCCATATTTCCTTACTTTTTCATGAGCCAACCATAGGGAGCCTTATCAAATGCCTTATTAAAATCCATGTATATGACATCAACTGCTCTACTTTCATCAACATACTTAGTTACCTCCTCAAAGAATTCAATCAAATTTGTGAGGCAAGACTTACCCTTCACGAATCCGTGTTGACTATTCTGGATTAAGCTAATCTTTCCAAATGGTCATAAATCCTATCCCTCAGGACTTTTTCCATTAACTTACTGACCACCAAAGTAAGACTAACAGCCTATAATTACCAAGATCATTCCTATTACCTTTCTTGAACAGAGGAACAACATTCACCACTATCCATGTGAGGACCCAAAGATCAAAGCTAAAAACACTGCAATCTCATCTCTTGCCTCCCAAAGAATCCTAGGATATATTCCATCTGGCCTAGGGGACTTAACAATCCTCAGGTTTTTCAAAATTGCTGATACATCTTCCCTCAGAACATCTAACTTCTCCAACCTATCAGCCTATATTACACTCTCGTCCTCAAAAACATGGCCCTTCTCCTTCGTGAACATTGAAGATACTAAGGAGCACCTAATCCGCACGTCTTTGGACTACAATTCTAGTTTTGATGCTGATTCCCCCAACTCTGTAGATATGATGATACTCCTTTGGTTTGCCCATTGAGAAGAAAGTGTCTCCTCCTTCTTCCTCTCTAAGCTGTTCTTCTGCAGTGAGTCAGGTTTCACTGAGAACAGTAACTCTGATGTTATATCGCACAAGCTTTCTTGAAACTCTGGTGGCTCACCTTTCGGGTCATTCACAGTTTAGATTGTCCATGAAGATAAGCACATTCCAGATCCAGAAATGCATGCATTTTATTGCCTGTGTGTGTCTTCAACTGCAAGCATGGTGCCCATTCTAGTTTCTTGGTCAGGGCAATTTTGGACAATCTATGTTTGGTGCATCTTAGTCTATCCCTTCCTCAAGCGAGCTGAGCCTGGGTAGAGAAGTGTAGAAGGGGATGAAGAAACCCCTAAGATTTTGAAGACTGATAAAAACAAAGTAGACTAGTTTAACATTGAAATCACAGTAAGCCTTAAAAGATATATATATATATATAAAATTTATATATAAGGAATCACAAAGTGCCTTACATATTTTTATGTGAAGCTATTGTGTGCATGGACACACACAATCATTGGTAAGCTGCCTTTCTGCTCTCAGAGATCTGTAATCAAACACACCAAGGACTTTTTATAGTATAATTCCTTGTCAAATTACTCCTTCCATTGTGCATTACCTCACATTTTTCATGGTTAAATTCCATCTGCCACTTATCCACCTATTTGACTATCTCATCTATATCTTTCTGTAACCCAAAACACTCAACCTCACTGTTAATCACCCAGCCAATCTTTGTATCATCAGTAAACTTACTGATCCTACTCCCCACTTGGTCATCTATGTCACTTGTATAAATGACGAACAATAAGGGCCCAGCACAGATCCTTGTGGTACCTTACTCGTTATTGGCCTTATGTCACTAAAACAGTCATCTGACATCACTCTCTGTCTCCTTCCGCTAAGCCAATTATGAATCCACCTTATCAGATCATCCTGTATCACATGTGCATCTGCCTTCTTAATAAGTCTTCCATATGGGAAGACTTTGTCAAAGGCTCTGCTGAAATCCATATAAACTACATCAATTGCACTACCTGCATCTACACACTTTGTGACATACTCAGAAAATTTAATCAAATTTGTTAGGCATGACCTCCCTCTGACAAAACCATACTATCTATCACCAAGCCTTGCCTTTTCAAATGGAGATAGATTCTCACCTCCAAAATCAAACTACCTATGATCAAGCCTTGTCTCTTCAAATGGAGATAGATTCTCTCCTTCAAAATTTTTTCTAGTAGTTTCCCAACCACAGACATGAGACTTACTGGTCTGTAATTCTCTGGTTTGTCTTTGATATCTTTCTTAAATAGTGAGACCACATTAGCTGTTCTCCAGTCCTCTGGCACCTCCCCAGTGGCTAAAGAGAAATTAAAAATTTAGGTCAGAGCCTCTGCAATTTCTCTCTCACCTCCCACAACAGCCTGGAACACAATTCATCCAGACTTGGAGATTTGTCCACTTTTAAGTCTGCTTTTGCTGATAAGGAATAACTAGCAGGCACAGGAAAATGACTCCCTGTCTGCTCCCATGGTTTGCAGACAGTGAGGGCAATCCTTGAACCCACGGATTTGCATAGGTAAGGTTGTTAGACAATTGGGGGACAAACTTCTCGATCAAACTGATCAATGAATTCCCAATTCTGCCAAAAGGTAGAATGCTATTGGCCAAGGTAAATAATGTGCATTAATGTAATTGGATCATCCAGTTTGGAATTCAGGTTGGGCAGGAGAAATAAACCTTTGAAAACATGTATCTGTTTTACATATGTATTGTAACATCAGAAAGAAGTTGGAATCCTCTAGCTGTCTCTCTCCAATACATATTGGCCACATAAAGAACATTTTTAACTATAGATGAATGTGGATGCTAGAATCTGAAACAAAGATCTGATGAAGGGTCATCTAGACTCGAAACATGAGCTCAAATCTGTCTCCACAGATGTCATCAAACCTGCTGAGATTTTCCAGCATTTTTCTGTTTTTGTCTTGAACTGCATACTGTCTTTTGCGAGTCTTTCTATCAATTGGATTCAGCCCCTTGGAAAACCCCCCAACAGGAAGGGTGAAGGGAGGCTATGGGGAGTCCTAAAAGGAACTGCTCAGTTGTGGATTCAGCGCTGGCAAGCTACTTCTGTCCCAAAACAAAGAACTCAGTGACAATCAGCATTCACCAGCTACAAGCAAATTTGCGAGCAGAGATTCTGCCAACACCACTTATTCATTGTATTGCCATAGAGCTTTTTGATGCCCCTAACAGAAGACTGTGTACCTCATCTTTTAATATGAAAAAGTGGGTGCTCAGTCAACAATTGCAGAATTTAATGGGTTGGCAATCTTTATCCAGTGGCTTGGTAAACCATCACAAAGGGATAGTGTCAAATCCCACTGCAACTTTCAATCCATTCACAGCCATAGAAATGTGCATATGCATCATTTATCTGGCTTGTTCAGCTTTGAGGATTGAAGCACCTTTACTAATAGAGGTTCACTCTTCTAAATCCTTTCACATCAGTATAGCAGATTCACCTGTGAAAGCTTTAGCTGAGATGTTCTTGATGGAAAGACAAGTTCTGAACAGTACTATAATAAGCTTCCATTCTTGCCACCTACTACTCAGCAGAACCCTCAAGCTCAAGTGTTGATATTTTACAATATATCAGGTATTCAGGACATATTGACTCCTGGGCATAGACTGGGCATAGGTAAAAATGTTAAGAGGATAAGTATTTGTCCTATCCCCTTAATGAATATTCTTCTTTTTTTATTTATGGAACATGGACATTGCTAGCTGGCCAGCATTTATTGCCCATCCCTAGTTGCCTGCGGGCAATTGAGTGTCAACTACATTGCTGTGGCTCCAGAGTTACATAAAGGCCAGATCAGGTAAGAACATAGAACAAAGAAAATTACAGCATAGGAACAGGCCTTTCAGCCCTCCATGCCTGCACCAACCATGCTGCCCGACTTAACCAAAACCCCCTACTCTTCCAGGGACGTTATTCTTCTATTCCCATCCTACTCATGTATTTGTCAGGTCGCCCCTTAAATTCGCTACCACATCCGTTTCCACTACCTACCTTGGCAACATGTTCCAGGCACCCACTACTTTCCGTGTAATAAAACTGTCTTGTACATCTCTTTTAAACATTGCCCTTCACACCTTAAGTCTGTGCTTCTTAGTAACTGACTTTCCACCCTGGGAAAAACCCTTTGACTATCCGCTCTGTACGTGTTCCTCATAATCTTGTAGACTTCTATCAGGTCTCCCCTCAACCTTCATCGTTCCAGTGAGAACAAATCAAGTTTCTCCAATCTCTCCTCATAGCTAATGCCCTCCATACCAGGAAACATCCTGGTAAATCTTTTCTGTCCCCTCTCCAAATCTTCCACATCCTTCTGGTAGTGTGGTGACTAGAATTGAACATTATGTTCCCAACTGCGGCGTAACTAAGGTTCTGTAAAGCTGCAACATGACCTGTCAATTTGTAAACTCAATGCCCCGGCCGATGAAGGTAAGCATGCCATATGCCTTCTTGGCTACCTTCTCCACCTGTATTGCCACTTTCAGTGACCAGTGTACCTGTACATCCAGATTCCTTTGCCTAGCAGTACTCTTAAGAGTTCTGCCATTTACCATATATTTCCTGTCTGTATGAGACCTTCCAAAATGCATTACCTCCCATTTGTCCAAATTAAACTCCATCTACTATCTCTCCGCCAAAGTTTCCAACTGATCTATATCCTGCTGTATCCTCTGATGATCCTCATCGCTACCATAAACCCATCAAGCTTTGTGTCATCTGCAAACTTACTAATCAAACTGGCAGATTTCTTTTCCTAAAGGACATCTGTAAACCAGATGGATTTTTCTGACAATCGACAATGGTTTCATGGTCATCATTAGATACTTAATTCCAAATACTTTTATTGAATTCAAATTCCGCCATCTGCTGTGACAAGATTTGAATCTGGGTTCCCAGAATATGAGCTGAGTTACTGGATTAATAACTAGCCATAATATGACTAGACCATCGGTATTGATTCTACGTGGACCAACATGTTGAGATAACAGCTGAAATTATTGAACCATCCAAAATAATGACTGTACAGCAGTGACAATATATCAAAAGTAATTCTTACAAGTTCTAATGAAATGTTAACAACCTTAAACGTTAAATCAATTTCTTCCTCCACAGATGTTGCCTAACCAGTTGAATGTTTCCAGCTCTTTCTTTGTCTGAAATAATTAACTGCTTCTAAAGCACTTTGGAACACCTTGGTGTCATGAAGAATTCTTTCTTTGTTTATATCCTGACGGCAGGTCTGAGATTGTACTTCACTCTAGTCAAGGCTTGTTCTAATTTAAAGAAGTAACATTTGGGCTGTGCAATGTTCCGATTATGTTCCAGCTGGTTATGATCAATTGGCTAACTGCTCTAATTTACAACTGTTGTGTACCTGGGGAACTTTTGTTGTGGCAATACCCATGATACTGGACAACTGAATGCAGGCTGCATTCTTCAATGCAGCCTGTTGAAGAAAACATAGACTAACTTGATAATAACAACTCAGATGAAACAGAAAGAAGTATTTCTGGACATATGGGGCGAGTAATGCAGTTCTGCTGGAATGATATAACAGCACTCTAATGGTTACTCGTTCGACAAAACCTGCTGGCTCAAATATTTTTCGGGAGCTTTCGGTCTGGCGATGTGATGTGCTGGAGATCAGAGGTCCAAATATTATCCATCATGAAATGCCAAAATTTGTGTCAGTCCCAAATACCAAACTATGATACATCACAAAGAAGAATGTGTTCTTTTGGCCTGATCTTTGTTGACTTTGGAATGAAGCAGATTAAAATGCCTAGAGGCCCAAGAGGATGATTCGCTTACTTTGTTCTCAAATCCTTTTGCTCTAAGGTGAAGGTACACAATTTATCCTCTCACCCCAACCCCAGACAGCTCAGTTTACTGTGTCCTGTGTGACCTCAGGTAGCCTTTATGTTTACTCAGAAGATAAGAGGTTGAATTTTGAGTGGCAAGCTCTCATGCCCAATCTGACCTGCAGAGGTCAGAGTGTCCACTTACATTTGTTGCCTTACATGTAAATTGGAATCCTAACGCTAGTTCCTCAATGCAAAATTTATGAACAAATGTGCAAGCTCCACTTGCAAAAGTGGCAGCCGTCCTTACATAGCTCTGTTTAAAAGGACTGCTTGTGGCCACTCAAGAAATGGACAAAAACACCCCTCTATCTCGAGAAGTGGAGCACTATTTACGTTCCACCCCTCAACTTTTCCTACCCTATTCGTCTCTTTTTTTATTCATTCATCGGATTTAGGCTTGCTGGCTGGGCCAGCATTTATTACCCCTAGTTGACCTTGAACTGGATGATTTGCTAAGCCCATTTCAGAGGGCATTTAAGAGTTAATCTAATTGTGTGGGTCTGGAGTCACATGTAGGCCAGACCAGGTAAGGATAGAAGATTTCCTCCTATAAAGGACATTAGTGCGTCAGATGGGTTTTTAATGACAGTCAACCATGATTTCATTGTCACTATTAGACTTTTGATTCCAGATTTTTACTGAATTCAAATTTCACCATCCGCCATGGTAGGATTCGAACCCAGGTCCTCAGAGCATTATCCTGGGTCTCTGGATACTAGTCGAATGATATTACCACTTTGCTATTATCTCTCCTAGCAATATTGTTGGCCCTTTGAGTGAAAATGGATGTTTATAGAAATTTATATTTATAGAGTCCCTACTGTGCAGAAAGAGACCATTCAACCCATCAAGGCTGCACTGACCACAGTCCTACTCAGGTCCTGTCCTTGTAACCCCATGTATTTACTTTGTTGGTCCCCCTGTTACTAAAGGACAATTGAACATGGTCAATCAACCTAACCTGCACATCTTCAGAGTGTGGGAGGAAATTGGAGCACCCAGAGGAAATCCACACAGACAGGGGCAGAATGTGCAAACTCCACACAGACAGTGACTTGAGGCTGGAATTGAACCCAGGTCTGTGTCGCTGTGAGGCACCATTGTGCCACCATATTGCATAAGTAAACAATAGTTCTTGATCATTAGTTAAAAAGCATAGTTACAATTACTGGCAAATGTCAAAGTATCTGAGTTTACAAATTAATTTATCATATCTTAAATGGTAGAACTATCTGGGAGGTTTGTGTTTATACATGAACTATTGACGGGTATGTGAAAACTGGATAAGGTTTGGTTTCAAGAGCCAGTACTCATGCACCCTCTGTGACGCAGCCTGCCTTTGAGTCTGTACAGCTAGAGGTGCAATTTTCCAGTTTCCTGCTGCATAATTTCAATATCACATCAAAAAGCTAAGAAGAGCTCTATGTGTGCCATGTTCCACAAAACATACATCAGAGCTTCAGTCAAAAAACTCCTTAACAGGGATTAGGAACATCTCTTATTCCATCCATGAAGGAAGCAGTTTCTTTCAAAGGAGACTCAATCTACTAATGAAAGCTGCCTCAGTAATTTGGCAAGAAAAGCTCACACTGAATATTGATCTTAAGAATGGTCTTTCAACTTGAAAACAACTGTTTCACCACAATATTCTAAATACTAAAGCATTGAAGATCAGCTTGTGCACCAGGACTGACACTTACCTATGGCAGTAGCCATGCTGTTGTGAGAGTATTGTTTGCAGGTGGCACGGTGGCACAATGGTTAGCACTGCTGCTTCACTGTGCCAATGATCTGGGTTTGATCCCTGGCTTGGGATCACTGTCTGCGTGGAGGCTGCACATTCTCCCTGTGCTTGCGTGGGTTTCCTCTGAGTGCTCTGGTTTCCTCCCACAGTCCAAAGATATGCAGGTTAGATTGATTGGCCGTGCTAAAATTAACCCTCATTTTGTGAGGAGGGTTTTAGCGGGGCAAATATAAGGAGTTCTGGGGATAGGGTGGGATTGTTGTCAGTGCAGGCTTAATGGGCCAAATGGCCTCCTTCTGTGCTGTGGGAATTCTATTGATGCTTGCATGGGGGGCATCGCATGTACTAGCATTAATCTACAGGAAATTAAACTGTAGAATGTTTCAAAATCCCAGAATCCATATCAATGCTTTCTTTCAAGTTGCTGTAATAGTGAATCCCAAAGCTCAAATGGCCTCAGTATGTGTATCATACATCAAATGCAAGATGCTGTTGACAGTGCTATCAAGTGGCACTTACTCAGCATAACCTACTCACCAGTGCTCAGTTTGGGTTCTGCCAAGGCCACTCAACTCCAGACTGCATTCCAGCCTTGGTCCAAACATGGATGAAAGAGCTGAATTCCCAAGGTGAGATGAGTGACTGCTCTTGACTGACTGGGGCAGCAAGGAATCCCAGTAAAATTGAAGTCAATGCGAAACATAGGAATCCTCTGCATTAGCTGGAATCGTACCTAGCACAAGGGACTGTGTTGTTGGAAGTCAATCATTCAGCCAATGACATTGCACAGGAGTTCCTCAGAGAAGATAGTTAATCCACCATCTCCGACAGCATCATCTGTGATGTCCCTGCATTATCAGTTCAGAAATGGGGATGTTTGTGGATTCTATGGTGTTCAGTTCCATTCGTAACTCTCACATTTGAAGCAGCCCATGCACACATTCAGAAAAACACGGACTCCTTCCAGACTTAGACCGATGAGTAGCAAGTAATATTCACACTCATACAAGTGACAGGTAATGACTGTTTCTAACAAGAAAGATCTAATCACCTGCCCTTGACAATGTATGGTATTATCATCATTGAATGCTCCACCACCAACAACTTGGGATCACTGTTAACCAGAAAATTAATCAGAGCAGGTATGGTTACATGAGCAAACTAGAGACTGGGAATTGTGCAGAGAGTAACTCACATCCTGATCAATGTTTGATTTAAGCTGCACAGGTGAACATCATACAGGAATTTGGAATCTGCTGTGCGTGGAATGACCAGGCCACGCACAATCAATGCTCAACTTAAGATGCATGCATGCAGCAATCTCAAAGGGACTGAGCAGTACAACAGCAAAGAGAGGGGATCATTACTTCTGACTCTGCTTGCTGTGTTTACTTTCTTGATTGTGTTTAATTGGATTCAGGTAAGGGCCATTGCCTCGGGCATCTATACAAATAAACTGGGTCTGGGTTTAGGAGATAGATATTTGTAACTGTGAAACCATGCCACTTTCACAACCCTCTGAGAGAAAGAAATTCTCCTCATCTCTGATTTAAATGAATGACCCCTTATTTTTGAAAAGTGATCCCTTGGAAAAGAAACATCTCTCCAACCTATCAATACTCCTCAGGATCTTAAAGTTTTCTGTCAAGTCGCCTCTTACTCTTCTAAACTTTAGTGGACACAAGCCTAGCCTATCCAATCTTCCCTCTTAAAACAACCCACCAGTTACTGGAAATTGTCTAGTAAACTGTCACTGAACTACTTTTAACACATTTATGGCTGGAATTTTCTGCCTCACTAGTGCTCCCAGCAAGAAGAGAGCCAAATTTCCATTCACGAAACTGGAGAATCTCTTCTGCAGGTGAAGTCAGAGAATTCCAGCTTATGTCTTTCCTTTAATAAGGAGATCAGTACTGATCACAATTCTGTGGTCTCGCCAATGCCATGTACAAATGAAACATAACCTCTCTACTTTTATAATCAATAATAACATTCTGTTAGCTTTCCTAATTAGTCGCTGCACATGTACACTAGCCTTTTGTAATTCATGCACTTGGACACCCAGATCCCTCTGCACTTCAGAACTCAGCAATCTCTCACCGTTTAAATATTAAGTTTCTTTTTCATTCTTCCTGCCCAAATGGACAATTTCACATTGGCCCACATTACACTTCATTTGCCAGATTTTTGCCCCCTCACTCAATCTATTCACATCCCTTGGTAGCCTCCTTCACAATTTACTTTTCCTACATATCTTTGGGTCATCAATAAAGTTAGCAACCAGACCTTCAGTTGCTTCATCCAAATCATTTACATAAATTGTAAAATGTTGAGGCCCCATCACTGATCCCTGTGGCACACTCCTCATCACATTCTGCCAACATGAAGAAGATCTATTTATTCCAACTCTCTGTTTCCTGTTAGCTAATCAACCTTCAATCTATGCTAACATGTTGCTCCCTATACCATGAGCTTTTATTTTGTGCAATAACCTTATCAAATACCAACAACTTTTCATCTGAAAAATCATCAATCTGAAATATTAACTCTGGCAGGAATTTTATCACCTCGTCCACCCCAGGATCAGGACAGGTGAGGCCCAAGGGGAAGATTTTACGAGCCTCTCCTGAGTGAAGTCATAAAATCCCAGCCTTTGTTTCTCATTATTCTAGTAAATCTCTTTTGCACTCTCTCCTCTCTCAACACACGGTGCCCAGAATTGAACACAATATTTCAGCATGCTCATCAGAACTTTGAGTCATTGAGTCGACCATGTGGTTCACATGAAGGATTTCTCTGTTGCCAGCTGAGCACAGGAACCTCCACTACACGACATCCCAAACTTAGATATAAAGACAATCTGAAAGCCAATCTCAGAGTTTGCAAGCTTGATCCCTGAAAAAAAAAATAACTTTAGGCAGACCAGATGTAGAGGTCTCTGTCAGTGAGTGATTTGGACATTTGAGGAGAACATTTGTGTCATCAGGGAAAGTGGCAACTGTTCAAAGCCATTCACTCCTGCAATACCCTTCCTTCATGTGCAGTATATGAACTCAGTTAAGCAAATGATGATTAGGCCTAATGTCACACGAGACAATATCAACCTGGGCTGTAAACCTTATTTGTTTGCAGAAGATCCATCATCAACTCCAGCTGAAGCCTGACCAGTCATACTTCAAAATTTATTTTGCATTTTGTTTCATTTTACTGCAAATAAAGCACATTTCCTGTATAACTGGGAATATTTTTGACTCATGCCAATGCATCTGTTAACTTCTTTTGTATTGCTGTCACTAAACATTGGCTTAGAAGTCTAAATGCCCAACAGCAAAAAGAAAGACAAAGTAACAAATACCACTAAAAGGATTTCTGAAGCATTTTGTCTCCTTGTACTTCATATATGTCGCCCAAGGGGTTACTGCATGCAGCGTTTCTGCTTTGCACGCCCAGGTGCAGTTTCAAATGAAATCCCACAACTGACATAACACTTCAGAAAGAAACTTAATGGAGCCATAAGAAATCAAAGTGCACAAAAACTAACTGGTGAATCAGTGGGCTTAATTGCTCACTGAAAAAACACTTTATGATTGTAAAGCCATTACTTGATCTCATGATTATGTGTATTTAATAAATTATGCACCTTATATCTCATTCCTATAAAATGAATTATATTAAAATAGAAAACATTAGATTCAAGTCTCCTATAAGACCATAAGACATAGGAGCAGAACTGGCCTGTTGAATCTGCTCTGCCATTCAATCATGGCTAATATTTTTCTCATCCCCATTCTCCTGCCTTTTCCCCATAACACCTGATCCCCTTATTAATCAAGAACCCATCTACCTCTGTTTTAAAGACACTCAATGACCTGGCCTCCATAACCCTCTGCAAAAAATTCCACAGATTCAGCATTCTCTGGCTGAAGAAATTCCTCTTCATCTCTCTTTTAAAGGATCGTCCCGTTAGCCTGAGGTTGTGCCCTCTGGTTCTACTTTTTCCTACTAGTGGAAACGTCCTCTCCATGTCCATTCTACCCAGGCCTCATAGTATCCTGTAAATTCAATTATATTCCCCCTCATCCTTCTAAACTCCCAATGAGTGCAAATCCAGAGTCTTCAACCATTCCTCATATGACAAGTTCTTCATTCCAAGGATCATTCTTGTGAACTCCTCTGAATCCTTTCCAAGACTGGCATAAGCTTCCTTAAATATGGGGCCCAAAACTGCTCACAATACTCCAAAAGGGGTCTGACCAGAGCCTTATGCAGCCGCAGAAGTATATACTTGCTCTTATATTCCAGCTTTCCCATCATGAACGCTAACATTGCATTTGCCTTCCTGACTGCCTTAATGTTAAAGGTTCTTTCCCTTTTAAAAATGGTTAACGGTTACATGTAACTTGAATTTTTTTATGGGCTTGTTTTCTGACACCCAAAAAACATGCAAATCAGCATGATTTCAGAATGAACAGCATTCAGCTTGCTATTGCTGGATATGTCTAGAGTAGGGAAGATGAATGACTTTCTGCAACTTTGTGAGTACCATATTTTCTGGTTAATGTTCCCTGAAACATCTCTGAGTAGTTGGAAAAAGAAACCATTTTGCTTTCTGTACAGTAACAAATATCCATATTTAAGTTAGTTTTAAGTACCATGTCTTCCTTAGAATTGAACCTTGCCCAACTGCATGTTATTTCTTGGATAAAGTCCAGATTTGCTCCATTCATGAATAGACTTCAGTCTCAGCTGATTAACAATGGATGGTATTGGTCATGAATTCCCCATCCTTGATCTTCTTCATTTCAGAGATTAGTGTCCCAGGTTATACACTAGAGAAAGTTATACATAACATCTTTAAATAGGAATGATCAAAGATAACATTTTACTGACATTCTCCAGCTGTTGCAGATATATCTCCTGGATCTCACATATTTAGAAGATCTCACTGACATGAAAAGACCATTGATCCAGTTAAAAGGTCTGTAACAAAAACATAAAGGTTTATCATATTATCGAGTGACCAGTGTCATTTCTAAGTACTTAGTGATTCCATCTTAATAAATTGAGCAGAAAATGTATATGTTGTCCAAAGCAAATGTCCTTTATTTAGAAAATGGGGCTCATATATAGTTCTGCTGCCTATGTGGTGTTTAGGAGGCTGGAATGGGGACGGTCACTAAATCACAGGAAGCCAGTTTAAGATCATTTCTCAAGGCATCCTACCTTTTCCTATCAATGGTCTGTGACCCAGAATGGTTGCCCATTCCAAGGAAGCCAATTTGACTAATTATAGGCCCAATTAAGGAATAAATGCTGCTGGCATTTTTCTATAGTAGGGCAACATCCACACTATCCCCTTCTCCTTCTTCACCAAGTTGGGAGGTTGTCTTCTTAATAGAGGCAACCTCCCTGCATCAGCCTGAGAGGTCATCAAAACTAGAGGTTTAATGGCCCAAAGAGAAGCTTAAGCATAGGGAATGCAGTCCCCAAGACCCCAAAGTTCTCCCAAGAAGCGTTTCCCCTTTGACCCTTGGCCCCCCTCCAAATATTTCATTATTTTTCAGTTACCCCTCTGAGACTTGAGGTCTTCTGCCTGTCTCTCTCTCAAAGTGTTGATGTTGAGGCTTCAGAATTGCCAGCCAAATTAGCAAGCTGCCTGTGGTAAAATTGCTAAGCCAGTCCCAACGCAAGCAAGTGCAGGATGGGAACTAGCAAGTGGCTGGGCAAAAACAGGGAAGTGGTTAGAAGTAGTGAGAAAATATAAAGAAAATGTTGTAGCCCAAGTCACCAAGTACAGCTGCTTTTTTGTAACTGCAGTTTATTAACTCCAGGTATCTGTTGCCATATCAAATCTCCTTTCACGAACTGCAATATCTTATTGCATTTTTTTTACTTAGGAGCTGTAGTGCACAATCATATTATTATCTTTTATATTATTTATTGCTTTTAGAGTTATTTTTATCTCTCTCTTTACAGTCCCATTAACTAGCCAAGTAGATACCCTGTCATGAATGGTAGGTGTTATAGGGGAGTTACAATATTATCCTGTAATATTCAGAGGCAAATACAAGAATTTTCATTTATTAATTTTAATCTTGTCACTGGCATGATGTCAAGAGGGTAGAGGGTTAACGGGTTGATTGGCAACTTGCAACACAAAATCAGAATGTCAGTCTTCCCAAACAAACATGTTATATAAATTTCATATAATGTATAACCTAATACAAAAGAAAAGTGCTGAGGCATTTGCAACCATCCTTAGATAGAAATGTTTGGTAGATGATCAATTCTTTTCTTTTAAGGTCACCATATCACAAAAATCAGTCTTTAGCCAATTCAATTCATTGCATGTGATATCAAAATATTTTTGAGTGTACTGGATATGGCAAAGACTGTAAATCTTGGCAACATCCCAGCTTGTGTTATAAAGATTGTGCAGCTATTCCTGTATAACTACAACATTGACTCTTACACAATGTAAAAAAATGCCTATGTGGTATGTACTGTCCACAAAAAGCTGGACAAATCCTATCCCAGCAATTTCCACCCCATCGGTTAACTCTCAATCATCAGCAAAGTGATGGAAGATATCATCAGTGATGCTATCAAGCAACACTTACTCAGAAATAACATGTTTGCTGATGATTTGAGTCAGCCAAGACCACTTGCCTCTAGACTTCATTAAAACTTTGTTTAAAGTCACTATTTAAAAGTAAAGGATTGCCCATTTAAAACAGAGATTAGGAGGAATACTTTCTCCCAGTGGGTTGTGAGTCTTTGGAGCTCTCTTCTTCAAAAAGTGGTAGAGGTGGTGGGAAGTAGCATAGTGGTCATTGGAGTAGTAATCCAGTGACCCTGGATAATGCTTTGAGGACCTGGATTTAAATACCGCCATGGCAGATGGTGAAATTGAATTCAATAAAAATTCAGAATAACAGTCTGATGATGACCGAGACTATTGTTGACTGTCATAAAACCCTATCTAGTTCACTAATATCCTTTTGGGAAGGAAATCTGCCATCCTTATTTGGTCTGGCCGACATGTGACTCCAGACCCACAGCGATGTGGTTGACTCTTAAATGCTTTCGGGGATAGATGGGAATGTGGAGATAAGGTTATAATCAGACCAGCCTTAATCAGATTGAATAGCAGAGCAGGTTCGAGGAGCCGAGTGGTCTGCTCCTGTTTCTTAATTCATGTGTTCATATACTCAGCACCACTTTCTCAAGAGCAGTTACAGATGAACGTTAATTGTTGGCTTCAATGATAAATTAAATTAGATAACAAATCTTATTCCACTCCTTTCATAGAATCATAGAATCCCTACAATGCAGAAGGAGGCCATGTGACCCATCGAATCGAGTACTGACCACAATCCCACCCAGGCCATATCCCCATAACTTCACGTGTTTATCCTAACTAGTCCCTCTGACACCAAGGGACAATTTAACATGGTCAATCCATCTAACCTGCACATCTTTGGACGGTGGGAGGAAACCGGAGCACCCGGAGGAAACGCACACAGACGTAGTGAGAATGTGCAAACTCTACACAGGCAGTGACCCAAGCTGGAAATCAAATCTGGGTCCCTGACGCTATGTGGCAACAGTGCTAGCCGCTGTGACACCGTGCCGCCCTTTGCTAGTATTACTTTGCAACTGAATACATGGAGTGTTGTGAGATTATCCTGTATTGCTTGAAGGTGCTTGAATTCTCTTGGTATTCTTACTCAAATTAGATAATTAAGATCCAAAATTCAGTGGCTTGGAAATTGGAATAAAAATAACATTGAGGCCACCAGAGTTCAGTTGTGAAGTGTAAGTTGCACAGCAATCGCTGTTGAATGTATCTACACAATTAAAGGCTAAAATCAGGAAGTTATTATCACATGCCCTGTTCTTCCAGAAGCTTTGCTATACCAATATCCATTCCAGAAATTCACTGTTGAAACATATGGATTGAATTCTCTATATCTGCTATATACCACTAAACAGACCAGGAAAAGTAGCTGGAGCAGTTAAGGCTCTGGGATTGTACCCAAAATTGAAATTCAGTGTTGGAAGTTCTGGTGGAGAGCTGTTGGATTTCACAAGACTGTTACGTTCAAGTAAATTGATCTGGATGTGTGCTGGTTGTCGCTGAGACTTGAACATTAGTTTATTAATCATGAAATAATGAACCATTTCATCATTTTCCGTAGGTCTCCATTGAAAAGTCCAATTTGGGACTAGCATGGATGTCGACAGAACTGGCATTTCATATTCTCGTTGTTGGTGCTTAGGAGAACTTTTGCAACTGTGCCAGCTTTGATGATGCTCTAAACACATTGCTTATTCCAAGCTTGGCAAAGATATTCCTCGAAGCTCACTGAACAAAATTTCAGTGCTTGCCTTCAAAAGGATCTGTTGGCTGCAGTGTTTTCCCAAGGGAGAAAGTCTGTGATGCAGAAGTTTGTAACGCTCTTTTCTCTGACAATTTGTGGGGAAACACATACTAATCTCTCCACTCCTGGTTTTAATTAAGGGAATAGTCTTTCCTGTTTCCTCCATTTACTTTGATAATGGATTCTTAGGAATGTTAACATGCAATCTGACAAACAGTTCCACTTTTTAATTATGATCAAATGTGCAGTCAAATTTGGGCATGATGTGGAGATGCCAGTGTTGGACACAGTAAGAAATTTCACAACACCAGGTTAAAGTTCAACAAGTTTACTTGGAATCATGAGCTTTCGGAGCACTGCTCCTTCATCAGGTGAGTGGAGAGGTAGGTTTCATAAACAGGGCATATATGAACAAAGGCACAATTGCAAGACAATGGTTGGAATGTGGGTCTCCTGCCTGGTGATGGTATTTGTTCATCCATTGGAATCACCAGGCAGGAGTCAGGGAACACCTTCCAGTCAGGGAACACTTCAACAGTCAAGGTCATTTTCAGGTTGGTGTTCTCAAAGCAGCCTTCAGGACACACAACAATGCAGAATGACTGAGCAAAAACTGAGAGCCAAGTTCCTCATACATAAGGAAGGCCTCAACCAGGGTCTTGGGTTCATGACACAACATGTAACCCCCATCATTTGGCCTGAACTTGCAAAATCCTACTTACGGTCCTGGTTTGAGACAATTCTCACCTCTTTAACCTGCGATTATCTCTCTCTCTCTCTCCACTTGAACTCTCTGTACCTGTAAAGACTTGAATACCTGAAAAGACTTACCTGCATTCCAATCATTATCTTGCAATTGTGATGAGATTCCAAATAAACCTGTTGGACTTTAACCTGGTGTGAGACTTCTTACTGTGTTAAATTTGAACGCACACAGGAAAGCCAGCAATTTCTAACAATGACTTCATCTTGTGATGGATTCATTGGTCAAAGCCCGTATTTTTTGAGAAAGACTCTAATTGAAAAAGGAACTAGAGAAGGGAAGCTGAGGAAAGAAACTGACCTGTCAGATTTCTAAAGAAACTAAGACTGAAACTGGAATGGAAATCAAGGCCACCTCGGAGAATGCTTACCTGAAAATACCCTTGACTGCTGAAGTGTTCCCTGACTGGAACCTCTGGGGAAAGTGAAAGCTTAGAAAAGGACACAGAGCCATTAGAGTCCAGTTGATGAGTCCCGTGATACTGGCAGGCTGAGAAAGATGCAGGCTGGATCCAGAATCTGATCACTGCTTCAACTATTTCTGTTACTTGGAAATAACATTGATGGATTTGTGCCATCCAGAGATGAGAAAGTTCCACAGATATGGTTTTTTTTGCTGAAGACCGTGCCCTTGGAACCAGGGGATATTTTGTGTACTGCGTCGGCTGGGGATCAGGCTACGTCCTGGAAGAAGAGGAGCTGAAATTCTTTGCAAGGGATGTAGAGTTTCGAAGGACTTTGCAACTGAGTGTAATGACATTTATGCTGTGAACTGCTGAGCCAATTTGTAAGATCTTCCTTAGTTGTATCTGCTATTTAATCTGTAATTAATAGTTTATACTCAAATACAATTTGCCTGTTCATTCATGTTTACTTAGAGTTTGAGAGTATAGGTGATTAACTAAGATAAGATTTAATGTTTGTTTTGTTTGATTCATGTAAAATAAAAATTCTTGTTTCACACCATGGAATCTTGTGGTTTAATTTTTTTAGTAAATAACTGGGGTTAAAAAAAGCAACTGGTTTCTACCGAGATTGTAGCAATCTTCAAACATATAAAAACTATCAATGCTTTGATTTCCTGGCTGTTCTTCAAAGGAAAATAAATCCTTCTAATGGTCTTCAATCTTCTGTCCACTGCACCTTTATGAAAAATAGAGAAAAGGAACTCCATCAGCAACTGTCTCAAAAAGCTATCATAAGGAATTATGCTGAGAATCCATGCTATGATGGGATGACATAGTGGCACAGTGGTTAGCACTGCTGCCTCATTGTGCCAGGGATGCAGGTTCAATTCCTGCTATGGGTGACTGTGTGGAGTTTGCACATTCTTTCCGTGCCTGCATGGGTTTCCTCCAGGTGGTCCGATTTCCTCTCACAGTTCAAAGATGTGCCAGTTAAGTTGATTGGCTATGCTAAATTGCTCCTTAGTGTCAGCGGGATTAGCAGGGTAAATATGTGGCGTTATGCAAATAGGGCCTGCAGAGGATTATTATTGGTGCTGAATCAATGGGCTGAATGGCCTCCTTCTGCACTGTCCTGTCTCCGTGATTCTATGATGTGTTTTATGGAATAGGCGTTTCAGCTTTGTTCGATTGATTTCAATTTCACTGAATAAATATTGTGCCATTCCGCCTTCAACTGTCCTTTTCGCTTTGATGTTCCCCTTTATCTTTAATAAATAAATCTGATCAAATAATGTAGCCTGTTTTAGTGAGTGTGTTTGCATTTTGTATTCGAGGGAACTCCAGCAAGGAGTTCACTGTAATTTACAGTTAATGGGGTGCTTTGGGTAGCCCTTAAAGAATTACAGCCATGAATAGGTACTACAGTAGATTTAGTATTGCACCCAGAGTATCCAAGATTACAATCAGGTCGTCCAAGACATTTAGATTTTGGTCTCATTTAAATTTTGCCAGATATTTTATAGAATTGTAAATCCCTACAGTGCTATTTGGCTCATTGATCCTGCACCAACAACAATCTCACCCAGGCCCTAACCGCTTAACCTCATGTATTAGCCCTCCCAATCCTCCTACACTGAGGGTCAATTTAGCAAGGCCAATCAACCTGACCTGCACAAAAATTTCATAACTCAGCATTTGAAAGGCAGCGATCTAATCAGACAAAGTCAGCATGGATTTACAATAGGGAAATCATGCTTGATGAATCTATTAAAATTCTTTGAGGATGTAACTAGTAGAGTTGACTGAGGAGAATCAGTGGATGTGTTAATTTAGACTTTCAGAAGGTTTTCAATATAACACATTCCTATATAAAGTTAAAGCACATGGGATTGCAGATAATGTGTTGAGATGGATAGAAAGCTGGTTAGCAGATAGGAACGAACAGTTGGCATAAATTGGTCTTTTTCTGATTGGCAGTCAGTGGCTAGTATGGTTCCATAGGGATCTGTGCTAGGACTCCAACTGTTCACATTATATACTAATGATTTGGAGGAGGGAACTGAATGCATTATCTCCAAATTTGCAAATGATACAAAGTTAGGTGGGAGAGTGAAATGTGAGGAGGATGCAGAGATGCTTCAATATGATTTGGATAGGCTGAGTGTGTGGGAATCTGTATGGCAGATGCAGTATAATGTGGATGAATGTGAGGTTTTCTACTTTGGTAACAATAATAGAAAGACAGGTTATTACTTGAATGGCTGTAAATTGAGAGAGATGGATGCTCAGTGAGACCTTGGAACCTTTGTGCATCAGTTGCTGAAAGAAAATGTCTAGGTACAGTAGACTGTAAAGAAGACAAGTTTGACCTCAAACCTATTCATAATGAAAAATTAGAATTTCATTATCAATCTACAATAGATTGTAGGTTAACATTTGAAACAATTTATTGTCAAAGTAAATAGAGTAAACGGGAAAGATTGTTCCTTCTTTAAAACCAGGAAATGGAGAGCATAGTTTGTGTTTTCTTGCAGATTAATAAAAAAGAACCTTGCAAACTTCTGCATGGTAGACCACATGGAGGGAAGCTCAGAAAATTGGTTCAATGCGATCTCTGCCCTACTCGCAATAGCCAATGTACCTAGAGAAAGGCTAGAAGTGATGTGGTTGCAGAAGTTCCCCAGGCATCAACAGCCAGTTCTGTGGGCGTTCAAGTCTATCCCCTATTATTGTTATAATGAGAAGACCACAGAAAATGATGCAACAAAGAGGCATTTCATGATTTGTCTTTTTAAATTGTTTTATAGATTTGAGCATCACTGGATAGGCCAGCATTTATTGCCCAACCGTAGTTGCCCTTCAGAAAATTGTGGTGAGCTGCCTTCTTGAACCACTGCAGTCCCTGAGGTACAGGTACACCCGCAGTGCCATTAGGGAGGGAATTCCAGAATTTTCAGCAATAGTGAAGGAACAATGATATATTTCCAAGTTAGGTTGGTGAGTGACTTGGCGGAGACTTCCAGATGGTGGTGTTCCCCAGTATTTGCGCTGTTGTCCTTCTAGACAGTCACAATCATGGGTTTGGAAAGTGCTACCTAAGGAACTTTGATTTGCCCCTGCACTGCATCTTGTAGATGATATACACACTGCTGCCTCTGTCAGTGTTGGAGAGATTTAATGTTTGTGGATGGAATAGCAAATAAGTGGGTGAGGTTATTCTTGATGACGTCCAGCTTTTTCAGTGTTATTGGAGCTACAGTCATACAGGCAAGAAGAGAGTATTCCATTACAGGACTGACTTGTACCTTGTAGCTGTTGAGAGGCTTTGGGGGAGCAGGGGCAGAGCGTAGCGTGGCAGCAACAGGAGATAGTTACCCACAGGCTTCCTGGCCTTTGACCTGCTCTGGTACCCATAGTATTCATAAGGCTGTAATGTTCACGAGACAGCAAGCCCCCTCCTCTTACACACATTATGGTTAGTTCACTTTCAACATAACAGTCTCGTAGAATCCACCAGGTCTTCCGGCTCTGAGTTCAAATTTTGGAGGCAGCCCCCAGAACCTTTCCTCCTTTAGTTCTGGGTTCCAGGTTTGGCCAATGAAGTGATTCTTGAGGCGGAGTTTACATATGTGTGTGTGTGTCCCTGTGTGTTCCAGAGCGTGTTGATTTCAGTCCCACTGTGGAAACACGTGGCGCTGTTGAGACTAAGGCAGACAAGCGACTTCTCTCTTTCTCCCAGTCTGTGACTCATTCACAGGTTATTTATAGCCCTTTTGGTTGGGGATTCAGTCCGAGCTTTCGGGAGCAGTAATGAGGATGGAGACGCCAGACCGTTGGAAGATTTGTTTGTGTCTTTTTGTTACAGTGCTCAGCCCTTCTCTTGGTAGGAGCAGTTGCTATGAATGTTTGTGGGCGCATTTGTTGTGGGCAAACTGGTTATTTGTATGCGTACCGTATTTGTTTTGTTTTCCCCCTCCCTCTTAACCTTTTCGCAATTTAATTATCTTCAGATGTCGACTTCGGTTCGTTCAGCACGGGGTGGTGGTTCAGTCTTCGGCAGACTAATGCGAACGAGCCTTTAGCTTTTCTTTCCTTTGTAATTAAAGGGCAGTTTTTTTTTGCTGCTACTTCCGAAGGGACAGATTTCCCAAATTTCTTTTGGCAGGGTTTAGTTGTATTTATCTACACCAGCGACATTTTTTTTCGCCCGGTAAAATGGATAATAGTTTTTTTGCAACACAAACTCTCTTTAGGAGGGGGTTGGAGGGGGGCAATGGTTAAACTGTAACACTTTCAGAGAGAGTTTATTATGCGGTGATCGCGCGAATGAGTGTAACGATTCTGAGTAACTTGCAGGCATTTGTGTCCAACTCCGGAAATATCTTTAGAATTTGGTTTGTGTCTCAATTGCTTCAGCATTTGGGAATATGTGACTCCGCTAAAGGTCAGATCGCGTTTAATTTATTGTAAGTGAGGAAGTTGAACGTGATTGCCATCTCCCACTGGTCAGAACTGACCTTATTGTAACCAGCACTGTGCTATTATCAGCCCTTTCCATTTCAGATAGCAGGATATGAGAACTCGCCTTGCCCATCCAAACTTTTCCCCTTTTTAAAGGAGGGACAATGCCCTAATAATTGGACCCATTTGGCTGTTTTTTTCCTGATTTAGCAGGGTGCTTTTAAGAATATGCGGGGGGGGGCACCACTGTGAAACAGAGTCTGGGTTCTTTCATGTTGCACTGGCCTTTATTCATTCTCTAAGCGTTTAATTTTCTTAATTGAAGTCAGCTCAATTGATGAGCACGCAGTTGAGAATCGGTAAAAATTTTCAGAAATAGTTCTAGCATTCAAGTGGGGGAAAATAAATTTGACTCCAGTAACTTCGTGCTGCAGGGAGTTTTGAAGAGCATCACAGATCAGACACTTTGTTAAGAACATTCACTGGCTGCTGGCACAGCAAACACGAATGCAGTAGCTTTACCAGTGGAGGCATCTGAAATAGTAAATGGCAGACAATCTTGGGGATTTAAAACAAAATGATAATTGCTGGAGGAAGCTAGTACCCACTGACATCTCAGCCCCTAACATTGTGTTCGAGATTTAAGAGTAAGAGTTTGAACTCACAGTCATAGGTTGCAGAAAGTGAGCCCACGAACTGGGCAAGTACTTTTTTGTTCGTTCGTCAACTCTAAAATATTTGTGGATGGTGAGAAATACTCGGACTATCTAAATGTTTAAAGAAGAGTTTGATTTTGTTAAACGTTGGAATTATTTGTTTAGGATATCCTATGTGCAGTTTGCCCTTGAAAGCACTGCAATATTTGTATGAAGTGATACAATCAGTCACGTGGGAATGTCATTCCATTACTGACAGGTTCTCCCTGTGTTAGTAAAAATGGAATGGGAAAATTATGCCTCCTGTTTTGTCAGTTGTAACAATTTGCTGCCGTGTACTAAGATAGCAGTATTTCAAGCTTTTTAAAATAATTGTAAATAAATCTTTGACTTCTGAGAATAATGTATCTAAGATAAAGATTCAGCACAACAATGCACTTTTAATGGATAATCCAAGCTATAAGGATTAGTTTTGAACTGGTTATTTATATGTGATCTGTGTAGTTGGAACTGTGACATCCTTGTTTGGGAGCTGACTGAATGTTTTACAAGGTAGATGTGAATTTAACACCATGCAATTAACATAAACTATCCAATCCCATAATGGTACTTTTAATACTGAGACACTACTTTGTAATAATAATGCAATTCGTTTCTCAGCCAAGCTTTAACATTGATATCTACCAAACAAATTAGAAACTTGCCCAAGAAGATTTATTCCACAAGAAGGACAAATCCAGTCCAGCCAAACACTGCCTAATCAGTGAAGTGATGGAAGAGATCATCCATAATTGCCATAAGGGGCACTCCCCTGGTGAAAGAGCAGCGCTCCAAAAGCTCTGATTCCAGATAAACCTATTGGACTTTAATCTGGTGTTGTGAGACTTCTTACTGTGCCCAGCTCAGTTCAATGCTGGCATCTCCACATCAAAGGACACTTAGCACGTCAGCACCTCTTGACTTACTCTGTCTTTACATCCTTGGTCCAAACCTGAACTCGAGACCTCACCTGATGGTGGAGCTTTACACACTGGAAGCTGGTGCCAAATAAACCTGTTGGACTTTAACCTGGTGTTGTGAGACTTCTTACCAAATGTGAACAACAGAGCTCAATTCTAGAACTGAGATGAGAGTAACTGTCTTTTGCATCATGGCAGTGTTCAACTGAATTTGGCATCAAGGACCCCTAGTAAAATTAAAACAAATGGAAGTTAAGTGAAACTCTGTTTTGATAGGAGATGTATATAGTACAAATAGAAGATTTTTGTGATTGTAAGACATAGTCCAGGCATCATGGTTATCACAATTTGTGTGCTGTATACGGTTTTGTGCTCCACATTACAGGGAGGGTAGCAAAGCAATTCTGAGGCTGTAACCTCCGCAGATGTTGCACAGCATGAGGAAATACAAATATGAAGAAATGTTTGGAAGGAGTTATTTTTGTTAGAGAAAAGGCAATCATGATGATTTGACTTGTCAAACATGAAGGAATTAGCAAAGTAGATAAATACAGATTGATTTTGGTGATTGAATAAGTGAATGGCCTAAAGCAAAAGGAAATAAATGTAAAAGATTCCTGACAAAGCACAGGGGCAGCTTGTTGCACAACCAGGATTAGTGATTGAAGCAGAGGTCATGACAACATTCTAAATATTGGTTGTTGAAGATAAAGGGCATAAGAACGTGGTAAACACAGTCTTGTGAAGGTTAAACACCAACACAGAGCTAAATATTTGTTAATTCTCAGTAGTTTAATCTTTCTGCTTCTTATCTCCAACATATTGCCTACTATATCCATTGCTGTTTCACTTGACAACTACTGGAATAACCATCCATGCTTTTTCATCTCCACATCTGATTCCAGTGTCTTAGAAAGACAAAATATTGAGTTTCCAAAAAACTGAAGTAAAAACATGATGCTGGGCATACACAGCAGATTGCAGCAGCATCTGGAGCGAGGAACAGAAGTAACATTTCGTGTCTGTGATCTTTCATCAGCAATCTGTAAACTGTCTGTGCTGATATGTATCCTTTTGGAGACCAGAACACCTCATTCGCCTGACGAAGGCACAAACGCCGAAAGCTAGCAAGCTTACTATCGAATAAATCGGTTGGATTTAAAATTGGTGTTGTCAGACCTCTTACCAATCTTTCATCAGAACCAGAAAAAGTTGGGGTGTTCTAATTTCAATTCCTTTCATGCCAGATTCCCCAGGTTATGCTCGAAATTGACTGTAAAAGATCCAGAGGTTTGCTGCCTCCCACGTTCTAACTTGCACAAGACCTCACTCGCCTTTTCCTTTGTCTTTGCTATACGTCACTTTTTGCAGGTTTCACAACCCTTGTTCTCACCCACAAATCCCTCAACAGCCTTACTTCCCACTCTTCTGTAATAGTTTATCTACTGTCCTGCTCTAGTCGAACAATGCTTATCTACAAATATTTCTCATTTCCTTATGCACTACCAGTAGTGCCACATTTTCTTTCTGGGACACTCCCTTGTGTGCACACCCCTCTGTTGGGCTACATCTCTTTGCAGCATTAAAACTCCTTGGGTGGTGCATTTGTCAGTCACTGCTAATGTCTGTTCTGTTTGATTAGACTCCAACTATGATATAGTTTTGGAAATTTTGCTGCTTTGAAAGTGCTATGCTAATGTGTAGTGGTTGTGTAAAGCAATAGAATTGAGATCAGATACTCAGAATTTATAAGAATATTCATTAGCAAATTCCAATCTATTGTCCCAACATGCCACCCTGTTGCTAAGGTTATGAATGTTATCATTCATAAATAAATAATAAAGTGGTTCAAAACCACAATTAAAGTACTAGAATGAGTGTCTTTGGCTTTCTGTGCATCATTTCTAATGTACTGTTTTGGCAATTTGACTGCAGGTTCCTGAAGCACACCTGGGAACAGTGGGTAGAATTTTCTACAGCTGTTTCTTGCCTGTAAAGCAGGAGACAAGCAAGAGGTGGGATTGTTAATTGGTGGGCAGTGCAATGGGTGCTGAGCAAATAGGTGGTTATTTATTTAGAATTTTTAATGGGCTAGTCCTAGTTTTTTTTTCCTTAGGCTTGAGTGGCCTCGCTTGGACATATTTGAACAGTCTACCGCAATGCATTTGGCAATGTACTGTTTCAGTATCTGCGAAGTTGTGAATATAACCAAATGATGTGCAATCATTGAACTTTCCCACTTGACCAATGAAGCAGCTGAGGGTGGCTGGGCTTGGAACGCTTCTCTTGAGGAACTCCTGCATCAATGACCTGAAGCTGAGTGATGGCACCAATATCCACAATCATCTTTCTTTCCATGAGGAATTCTCCAGCCAATGAAAACTTTTTTTCCTGATTCTTTTTAGAATCATAGAATCCCTATAGTGCAGAAGGAGGCCATTCAGCCCATTGAGTCTGCACCAACCACAGTGCCACCATGATCCTATGTATTTATCCTGCTAATCCCCTGACACTATGGCCAATCCACTTAACCCGGATGTCTTTGGACTGTGGGGAGCATCCAGAGGAAATCCTTGTAGACATGGGGAGAACATGCCACATGGACAGTAGCCCAAGGCTGGAATTGAACCCAGTTCTCTGGTGCTATGCAGCAACAATGCTAACCACTATGCTACTTCATTAATACGAGGGTGTTTGCCACGTTCAGTGAAATGTTGACTTGGTGTCATTAACAGTCAGTTTCGCCGAGCCTCTGGAATTCAGCTTTTGTCTGTGTTTGGACCAAGGCTGTAATGAGGTCTGTAGTAGTGTGTCCTTGGTGGAACTCAAACCAAGCATCATTGAGCACTTTATTGCTAGGTAAGTATTGTTTGACAGCACTTTGGAGGAAATCTTCCATCACAAGGCTGATGTGTTAGTGTTTGACCAGATTGGATTTGTCCTGGTTTTTGTGGACAGGATGTACATACTGAATTTTCCACATTGTTGGGTCGATGCCAGTGTTATAGGTGTATTGAATAGTGGTGTAAACTAGTTCTGGAACATAAATCTTTAGCACTACAGCTGGGCACATAGATGCTGCTGGCCCTCTGCCATTTGCTTTTCATATAGAGTGAATAAAATTGGCTAAATTCTGGGATCTGATGGTGAGGACCTCAGGTGAAAGCTAAAGTAGGTTGTTCACTTGGCAATAGTTGCAAATATTTCTGCCTCATCTTGATCCCTGATGTGCTGGACTGAGCCATCTTTGAGGTTGGTTTGCCTTCTCCTCTTGTTAGCTGTTTTAATTGTCCATTGTCATTCATAATTGAATTTGCCTGGACTACAGCACTTTCATCTGATTTTTGTTTTGATTTGATTTATTATTGTCACGTGTTGGCATATAGTGAAAAGTATTATTTCTTGTGTGCTCTACAGGCAAAACACACCATTCATAGAGGAGGAAATGAGAGTACAGAATGTAATGTTATAGTCATAGCTAGAGTGTAAAGAAAGATCAACTTAATGTGAGCTAAGTCCATTCAAAAGTCTGATGGCAGCAGGGAAGAAGCTGTTCTTGAGTCAGTTGATACAAAAGTCTGAGATCACGTATCTTTTCCTGATTGAAGAAGGTAGAAGAGAGAATGTTTGGGGTGTGTGGAGTCCTTAATTAGGACTCCAGGGCAGTGGGAAGTGTAGACAATCCAGTGGCTGGGAGGCTGGTTTTCATGATGGATTGGGCAACATTCATGACCTTTTGTAGTTTCTTGCGGTTTTGGGCAGAGCAAGAACATGCCAAGTTGTGATACAATCAGAAAGAATGCTTTCTACGGCGCATCTGTAAAAATTGGTGAGAGTCGTAGTTGATATGTCACGTTTCCTTAGCCTTCTGAGAAAGTAGAGGCATTGGTGAGTTTTAAAACTATAGCTTCCGCGTAGTGAAGAGATAACTGATTGTAGCCTGTGAGTTAGGAAGTTCAGGATCCAGTCGCAGGGAGAGGAGCCAAGGTCCAAGCCACAGAGTTTGGAGATGAGTTTCATGGAAATAATAGTGTTGAAGGCTGAGCTGTAGTCAATAATTAGGAGTCTGACACAGGTGTCCTTGTTATCTAGGCATTCCAGGGTTGAGTGCAGGGCCAGATAGATGGAATCTGCTGTGAACCTGTTGTGGCGATAGGCAAACTGTAATGGATCCAAGTAGTCTATAAGGCTGGAATTGATTCGTTTACCTATGCAGAAATCATTGAACAATATGAGGTTGTGTAAAATGAACTGAATTTACATATTAGATCTATCTTTCTATATGGTTCCATTTCTCCTGTTGTGGTGCTGATTCGTACAATTATTTTCAATTGGTCTCCTTTTTTTCCTTTCTTATGTAATTGGCCATTTTATTTATCTCAGAGTAGGGCTCAGTTCTTCAATTATATGGTAAAGTCTTTTCTTTAATCTAATTTGCACATTTTAATCAGGTTTTCAGGGATGGAATTTATACACCATTCATGTTGCGCTAAAACAGAAGTTCTGGCTTGTGATCTGAGAATACTGAAATGTGTTAATTACTTTCTTCCTATTTTTGTATTTGGTGAAGGCTGCAGCAACATTGCTATGAAAGGTTCCAACCAAAGCATTGCTGTAAAGCTGCATTTAAAAGTTTAATGTAGACTAGACCACTAAAGTTGGCTGTAAGAATCTGCACAAGGGTACACTGTACATTTGGATTTTAAAATTTATTTCAATCAATTTGTGCGACGGTTTTGGAACTGGTTATTGCAATTTAACTGCTGCAGTGTTTTCAATCTACAACTGTTTACTTGATGCAGTGTCAAAGAGGGAAGCTTTCATTTCTGATCATTGACTTCCCCAATATAAGTTAGCAAAAGCTAGGAAATAATTGGCATTTAGAATTTCTCTGGAGTAAGGGAGCAAAATTACAACCTGATTGGAGCAATTAGTTGACAGAAAAATTGAGACAAACATTTTTTTATGGAATCATAGAATTCTACAGTATAGAAGGAGGCCATTCAGTCCATTGAGTCTGCACCAACTGCAATCCCACCCAGACTGTATCTCCATAACTCAACGCGTTTACTCTACCTAATGCCCTTGGTAGTAAGGGTCAATTTAGCATGGCCAATCCATTTAATCTGCACATCTTTGCTTGGTGGAAGGAAACCAGAGCATTTGGAGGAGACATGGGGAGAATGTACAAACTCCACACAGACAGTGACCGGGACCTGGCTCTAACCACCGTGCCACCAAGCTGCCCTTTTGATGTTTATTATTCAAAATTATCACCCAGTCTTGGGGTAAAGTTTAACGTCTGTTGATGTCACTTGCAGCTTGCCTTGTCCACTATTCAAATGAGCCTTGACATCAAACTGATTGTTTTCACTTGACCACCACAAGCTTAGACTTGCCACAGAAGTCGCTTGACCTTGATCAAGAGTGTAGAGCTTCTCTTTGCAACTCAGGCATATCCAGTTGTATTGTTCAACATATCACAGCTTTCCTAGGCTGTATTAGTTGCTCGCTGAGTCAAGAGAACTGACTTGCTCTTTTTTCTAAACAAAGTTTTACCTTGAGCTTTACCTTGTTTGCAGCAAAACTATTCAATTTAAAGTTTATTTATTAATGTCACAAGGCTTATATTAACACTGCAATGAAGTTACTGTGAAAATCCCTCTAATGCCTGTTTGGGTACACTGAGGGAGAATTTAGCATCGCCAGTGCACTGAACCAGCACATCTTTCGGACTGTGGGAAGAAACTCATGCACGTGTGGGGAAAACATGCAGATTCCACACAGACAGTGACTCAAGCCAGGAATTGAACCTAGGTTCTGGTGCTGTAAGGCAGCAATACTAACCATTGTGCCACCCATTCGTTGCATTAAATGAAACCTTGCTTGGAACCATTTCTTTCACCTTAACACTTTAAGCAAAGGTCAGGTGGGTGTTCATCCTTTTTCTTCACCTTCCACAAACCTAGTTGAGCACACTGGTGTAAGATACCTTCGCTGCATGTAGCTTTAGACACCATCTTTGGGCAGGTAATCTTGCAATAATGTAATTTTCAGAACCACTGGGGGAACAGATGATTTAACTTGGCAAGTGTTCTGTTGCACGGGCCCCGGTTTCAAAGTTTGAATTTGAGTCAAAGAAAACGGCGCGGGCTCGTTGGGCCGAAGGGCCTGTTTCCCGTGCTGTGTTGCTCTAAAAAAAAAACTGAAACTTCAAGTTGTGGGGAAACTGAAACGGACTGAAACCAGAAAAAGATAGCTGGGCAAACTCTTATCACTCAGTGGTGAATTGCAGATAAATTGAAGAAATGAAGGCTGGATCCAAGAGCTAGCAATATGCAAAAGCTGTAGCTGTTTCAGTTAAAGTACCTGATTGATCAGACTCAGCCGTAAAATGCACAGGGTTGTTTGAGTGTTCAGATAATACGGGTGGATCCAAGACTGCAAGCAGAAATGAAATTATTGTGGAGAATTGCACCATTTTTGTTGAAGTTAGTGCCCATTGAGCTTAGGTTGATTGGGAATTGCTGTTGGATAAGAATTGGTGGTTACATTTATCAGGAAAAGGAGTTGGACTTCTTGGGGATCAGTGTTTTGAAGGACTTTGGGGCTGTAACTGCCCAGTAAATCTGAGATCTGCTGTTTAATGTGTGACTAATAAATCCATGTTCAGTTGCATATTATCTGTTAACTCGAGGCCAGTTTTTGTTGATTTAGGTTTGATTGCTGAAGGAGGAATTATCAAAATCTGAATGTTGCCCTTTGATTTTCATTGGGGTCATTTATTTCTTTTAGTTTGGTCTACCCAATGGTTAGCATCTTAATACAAAAACAGAAAATGCTGCAAAATCTCAGCAGGTCTGACAGAATCTATGGAGAGAGAAGATGGCTGACATCTTGAGCCTGGATGACCCTTCATCAGACAAGTGGAGACCAAGGTCATCCAACATGAAATATTGACTTTGTCCTCTCTCCACAGATTCTTCTGTTAAACCTGCTGAGTGAGATTTTCCAACATTTTCTGGGTTTTTTTTTGCCTCGGATTCCAGTATTTTTATTACCCTCCTTTTGATTTAGTTTTTCCCCAGTAGCCCGATTGATGTTGGTGCTTTACTTGGTTACTGGTTTAAACAAATATCCAAACGAAGTACGTTTTGCAATAAATGATCACCATAGTTGTACTTATGGTTAATGAGCAATTTCTGTGGAACACAAATGTACTGAAGCAATTATCACAGCCTGAGGGACGTGCCTCTACATGTGGTTTCACTGTTCACTATCTCCCCCCCCCTTAAGTGGACTGATAAGTTTTCAAATAAAAAGGTCTGCTTTGAAAATAGATCAAAGAACAATTTATCCATTATGCACACTTCTTTGGATCAGTTTATAATTGTGCAGATAGGTATGACAATTTTGGTGACAAGTTTCTTCCATGGCTCCCACCCAGCTCTCCAGAGGCAGCTCTCCAGGCTCCATCAGTACCCACCCCACTAGTTCCATCTGCGGCATGGGGGCTTGGCCCCTGCAGATTGTGAGGAAGGGGATCTTGGGCACTAGAAAAAAGGTGAATGGGGAAGTGAGTTTGACAAGTGCAGTAGGTTAGACACAGAAGCTGTGCTTATTTGGGTGATTAAGTATTTAATTTGAACTAGTACAGTATTCCTGATTAGATTTATTTTATTTTTGCAAGTTATTCCAGCTAGATTGCAAAGTGCTGTCCATGTACTGTACAGTATTTCAAAGCACTGTAAAGCACAGGAACGTGCTTTCCAAACATGCACCGATCATGATACCTGCCTAAACTAAAACCAAATGCACTTATGGAGAGTGTCCTTCAATTCCAATCCTATTCATGTATTTGTCTAGATGCTCCTTTAAATGCTGCTATCGTGCCTGATCCCACCACCTTCCTGTGCAGGTAGCGTGCTCCAGCTAGGAGAAAAACTCACAGTAAGACTCCCTCTTTTTTTTCTTCTCATTCCATATGAGAAGTGTTTAACTTCCCCAGAGCTGAGATTGGGAATGCTCAACTTGGGGATTTTCAGGCACATTCTCATGTACCTCACCAGAGCAGCATAATGGATTATATCCCAGGAGAGGCAATTATAATACTGACTTTTGACTACAACCCAAATAAATAGGAATTTACGTCATCTCTATAAAATGACAAATATAATTTTGTATGACTGTTGGCCATGTTGGTTTGTGTCTTTGCTTCCAGGAAAGGAGAGAATGTTGTCCTGAAACATTTCAATTTTCCCTCCTTTTAAGATCCTTTTTAATTTTATGATAACGAGATAAAATGTCAAAGGATATAGTCTTATGCAATGATGCAGTAAGCTTGCACGTGAACTCGTGGCTGACAAAATTAGTGACATGAGTTATATTTGTTTCTTTGGCTTATTGCAGGACATTTTGAACCACAAGCTAAGATGGTTTTACATAAATTTATTCTACATTACTTTTATTGAAACGTTTTTATTGCAGATACTGATCTTGACTCTCACTGGCCTTGCCTCTCCTTACAGCATTCATGTATGAGACTTTGTTTCAGTGTTGCTGTTACTGGGAGCTGCAGTATTGTAAACCGTTTCAGTGTTGAATTTGGAAACCGGGTAATGTGGATGATCCACAGGACACATTGGAAAGCTTAAAACCCAAGATCTTGAATTGTTCAATTCATATGTTGAAAGAATGGATGTCTTTCTCAGACAAGTGGCATTTTGGAGTGAGAGGAGGGTGGCACAGTTGTTTGCACCCTTGCCTCACAGCTCCAGGGACCTGGGTTTGATTCCCGGTTTGGGTCACTGCCTGTGCAGAGTCTGTATTTTCTCCCTATATCGGCATGGGTTTCCTCCACGTGTTCTGGTTTCCTTCCCCACTCCAAAGATGTGCAGTTTAGGTTGATTAGCCGTGCTACTTTGCCAATTAGTGTCCCGGGATGTGCAGGTTAGAGGGATTAGCATGGTAAAATACATGGAGTGACGTGGATAGGGCCTGGGTGGGGTTGTTGTGGGTGTGGACTCAGTGGGCCAAATGGATTTCTGCTTTCTGCCATAGGGATTCTATGACTCAATCAGGTAGTTCTTGAGCATAGGGAAAAGATTTACAAATGGAAATTGAATTAGAAAGGAATGACATTCTCCTCCTTGACCCCAATGAGTTAAATGATGTGCCATTCCAAAAAAAAATCATCCCCAAGTTGGGGGAAGCCACAAGCGATAGCAGAAAACTACAAATTTGGAACCAGAAAACAAAGTAGTAAAACAGTTGGTGATTATATTGTGGCACTGAAGAATTTATCATTTGATTGCAGCTTTGGCATCTTCCTAGACTGTGTGCATTGAGACAGATTTATGTGTGAACTGGTGGGCGAAGTTACTGAAAACACAAATCTTGCATTTAAAATAGTATACATGATTGCTCTCTTTGCAGAGAATGCTTGGAAATGTTGTCCTCAGCAAGTGATTATAGCTTTTGGCCACAGAAGGAAGACTCTGGCCAGGCCTAAAATGGGGAAAATCGAGTCAAGAAAATTGCTGGTGATAATGGCTTAGTAATTTAAGGTTGTATGGGGAAATGCAACAGCTCATACCTGTTGGGACAAAAGTGCCAAATGCTTTCATTATCAAAAGAAGGCCATATTGTAGCTGCTTGCTGCATGAAAGCCAAAGTAAAGATAACTCGCTTCAATCTAATAGAAAATACTGTTGTGAAGTGTCACAATCTTGAAGTGAACCCAGAATGCCTAAACAGAGAAAATCTAGGGTTGTACAATATTTATGACCTAAGCAATCACTTAAGTGACAGATTTTTGTGCAAAGATGTTGGTAAATGATTAGTACATCACTGTGCGCATCAATATGGCTGCAGATTGCTCCATTATGATTCAGGACATGTATGAGAAGAAATTCAATGATGTATTTTAACTGAGAGCACAATTCAGTTGAAAGCCTACTCTGAGGAACTCGTGAGAAGAGTGGACAAATTGAGTGTAAGTGCAGATCCCTCAAGTTGGCCATTGTGACATTTAAAATATGTCAACAAACCAATGTTAATGGGCAAATCCTCACTTTGCAAATGAAGGTATGTTTTCCAAGTTGAGAAGACCAAGAAAACTGATCAGCTATTGAAGAGTTGCTGCAACATTTTCCAGGACACCTATGAGGCATAATCAGCGTGCAAATGCAAGGCCGGGATTCTCCCAATAGAATTCTAATTTCCCAATTTGCGGGAAAATGGGAGTAACTCCTGACAAAATTTTTTAGTATGGTTTTCAGATTAAATCTCTGACACTACATTGCAGAGTGCCCTCACAGAATTCACTCTGAAAATCGGGGGCCGGGTCTCTTTCAGCTAGAGAGGCTGGCGGCATAGCACTAAGCGGGCCACTCTGCATACACCAATTTGTGAAAAATGAGATTGGCACATGCATAATGACCCTGCATTGCAGTAGGAAACATATGGAGGCCTGGGTGCCCAGTCAAAATGGCTGTTGCTGCGTTTCCTGGCCTGCAGACTGGAAGAATAACCTCCTGCAACCCACATTTGAATCTGATCCAATGCAAAATCAGTATATTGCAAGGCTATTCTGGATCCCCACGCTCTCAACTTAGGTTGCCACAGTGGTAAAGAAGCTGGACAGTAATGGTGCTAGTGAAAAGTAACTATACTAATTGGAGAATCCAAATCAAAGCAGTGTCCAAGTCTGATGAAACCATAAGACTATAATCACAGTCTCAATCCACCACCAATGGATGCTGAGCTGTATTTATTACCCAATTCCAAAGATTTGTTTGCAGAGTTAGCAGGATCCAAGATATCCATTTAAGTTGGTTTTGATAAGTCGCACAGCTCAACATGGATTGAGAGAGTCAGCAGTATCAAATTTTTAAAAGCATATGCACATGGAAAGAGGCTCTTACAGGAAACTACCCTACGGTGTAAAGTCTCTTTTAAAAAAAAAAATTTCCAAGCTATAATGGAGACAGTTTTCCAAAGAGCACCACATTGATGGAGATGTGTTGATTGCAACCACAATCTAGAAACATAGAACAGTACAGGCCCTTCAGCTGTCAATGTTACGCCGAGCTATGTCCAATCACAAGGTCAAGTTATCTCCTCCCTTATCATTCTGGCATGCTTCATATGTATCTATCTAATAACTGCTTGAAAGTTCCTAAAGTGTATGACTTCACTATCACAGCAGGCATTCTATGCAACACCCTAACCACTCTCCAAGTAAAAAATTTATTTCGGACATCCCTCCTAAATCTCCCAGCATGAACCTTATAATTATGCCCCCTTGTAACAGTTACATCCACCCAAGGAAATAGTATCTGCATGTCCACTCTATCAATCTCTCTCATCATCTTAAACTTCTATTAAGTCACCTCTCATCCTCCTCTGCTCCAAAGAGAAAAACTGCAGCTCCCTCAACCTTTCCTCATAAGACCTACCCTCCAAACCAGGCATCATCCTTGTAAATCTCCTCTGCACACTCTCCAATGCTTCCACACCCTTCTTACAATGAGGTGACCGGAACTGAACACAATATTTCAAATGTGGTCTCACTAATGTCCAGTATAATCCCATGGCTCTTAAACTCAAACCCCATATTAATAAATGCCAGCACACTATAAGCCTTCTTCATGGTGCTATTCACTTGAGTGGCAACCTTCAGAGATCTGTGGATATGAACCTCAAGATCTCTGTTCCTCCACATTCCTCAGAACCCTGCTGCTCACCCTGTAATCCGCATTCAAGTTTGTCCTACCAAAATGAATCACCTCATATTTATCAGGGTTAAACTCTATCTGTCAGTTCTCGGCCCAGCTCTGTATCCAATCAATGTCTCTTTGCAGCCTACAAGAGCCCTCCACCTCATCCACTACTCCACCAATCTTGGTGTCATCAGCAAATTTACTAACCCACCCTTCAATTCCTTCTTCCTCAATTATAACAATTATAACCAACATTAGTAGTAAATCCTACCTAACTGTACTCACCCAAGCTGCTTAGATTTTCTTAGGGAACATAATGATGGTACTTTTAATCCTAGTCAGCAAACTACACATTGAGGTAACCCTACTGGATGGAGAATAGCTAATGTTGTACCATTGTTTAAAAAAGGTAGTAGGAGTAACCCTGGAAATTATAGGCCGGTGAGTTTGACGTCAGTGGTAGGGAAGCTGTTGGAGGGGATTCTTAGGATGTATAGGCACTTAGAATGTTGTGATCTGATTAGGGATCTGATTACGCAGCATGGCTTTGTTAAGGAGAGGTCGTGCCTTACGAATCTGGTAGAATTTTTTGAGGAGGTGACGAAAACGGTCGACGAAGGGCGAGCCGTTGATGTCGTCTATATGGATTTCAATAAGGCGTTTGACAAAGTCCCTCATGGGAGGTTAATCCCTAATGGGATACAAGGACAGGTAGCTAGATGGATAAGTAACTGGCTTCATAATAGGAGACAGAGAGTAATAGTGGAAGGATGTTTCTCTAGCTGGAGGTCGGTCACGAGTGGTGTGCTGCAGGGTTTGGTACTGGGACCTCTTCTATTTGTAATATACATAAATGACTTGGAAGAGGGAGTAAGTGGAGTGATAAGCAAATTTGCAGACGATACGAAGATGGCTAGACTTTCGGATAGTGAGGAGCATTGTCAGGCGATGCAGCAAGACAGGCTGGTAGCTTGGGCAGACAGATGGCAGATGGAATTCAATCCTGATAAATGTGAGGTGATGCATTTTGGGAGAAAGAACATAGGGGGGAGGGATATGATAAAGGGTAGACTTATTAGGAGTATAGAAACACAGAGGGACCTGGGGGTGCAAGTGCACAAGTCTCTGAAGGTGGCAGAGCAGGTGGAGAAGGTTGTGAAGAAAGCATATGGTATGCTAGCCTTTATGGGAAGGTATATAGTGTCAAGAGCTGGTCTTTAATGTTGCAGTTGTATAAAAAGTTGGTTAGACCTCATTTGGAATACTGCGTCCAGTTCTGGTCGCCTTACTACTGGAAGGACGTGGAGACTCTGGAGAGAGTGCAGAGGAGGTTTTCCAGGATGCTGCCTGCTATGGAAGGTCTGAGGTACGAGGAGAGGTTAGACAAATTGGGACTGTTTTTTCCTTAGAAAGACATAGACTTAGAAGAGATCTAATAGAGGTGTACAAAGTTATGAGTGGTACAGATAGAGTAAACAGGGTTAAGCTTTTTCCTAGGATAGACTTAAATAGCACGAGGGGTCAAGGGCTTAGGGTGAGGGGGGTAAGGTATAATTTGAATGCTAGAGGGAGTTTTTTCACATAGGGTGGTGGGGATGTGGAACACGCTGCCAAGTGAAGTGGTGGAGGCAGGCACTCTGGAGTTATTTAAGAGATACTTAGATTGGCACATGAACAGAATGGGAATGGAGGGATATAGAAAACTGATTTAAAATAGGGATCATGAGCCATGGGAGTCCCTGGAAAGTGTGTAAATAGTCGATATTGATATTTGTTTTTATCCCACAGGTGCTTTGGTCTGCCTTGTTGTCTAACAAGGGGCATACACACGATGGGTCATGAGAGGGCTGCTCTTGGATTTTTCGAGAGTATCCTAGTGCTTCACGTTGATAGTGTACGCTTGACCTGGACCATTTGATGGGCAACATGACAGTTCAGTGACTATCGCTGTGCTGTGCAGATACATGGATTTGGGTCTGTGTCTGAGGGAGTTTGCATATTCTCCCCGTGCTTGTGTGGGTTTTCTCTGGGTGCTCCGGTTTCCTCCCACATCCCAAAGATGTGCTCTTAGGCTAATTGGCAGAACAAATTCTCCCTAAATTATCCTCAAATTTGGTTTCAATGCATAGATCTATAAACATAGACAGGGATCATGGGTAGAAGTGGGAACATTGGGGTGGTAGCACGGGCTCGTTGGGCCAAAGGGCCTGTTTCCCGTGCAGCGCATGTTCTTTGTACTACAGGGAGTCCTAGTCCAGGCTGGGAGTGTACAGGTGCACTGAAGGAATGCGACATTGGTGAAAGTGATATGTTGGAATGTGACAAGAACCTCGAGTCCTGGTCGGAGCAATAATGCTACAGTATAGAGGAATCTGCTATCCTGGTACACAAATCATAAAAAGTTAGCATACAGGTACAGCAAGTGATTGGGGAGGCAAATGAAATGTTGGCATTCGTTTCAAGGGGATAGAATATTAGACTAAAAGTCTTAATAGAGGAAGAAAACAATCTTCCAAGTGTTGGATGAAGTGAGTGTATGCTTTTGTACCACACATAATAGTTTGTGACATGGGGCTATAGCCAATGAAAAAGAAGATTGCATTTCTAATCAACACCCAGAAACCAAGCAATGAGACTGAGCTTAAATCCTTTATTCATTCCATGCTGTTTGCAGTTGTTGCTCGAGTTTGCTGTGCTGAGTTGTTGAAGAAAGATGAGGATGGTCTGAAGCAAAAGAGGATGGTTACAATGTTTGACAGGGTTTCTTGACTAGTAATGTATGACTCGTTCAATAACTCAATGTAGTAAACTCGAGCAACTTGTGACCTGAAGCTAACATATGTCTTCCCAAACTCTGGGGTTGAAGCCGGCTTCAACTCCATTCATGTCATGCAGCCCACAGGAGATGTTAGCACCTTTCTCTGTCATCAGCTAGTAATTCCAAGGTTTGAGCATTGATGTCTGGGGCCTTCATGTCACACTTGAGAGCATCTTTGAAGTGGAACTTGGGGCTTGATACCTCACCGTTCAGGAAGTCCTTAAGTATCAAACCACTTTTCATCCTGGGATATGTGTGAGCCAATTCTATTGAGTACTAGCAAACTTGGATCTCAGCTTTTGAAAGATATAATTTCTTGCAGGATGATTCATTGATGTGGAGCATTTGGGCATATTAGTGAGATTACTGTTGACTTGTTTGACATTTTAGTGATATTACATTTCAGCCATGTATTTTCTTTTCAATTTTTCTGAAGTTTTGCTCTAAACATTAATGCAGAAACTGGATTGTCTTTTCTTTTGCACTGAGTAAACAAGGTTTCAAGTCTCTGATGCAGAGCTAATTGTCAAAATGTTTTGGTGGAACTTCCAAGTGTATTTATCTTCATAATGACAGCCTTAAGCAACAATTAGCAAGTTGACAACTGATCTTAAGAGCCAATTGACATCATAATCTAAGCTGGCCCTGTTTGCAATTGTCTGTTTCCTATAAACTTGATACTGTAATGTCTGATCAACAGAGCAATTACATTGTTCTCTTTGGGTTGAGTTTTACATTGGGATGTTTTAATCGGGGGCAGAATCTCTCAGGAATGACGTAGTGTGAATGTAATAAAAGAGCTTCTGTTTTATGTGAGATTGTTGGGTAGTTAATTCTGTTTGAAAGGGTACTTGTTGAATTTTGAAATGCTTTTTTGCATGCATGTACTTGTGTTGGTCTTGGCTAATCCATTCAATCAAAATCAATTTTTCCACCTGAACAGAATCGTAACTTATTATTTTGTGAGCCTTCATCAAATCGCCCTGTGTTTGAGCATTTCTAAAGTAAGCAGATCGAGCTCTTGGAACCCATCTGGATAACCAAAGTATTTGAAACTAATTACTTATTTCCCCCCTCTGTCCTAGGCTACAGTGAAGGAAAGACTAAATGCTTGTCAGACTGCAAAACACTCTGAATTATGAATTAGACTTCATTAAAAGTTAAATGGTAGCATAAAGTCAATAGTGGCATTTGGCTTGGCAACAGATTCCCCACTTGTACCTCCTCAAAAGACTCAACACTTCATGCACACTGTCTTAGGAATGCTTGAGCTGTAATGAAGTTTAGCTCAACAACACAGCATCTCAAAACCTATTCTGAGGGCTCGCAACAGCTAAGTAGTTTGCTGTCTAATTAGCAAGCCATTGATCAACTGATGCCCCCTCCTCGAAAGATATTCCACGGAACCACCTTGGCTGATAGGACTGAATTACCTGATCAATAAGAATGCTAACTTAGCTGCTGCTTTTTTGCACAGTAAAACTCATTATGATAACTTATCCATGAGTTTGGCAGTAAGTGTTAAAACCAGTAACCAAATGAGCAATTGAAATAATGACTTGCTTAAGCTCTCGCTGAAGAAAAGGCAGACCGTTTCTCTGTTACGTTGTGAGCATCACGGAATGACAATGGACTGTCTCTCAACTGGGTCATCTATCTAAGCCTATGCTAAGCAAAATTAAAGCGATTAACTACAGCTCAAAATATTTGTATGGTGAACACCGTGGGATGGTACAGTGATTAGCAATACTGCCTCACAGCACCAGTGTCCCAGATTCACTTCCTGGCTTGGGTGACTATCTGTGTGTAGTTTGCACATTCTCTCCATGTCTGTGTGGGTTTCCTTCAGGGTGCTGCAGTTTCCTTCCACAGTCTGAAAAGATATGCTGTTTAGGTGCATTGACCCAAACAGATGCTGGAGTGTGGCAACTAGGGGAATTACACAATATCTTCATTGCCGTGTTAAGTAAGCCTTGCTTGTGACTAATAAATAAACTTTGAAAAGAATTATCTAAACTTCTGTTTTAAAAAGAAATCTGGAATTTGAGGTCCCTTGTTGAGTCACGGGTTTGGTTGTCACTGAAGAGACCAGTGTTTATTGTTCACTGTAATTTCCCTCAAGTAGATAATGGTCAGCTGTCTTCTTGAGCTATTGCAGTTTGTGGGGTGAAGTGTGAAGATTTTCACCTAGTGATCAGGAACAGCTATACGTTTACAAGTTGGGGTGCTTTGTGATTTGGAAATCCAGGAGATTGAGGTGTTTCCATGAGTCTACTGCCCTTCTAGTGGGAAGAAATCATTGTTCAGGATGTGCTGTTGAAGAAACCTTCGTGTGTTACTGCAGTGCAATGTTCAGATGATACTGCAGCCATGGTGTGCCAGTGGTGGAGGGAGTGAATGTGTTGGGAGGATGGGCTGCTCTGCCCTGAATGTTAAATTTCTTGTGCATTGGAGTTGCACTCATCCAGGGGAGTGAGGAGGAGTATTCCATCACACTCTTAACCTGTGGCCTGTGGGTGGATGCTTTGGGGAGTCAGGAAATGAATCACAGCCTCTGACCTGCTGTTTTAATTATATGTCTGGTCAAGTTAAGTTTTATATTGGTAATTTTGCTTTTACCTTTTGTCCTTGTACAACTATAGACTTCTTTCCACCATTGAGTGTTTTACATTGATGGCACATTATCTTTGTTTTCTACCCTGCAAAATATACTGTTCACATTTCGGAATCTTTCTGAACTACCTTATTTATCTTGCTGTACCCTTCTGCATTCTCTTGCATTTCTTCTTGTAGCTTGCCAAGCCCTCTAGGTGGGTATCAGCAAATTCCCTCCAGAGTCATGCCAGAAGGGACAATTCATGAAATAATCTAAGTTGAAATACACAAGACCTTTGGAACAGGGAAGCTTGCTAAGTACTAATTCTGTTTTATGTCGCAGCATGCGTCAAACCATCTATTATGTATAAGCTTTTTTTTTTAAAACAAGGAAGTATTTTTATCTTTGTGCGTTTGCGTGTGTTATATGTTACTCTTTTTAAAATGTTCAGTTTGGAGACCTTCATTGGAAAACTCCTGGGAAAAGAAGCTTTTAAATTTCTGCAAGTTAGCAGTAGTATGATCAGATGCACTGTGAATTGTTAATACGGCAAACCATGCAAGTGGATTATAGCAATTTGCCTCAATTAAAGGTTTTGTTTTGGTGATTCGAGCACCGTGCAATTAAACACCCATTTTGTTTTGCTTCAGATGTGAATGGAGTTTCCTGTTGCCTAATTTTGATTTAATGTTTTGGTTATATCTGTTTGGAAAATATAGTAATGACATCTAGCAGTAATAAAGATCTAAATTATTTAACAGCCTCAAATTGAGGGCTGTGTGCTAGAATCTTACAGAAGCATAGCTAATCCATTAAGACAGTGCTTATTGCTGACATTTTGCTGAAAGGCTGACTCAGCCTGAAGCTTTCTTGAGCTCAGAATGGTCCGTATCACAAACTGGCTGAATATAACCAGGGTGGGAGGGATCTTTGACTATGTTGGCTTCTTTCCTGAAGCAGTGGGAAGTACAGACAGTCAATGGATGGAAGGCCAGTTTGCATGATGGATTGGGCTATCTTCTCAACTCTATCTTTTTCCGGGCTGTTGAAGATTTAAGGCAGTTGGAAGTGTGCCTTGCTGGTGGTAATTATATCTGGGTATATCAGACTATGTGGCACAATTGTTAAAGGACACTGAAAATTTTGATCTGACATGGTGGAGAAAGGTGAACCTCGACTGAAAAGCTGGAAGTGACTTGGGGATTCCTTCTAATATTAGAAACCTGACATTAAACAGAAGCAGTTTTGTAAAGCCTATTTTGGTAGTGTCAGTTAGTGAACATAAAACTCACCTTTTTTCCTTAGTTTAATTAATGGAGACCTAATACATCATTCATTTGTTGATTTTTTTTTTAAAAGAATTTTATTCAACTCTCAAAGTAAAATCCTGTCTTTTGGTTCTTTCAATTTGTTGAGAAATTCATCTAGTTATGGGATGTGTCTATCTGGATTTCCAGAAGTTATTTGATATGATGCCACACAAAATTAATATTGAAGATAAAGTGCTTTATTTGAAGGGGAAGGTGGGACACATTAATAAGGGTGGAGGATTGGTTAACTGGCAGGCAGCAAAGAGTAGACATGTAGTGATAATAGCCTCCGCTATAGACAATCTATGTTAATGATTTAGCAGAAACAAGAGTTTTCTATATCTAAGTTTGCAGATGATAGGAAGCTATATGAGACAGTTAAACTGTGAGGGAAGATGATGAAAGAGCTGGCAAAGAGATTTAGCGAGGTTGGAAGTGGATGGCTGTATATCCCTTGAGTGACAAGCAGTGCTCCTCTACATACAGCTGGTGTGTTATCTTGCCTGCACTAGTTGTAACACTGAACTTCTCGCAGCACTGCTCTGCAGTCCTGGTATGCAGAACCACCTCCCCCTACACTGCACAAGTGATGTTTCCTGTCATGGAAACCCAGTTGGTGTCTCTAAAGCTTCATTTTCCTAGAGGATTTTCAGGTCCAGTTCTGAAATTGTCGTCTCTCCGTGTGCCATGTTCTCGTACTTAGATTGGTCATGTGTGCAGTTGCTGCTTTCATGGATACTTTCGATAAATGGTAGTAAAAGATTTCTAAGAACATAAGAAATAGGAGCAGGAGTAGGCCATCCGGCCCCTCAAGCCTGCCCCGCCATTCAATAAGATCATGGCTGATCTGTAGTGGTTCAGTACCACTTTCCCATGTTCTCCCCGTAACCCTTAATTCCCTTGTCAACCAAAAGCCTATCCACTCTTGACTTGAACATATTCAGCAAAAGATTCACCATCCTTTGTTTGAAGTAACTCCTCCGCAACTCTCATCTAAAACCTCTGTGTACACACACACACCACACACACACACACACACACACACAACACACACACACACACACACACACACACACACACACACACACACACACACACACACACACACGTAATCTTGAGGCTGTGCCCTCTAGTCCTGCTAAGCAGGAAGAGTCTCTCAACCTCTACCCCATCCATCCCTTCATTATCTTGTACGTCTCTATAAGATCCCATCTCAGCCTTCTAAACTCAAGAGTACAAACCTAGCCTATTCAGTCTCTCTTCAGTAAGACGTGCAGTGAGTGAGCTAAACACAATATTTTACCTGTTTCTCCCCAAGTTGATGCAATAGTCTTCAGTTACCACAGCACAGGCTTTATTTTTTTTAAAATAAAAGAGACTGCCTTTGCTCAGTGGATTGAATCTACCTTGTACAGATTGCCACTCATTATTCCAATAGAACATGTTGACCCAGGAAATGGTCATGTTAATACCTGCCCAGACTTCCATAGGTGCAAATATTTTTTCAATTATTGATGTGAATATCAAGCTCATATTAATATTTTAGAGGTAACCTTTAGTTCTATGAAGATGATTTTTGATTTGATTTTATTGTCATGTGTATTAACATAGTGAAAAGTATTGTTTCTTGCACGCTGTCCAGAGAAAACATTCCGTTCATAGAGGAGGAAATGAGAGAGTGCAAAACGTAGTGTTACCGTCATAGCTAGAATGTAGAAAAAGATCAATGTAGTATGAGATAGGTCTGTTCAAAAATCCGACAGCAGCAGGGCAGAAGCTGTTCTTGAATTGGTTGGTACATGACCTCAGACTTTTGTATCTTTTCCTCGAAGGAAGAAGGTGGAAAAGAGAATGTGTGGGGTCCTTAATTATGCTGGCTGCTTTGCCAAGGCATTAGGAAGTGTAGACAGAACCAATTGAGGGGGAGCTGGTTTGCGTATTGCATTGGGCTACATTCTCGACCTTCTATAGTTACTTGCGGTCTTGAGCAGAGCAGGAGCCACATTCAAGCTGCAATACAACCAGAAAGAATGCTGTGACGGTGCTATGAATGTTATAAAGGTAAAGTAATTAAAATGCTGCAACATCTAAAGAGATGGTATTTCAGAAGGCTGTCCATCTTAGTAAGAGCTATAAAGCAACAGGTGGGCTTACTTAACTGGAGAAATTGTAAATGAGAGATAATTAGCTTACAGGCTGATGCCCTTGGATCCATGTTCAATTCCAGCCTTGTGTCACCGTCTGTGTGGAGTTTGCCCATTCTCCCCATATCTCTGTGTGGGTTTTCTCTGGGTGCTCTGGTTTCCCCTCTCAGTCCAAAAATGTGTAGGTTAGGTAGATTGGCCATGCTAAATTGCCCCTTAAGTGTCAGGGGAGCTAGCTAGGGTAACAACGTGGGGTTATGGGGATAGGGTCTAGGTGAGATTGTGATCAGTGCAGACCTGATGGGCCAAATGGCCTCCTTGTGCACTGAAGGGATTTTGTGGTTTGGGGATAGCCCAAAGCAGGCCATGTTGCCATGGAAATGGGTGGAACTTAAACCCTTGGTTTGCTGGGAGACATTTTTAGTTGCAGTTTAGACTTCATGGTTTGCAGTTCACTGCGAAAAGTTACCCAAAATAAATGGTAGTTCCAAAATAAATGGTAGACCTGCACTGTAAGCAGATGAAACTTTCTTTTTCATTGACCATGTGGAAGGCTGGTGAGCCTTATTGTCTGCTTGAACTTTGTGCAACAAAAGTTGGAAGATTGCCTAGATAGAAGCTAGTGGGAGAATCTATAGAGGACTTCAGTCTTATTGCAAAAGAGAGTAACCAGCAAATTATCTTGGAAAAAGAGCTGAGAAATCCACAAGTCATGGCAGATTAAATGGAAATTTTATCTCCTGGTATAGCTGGAGCCAAGGAAAATACTCCAGAAGACTGTCTCAATTTAATGAGTGGTCCAAATTTTAAGAATAATGTATCTGTTAGGAGAAATCCAGCATGGGTCACTGCCTGTGTGAAGTTTGCACATACTTCTTATATCTGCATGGGTTTCCTCCAAGTGCTCCGGTTTCTTCCTTCTGTCCAAAGATATGTGGGTTAGGTTGATTGACTGTGCTAAATTGCACTTTAGTGTCAGGGGCATTAGCAGGGTAAGTGTGTGGGTTACAGGAATAGGGGCCTGTGTGGGATTGTGATTGGGACAGACGATGGACTGAATGGCCTTCTTCTATACTGTTGGGATTCTATGATTCTAATTCATGGATTGGGGTGGGGGAGAAAGTAAGAAGTAAACCCGATTCTTAAAGTTAATGTGCATCAGTTGAAGTTTTTTTTTAAAGAAGGCTAAAATGACCAGCTCCAGGTCTGCACTTCTCCAGTTGCATCAAACTTTGAAATATCCTTTGCCAAATTATTCTTTGGACAGGTTCCAGTTTTCTACTTTGAGGTCAGCAAGCGCGTTTTGAAAGGAATCTGTTTGTGGGTCCATTTGAAAGACTGGCTTGCTTCAACAAGTTTTATCTTTTTGTAAACGCTGGCAAGTCTAAAGCTGCTTTTTGGCTAAGGGAGTCGTGGGCCTACAGTCCAGCAATTGGTGCTTGATTCTCAAAAATAAGGAGATTGCTCAGGAACAAGAGGACAAAGTGTTCATTGAGAAGGTTGAGGCACATCAACACAGTTGAATTGCTTCTAGGCATACTTGGCTGATATTACCACGTTTGGAGCCATGTCAGAGTTTTGAGAATCATGTATCTGAATTTATTCCTTTCCAACTGTAGTTTAACACATTTTGTTTAGCAGCTTTTCAAATGAGAGTTGACACTGTTTGTTTTGTGTCCATGAGTTGGCACTCGTTTTCCCAAAAGCGTGCGAGATTTCAGATGACCAGGTCATTTCCCTGAACTCGCCTCAGAACTCAGCGGAGAACTTTATTGCACCTGGTAAAACCCAAGTATCAAACTTGTATGTTACAAGTGGTGACTGGTATGTAAATATTTTTGACTTTTTTATTGACGAAGTGATGCAATGATGCACATTGATGTAGAATGTGTATAATTGTTTTTGGTGAAATTGAAGGACTGCTGGTGACCTTTTGAGACACTTCTTAAGCTGGTGAATAATTCTGCTTGAAGTACCTTATCCACTCTTCACATTGAGAGTACTCCCAGTGAGCTGAAAACTATTGAGGAAGTTTGCTTCCTCCAGCGGTTTTAAAAGTTTGTTTTTCCTGTTGCCACCACACACGCACACGCGTACGTGCACGCACACAGATTCAGGAGGCCGAATGATCTACTTAAATCCTTTGTGGAACAAGCAGTAAATTAGGTTGCCTTTTTGAGAGAATGATGTGGGGGACACTGGATTTTTGCAGTACCTCCTTTTTGGGGTCACATTTTCCTTCCAACAACTGCAAAGACATTGGTACAGCCACATTTAGAGTACTGTGTACAATTCTGGTCATCCTGCTATAGGAAAGAGGCCCAAATGCAGGCAAATGGGATGTTTAGGAAATCTGGATGTTCAGTTTAGGAAATCTGGTTGGCATGGATGAGTTCAGCTGAAGGGCCTGTTTTTATGCTGTAAACCTCTGTCTTTAAGTTGAAGCCAGCAGTTTCCTTATTTGATGTTGAATGCTTCTGTTTTCTCTCTTCTTTGTTGGTTTTTCTTTCCCTTCCGATTTTTGCCTCTCTCCTTTTAACATCTTTATTATTTTTCTCCCCACCTTAACCATTTTTCTCCCTTCCCTTAACGCCACTATTCTCAAGAGTACTGCTGCTATTAGAAGAATTTGCCACACTAGAGAGACAAAATCCTGTTTCTGCAAGAATTCCTCCCTGTAGTGTTGAGACTTGTAGTTGATGTGCTTGGTATCCTAAGAGATACCTTGACGTTTGGACATTTTCACTGATTGTATTGTTGCACTTCGTCCCTGAGGTGACTGCCAATCTACTCAGCGTCTTAAACAATGGATTAATGAGAATTCGGGACTATTGAGGTTTTTAAAAAGCCACTCGACTGCAATGTTTGTTACCCCCTCCATTTCATGCCAGTCCACAGGAATAACATCGGGATTGTGTTACTGAGGACGCAGCACAAGGATGGATGAAAAGGCTTGTGTTTGGAACCGTAGCTACATGAAACAGCAGAATCAGCTGCTAAAGATGGCAAAACGTGGGGCTATTAGTTGACTTTGGTTGAGCTAATAATTAAGGACAGTGACAGGAACGGAGGCTGACACCAACTTCGGTTTGTGGCATAACCCCATTTCTGCCAGATATCCCAACCTATGGGCCTAGTTGCGCACAATGCATCCCTCCCCCCTCCCTGGAAGGTTTTGATTGGAAAATTCAAGAGTCACCTGTCCAAATTGTTGATTTTTAGCTTGAAGTGGCAATTGATGCCAATTTCAGCCTGAACTTTGCTGGGTAAATACACATGGTCCTTTGGATCTTTTCCCACTTCAGTTATGGCAAAAGGTCCAAAGTAGGTTGAGCTTTTTGTGTCCAAGATGTTTTCAAGACATTTCCTCCACTTTTTTTGATCTAACCAGAATAGGGCTTTGCTTAAAAGGAAAAACACAATTTCCTTTACATTAATGCCATTCACATTGCAGACCATAGAAATCACAGAAACCCTACAGTACAGAGAGGCCATTTGGCCTATCGAGTCTGCACCAACCACAATCGCACCCAGGCCCCACATCCATCCCTACATGTTTTACCTACTAATCCCTCTAACCTACGCTTAGTACACTAAGGGGTAATTTTAAGCATGGCCGATCAGCCTAACCCACATGTGTTGGGACTGTGGGAGGAAACCGGAGCACCTGGAGGAAATCCATGCAGACATGAGGAGAATGTGCAAACTCCCCAAGCCGGGAATCGAATCCAGGTCCTTGGAACTGTGAAGTTCCAGATGCTACCATGTCGCCCCATTGGGCAATGTTTCTCAAGGTCTTGCACACAACTGTTGGAGTTCATGGGAAAATCCTGGCATATTGGTTAGCACTACTGCCTCAGTCCTGGGTTCAATCCTGGCCTCGGGTCACTGTCTATGTGGAGTTTGCATGTTCTCTCCATATGTTGTAGATGCGCCAAGTTTGGTGGCGTTTAAGAGGTTAGTTGATAAGTATATGGAAGAGAAGGGAATGGTTTAGTTTGGAGGGGCATTGCTTTTTATATTGGTCGGCACAACATTGAGGGCCGAAGGGCCTGTTCTGTGCTGTAATGTTCTATGTTCTATATGTGTGTGTTTCCTCCCACAGTCCAAAAGATGTGTCAGTTAGGTTGATTGGCCATGCAAAATTGCCTCTTAGTATCAGGGAAGCTAGCAGGGTAAATTTGTGAGGTTATGGGCGTGTCGCCTGGGTGGAAATGTGGTCAGTGCAGACTGGATGGGCCAAAAGGCCTCCTGTACTGTAAGGATTCTATGGTGACACCACGTCCGTCAACTGCACAACATTGATTTTCTAATGAGATACTCATTGCACTGCTAACCATTCCAGACCTCTGAAAATTCTGTCCATTTGAGTTGTATAGTTATTTAAATTTAATATTTCTACATCTTTCTGGTAGATCAGTAATGTCGCAGACTAGGGTTGGGACTGTACTTGACTGTTTTTAACTGACCACAGCAAACTGGAGTCTGGGGGAAACCCTCTATTTTATTGTCATTCCTCATACAAAGGAAGATAGTTGTTTTTAGGTCAATTACCTCAGTTCCAGGACATCATTGAAGGAGTTCCTCAGTGTAGTGAGCTTTGCCCAAACATCTTTTGCTGATTCATCAATGATCTTCTCACCACCGCATCCCTCCCCATCACAAGATCAGTGTAGCTTCAGCAAATAATGTTCAGCACCATTCATGATTCCTCAGATACAAGAGCAGTCAGTTCCCAAATGCAGCAAGACTTGGACAATATGCAGGCTTGGGCCACCAAGTAGCAAGTACATTTGTGTCATACGAGCACCGAACAATGACTATCTCCAACAAAGGAACTGACCATTGCCCTTTGACATTTAGTGACATTACCACCACTGAATTCCCGTCTATTAACATTCTGTGGGTTATCATTGACTAGAAACTGGACTGACTGCATAAATACTGAGGCTTCAAGAGCAGATCGCAGCCTAGGAATTTTGCAGCAAATAACCATTCTCCTGACTCCCCAAGTCTGTCCACAGGAGCGTGAAGGAATACTCTCCACTTGGCTGGACGAATGTAGCTCCAAATACACTCAAGCTCTACACCATACAAGGCAAAGCACCCTCTTGACTGGTACCCCTTCCATAAACATTCAATCTTTCCACCACTAACTAACAGTGGCAGCTGTGTGCACCAACTACAAGATGTATTGCAGAAACTCGCCAAAGATTCTTGGGCAATACCTTCCAAACCCATGACCACTACCATCTAGAAGGGCAAGAGCAGCAGATACAAGGAACGTCGCCACTTGGAGATTCCACTTCAGTCACTCGCTGTCGTGACTTAGAAATACATTGCTGTTCTTCAGTCAAAAATCCTGGAACTCCCTTCCTAACAGTGCTGTGGGTGTGCCTACATCTTGGGGACTACAGCAGTTCATTAAACTACTCACCATCACTTTGAGGGTAACCAGGGAAAGGTAATAAATGCTGGTCTAGACAGCAGTGTAATATGGTGAAAGACCTGTCCTTCACTTGAACCAATATAGTTGGACTTTATCTTATTTGCATCTTACCTACTGCAATCAGCTTGTATCATTTAGATCAAGCCCAAGACAGGAGGTGAAAGCCCTGTCTTGTCATCTTGGATTGGGAATGTCTCAACTTGTTGGGACTCTAAATTGGACTTGATTTGATCGAATTGGAATAAAGAATTGATTTAAAAAAAAATTAAAAATATAGTTAGACTTTATTTTAAAAAATCGTCAATGGCACAAAAGATTGCATGTTACTGCATAATTCTCTACAACCATGTGGTAACTTTTCATATTGTAATGGTTGTTTATGCTAATTAACCTTGAATAATTGACTCCGATCAGAGCAGACAGGAATACAGCCCACATCCTGCTATTCCATCGTTGCTGGTTTTTTGGCTTGCCCCATGTTGATTCCCTCCCACTCTCCTGTCCAAATTCAAAGTCCCTTCTTGCATTGTTTCTCTTTTTGCATTGCAGTAATCTGACCATGCTGCTCTCGGCATGAAACCAGTGACTGTTCAAACGCCTATGGAATTTGTTGTCCCAGTGCCATTCTACAGCTGCCAGTAGATGGGAGAGCGAGGAGCAGGCTGATTTTCTTGTTTAATTTTCATCTGAACCTTGCATCACCCCTCCCCCCAAATGTTTTGACTGTCGGAATTCCACTCGAGGTCTAGCATTCCGCGCTGAAGTGGATTAGTGTACAGAACCTAGCTGCCCTAGTTTGGGAGTATCTGTTTTTATCGGTTTGTACAGAAAAATTGAGACTGCGGCATTAATATGCATCTGTGTCAATAGTCAATGCTAGTTCCTTTAAACGTGGATATTTTGGTTATTTTGTCTGAATTCTGATCTGCTGCTTTCTTGGTTATGTTAAGAGTTTAGTATTTTAAAACCAACGGTTATTTGAAATGTTTCAAATAAATAGGAAATCAATATTGGAAAATTTTGATAAAAGACATGATTTTAGATAAAAGCAAATTACTGCAGATGCTGGAAATTCTCAACAGGTCTGGCAGTATTTGTACGGAGAGAGAAGAGCTGACATTGAGTGCAGGTGACTCTTTGTCAAAAGACCTTAGATGCTGGAATCAAACTCAAAACGTTAACTCTTGTTCTTTCTTCACAGATGCTGTCGGATCTGCTGAGGTTTTCCAGCATTTTCTGTTTTTGTGTTGGAAATTGAGTTGTGTGGTTGTTTGGGCTTTAATTTAATGGAGTGTGAAGTGATAGCTGTAGACAGAAATGTCAGTATGAGCGCAAAGTGGAGAATTGAAATGACAGACAGTTGAAGGCTCAGTTGGGCACAGAACAAACGTTCTATAAAGCAATCTGCAGTGGGCCTTCCCAATGTAAAGCCATCACTGGCAAGGTCAGCATTTGTTGCCCATCCCTAATTGCTTTTGGACTGAGTGGCTTACTAGAGGGCAGTTCAGAGTCAGCCACACTGCTGCAGGGCTGGAGTTCATAGATCATAGAACCCTACAGTGCAGAAAGAGGCCCTTCAGCCCATTGAGTCTGCACTGAACACAACCCACTCAGATCCTACCTTCATATCTCTATATTGTACCCACTTCCCTGGATACTAAGGGGCAAATTCTTAGCACGGCCAATCAACCTAACCTGCACATCTTTGGACTATGGGAGGAAACTGAGTACCCAGAGGAAATCCACGCAGATATGAGGAGAATGCGCAAACTCCACACAGTGACCAGAGCTGGGAATCGAACCCAGGATCCAGAGTTGTGTGTATGCCAGAATGGGTGAGTTTGGCAGCTTTCCTTCCTTAAAGGACATCACTGAACCAGATGGGTTTTTCCATCAATTGATAATACTTATCATGGTCACAAAGATTGTATTTCCAATTTATTAACTGAACTCAAATCCCACCAGCTGCCATAGTGGGATTTGAACCATGTTCATCTGGGCCTTTGATTACTCATCCATGACATTACCACTATTTTCATCTGCCACACTGGCATAGGTCTGGATCAGGGAAATGTTAGGTAGCTTCATGCCGGAGATGCCAGAAGATTACTCACTGACTGACTGTAGAGGCTTGTGGGCTGGAAGTTGACAAGGGGAAATCTTATCACGGTTCTGGGAATGGAGGGAAGAAGTGTCACATGAATGGCTATGAATGAAGACCTCATCAACTTAGTCACATGAGGTTGTGGGAATCCTCTGAGGGAAAATAAAGTATAATCTTTAGATAGTATGCAATTTAATGTTGAGTTGAAAAATTTGAGTTTGTAACTGCCTGCCTGCCCCCATTTTACTACTTTTTGTTTCCTTTGAACACCATCTGCTCATAATTCTGCCATTTGCACTTACTTTAGACCACCCTGTCCCATTACCAATCCCTCTGGTGCCATCAGTTCTTCTGTCATTTATTCTCAACCTGCCTTCCCCCATCACATACTTTTCTCTTTTGTTCTACTCTCGTCCTCTTTTACCTTCAGTTGCCCAAAACCTGTCACACCTAGAGTTTCCTCCATTCTGGCAAAATGCCATTGACCTGAAATGTTAACTCTGTTCTCTGTCCACAAACATTTGTCAGAACCTGCTGAGCATTTTTTGTTTTTATTATAGTAAAATTAGATCATCGAGCTATGATGTTGGCTAGGTGTGTAATGTACAGTTTCCCATGTGCTTTGTTTGGGTTGAAAGGCATTTTGCTGCTTTGTGCATCTATTCCTGAGATTACAGAATGATTCCATAGAGACTGGGTATCCTTTACCTCACCCATGTAGTTATATTCACTTTCGAACTATTACGACAAGTATCACCAGATCATTTATCCCGAGATGCATTGCTGTTAACTATTGTCCTTGTATAAAGTCACCACAAATGTCCAGCAGTACCAATTGGATAGTCAAGAATGCGAGCTCCAACCACTAAATTAAAGCAGGTAATCTCCTCGGTGCCGATGTAGCTTTGTAAGCAATGCGTATCGGTGATACAATCCTAGGAGAGATCATTGTTACCCTCTTTAAAAAATACAGACTGATCATTTAAATAGTTTGTTTATTTTTAAAGCGTCACGAGTAGGTTTAGCACTGCAATGAAGTTACTGTGAAAATCCCCTAGTTGTCACACTTTGGCACTTGTTCCGAGACAGTGAAGGAGAATTTAGCATTGCCAATGCACTTAACAAGCACGTCCTTCGAACTGTGGGAGGAAAAGGAGATACAAGGAGAACATGCAGACTCCGCACAGCGATCCAAGATGGAAATTGAACCTGAATCCCTGGCACTAAGGTGCTGATCACTGTGCCGCCCCGAAGTGAAAGCTGTTTTAAAGTGATAGACGTTTCTTCTTGCAACCAACAATATAAGTGGTTTCTTTCAAAGTTAAGAGTTATCCAGTAAATATGTGAGCGATAAATAGGCTATAATAGACATGGACCTTTGTCTATCCTAATTCCATTTGCCAGCACTTGGCCCATAGCTTGTATGTTATGGTGTTTCAAGTGCTCATCTAAGTATTACTGAAATGTTGTGAAGTTCCTGTCTTGATCACCCTTTCAGACAGCATTCCAGATTCCCACCATCCTCTGGATGAAAAGGTTTTTCATCACATTTCCCATAATCCTTCGACCCCATAACTTAAATCTTGGGGGAGGGTTCTTTGATTTGATTTATTGTCACATCAATTGGGATGCAGTGAAAAGTATTGTTTCTTGCATACTATGCAGACAAAGCATACCGTTCATAGAGTACACGAGGAGAAAAAAGGGTTCAGGATGTAGTGTTACAGTCACAGCTAGGGTGTAGAGAAAAATCAACGTAATATATAGTAGGTCCATTCAAAAGTCTGATGGCAGCAGGGAAGAAGATTGATGCAGAGTTAACTAATGTTATACTGAGGGGTTTCTATAATTGGTCGCAGTGTCCCTGAGTTTAGCAGAAGAGAACAGGTGGAGCTTTCAACTTTTTGTTCTCATAATTTCCACTGCAAGTATGTGTTGACACGGGTAGGTGTGTCTGTGATATCTATAAAGGTGAAAAAGTTGATATTTGCTGTCAAAGCTCTGCGATAAGTGTGATTGCTTGGGCATGGTACGGCAGGGCAGCCAGATTCTGTGGCATTATAAACAGCAAAGTCGACTCCTTCAAAAAGGGAAGGTAGGGGTTAGAAAGGGCAAAATTGAAGAGTTTGTTTACAAACTAAAGATCGAACACAATCAGGCACAGGATAATGGTAAAAGGGCATAGGTAGCGAAAGATGTTTATTGCTGCCCCAATCTAAGTGGGATGGATATAATTACCCCATTGGTGTTCAATTCCCTGATTAGTTATGCTTCTGACTTTAGTTGTAGGTGTTAACTGCATGATAGCAGTTCAAATACAGTTGTACTGAACAACAACCACACCTACAATAACACGGTCACCTAATCATAAATATTCCACACAGTGCAATATAGTGTAATACAGTAACTTAATTAAATCATTTTAATGTGTTCAATTACTTCTGCTTACTACTTTACAAAGTTGGTTTAATTAAATATCATTAATAAGCGCTCATTAAATGATTCACGTAATTTAATTGAGCAGTTCAGGTGATGCTTTAAACCAGGTGAGCAGTGTTGGAATAATTTATAAACCACCAACCATATTGAATTGCTGCCTTGCTTTGCATTCTTGACGAAGGTTCTGGAGTAATCTTAATTAAATATAATCTGTGGTTGGATATCTGTTGATTGAAAGGGCGCTGAAAGTTTGTGACACAACATGAAGGCAAATTGCTTCATGTAACTGCCACTGTATATTTGCCAGGTTTTGTGATAACAGATTGCAGGCAAATAAGTTGCATAATGAACACTTGGTTGTGAGTTTTTATCTTCAGGGCACTGATGATTTATGCATTTCCAGAACAGAATGAGTGCCATTTGTTGCAAATGATTTTATAACCTTGAAAACTGCTACTTGGTGTCCAACTTGTACAATTAATCTCTGCTCCATCCATTTTGATGTCTACAGGGGTTAACTGAGACCATTTTGTCCTTGAACATGAAAATTGGTGGAATAAGGCTTGGATTTCTGCTTTGGTAGTGGTGTCACTATTTCAAAATCTACAATTAGTTGTGTATCCTGCTTGTCTAATAATTAGCAGAGAGTTTGCTGAATTGCAAATCCAGTGTAGCGATGCCTGTATCTTCTGCCCACCTATGGCATAGGTTTCAGCTGACAATGCAATTTCAAATCTGTTTCACATGCTAGTCCCAGTAATAATGGTCATCAAGCAGGGGATTCTTAACACTTCCAAAAAAAACAAATAGTTGTTGCAACTTGGCTCAATAAAAGCACTGTTAGTTCTAGGTTAGAATATTTATAGGTTCAAACTTCATTCCAGGAATCAGAGAATCCCTACGATGCAGAAGCAGGCCATTTGGCCCATCGAGTCTACACTGACCACAATCGCACCCAATCTCCATAACTCCGTGTGTTTGCCCTAGCTAGGCCCCCCTGACACTAAAGGGCAATTTGGCATGACCAATCCACCTAATCTGAACATCTTTGAACTGTGGAAGGAAACCAGAGCATCTGGAGAAAACCCACGCAGACACGGAGATTTTAATGAATTGAACATATATGGTGACAATCCTGACCAACACTGAGGGTGTACTATGTTGTTGGGTGAGATGTCAAGAGGTGGGGTGTCACAGTGGTTGGCAAAGCTGCCTCACAGTGCCAGGACCCTAGTTCAATTCCAGCCTTGGGTGACTGTGTGAAGTTTGCACATTCTCCCCATCTCTGCTTAGTTTTCCTCGGGTGTTCTGGTTTCCTCCCATAGATAAAGATATGTGGGTTCTTTAATTTCCCCTTAGTCTCAGGAAGACTAGCAAGATAAATGCATGGGGTTACGGGGAAAGGGACTGCGTGCAATTGTTGTCGGTGGAGACTCAATGGCCTGAATGGATTTTTTTCTGCACTTAGGGATTCTATGAGGTGTAAAAAGTTACAGTGCTGCTTTTTCCAAAAAAGGTTATTGGATTATTCTGGTCAATTTTTATACTTCAACTCCATTAAAGCACCCTTTTTTTGTGAAACCTGCAAATTGTGACCTATAAATAAAAGCAAAAATAACCTGCAGAATCTGAAACACTCAGCACGACTGGCAGCAGTTGTTGAGAGAAAAACGAGTCTGTTTGACTCTTCAAAGCTGAATGGGAGTAGAAATGTGGTGGGTTATACAGTTGGAGAGGGTGTTGGATGAGATGGAACAGAATATAGAAGATCAGGGATAGGGTGGGACTGTGGGCAAATTGATAAAATGTCAGGGACACAAGACAAGGGGAATGCTGGTGTTGTTAAAGACTGAAGAAGGAACATAAAAAGGAAAGCACAGAATGTGTTAATGGCAGGACATGGGTCAGCATACTGTGAAAGCAAAACTAGTTACAGATGGCCCCCTGGGGGAAGGGGGAAATGGAGGAGAGAGTTCATGGTCTGTCTAATAATACTACACTTCACAAATAATCTGAGGCTGTGAAATGGTTTGCAATGCTCCATTGAAAGGAAAAATACTTGCTTTTACTGAGTGCCTTTCATGTTTATGGATTCAAAATCTTTAACAGAAGTTGGTACTTTTTGCAATATAATCATTGTTGTGATGTGGGAAATGAAACAGCGTTGTGCTTACCACAAGCTTCCTCTAACATCAGTGTGATAGTGACCAGATAGTCTTTTGTCTTTTTAAGTGATCTTGGCTGAGGGCTGAGTATTATCTATGATGATATCCATGCCTTACAAGGGGTTATTAAAGTTCACTTAGGGATAAAGCAAACTGGTTTAACAGCTCAGCTGGTCAGTCCGCACGTCCAATGGTGCAGCACTCCTTCAGCATTTTTGCTGATTTTTTTTTTTTTGTTTGTAAGGCCATCTAATTGAGTCCAGCACTCTAAAATAGTAATGGTCATTCTAGTTCAGATCTGAGCATTTGCTGCCCAATAAAAGTGTTTAGCGCCGCTGGCTTGCAGTGTCAGAAACCTGGATTTGGATCACTGTCTGTGTGGAGTTTGCACATTCTCCCTGTGTCTGTGTGGGTTTCTTCCAGGTGCTCCGCTAGATGCATTGACCATGCTAAATTCTCCCTCAGTGTACCTGAACATGCGCTGGAGTATGGTGACTAGGGGATTTTCACAGTAACTTTATTGCAGTGTTAATGTAAGTCTACTTGTGACTAATAAATAAACTTTACCTAACCGCTGCTGTATCTCATCAGTCACTGTGCCTTTGCTTGTTCATCATGCAAGCTGCTGCCTCCTTATTTGTGCAGTTAACCCAAAAGACACTATTCTACTAGAAGGTTTCCCAAACTGAGTCATGGAACCAAGTGACCTACCAAGAACATTGGGAAACCCCAAGCATTCCCATAATGTTGGCACCCCTTATTTCTTCTGTTGTGAAATAGGTGGATAAGACTACTTGTTTATTTTCTGTGTTCACACTTATATTTATGTATATATTAATTAGGTAATAATTGAAAAGTTTTGATTTTAGAAATATATAAGCTTTTCTTACTGGGAGGAATGATGCTGGAAAGTTGATCTTTCTCACACACATTCTCATCTATCTATCTATCTCTGACTCATCCGCACATGCTCACGTCGTTCTCTCATTTTGTCTTCTCATTCTGTCACACGTCTCTATTGCACGTTCACATGCATGCATGCATGCATCCTCCCCCTCGTTCACAAACACCCTCATGCACACAAATGCACCCTCCAGCTCCTTCACCAAGGCTCTGCCATTGTCACCTATTAGCCATGCACAGCCTTTCCTCACTACCTAGCTTCCAGCCAATCACTTCAGTCTCCCTGTTGGTGACAGGCTATTTTGCCCAGCAACAGCGAGATGGAACAAGTCAAAATGGGCCAATCGGACCAAAGCCCTTCCAAGCACTGGATGCTGACAGACTGACCAGTTCAGTAAGCCTATCGGTTTCTATGATCCCAAGAGATCTAGCTCTGGTCCATTTGATTTCTCAAATTCTGCGCGTTCAAACCAGCATTTACTGGTCATGTGGTGGCCACCTGTTTTGCAGACCCCTCCCCAAAGGACCGTTCACACACGGGAGTTTGGGAACCCTTGTTCTGCAAAGTGTTGAAGAGGGGGAAAAGGAGATGGGGAGGGTGTCATTTGGAACATGCATTAAAAGGTGCAGAGGAAGTATACACTTTCAGCAGCTTACTGTAAAACTTTGAGTGTAAATTTAATGGGAGCACATCTGGTATATGGAATTTCAGATCTGCTGTGTATTTTTCAAATGACAACTCAAGGATAAGGTTTCAATCCATCAGTACCATGTAGCAAATTGCACTGGAATAGCTCCAAGTAGCAGTACAAAGGGAGCTATGGGACCTTGTGTGTCCAGTTTATTTCTGTAACTTTTCAAAAAAAGATTACATCAGATAGTAAAGGAAATAGCTTCAGAGATTTGCAATCCATCATGGGATGCTTTTCTTAACAAAGACTCCAAAACATTAATTAAACAGGTAGAGTATGCAGCTTATGGTGCTGTGTAAAATGAATATATCAGTTTTTATTCATAGTCTGAATGCTAAACATGACATCAAATGTATAATCCATTCAGGTTTCAGTATGTTCTGAACTTGCATTCAGTACATTATAATTTTGAATTTTAATCAAAATGATGGCTGCAAACCATGTGACATTTTGCATTCTGAGATCTACAGAATGTCCTGATCCTCCAGCAAATGCCTAATTATTTATCGATTTTCATAGCCATCTGGGGAATTTGTTTAAGGATAGATCAAGAACAAAACACCTACAGCTTTCCAACTGGTCCATATTTCTGTTTCACCATTGGTAAGACATCAACACTCTGTGCTGAATGGATCCCATCAACCTTCCACTGTGTAATGATGGTCCTTCATCCAAACCAGGACTTTGATTTCATCATGTGATGAACACAAATTCATTTTGTTGTCTACTTTTAAAATAACGGAAGATCTTGTAACTCCCTTCCCATTACAGTCCCTTGCTCTTTTTTTTTTCTGTCCTCTAATTCCACTCAGTCCCTAAAAATTCACATTTCCATTATCTGCTTCCTTTCTGTTGCTAGCACTTGTAGGACAATCCTGAGTATACCAATACCTATATTAAATAACCAATTTAAGATAATCAGTCAAGCTGATAATGTGGCCCATTATAAGTTTGCTTGAAGTAATGTGCATTCATATGCAGGAACTTGTTCTCTACAAACAAAAGAAATATATTTAAACTTTGTGCCTTTTTTAAATACTTGGGAGCATGGGAAGCCAATAGTTTACAAAGTAATGCCTGAGCCATCCCTCATTGTACGAATTGTGATTGTTTGAAATTTGACATTCTTGTGTTTATCCCAATGAGTACAAGATGAAAAGCTTCAGTAACATGTCTCTCTTTTCAGCAATATTCAAGTTCTGTACTACCAAGAGACCTCTGACTTTCCAATTCTTGGATCAGGTACTTCTCTGTGGTAGGAAATATTTGGAAAAATATGCATTCCCTTTCTCCCTCTAAGCACTGTGTCATGAGCTTAGAGTATTTATTACCAAAAAGGCTTGGGAGAAGATCGCTTGTCATGAATAGATGCAGTTGGTTCATCACTCATTGGCACTTGGTGGAGGGCGGGGGGGTAATTGACTGTAAAAATGAAAGTGTTTAAGTAAGATGTAAGTTGGCACTGTCCATAGTGATCAGTTGGACTAAACTAAGGCATGAAACATCCCTGCAGCAAGGGTGAATCATGGTGGTCAATCTGCCTCACCTCATCTGGTTAAAAGTGCTGGGAAACCCAACAGTATATTCAAAGAATGATATGCAATGAGGAAGGCAAGTTCTTCACTAATTAGACTTTTACAACATCCACAGAGGTCTGTATGGTTGAAGTTTCTCCTTCCCTGTTCTCTAAGCTTCTGTTACCATTGGTGTATTCATCTACCTGTTTATCTACATTTTTTTCACTCTGTGGAATAAAAACAGATCTGCCTTTATTTTTTAAGCAATACAAATTTGTTCTTGCTGTAGATGAAATTTGAGAGATGCACTAAAGACATTTTTTACATTAATTTGTCTGAAATTTTGCAGGTTTTTGTGACTCCAGCAGTTGAAAGGTGTTGACGCTGATGATCAGAGCAGCAGACTATAGTATGATCCATTGATCTTTCCCACTGAGAATTTTCTTCTGTTTTCTACTCTAATTTAGGAAACTCTGCAACCAGCCCAGCAGTTACGGTGCCCAGTGATACAATGTCACCTGCATTCAATTTGTCAGCAACTATAATGGGATCCAATAACTCTGCAGTAACCAGTGGTAACACTGCCTCTCGCATTTCCATTGGAAGGACTGTGGACATCACCACTACTCCAAGCTTGAAAAGTGGAACTGGCTTTAAGAATTCATCAGCAAGTTCAGCTATCAGCACTCTGACTGATGCTCCAAATATAAGTGATGTGACGGAAAGGAATGACGTGGCTACAAGCACGGCTGGTAACGATACAAGCACGGCTGGTAACGATACAAGCACGGCTGGTAACGATACAAGCACGGCTGGTAACGATACAAGCACGGCTGGTAACGATACAAGCAATGACTTTCAAACAGGAAATGAAACAGAAATCCATGCTAGCGTACCAAGTCCTGCGAGTAGCCCAAGTACAAAATCAGTGAATGTCAGTGTTGACCCTGTTGTGACTGAGGGAAATGGATCTGCTACTAAAGTTGATCTTACTGTCACAGCAGCCCCACAGCAAACGGAGACATTGGGGAAGATGGACTCAACTGATTCTAGACATGAAACCACAGTTCAACCGGCAACGTCACCTACAACGTCTTCCCAGAAGGAATCAAAAGGTAAGGCTTCTACGCTAGATTTGAACAAAAGTTAAATGCAAATATTATTCTAAAAGCCACTCGTGCTGTGTGGGTTTCTGGGGTATTGATTTAAAGCCCCTAGATTTTTGCCCTTTTGGGAGCTCAAATTGTAGAAGCGAAGCATGTCGTGATGGAATCTATATATTAAAACCAAAAGTGTTTTGGAAGACCAGATTGGCATAACACACATATGCCAATCTGGTCTTCCAAAACACTTTTGGTTTTAATGTATAGATAATATATAGGAGATGAGAGAGTGAAGATGTTATGAAGCATTGCTATGGATTTCTGAAGATTGTGTTGGCATATTGATTATTTGTTGTTGGAGTGCAATACCCAAGTATGAGATGCTCTGCTCATCTCTCTCTCTGCATTTCATGATATTGTGTTTCCCTCTTCAGTTGTCTATCAGAGTCTCTCATTTTTGATGACAAATACAACTAGGAATAAGAAATGAGATGGTTTCCTGTTGGTTTCTTGGTGTAAGCTTAAAGGAAACAGAAGCCCTCTTCCCAACCATCCTCCGCCTTTGAACAACCATTTGTCCCTCGAGATTCTAGCTCTTAGAGACATAGTCATGGAGGTTTGCAGCATGGAAGCAGGCCCTTGTGCCCAATTTGTCCATGTTGCCCTTTGTTTTTAAACACCTAAGATGGAATCAATTACCAGCATATGGTCCATATCCCTCAATACCCACCTTACCCTTATAAATGTCCAAACATTTTTAAAAGTCAAAATTCTACCTGCCTCAACTACTAACTTTGGCAGCTTGTTTTAGGTACTCACCACCTCTCCGTGGAAAAAATTGCCCCTCTGGACCCTTTTGTATCTCTCCCCTCTCCCCTTTAAACCTATGCCTTCTAGTTTTAAACTCCCCTACCTTTGGGAAAAGATATTGACTATCTAGCTGATCTGTGCCCCTCATTATTTTATAGACCTCTATAAGATCACCCCTCAGCCTTCTATGCTCCAGAGAAGAAAATCCCAGTCTATCCAGCCTCTCCTTATAACTCAACCTATCAAGTCCTGATAGCATCCTTGTAAATCTTTTCTGCGCTTTTTCTAATTTAATAATAACCTTTCTATAATAGGGTGACTGGAACTGCACACAGAATTCCAAATATGGCCTTACCAATGAGTTATTCAACTTCAATAAAACATTCCAACTCCTGTATTCAATGTTCTGACCAATGAAACCAAGCATGCCAAATGCCTTCTTCACCATTTTGTCTACCTGTGACTCCACTTTCAAGGAGCTTTGAACCTGTACCCCTAAATCTCTTTGTTCTATAACTCTCCCCAACACCCTATTGTTACCATTAACTGAGTAAGTCCTGCCCTGGTTGTATCTACCAAAATGCATCACTTCACATTTATCCAAATTAAACTCCATCTGCCATTCATCAGCCCACTGACACAATTGATTAAGATTCCATTGTATTCCAAGATAACCTTCACTATCTGCTGTATCACCAATATTGGTGCCATCTGCAAACTTACTAACCATGCCTCCTATATTCTCATCCAAATAAGTGGAGCCAGTACCGATCCCTGAGGCAGACCGCTGGTCACAAATCTTCAGTTTGAAAAACAGCCCTCTATAACCAACCTCTGGCTTTTGTCATCAAGCCAATCTTCGCTGCTGAAAAATCCACATTGGCTGTGGTTCATAACTATGGCACCCTTAACCTAGGTCTGGGTGACTCTCAAAAGAACAACCATTCCCTGGCTTGCTGCAATTCCAAACTTGGGTCACTGTGTGGAATTTGTATGTTCTCACATTTTCCGAGTGCTCTGGTTTCCTCCCACAGCCCAAAACCTTTGGGTGGCATGGAGGGAACTGATGCCATCTGAAAAGTTTTTATAAAACATTGTTTGTACTGATGCAAAATATCTTTGGCTAATAATTAAAACTCAGCTCAAGAACTTAAACTCAGCAGTGTACCTGGCATTCTCCTTGACAATGACCTTCTGTGGCTATTTATAACAGGCCACAACACTACTTGTCGTACTGAGCACGTTGAGTTACTGCAATGTTTTTCATCAAGTCTTAAGCTGAGAGTTGAGGGAGGAGAGAAATGACTTCCTGAATTAACAATGCCTTTAGGGTTGCTGAATAATTTTATTACAAATGAGCACCTCTTGTTTTTTTTTTAAATTCAGCTAATGTCACGCCAACCACACAGCCTCCAGCGTTTGAAACAGTACCAGAGCAACCAACTTCTCAAGATTCCAAAAGCACACCAACTATGGTGATATCCAGCACAACCGTGGCTGTGCCTACCAGCCGTACAAGAGCCATCACTACAGTGAAAGTAGCTGCCACAAGTAGCACAACGACCAGCAAAGCAACCACATCTTCTGTGCAACATAGCGATAAGAATTCGGCCAATACCAAAGAGATAGTGAATGGTGGGTGGTGATTTTAATGCTGTTTTGTATCCTATGAAGTGTCCCATCATAGAGTCTAAATACCAGCAAAGACTAGTTATACCGAATGGTGTATTTTGTCCTGTATATGTGATGCAATCTTCGTTCTGTCAAGTTGCTCCATTTACTGATTATTTGCTACAGTTTGGGAAAAGTGGAATGGTAGGAAATGAACTCGTGGGCAGTAGTGCATTTCTTTGCTTTGAGTCACCTACTGTTTACAATTTGGTGAAATAAATAGTGTTCAATGCTGAGTCGTGACAAAGTGAACATATCTACAAAAACCATTTATTTTAGGAAACAGTTAAACTACCCATATTTGAGATTTTTCCATTCTGTTTAATGGACATGAGACAAAGAGACAGAGCTGTGTAACCCGCAGATTTTAAATGATCCAGCAACATAAAGGTGTGGAATGCCAAAAATAATTTGGCTAATTGCTTCCTCCACCAAGGGGGAAAGTTTCTTACTGTCTGTTTAAGCCCTTCATAATTTCACACATTGCACCAAGGCAAACAATCCCAGTCTGTTCAATCTCTCTTTGTTGCTCAAGTTGGAGAACTTTAGTTATATTCTGGTGACATTCTATCCATTGCTATAACATCCCTCCTATAACTACACACGATACTTTAGTTTTGGCCTAACCAGCGTTATGTTTAGTTCCAGTACAACCTCCCTGTTCTAATCTTTATTAGCTGAAGCATAGAGTTTAAGTGTACCATATGCAGCCTTAATCACTTTATTACTTTACCCAACTGTTCTGCTACCTTAAGGGACCGGTGTACATGCACACCAAGGTCACTCTGGTCCTCAATGCTTCCCAGGGTCAGTTTATTCATCACATATCCTCCTGTCTTGTTTGTCTTGCCCAAGGACGTCGCCTCAGACTGATCCAGATTGAATTCTGTTTGCCACTAATCAGCCCATCTGACCAGGCTGTTTATATCGTCCTGTAATCTTCAGGTTATTCTCCTCACTATTTATCACTGTGCCAATTTTCACATCATCGCAAACTTATTGACCAATGTTCCTACATTCAAGTCTAAATCATTTACATAAACCACAAATGGCAAGGGCCCGAACACGGATCCCTGTGGGACCCTACTGGACATCGTCTTCCACGTCAGAAAAACACTCCATAACCATCATCTGCTTCTTGCCAATCAGCCAGTTCTGGGTGCAAAGCCCACTTCTATTTTTATGAGCTTGTGTTCTATGTAATCTTTGTTTTTTTATCATAAAAATAGAAATAATCGCCCTTCTACTTTCTGAACTTTTTGATGCATGTTGTCTTGTCAGGTGAGGTTATTTTGAGGGGTAGGAAGCTTGCAAAAACTTCGGGAGCAGAGTTTGAGAGACTGCTGCAAACAGGAACTTTTGTAATGTTCTTAGAGCATTCAAACCATAGTTTTGCTGCCCCTGACTGCTAAAGGAAATGGGGAAGTTAGTTTCCTAAGCTGACAATTAGACAACATGAAGGAAAACCAACTTGATACAAGACTGTACCAGTGAAAGTACTTTTTCCTTTTGAACAGGGAATCCGGTTTCTAGCCCAGTTGGAGCCAAAGTGGACCCTCTTGTTGTAGGAATGATCACAGTTTTCTTTATAATTATTGGTGTTGTTTCAATTCTTGGATTTCTTAAGTACCGTCAGCGAAACAACCAACCAGAGTTCCGGCGTCTTCATGAGCTTCCAATGGTAAGATGGGATTGAAAGTTACTGTCCTGACACTTCAACTCCTGTACTTTTTTTAATAGTGTGGAATCTTTAACATAAGCTTCTATTTCCCAAAGAAATATGTCCTTTTCACTTGTGTACCTTTATTCCTGTTTAATGTCAATTACTGCTGTTCGCTCTGTAATGTTTATTGATTCTGTAATCATGTGGCAGTGAAATGGAAATGGTATTCTTCAGTGATAAACCGATCATTTGATCAGAGGTAATATTTTCTGGTTTTGTGTTTTTACTTCTGGTTACTCAAGATGGATGATTTATGAATAATCTCAAAATCACATTTTAGATTTTACATTATTAGTGGGAAGGGAATGCAATATTAGATTTAGAATTGTGAAAGGATATATTGATTTCTTAGGATTGTAGCACAGACAAGCTTTTTTAGCCCAGCCAGTCTACAAAGTGTTTATGCTACACTTGAACCTTTTCCCATTATTCCTCATCTCATTCTGTCATTGTTTTGTTTATATGTTTGTCTAGCTGCCCCATAAATGCATCAGTTACTCACTTCAACTACTCCCTGTTGAACACCCTTTTTAAATGTTTTCCATTGTTGTTCTGCCTTATTTACCATTATTGATGCCCATTTTTATTTTTGCAGCTTCTATTTTCAGGTCCTGGATTTGTCATATTTATAGCCTTTTCCAATTTGAAGCTTCAATGTTGAGGTCACAATTGTCTAGATGTTTCCTTGCATTTATTTTGCCTATCTGCTCTCGTTCATTCCCCATTACTAGATCCAATAATGAATCTTCCCTCATTGGGCATTTTCCCTTTTTTTTTGTGCTGGAAAGGAGCCCTGGACAAATAGTAGGAACTCCATTCCCTCACCCTATACCAATGTCATCTATCTAATTAATAATATTGGTGTAGGTGAAGTCCCCATGAATATTATTTACTCATTTTTTTGCACATCTATATATTCCTTCACCTCCCTTCCACTATTAGGTAATCTGTAGACTATACCTATTAGTTTACTGGATATTTCAATATCTTCTCTCTATTCATATGGTTTTAATTTTTGATGTGCTGATAGTGGCATCCTTTTTCTCTACTGCCATTATGTTGTCCCAAAAAAATGCAGCTACACTACCTCCATATTTTCCCTGTCTTTTCTAAATTTATATACTAATTTTGATTACAAAGATTAAGCACAGACTGGCCTTTATGGCCCAAGCAATTCCATGTGGTGTTCATGTTCCACTTAAGCCTCCTCCCAATTTTCCTCCTTTAATTCCATCATTATAACCCTCTTTCCTTCCTTGTGTGTTTGTCTACCTTTTCTGTTGCATAGGTCTATGCTATTGACTTCAACTACTCCCTGTTGAAAACCTTTTTAAATATTGTCCATTCTGTTTGACGTTATTTGCCATTATTGTTGCCCACTTGCAATGTTTAATTCCCAGTCCTGATTTTCCTAATAATGATCTCTCAATCATCTCTTTTACATCTGGCTCCTCACACACACACAGTTGTCTCTAGCCTCCCCTGTTTTATTGTGAACATCTTGTGCATTGCTGCACAGTCATTATCTCTTTTTGGTAAGATTTCTTTTTACATCATACTTTTAAATGCTCATTCTCTTTGTTATTCCCTTGCCATTGATGTTATTCCCTTAGTTTATTCTTTCCCGTATTCTTCTACTGTGCTTTATTAACATTTCAGCTGCTTGCTTTTCTTGTAGATCCCTCATTCCCTTACTCATTTAAAGCCCTTGCCATCTCTCTATTTACCTTTTTTCATTTGGTTACGTATCCTATCCCATGGATACAGCTCCTTCCTGTCCTAGAACCAGTGCCAGTGTCCCCATGAAAAGGAATCTCACTTTTTTATGCTTTTAGTCATGCAGCATAATTGGCTTGAGAAGTTTGCAGAATTGGTACAGTAGTAAATTGACTCCAGAAATCGTGTTGGCATGTTTTAAGTAATGATAAGAAGTATTTCCTATAAACCTGGATTAGTTTATCGGGCTGGTGAAGTGCCACAACATTCCATGGCAGGGACAGCGATTGGTTGGATTTGCTTTAGTGTGTGTGTGTGCATAATGCTGACCCCTGCTGGTGTTTTCAGCACGAGGGCACCTCATTTGCACCAGGCTGGGGATTGGAAATGTGGAGCTGATTGATTCAATCCCTGTGTGTCCAGAGCCTGCTGGTGGGTGTTGCCAGAATTCCAGAATGGCACAGACTTTTTCCTTCAGTTGAAAGATGGGTATGCCATATTTATCTTCAACCCACACTGTAGCCTCTTTATGTGGGCATGAGTGGTGGGGGGTGTTTTGGTGCGGAATGATTTGGTACAATTTTGTGCTGATCTTTCTAGATGGAACCGAGATGTTTGGGTTAGGTTGATTGGCCATGTTAAATTGCCCTTCAGCATCAGGGGGATTAGCAGGGTAAATACGTGGGGTTATTAGGTGAATTGTTGTCAATGGGCCGAATGTGGCGATTCTATGATTTCCAGTCTCTGCTGTGCTATGGGAGTGATACTGGTGAGCGGGAGCAATCAGTAAGAAAACTCTGCTTAATTAGAATGGCACATACTGTGATAGTAGCTTATTTTTAATGGTGAGGAATAGGGTCTGCTGTGTGAAGCTTTTAAACTAATTTTTGTTTCAATTACTAGGACGACATGATGGAAGAGGATACTCCTTTGTCTCTCTATAGCTACTAGAAGTCTGCTGCCAAAAAAATTCGTCAACTTGCACAACATTGCAACTACTGTGTTTTGAAGTATTGTTAGTTGGCATGTTAAGGACTTTGTTTTTACCGCCTTTCTTTAGTGTGAGCCAAACTTGCATTTCAATTTCTTTTAATCAAATTTCTTCAAAACTCCATTTGGTGGAATGCTCGGGTTGAGCATTGGTCAAAATTTAATATTTATTCTGTGCCCAAAAGATTTCCCTCTGTGTCCACAGAGCTTTTAACATGCATCTGTTTATTCGGACAAGCTTGTAAGTTCGCAACATTTTGTTTTAATAATTGCAGGGAAACCATAAATGATCTTTTCTGAATGTCCAGTCTTATGATGGAAGATGTAGATATTCAACCAGGTGCCAAAGGAGCTAGGATTTGGGATTTCCGCAAACTGGAAGTCCTATGAATGCTTAGAGATTCAGGTCATTTACTACAAATGTCATAGATCTGAAGAAGTCAGTTTCATGAATCAAATTATGGAATTAGTACTTACAGATGACACGTTTTGGGTTGATTTTGGACTATTTTATTCTATCAAATTCTTTCCATCACTAGCACTCAAAAGTCAATATGTTTTTAGTTGATTATTGGAAGTATTGGTATTACGAGTAAGCTCCTTAGAGGGGAGAAAAAAACTAGTTCAACTTCATGAGTTGAATGGAATGATGGAAGATCCTGAACTGATTTTAAACACTTTTGGGGATGCTTTGCCCTCAGTTTCTCTCCACACCTCCTCCAGTCATGTACCACGTAGGGAGTTAACTTTGTATTAGAATTCATCAAATCACACCACTAATAAAAGGAACTGAAATGTAGAAACCAAATGTCTTGTATGAATTAAGATCTGAATTGTGCTTGGAAACCAACGTTCTTCACAAAGCTGGAGCTTCCCACTGAATCTAGATCAGTTCTTGTGGCAGTGTATTGCCTATTCTTAAGACCCTTGGTGATTATGCTTAAATCCATGTCCAGCCAAGTGAACAATTTACTTGCAAATATTCAACTCAAAAGGTTTTTTGTGTAACTATTAAAGATATATTGAGAGAGATGATCTTGACTTCAAATTCCACAGATACATTGTTGATTCTGAGAATGTACATAATAATCGCAGCAATTATTTTATAGAAAGATTTGAGGTACCATACTTAAAAAAAAACTTATGGGAAGCTAGTTTTTAAAATATGTAATGCTATTCAACTTTTTTTGCTGTCATCATTGATTGTCTAAGCTTAAAAACAAGTTGTTGGGAAAGTTTTGGCAAGTCCCTAAATAACTTGGTTCCATTTCAAATGTAAAACTGGCCAGTGCGCAATTGGAGCTCTTTTTTCTATCTTCCTTTATAAATTTAAGTCATTCTGTACCATCTAGCCCTCTCCAAAACCTAGTTATGGGAACTTCCAGCTTCTTACGCATCCATTTTTGTGTAAAATATTATATAATTAAGGTCATTTAGTGCATCAATTGAATTGAACTTGGCCTAAAAGAATATTAAAGTAGTCTTATCTGTTACTAAGGCTGCAAAGATTAGAGGCTGTGTTATTGTAGATTTGCCATTTTTTGGTATAGATGTCACTTTTCCACCTCCATCTCTGTCTAATATTGACACAACAGGTACATGAGAGATTTCACACTCTGTTGATACATAGAAACTGTGAAGGGTTTGTCTCAGAGTATGATATGCAGTGTTTTAGGACTTTTTAGTCTTTGCCTTTCATATTTTTTTTTGATTTTTTTTTAGGTCAGTTTCTATATTTGATCCTGAGCAATAAACGCACCAGGATCATCATTCAACATCTTTCAGACCTCACCTTGATCAACAATTTGATCAGTGTTTTTTTATAATTGCCATTTGCGCAGAAATGTGTAAGCTGAAATTGATATACAGACTTCTGAGAGTCAACCAAACAAAGACAACTGAGAGTAAGCCAGTCAACTCCTCTGCCTGTTCCACCATTGAGTGAGGTCATGGCTGATCTGTACACAAAAGTTTTATGCATACCTTTTGATATCCTTGCCAACAATATCTATCTCAATTTTATTTAACCATGCATCCACAACCTTTTGGGTAGGGTAAATTAAGATCACTACAACTCTGAATGCGTGTAGGCACGTGTGTGAAATTATTACTTGATCGTGCTTCAAGGTCATCAAGATCTAATTTCAAGATTGTACCTCCTTGTCTGTATTTTTTCTCACCACAGAAAAACACTTTTTCCGTATATTTACCCTATCATCTTCAAGTACTTCAAAAGGCTCTCTACGGTTGAAGCATAACTTCATCCTCTCTTGTATTCCTATCCATTTGAGATAACATTAGCCTTTTTTTTTGTACCTCTGTACATGATGACCCAAATCACATTGCTCTTTTGTCTAGAACTAGTGAGAGAAGTTGTTCCGACTGCTTCTGCAATCATTGGGTAAAGGATTGAGTTGATTTTCTTTATTAAAAAAAAGCCCTGTACGTCAGCGTTGGGAGTGTTGGATATGTTGGCACCGGATTGAAACCTTTACTTGTAGTGAAAGAGAGAAAGTTGACTGCAGATTGTTGCTGGATCATTGAGACTCGTGCATTTCAAAGAGTCGGCTGTATAAAAGCTTTTTGGCATTGATTATTGTGTATACTATAGGTTCTTGTGTAAACGTCCTATCTCTTTAGTGTAATAATTTTCATTTTCTACTGTGGAATGGGTGAAATATTAAATGGATAAAAAGCCTTCATTAGAAACTTCTGATGAACACAAACTTCCTTTTATCCCTTAAATTGCAAGCAATAAATCTGGGCCTGAGCAATACAAATTGAAAATTCCTAACAACTGGCACATATTATATGCTGAGCAAGTGCCCTCTGGTGGATTTCCAGACATGTAACAGTGGGAATAAAGAGAGTGGAATTTATTTATACATCAGATTTGAATAAAGACTGAGAGTCTCCAGTCTCTTGGAGACTGGAGAGCTCAGTACGAATTCTTTCTATTGATAATGCCCATCTATCCCCAGGTCATTGACTAGGCTGAGCTTCAAGTCAAATGCTGCAAAGGAATGAGGTCAGTTTTGCCAATGTTGGATGGCAGTGTGTTATCTTTTAATACTTGCTTACAAAGTCAGTGCAGATTTACTTGAGCATATTCTGTATCTTAAAATGAGCAATGTAGTTGGGCCCACCATCTTGCTTCTTGGATTTTTAAAGAGCATTGTTTTGTAATTGTATACCTCAACCCCCAACTCTAACTTTCTAACAAGCTGGCTGCAAACACATGGGTAATCAAGAAGTGTGCTAATGCAGAAGTTCCCAAATTGGGAGATGCAGCAAAGTTCTAAAAGCTGCAGGGTTTGGGCGAGGTAAGAAGCTTGAGAGAAATAACTGTTCAAGTGGTTGGAATAATTTTGATTGCAAAAACTGTTCAAATCAATGCCAGTCATGAAAGTGTTGTGATGACGCCAAGTCTAGAACATTACGCGATCCTTGGGGAAGAGGCCATTCAGTCCAAAAACCAGCACACAAAGGGACAAGTCTGATCCCTCCCATTAGAAGAAAAGATTTTGTGGAATGACTGATTTCCTAGCCTCCCTTTTGCTAAATCCTTTTATTGGTAGAGTAGGACATTATGGAACAAAGAGATCAAATAGCTTCTGCAGCCAAAATAATTTTGCAATTTTTAAAAAATTATCTGTAAACATGAACAAAATCTGTGTGTGGGGGAGGGAAGAGAAACTTTTCTTTTATATTTGTTTCTAATCTGTTAGAAATTTTGTTTTCTGTTTACATTGCGTAAGATTCTAACTAGAACAAAGGTTTTTCATAATCTCTGAGATAGAATCTCCTGCATCATTTTGTTTCTGGATGACTTATTATAAAGCTCCCTTTTCCCGATTTATAAAAAGATTTGACAGTTGACCCTGGAACAGTCCTCCACTATATTTGATTGGATTGATGTACAATGGACTTCCAATTATTCTAATCAATCCAGTGACTCAGATTTGACTTAAATTGTGATATTGAATAACTGTGGTCAGCTGACACTGATACTAATGGTTGCGATTAACCTATAGGTTTTTCAGCAAATACAGTAAGTACTGAACTGAAATGTGACACGATCAGTACACATAACATATCCATCTGCAATTGAAAATCCACTGCACAACTTTAAGATCTGGGCAATTTTTTTTATGTTGTGCTATTGTCATTATATATTCCAGCAGTTTGGTTAATTTGGTTGTCATTTTTTTGAAAATCTTCCTCTGGGCACAAGTCACTATTGGGTGTAAAAATTTCCAGAGCGAAAGATGCATCAAATATGTATGATGTCTGTTAGCATGTATAAATGTGTGGGGAGATTTTGATATGTGCTTCGAGTGCCATAATGTTTCTTTGTTGTGATGCTGGCTTCCTCTTTACAATGGAGCTGAAAACAAAGCAAGCCTATGAGCAGCACAGTGGTCAGCCTCAGAGCACCAGGCACCTGTGTTCGATCCTGGCCTTGGGTGACAGTGTGGAGTTTTCACTTTCTCCTGTGTTTGCATGGATTTGATCCAACAATGGGCAGGGTAGGTAGACTAGCTATTGCTAAATAGCCGCTTGGTGTCCTGAGATATGTCAGCTAGGGGATAGGGTGGATGATGAGCCTGTTGGAGAGTTGGTATTGACTTAATGGGCCAAATGGCCTCCTTGTGCATTGAAGGGGTTCTAAAATTGTGAAATTCTTTTAGGTCTAGCTTTTGCCTTTCTTGCAAAACATTGTATAAATCAGCTGTACTTTCATGCTACTATCTTCAGTGGCATCTCTGACTTTAGCAAAACTGTCTAAGTTTTAAATCATGCACTGCTGCTGGTTCTGTAAATGCTGAAATTCTTAAGAGCAATAGCCCATGCCAGTACCTCTGGAGACGGAGATTCCATTTAGTCCAGCTACCAGTATAGACTGTTTAGTCACTGCCTTTAGGGAAACTACAGCCTGTTCACTCATCTCTAACTATATTTCCTCTCTAGTCACCATCAAACACCTGCCTCCCACCCCAAACCTGCTGGAAATGTTTGGTCAGCAGAAATTTGCAATTATAACTTGCTTGTGCAGTTATGGTACTGCGATATGAGTTCTTCAAGCTCAGTATGGTATTGCAGGACAGTCTTTCTAACAAATTTGCAATCTGTGAAGCATCCAACAGTTATAGTAGGTTTTTATTTAACAATGGTACGAATTAAGCACATCCAATGTGGAGCAAGTCTTGCAGCAAAACATTGTGAGGCACCATTTTAATAAGCTTTCTTTTCAACTGGAGAAGTTGTTGGGGAGAACCTTCATATTATTATAAGGATGAAAGCCATTATTACTAATTTTGTCTTGTGCACAAAATTGTGCACATCGTATCTTTTTAAAAATTAAGAGATTTCAACATGGTACCTGTTCATTTATGTTTGAAAATGTCTGTAGACAATTTTCTGTTTTGCAACTGTCAAAGGGGATCATGTGGCCCAGTTATTATCATTTTCAAATTCTGTTTAGCCACTGGAAAAACTACAGAGCCAAGAAGACTGAGGAAAATTCCAAAATAGTACCAAGAAATATAGAATCTGCAGAATTGATACATCAATAAGATGACTGATGGACCACCTTACATTACTATTCTTCCTATCCTATGAATACTATTGCCAGCCTGCAGGTTTAGTCATTTTGGTGCAAGATTTTACTGTTTTTCCAGGTCGGACTTTGTTTAGAAAGTTGATTGTTTGCAATCTTTTTGTGACTTGCATTTAATGGAATAAAATACATTTGTGAACTGAGGGGGGGAAACCTAGTTTGCACTATTTGAATTATTTCCTTCAAGAAAATATTTGGGAGAACTTGCTGCAAACATTGGTGTACTGTTCATTTCCTATGGAATGTATGCTCTTGACCGGAAGTAGGAAATTGAGTGTTAGAATTGAAGAATGTTAATTTTGTACAATTGCCTTATGTTTTTGATTTATTAAAAATTGGTTTTCCCCTCAACATAAGTTGTGAATTTATTCATAAGATGCAGTTGGCGGAGAAGAAGTGCATTATCCGTAAGTCAACTTTTCCTCCTTTCTCTTGTTGAGAAGTTTCCAATAAATTTCCTAAAACAGAAGATTCAGCAATTAATGGCACTAAGCTCTGTTCAGTAATTTCACATGAACACAAAGTGAGTAAATCATACAGCCTATCAAATCATCTTCCACTTAACATGATCATAGCTGATCTTTGGCTTCAACTCCACCTCTTTCCTGCATACTCCCCTTACTAAATTCCTAAGATCAGCAGTCTGTCTATCCCTGCTCTTATTTATTTAACAATGGAGCAATCACAACTCTGAGCTAGTAAATTTCAAAGATTCACAACACTTTTTGAAGTAATTTCACCTCATCCTTGCCCTAAACCGTCAGCCTTTTATCCTCAGACTGCCCTCGTGTTTTGGACATGCCAACCAGCAGAAATAATCTCTTGGTTTCTACCCTATCAAGACCCTTCAGAATTTTATAAGTTGCAGTGAAATAGTCGCTTTCTAAAACTGCAGAAAATATAGATCCAATTTATTCAGTGTCTCCTAACAGAACAACCACCTCATTCCAGGGAACAATTTAGTGAACTTTCACTGTACTGTCTTTAGTGCAAGTAAATCTTTTAAATATGGAAATAAACTATATACAATATTCCTGATGTTGTCTCACCATAACCTCATATTGTAACAAAACTTATTGTAATTCAATCCCCTTGCAGTAAAGACTAACATGCCATTTGTCAATTTCTAATTTTTTGCTGCACCTGCATGCTAACTTTTTGCATTCGTTATACAAACAGACTGAAGTCTCTTTGAACATTAAAAAGTGTGAAAGCTATAAATGTTTAATAAAAATCTGTTTTTATTTTTTTGCAACCAAAGAAAATAACTTCACAATCCTCTGTTACATTCCATGTGCCATCTTGTTGCCCATTCACTTGATTTGTTTGTATCTTGTCTCTTGATGTCCTCCCCAGTACTTACTTGCCCATCTAACTTGGTATCATCAGCAAACATAAATGAAAGAGATCTAAGTCATTAATATAGATTGCAAGTAGCAAAGGTCCCTGCACTGATCCTTGTGACACTCCACATTCGCTACCTGCCAACTTGAAATGGCTCTATTTAACCAATCCTTCAACTGTGCTAAAGTATTATTCCCATCTCCATGAGCTTTCATCTTGTCTATTAATCTTTTGTGTGCCACTATCAAAAGTAACTTGGAAATCCATGTATACCACGTCTACTGGTTCCTCCTTATATGCCCTGCCAGTTACTTGCTCAAAAAAATTGTCAAACAACATTTCTCTTTTCATAAAACTATGTTAACTTGTTCTAATCATGCTGTTTTTTTTTTCTAATTACATTATCAAGACTTCCTTAAGATTCCAGCATTTTGCAGACAACTGATATAGTTTGCTGCTTTACCTCCTTTTCTAGAAAAATGATGTAACATTTGCCAACTTCCAAATTGTTGGGATTGTTCCCAAATCTAAGGAGTTTTGGAAAATCATAGACAGCACATGTACAATCTCTGTATCTGAATTCTAGGATGTCTGACATCAGGACCTGGGATCTGGTCACTTAAATTTTTCCAATAGATCTTCACTGATATTAGTGAACTGCTATTCACTGATTTTCTCATTCTTTTTGTTTCCTGTGTTGTCTCTTTCTGGCATAAAACATGTCTGCTACTGAGGACCAATGTTCAATGCCTCTGACATTTCTTCATTTCTCATGATAATTTCTCTTTCTAAATAGCTAATGTTTACTTTATCTACTCTATCTACTGTCTTCCTTTTCATAGACTTGCAAAAGCTTTTCTAATCTTTTTGGTTAATTTGCACTTTTTTCCCCCTTTCAACATTTTTGAGTCCCTCTGCTGGTTTCTACAACATTCCCAGATTTGCTTCAGACTTATTGCTATTTCTACAACACTAAGCCACTACTTTTAATCTACAGCTATCCTTTAAGCCACACATGAATCTTTCTTGCTAAGGTTTTGGTTTTTCAATACAATGCATTTTCTTTTGATGTTGACTGGTTTGAATTGTTACTTTTACTTTAAATATCTTCTTCCTACTGTTTGTTTACCTCCTTTTTGTCTATTTACTTATTTAACCATAGGTGCAAGAGGAGATTGGTAATGTAATTGGCTTTGCAAGTTTAAACTTCTTGTTTGCAATTGGGATATCACTTCTAAAAATGTGGAAGTGAATCATTATGATTGCTTTCTCCTAGTGGATCTTTCCCAATGATATCACTAATTAATTCTACTTTATTCATAATGCTCGATCTAAAGTGGCTTTATCCCTAGTCTGTATACGATATTGCTTCATGAAATTGATGAGCATATCCTATAAATTCATGTTCTGGATTATTTCTGCCATTTTGATTGCCCTAGTTTACATGAAGAATAAAAACCCCTACCTTGTTATATTATTGGAACTTGTAAGATAGAGCATAAACAATATATTTCCTATCTTAATCGTAGAACTACTATTAGGGGGTTTACTAGCAGTACTTTCCAATATTTGTTAATCTTAAATTTCTACCCATACTGCTTCTACCTCATGAAATTCAGAGGCCAGCTTCTTTCTTGTGTTATAACTTGACAGGAAGATTCCAGAAAGGACCATGGTTTAAAAAGCCATAACTTTTATTTAAGTATGAAATTTTAAGAGTTATAAAACTGCCAATTAACTTTAACAACAAAATTGTTAAACATGAAAAAATGGGATTATGATACGATTCTCATTTACTCCCCTGTAGCTTAACAATTACACACAGATTTTAAAATTAACATGTTACAAAATACATCTCAAGTTACAATAGTCTCATTAACACACACTCACAGTCTCTTTTAAGCACATTCTGCTCTAAATACAAGATGGTGTCTGGATTTCTCTTCAACTCTCACCAACTTTTACAGATCTATAGAAAGCGTTCTTTCTGGTTGTATCTCAGATTGATATGGTTTCTGCACTGGCCAACACTGCAAGAAACTACAAGGTTTTGAATGGAGCTCAGTTCATTATGCAAATCAGCCTCCCATCCATTGACTTTGTTTACACTTCCCGCTGCCTTGGAAAAGCAGCCAGCATACTTAAGGACCCCATGCACCCTAGCCATATTCCACCTTCCATTGGGGAAAAAGGTACATTGACATATTTGTTTTATCCAACAGGTACTTTGGTCTGCCTTGTCTAACAAGGGGCATACACGCGATGGGTCGTGAGAGGGCTGCTCTTGGATTTTGAGTGTAGCCTAGTGCTTCACATTGTTAGTATATGCTTGACCTGGACCAGTTAATGGGCAACATGACAGCTCAGTGCCTATTGCAGTGCTGTGCAGATACATGGATTTGGGCCGGTGTCTGTGGGAGTTTGCGCATTCTCCACGTGCTTGCGTGGGTTTTCTCTGGGTACTCTGGTTTCCTCTCACATCCAAAGATGTGCTCTGAGGCTGATTGGCAGAACAAATTCTCCCTAAATTGTCTTGAATTTGGTTCTAATGCATAGATCTATAAATATAGACAGGGATCTTGGGTAGAAGTGGGAACATCAAGGTGGCGGCGTGGGGTCATTGGGCCGAAGGGCCTGTTTCCTGTGCTGTTTTTGTTCTTTGATACGAAAGTCTGAGGTCACATATCAACTGATTCAAGAACAGCTTCTTCCTTGTTGCTGTCAGATTTTTGAGTGAGCCTGCCTCACATTAGGTTGATCTTTCTCTACACCTTGGCTATAACTGTAACACTACATTCTGCACCCTCTCCTTTCCCTTTCTGTGCATGGTGTGCCTCGTCTATATAGTGTGCAAGAAACAGTACTTTTCATTGTATAACCAATACATGTGACTAATCAAATAAAAATTATTTTCACATATTTCTGAAATCCACACGCCAAAACACACTTTAAAATCTTCTCTCATAATTATACTTTCCCTTAGCAGTTTGCATTCTAGAATTTGTCAAATGATACTTTTAAACAAAGTTTCAACCCTACTTTTAACAGTTATTCCAATTCAGGATTTTACACCAACCCCTTTAGGGTTTCTTTATCTTGTTTTAATTAAACAAACTCTTCACAATTCCTTTAACTCTCCATTCCCAGGCTTCAGGTGCTCATCAGACAATTACTTATGCCTTCTTATTTTTCAGTCATTTTTCTGCTGTCGTTTATAGATTGATAGTTTCTGATTTGCTACTCATCTTTTCACAGTTATATACATATTTCTTAAGTTTGATACTTTCCCTAAATTTAGTTAATGACAGATGGTGGAGCCTTTCCTTACAATTTTTCTTCATAGTTGGAATATATTTAATCTGAACTATCCACTTAAATTCCTGCCCATGCTTTTTAATTGATCTACCCCCTAATCTGTTATCCTTGATCATTTTAGTTAGCCCAGTTTTCTTGCCTGCATAGTGTACGTATCTAGACCTCCTTTCTTCCTTTTCAAATAAATGTAAAATTCAATGTTACTGTGGTTGCTGCTACATAACAATGCCTTTGCTCTGAGGACATGAATTAATCCTATCATGCTGCACAGTAATAAGTTTAACATAAGCTGCTATCTGGTTGCTCTCATTTAAACATGAAAAATGTGGATGGTGTAATGGCATGGTGGTTGGCACTGCTGCCTCACAGCCCTAGGGGCCTGGGTTCAATTCCCAACTTAGGACACTGTATGGAGTCTGCACATTCTTCCTGTGTCTGTGTGGGTTTTCTTTGGGTGCCCTGGTTTCCTTCCACTGTCTAAAAGACGTGCTGGCTGGAGGAATTGGCTATGCTAAATTCTCCTTCAGTGTAACTGGAACAAGTGCATGAGTATAGCAACTAAGGAGTTTTTCACAGTATCTCCATTGCACTGTTACTGCAAGCCTAATTGTGAAACTCATATATAAACTAACAACTAAACTAATTCTTATAGGGCTCAATAGGATTGATGTAGAAAAGATGTTTCCTTTCTTGAGGGAGGAGGAATGTGTGTCTAGAACCAGAGAACACAATTTCAGAAAAAGGGTCATTTAGGACTGAGATCAGAAGGAATTCCTTTATCCACAGAATCGTGATTCTTTTTAATTCTTCAACCCAGGTGGAGCTGTGGAGGCTCCGTCGTTAAATATGTTCAAGATTGACTTCTATGTATTGAAAGTATCAGGGATGTGGGGATAGTGCCAGAAAATCATGTTGGAATAGAGCATCCATGATTTCATCGAATGACAGAGCAGTCTGAATGGTCTCTTCCTATTTCTTAAGTTTTATTCAAAGTTCCTCATTTCTTTTCCTGGCATCAGCATATTTCAGGTGCTCTGTGGTTTGAATATTCTTTCTGAGAAGAACCATCTGACGATATGCCCATTCATCTTTCCACAAATCAGAGTGTACATTGTCTGATGAATTGCTAATATCCACTTCCCTATCTTCATTAATGAACATAATTAAAGAACCAGTTGAGGGTTTTCACATCCTACAGGAATTCATTCTATTGAATGAAGAAGAAATATCCAAAATGCATAAATATTTTTTATTTTTTTAATAATTGTAAATGAATCTTTCTCCAAGATCATCCAATTTAAGCAAAGTACTATTTAATAAAAAAGTATACAAACGATTTTTTTCAAACGTTTATGTATATTTTTTAAAACTCGATTAAACTTGTAGAATATGATCAAGATTCAAGCTTAGATTGCATTTTCCACAATGCCTACTGTTAACATTAGCACCATACTTGAGTTTCAACAGTTGAAATTTACTATTTCCTGTTGAATATACTTAAACATATAACAATTCATTGTTATCAAAGATTTACCCCAGCTTTCCAATCTGTTCAGCAAGGCCTGGCTTTTGTGGAAGACACTTTATCATTTCGATTTTGTAGATCAAAAAATAATCTGTCTATATCAGTCCATTTACAATACCTGGAATAACAGGGAACAACCTTTGAAATATGGATTTTCCCTTGCATTGGTTAGCTGTGAAATAGGTGCACCTATTAATAAAGATAAAATACTTTTTGCTTCCCTAGAAGGCTGGTGGAAAGTAGTAAAAGTCAACCTGATGTCTGCTCCTTTGTACCGGTGATCACTGGCTTTGATTAGCAGCTTATAAGTAGCTCTCTGCTAAATGGAAAAAATGCTCTTGAGTAAAAATTATTTTAAGTAAAAAAACAAGAAGTTCTTAATGACAATAATGTTACTCTACACCATTTGCAATGTTTACTCATGAACATCTGAACATTCACATTGTACTATTCCTACTCCTCTATTTTATGCAACGTTTTCTGCCATAATGCGGCAGTTGAGATGGTGGAATGTACGAGGAAACATCTAAAAATGGTGCAGTGAACAACTGTGCAAAATGGACCACTGAATCACTGGTGTGGTCATAGCCCATGATTGTAACTGGTATCCGGTGAGGGGACAAGTGCCAGAACAGCTGCAAATTGGATAATGGAGGCACCAAAGAGCTTGAATAATTGCAGTGGTTCAAAAAAGGCAACTCACCACCTTTTTGACAGCAATTAGGGATGGCCTAGTCCATAAATGAATTTTTAAAAGTTATCAAAGTATCAGGTAAATATCATTGGTGCTTATTGTCTATTTTTTGCTTGTAACTCACTGTACTTATTGATTACTAGCGTAATGGCTGTCATCAACAGTGTTGGGGAAGTTGCCAGGGTAACAGTCTTTTCAATGAGTGCCTCTAAATGCCTTGGGGAAGAGCTGTGACTTGATGTTCTGATTGAAAACAGGCATTTGATAGTTCTAAATGGGAGTCTTCACCAGTGCTATAAATGCCTGCCTGGCTGGCTTGTTAATTTGAAGGTAACTGATCTAAGTCACCCACCTCTCCATATTTCATTAAGACAGTAAGAGAGTTTACAGGTGATGGGCAAAGACAGACAATTACAGATATTCAAGCTATATTGTAGAAAATGGATTTTTAAAATTAATTCATGAGATTGAGCTTTGCTGACAAGGCCAGCATTTATTTCCCATCCCTGTACCTGCAATAACCATTATACCTAGAGGTTGTACTAGAAGTTATAGTTCTGGCTGTTATAACATGCTATTTAAAGAGGAATATGTCCCTATTTTTAGCTGTCAGGAAAGCATGATTTAAGTTCTTAAATTTGTCATTTTAAAATGTTGAGTTGATCTTTTATTCCTGTAGCTATTGTATTCTGTTTTCTTCTTTCAGCCAGCCAGCTATCCATTCTGTTAAGTACACCCTAACCTCCATGTTCTAATCTTATTCATTAGTCCATTACACAGTATCTTATCAAAGACCTTTTTAGAAATCTTCAATATATCACATCTAAAACATTAGCTTTGTCTGTTCTCTCTGCAAACTCTTCAAATAATTTGTTGAGATTGGTCAAGCCAAACCTTCCTTCTGAAATCTAACATTGACAATTCATCCTCATTATATTTTTTATTTTGAGATTTTAAAATATTTTTCTTATTAGAGCTTCCAGTATTTTTCCTATCATCAATGTTAAACTGATCTGTAGTTTTCCAGACATAACCTTCTACTCTTTGTAAACATAAATGAATGCTAGTGATCTGCTAAGGAGATGGAAATAGAAATATGGAAAGAAATTTGAAAATGAATAATCTTTATGTAATGAGATTTTATTATCCCAAATTTAACTGACTGAAGACATCAACAGAAGTTTTAAGGGATTGTAAATCCTACGACGTGTTCGGGACTCTTTCCTAATGAAAGCCAGCAAGGAAAGACTTGCTGCTGGACCCCAGTAGCTCAGTCTATGTTCCCCTGTTCATCTACTCATCCTCCGCCTAGGGAATATGGTTGCTCATTTGTTCAAGGCCCTGCCACTTGATTTATTATTGTTTCCATCTGCAACAACTTTCAGCCAGTAGCGACCATTCTTTTTAGTCACTTGGAAATTGACATGGATGCTACTAATAAATTTAAGTACACTTTTTGACTTCTGTGTAAAGCCATGTCTGTGCAATACAAGAGATCAGCTTGCAAGACAAAGCTTCTGCTTCTTTCTAAACTCTCCAATATTCAAGAAACTTAATTGACTTTTTCAGATATTAGATTTCTGCTACACATTGCAGTGATGAATGTAAATATTGAAATTAATTTGAGTTTCTGTCTCAATGAATAATTTACCATGATTAATCTATTTCTTAATTGCTGAGAAAAAAGATGAATAAAGTTGAATGTTTTCCTGATGCTAAAAAATCCTGTCAAGTCTGAACTCCATGGCAGGGATTTTATGACTTCGTTTGGGTGAGACTTGTAAAATCCCATCCGAGGCCAATGGAGAATTCCATTCTGCAAATTAGGGCGGCGAGGCAGTAAAATTCCAGCCCATGTTTCCTCCCCACTTCACTTATGAAAACTTCTCAACCAGTTTTGGCCATTCAATACCCTTGCAACAAGATCTGTTGGAGCAGCGGAGGTTCAGTGCTGATTTCCTGCCTCGGAAGCATTTCCCTTTTCAACATCTTTCTCAAAAGCACAGCTATGATTGAGAAATGATGAGATCAAGAATCACATTGTAATGTTACAGCACCACAATCTTCATCATCAATTTCATACATTCTGCCATAACTTTATAAATCTGATTGCTGGTTTTAATAACAGTCATCAGTTGATAAAGGAATATCATTTTGCTTTTTAAAAATGATCAAAGAAATTGGAATGTTAAAATGTTAATTAACATTGGTCTGGAATTATGAGCTACCTATACAAACATGGAAATTGCCCTTCGCTTTTGTTAGAATCTACCTGAAGTGCATGGATATCGGACACAACAGAAATATTTGCCTTTGACATGGTGGTTTTGACTTAAATATTAATAAGAAGCATAATTTTTGTTAAATGGGCCTTTATGAGAACCAATGCAAAAATGTCCCTCTGCAGTTTTTGAAGACTCCACCACTCAGGACAGATCACTGAGATTCAGTTCAGGTGGATTGTCAGATAACCCTTCTAAGTCTACGCTGACGTCTTCATCGGAATAATTTGCTCTTGGTGTTCTCTCAGTGTCCTCTACAGACAAGGCAGAGCTGCACCTGGCACCTGCAATAGAACAAAATATTACTTTTGAGTTACTCATTGTTATTTTAAACCGGAATGCTATTCAAAGGAACATGTGAAAGAAACTAGTGTTGGAGAATCCCACTTGAAAACTTAAACAGGGAAAATTCTATTTCAGGTTTAGGTAAATTGAAAACTCCAGCAACTCACTAGTCTGTAAGTTACATATTTTCAATATTCTTCCATCTCACACCCAAGATTAGACAATCTCATTCAGTTCATAAAATTATCATAATCCTGTTGATTAATAATCCAGCTGGGAGATCATGGATCATTTGTTGCTTTTCAAGTTTATTAAAGCATAATGACAAATAGCTTGAATTGAATTAATAAAAAGGGAAAAGAAAACTGAATGAAGCAATGAATCACATAACAACCGTTCTGGTAGTTTTGTAGATTTGTTCATGAGATATGGCTATCACTGATGAGACCAATCTTTTTTCTTGCCAATCCCTAATTGCCCTCAAGCAAAGTGATGAGCTACTCCATCTGATGTATACATCTACAGTTCTGTTAAGAAAGAAGTTCCAAGATTTTGAGGCAGGTAATTATAGGCTAGTTAGCTTATTTTTTGTAGTAGAGAAAATGCTTGAATCTATCATCAAGAAAGAAATAGTGAGACATCGGAATATAATTTGTCCCATTGGGAAGATGCAACATGGGTTTATGAAGGGCAGGTTACATTTGATTAATTTAGTGGAATTTTTTCAGGACATAACTTGCACAATGAACAATGGGGAACCTGTGGATGGGGTTTATGTGGATCTTTAGAAGGTATTTGACAATATGCTTCACTAAAGGCTGCTGCATAAAAGTGCGTGGTGTTATGGGTAATAGAACATAGAACATAGAACATTACAGCACAGAACAGGCCCTTCGGCCTTCGATGTTGCGCCGACCATTATAAAAAGCAATGACCCTCCAAACTAAACCATTCCCTTCTCTTCCATATACTTATCAACTAACCTCTTAAACGCCACCAAACTTGGCGTATCTACAACTGCCGCAGGCAGGGCATTCCACTCCCGAACCACCCTTTGGGTAAAGAACCTACCTCTGATATCCGTCCTATAACTATCACCCCTTAATTTAAAGCTGTGTCCCCTCGTGCTAGCTTTCTCCATCCTAGGAAAAAGGCTATCACTGTCCACCCTATCTAAACCTCTAATCATCTTATATGCTTCAATAAGGTCCCCTCTTAGCCGCCTCCTTTCTAACGAAAACAACCTCAAATCCCTCAGCCTCTCTTCATAAGACCTGCCCTCCATACCAGGCAACATCCTGGTAAACCTCCTCTGTACCCTCTCCAATGCCTCCACATCTTTCTTATAATGTGGGGACCAGAACTGCACACAATACTCCAAGTGCGGCCGCACTAGAGTTTTGTACAGTTGCAACATGACGTTGCGGTTCCGAAATTCAATCCCCCTACCAATAAAAGTTAAGACTCCATATGCCTTCTTAACAACCTTATCGACTTGACTGCTTACTTCCAGGGATCTATGCACAAATACACCAAGATCCCTCTGTTCATCAACACATAATGTATTAGCATGGATAAAAGATTGGTTAAATAACAGAAAGCAAAGGAGTAAATGGGTGTTTTTCTGGTTGGCGAGCAGTAACTAGTGATGTACCTCGGGTATCAGTGGTGGGACCATAATTGTTTACAATTTATATGGATGAATTGCTATTGGGGACCGAGTGTAGTGTGTCAAAATTCGCAGATGACACTAAGATGAGTGGAAGAGCAATGTGTGTAGAGGACACTGGAAGTCTGCAAAGGATAGATAGAGGCAAGGATCTGGCAAATGGAGTACAATGTTAGTAAATGTAGGTCATCCATTTTGGTTGAAATAACAGCAAAATAGACTATTATTTAAATGGTGCAGAGGGACCTGAATGTCCTTGTGCATGAGTCACAAAATGTTGTTTACAGAAGACAAGTGAAATTTGCTAGAGGAATGAAATTTAAAAACAGGGAGATTATGTTGCAGCTGTATAGGATACTGGTGAGACTAAACCCGGAGTACTGTTTACAGTTTTGGTCTCCTTACTTGAGAAAGGATATACTGACACTGGAGGGAGTGCAGAGGAGATTCACTAGGTTGATTCCACAGTTGAGAGAGTTGGCTTATGAGGAGAGACTGAGTAGACTGGGACTATACTCACTAGAATTCAGAAGAACGAGAGAAGATCTTATAAAATCATTTAAGATTATGAAGGGAATAAATAAGATAGAAATAGGGAGGTTGTTTCCACTGGCAGGTGAAACTAGAACTAGGGGGCATGACCTCAAAATAGGGAGGGGCAGATTTAAGACTGAGTTGAGGAGGAACTTCTTCACTCAAAGGGTTGTGAATCTGTGGAATTTCTGTCCAATAAAGCAATTGAGACTACCACATTGAATTTTTAAGGCAAGGATAGATAAATTTTTGAACAGTAAAGGAATCTAGGGCTATGGTGAACAGGCAGATAAGTGAAGTGGCCACGCACCCTTTTCTACTGCATTAGCTGCTATAAACCAGTTAAGTTTAAAGGTGGGAAAAGTATGTGTATACGGTAAGAGGATAGGAATTCGGGATGGGGCGGCGTGAATGGGAAATCAGAGGTCAGAGAGGAAATCGGATCAAGGAGGAGATTGGAGGATGGCTGTCAGGGGGAAAGAGTCCCATGTGGGGTGGGGTAATGTTGCAGGCAGTGGGGACAGTTAGGGGTGGGGGCATCATATGGGTGGGAGGGGGGGGAGTTCCTTATGGGATTCAGTTTCAGTCTGTACAATATTTACCCAGAAGATGGAAAAGGTTTTAATTCCTCTAACTTTTCCTGGACAACTATATATGTGGAATCCAGTCCTAGCCATCCGAAGTTTGCATTTTAAATCACTTTTTCCCGATGGTTCTCAGCTCAGGACAATTTCACACTTCTGGACAATTGTCAGTAAACCTATCCAATCCAAGAGTGGTTCCCCAGTGCGTCTCTGGGATATGGCCCCCCAATCCAATGTTGAGGAGCTTAGATTTATATCCCCTTAACTCAACTCTAGAACTTCCACGCTAAGTCACTTTCCATTCTATTTCTGCTATCTTTAAAAATCTTCTTAAAATCCACTTTTTGGACATTTCTTTCAACTTTTCCCATGGTCTTGCATTTGTTCTTTTCATTTTTACTTTCCCTACTCTGTTTTAAAAAAGCCTTATAATATTTTCTATATTAAAAGGTACAAGTTGCTGTTTTCAGATCCTCCTTCTGCTTAATTTTTAGTTCTTTTATCCTTACAAAAGATTTATCAAAATAAGAAAAACCCACATAGGGAAGTTTATCTTCATACTTCTGGACCTTATGTGCATTTAGCCATATGAGAAATCAACCAGAAATATTTGTAGGAAAGTGCCTCAGCTGAACTAAGCTGTTTGGCAGAATAATTGTTGAAACTGCAGTCTTGTGTACCATTAGTATCTTAACATCGTACGCTAGGAGATTATATGGCAATGCTGGATATTGAAGCAAATTCTAAATTAAAATACCAATTTAAAAAATTAACAGACTGGGTACTGCAGGCCTTAATGTGCAGGCCTTTCAGGAATTCATTATGCTACACGTGTTTTTGAAAAGTCCAATTTAATAAAGACATTGTTATAAATGTGTTAATGTTCTATGCTTATTAAACATGTATGAGTTTCTTAATTTGGTACAGCATCTTACTGCCTTGTGATTTTCAGTTTGTGTTGGAACATGCATAATTCCCAAGCGATTTGTAAATCCAACGTTTTAGAATCATACTCATTAAATTACCAACTATTTCCCTTCCAGGTTCCCATGTTAGCTGACACTGTTAAAGGTTCTCTCTCCTCAGGTTGTCTTTCTCTCTTCTTCAAATCTGCCTTCATCACCCCTTTCCTTAAAAACCTTGCAAAATATTGCCCTATCTCCAGCCTTTCTTTTCTCTTGTGTTTTTGCATCCCAAATTTGTGACTACATCTTCTCTGAAACTGTGTCTGAATCTGTCCAGGAGGCTTTTGTCCTGTCATACTACTGAAGCAGCTCTTAAAGTAACAAATGGCAATCTATCTGACAGTGATAAAGGCAAACCATCCCTGCTAGTCCCTCTTGACCTATCTGTAACCTACCACAGTTGGTCCTGTCATCGTCTTTGAACACCTTTTCACTATTGGCCAGATAGGTGCCTCTCCTGGTCCATTATATCTAATTGCAGCCAGAGAATGGCTTCTCTGCCTATTCCTTAAAGTTGACTCTGGTGTCCCCAAAGGGTCTATCCTCGGTCCACTCCTGTTTCTCATTTACATATTGCCTAAGGCAACATAATCCAAAAACACGTCAGTCTTTGCACTACACTAACCACACCCAGCTTTACCTCACCAGTAACACCACTGTTGCTAAATTATCAGATGGCTTGTCCGATATCCAGCACTGCATAAGCAGAAATTTCCTCCAAGTAATTATTGGGAAAAATGAAGCTAATAGGCAGGATTTTACGGCCTTGTTTGTGCGAGGCCGGAATTTCCTGCCCGAGGTCAATGGACATTTCCATTGTCCGCCCCGTGCCCAATCCAATTCCTTAGTGGATGGGGGTGGGGGTGGATGGGGGTGGGGGGGGGGGGGGGTATAGAATTCTGGTGATTGTCTTTCATATCTGCCACAAATCTTGCACCCTGACCACTGACTCCTCTTTCTCAACTGTCTGAAGCTGAACCACATAGTTTGCAACCACACCATCATATCTGAGCCAGAGATGAATTTTCCACTGTACATCCACATTGTCTCTAGAACCATCCATTTCCACCTCCATAACATTGTCTGACTCTCATTGCCTTAAACTATTCTGCCATATAAATCCTCATCCAGTTCTGTTACCTCCTAGATTTGATTATTCAACTCACTGTTGGTTGAAATACTCTCTCTTCATGTATCATGCCCTAACATGGTGTTGGTGAACTCTGTATGTCCATCATGCTTGGCAAGGTATTGCAGTGATTTGTCTTCTGCAGATTCTGGCTGACCAGGAGTCTCTCCTGTTCTTACTGCCTACTGTAAATATATTGGAAGGATTTGCAGGTTGATAATTAACCTGCTTTGATCACATTATGTTTGCATCTTCCATGGCTATTAGAATCAGAGCCAGGAGTTTCTGGCTCAGAAACAGAAAAAGTCAGAAGACACGTTCTCCACATTCTATCCATCATAAACCTGAGGTCATCCAAAGCTCTGCTGTCCATGTCCTAATCCTCAGCAAATCGAGTTCACCCACCACTTTCGGCTTGCTAACTTAAACTTGCTCCCAATTAAGCAAAACCTCAACTTTAAAATTTTCAATCTTGTTTTTAAATCCTTCCAACATCTATGCCCTCCCTATCTCGGTATTTTTCTCCAGCCCTGCAATCCTCCAAGATATCTGTGCTGCTGTAATTCTGGCCTCCTTAGCATCTCCAATTTAAATGTTTCATTGCTGGAAACCATGTCTCCAGCTTTCTAGACCTAAATCTTGTGGAGTTCCCTCCCTAAACATCTAGGCCTCTGTGCTATGATTTATTCATCTTACAATGCTCCTTAAAACATCTCTTTGACAAAGCTTTTAGTCATCTGTCCTACTATCTCCTTAAGTGGCTTGGTATTGTTTTGTTTTATAACACCTGCAGAGTACCATGGGGTGTCTTATTACATTAAAAACACTATGCAAGTTGTTATTTCTTTACGCCTTCAAAGTTACAGAGAGCAGCCTCACAAAGTTTAGAAATAAACCAAATAGGACAATGAATGTGAACTTCAGTGTCATGATCATAGTTTCCAGTAGTGGGCTCTGGATATAAATTTCAGAGAAGCATCAAAGGAAAACTATAGAAGATAGGGGAAGTATGTTTTAAAAAGAATATAGTGGAAGAAGATATGTGATGTTCAAACACTGCTGGATAGGTATAAAAATATATTCCTGGGCAATCATGTTAAATGATTTACTCTTTGAAAGAATTGGTATAGGCCTTTTCTTTATTCATTCATGGGATGTGGGCATAGCTGGCTGGGCCAGCATTTGTTGCCCATTCCTAAATGCCCTCGACAAGGTGATGGTGAGTTGCCTTCTTGAACCATTGCAATTGCTGTGTTGTAGACACACCCACTGTCCTGTTAGGACTTAGATCTAGTGACAGTGAAGCAACAGCAATATATTCACAAGTCAGGATGATCAAGTGACTTGGAGTGGAACTTTCAGGTGGTGGTGTAGACATGCATCTGCTGCTCTTGTCCTTCTAGATGATAATGATTGTGGGGTTGGAAGGTACTAGGCAAGGACTTTCTACAGTGTATCTCGTAAACGGTACATGCTCCTGCCATTAGAGGGGAATGTGTGTGTGTGTGTGTTTGTGTGTGTGGTGAACATTTGTGGTGGTGGAGGGAATGAATATTTGTGGAAGGGGTGTCAACCAGGTGGACTGCTTTGTCCTGGATGGTGTTGAGGTTCTTGAGCACTGTTAGAGCTACATTCATCCAGGCACGTGGAGAGTATTTCATCACACACCTGACTTGTGCCTTATAGGTGATGGACATGCTTCAGGGAGCCAGAAGATGAGATACAGAGCTTAGACAGGGTAAATGTTGGGAGAGTGTTTCCACTCAAGGGAGAGTGTAGGACCAGAGGACTTGGTCACAGTATAAGGAGGTGCAGATTTAAAATGAATCTAAGGAAGAAGTTCTTCTCTCAAAGAGTGGTAAATCTTTGGAATTATTCATTTGAGGAAACTGTGGAGGCTGACTCCTTGAACATTTTAATTCAGCAGGAGAATTAAGTATTACAGAGATAAGGCAGGAAAGTGAACTTAATGAGTGCTAAATCAGCCATGATCTTACTAAATAGTTTGAAGGACTGAATAGCTACGCCTGTTATGGTCTTACTCGCCACACGATTCCTAACCTCTGACATGCTCTTGTATTTATATGCTATAGTATTTACATGGCTGGTCCAATTCAGTTTCTGATCAATGGTAACCCCCAATATGTTGATAGTGGTGGTAAACCTTATGGACCAAATAGCCTCCTTCTATGACTGGCAGTATTAATTTTTAAAAAATATATTATTCCATTCCATTTAAAAAGAAAAAAAACTAGTTCCTTACCGTTGCTACTGTTAAACCTAAGTGGAGTTCCCATGGTTGTGAAATCCTCCATAGCTTCTGCTGGTATTTTGTCTTGTCCTTTCTGCCCTCAGACTGTAGCTATGGCTTATAATTTATTCTATGCCGCAAGCTGGTAAAAGAGTTGCACTTAATTCACAGCATAGCAGCAGATTATTTGGCCCAATAGGTTTCTGTTGGTCTTTCTGTTCCATCAGAGCCTTCTCCCGATATAGGATATACTCTAAATATAGTATTTTCAAGCTTTACTGTGGGAGAGTCTAGGTGTGGAGATGTTGGTGGATTGGGGTAAAGACAGTAAGAAGTCTCAGAACACCAGGTTAAAGTCCAACAGATTTATTTGATAGCAAAAGCTAGTGAAAACTAGTGGCTTTTGCTACCAAATAAACCCGTTAGACTTTAACCTGGTGTTGTGAGACTTCTGACAGAGAGTCTCTCAGAATAAACTGTCATCCATTTAAAACTGAAATGAGGAAGAACTTGTTCTCTCAGGACCAGGGAATCTGTGAAATTCTTTACTGCAGAAGGGTGTAGAGGCTGTATCATCAAGTACGTTTAAGGCTGATGTAGAGAGTAAGGGAATCAAGGGTTATGGAGATAATGCAGAGTTGAGAATGATCATACTTCAGATCTCATTAAATGGAGGAGCAGACTCAATAGGCCGAATGGCCAACTTCTGCTCTTACACGTTATGGTCTACTCATTTTCATTTAAACCTCTCAGCATGCTTCTCCTTCAAGTGCTCATCTAGCTTCCACTTAAATATATCTAAACTAATCACCTCAACCACTTTTTGTGATGAAGACTTCCATATTCAAATTATTCTTTAAGTAGAATAGTTTCTCAAGTTCCCATTTGGATTTATTAGTAACTAAATAGACCAACGTTCTGATCTTGCACACAAGCTGATTTTTTCCATCTATTCTATCAAATACTTTCATAATTGTAAAAATCTCTATAAGTTCACTCTTTAGCCCTTGCCTTACCCTTTCCTGATAGGTATAGCATATGTATTAAGCAGAATGTGATTTGAGCCAAAACCTAGTCTGCCATTACAGCAACTGGATTGTTCAGCCAGCATTTACATCTATCTGGTTTACAGATGTTACCTCTTCTACTTGGTGGATCTAAATCAAGATCTTGTAACGAAGATAAGTCATCGTCTGAGCTTATGTCGGCTAGACTGAGAGTGGAACTTAGAGTGCTGTCAGAATGTTCATTTAATGACTGGGTCTTGGGTTGTTTCTTTCTGTACTGTTTTCTTGTATCTGAAATGACAAGCGTAACCAGATAATAACAAAGAACAAAGAACAAAACAGCACGGGAAACAGGCCCTTCGACCCAACGAGCCCACGCCGCCACCCCGATGTTCCCACCTCTACCCGCGATCCCTGTCCATGTTTATAGAAACATACCTTACTAAATTGAAAATCAACTTGTGAATATGTAAACCACTTAGTATTCTTACATATATTGCAAAAGTAGCCATACGTTTAAAAAAAAACAAATTCTGGCTGGGGTGTTCTCCTTTTAGAGCAACTGACCCCTAATATATATTTATACTTGTGTGTTCAGAAAGGTGCAACACGCATGCACGCACACATACTCTCTCTCACAGGCATGCACACCCGAAGAGCAGTCAGTCAGTTTGTGCATGTCAGGGTGTGGAGGCAAAAGGTCTCAGCTCTCTAGTAAGAAATCCTGCAAGATTGCTGGGACCTGAGACTAGGAAATGTGTTTGCTCTGAAGTTGAAGTAATACCGATAGATTGTGGTCTTTTGGTGTTTCTGGGAAAGATACCAGATGAGGAAAAAGCATCTGCTGAATGCTCAGAAACCTGCAGGAAGAAACCCATTTGCAACTGAGCTAACCTAAGCAAGAAGATTTAGTGTTGAGATAGTGGTAAATCTTCTCTGGGATAATGAAATGTAAGGCTATTGTTGGGATTAAAGGAACAGCGAGTTTGAATCATTTTTTAATGTCTGTATTGAAATTTTTCTAGTTTTTTTGTCCTGTGTAATATAATTCATTTTCTCTTGTTTAATAAACATGTATTCTTTGTATTAAAAACACACTGTCAGACTCTTATGAGTGTGTTTAGTAACTGACCTCCACAATTTTCTAAAACGAAAAGCAGAGTTTGGATCTATGAAATCAGATTTCACTCTGGGATTTAACCTGTCCAGTATTAAAAGTATATTTCTGATGGAGGGTTGATGATAGCACCTTTGGTAGGGAAGAAGGCAGTTTCTTAGGGCTGAGTAATAGAAACCCATCAGGGCAGTTACAATGAAAGGAGAGACCTAGTTGCAACGTTAGCCAGATACTAGAGAGATAACCATAAAGTTCACGGTGGGAGATATAGGAGAGGTGTCCGAGGTAGATTCTCTACTCAAAGTGGTTGGGGTGTGGAATGCACTGCCTGCTGTGATAATGGGGAGTCGGACACTTTAGGAACTTTCAAGCGATTATTGGATAGGCACATGGAACACACCAGAATGACAGGAAGTGGGATAGCTTGATCTTGGGTTCGAACATAACTCAGCATAACATCGAAAGGCCTGTACTATTCCACGTTCTCTTGTACAGTCAGTAGCAGCTTGCACGCACCTGGTTTTGATGGTGTACTGGTCTGGTTGTCAGCTAGATGCATGTTTTTCAGTTGTTCCTTCAAACCAGCAACCGTGGATCTAGAAAGAATTTCAGCTCTCAGAATCAGCAGTAAATTAAGTAAAGTATTATGGTTGCAATAGAATACTGTCCTTACATAATAATTAGGATAGGACAATATTTTATCATCTACTGCAGACTAAATTTGTAGTTGTATTCATATTCAACTTTTCAGTGACTAGCATTTCAAGATTACAGTAATTCACTGGGAGATGGAAGTGACCACAATGTAAATAAATAATTTGAACTTGAGACTTTATGTTATAAGCCTGTTGTGCTCTGCTCCAGCAACCTATCAATTCATTTAGATCTGAGGGTTAAACTACATGCTGAAAGGCCAATGTCTTTTTAGGGGAAAACCCTCCAGTCATTGGATCATACCTGGAACAAAGGACACCTGGAACACTTTTCAACACCCAGTCCATAGCTTACAAGTTACAATACTTCAGTTGCAGATCCAAGTATATTTTAAATAAATTGAGTATTTCAGCCTCAACCACCAATTCAGGCAGTGAATTCCAAATGTCCACTACCCACTGGGTGAGAAAGATTTTCCTCATGACCCTCCTACCAATCACCTTCAATATATGCAGCTGTAATTGACTTCTCAGTTAGGAGAATCAGGTCTTTTTTGTCTACTTTATCTAGACCCCACATAATTTTATACAACTTAATTAGGTCACCTCCCAGCCTCCTCAGTTCTAAATAAAACAACCCTAGCTTACCAAATCTTCCCTCATAGCTGCAATTTTCAAATCCTGACAACATTTTTATACGTCTCCTCTGTATTGTCTCCTGAGCAATTGTGCCCTTTCCGTAACGTGGTGACCAGAACTGTGCATTAAATTCTGGCTGTGGCCTAATCAATGTTTTATAACAGTTCCAACATTACATTCCTATGTTTATATTCTATACCTTGCCAATAAATATGTTTTCTTCTTATCCACCTTTCCTGCCACCTTTAGAGACCCATGGACCTGCAGTAGGCCTTACCAACAGCACCCAAAATCAGATAAATTCATAACAAAAATTAGGTGGAGTGCTGTTTGAACCACTGCTGCTTGCGTAATTGCATCCAATTCTGTTCAAAAGAGATATTTTTGAGAAGAACTGCAAGGATAATCTCCAGTGATAGACATTAGTCACCCAAACAATGGCTGAATAGTAATCACTCCTAAATATCTTGTGACCCTAATAGCCGATTATATAATTGCTAACAGATGTTTCCAAGCCAGAATAACCTCTCTCATGGAAGATGGATTTTGGTGAAGAGAAACACAGAGACAATAGAAGAAAATGAGGACATAACTATATTTTTGAAAAGCTGTGAATAGAGACTATTGCCCTTCACGTCACACCCATTTACAATGAGCTATCCAACAGCACTAAGTTTAACTGTACAATAATTAGCAAACCTTCAGCAACAAGTTACTCACCTGATGTGTGTAAGCTCCTGTTCAGCATGCTCCCATTCATGAACTGACTTATTATAATCCAAAAGCTGAGATTGATACTTATTCATCAATTCTCTCAGAATCTATCAGAGAAAAATATTGTATGACATTTTCACAATCTCAGGACATTCCAAAGTTCTTTACAGCCAATTAATTATCTTCTGAAGTATAATCACTGTTTAATAACTTAGGATGGTCAGTACAAAAGGCTAGTTTTCATAGTTTATTATACATGTAATTCAGAGTTTATTAAGGATTGGTGCATCAGCCAATTTGAACAAAACAAGATCTTACAAACAGCACAGATAATAACAGCATGAATTGTTTGATAAAGTTAGTTGAGGCATAAATAATGGTTAGAACATTAGGACCAGTATTTTATGACCTTGATTGGGTGAGACTTGTAAAGTCTCGCCTGGGGCCAACGGAAAATTCCGTTCTGTGGGACAGATGTGTCAGTAAAATTCCAGTCCAGAACTTCCTTGTCTTCTATGGATTGTGCCACAAAACCTTATATGCTCACTTGGGATGCCAAATGCGGCTTCAGATTAACTTCTCATCCAAATAGCTGTAGCTCCAACAGTGCAACATTCCTTCAGCTCAGAAATCAGCTTTCAGTTTTCATAAGGTTTGGCACAAACGACTTAAGCAAACAAATATAATATACTTGTTTGAATATATCATTGTAACTAAAACTTAAAGCATTACCACAGGGAATATAAGAAACACCAAATAAACAATTAGTTAGCTAGATTCCAGTATTTTTAATATTTCCAAAAGCAAAATACTGCAGAGGCTGAAGAATTAAACATAAAAATACTGAATTAATTAGGTCAGGCAACATCCGTGAAGTGAAAAACAGAGTTAATGTTTCAGATGGATGACCTTCCATCAAATCATTGACCTGAAACACTAATTCTGTTTCTCTTGTCCACAGATGTTGCCTGATATTCTCTCAATTTATACAATGGGAACTTGTTTATCTTGCCCTTGACTCAAGCATAAAGCTCTGTCCCCTTCACACTGCTCTTGAAAATGTAATTTAGATCAAACGACATAACAGAATGAAACACATTGCACAAACAAAGCTGGTGTTGCAAAACGTGATGGTTCTTTTATGGGATTTTATGTTATGTATGGACTTGCTTTTAATCTCTGCTGTGATTAGTTCTGTCTCAGATGTTGTCAATACATTTTAAGAAGAAAATAACCAGCATTTCAAAAAAGTTTTAAAGAAGCGTAAAAATATTCTTTGAGGAAAATTTTACTTTTGAGTTTTTAAATCTAATTATAAAAGAATAGAAACCTAACATCTTATTTCCTGCCTATTAAATCTTTGAGACAAACTGGGCAGTTAAGACCAGTTCTTTGCTATGAATAACAGTGTGCAGCCTGGTTATTTTTTTTCATGAGAATGTGGCTAAGAAGCTTTCTCAGGGCAAAAACTATTTCTACTAACACTTCGCATAGCAAACAAAACTCCACTATGAAACCAAAAAAGGAAGAGGTCTGAAATGCAGAGATGAATATCCCTGAAGGAACAACCATTGTGTAATATTCAAGAAAAATTGATTGATTTTTACTATACAGCTAATCTCTAAAAGCTCTGACCTGAAAAGCTAACTTTTCAATCAATTCGCTGTCTAATTGTTCAAGCAGCTGGTATTTCTGAATGTACATGTGTTCTGAAATATTGGCAATTACTGATTTATTTAGCTTATTTCACGTTCAATATATACATATACCTTCCTTTCCAAATTATTGAATGGCACTGACTGAAGTAATCCAACTTCCAGGATCTAAATTGTTGCAGACTCCATTAAGAAAATTCATGGTGCAGAACATTGAGCAGCACCTTAAAAAGCAGCACAGTGGCACAGTGGTTAGCACTGCTACTTCACAGTGCCAGGGACCTGGGTTCGATTCCCAGTTTGGGTCACCGTCTGTGCGGAGTTTGCACATTCTCTTCGTGTCTGCATGTGTTTCCTCCGGGTGCTCTGGTTTTCTTCCACAGTCCGAAAGACATGCTGGTTAGGTGCATTGGCCATGATAAATTCTCCTTTAGTGTATCTGAATACGCACCAGAGTGTGGCAACTGGGGGATTTTCACAGTAACTTTACTGCAGTTGTCAACTTAAGTCTATTTATGACACTAAAAAATAACATTAAAGGGGCAGTTTATTGTACTCTTGGCCTACTCAGTGCATATTATATTTCTTCACCAAGTAAATATGTATTGTTGGATTTTAGAATGAAATTGTAAAATAACCTGGGATGATCAATATAAAAGGCTAGTTTTCATAGTTTATTATACATACAATTCAGAGCTTTATTAAGGATTAACATAGGGGAGTAAAAAATAGTTTGCACAAGTAAAAAGTCCTCAACAAAATATTGTTCTCCAGCATGACAAATTCTGCTTATGCTTGTCCAAGATTGGTATTACCAAATAGAATGCCAAATAAGACGTTTCAAATAAAATACCTTTAATTTGTATTGCAATAATCTACCTTACTACTTTTCTCCTGTGATTGCTGGAGTTCCTTTGTATCAGAAATCTGAGTCTGCAGTTCTTCCTCTTGTCTTCCTAATAACCAATACAGTGCAAATGAATTTTAAGCAGGCAACATTTGTTAAATGATAAAAATGTTAGAAATACTCTGCATATTGCCATTCCAAGTAAGAATTGCTGATATTTAATTCAAAAATATAACTTTAAAGAGAAAAAAAAACTTAAAACCCGATTTAAAGAAAAATGTGTATAGGTTACTATCACATCAAATCAAATTGTGTACTGGGAAATGGAAATTTTGATGAAATACTTTATTTTTGAACATAGAACATAGCGCAGTACAGGCCCTTCTTTTTGAATGCTAATATAGAGAACAGAAACCTTTACAAAAATACACATGGCAGCTTTGTTGATCAGCTAGGGCTATGCAAGTTTCTTAATGTAACTCAATGAATTCTATGGTAAAAAATATGGGTTGAAAGAAACTTTGTGCATAAATGGCACATTAAAAGTTCCAAGTGGTCTTAATATTCCGAACATATTGCACCTCTAGATCAAAACATAACCTGCACTGCTGTAATGAAAAATGGTTACATCTTTCTTGGTATTTCTTGCACAGACACGATCCTAGTGAATGTGCAATGTCCCTCTGTTCTGTATTCTATATTACTCCTCTTGTTGCTCGTTGATGAATCCAGATGGATGGTGTCAAGCATTACCATGATTCCCCTTTACTGGTCAAATTCTGCTAATACTCCAGGATCAACCTGAATGTTAAGAATTTTTCCTGCTATACCCAGTGAATACACTTCAGAGTGTACTTAGTCATAAAGTGCTTTGGGACAGAGATGCCATGAAAGGTATTCTGTTAATTTAAATTAATTCGTTCTTTCTTTCTAAATACTTTCTTGAAAATTGCTTCTACATACCTCTCTCTTAAGCTCTCCCACCCTTATTTCTTACTTTGTGTTTCTTCATCTGAAGGTACCACTTTCCAGCCCTCACTTATTCTTACCAAGACATTTGAAACTTTGCAGCTTCTCAACCACCTTCTCCTATTTCTTCTATCAAACCATTCCCCTGACTACTTATGCTTCCCTCACCCGACTATCTTTCATGGTTTTAATAGTCAGACAATACATTGCCCCATTTCATTTCACCCATACACAACAAATCCTCTTCAAAAAGCAATCATTGATCCACATTTCCCTGTTGCCTCCCAACCACCTCCAATAACAGCCATTCAGCTTCTAACTGCTCTTTCCATAACCTTTTGGTCAGGGTATATACTCCTTCTTGATCACTTTGCAGCATTACAATTGGTGCTATTACCACCACCACTTGGTGGTCCACCTCAGAAGATCTGTCATTCCATGGCTCCACTTCCATTTATCACCAGACTGCAGCAATGACTTCCACTCTGCCCATGTTCTCCCATTCCAGACTTCCCCAATGATTGATCTTCTCAATCATATCTTGTCCATCAATAATATCACTAGTAGGCACAAGATCAATTTCAAACAAATGCAAACAACATCCAAGTCTACCACAATCCAAAACCTGCTCAGAACATTGATCAACCAAGCTTTCAATAACCAGTCTTAACACATCTGTGAAAGGCTTAGCACCCACTCCTTTTGTGAACTGCATTTGGAGATTTTACTGCATTATAAGCAGTACACAGATGTGATGTTCATGAATAACGATCTGCAAGTTGTTTTAAAGAAGCAAATAGTAAGCTTCTCGTTGGGCCGAAGGGCCTGTTTCCTGTGCTGTGTTGCTCAAAATGTAGCAAGGTTCTAATCTTACCACTTTGATGACAGTTTTTTTTCTATAGGACCTGCATAGAATAATCAAAGTGTACGGTGCATGTTGCTAATGTTTCTATATTCCTTTCAATGTGTTAAATTGCACAATATTCCACTGTTGAAGTTGTGAAGAGTGTAATAAGTCGTGATGCAAGTCTTAAAATTCTTCCATATTACATGATTGCAGGATGATTCACTAATGAGGGTCAAATGTTTACTCTCTCATGTGGAATTGTTTGTTCTCTTCCCCTCCTCTTAATTATAAAAGTTTTATTCATGGCATATGGATCCTTTCATCTTTTGTCAAAAGGAGAAAAAGGTAAAACTGAAAACAACCAGCTGTTCTTAATGCACAGACATCAAAACTTAACAACTCCTTATGGAGGCACTTACGTATTTTGTGCTTCACATTATCAATCTCCCTTTGAAGTGAATCATGTTCCGCACATAGATCATTTTTGCTGTGAATGAAGTAGTTGATTTAAACAAAAATTGATTAATTTATTAATTGTCATCAGTTTTTCAGAAAATTGTCAATTACTATCAGTGATAAAGTAATTACAGCAAGCTTTATGATTTTGTATGTTTTTCAAAGTAGTTTAAATTTAGGTGGATCAAGTGATGCGACAGTTTCTTGCCAGCAAGAAGAACAGAAATGGCAGCAGTGATTAAGTTTATTTAATGGTGCAAAATGGTACAAAATGCAATTTCTCTAGCTCAATCAATACTTGTGACATAAAACTTAGCATTAAAAAAGTGTTACTCTTTTTGGAATATTATATCAGCCTCTTGCTTTAAATAAAGTCATAAAATTCAGACACAACTTTATTTGGAAAATGCAATGTCACAAAAACAATACTTTAATCAGTTCCTACCTTTCCTGGATTTCTTGCATCAGACTAGAAATGGTGATTTTGTCATGTTTAGATCTCCCATCCACCAGTCGTAATTGCTCCCGTAAGCTGTACATGTCATTTGACATCTCCCTCCGCCAATCTTCCATCTTCCTTTCCAACTGAAAATCCACACTTTTTTCTTCGGGTTGACACTGCAATCGCCGAATGTCCTCTATGTCAGACAAAATTGGTAAAGTGAATTCAGATTGCATTTTTATTAATTAAAGCAAAAACGTTTTGAAGTATTACCTTCTAATGATCGGATTTTCTGCTGTTGTTGTACCTTTTCTGTTTCAACTCTCAATAAAGCTTCTTGTAAAAATTCAATGGCCTAAAAACAGAGAACTATATTAACCACCACAAATGAAAATATGTATATATACAATTGGAAAAGACCATTCCAAAGAAAATGGTCTACTGTTCTGATTACTCTGTATTATGGAAATATATTGGTGGCTACTGCTCAACTGTTACCATGGTTTGCTCAAAAAATGTTCGATGTAAATTCCATCCAGATCACAGAAGTAATGCAGAACATCTGACAGCAGAGGACAGACAATGGCTTAATTGTAATAATCCAGAGACTTATGCGAATTCTCTGGATGCATGGGATCAAATCTAACCACAGCAGCTCATGGAATTTAAATTCAATAAATAAATTTGGAATTGGAAGGCCAGGTTCACTAATGGTTCCCATGAAATCATTGTCGATTGTCATATAAATCTATCTGGTTTGTCCTTCAGGGAAAGAAATCTGCCATCCTTAACTGGTTAGTCTACATGAGACTCCAGACTCACAGCAATATTTTTGGCTCTTAAGTGCTCTTTGAAATGGTTGAACAAGCCATTCAGTTCAAGAGCAATTAGGTTGGGCGATAAATGCTGGCTTTGATAGCAATATCCAGATCTCATGAAAGAATGAAGAAGAAAAAGAGGGATACCAGTTAAATAGAAACCTGGATACACCAGATGTCAGCCATGTTATAGATGTGATGTCAAGCTACCATGATCTCAATTAGGCCACTGATGCAGGATAAGGATGTGGGCAGGAATCATAAAATTATATAAAATTGAAACAGGAAGTCTTTTCTCCCAATGAGCCTTCAATCCGATCCGGCTTTAACTCCGCTCTCCCTCAGAACCCATGACTCCCTTACCACTCAAAAATCTGAATATATTTAAGGATGAGTTAGAAAATGACCCAGCTTTCACTGTTCTTTGCAGAAGATAATTTCATAACCTTACAATCCTTTGGGAGATAAAATTCTTCCTCATCTCCATTTAAATGAGAGACCCTTTGTTTTAAACTGTGTATGCTAGTTCTAGATTTTCCCACAAGAGGAAACATCTCTCAGCATTTACCCTGTCAAGTCCCTTCAGAATCTAGGACGTTTCAATAAGATCACCTTTCATTCATTTAAAATGCAATGTGTTCAACCTTTCTTATAAGATATATATCCTTCCTTAAGTAAGGAGACCAAAATTGAACATAATACTTTAAATGCAGTCTCACCAATGTCCTGTATAGTTGTAACAAGACTTCACTACTTTCATACCCCATCCCCCTTGCAATAAGGGCCATCGTTCCTTTTGCCTTCCTAGTTACTTGCAATATCTACATGCTAACTTCATATGATTCAAGCACACAGACTGCCAGATCACTCTGTACCACAACATTCTGCAATCTCTCCCCATTTAAGTAATATTCTGTTTATATATTCTTTCTGGCAAAACGGACAAGCTTACATTTTCCCACATTATATACCAACTGCCAAACGTTTGTCCAATCACTTCATACATCTATATATTTTTGCAGACTCTTTGTACCTTCCTCACAAATTGCTTTCTCATCAACTGTGTATATTCAGCAAATTTGGCTACAATATAATCATTAAAGTCATTAATATACATTGTAAATAGTCGAGGCCTAGCAGTGATCCCTAAGGCACTCTACTAAACCCAGAAACTATTTCCTTTTAGTTAGTCAATCCTCTAATCATGTTCAAGGCAATACTATGAGCTCTTATCTTCTGCAGTAACCTTTCAAGTGGCACTTTATCAAATGTCAACTGGAAATCCAAATACCGTATGTGCACAAGTTCCCCTTTATCCACAGTGTGTCACATCCTCAAACAGCTCGAATAACATTACCAAATGCCATTCCAAAACTGGGGGAGAGCTGACTTCATGGGGCAAGGACAGAGTCTGGCTGGATAGGTTGACAGAAAGAACTATAGCTACTTTCAAAAAAGAAATGATTTGGGCATTGTCAAGGTATGTCTCCTCAAAAGAGAAAGATAAGACAAACAAATCCAGAGCTCTGTGGGTGGAAAAGGAGATCAAAATTAAGAAGAAGAAGAAAATGTGTGCTTATGTGTCAAACAGAAAACATAATTGAAAACAAGGTTGAATACAGAAGGTTCAGAAGGGAGGTGAGGAAGCAAATAGGAGGAGAGAGGGATTATGGGAAAAGACTGACATTCAACATAAAGGGGTAATCCAAAAGTCTTCTCTTGGCACATAAATATTAAAACTATGGTAAAAGGAGCAGCAGGGCTGATTAGGGATCAAAAGCGGGATTTACACAAAACGGGGAGACAGGGAACATGGCTATTAAACAAATACTTTGCATTTGTCTTTACAGAGGAAGCAGATGCTACATAGGTTACGATGACACAAGAGGCATCTTTGTAACTAGAAGGGTTCAAAATTGAAGAGGAAGTGGTACTGCAGGTTCAATCAAGGCATTCAGGAGGGCATTGAATGATTACTTGAATAGAAACAATGAGCAGAATTACAAGAAAAAGGCAGAGAATGGTGCTAAGTCGTAATATTCAATTGGAGATCTAGTGCAGACAGGATGGGGCATGCAGCATCTTTTTGCACCGTGACAATTCTATGATTCTCTGACATAGGCTACAGGTAGAACTTCTTACTGTGTTTACCCCATTCCAATGCTGGCATCTCCACATTGTAAACTACAGGTGTCAGTATATAAAATATACACCATTCCCATTTACTTTTTCACACTTACCTTTCCTTGAGATTGGAGCTGCCTGTAGATACCCATTAATTCTTCTTTCGATAATTTATAGCTTAGCATATCTGAACAAGAGGAGGTTTCCAAAGGGACTGATATGGGATCACTGAACCGATTATGTTCCATTTTATCAAGTGAGCAAACTAAAAGGAAGCAAAAAGACTTTAAAAAGTAAGACTAAATTAAGTCGTATATTTTGGTGATTATTGCAGTAAGTCATAGAATTATAGAATCCCTACAATACAGAAGAAAGTCATTCGGCCCATGAAGCCTGTATTGACAATGATCCATCCACCTAGGTTCTATTCCCATCGCCCCACATATTTACCCTGACACTAAGGGGGCAATTTAGCATGTTAATCAACCTATCCTGTACATCTGTGGGCTGTAGAAGGATTGTGGCACTGTGGGGCAGCAGTGTTAACCACTGTGGCCCTAGAAATAAATATTTAATTTTCAGGTATTATATACTCATTCATCTCAGGTGACATAATAATTTCTTTTGCTGCATTTTTTCATTGCTCTCCTTGCTGGCACATATTTGTTTTATAATGTACAGCCATTGCACATCAGAAATACAAAGCCTTGATTATAATGACATGGCACAGAACGGAGGGAAATTAAAAGTGTGATTGTAACACAGCACTCACACACCTTTCAGCCATGTTACCAGGACATTGGCATAACCGTGGGAGCTGATTGCTTGTGTTTTCCTCAGGGAAATGGTGGCATAGTAATATAGATTAGTAATCTTATATAATGCTCTGGGTACAGGGGTTGAATCCCATCATGTGGATTTTGAATGCAATTGATTTAAAAAAGCTAAATAATTCTAGAATGGAAAATTGACCTGTGATGGGAACAATGGAATTGCTATTGATTATTGTAAAAAAAAACATGTGATTTGCGAATGCCATGTAGGGAACCAGCCTTACTTGCTCTGGCCTCCATTTGACTTCAGATCCAAAGCAAAGAGGGTGACTCTTAACTACGCTCTGAAATAGCTTAGCAAGCTGTGACAATTAGGGGAGGGCAACAAATGCCGGTTGAATCAGAAATATCCCATGAAATTTTTGTTTAGAAGTTGCAAAATGACCGGAAAACCAGACTGGTCCAAAAGATGTATCCTCAGAAATATGAAAACTGTGATCAATTTTCATCGCAATTGAATTCATCTATTGTACAAATAAAATAAAAAACACATACCTTTTGCATAATATCCTGTCGTGTTCAATCTTTTCTGTAAAGGCAAAAGGGCTTTTCATTAGTTTTCAGTATGAAATAGAAATGTTCAATAGTAATATCATTGAAAATAACATAGGCAATTGCAATGGCAAAGAGATAGTGGATGTGGAAAGGATCTTTCCTCCTGTGGGTGAGTTTAGAACCAGGGGCACTGTTTTCAAATTAGGAGTTACCCTTTTATAACAGAGATGAGAAGAATTTTTTTTTCCCTCAGAGGGTTGTGCGATTTTGGAATTCTACTTCAGAAGGCAATGAAGCTAGAATTGCAGAAGCAGGTAGATTCTTGTTAGGCTATGTAATTAGCAAGTTATTGGGGATAGATGGGAACATGGAGTTCAAAACACAAGCACATCAGTTATGACCTTATTGAATGTCATGGGAGGCTTGAGAAGCCAAATGGCCTACTTCTGCTCCTAATCCTTATGCCTGCTGTTCATTAAGATTTCAGTTGCCCAAAACTGTATATGGGCTTTTGAATAGTAACTTGTGGTCATTAGGAGTCAGATATAGTGCAATTGCTATAAAGAAAAGTCATAAACCAGTGCGTAACTGTTTCTTATAGTAGAAATAACAAATCTGTGAATCAAAAATGTAGCTTTCAAATTTTGCTTTAAAAGTAGTCTGCGAAGAACTTTGAACATGGACTACATTTGGAGAAAGTTTCTGCAACACAATCTAAAGAAAGGTTCTTTAAGTACTCTGACAGTTGAAAGTTATAAATTAAAAGAAAAACTAACATATTCATTACAACAGCATGACACATTTACCTTGATTTTTGCTACGTTGCAATCAGTATCATTCAGTATGGAATTTAGCTGAGTGTCCCAGTTCATGTTCTGTTTAGGGAATGTAAACACAGCTCGTGTCAATAGCAATCTCAAATACATAACCAGGCAGCATTTGAATCAACAAATTTCCTACTTTAAACAGGTTACTATTGCTGTCAATGATAAAATAGTATAGCTAATTTCCATGAATTTTGATATATCCTTTTATTGTTTTTATTCCAATTCAATTAAATCAAGTCCAATTCAGAGTCTCAACAAGTTGAGACATTCCTGATCCAAGCTGACAAAACAGGGCTCTCACCTCCTGTCTTGGGCTTGATTTGCAAGATCCAAGCTGATTACAGTAGGCATAGCTTCTCCTCCAAAGCTTGATCTCATTTGCATCTTAGCCAAAAGGCCGAGATGCCGCTTTTAAAAATTGCTTCAAATGAAGCTAAAATGTAACCTAATGACTTTAACCAAGCACAGCATGTTGATATTATACTTGATCTTAGCTAAAAGGCAGAGAAGCGATAAGCAGGACTACATGAATATTAGTATCTGCCAAAACAATAACTTATCGATTTATATAGTAACTATAACATTGATCAGATAAAAGACACACAAGCTAAAGAAACATTAAAAAAGGTGATCAAAAGCTTTGTCAAAGAGGTGGGTTTTAAGCAGGATCTTAAAGGAGGAAGAAATGGAAAGGCAGAGAGATTAAGAAAGACTGTGCAGGCATGGTCATCAATACAGGGCAAAAAGAAGGAAGAATACGTAAGAGACCAGAGTTCAAGGAAGCAGGATTGGAGAATGTTACAGAGATAAGGAGGGACAAGTCCATGAAGTGGTTCAAACAGAAAGAAAATAAATTTAAATTTAATGCTTTGAGGGAGCCAGAATCCAAAACAAGTCAGAAATTAAAGAGTAATGGGTGACTTGCAATCTCTACCAGTTGGAAGATCAAGGGCAGCAGATGAATGGGAGCACTCCATCTGCAAGTTTACCTCCAAGCTATCGACTGGGAACAATGTTCCTTCTCTTTCACTAGGCTCAAATAAATCCTGGAACTCTGGTCCTAGCAGCACTGTTAGGACCAAACACACACAGCAAAGGCTGCAGCATTTCATTAAATGCTGGCCTAGCCAGTGAGTCCCACATTTCACGAGCGAATAAATAAACAAAAGGATGGGGTGGATGGTGACTCATGTCACCATCCACCCCATCCTTGGCTTCATGTCACACTATCTGTAACCCCCATGACTTGCCTGGGTTAGCAAAAAACCTCACTTACTGTGCTGTCTGGAGACAATACACATCTCTCTAACCTGTGCTCAGTGCTCCTTCCACCCACACTGTTAGCCACTTTAAGACTTGAATAGCAGGTTAGGTGTAAGGATTCGCATTCTCATTAGCAATCTGTAAACTGTCTGTGCTGATATGTGTGCTGTTGCAGACACCTCATCCGCCTGACAAAGGCACAAAGGCCAAAAGCTAGCAGGTTTACTATCAAATCAATCAGTTGGATTTAAAATTGGTGTTGTCAGACCTCTTACTGTGGATGGTGACTGACAGTTGAGGCAGAAGCAGTGGAGTCTTGAATGAGTTAAACTTCTGGAAGGTAGATGACAGGATTGGAATAGTAAAATCTAGAGATAAGAAAGGCAAGGGTAAGGATTTGTCAGTAATTGGGCTGGAGCAGGAGCATGGACGTGATGTTAGAAAAATGCAAGTAGCCATATTTGTGTTGGAGAGAATACGAGACGAAACTTTGCTCTGGACCAAATACAATGTCAAACTTGGAAATGCTGGTTCAACTTAAAATGTGATGCAACCCATCTGGTAGCCAAGGAGACAGCATCAGTGAAAAAAGTGGGAAGGTGGTGATGGGAATGAACACAACATCTTTGGTCTTCCCAGTGAGTAAATAAAGGAAGTTGTAGCTCATCCAGACAATTTCAGGTGAGTAGCCTGAAAACACAATACTTTTCTTCAAAAAACCCTAAAGACATAATTATATTTTATAATGTTAATTTAAACTTCTGCTCAAAATAGGAAAAGGGGAATTTTAGGTTAGGTTGGGTAAAGGACACCCAATTATTCTGTGGCAAAATTTCCATATTTTAATTGTCTGACTGGTAGTAGCTCATGATGTCACGCAGATGTTAAATAAGATGCCCAACTACACAACTTCTATCCTGTCAAAATGCCTCTATGATAAAGTGCAACAGTGCTGACAGGAGTCATAACGTTCTTCAGCTGAATAAGAAGTATTAAAATTTGATTTCTGCCATTAGAATCCAATACTTGCCACTGATTGCCTCCTCCTCTCTGACAAATCACTCACAGTAAGCAAAACCATGTACTGTTTTTGAAATATGCTCAAGTTCAATCTACACATTGTCTTTATCTCCAAGGTCACTTACTGCCACCATTTCAACTGTGTGTGGTTCAATTACATCCTTGTCTCTGAAATCAGTGTCAAATCAGTGCTATTGTCACTTCCAGACTCAAACATTGTCTTTGATGGCCTTCATAAATTCCAATTTGTCCAAAATACATTTGCCCATATCCTACTCAATAATTCCAGCTCATCCAGCAGCTCCACACCAACACAGGCTTCTGGCACCAGAAAGCATTCAACTTAATGCTTTATTCAACTGATTGTTGCAGGTTAAGAGGTTCAATCCAGCATTCATCAGGATCAGATTCAGTCTGAGAATGTGGGTGGAATTATCAGCAGGGGTCAAAAACAAGCCCTTGCCTCTTTCCAATATCGAGCTGGATATTGGAGGGCATTTCAGAGTTGATGTAGCAACAATCTGACAACAGATCTAGCGTGGTGGCATTCGGGTGACAATTTATCCCGAACCAGATGATGTCGCTAAAACGGAGATGAGGAAACATCAGAGATGGACAATGCAAAAGAGAAAGAAGATCCGATTGCTGAGAATGAAATGGCTACATTTGGATATTAGGAAGAGTGGAAGATAAACAGCAGTCTGACAAAACTGAAATAAGGGGCTTTGCAGGAGGATCACCTAAATAAAGGCGAGAGGCTTAATGAAGAAAGGTCGTCAACCTTCACCAGCTGTGCAGTCGCTACGTTCACTGGAAAGACGGGGTTAATTTTATATTTCACAGAGTACAAACACTGCAGCCGAGCTCCTGGTTCTGAGGGTTCGGCCGTTAGAAGGACTCGCTGTCAATGGCGGAACGTTTACTCACCCCAGCGGCTCAGCAGAGTTTAAAAGAGCGTCGCTCCATGTGACGCCAGGGCGCACAGCAGTCTGGGAGTTGGAGTTTGTCATTTGCGGCGGGACGGGATGGGATGTCACAGCGCCGCGTCGCGTCGCGTCGCGGGGCCGTCTGGGAGCGGTAGTTTGCCGTCTGACGGGGAACGGGGAGGACAATCGCTGCGCCGCAGAGCAGTGTGGGAACTGTAGTTCGCACTCGCTCCGGGACCGAATGTGACGTCACAGCGCCGCGGCACGGGGCCGTCTGGGAGCTGCAGTTTGCAAACTAGCGCCGCGGGGCAGTCCTGTGACGTTACAGGAGATGGGGGTGGAGGTCGTAGTTACACGGCAGCGGTTGAGCGCGTGTTTGGCTCCGTTTGGTTTCGAATGTTATCCGTTCAAGGTGAGTCGAGCTCGGTTACCCGTCTCGGGGCGGCATTACTTCTCAGTCCGACTTTAAAATGTGGCAGGCTGTGTTTCCAAATTAAAGCGGACTTCTCGGTGACGATGGCGGGCAGTGGAGTGAGTGATGGCCCTCGTCCCTCTCCACAGAGTTCTGTTGTCCCCTCGATCTCTTGTTTGGTGCGACTGCATGTGGGCGAGAAGTAAAGCTGCGCACAAGATGTTCAAGCTGAGAGTAGCCAGCTATCCTCAAGGAGAAGGAGTAAGGCTGTCAGAAAGGAGATGGGAGGACTTTTTTTTAAAGGGAAATCTGTATTAATGTAGGTTGCAATTGGTTGAATAGCGAAGTCTTGGCATGATCTACAGCAACTTATGACAGCAAAGTCTCTTGAGTGTTAATACAAAGTCCCTGAATGCTGGGGAGGTGCAGTGTTAGTATTGCTACCTCACAGCGCTAGGGACCTGGGTTTGATTCGCGGCTTGGGTTATTGTGGGTTTCCTCCCACAGTCTGAAAGATGTGCAGGTTCGGTGCGTTGGCCATGTTAAATTCTCCCTCGGTTTACCCGAGCAGGCGTCAAGAGCGTGGCGATTAGAGGACTTTCACTTTTATTACGTTTATTAATGTAAGCCTAATTATGCTAATAAATAAACTTACAACTTAAAATGATATTGATTACTTTTCAGGGATTTCTTCAAATTTCTTTTTTGCTTGTAATCTTATTTTTGTAAGTTTGGGTTTGAGTTCTGTATTTGGTGCAACTTAAAATTGAATTTAGAGTAATTAGATATTGTCTTTCACTTCTGGATGTCTCAGCCAATGAGATACCACTTAATTGTAGTCACTGTTGGCATTTATCCTATATGCCATGTAATAAATTGTTTTTTGTGAAAATAAAGTTGGTATGCAAGTGAATTGGGTGGGAGAAACATGATGTTAATCAGCTGTCAATGTGACACAATGTGCACCTGATCTATTTTTGTTACAACTTTTAATATGCAGTGCTTTTATTTGTATTGCTTTTTTTAGTCCTGCTTGTTGCTGTTGGCTTTCTTATGACTCTGCTTTTCCTCCCTGCAGATTGGTTGGTATAATGCTGTCCTACAACCCTCTTTCCACCTTCAATACTCAGATGATACATTGGCCTTTGTTATACTCAGCACACCTCAGATGTTTGAGAAAGCCTTCAAACCTTTCATTGCAGACAAGCAATTATCCACTATTCGAGATCCTATCGATGAATGTGTTATTCATTATTTTTCACTTGTCAAGAAAGTAAATTTTTTTTACTTAATGCTTTTAAAATTCAAAACTATATAAACCAATGGGAGTCTTAAATAGTATTTATTAAGAGTGGTAACCTTAAATGTTGGTAATTATTTGATTTTTCATTTCACGGTCATTTGAAGGATTTACTACTAAAATTTTATTGAAGCTTTTTTAATTTAATGTTACTTTCTTTCCGAAAGCCTTGTCTTTTGGATTATTAAAAACCATTGCTGATGCATTGATATTTTTTGATTAATTATTGTCATATGTATTAACATAGAAAAAGTATTGTTCCTTGCATGCTGTACAGACAAAAAATATCATTCATAGAGAAGGAAACGAGAGTGTGCAGAACGTAGAGTTACAGTCATACCTAGCATGTAGAGAAAGAGCAACTTAATGCAAGGTAGGTCTAGTCAAAAGTCTGACAGCAGCAGCGAAGAAGCTGTTCTTGAATCGATTGGTATGTGAATGTAGCCCAATCCATCACATAAACCAGTCTCCCATCCATTGACTCTGTCTATGCTTCCCGCTGCCTCAGCAAAGCAGCCAGCATAATTAAGGACCCTACGCATCCTGGACATTCTCTCTTCCATCTCTGACCCCAATGCAAACTCTATTCCGAGCCATTGTCTCCATCTTTCTGCCTAATAAATTAGTCTAGTTAAACCTCAGTTAGGTGTCATATTTGACATGAACTCATATTCATGCTATTGCACCTATTTTTGCCTTATTAACATTGCCAATTCTGTTTCGTCTTACTGCTGCTGAAATCTTCATCCATACTTTTGATACCTCTAGATTTGATTATTCCAATGCACTTTTGGCTGGTCTGCTAACTGTTCTCGTAAACTTAAGCTCATTTGAAACTCTGCCATCCATGCCCTGTTTGTTATCATCCCTGTTTTGTGGCTCTCTGATCCACATTGGTCCTTGGTTTAACTTCTATTTTAAAAATACCCACCTTTGTTTGCAAATGCTACTGTAGATAGAAAAGGATAGGCCCTTCCTATTTACAATAGCTACAAACCTCCGTATCTGTCTCCTTGAACACTATCAGTTCTAATTGTTAACTATGCTTTTATGTGTTCCCTGAAAACAAGATTTCGTCCCATGCCCGAATATCTCCTGATGTCAATGTCAAATTTTGTTTGATTATGGGAACAGGAGTAGGCCATCAAATCTGCGCTACCATTCAAATAAGATCATGGTTGATTGGACATTTGAAAATCTTTTACTCACACTACCTCCCAAAGTCTTGATGTTGTCATTAATTGGAAATATATATGTCTTACCTTAAGTTAATGTGAGTTTGTTTATTAAGTTGGTACCAAAAGAGTTCCTTAAGCTACTCAATGACTGAAATTCTTTGGCCTGCTAGGGTAGAGTGTTCTAAAAATTCACCACCCTCGGCGTAAAGAAATAACTCCTTCTCAGTCCTAAGTGGCTTCCCTCTTATTTTGAAATTGTGCCCCCTAGTTCGAGGCTATCGAATGAAGAGGAAGAATTATAACCACATTTACCTTGACTATTCCTTTAAGTATTTTGTATAAGATCACCTCTTCTTCAAAATTCTAGAGAATACAGGGACCTCTTCTATTTGTAATATATATAAATGACTTGAAAGAGGGAGTAAGTGGAGTGATCAGCAAGTTTGCAGATGATACAAAGATGGCTAGACTTGCTGATACTGAGGAGCATTGTCAGGCGATGCAGCAGGACATAGGCTGGGAGCTTGGGCAGATAGATGGCAGATGGAATTCAATCCTGATAAATGCAAGGTGATGCATTTCGGGAGAAAGAACGTAGTGGGGAGGTATATGATAAAGGGTAGACCTACTAGGAGTATAGAAACGCAGAGGGATCTGGGGGTGCGGTGTACAAGTCTCTGAAGGTGGCAGAGCAGGTGGAGAAGGTTGTGAAGAAAGCATATGGTATGCTGGCCTTTATAGGAAGGGGTATAGAGTACAAGAGCTGGCCTTTAATGTTGCAGTTGTATAAAATGTTAGACCTCATTTGGAATACTGCATCCAGTTCTGGTCACCTTTCCATCGGAAGGACGTGGAGACTCTGGAGAGAGTGCAGAGGAGATTTACCAGGATGCTGCCTGGTGTGGAAGGTCTGAGTTATGAGGAGAGGTTAGGCAAATTGGGACTGTTTTCCTTAGAAAGACGTAGACTTAGAGGAGATCTAATAGAGGTGTACAAGATTAAGGGGTATAGATAGAGTAAATAGGGTTAAGCTTTTTCCTAGGATGGACTCAAATAGCATGGGCTTAGGGTAAGGGGAGTAAGGTATAATTTGGATGCTGGAGGGAGTTTTTTCACACAGAAGGTGGTGGGGATATGGAACGCGCTGCTAAGTGAAGTGGTAGAGGCAGGCATTCTGGAGTTATTTAAGAGATACTTAGATGGACACATGAACAGAATGGGAATGGAGAGGTATAGAAAACTGATTTAAAATAGGGATCATGAGCCTTGGGAGTCCCTGGGAACTGTGTAAATAGACGATAATATTGATGTACCTGTTTTTATCCTACAAGTGCTTTGGTCTGCCTTGTTGTCTAACAAGGGGCATACCCGCGATGGGTCGTGAGAGGGTTGCTCTTGAATTTTTTTCGAGAGTATTCTAGTGCTTCACGTTGTTCGTGTGTGCTTGAGCTGGACCATTTGATGGGCAACACGACAGCTCAGTGACTATCGCTGTAGTGTGCAGATACATGGATTTGGGCCTGTGTCTATAGGAGTTTGCGCATTCTCCCCGTGCTTGCGTAGGTTTTCTCCGGGTGCTCCAGTTTCCTCCCACATCCCAAAGATGTGCTCTTAGGCTAATTGGCAGAACAAATTCTCCCTAAGTTGTCTCAAATTTGGTTTCAATCCATAGATCTATAAACATAGACAGGGATCACGGGTAGAGGTGAGACCATCGGGGTGGTGGCACGGGCTCCTTGGGCCAAAGAGCCTGTTTCCCATGCTGTTTTGTTCTTTGAGATGATTAATCTCCAAAAAGCACAACCATCTTCCTTTATGTCATATGTTATACTCCATCTAATGGAGGGCTTTTCCCTAATCCCACTGCCTCCAGTTTTGCTAGACCTAATTGCTGCCAAACCTGATCAAATGCGGCCTTGCTGCAGTCACTCTCACCTCATGTCTGCGTTCAGCTCTTGTCCATGTTTTGACCAAGACAATAATGAGATCAGAAGCTGAGTGATCCTAGCAGATCATGAACTGCATATCCATAAGCAGGTTATTTCTGAGTGAGTGCTGTTTGATTGCACTATTGACGATCCCTTCCATCACTTTGCTGATAATTGAGAGTAGATTGGGGCAATAATTGGTGGGGTTGAATTTGTTCTGTTTCTTGGTGTTCTTAAAGGGAAGAGAATTTTAGAAATTGGGGGGAAAAGGGAGAGGGAATAAACAAAAATGATGGAGTCAGAGGAATTGGGAAAGAGGGGCAAGGTTGCAATTGTGGAGGGTTTGCACATCACTTTAAGTTTGGAGGTGACAGCACATACAAAGACTTTTGAAGAATCATGGGAGGTTGAAACTGGTTTTTCAAGGTTAAGGATGGGTTTTGAATGTTAAGAGGAAATTAGGAGGAGGAACCACTTGCAGTATCAGCTAACAGATGATCTAAAATGAAACCTGGGGTTGGGAGTGTCAGTAGTTTATTGGGAATGGGGTTGAGTGGGAAGGTGTTGAACTTCATTGAGTTGAGCTCGAGAGAATATGGTGGTTTAGCTTGGTCCACGAGGCAGGAAAACAGTAATGTCAAATGTGATTAGATAATTTTAAGCACGCTATTTAAATCTAATTTATTACTTAGATATTAAATATTAATGTCAGTTAAATGATTCACAACATTCTCACTTTAACAAAGATTCCTTTGAAATGTTACCTTTATTTATTGTTATGGATGCCAGATATCTGGTCCCTCAGAACTTGTACATTAAGAGAATAATATTATTTTTCATTTCTTGCTATAGAACTTCTCTGATCAGAAGATTGAGGTTATGCATGACTTTGAGATGCTTCCTAATCGAAAGCCAAAGGTTTTGGTACAGACAGCTGCCCATGTGGCTGGAGCAGCCTATTATTATCAAATGAAGGATGTGCAGCAAAACCCCTGGGGAGAAAAAGTAAGGGAGAAACCAACTGCCTTTTGAGAAGGAGGAGGAGGAGTAACACTTGTGCTTTGAATTGCCTGTTTTAAAAATGTTTCTAATGAGACATGAACTTAGCAGTTTTGTAAATTGCAGCTGCAATCTGCATTTGGCCAGCTGAGAGCATTATCATCATATAACACCCCAAATTTTACTCTAGAGAACTATTTGGAATGCATTGTTGGTTAGGTTTTATCATTCATTGCCACATATGGCTGGTTGACTGAAAGACTGTCTCCATGGCCAGATTTTCCCACAATGTAAGGATAAAGCCAATTTGGATTCTTATGGATGATGATTTGATTATCCTGTCCCCCTACTTGCCCACAATCCTTAAGTACAGTGTCAAGTATGGAGCTTGTCCACTTTTTCATATTGAAGCTAGAGATGCTACATGGCCCCTTTGACTACTGACACTGTCACCCCTGCCTCTGCTCCTTTATATTCTCAGTGTCTGTCCACTGCGTCAATCTGCATTCTATAGGATTATATTATTATGTTTTGTTTTCTCTTTGTTTAGGAAAAGCAGGCAGGAAAATAGAGCTAAAGCCCACAATCAGATCAGATCTGATCTTTTTGAATATTGGAGAAGACTCAACAGATCAACTGGCCAACTCCTGCTTTTATCTCTGTCACTTTGTTTCAACCACGCCAATATTCACTTGCACACCTCCCAATTTCTACTTTACATAAACGCCACCTCATTCAAAATTCTGTCAACCACATCCTGATCCAGTGTTCTTGTAGCATTCATTAGTTGCCCAGTGAATTGAATTCAGAATCTTTGTAATTGTGAATCCCTTCAAGAACAGATTGATTCCTGCATCAGTCCTAAGTGCAATCTCCACGGTTGGGAGTTTGGCTGCATTTGCATCCCCATCTATCTGGGCCACTTCTGCTCATTAAAACTTACACTGTTTTGTTTCAAAACTGTCACTCATGGCAACTAATGGTATATATTTTTTATTTAGAGATGGGTTTAAATGACATGATCAATGTATAGATAAAAATTCCTCTGAACCTGAGATTCCATGCAGCATGTGAAGACAAAAATACCTGGAAATGCTGTAAGTGCTGTGACTTATGTAGTATTTGTGCAGTTGTAATTATGAATGCATTCAATCAGGCAATGTTTTGTGGAATGGATGGAGAAAGTTTGAAGATTTTTTCAAATTGCAGTTATTTCAAACTAAATAGAAGAAAACCTGACCACCAATCTACTGTTTAGCACTTTAAACCCAGTATCTGTTTGGTTTATCATGAGATGTAAAAGATTCAATGCCACTATTTAAAGACCAGAGGATTTCTCCCAGTAACTTGGCTAGCATTTGTCCCTCAACTAACCCCACTGAAAGCAAATTTGTGATTTATTTTTGCTGTGCACAAATTGGCTAAAATATTGCTCAGAGTTATAACAGTAACACTTCAAAGGTACATCATGAAATTCTTGGGACAACACAGGACCGTAAAACACAATGTAAATTCAAGTTCTTTATCAGGACATAGTAACTGATACAAAAATAGAAGCAGTGATTACTGATCAAGTCGGTGAATGGGTTAATCAGAGCAGCTGCAAGCACCATATCATCAAAACTGTTTCTCACTTGTCATAAATTATTATTTCAGATGTGAGCTGTTCAGTAACTCAGCTTGTAGTTCCATTTGAAATATTTCTTTCCAAATTTTGATACCATCTAGCTTGATGTAATTTTCTTCTTTTTTCCATGGGATCTGGGCTTTGCTGGTAAGGCCAGCATTTACTGTCATCCCTAACAGTGCTTGAGCTTGTGCTGATAAGGTATCTTCTTCAACCACCATTATCCATCTGGTGTAGGGATACTCAATGCTGTCAGGGAGGGAATTCCAGGATTTTGACTCAGTGATAGTGAAGGAGTGGTGATATAGCTCCAAGTCAGGACAGTATATGGCTTGAAGGGGAACTTGAAGCTGGTAGTGTTCTAGATGGTAGAGGTCATGGATTTGGACACTGCTGTGAAAGATGCCTTAGTGAGTTGCCGCAGAGCATCTTATTGATGGAATTCTCTGCTGATGCTGTGCACCAATCATCAAGGAAGTAAATGTGTAAGATGAAGGATGGGATGTTGATGAATTGGTTGCATAGTTGAGCTTCTTGACTATTGGAGCTGCGTTCATCGAGGCTAGTAAAAGTATGCATCGCACTTCTGACCTGTACGTTGTTGAAAGTGGACAGAATTTGGGAGTCAGGAGATTCGTTAATCACCTTAGAATTCCCAGTCTCTGATCTGCTGTTAGAGCCACAACAATATTTGTATGGCTATTCCAGTACAGTTTCTGGTCGATAGTAACCCACAGGATATTGATAGTGGGAGATTCAGCAGTGGTAATATCCTTGAATGTCAAGGGACAATGGTTAAATCCTGTTGTTGGAGGTGGATATTGTCTGTAACTTGCATGGCGTGACTATTACTTGCTACTTTATCAACCAAAGCCTGTATGTTGTCCAGGTTTTTCTGCATACAGAAACAAATTGCCTTTGTATTGAAGAGTTGTTAACAATGGTGAACATTGTGCAATCATCAGCAACATCCCCATCTCTGACCTTGTGATTCTTTTTAAAGTTGACAAATAAGTTGTTTAGAAGGAATTAACTGGATTTAAACTTGTGATCCCTTTTGTAGTAAGTTGCCTATCTCAGCCAGTTGAAGGCTGGAACTTGGTACTGCCCTACTGGAGAGAAAAGGTAATGGAACATTCCTGACTGCTCCTGTGTACCTTGTAGCAGATGAGTGATATTGTTGGACGCCTAGAGACTTGTTAGCTGTCATCTCTGCTAAGGATGGCATTTGATACTGGAAAATATTCTGTAGTTAGCGTGGAAATCAGGAGGGGAGCTAACCCTTAGAGGGAAAGAGGACATTGAAGTGCATCGTGTAGCACACCTTAGTAGGAAAAGAATTCACGTCCATTATTCTTCTCAAAGTTCCTTTCAGTCTTAACTGTGTCATTTGTGGGGGAAAGCTAGTTGGATATAAAAATTCTTCTTTGCAAGCAAGCACAAATAACTGTTGTGTTGTTGAATCATTGAATACCTTCAAGCGTTTTGTAGAGTGCCATTGAACAAAGGTTGGGAGTTGGTCATCTGTCCATCACTTTAGCTGCAGAAATCAATAAAATTGTTTTGCATTTCACAAAAGGTTATTTTTTCTTGCAGAAAATGTATGGAGTGTGTATTCATCCACGCTATGGAGGCTGGTTTGCAATACGAGGAGTGCTCATATTCCCAAATGTCCAGGTCCCATTCCTTGAGCAGAAGCTGCCTGTGGATTGTGTTTCAACAAATGAAAAGAGGATCGAACTACTTGAAAGGTTTAACCTTCACTGGCAAGACTGGACCTACAGAGATATCATCGATGTAGAAGCGAGGTACTCTGAAGAACAAAAACAATACTTTGCAACAAGTCCTGCTGAAAGATTTAAACTACTTGGACTGAAAAGTGAAATTTCAGGAGAAAATCAACAAAGCAAAACACCTGGAGCTTTTTAATCTCTTCACTGACAAGAAGCCTAGATAACAGATGGTGGTTGGGGGGGGGGGGGGGGGGGTTGCAGGTGGAGGGGAAAGCAATAGAGCGATTACTCACTATTTAGCTGCTAAATAACTACAGGAATAAAGAGATTATTTTATTTCTGTGGGATAAATTATGTTTTCAATTTTATTCCATAATGTATCTTTTTCTAAGATATTTATAAAAGGAATCTGGTTCTGTATATCAGCCTTCATATTTATGTAGTGATATTTTTAGCTTTTTATATGGTTATATATCGCTTTGAATTGGGAAAACAATTCTGCATAATTTAATAATGTATAATCCAGTAACACAAAACTAATGGGATATTTGGAGATTTTTGTTGAGCTCATTCACCAAGAAATAACGTAATCATTCTGTTCATATTCTGGGTTTGCAGAAACATAATATTGCTTTTTATTTTGGTCGGCACAACATCAAAGGCCGAAGGGCCTGTTCTGTGCTTCTATGTTCTATAATGGGGAAGCCAACACATGGAAATGTGTACAGAATGAGTCACCACATGGAAACTGGTCCATGTGAGCTTTTACCTTCCAGCTGTGAAAGTAATTCTTATCATGTTTACCCACCCTTTTCCCAGATGCTTTCAATTTTTTTTTCCTTCATCTATCTATCCATCTGATCTTGAATGTTGACACATGTTCTGCTGATTCTGGGAATGAGCAACACCACTGCAATATATGCACAAGTCTCTGTATAATACAAACATATTGGTTTACAAGAGTTAATTTTTCACAATGAAAACTCTAAAATAAATGTTTATTTTAGTCACTTTGAAGAATCTCACTGAATATATTTTAATTTCTGCCCATTTTATCAATTGTAAAATTACTAATGTATACAAAAAAATCAATCCGTGATACAGTTTGGGTTCTCACACCTAATTCCTGTTCTTCACATTCGCAACAAAAGGTTGTTTCCGTAACCAGCTCCATACCTCCTGTGATCCAAACTTGACAAACTTATGTAAATGGAGTTCCATTCCATAGGGCTAACAATAATCCGCTTATGAAGAGTTGTAAATCTGTGAAATTCCCTGTCCAGTGAAGCAGTCAAGGCTACCTTGTTGAATATTTTTAGGATGAAAATAGATTTTTAAACAGTAATGGAATTAAGGATTATGCTGGGAGGATGGGTAAGTGAAGTTGAGTCCAGGAAAAGATCAACTGTGATCTTATTAAATGGCAGAGTGGGCTTGAGGGAGAAATGGTCTTCTTATGCTTCTGGTTCTAACGTAGATCATGGTACCTCAAGGGAGCCTAACTGGTATGACTACTTGGAGTTGTACACATTCTCGATTCTTGTTAGACAAGGAAATCAAAGATTATCACAGGTAGAATTTGAAACACAAATAGATCAGCTGTGATGTTATGAAATGTCAGAGCAGGCTCAAGGGGCTGAATGGCTTGCTTGTGTTCCTACTTTGTATGTTTTTACATATTTCCAGTGGTCCGTGGGTTTGCATTTTAATATCTCTAAGTAAGATTTAAATTGTGTGAAAAATTAGTCTCATCAAGAGCATCTTTATCCCCTTCCTTTGCAAAGGACACTGCACTATTCAGGTTAAGGGACAGTCTATCCAAATGAATTGCACTAACAATATGCACCTGAAGTCCTCTGCTTTGAGGGTGACATCTGCTGGGGATTGTATGTTTCTGCCATGAGTCTTCATGTGACTGAAAAGGTTAATTTTTGATCTGCATATCTTTGGGCGCAAGGGACAGGCTGTCTTGCAAGTCAGGGGAAACCAGAGAGCAGGATTTGCTTTCTTTGCTGCTACCACCCTTGTATCATTAAGGCATTTGGACTAAGAAGCACGATGCAGTTTCATGGACTGCCATTTTGAATTATTGGCAACAAGCTCCTCCCAATCATGAATTGCAATTTTGCAATGTCCACTGCTGAAATATTGGTCATTTGGAAGTTGATGTTGCAGAAAAGATTTTGGGCCATTTGGATCCTGCCTAGCACATTGTTGATTTTGCTTAAGATTTGCCTAACTGCTTATGGAGCTGGCTTCGAGGACACTAGTATTTGTTCAATGCTCCTCCTGTGTGAACCAAGAAGACTTAGCAGAAGCAATGCAGTTGGAATTTCTCTAGTGTTTTTATGTTTCACTGCAGTACAGGATTGTGGTGACAATAACTACTCTGCCCACTAGCACTTTTGTTGACTTGTGGAGGTTTTTGATATTAAATACTCGCTTCTATAGTTGGTGGAAGGTTGAGCTGGTGAAGACGATCAGGTCTTGGATCTCCTGCCAAGGTATGGAAAGTGCTGAACCTAATCCAGATTGTCGTCTTCAACACATATATGGAGGATGAATATTTGGCTGACCAAATATGGATTGATACGTTGTTTTGGCAACAGTCAAGAACAGCCCAAATTTCTTAGATGCAGAGTTGTTGAATCAAGAGTAGCTTGCAAATCTGGGGCAGAGTGGACAACAACACTGCAGTCTCTTGCAATTTGTAGATCATGATGTCTCACAACACCAGGTTAAAGTCCAACTGGTTTATTTGGAATCATGAGCTTTCAGAATGCTGCTCTTTCAGGTGAGTCACTCGCTCACTCATCTGATGAAGGAACAGTGCTTTGAAAGCTCATGATTCCAAATAAATCGTTTGAACTTTAACCTGGTGTAGTGAGACTTCTTACTGTGCCCACCCCAGTCCAACACTGGCATTGCCACATAACTGTAGATCATGTAAGTCTGTGGTGGTCAGTTTAGTTTTGGCATAGAGATGACTGAATTTAAAGAATTTTTCCTCAAGATAGTATTTAATGATCAGGAGAAGGCAGTTGATGTTTGAGGTAAATAGCTACTTTCAGGTAAATTGTATATCATGTGGGGGCTATCACATAGCCTTGCTTGAGCCCATTCTGTGTTTTGAAAGGATCTGTTATAAATCTCGCACATTCCCATTCAGGATGTTTGAGAAATATCATTAAGAAGCCACTGCAGGATTGCGATAACTTTTTATGGATGAGGTGAGAGAGAACTGTTGCAATCCCAATTCTTTCCCTGCTGTCCATAATCAGTGAATTTCTGAGTGGAAGATATGTTTGTGTTTTAATTCCTGCATGTGTGGCAAATTTAAATAACCAGCAACAGGTTTTCTGTGGTTTTAATGAACAGGACACTTATTTATGTCTTCACCTCAAAATCTAATGTTATGGCATCCTCTTACACAAGCATACATTTAAGGAAAATAAAAGTGCACTACTACAAATTATAAACTCAAAGAATAGCTCTGGAAAAGATGTGTTGCAGGCCTGATGGAAAAGGCATTTTCACTCCTGAAGGGTAATTTTAGATGAATTCAACAGCTGAAGTGGTTTTCAGTATTCTATGAAAGTATTGAATGATGGAGCAGACTTGAGGGCTGAATTGCCTACTCTTGCTTCTAGTTATGTTCTCAGTCTGTCATCAGGAGGCCTTACTTCCAAGAGCTGCTTCACGGTAGCACCATATGCATCAAGAACCACCCACCATACTTTGCAGTTGTTCCTCCAGGGTCCAGTAACAGGCCTCCAGCATTATCTTTGTGGATATCCATGATCTGAACAAGGCCCTAAAGTAAGACCTGACTTTTGCATGCAATGATGCTCCAAACATGTTATGGACAGACATGCTTCCCTTGCTGGCGGCACAATGGTTAGCATTGCTGCCTCTCAGTGGCAGGGAGCCAGGTTCAATAACAGGCTTGGGTCACTGTGTGGTGTTTGCACATTCTCCCTGTGTCTGTGTGGGTTCCCTCTAGGTGCTCCAAGTTTCCTCCCACTGTCCAAAGATGTGTGGGTTGGCCATGCTAAATTAACTCTTAGTGTCAGTGGGACTAACTAGGGTAAATGTATGGAGTTATGGGGACAGGACTTGGATGGGATTATGGTCGGTGTAGACTCAATGGACTGAATGGCCTCCTTTTGCATTATAGGATTCTCTGATTCTACAACAGAAAATCTTACATTATTGATAGCATATGATTATGTCTATTCACTATTTGCAACTTAATTGGAGAGCTGGAGATGATGCATGGGAATCCACATGCAGGCAGTTACTGCCGCTCTTGTATGGAACTACAAAATGGTGACCTAATATGGCTGTCATACAAATTACTTTCTCTTCTGCAGAATTCTCAAATTCCACCTGGTTCTTTCTTAAAGCAGAATTTTTATACACTAACGTACGTTTAACTCAGCAAAAAGCAAAAATCCTCACAATGAATGTGCTACAAAATTCATAAATCTTTATAATTGATGTTATGAATTATCACATTGCCATTCTAAATAAATACAGTAGTATGGAACTGCTGATTGAAACACTTTTCCATAGGGAAGGCAGCATTACGTACAAAAGTCACTCTATCCACTAATGACTTCCAATGTGCTTCATAAGTTGAAACACCTTTTCAGGTTGAGGAAATCTTAAAAAAAAAATGAACACAATGAAAATATGTTTGCTACAGCCAAAGTAGGTGGCCTATTTCAAGTTAATACAAGACGTTTTTCCCACCCTTTGTCATATTTGTATCTGTACCTTAATTTTTGTTCTATCACAGCAATTACTCATTGCAGCAATATCTTTTTAGTGCATTTGCTCTTCTAAAGAACTTTCAATTTCCTAGTCTGCTTTCCATAATCTGTTAACTGCTAATATTAAACAAGTCAGAAGGATTAAGCCAAAAAAATCTAGTTTGTTAGAAATTCACTTATAGAAGCTATCATGATTTCATTACCTTCAAATGCTTGCCTAAGCATGAAGTGAGAGTTCTGAGAAAAGGCATCGAGAGGTCAGTGGCAACAATAAATAATAAAATGATGATTGTCATGTTAGATATCACTGTGTTGGTTAATATATTCATGGTTATACATGACAAATAATCAGCCTTTTTTCAAAAGTGCTTGATTACTTTTGATATTTTGCATAGTATTTTTCACTGGATTAGTGAAGGAATTTGAATGACTCCAATAGCATTAACTGTTAGTGATTTTCAGGATTTCAGAGCAGATTCATCAGTTTCCACATTCTGCACAGATGTGAAACGCAATCTATTAAATAAATGTGACACTACGTACACGAATAAAACCTGAAACTGAACAAAATGTACTTGCAACCAAGTGCATCACTGAAAATTGGTCTCGATTAGCACAATCTAATCCTATCTATTTCCATAGACTGCATGCTACGTTTGAATTAAATTTGATTTAAGTTCCTCCAAGTTCATCCATTACAATGTCATTATTAATCTGGAAAATTTTAAATTATAATAAGCTGTATAAGCCATGATTTGATTTAGAAAAAGCCTTAGAAATTTTGCATCAAAAGAGGCAATATCCATTTTAAAGATCCTAATGCATCTCGTATTACAACAAAATGCAGAAAACTTTGCTATTGTTTCTTTTGCATTCACTAGTTTTAAATAAATAATTTCCACTAGCATTGTTCAGTGAGTTCAAGGTTTTGTTTCAAAGGGGCTGATGGATACACAACTGCAAGAACACTGTAGGTCTGCTGAAAGAATTTGGAAGTTTGAGAGAGATATGCCTTGATTTGGTGAAAATGTTTTTTATTAGTTGGTTGTTGGAAAAATAAGTGTTTCCTGATCCAGACAGCAAAGTGCAGTACCTTTTAGAAGGAAGGTGAGGAGAAATTTTCTCATCAGAGTAGTTGAGACCAAAGCATTGTGATTTCATATTTGGGGTGTGATATCTTGTGGGAAACTTGGAAAAACTGTTTCTGTCTGTTGCATTTTAATAGACTATTTAGACTAATTAATTAGACTATTTAAAGGGCCAACCCCAAGGATTGAAATTTGAGGAGTTAGGAGTTTGGACAAATAAAGTGAAAAGTTCCATCATGGATTGAGGACAGTTATGGGCTGTGCCCTTTTACATTGCATTATCACAGTAGAGAATGAGGAGTTGTAGACAAATATTTTTTTTTCCATTGATAGAAGAAACCTGTTGCTGCAACAAGAAAGTACGACTGAATGTATGTGGACTTGGACATCAACAGGAGGAGATTGTGTTATGCGTCTGGCATTGATGGAGAAAAAGCTTTAATAATCTAGCTAGGTCAGGAAAGTGCAGATTAACATTCATCTACATCTTATTGCGTAAATCATTCACATTCTGTGCTCTACTCTGCTGACTCCGTTATACCTGCATGTTACATCATAATGCACTTCCTCATATCCACACTTTTCAATTTACCAATGAAACAAACCCTCATCTTTTTGCATATCTAGCTCTCTCCAACAGTCTCTCACCAAATGTACTGTATCCATCAAGGGAACAGATCCTTTTAGAATTATTCATAGTATTTTTCAGGGGAAGACAGTGGAAGAGAACTGGAGGTAGTGCAGAGATATTCTAGTTGACAACTCCAGAAGAGGAAACGCTGCATAACAGTGTTCCCCTGACTATATGGGATAAGGAAATTCAGACCTACCCTAACTATTGGCTGTCAAAATTAAATCAATCACCTACGTATCATACAACACTCAGATTGAATGGATTTCAGTGGTAAAGGAAATTCACACACACAGCTTCTATGGGGTTCTTTCCACATGATTTCAAGGCATAGTGTTCTCTTGTTTCTTGCCAGCAGTGGATACTGCCTTTGATCTTCCTTTATATATTTTGAAATTGAAATGAAATTTTGATTAATTTTTGAAGATAATACCAATTTGAAAATGGGTCTAAGCTGACACATGAAATACAGGTGTGTTTGTATTTTCACATGCCAAAATCAGAAAGAACAAGAATTTTTATTTAAAAATATTAGGAATTTGAAATTAACACTAATATTTTTATGTTAAGATGCACTATCGGTTCACCACATCATGGCATGGTGAGAAAATGTGAATTTGTGCTGATGATTCCCAACTCGGTAAGTTCCCAACTTGTTTATAATTGCTGTGGAAATGCACTCAGCGGAGTTTGAAATATTTCTCTGAAAGAAGAATGTAATTGGTTGCAAAGGAGTATGAACTCAGGGCAGATCTGTGAGCAGACCTGACTTTTCAGTTGTGGTAGTGCAAAATGTTAAAGCCAAAAAAGAGACAGAGCAAATTATAATACATCTGAAAAAACATCAAATCAGTTTGTATTCTGGTAAATATATTTCTAAATAAGTAGTAATGCAAAAGATGCACCTTCTGATTTGCAATCATCATATTATCATAAACTTCTGTAAATCAAAAAGACAGAAACATATTATAAGGAGCAAGAAAAATGATTCCAAGCTAAAGAGAACTGAAAATGATGACAGAAGTAACATTGCACTGTTTGTTTATATACATAAGCTATGAATGTTAATGTTCATGGTTTCAATTTTTGGCATTGACATAGGTTTGTTTACTTTAGAGAAATTCCAAGCCACTATTTTAATTGTGGGAAGCTTCCAAATATCTTTTCTGTAGATATTCCTCCATTATAATTTCTTTGTTGACAACCAGCCGTATTTTAACTTCTCAGATACATCTGTATATCCTAACTAAAACCTAGGTTGCAGATCATGTACCTTTGAATATACTTGCCTTCAAATTCAGAATTTATAGCTGTTAAAATCAGATTGCATTGTGCCAGAAATATATTTATTTTAATTTACTTTGACTTCTGTTGGGTTACAGTGCTATAGGGACCAGCGGCTTCCACTATCTCATCCAAAAGCATATTCTTCATGTGTGAACCTGAATTAGAGAGTGAATGTTGACAACCAGGGCTGTACATGGTCAAGTTAAAACCCAAGGCTCCATTTAATGTAAGCACATATATTTTCTGGCAGTCAGAAGGAGAAACCCTGGATGTCATTTCCCCTCCAAGCGCAAAGTGCTGAAGCAAATTACAGTATGACATAGTTGCCCTTGCTAAGATTTATTAACACAACATGGACTACGCCTGGAAGCTTGTAATCAGAAATGCACAGTGCATTTGCTCACTTTACCACTAGAAAGGGCAGATTAATTTCATGTGGCATATGAAAGCTTTATTATTTCCTCATAGCTGACTGTTAATTGCCTGCAGATAAATGAAACAATTGTGCTTATCGTTTCTAGAAGTTGTCCTCCAACAGTGATCATCATCTGAATATCAAGTTATTGCTACTACCAAAGTACTAGAGTGAAATATCATCAACATTAAATTTGCATATCCTTTACAATTAATTTTTTACTTGTTGTTTATATACTAACCAATTAGCAGATCTATTAAGCAGCCTGTCAAATTTCTTGTTCTTTCCTCATCATGTTCCATTCTATGTAATTCCATCCATAAGCTGCTTATGCAGGATCAGTTGCCTAAAATCCCTAAAATGTAACTTATACATAGCAAAACACAGGAATTCTCTCTTAAACCTCAACCTTTGTACCCTTGTCAACAGCAATACATTCTGCCAGGCCTCTCAGCACCCTAATCATGAATATATTTCCCTTGGGGTCCTGTTTTTTTCCCCACTTAGCTCCTGACACTACTTTTGCAGGACAACCTGCCAACTCTTCCCAATATTACTGCTTTCAATAGGGACCATGACAACTAGAAAGCTTTCCAGTTAATAAACATGCATAGAAAATTACCTGCTGATGATTATAATTCTGTCTTTTAACATAAAATTATACTCACGGAGCAACCCATGAGATTGAAATCATCTGCTGAATGCCTTTGCTCATAACCAGTAGAGAAATTTAGGTGTTTTCTGCGTAATTGCATGCATATTCCAACTAATATAAGCCACAGACTCCATTTTGTCTCACTAATAGTAATTATCCAAGTATAGATGAGGATATAAAAACCTGTGTGTTTGTTGGGGGAGGGATGGGTGTATTTTTTTTTCAGTGCATTGTACAGTTTTACTTGGAGTGATGTACTTAGTCACTGTCTTTGTCCCCTCTGACATGGTGTGTTTAGCCAATTCCCAGGCAGCAGTAGGTGCACGATAGTCTGGATCTCCCATGAGCTGATGGTGCTGCGTTTGTTGTAACAGGTCAGGCAGGAAGCCTCATCCACGATGTGCTCGAAGATGTCACTGATGAACAAATTCATGATGCTCATAGCCTTGGAGGAGGGGGAGGGATGGGGGAGAGCAAGAATTCCTCGTGTTCAGAAAATTTTCTACAACACTGTTTTCAATCTAATGTGAGAAGCATTGCTGGATCCATTTCTTAGAAATGAATGGGCCAAGCGGATGGAGTCTCAGTTGGGGAACAGCAATCATAAAATAAGTGTTAGGTTGGCAATGGAAAAGAACAAGGAGTAATCCAGAATAAGAATAAATAATTGGGGGAAAGTCAAATTCAATGGGATAAGAATGGATCGAGACCAGATAAATTGGAATCGAAGATTGGCAGGCAAAAAGCAGAAAAAGTGTGCTTCTGACAAATGTCAGGTGAATAATGCAATTAAGAACCAGATATAGATAGATTCCCAGAAATAAATGAGTCTGGCAGGGAGGGCATTTGGGCAGGTTATGGAGGGGATGGGAATATAGGAGTTTAAAGCAATAGGTGTGTAGAAAAAAGGGAGGGGTTACCTTAGTGGAGTCAATCCCGATCTGCAAATAATAATCCAGAGCACAGAATCTTTCTCCTTTCCACACTTTGAAGCTTGACTTTTTGGAGTGGAGTGAGGTGGGATGTGGGCAGGGGGAAAAGAACCACACTAATTCACATGCCTTCCCACCAAAAACGCACCTGGTGAGGCATGTAAAACTCAGCACTGTAATTAATTTAATACTTCAGATTTCTGCCTAACTTCAGAACTAAATTGACTGCTGCTTATTATCAAACAACTATCCTAATTTCCAAGTACTGATGCTTGATAAATTACGACTCAAAAGTATTCATCACAGGAGACTACTCTTCAAAAAGTTTAGGAAATATAGGACAAAGTATTTTTGGCTGCAATGTTTTATTTCACTAGAGTTACCCCAAATATATTTTACACATTTTATAAACAAAGTAGTACCAACAAATAATGAAATTTTGAATGTACTGCATTGTGTTGCCATACAATTCAATATATTAAAAAGCTAACTAAATTAACAGTTAAGTGATACTTCCATGAATAATAAATTTGGGTCTAATATTATCACAGCACATTTCAATTTTTTCTCCTTCTCTTTGTAATTTTCTCTTGAAGCGCAGCAAAATCACATGCAATCTGTCAAGAAATGGAGAAAGAGAACATGAGAACTGTAGCTGAGTTTTGTTGCAATATCACAAGTATATGAACAATTTTAGTGAAATCTTTTCTTCCTGCCAACTAATATGGAATTCATATTATTTGTCACAAATGGACTGTTGATAAAAATTGATGACAAAAGATATTGGACCCAAATATCTTCTAAGGCATCAGAGCACTGTATTCTGGATAGAACATTACAGCGCAGAACAGGCCCTTCGGCCTTCGATGTTGCGCCGACCATTATAAAAAGCAATGACCCTCCAAACTAAACCATTCCCTTCTCTTCCATAAACTTATCAACTAACCTCTTAAACGCCACCAAACTTGGCGCATCTACAACTGCCGCAGGCAGGGCATTCCACTCCCTAACCACCCTCTGGGTAAAGAACCTACCTCTGATATCCGTCCTATAACTATCACCCCTTAATTTAAAGCTGTGTCCCCTTGTGCTAGCTTTCTCCATCCTAGGAAAAAGGCTATCACTGTCCACCCTATCTAAACCTCTAATCATCTTATATGTTTCGATAAGGTCTCCTCTTAGCCGCCTCCTTTCTAACGAAAACAACCTCAAATCCCTCAGCCTCTCTTCATAAGACCTGCCCTCCATACCAGGCAACATCCTGGTAAACCTCCTCTGTACCCTCTCCAATGCCTCCACATCTTTCTTATAATGCGGGGACCAGAACTGCACACAATACTCCAAGTGCGGCCGCACTAGAGTTTTGTACAGTTGCAACATGACGTTGCGGCTCCGAAATTCAATCCCCCTACCAATAAAAGCTATGCCTTCTTAACAACCTTATCGACTTGACTGCCTACTTTCAGGGATCTATGCACAAATACACCAAGATCCCTCTGTTCATCGACACTATTAAGAATCCTACCATTAGCCCTATACTCTACACATTTATTAATCCTTCAATGGAATAATCCAATGGATGGATAAGCGCAGAAATTTTAAAAAAAGCCCAGTTATACTTGCAACCTGTCCTTTATCCTCAATTCATAATCGTGCATGAATTTAGGACTGAATTAAAATGCAAATGAGGGAATTGTGCCACATCATATATTTCCCTTCACTTGCCACTGAGGAATGCTGCATACAAAGAGGACTTATGTCCATTCCTGATGTAGTGTTGTTAAGGATGTTGAAAGTCAGTTTCTCTATTGTAGTCTTTAATAGAGCAATACTGAAATAATCTTAGTAAAAAATAGCCATTTTTTATAAATCTTTGAAGATTCTCACATGCTTATTAGCATGTTTCTAAACCCTTACCTGAGTCAAGTGCATTGCAAAATGACAGATGCTGTTAACTCAGAATTGGGACAGGATATGGGATACAATTAGCGCATAGGTGGAAGTTCCATAATGTCGTACTTAATGGCAGCAGAGCAGGAAAAGAGAAAATTTAGATTGTTCCTCGCAAAGTGCCACTGTGATAACTCCAAGGAAGAAATAACTGGAAGTGTAGCTATATGTGTAAGTCCACATTCAAACTTACAAATTTTCAAGGAGGGCATCAACAACTGAACTAAGTGGATGAACACCATCTTGGGTGTAGCTATCATCGGGCCACCCAGAATTATCACTTTGGGAAGTGAGGAAAGGGTGGTGGTGGTGATGGCGGCAGTGGTGGGGGTAGCGGGATGTGTTTCAATGCAGACTCTGAGTGGGATGGATTCCAGCACTGTAGAATTGTACTGCCGGAACTCCTATATCCACAGCAAGGTATAAAGATAATACTTTGTATACTACTTTTTTTTTTCTTTCTTATCTGCTTTAAACACCAGCATGCTTTCCACTTCTTAAAACAATTTTTCTTAACTAACTCAATATCATTTTACAATTAAGAGGGCTTGAACTTGGCACTTTATAACTATCCAGCTCCCATCACAGCAATTACACATAGCCAATCCTAAAACTCCATCCTCTACTTTAACAGCCTCACACCCCACCCCACCCCCCCCACCCCTCCAATCTTCCACGCCACTTGGTACATACTCTTCAGCTGCTAGCCTTATATTCTCAATCACGTTATCATAATTCCTGACACAGAAGGGGGGCATTGGAATGGAAAGCTTAAATATCTCCACCTTTATCAAGGGGGAGGATATGGACTTTGTATGAAGACATTCAGCTTGTTGCCATGAGAGATGGTTAGGTTTATGGCATCTTGCCAATGACAGGTTATTGAATGAGCACTTACATGTGCTCTTGTAATTGCATCTTGCCGATGACACGAAGGTCGGTGGTGTTGTGGATGGTCTGGAGGGATGTCAGAAGTTGCAGCATGACATCGACAGGATGCGAGACTGGGCGGAGAAGTGGCAGATGGACTTCAACGCGGATAAATGTGTTGTGGTCCATTTTGGCAGATCCAATGGGATGAATGAGTACACTATCAAAGGTAGGAGTCTTAGCTGTGTGAAAGAGCAGAGGGATCTTGGGGTCCGGGTCCATAAGACTCTCAAATCGGCCTCCCAGGTGGAGGATGTGGTTAAGAAAGCTTACAGGGTACTGGCCTTCATTCATCGAGGGATTGAGTTCAGGAGTCAGGAGGTAATGCTGCAGCTTTATAGGACCCTTGTCAGGCCACACTTGGAGTACTGGGCGCAGTTCTGGTCGCCTCACTATAGGAAGGACGTGGAAGCTATTGAAAGGGTGCAGAGGAGATTTACAAGGATGTTGCCTGGATTGGGAGGCATGCCTTATGAAGACAGGTTGAGGGAGCTGGTACTGTTCTCCCTGGAGAGACGAAGGTTGAGAGGCGACACGATAGAGGTTTACAAGATGTTGAGAGGAATAGATAGGGTGGACTCTCAGAGACTATTTCCCAGGGCTGAAATGGTCACGACGAGAGGGCACAAATTTAAGGTGCAGGGAAGCAAGTACAGAGGGGATGCTAGGGGAAAGTTTTTCACTCAGAGGGTGGTGAGTGATTGGAATCGGCTGCCGTCGGTGGTGGTCAAGGCGAACTCGCTGGGGTCTTTTAAAAGACTTCTGGATGAGTATATGGGATCCAATGGGATTGGGGGTTATAGATAGGTCTATGGCTGAGTAGGTTTTGATGTGTTCGGCACAACTTGTGGGCCGAAGGGCCTGTTTGTGCTGTAGTGTTCTATGTTGCCCAGTCATGCCTATAAAGCACTGTATCTTAATTTCATTAGTTTTTACACTCCTTTCCTGAGATCCTACATATCAATTGAATCTCCTTTGCACATTGCTATGGTTCCGTACTCTTAAGAGTACGTAAATAGGGAATACCATGTATGTTTCTGAAATGATTATGGGTAGAGATGGGGAATAATAGAGGTGTAAAATATGCTCTGGTCTGACTCTGAACAACAGTCAGAATCTGTAGACAGAAAGAGGGGGGATTTTCAGCTGGCATTCACTGCAGGCAAAAATGATGATGCCAGTGGAAAATTGCACAAGATTGAGAATCTCAGTAGTGAGATTTTGTTCTGAGATTTTCCCTGCCCCTTACTGGTGACGCATGAGGTTCCCACCCATAAATTTAAAGGTATTTAAAAGGCTTCCTCACTAGATGCTCTCTCAGGTAGGGAATTTCCCTTGAACAATCTGACTTCATGTCACAAGGTTTACAATAGCTCTTGAAAGACAGGAAGTGTTGAGGGGAACCCACCATGGGCGCAAAGGGAAGTGGAGTTGTGTGGATAGGATGTGGCCTGGCAGTGCCATCCAGACAGTGCTAACCTAGCATGACACAGGGGTGGGTGCACTGGAGAGTTCCACTTGTGTGGAGCGAACGCCCCAATGCTTGGGCGAGGGAGTTGCTCCAAAGCTTGGGGGGGCGGGGGGTGGTCTCCCCTGTATCCATGGCAAGAAAAGGGAATATTTCTTTGAGTGGAGGGAGGAGGAGGTGCTTTCTTACACAGATCTTTAACATGGTGCCCCGATCTCTGTTGAGCCAGTGTCACAAGCTGAGCCCCAAAAAATGATAGTAGAATACTTGGACATGCAGCTGGAGAGCTACATGTTGGTTTTCTCACTGAAATCAAACCTCTGACAAATTATCGGAAGAGTCCGTCCAATGTCAAAATAAGATTTTTAAGTAATTTCCTATTGAAAATCCATATTCTAAGATATAGAACTTTGAACAGTACAGCACAGCGTAAGCCCTTCAGCCCTCAATATTGTGCCAAGCTACGTCCAAACCCAAGATCAAGCTATCCCACTCCCTATCATTCAGGTGCGCTTCATGTATCTATCCAATAACCATTTGGAAATTCCTAAAGTGTCCGACTCCACTATCACAGCATGCAGTGCATTCCATACCTCAACACTCTGAGTAAAGAACCTACCTCGGACATCCCTTCTATATCTCCCACCATGAACCTTATAGTTTTGCCCCCTATAACAGCTACATCCACCCAAGGAAATAATCTGAACATCTATCTAATAATCCCCCTCATCATCTTATAAACCTTTATTACTATGCTGCTCATTCTCCTCTGTTCTAAAGAGGAAAAACACCAGTTCCCTCAACCTTTCCTCATAAGACCTATCTCCAAACCAGTCAGCATTCTGGTAAATCTCCTCTGCACTCTCTCCAATGCTTCCATATCCTTCTTATAGTGTGGTGACCAGTACTACACACAACATTCCAAATGTGGTCGCACCAAGGTCCTGTATAATTGCAGCATAACCCCATGGCTCAAACTCAAACCCCCTGTTAATAAACGCTAACACACTATAAGCCTTCTTCACAGCTCTGTCCACTTCAGTGGCAACCTTCAAAAATCCGTGGATATGTCAGAAATTTCTCTGTTCGACCACATTCTTCACAACCCTGCCATTGACCCTGTAATCCGCATTCAAGTTTGTCCTACCAAAATGAATCACCTCTCACTTTTCAGAATTAAAGTCCATCTGCCACTTTTTGGCCCAGCTCTGCATCCTATTAATGTCTCTTTGCAGCCTACAACAGCCCTCCACCTCATGCACTACTCCACCAATCCTGGTGCCATCAGTAAATTTACTAACCCACCCTTCAGGCCCCTCTTCCAAGTCATTGATAAATATCACAAATAGCAGAGAACTTAGCACTGATCCCTGTGGTGCACCAGCCTTCAGTCTGAAAATTTACCCTCCACCCCCACCCTCTCTCTTCAATGAGACAGCCAATTATTTGTCCAATGGGTCAAATTTCCTTCTATCCCACACCTCCTTACTTTCTACATGAGCATACCAGAGGGAACCTTATCAAACGCTTTACTGAAATCCTTGTGTACGACATCAACTGCTCTATCTTCATCTACACATTTAGTTACCTCCTCAAAGAATTCAATCAAATTTGTGAGGCAAGACTTACCCTTCACGAATCCATGCTGACTATCCTGGATGAAGCTGCATCTTTCCAAATGATCATAAATCCTATCTCTCAGGTCCTTTTCCATTAACTTACCGACCACCGAAAGAAGACTAATTGGCCTACAATTACCAGGGTCATTTCTATTTCCTTTCTTGAAGAGAGGAACAACATTCACCACCCTCTTGTCTTCTGGCACAATCCCCTTGGACCCCGAGATCAAAGCTAAAGGCTCTGCAATCTCATCCCTTGCCTCCCAAAGTATCCTATGATTTATTCCATCTGGCCCAGGGAACTTTTCGATCCTCAGGTTTTTCAAAATTGCAAATACATTTTCCCTCAGAACGTCTACCTCCTCCATCCTATCAGCCTGTGTCACACACTCATCCTCAAAAACATAGCCCCTCTCCTTAGTAAGCACTGAAGAAAAGTATTCATTCAACACCTCACCCTATCTCTTCTGACTCCATGCACAAGTTCCCACTACTATCCTTCACTGGCCCTAACCTCACCCTAGTCATTCTTTTATTTCTCACATAAGAGTAAAAAGCCTTGGGGTTTTCCTTGATCTGACCCACCAAGGACTCCTTGTATCTCCTCCTAGCTCTCCTAAGCCCTTTTTTTAAACTCATTCCTTGAATCTCCAGATTCCTCTGTGTTAGGAACTCCTCCCCTCCGTCTCGATCCTGACAACTGTTGGATCTCATGGAACTTAGTGGAACTTTCCTGAGTGTAGCACCAGTTCAAATCCAGGAAAACGGAAGCTGCTTTCCACTGGCTTCCGCTCTGACATATCCAATTCAAGCTAATGGTAAGTTGGACTGATGAATAACACGAGGGTGATATTTCTGGCCACGCTTGCCCCAAGACCAAAAAATCCCACCCAAGTTCATCAGACCCTTGCATGGTCCATGTCCTGCCCATTAGAATTCCCGTGGTGGTGGGATGGGAAAATGCTGTCTAACAGCTGCAGGATTGCAAGCAAAGATAGGGTAGCCATTTTGAAGGTAAAAACACTGCTTCCATTTGCCATTTCTGTAGGTATATGCTCAGAAATGATTTACATGAACATGTTAAAATTTAAGCACAAAGCAAAATGGAAAAAGCAGAACTATTGATAAAGATTTTTCACTCACATGATCAAGTTCAGAGATTGATTTTTTGGCTCGAACAGCTTTTATGGTTTGTGTAGTGCTCAACTTTTGAGATTCTTCATGTACTTTGCCACTATCCTGCAAGTCAATCATATATATACTTAAGTCTGCAATATATATACATAAGGGTTTGAACCATAGGATAATAACAATTAGCAAATACAACTCACAGATACAAGCATCAAAATATTGTACTGTTGAATTTTTAGGATAAAGTCTTTTCAGAACAATTGGTTTTGTTATAATCTTAAATAATTCTCACCATCATAATTGATAGAGCAAACTGTAGTTATTAAACACTTATATTTTAATGTAATCAGATTAGACTGAAATTTTAATGCTCAATAAATATCAATGATTAATTTTATGCAACCAGATTAATCTATTTGTCCCACTGAAACATATTTTGATTCTTCTGTGTTATCACAGATGAAACTAATGCTTAGTAAATAGAATTAAGAACTTAATCTGCTTCCACCTTTCTACCAATCTCAACCATGAAGTTATGTTGACCAGAGTTCATGTCAATACATTATCTTTCAATTTACCTTCGTATTGCCTTTGCTATTGATTAAACAGTTAAAATACCAGTGAACAACCACAGATGTGTTTTTCTGTCTCATAAGAACATGGAGTCAACAGGGGAAATTTTAATCTCTAAAAGAGCTGGGGTTGAGTGTGATGTTAAAATGTCTAAAAATAATGGATACGATAGAGGAGTCCAACTCTAACAGTAATGGATTGGTGATGCAGGGTACTGTGAGAATGTCTGCTTTGGAGACAATGGTTGCTTCAAGCAAGACTCACAAGATAACGATATGAGTGGCAAACACCACACAGGTGACAGGCCTCTAACTCTATGCTGCAGCATGCTTATGAGCTGAGCAGACTGAATGTCAATACATGTACCACCTTGAATCATTGAGATGGCAATCCAATGTGTCTGTAGCTCTCTGATAACCATATAAAATGAGGTTGATTGTACTGAGGCATCTGGTGAATTGTCCAAGTTTTCAACATCACTTCCTGTGTCTCCCTAGGGGAAAGAGGAGGTAAAAGAAACTACTGGCTATCAATCAGGTTTAGACTGAATGTCAACATTGCAGTTAGAAGCAAAGATGATACTGGAGATGCATTCAAACTTAAAGGGAAATGAAAATAAACACAGCTGTCAATGGAAGCTGCTCTCAAAGAAAGAACCTTGAAATTGACAGAGGGTTCAAAGGTGTCAGCTTACTAGGAAGCCTCAGAATGCACAGCTGTGCAGAATGTAACCCCTACCCATCCACTTCAGGTGAAACTGATATTTCTTCTCTGTTAAAGGACTTCAAAGGAGTATACTCACGTCTACAGCTGCTGACAGGGAGAAAGGGAAATCTCTGCTGCAGAATGATGTGCTGCAGTGACTTAAAAGCCTGACAGAAATCCAGGGTGGGAAAGACGGGAGGTGGGGGGGAATGATGGGAAGGTAGAGAGTGGAATGATGGAATGGGGTGGGGGGGCATGGAGATAAAAGTGACCATGCCATTCAAAATTTTTTTTTTTACAGCTGACAGATAGGAATGCAGATGTTGATCACAGAGTGCCTGAAATCACCATGCCAGGGATGATCTTTGTCTCTTAGAGCTAGAAAGGGCAGTCCAGCCAAGAGATTCCCATAGGGAAGAGTAGCAAGGTCAACCCTTGACCTAGCTCAAGTTCACCCAATCCCCAAAACCTTTGAGGGACACTCCCTCTGCAACTTGGCAGCAGTAGAGGCAAATGGCCATGAGACTTACCTCTTTGATTCCCCCTCTTGAAAGCTGCAAGGCATAAGGCCAGAGTGTCAAGGCATCACTGACACTGATGAATGAATAACCAGAAAGGAGTGGTCTGAGTAGAGTGGGGGAGACTAAGGAGAGAGAGGGTCTGATGAGGGAGAGGGGCTGAGTGGGGGGGGAGGTCTGAGGGGAGGCTGAATGAGTGTCTGAGGAGAAGCAGAGTGTGGCTGGGTCAGGTCACCCTCTGGCCTGTGTGGTGTGTATATGACCTGTGATTTGAGTGGGAGTAGAGAGAATGCCCCTTTTTCCTAAAGGGTTGAGGGTGCATGATATGTCCCCACTTGGATTAAAAATATCAAAGCCTGCCCAATGCTGTTGTAAACAATTAGCAAGTTTGCACAGTTACTGGGTTGCTGTCTGCTATAGGTGAGAACCTGATGGGGGCTGGAAGTGCAGATCAGATCAATCACAATTGCCTTGCTGCCTGTCGGGAATCCTAATATTTTGCTGACACTCCTTTCTGTGGGACATTGGGATTCCACTGGCAATCTGACGAGGCTAGAGAAGCCCAACGAAAATCCTTCAGACGTGTAATGCTCATTGGAGAACTTTCTCTGATAGGAGGCAAGTTGTAGAGTGCTGTATCATAGGCCTGGGAGGCACTTAAGTGAAATGCTTGAGGGCATTTCAAAATGTTGACCCTGTAAACAGCACTGCAAAAAATATTAAAATTCATGCATTGTCATGGCTGTTAAGCCTATCATCATGAAGGAGTAACTCCTCAACAGGATGGGCTGTGGCCGCAGCTGTAGCTTTTGCATCCCAGCAAGTCCAATCTACAAGAATGGAGAGAAGACATTGATGTCCTGCCCCCACCCACGCAGTTTACCACTGGCAACTAGTATTGCCATCTCGTTTCTGAGCTACAGCCTCAGCAGAGAACCCATCTGCCATTGGGAAAATCCTGGCAGAGCCAAACCCTTCCCTCAATTTGTCCATTGACGAGCATAATTGGATGTTACTGCAGATGTGTAGCATCTGTTGCATTGAACCTGCCTCCAGCAAGAACACTCAGAGATGTGAACATATCCGGAAGCCAATGCTGACAGTGCTCCTAGGCTCATCTCCATGCAGCCAGGGAAATTTCCCCCAGTGGATCTCAAATTGAGAGAAAAACACAAACATTTAATTCCTCTTAGCTGAACTAGGAACATCTGCAGGAAAGCTACCTATGGATTCAATGCCGATGCCTCTCTATTCTTTAGATTGGAGTACAATTTTGCAAAATAATGAGTCTTAAGGATGAAAGAAGGAAAAATAGTTCAAGTGAGATATTGCAGACTACTGACCAGCACTTTTCTAAGTTTTGTCCTTTTGCCTGACACATCCAGCTCTGCTGCTTTTGCTACCAACTGCTTTATCTAAAAGAAAAGAAAATTTATAAGACAAGTGCAAAGTTGATATTACAGTATACAACAGTTTAAGAGTTTGTACTCAGTGGTGAATGAATGGTTTTACCATTCACATCAAATATAATTGCCCAGAGACTTTTCACAGTAGGGATTTTTACTAACAGTGTTTAATTTCAGGGTACTACCCTTTGCTGGGTATTAATAGAACATGTAAGTAAAACAAACAACTGTAAGATTCATCAACTAATCAGACTAAACTATTCTCACTGAGACAAGAAATTGTTAAACCAGGAAATGAAAAACAGGAACCATAAATTGCATTTAAATTATCGTATTGGATATGAGAAATTTCATTTGAAAATGTATATGAATTTTTATTTTTTTAAAAAGCTTAAACAAACTTTCTTCTGAGGGAATGACAGCTTTTTCAGGACCACAGAAGTGGTTCAGCAATGATTATCACATTATGTATACTGTTAAAAATTCACTTGGAGAAGAATTTATTTACATGAATTAATTTCTCCCCCAAATACTTAATGCACTAGCTCTAGTTTTTTAAATCTGGTTTTGGTATAGGTTTAATGCATAGGTAGCTCAACTTCATGTCATTAAAGTGATCACAGTGGAAGTCTAGTGGTGAGACAGTGCACTTTTTAAGGGCAGGGTATCTTTGAAAGCTACTTCTTGATTTCAAGTTTCACTGCATGTTCAAAACTGCTGTCAGATGTGCTTTGCCGACTTCATCATTATTATTACAGCAAAATCTGGGCTGTTGATAAAAATTTAACAATGGAAAGATCATTGGTGGAATTTTCTCAAAAGAATGCGAAGTATTGAATAAGTGACAAAACATAGAACAAAGAAAATTACAGCACAGGAACAGGCCCCTCGGCCCTCCAAGCCTGCACCAACCATGCTGTCCAATTTAACTAAAAGCCCCTAGCCTTCCGGGGACCATATCTCTCTATTCCCGTCTTATTCACGTATTTGTCAAAACGCGCTTAAAAGTCACTATCGTTTCCACTACCTCCTCTGGCAACGAGTTCCAGCCATCCACTACTCACTATAAAAAATGGGTAGTTTGTTTTCAGTGAGTTAAGGAACGCAAATTTATGGCACTAGAATATAGAACATTACAGTGCAGTACAGGCCCTTTGGCCCTCGTTGTTGCGCTGGTTTTAAATTAAAACCGATTTAAAGCCCATCTAACTTGTACTATTCCACTATCATCCACGTGTTTATCCAATGACCACTAAATGCTCTTAATGTTGGCGAATCCACTACTGTTGCAGGCAGGGTATTCCATGCCCTTACTACTCCTGAGTAAAGAACCTACCTCTGACATCTGTCTTATATCTTTCAACCCTCAATTTAAAGCTATGTCCCCTCATGCTAGCCATTTCCATCCGAGGAAAAAGGCTTTCAGTGTTCCCCCCCCTCCACTTTCTAATCCTCTGATCATCTTGTATGTCTCTATTAAGTCACATCTTAACCTTCTCTCTAACAAAAACAGTCTCAAGTCACTCAGTCTTTTCTAACATACCAAACAACATCCTGGTAAATCTTCTCTGCATCCTTCCTATAATGCGGCGACCAGAACTGAACGCAGTACTCCATGTGCGGCCGTACCAGAGTTTGTACAGCTACAACATACCTCATGGCTCCAAAACTCAATCCCTCTACCAATAAAAGCTAACACATTGTACGCCTTCTTAAAACCATATCAAACTGGGTGCCAACTTTCAGGGATCTATGCACATGGAGATCAAAGGAGCTGTTGTGTGATTCTCGCCAGTGGTGGTGGTTTGGTGGGAGGGTTGGTGAGCCATTAAGATCATGCTCTCCATGAGATATACGGTATTGAACTTGTACTTTTTATGCAAATTATTTTGCACTTTCATCAAGTCACAATCTATGTTGTGAATTAATTGTATAACTGTTCAAGTACATAATTACCAATTAAGGGGCGTTTTATTATTCAGTACCTTATATATTTAAGAAATGTCCCAAAGTATTTCACACACAGTGGGCGGGATTTTATGATTTTGCTTGGTCAAAGCTCATAAAATCCCATCCAACACCAATGGAGGATCCTGTTTGCAAACCAAAGTTACAGCCAGTGAATTACTGTGCGGTGTGACTGTTTCTAGGTAGGCAAACATAGCAGCCAATTTCTTTGTTTCGGTTGATGGAGGAATTTTGGCCATGGACGTGGGAAAATTCCCTTAATTTCCTTAGAGTGACTGACCCGAACAATGGGCAAACATTCCAATACTCAGTACTAACAACTTATTTCAGTAAACACAAAGAATGTTTATTTTATTTTTTATATGTATAAATGAAGGTTATTTGTTCTATTTGTTCTTGTCACTTTCAGATTATTGATCTAAATTTCTTCAACCAAGGCAAAAAATAATACCTCTTTCTCTGACTCACTGAATGATTGCTCATTAGTTACACTTCTCTGAAGTTCAGAATGAGCTGCCAAAATATGAAAAACACCAAAAGATTTGTTATAGACCAGGAAGAAAGAAAGATCAAAACACCCAGTTCCCTTCCATTATTGCCCATTATCAGTGTGGAGAAGACATAGGTATGATCCATAGCCTCTGGTTATGTGCGGTCAATTTAGGGCACATACTGTGTTAAATTCACGCAACATGTTAGTAATAAGGCCCCAGTATTAACTTATCAGTCAGCAGTGCAGCCATTGTGACCCATTGGCTGGACTACTTTTTGGGGTGGAGAGGTGGGTGGGGGTGGAAATTAGGCATCTTTACTAACACAATGGGATACTGTATGCAAACATAAACTCAAGGGAAAATATTTCTGAATTGAGAAATGGTTGCTAAATCTGTAAATCGTGCCCTCAGATTCTTAGACAAGAGGAGGGAGATCCTGTTGCTGCCCTTCAGGCAATATCTGCATTACCTTGAGAACACATTTCAGAGTGGGTCAATGCCTGGAGCTTAGCTCGAAAAATGTGATTGGAATAATCTCATCAGAGTTGTCAAGATAAGAAAACAGCTCTCTTATTCTCTATTCACATCCCCACTATCTCTAACCTCTCTACTCGCTTCACTCACTTTTGTCTCATCATCACAAGCTGTTCACTTTTGCATTATTCATTTCTTCACACTTCTTAAGATAGTTACTAATATACTTTCCTCTTTCATGCGGAAGAACATGCTGCCCAGAATTGTGCACACAATGGAGTCTTCTGCATATCCCATTCCCTAGCAAAGATCACACACTGATCATCATGGTTAGGGGGAGAATCATGACCATTGCGATTCAGTGCTGGAAGACACTTCATGCAGAGTTTCTTCCCACCTTATCCTCTTTTTCTTCTTTTTTGCTTTTATCTTACCATACAAGCTCTGCATAACAAACTGAAGTTTCTTTCATCAACTGCTCAACTCCCTGTTCATGTTAAAGTTAACCCATCTCACTTTCAAGCGAAGATGTATTTAAGTACATTAATTTGACATTTAAATTGTTCTGGGATGCACCATGGATATCTATGGAGCAATCTAATCATTTTGGTGCACTTCCAGCTCCAAATGAGTTTGTGCACTATGCCACTATATTGACGTTTAGGTACCTATTTTGCATTTGAAAAGCAGGTATGTCCCCAACAGGCTAGCTTCTTTAGTTCCTGTTCTTGATCACACTAAACAATAAACTTGATGAAATTTTTTATAGCTTAGCAAGTTGGATATTGCAGCCACCGCTCGTTTATTCACACGCTAAAAGTGATCATACCTGTAACATTTTGGTAGGATAGAGCATCTCCTTTTACAGTATTTCTGACCTGCACCAAAAGAAACAAACACAGTTAAAACATTGATTATGAAACGTCAAAACATAATATCAATAACGTATGCTTGCAGAAACTTGAACACCATCCCTGCAGGCTAGGAGGGTCTGGTGTTGCTCTTGCTGTACTTTGGACATGCAACAGAATCAAATTTTTATGAAACATATTTTTAGTTTTATTTGTTTCTGGTAGAACCTCACAACTGTGCAGGTAAGTAATATTCCAAAATAAGTCACAAGTAATTAGTTAGCTTTGGACTCACATTTGGGGTGGATGTGACTGCCTCTAATCCCTGGAGTGAAGTTTCAGTTTCTTCATTTATCATATTCTCTTTCTCTAGCTGTTCCATTGTCTCTTTCTCTGTAGTTACGCGCACTTTCATCATGTGGAATGGAGTAGGCACATCACCAACTTTAAAATGGACTGGGGTTCCTTCGAACCATACAGCATCACACTCGCCTTGTTTAAATCCTGGTGGCTGGTATTCAGGAGGTGTCACTGCCAAGTAGAAATTAGATGGATGAAGATTTTTAAAAATCAGCCTTTATTTAAAACTTTTAAAATAAAATCAGGGCAGTACTTCATAAATTCTCAGGTTTGCATATTTACCAGTTTGGCCATATTCTAATTGGATTGCAAACAGACTCAACGGATTACATCTATTTCTCACCAAATACAGATGCCCATCATATCACTTGAATTAGCACAGAATTTTATAATTATTTTATGTTCGTACTGCACTTGCTGAGACAAAAACAGTAGATGGCCTTAAGTTTGTTTTTCTATAATTATAAAGAAAACAGGATGAAAATTAAGGGAAAAAGGAAGAAATGAAATAAACACAGATAATGTTGGAAAGGCACATTAGAAGGACAGTGGTTAGATCTGTTGCCTCAGCACCAGAGACCTGGGTTCGTTTTCAACTTGGGGTGATTGTGCAAACTCCACACAAACATTCCCGTGTCTGCATGGATTTCCTCCGGGTACTTTGGTTTTTCTCCCACAATCCAACGATGTGCAGATTAGGTGGACTGGCCAGGCTAAATTGCACCTTGATGTCTCAACATATGTAGGTTAGATGGATTAGCCATAGTGAATGTGCAAGGTTATGGGGATAGGGCAAGGAGAGGGCCTGGGCAGGGCACTCTGTCAGACAGTCGGTGCAGAACCAATGGGCCAAGTGGCCTCCCTCCTGTACTGTAAGGATTCTCTGATTCTGGGTCAAACATTTGTTAAGAGAAGTACAGGTCATGATGTTTTAGTTAAGTAATCAAAATTGAATCACTGATTAATGGTGACTGAATAAACAGAATTCTCACTGCATGGTGTTCTAAGATATTTCTGGAAATTTTATCATCTGAGAAGACTAACAAAATAATTCAAAGTTGTGGCATCAATATACATTCTCAACAACTCAACTAGTCTTAGCTCACCACTTAATTCTCTTATTCTCTCATAGCACCTGTGTGCAGACAACATCTGAAAACACTCAAAAAAAAACTTTTCCTACCAGTCTGCTCATCTTTACGGGCCCTGATTTTAAAGGAACGTGACTTCATACTGTAGAGGTCTCAGTGCACTCACAGGGCAATAATATAAATGTTCTCATCCTGGGAGGACATGTAAAAGCAGATCACCATTGCTGAAAATCCTGAGTCTTCAGGAACAGAAGGCTTTGGATTTAATGGGCAAAGAGACAGAAGAATCTATAGGCGTGTCTAAAGTTGGTAAAGGCTGGACAAGACTCATTATGTCATACAAAAGCAAAATGCTGCAGATGCTGGAATTCTAATGTAAAAGCAAAATATGCTGGAAAGACTTAGCAGGTCAGGCAGTATCTGTGTCAATTTCAAGCTGATGATCTTTCATCAGAATAACCACTGTGAATGGAATTCTCCCATAAAACATCAAATTATCATAACGGCAAGAATAATAGTGATCTGCTCTGGTCTCTGAGGTGTGCTCCACATTAAAATCCTCCCACACTCAAGTCATTTTTTTGCACAGTTGGGAGCTTCTCTCTGGTACTGTGGGGTGAGGGTCGAAAGATCAAAGCCCAGTACATTTGGTATGTAACAAGATGAAAAAAATTCTACAATGTAGGTGATCTTTCAACCATCCTCATTGTTTTACAGATGTGGGATTTGTCCCCCAGTGGTATATGCCTGACCTCATCATGCCAGGTTTCCATCAGTAGTGATTTTTGCCATTATTACGCTCCATTCAAAGGTTGGTGAATTCTGTGCGCTGGGATGTGAATGCGTTATGCATATTTAAGTGCTACTTTACATTTGTTAATCAGGCTTACACCATTAGGAAGGGGTGAGGAGACTTGCAAACAGTCTAGTACCAGATGCAAAACGGATTTTTATGCGCACACGATATTCTCCAGAACCAGCACAATCTACTAACAGCATGACGAGGTCAGAGAATCCCTCATGTCTTTTCAGGTTCCTGCGTTTTCTTAAAACATTGAAATTCTCTAAGGAAAACTGGCAGCTTGAATTAGTTAAGGAGAGCTATAGGGAAAAAATAAGTGTCTTCACAGGTTAGCTTTTGGGCCAGAAATTGCCCTCCTCTCTCATCAGACTTCACTCCCACCATTCAAGATCCCTTGTGTCAAGGACTGAACCCGCCTTGGGTCAGGGATTTGAAACTCTCTCCTTTCCTAATCTGGGATTGTGGATCAGACTGACTTTGTAGTCCTGCAGAAGGCTCCATAGTACTCTCTGCCCAGCCGAGAGCCAGACCTGTCAATTAGATTGACTTTCAGACAGACAATGTATCAGGCCAAAAACCACATGGAGTTAACATTACATAGCACATAGGAAACCCGGATTCCCATCCAAAACTCACACCCCTGTTAATAAGTTCAGATCAATGAGGTCCACAGATGCTGCCAGATTTGCTGATTTTCTGGTTTTATTTCAGATTTCAAACATCCACAATATTATACTGTTCTGTAAACAGAACTAACATAGGCCCTGAACAAGAAAAAAAAATGAACAGTTGTAAGACAATGGAGGAAAGGAAAATACCAACTTAAGCATGTACCACTAGGGGACAATCCTACATCTATAAAATAATGAGGAGGGTTGAAATAAAGATCACATACATTGTAGAATTTTTTCATCTTTCAAGTGAACAAACTTACATACCAAATATATCAGGCTTTGATCTTTAGAAAGCAATTACTTAAGGGTTGGCTTCCCTTTAAATAAAATAGTAAGCAAACTTGGGGCAATCCTATGCAACATACAATATAAAAGTGTGACCCTGGCTTCACTGCAGTTGATCCAAGCACTATAAATGGATGTTATGGATTCAGTAAACACTGACTGGATGACAGTGCTGATGGAGCAATGAACTGGATCTTAAATGAATGGGGCCAGTTGTATTGGGTGAAGCATCCTTTTCATTTTTTACTGAATATAGGCTGAAAAGTTCAGGCAGATGCTAATGCTATACTCATTTTGACAAACAATGAAATCCACATGCAATCATAAACACATACAAAACATTGTTTTAAAATCAAGTCTGCCAATAGCCATTGTTAAAACATTTGATGAGAAGAATTTTGAATCTTTGAAGAAATTAAGTTAACCAGGCACAATTTAGCAGAAATTTGATGAAATAAGCAACAGTGAACAATGAAGACAGTTGAAGAAAAATAAAACCTTGTCTATTACAGAAAACTTGTCAAAAAATATTTTGTAAATTAAATTTCAATACTGACACACTCCCGGAAGAACACTGCAGAATGGAGTAAGTCTTTTTACACTGTTTGGGATAGGGATGGCCTCTGATGTCAGATAACATCACACAGAAAAATTATCCTTTACATGGTGATTGATTTGACGTGCAAGTTCATATAAGTATCAGATAGGCGATGTCATATTCATAAGAACATTCATGAAAAAAATTAACAGAAACACTGCAAACAATGCATCAATTAAAACCTTATGTTGGAAGTTAAACTGCTTAAGTACATGAAGCAATCAGAAGAAATAAATGTGTGGGAAGCAAATATTTTTTTAAATAATTAAATTTTTACCTTCATCATAATAGAAGAGTTTCATTGTCAGAGACACATCATTGGGAAGGATTTCAAGGCTCTGCATCAGAACGAACAGCTTACGGATGAGAAGGATGGAAGCTCTCTTTGTATCCTGAAAAGTTACTTGCTTGTTTTTGCTGTACAAATTTAAATAGATTGCGGGTGAATGCCCTTGCAACAGTTTAGTGTATTTCTGGTGCATAATTGAAGCAACAAAGTTTCTAGCAGAAGAATTGTACAGAAGCCTGTTATGCCGGCTTTCTACCATTAATTCCCTCTCCCTTTACATTGCGTTATATGTGTAGCCTTTCCTGCAATTCTCCTGTGAGTCTGTGTGCCTTTATACCAAGCTGTGAATGTGGAATTTATACTGATTTGATTAGATATTGTCACATGAATCAGAATATAGTGAAAAGTATTGTTTCTTGAGCACTATACAGACAAAACACACCGTTCATAGAGTACACAAGGAAGAAGGAAATGATAGGGTGTAGAATATAGTGCTGCAGTTACAGATAGAGAAAAGAGAAAGATTAGCTTAATATATAACAGGTCCATTCAAAAGTCCGATGGCAGCAGGGAATTGCTTGAGTCAGTTAGTACATGTATATACGCTGCATATATACTGAAAAACAACAAAACTCTTGGCCCAAATCAACTACATGGTTTTGAAGCTTGCAGGATTTTGGGTGTAAATGAGTTGCTTGTCTAACTACAATATGCCAAAGATACCAGTTCATTAAACTTGGAAATCAAACAAATCCACTCTGACAAATCTGGCTATGTCTCCAACCTCCAAGTGTGAGTATCTGCCAATTGTGGCATTTTGCCGAATCTTTTAAATCAGAATATTTGAAATCAGGTTTTTAGGTACAGTAAGAAGTCTCACAACACCAAGTTAAAGTCCAACAGTTTATTTGGTTGCATGAGCTTTCAGAGTACTGCCTCTTCATCAAATGAGTCAAATAAACCTGTTGGACTTTAACCTGGTGTTGTGAGACTTCTTACCGTGCCTATACCAGTTCAATGCCAGCATCTTCGCATCAGGTTTTCAGGTGCAAAAAGAAATTTTTCTTGTGTTTTAAATGCGATTAAAAGAGGTCTTCATCTGTGAGCTACTCCATATTTTCTGTTTCTTTAAATGCATTTTTATAGCACCAGGGTGTAAGACATGAAAAATTTAAGTTTCCTCAGTTGCAGGTTCTTTTGAACATTGTTATGGCTCAGGTTAGAAACTCCAAAGTGGTTTATGAAGTCTGCCTGAATCATAAGTTTTGCATTTTGAATTTGGCTAGGATAAGCATGAGATGTTTCCTTTCAGGTGTGATTTAAGTGTAGTGGTGAAGCAAGCCACTATAAAGTCCAAAAGGAAACCTGACATCGACCTAGATACTTAAAACAACGACAAATCAATTGTTGACCCTTAAAGTACTAATGTCAAGATTGTGAAAGTTGTTCCACAAACTAGTCAAGAAACAGCCTTACACAGTCATATTCACCAAATCATACCTTCCAGACAGTGTCCCACCCAGCAGGACAAACCTACCAGAGGTGGTAGCATGTTAGTGTAAAAATCAGGATGGGGTTGCCTTGGGAGCCCTTACCATTTGATTCTAGACCCCATGAAGATTCGTTGCATCAAGTCAAACATGAGCAAATATTGCTGATTACCACTTACTTCCACCATCACCTCCTCACCCTCAGCTGATGAATCAGTACTCGTTCATTTGAAACAGCAACTGGGAAAAGCATACAGAATACTCTCTGGATAGGGGAACTTTCAATATCCATTATCAAGAGCGGCTTGGTAGCCCCACCACTGATTGAGCTGACTGAGTCCTAAAGAACATAGCTGCTATCTGGATCTCAGCTAATATTGAGGCAACTAATAAAAGGAAAATACTTGATCTCATCTTTGCAACTGTATTGTTAAAGGTGAATCTGTTCATGTTAGTATTGGCAAGGATGACCATTGTACAGTCCTTATGGAGATGAAGTCCCATCTAATTCCATCTTATTATTTGGCACTACCAGCATGCTAATTAGGGTAGATTTTGAATATATCTAGCTACTCAAAACTGAGCATCCCTGAGGCGCAGTGGGCCATCAGTAGCAGCAAAAATGTGTTAAAATAGGATCTGTATTCTCATGGCTCGAAACACCCCTCCACTCTCCCATTACCATCAAGCCAGGGGAGCAACTGGTTCGATGAAGATCAGGGTAGTTGGGGAGGGGGGGCTTGGAATACTATTGATCAGAAATAGAACTGAACTAGCCATGTGAAAACTGGCTACATGAGCAGATCAAAGGCTAGGAAACCTGTAGCAAACAACTCACTTCCAAATACCCAAAGCCTATCCACCATCTATAAGGTACAATTCAGCAGTGCAATGGAATACTCTCCACTTGCCTGGATAGTGCAATTCAATAATCTCAAAAAGCTCAGTATCATCAGGACCAGACAGTCTGTTTGACAGGAGCCCTTTCCATCACCTTTAACATTTATTCCCTCCATTACCAATGCTCAGTGCCAGCAGTGTATAATATCTACAAGACATACTTTTACAAGAAATTCACCAAGGCTCCTTATTGGGTTGTCAATTTTTTAGGATTGGCCTAGAGTATCCAGGATGTCTTCACTGTTGCTTTTTATGAATTCTGCTTATTTCACAAATACTAGTTGTGAGTACTTTGAAGGTCAAGTCCAACTGAGGACCCTAGTATCACACATTAAAACATTTTTTTAAAATTAGAGGAGTTTCACATCACAAAACCCTACACCTTACACTAGACAGCAACTTGTAAAACTGCAACATGTCCAAGGTACACAATATAAAGAAGGGTACAGAATTGGCAAGTTTACATTTGGGATAATAAGTTCACATCCAGATCCCACTGAAAGTATACGGCAAGGTGACAAGGGAGTCATTAGATTCATTCTAGTTCCTCAACCACTGAGCATTCCTATTGCATCAAGGACTGGATCCCAAATGTGACCAGAACAAGATTCAAGAATGTCAATCCCAGAGATCACTGTGAGCAATTAAAGATACTTCCAGATATGGCTATCAATACAAAATCTGAGTGTACCAGCTACACTTTAGATACACATAAATCCATCAGTTCTAGACATGAAGATGTATTGCAAATAGTTATACTTCTTTGGAAGGGGTGGGATGGATAAAGGGAGATGTTTATTTTACTTTTTATGATTGCAGCAGAATATCACTAGAAAGGAAGTATGTCATGTGAGGCAGTTTATTTTCATTTTTGCCTATTGTGGAGCATACATAGACAACTCTTCAAGTATTGTCTGTAGTGTCTTCAAGTATTATGCGTCTATGTAAACGTTCCCAGTTTCCTCCCACAGTCCAAAAATGTGCAGGGTAGGTGGATTAGTCATGATAAATTGCTCCTAAATGTCCCAGGATATGTAGATTAGTGGAATTAGTGAGGTAAATGCAAGGGATTGAGAGGATAGGCAGGGAGTGGGCCTGGATAAGATGCTCTGAGAGAGTCAGTGCAGACGTAATGGGCCAAATGGCCTCCTTCTGAACTGTAGGGATTCTATGATGTTCCTAATCTCAATAAATAAACTGTCATCATGTCTGCACAATCGCTTATGAACCATTGGTGCCTTTATTTTATTGTAGAGCTATGACAATAGGGTATACAGGTGAAACCCATTCATTACCTTAAAATATCCAGCTTTGGTCCATCTGCAGTGTATCTGAATTTAAATTGGTAGGATTCAATTATGCTCTGTAGGGAGATGTAGGATTAAGACTAGTTATAGATATCTGTCATCCACATGCACAGACAAAAGTTTTTTTTATTATATCAACATTTTCACAAAGTAAATGCTTACATTTGGATCCTCGGGATCTCTATGAACCTAAAAATTCAAATTCATGTAATTTGTACTATGTAATGATCAAATTCTTTAAAAAAATGAACATTTAAATAATTGATATAGCCAAGTACACAGATAAATATATTCACGTACATCAAAAAAATTAAATAATTGCTCAATAATAACTGGATAACTTCTATTCAATAAGCAAGCCTTAAGCCCAGCCTTGGATGACTGCTGAGTTTGCAAGTTCTTCCCATGTCGGTGTGAGGTTCTCCAGATGCTTTGATTTTCTCTCACAATCCAAACATATGCATGTTAGGTAGCTTGGCCATGATAAATGCATGGGGTTACAAGGATGAGGATGATTCCGGGCAAGATGGTTTTCCAGAGTCAGAACAGACTTGATGGCCTGCATTGCCTCTTTCTGAACTGTACAGATTCTATGGCAATCTTTTAGACGTTTTCTCTAGAAAACATCTTCTCTATTCAATAGCCAGTCTGTTTGTGAGGTTTCCCAAGTCTGTTGGGTGAGAAAGTCTGTGCAGCTGAAAAGTAGGTACGTCTAATTTTGAAGTTCAGGGGAAGATTAAGGGTAATAGATTTTGGAAATAGTGAGTAGTAGTTGGCAGGGGAGAGGGTTTACAGCATAAGGTTTTGGTATGGGAGGAAACATTCTCGTTCATGCTGGCCCACAAGCCAGTTGTAAAGGCCCTTTTTTAATGGATTTAAGCATTTCTTATCATCTTTTACACAGTTGGTTTCCCAAAATTAATTAAAATAGAAATGACGTCCTTAAGAGTTTTCAATGACCAATCTGCCTCCTGACAACATACTATTTGCCCAGATTTCGGCAGTTTTAAGGTTATGAAATTCTTAAAATTTTATCCTCTTGCCTGATGTAATCCCATCAACTTTGGGGAGTCAATTGCCAATAAGTTTAGGCTCACCCATGCTTTAGCTGGTTTGCAGTGAATAGCTGGTTCCGACAAACCAATAAGTTACAGACTTAGTTTGTGTTAAGTAACTGATCCAGCTGGTGTAGCAACAGAGATGCAAACAGACCTATGGGTTTATGTTTAAACAGAGGGACATTAGCAATGACTTCCAGTTAGGATCTGTTGGCCTCTGCTGGAGATGCATTTGTGTTGACATTGGATGAAAGCAGAATTAAACACTATTGTGATTCCTCATGGTTGAGTTGCCTACCATCATGCACTGACTTGTCTCACACATTAAGAACTGCCACTTGAAGGTAACAAAGCTAGGAATCAACACCTTCAAGGGAGGAGAAAGGGAGAGAAATATTTGGGAAAGAGGAGAAAAAATTGAGGGACTTTATACTTACAACCAGGAAAAAAAAGGCATATAAGTGCAATATTCGATACAGGTGTTAAAAATTGCCATACATACAACTCCTTCAGTATAATATTTAGAAACTGGACAATTTGTTGACATAATAAAAGTAAACTTTAGTGCAGTACTTAATGTCCCATAAAGTTACTTGTTTTCTTTTAAAATAAACACTAACATATCAAACACTATTCATAAATAAAAACAGAAAATTATGGAAATCAGCATGAGGTTTGCCAGATCTGTAAAGAAAAAAGAATTTGCACTTAGAGTGCCTCTTACTACATCAAGATATCCAAAAGTGCTTACAGCCAATGCATTAGTTATAATCTGTAATGTTGTTTTGTAGGCAAAATGGCCGTCAATTTGTGCACATCAGAGTCTCAGAAACAGCAATTAAATAATTACTACATAATCTGTTATTGATGTCGTTGATTCAGGAATAAATATCAGCCAGGATACAAGGTGAAATTCTCTGCTCTTCTCTGACTATTGCCATGAAATCTTTTACATCCACCTGAGACTGCCAGGACTTTGAGTTTCATAGAAAAATCACTGCAATGCAGAAGGAGGCCATTTGGCTCACTGAATGTGCACCAACAACAATCCCACTCCTTGTAACCTCATATATCCATCTTGCTAATCCCCCTGATTCAAAGGAGCAATTTGGTATGGTCAATCAACTAATCTGCAGATCTTTGAATTCTGGGAGGAAACCAGAGCACCTGGAGAAAATCCATGCAGACATGGAGAAAACATGCAAGCTCCACATAGTCACCTGAGAGCAGAATCAAACCCGGAGGTCCCTGGTACTGTGAGACAGCAGTGCTAACCTCTGCCACTGTGCTACCCTCAATAATGATATCTGATCTGAAAAAGTTTGTAATCTTTTGAACAAAACTTTAAACCATCTTTTCTTTTTATGGTTACAGACAAACATACTGTGTTCTTCCAACATTTCCAATTGCACTGTATTTTCCAACATGGCTATTTTTTCATTTTCAGCCTTATTTAGAAATTATTTTATTAATAGTTTCAGGAGTGCAATGTCAGTACTATATCAATTTTCATCCACTTTACCTTGTTGAATAACACCAGATACCAAAATACTGATCTTAGAAATCTGAATACGTTCCTAACTTCCAAAATCTTATGTCTAATAACAAACTTGGAAACTTTTGAAATGTACTTACTCCCAGAATGATTGTTCGCAGCTATTAATGAATAAAAAACATTTTAAAAACTTGTTTGCATATGATCTGAGGAATAAATAATTACTATGCATGTAAAATTGTGACATTTAATCTTTATGAACTGAAATGAAATAGACATAGGGCAGAAGTTCAGTGGCATGTGGGAAAATTGCTTTTTAGCTTGCTGCTGGTGATGGCAGATTTTCACATGTATTGTTAGGTGCTTGAAAAAAAAAGATTTCTTCATGGAATCCACTCATCCCACCATCACCTGAGCGCTTTAATCATGGAGACGCTCCATTTAAGTGGATTTTGGGGGGTTCAAGGCTGGCTACTCATGGCTGTAAGGAAATTTGATCCAGGTTTGCAGAATGTGTCCTTCATCAGACTACAGGATGAACTAGAGACAAGCCATGATGTCTACACATCTTCATCTCCCCTGCAGGTCATCTTCTCACTACTCCTATACACTATCCACATATGCCAAGTATCCTTACAATTTGCCCTGGCACGTGACCTGCTTATACTCTTTTCATGCAGGACAAGCTGGCACATAACAAGGAGAGATCCCAGACAGACTAGAGGAATGCTCCAGTTTAAAGTCCTCTCTGAATTTGAGGAGAGCTCTCTCCCGCTGATCGGGGAGGAAGTTAACTACTCCTGTGCCAATGGTGAAGTGGACAGCAAAAAACCAAGTCGGAGTCCTGTACAAAATAACCCATCACACAGAACTGACATGAGCCATGTCTTCTGTATCTGAAAGCCCCTGCCATGCACTAATAAAATCTCCCTTCTCTTGTAGGCACATCACAGGAGCAGCCAAGCAAATCCACCAGCCAGGTCCAAGAGGGCTATGACACCAGCCAAGATGATTTTTTGGACATTGAAGAACCATCACAGCTTTCATAAATACCCTCCACCAGCACAGAGGAGAAAAGCTCAGTGGGACTTAGTTTCAGAGAGGACTTGTGTCACAGACAGGTGAGTGCCTCACTTTCGCTGATCCACAGCAAGGATATCCCAGGGTGCCACTATGTGGAGGATTGGAGAGGCCATGAATCTGTGGAGGCCCTATCAGATAATGTGTGTCTGGACTACGTCATGTCTCAGTTGCTGGAACACAAAAGGCAAAGTGTGGAACATCAGGAAGGAATGTTAGCTATACTCCTCAGATTGAAAGTCAGAATTGAAGAATTCTAATTGATTCTGTCTGAGGAAACAGTGCCAACACTCCTAGGCACTCAGGTAAACAAGAGTAGGAGGTAAGAGATCTTGGTGCAAGACCTTCTGCCTTGCACTTATGCAGATCAAGCACTCCATGATGCAGGCAATTGTGGACATTCATGAGTGCAAATGTCAGAGGATAGCAGGACTTCTTGAGCTCATTCCAGTTGCCCTTCAATCCCAAGGATAAGCCAGAATCCCTCACGTACACATAGGGCAGAGGAACAGCTTTTGCACAGTCTAGGTGGCTCCAGGAATGTCCAGCCCATTCAAATTTCCGCTTCCCAGCAGCTTCAGATCCACAGGCTGAGGAGAATGGCAATATCACACACTACCCCAAATCAGCCCGGGATCATCCAGGGCTCAGCCTTCCAGAGGACACTGGCCAAAATCAGACAGTAGACTGCCTCCACCTCCGCTGTGAGTGCACCAAGATATAGCAGCAGGGTTAGAAAGGTTAAAAAAGTCTAGTAGCACAGAATGAGCACAGGTGTTAGGCATTTGTAGATAGCATCTGTGAATAAACTTCCGCCATTTCATCCTTTCCATGGCTCTTTAGTTGTTCAAATGAATGTCTTCCTGTGGTGCAAACCAAAAACTTGATTCCTGTAGCAAAGAAAGGCTGGATACTCAGTCCAGTTCCTCCAATGGCTTTCTGCAAGATAGCCAGCACTTTCGTGATTGTTTCTTGTTGGGAATGAGGATGCCTCCCACAATGCTTAGGGCTATCATCAGTTATCCCAGTCATTGCCCATGTATGCTCTCTGTACGTGCTGTCCTGCTGCTTACCTCATAAAATTCAGTGTCTGGTGACACTGAATCTCAAGGGCAGAGATCATTAAGGAGGATCTTAAATCAGGAAAGGTGAAACTCTTCATGTGACATTGCTACGATATGATCTTGGCCATTGACTGTAAGCGAGCTGTCATCAGCCAGATAGGAGTCAGATATTTCCAATAGCTCCGTGAAGTTTTATGCACTGTCCCCATAGCAAATCATCATCACCTATCTGCAACGTGGGGATTATGGACATCCAACCACTCCCTTCCCACATACAAGTTTTATCAGTGAGAGTGTGTGCTGACAGCAGTTGGATAGGAGAGCAATGCTAATATCATTAGAATGATAGAACGTGCTCAGTGGTCATCTCATCACCATCCATAAATGGGGAGGCCACTGCTACAGCCTCATGGCCGACATCCTCCCCCTCCAGTACCTCCTCGTCCATCATTTTCGACACATTTCCTCGATATCCTGCTCAACCATCAAAATGTGCTGTTCCTTCGTCTCTTCATCAGGCAGATCCTCCTGCTGTTTAAGCGTAGATTGTGATGAACACAACAGACCGCCATGATGCGTGACACCCTCTGAAATCTATATTGCAGAGCTCCATCTGATTGGTCTAGGCACCAGAATTTCACTTTCAGCATCCCTACAGTTGCTCCACCAAAATACTAGTAGCAAGAATCTCATTGTATCTTGTCTCAGCTGCACTGTGGTCACTGTACAGGAATCATCAGCTATTTCCTCAATAGGTATCCCATGACCCTGAGAGGCTAACCCTGTATCTGCTACGAACCCTCAGTCAACGGTGTTCACAGAAACCATAAAAATCTGAGAGTGGCTTCGGATGTACAAGTCATACACAGTCTCTGGGAAGCAGATTGTTAGTTGCAGACCAGTTGACATTCAGGGAGTGGATGTCCTTGCATTTCACAACTGCACTCCTTAATGTCAAGGAGACTTTATGAATGAAGTTGATGGCACCCTGCACCTGTAGAAAATCAGACATCTGGGCAAATTCCATGGCTCTTGCACTCTCGTTTACCTGATCAAAACAGATCTGGTTGTTTGCTCTAGTGAAAAGCGCATCTGGATGCACTTACATAGAATATAACAGTGCAGTATAGGCCCTTCGGCCCTCGATGTTATGCCGACCAGTGGAACCAATCTAACGACCCTCTAACCTAAACTATTCCAACTATTATTATATGCTTATCCACTGACCATTTGAATGCCCTTAAAGTTGGCGAGTCCACGACTGCAGGGCATTCCACTCCTTTACTACCCTCTGAGTAAAGAACCTACCTCTGACATCCGTCCTATAATTACCACCCCTCAATTTAAAGCTACGTTCCCTTGTGTTGGCCATCATCATCCAAGGAAAAAGAATCTCGCTGTCCACCCTAGCTAACCCTCTGATCATCTTGTATGCCTCAATTAGGTCACCTCTTTACCTTCTTCTCTCTAAAGAAAATAACCTCAACTCCCTCAGCCTTTCCTCATAAGACCTTCCCACTATACCAGGCACATTCCGGTAAACCTCCTCTGCATACTTTCCAATGCTTCTACATCTTTCTTATAATACGGCAACCAGAACTGTAGGCAATACTCCAAGTGCAGCTGCACCAGAGTTTTGTACAGTTGCAACATGACCTCGCGGATCCAAAATTCAATTCCTGCACCAATAAAAGCTAACACTGTACACCTTCTTAACAACCTTATCAACCTGGGTGCCAACTTTCAGGGATCTATGCATGTGTACACCGAGATCTCCCTGCTCATCGACATTATCAACAGTCTTTCCGTTAGCCCTATATTCTGCACTCCTGTTACTCTTACCAAAGTTAATCACCTCACACTTTTCTGTATTAAACTCCATTTGCCACCTCACAGCCCAGGAGGCTTGCGAGAATGTTGTCACCTGGACAGCAATGGAAGGAGCCAGTTGCATAAAAGTTGAGGGTAGCTGTGACTTTCAACGCCACAGGCAATAGATGCCCTTCAAGTCTCCATGGTGTCAAATCCTATAGAAGGGTGCACAAGTGAGCTACCAGTTCTCGACAGGTGAAATCTTCGCCGACACAGGTTGTCACTCATCTTAAGGAAGGTCAGGCACTGTCTATATACCCTGGATTGTGGAAGACATTTCTGAACAAACGTTCTCTGGAGTACCTCCAACACCTGTGGAGAAGAGAATCTGCCATGCCATCCCTTCCTCCTCAGGGTTCTCCTTGTTCCTTTGGAGAGCAAGACACATCTGTTGACATTTCCTCTCCTCTCTATGCACGAGAAGAATGATAGCCAGTTCCACAGGTTTCAAGTTGATGGTTAGTTTTTGTGTTCAAGTGTTCATCTTTTGCCTAATCAGTCTCAGTAGCTATGTCTCAATGGTCTTTGACAAAACATACCTCAGCATACATGCGTTGGAGTGCTCTCCCAAGCAGTGTACCCTTGCTCACTGTTGAAGAGGGTGTATATGTTTCCCCACTCAATCAATGGTGTGCATGGAAACCGTACCAGTCACTGTGGAGGTCAGTGCCACTCACATACATCAGTGGGCACAAATGAGCAGTCAGACTACAGGCAGGTTCATTGAGTTGTAGCTGAACAATCTAAGCTGAAATGACTGACATGCTTCATCATTAGGTTTGACTTTGTCAATAATGAGTTTGCAACCCTGCTGCCCATGAGTGGAATTGAAAGTCTGTAATGACTGGTCAACCACCCATCCACCACAAAGGACCAGGCTTTCCTTCTCAATGTCAGGGCAGTCCAAAAAGACAGACATCTAGCATCAGAAGAGAGCAGCCCCAAGAAAGATCACTTTACCACTTGGCTGCTCGTCCTTCTGGAATCAATTCTTTCCCCCTTTTCTGGCCCCAAATCTTTCACCTTTCCGGCCCTGAAGTCTTTGGTGCAGTTCCATTGCCCTTTTCCCAGGTTCCATTGTCCCAATGCCTTCACCCCAAGTCCCTGAGCCCCTCAGCCTGGTGTCTGCCATTGGGCACTGCCACTTCTTGCACTGGTGTCTTTGCCAATACCCTGAGGCCTCAGCCAGTAACTCCCCACATCTCTCCCGGTATCCCTGAGACCTTTGGGGTCTCCGAAGCCTCTCCATTTTCACTAAAGTATTTTCTCAATGCCCTTTTGCCCCTCTGGCGCACTGTATCACTTCGTGAGCTATACACTCACCTCTGAACTCCTCTGAGAGGTCAATTCACCAGGTGCGAGCCTTTTGAAAGCATTTAGTGCCTTCATAAAGTCACATTGAGTTTTGTAAAGTATTTGCTGCAGAGGCAGCATGATTTAACAACATTTTTCTATTTTTTGTACAGTTGTAAAGATTCCAGGTTTCTTGTGTTGATGTTAGGAACCTTCTACACACCTGATGAAGGAACACTGTTTCTGAAAGCTTGTGGGATTACTATCAAATAAACTGCTTGGACTTAAACTTGGTAATGAGACTTCTTATTATTGATGTTATGCTGCCATGGGTGGACCTTTGAATGTGGTAGTAGGGTGGGGGGGGTGGTGGCAGTGGCAGTGGAATGGTTGCTGCAAGGGAGCCCAATAATGTGATGCAAATGAATGGAAATGAGGTTCCTAACATTGCATAACAGGAAACCTGTTATATTACCAGTGAGGTGAGGGATGATCATGGAGGGATTCCTCACTAGTGTAAATTGTGGGATTTTCTGCTCCTGTCGCCAAACCACCCCCCAAAAAAGTGAAAATGTTAAAATATAATTTTGTATTTATATTACTGACACCATAATTATTAAAAGTTATGCATTTAAAATTGCTGGAAAACATGTTCCAAATTTATAAAAAGAAATATTAAGAAATAATTTTATGTCAAATACAAAATTAACTTACAAATTTTCTCTCCAAAGCATCAAAGCATCCCATCATCCTGGAAGAAAAAGTATTTAAATTACCATATTCAAAAAAGAGTGAGTGAAAATGCTGAAAAAAATTTGAATATTCCAGATCAATATTTCATTTCATATGGATTGTTAATCTCCTAATTCAGTATATTCTGCCAATATACTTGTATAAATAATTGTATTTCAGAGCACCACTGAAAATACAATGGAAGTGATTCTCCCATTCAGGGAGATTCTAGTGGCACCTGATGCATAGGATCTGCGCTGGTGGTCACGCCCTGATTTTGGGCGGCATCAGCTCCGTGTCGGAAATAGCACAGAGCTTCATTACCTATGCAGGATGTCATTTCCCTACAATTTAAATAGAACTAGTGGACTGAAATCTCTGATCAAGTCATCAGATGCTGAAGATGCAGTGCAGGTGCCTGGACATACAGGGTTGCCTTACATCAAGAAGGGTGTCCAAAATATCTGTGCATTTCTGTGCTATGCACAATATAGTGCAGATTGTAACTGCAGGAGAAGCAAGTTGCGTCTTCAGATGAGGAGGTAGTCTGATATGGTGAGCAGCTTCTTAGTTAATTGCCAAGGATGGCTGGGACAGATATACTCAAACTTCAGACATGTTTTAGCAAATTTACCCCCAATTCCTCAAAACCTGTGCACCATCTACAAAAGACGTCAAGATGACGGAATACCCATAATTGCCTAATTGCAGCTTCAATGCCACTCAAGAAGTTTGACACCATTGAGGACAAAGCAGCCGTCTTGATTAGTCCCCATCCACCGACTTACATATTCACTCCCTCTTTACTGACATACTGTGGCTAAACCATTTACAACGTGCATTGCAGCAACTTCCTAAAAGTTCTTCAACATCACCTTCCAAACCTGTAACTTTTAGCACTTAACAGGACAAAGGCAGCAGGCACTCAGAAACACCAACACCCATAAGTTTCCCTCCAGATCACACGCCAATTTTACTTAGATCTAGATCACCAGCCATTACTGTTGCTTGGAACCCCCTCCATAACACCAACGTACACAATGAACTGCAGTGGTTCAAGAAGGTAGTTTACCATCAGATTTTCAATGCCAATTAGGAATCGGCAATAAAGGCCAGCGCACCTTTGCTATTAACGTCCACACCGTGAGCAAGTTTGTAAAACCTGATTCAGTGCAACCATGTGGACCACAAATGTATATACTAGTGTATCTTACCACAGCAACACAAAGCAGTTCTGTATCTCTCTCACTGATATCCATACAGTTCTCCTTCCTGTGTGCAAGGGCAAACTTGGCTATCAAATAAAAATCAAATCAGAAGGTTGCATGTGGCACTCTGACAGTGCACAAAATCAATGGGGATTGGAAACACTGTGTAGAGCATCTACTTCCATGTTTCCTTCTCCATCTTAATTCTCATGGCCTAGCTGCACTTTCTTTTGAGCCAAGAGAAGAGCGCCTTGTTGCACTTTAGTGAGCCACTCAATGTCCATGGTGAGGCTATCCTCCATTATGTTGGCATAATGATTTTGCAGTCAAATGGTCAGGGTCAACGAGCACTTAGTCACTTGCTGTGCTGAACTTGCATTCAATTGGCCATTCCTTCAATGGAAGTAGAAATCAGTGCAAAGGCCTGAGATATAATGGCATTCATGATGGAGATGATCTTCTCTAATTTATTTTCAGAAATACAGAATGCCTTTGGAAATGCTGAGAGACTTGCACATTTTGTGTCGCTGCACCAGAATAGCACTTTTCATCAATAATCCACAAGGCTCAGTGTTCACCTTCCGTGGAGCAGAGGTTGGTAGGTCTTTGTCAACGACTCTACTTTTTCTCTTTCTCCAATATCTGTTCCTGCTCACTTTTAATGCATGCCTCACTATGAAGTAGCACAATTACCTGTCTTGATGCCTTAATATAGCTGATGGAAATGAGCATAAGGCTTGTGGTGCTTGCACATCACTTGGGGACAGTTTGTCCTCTTTTGGCATCAGTTCCCGTGGAATGCTTGCAGCGCTTGGGAGTCATGAAAGACAGAGATGAAATTATGTCTCTCTCTCTCCAACTACAGAACCAATGTGAGCCCTGCTTTGTTTCTGTTGGAGAAGACTCACTAAATTAAATCCCCATCAGGTACTTAATTGGCCAGCGTAAGCCTTCCAAGGATTAGAGATCCCGGGCCAGAAATATTGTGCCACCCCCTCACACTCCCCGCCGTCAAAAGCCTCCATCTGATCAGTAGCCAGCAATTCACTGTGGGCATCAGTACTATCAGGCACAAGGCAGCAGCCAATAATTCATCCTCTGAATTAATGGGGAACCCTGGACCAAAGAAGCGAAGGTAGACTGGGGATTGCAGAATGGGAGTCATGGGAGATGCAAGGACAGGTAATGTCTTTCTATGGTCCTTTGCTTCCCGATGCTGGGTATCTTAATCATGCATCGAATGCCTTTGAAAAAAAGACTCTTCCCGGAAGCCTGCGAGCAAATCTGTGGTTTACTTTTCAGGCTTTCCAAGTGGCGCTTTTCTGGAGCTGCTGAATTATTGCCTTCTAAAATCAATTTGATTTGATTTATTATTGTCACATGCATTAATATACAGTGAAAAGTTTTGTTTCTTGTATACTGTACAAAGCATACCATTCATTGAGTAGGAAAGGAGAGTGCAGAATGTAGTGTTACAGTCATAGCTAGGGTGTAGAGAAAAATCAATTTAGTGCAAGGTAGGACCATTCAAAAGTCTGACAGCAACAGGGAAGAAGCTGTTCTTCAGTCAGCTGGTACATAACTTCAGACTTTTGTATTTTTTTCCCAATGGAAGAAGGTAAAAGAGTGTATGGCCAGGGTGTGAGGGGCCCTTAATTATGTTGGCTGCTTTTCCAAGCCAGTGGAAAGTGTAGACAGAGTCAACGGATGGGAGGCTAGTTTGCATGATAGACTGGGCTACATTTACGACGTTTTGTATTTCTCGCACTCTTCGCCACACCAGGAGCCATACCAAGCTGTGATACAACCAGAAAGAATGCTTTCTATGATGCATCTGAAAAAGTTGATGAGAGTGTCGAACACATGCTAATTTTCTTTCATCTTCTGAGAAAGTAAAGACATTGGTGGGCTTTCTTAACTATAGTGTTGGGGGGAGGGGGTGGGAGGAGACTAGGACAGGTTGTTGGTGATCTCGACACCTAAAAACTTGACGTTCTTGACCATTTCCACTTCACCCCCATTGATGTAGACAAGGACATATTCTTCACTATGCTTCCTGAAGTTGAAGACTATCTCCTTCGTTTTGTTGATATTGAAGGAGAGATTATTGTTGTTGCACCAGATTCTCTATCTTATTCCTGTACTCAAGTCAAAACATCACAAAATCGTAGCACAGAAGGAGAACATTGTGTCTGCAGTGGCTCGCTGAATGAACCATTTTCCTAATGCCACCCCCTGTCTTTATCCAAAACCTGCATGTTCTTCCCTTTCAGATAATAAGCCATCACCCCCTTGATCAGCAAAAGTTTAAGCCATGTGGTTCTGTGATATCTCATTCTATCACTCAATAAATGGAAGACCCCCATTTTGCCATCACATGTATGTAGGACTCTGCTCATCTCCAATGCATTCTCCTCTGCAGCATCAGGATCACAATGACTAGTGAACAACCTCTGCCATTCCCTTGTTTTCTGCATTCTCTTCTGCAAGGAGAGAAGGAAAAGAGTTATGAATGTGAGAAATGGAACATGTTGAGGATGGAAGGGCACTTTTTGGGAAGATTAAGATAGAAGAGTGTGATATAACAATAAAATGAAAATGAATGTCATTGCCGGGTGGTCAGATCGGGATGTGAGTAAGTCTGCTGTTCTGAGGAATGCTATGCAGGAGAATGCTGGGGAAATCATGGTGAAAGAATTTGCGCTTTGAAGTGGCATTTCAATCACCTTTCTTGTCCTGATTAAGTTGTTGTGGTAATGTATTCGAGGATCAGAGCGTGAATGTTGACCTCTTCTGCCACTTCTAACCATGTCTGCTTGGTTTCTGAAGCAGACTTCTTCCTCCTGTCTCCTGATTTCACAACATTACTGCAGGAACCGCAGTACGATATACAGGGATGCACTTGAGAACCTGTAGTGAAGACATCACTTTTTGACACATCTTCATCCTTATAGAAGATGGTCAAATGATTGGCTCTCTCTTGACAATTTGAATAGTGAAGTTTCAAGACTCAAGTAGGAGTCATCGTCATGTCAGCCCACTAATCGGTTGGGAAACTTTGAAGTAGAATAATGCTGTGACTCAGATAAAAAAAACCTCTGAAAAACCGGCTGCTCAAACTTCTGGGATCCTGATGTATTGCTGGTCTTCCCTAATTATGAGGGGGCTTAAAACATTATAATCTAGCCCAATGTTTTACAATGAGTCAACTGAGTTTAACACTGAAAAAGTGATGAAATGTAAAAAGATAATTTAACTAATTTTTTAAAAAATTGTTTAATTATGTTTTATTGCTACGTAAGATAAAACGTACTGACCATTTTACTACTTTAGATGCTCCTGGAAACCGACTGTCTTCACGCAGAATTTTTACACACATACCTAAGAAATTAACTTACAATTATCTAAGTTAACAATTTTAAAAAATCCAAGTGTTTGCAATATTCAGTATGTAATGAATCATGTATTTTTTAATTGCTGCATTTGGTTAGAACCAAACACCATTAAAATCATCATGGTATAAATAAATATTTGTAATTTACAAGAGCTAATTAACCATTATTGCAAGCTTATTGACACGCAACAATAATTTTAATCAGACAAGAATTAATGCTGAGTTGAAAGATGAAGCATTTGGATAGATGACAAAAGCTTACTAAAGAGGCAGGTTTTAATGAGAGTTTAAAGAAGAAATGGGCAGTGGAGAAGGGTTTTAGGCATAATAGAGAACAGGTAATTGGAGTCTGAAGGCACATCCATCAATGGGAAGTGGTGAAAACTAGTAATCCAGAGATCCAAGTTCATTCTCTGGGGACCAGGGTTCGAATCCCATCATGGCAGATGATCAAATTTGAATTCAATAAAAATCTGAAATTAAAAGTTTAATGATGACGATGAATCCATTGTCAATTGCCGTAAAACTCCATCTAGTTCATTAATGTCCTTTAGGAAAGGGAATCTGCCTTTCTTAACTAGTATGGCCTACATACCATGGGCAGCACGGTGGCACAGTAATTAGTACTGCTGCTTCACAGTGCCAGGCACCCGAGTTCAATTCCTGGTTTGGGTCACAGTCTGTGTGGAGTTTGCCCATTCTCCCTGTGTCTGCGTGGGTTTCCTCCAGGTGAACCAGTTTCCTCCCACATTCTGAAAGATGTGCTGGTTAAGTGCATTGACCCGAACAGACACCAAACTGCGGTGACCAGGAGAATTTCACAGTAACTTCATTGCAGTATTAATGTAAACCTTACTCGTGATTAATAATAAATAAACTTTTTTTACTTTAATGTAACTACAGCTGACTCTTAAATGCCCTTTGAAATGGCCCAGTGAGCCATTCAGTTCAAGGGCAATTAGGTATGGGTAATAAATACTGTCCACATTGCATATCCCGTGAATGAATAAAAAAAATTGTAGGATTAAAAAATTGCAGATCACAATAAATCTGATTAGGAGTAAAAAAATGTGCTGTAGGAGAGGTTGGAGGAGAATATAAAAATGTGGACAGACAAGACTATCAAGAGATTTTAAGACAAGGATGAGAGTTTTGAATTTGATGCGTTGGAGGACCAGCAAAGGTATTGATAGGAAGCACACAAACATTGAACTGGTGGGTCTGGATCAGTTTGCCCTTGATCTGCATCTGATTTTTTAGAAGAAATCTGAGTATAATGCCTTCACAATTCAACTGAATGAAATCAGCATTGCTACACCCACTTTAGACGCTGTCAATTGTAGACACTCAATTGTTCTATATACTTTACTCTTCAGGAGGAAAATAGGAGCAAAGGAATAGCAGTCATTTTTGGCCATGCAATCCATTCAATTTTTAAGGGCTATTTGATAACAGAGCAAAGAAAAATTGGCCAGATAATGGACATGCCATTAACTTGGCTGTAAATTAATTAAAAAGTTCCAAAGGAAAATGCAACATAAATATTACAAAATAAAGAGGACACATTAACTGAAAAATTTAACAGTAATTTACATTCATCCTGATAATAATGGCTTGAACAATATCCATTGCAACTTTGTCGAGTATTAACACAGTAAATGAAAAGCAATTAATAAACAAGATCTGTTGGATATTATATTCCATTGCTATATAACTTGATGAGGGAATAAATCTCCAGCCCAGTGCAAATAATAGAGCTTTCTAATTTACTTTTATTCAGCAAACTAAATTTCCAAACAACTTCTGAAGCATTTCTATTTTAGCTCCACGTTCTTCCAATCAGCACTTACAAATATGCAGTACTTTGTATAATCACATCATTGGTGTGACATCAAAGGGAATAACAAAATGTTACTTTAAATTAGTAAAATGCTTACCTTCCAAATATCGTGTTCTATAAGCATCTTCGGGAAATATTCCACGCAGATATGTAATGCATGATACTCCCAAAGCCATCATTCTCTTAATGAAAACAAGGGATTGGTGTTGTGTTGCCACATCATTGGGAAATATTGCATTCCACTAGCAGCACAAAAAGAGCAAACGTTAATCAAAAAAATTGAGTAAACCATCTGGGAACCATTTCATTTCTGGAAAAATTTCACAAACCTCTTCTTCACAAATTAATGTTTATGAGAACCCAGAAATTTCTTTCTTCTTAAACAGAGGAAAAAGAAATAACTAGAATTTGGGGCAAAATACATCTACAGGGTCTCTTCTCCATTGGAACAACAAAAGTAAATTCTAAAAGATGTCATGAAGGCTGGCAGGATATCTTTTTCTCTTTCCCATTGCAATCCAAACTTCAGTTCAGGGGTATTCCTGGGCTCCTCCAGAAGTCCTGCTAAGTTGATGCCATAAGGCCTAGACAGTTGTGTCAGTAACACAAGTCACAATCATGCCAAATTTTGTGAAGGGAATTTGGATAGGTGACTACCATAGGAATAATTTTACCAAAGGGCTTGGCCTTTAGCACATTTGCTGGGAACACAAAACTACAGTGCAGAAGGATGCCATTCGGCCCATCGAACCTGCACCAACAACACTCCCACCAGGTTCTATCCTAGTTATCCCACATATTTATCCTCCTAAGGAGCATTTCAGCATGGCCAACCCACTTAACCTGCACATCTTTTGAAAGATGCTGTGGTGAGAAACTTTAACATGGTGGATTGGAAGAGGAATGAAGACTGACAGGAGATGGAGAAGGGTGATCAACCAACATTGTGGTGTACCTTAGTGGGAGAAAGAAGAATGGGACTACCATTAATGAACACATCTTGCCATAACAAACATAAATTAATTCAAAAACATTCAAAATTTTATAATTTAACACATAGACTGTAAGCTTTTACATACAAATCTATTCTTAATCCCAGTTCAGAACAGAAGGCTAAATCTTTTGGAAAAAAAGACAGTTTTGTTTCCGGTAAGCAAACTGATAGGCTGGTTTTCTCTCCACATCTTAGAATACTCTGCCTAAACAAAAATCAAGGGGATGTGTTTCACCTTGACATAGAGTGCAGCCTAAACACACCACCAAAACCCATTGTACAGATATAGAACATAGAACATAGAACAATACAGCACAGAACAGGCCCTTCGGCCTTCGATGTTGTGCCGACCAAAATAAAAGCAATGCCCCTCCAAACTAAACCATTCCCTTCTCTTCCATATACTTATCAATTAACCTCTTAAACGCCACCAAAATTGGCGCATCTACAACAGCTGCAGGCAGGGCATTCCACTCCCTAATCACTCTTGAGTAAAGAACCTACCTCTGATATCCGTCCTATAACTCATACCCCTTAATTTAAAGCTGTGTCCCCTCGTGCTAGCTTTCTCCATCCTAGGAAAAAAGGCTATCACTGTCCACCCTATCTAAACCTCTAATCATCTTATATGCTTCAATAAGATCCCCTCTTAGCCGCCTCCTTTCTAACGAAAACAACTCAAATCCTTCAACCTCTCTTCATAGGACCTGCCCTCCATACCAGGCAACATCCTGGTAAACCTCCTCTGTACCCTCTCCAATGCCTCCACATCTTTCTTATAATGTGGCGACCAGAACTGCACACAATACTCAAGTGCGGCCGCACTAGAGTTTTGTACAGCTGCAACATGATGCTGCGGCTCCTAAATTCAATCCCCCTACCAATAAAAGCTAAGACTCCATAAGCTTCTTAACAACTTTATCCACTTGACTGCCTACTTTCAGGGATCTATTGACACATACACCAAGATCCTTCTGTTCCTCAACACTATTAAGAGCCCTACCATTAGCCCTATACTCTACAACTTTATTGTTCCTGCCAAAGTGCATTACCTCACACTTTTCCACATTAAACTCCATTTGCCACCTCTCGGCCCAGCTCTGCAACTTGTCCAAGTCACCCTGTAAACTAAAACACCCCTCTTCACTATCTACCACACCACCAACTTTAGTATCATCTGCAAAATTACTGATCCATCCCTCAATACCCTCATCCAGATCATTTATAAAAATTACAAACAGCAGGGGCCCCAAAACAGACCCCTGAGGCACACCACTCGTCATCGAACTCCACGATGAATATCTCCCATCAACCACCACCCTCTGTCTTCTATCTGCCAGCCAATTCCTAATCCAATTAGCTAAATCACCCTCTATTCCACACATCTTCATTTTCTGTAGAAGTCTTCCATGGGCCACCTTATCAAAAGCCTTACTAAAGTCCATATATACTACATCAACCGCCTTACCCCCAATCCACCTCTCTGGTCACTTTCTCAAAAAACTCAATGAGGTTAGTAAGGCATGACCTACCCTTCACGAAACCATGCTGACTATCCCCAATCAATTCATTTCTCTCTAAATAACTATAAATACTATCCCTAATAATTCTCTCCAATACCTTGCCCACAACAGAAGTAAGACTCACTGGCCTATAATTCCCTGGAAGGTCTCTCTTCCCTTCTTAAACAATGGGACCACATTCGCTATCCTCCAGTCCTCCGGAACCACACCCATAACCAACGAGGACCTGAAGATCAGAGACAGAGGCTCTGCAATCTCCTCTCTTGCCTCCCAGAGAATCCTAGGGTAAATCCCGTCCGGCCCAGGGGACTTATCAAACTTCAAACCCTCGAGAATTTCTAACACATCCTCCCTATCTACTACAATACTCCCCAATTTGCAACCCTGTACCTCAGTGCTCTCCACAGCTACATTTCCAGCACTCTGCGTGAATACCGAAGAGAAATATTGATTCAGTGCCTCGCCAATCTCTTCAGGCTCCACGCACAACTTCCCACTGCTATCTATGACTGGCCCTAATCTTGCCCTAACCAATCTTCTATTCTTAACATATCGAAAGAGTATGTCAGGGTGTCATCTTTAAAGGATGCTCTGATCATAACTAAGTAAACCAGCACTCTTCCCAACTGCGGAGGTCTCAGGGGCTCGACCCTTCAACCCCAACAGAAATTGGCATTTCTCTATACCACCCCTTCCCTGTCATTCCCCCCCATCTCCAACCCATCACTCAATCATTGGGCCCATCTCTGCCACCAACACCCATCCCCACAGTATGAGCCAGTATCCACTTCCACCAGCCCCCACACCTCCAACGGCCATCAGCTGCATCTCTTGCACTCTGTCTGCTTCCAGCTAACAGCACATCTAAATTAATCCTTCAGGTTGACTGCATAGTGCAGAAACCTGGTTAACAAGTTGGACATGGTGCCAACCAATGCCAAAAGGCAGTGCCAGGGTCATTGCCTGGCCACATCCCTCTCCCTACGTCCTTGGGAGACTGCCACAATAGGTTCATGTCTGTGTGAACGTGTTGTAAATCGAGACAGTTTGATGTCATGTTGATGCTGAGTCAGTATATGGCGGAGGTCAATATCTGGTGAGGGGATAGATTAATAATATTTAAATCTATTCAAATCAATGCAAAGTAGGTTGACGCCTATTATAGGCTTGAATCTGATGACATCACTGGTGACGGGTGAGGAAGATCTTGCTGGTAAGAACTGCAACTGGATCGGCATTTGCAGTGAATCAGGGCTCAAAATCAGCCTCAGAATCATCAAATGAAAGAAAAGCAAACATAGAAAAAGAGAAAGCGTGGGAAATAATCAACAGAGTTAACATTTTGAATCAAGTATGACTCTCTTTCAGAACTCTTTTAACTGAATATGTAATCATAATGAAGCCAGCAAGGTTTGCCATGATTTGCAGGGATAGCAGCTAATTCAAGTTAATTCATCCACTTACGTCAAATGTGCATTACACCTGGATTTAAGATGGGAAAAATAAAATGATATGCTCTTCAATATTTTCAGACAGGAGGTACATCCCAAATACATTATTTTTCATATAAAGAAATGTACTTGCATTGGTATTTGAATTGTGTAAAAATCACACTTTTATGCTTTTCTGTCAAAGAACACGGTAATAAAACAGTAGCTGATGCACAAAATATAACTTATAATTTAGTTTGTCTAGCATTGTGTATTGTGCTGCATGCAACACATTATGCAGTAATATCTACTCTTAGTCTGAATAAAAATATTACCCCAGATATTTGTTTCTCAGAGGCCCGCATTTGTTGTGCTGTTGCCATGAAAACAGGAAGATGTTTTTCCTGGTAGTTTCCAATGATGTGTAATCCTATCGCAAAAAGTGTAACAGAAAAACTTGGATCAGTACATGTTTCTGAGAGAGCAGAGTGAGTATGGCTGTATCATTTACACTCTTAGTGCTTCATAGCTTTGCTAAAAGTACAAATGATTTTGAATTACATGGCAAATATGGAAATGGGCAGTTTGACTCAGCTAGTATGTGTTGGTGTTTATGCTTATAAACAGCAGTCCCTAATCTCATGTATCCATCACCTCAAATCCTTTTGCCTTCAACTAACAAAATAATCTTGCTCTTAAACAGTAACATGATCTCTGCTTCTGTTAATTTCGAGTCATGACACTGTAAAAAGGTATTTACTGCTCCATCCTTAAACTTGTAGATTAAATATAACATCTATGCTGCAAAAAATGTTAAAGGCATTTGATATGCACAAAGAGTTCTTGTTTAAAATTTCTACTGATCCTTGAGCAGTAATAAGGATCAGGTAGTATAATAAGCTTTAATGCTAGAGATCAATCCTGTTGCACTTCTTCCAAAGCTTGACCAATTCCCTTGTGTCTTGACGAACAGAAATAGAACAGTATCCATGGTGCAATATACCAGAACATCATATAATTTGATCATTTTGTATGATTTATATGCTACTTCTTTTTAACAGTTCAATTCAATGTGTTATTGGCTTTGCTGGGTGTTGTTCAGTACAGTGGTTAATATTGATATCTCAAAACACCAGAGACCCAAATTCAGTGCTGGCTTTGGGTGACCAACTGTGTAGAACTTGTACATTGTTTGCATGGGTTTTCTCTGGGTGCTCCAGTTTCCTCCCACAGTCCAAATATATGCACGTTTGGTGGAATGTTAAATTACCCCTTAATGTCCTAAGATATGAGGTTAGAGAGATTAGAGGGGAAAATATGTGGGGTTACAGGGATAGGGCCTGAGTGGGAAGCTCTGTCAGAGTTGATGCGGACTTGATGGGCCAAATAGCATCCTACTGCACTGTAGGGATTCAATGAGGTTGATGTATTGATGCCTCCCAATGCTATTTTTCTCCCCTTTTGCTTTTCTTGAAAACAGGAATTAAAGCTGGATTTATACCTATGAGCATAATCAAGAAATTCCTTCTTCAAATGATTTTTTTTTTGCCTGTCAGGGTGAACACTAAAAGCAGGGGGCCAGCATATATAATTACACCATTTCAGTTAATTGAACCTGAAGCAATAGTAGTAAAAACTCCATCCAATTTCTTTGTCTTCTGAGGCCAGTCCAGGGCTGTTAAGATAAAATTTTAGGCCTCATTGCTCCCATGTAAGATCCAAGAGAATGGCCATAAGACAGAAGATAAGGTAAGGAAAGTCACGATAGACAAGAAACGACTAGGGGTCCAGTGGAAGGGACCATATAGCATGATTGTCACAGGACAAACATGTATGCCAATCAATGAAAAGTACACTCTGCAATGGCTGCACTGGACTCATTTGAAACTATATCCTAATGAGTAATCCAGTAACGATGAAATTGCCCTACTGGATGAATGATCTTATAGGGTTACTCAGGCTTCTGTAGCTGCCTTAATGATAAGAGAGATCATTTGGATTTGCAGAAGAACTACTAGATTAGTCCAGATCACGGTACAAGAAAATCAAGAGGGTAATAGAAGAGAGGTAGAAATTATTCAGATGATAAGATACTAACTTCAAGGCCGAAAGGCATTTTTGTTTATTTTTGCAACATATTATTTGCTGGCGAAGAATCCTACGCCTCCATGTCATCAGACAAGTCATCATAGACTACACACAATACAGATGACAAGCAAACTGTGTATAAGAGTGTAATGTGGTTGCTGTGCAAGTCTTACTTACTTGGCATTGATCAATGGTTGAGATTTTACTTTGTAAAAAAGGGAAAAGCTGTAAAAACTGTCATGATAAATACATCTGCTTACATCTTTTTAGTACTGAACATGCAGACTTAGGCTCAGGGGGAAACCAGTATCTTAGGCCCTTCAACCCCTTGGGAGTTACGTGGGACTACGTGCTTGTAGATGGCACACACATAGCTAGAAAGACGAGTCAAAGTATTCGATTTGTTCACATATCCCCATCCATGCAGGGGTGGAATACCTTTACAACCAGTGAATAGAACTGATTTTACTGGTAAGTGATAGCTAGCAGACAGAGCGTCATTCCCTTTCAGTTCCCAGATTGCAGGTGATGAGGGTGATCCTTGAATGTACTGAATTTGTGTAGGTAGGGTTGCTAGGTAATGGAGGGGAAGAATTTCTGGTTACAATTGACCAATGAATTCCAATTCTGCCAAAAGGTAGAATGCTATAGGCTAAGGTGAATAATGTGTGTAAATGTAATTAGATCATCCAGTTTGGATGACAGGTTGGGCAGGAGAAATAAACCTTTGAAAATGTATATCTGTTTCACACGGAGAGAAATTGGAATCTCCTGGCTGTCTCTCTCTCAAAGTGTATTGGTCAACAAATAACATCTTTAATTGAATACTGTTTTTCATGAGTCTTTGTATCAGCTGAGCTCAGCTCAATAAATGGCACCACAAGGAAGCTACCTGAAAATCCTCTTACATTGGTAGTTCTCTAATACCTGCTTTTTAAACACCTGATGTTTCTATGTTACCTGGTATTTAGTCCCTGTAGTTTCTCTAATCCCTAGTTTTTCTATATAACCTGGAGTTTCTCTATTAATCAAAGAGGCCCAACTTATCCATACCACCCTTAACTCTTAAGCTAATTCTGCTTGTCCACATTTGGCCCATATCCCTCTATACCCATCTTACCCATGTAACTGTCTAAACACTTGACAAAATTGTACCTATCTCAATTACTACCTCCGGCAGCTTGTTCGAGTCATCACTCTTTGAAAACAATCGCCCCTCAAGGCCCTTTTGTATCTCTCCCCTCTCACCTTAAACCTATGTCTTCTAATTTTAGACTCCTGTTACCTATATTACCTGGTATTCCTCTATAAGCTATTTTCAATACCTGGTGTTTTTCTATTATCTGGTGTTTGTTTCTGTCTATTACTTGGTGTTCCTCTCCATTACCTGGTGTTTGTTTCTCTCTGTTACTTGGTGTTTCTCTATTTCTTGGTGTTTATTTCTCTCTATTACCTGATGTTTGTCCATTACCTGGTACCTACCCCTCGAGCTGCTTTCCGGCGCTCTGTCACGTGCCGGCTCTCGCTCTCTCGAGCGACCTCCTCTCGCGCGCTTTCCGCGCCGGTTGCCCCCTCCCCGCTCCCCGCACCGGCTGAGAAAAGCTCCAGGCCAACTTCGCGCAAACTGAGTAACAAAGATGTCAGTATTAAGCGGTGGCTTATTTCCTTTTTTTCCACAAAGGACACGTTAACACCGTTCAGGCCCAACTCAGTGAGCCATTTCCAGCTTTTGTTTGAAACTGTTACTCAGATTAACAGCGGAGGGACTACAACTCCCGAGATGCTGCGCAGTGTGCACATGCGCGTTGCGGACAGGCGGCTTTCCCGCCATGCAGTGGGGTTGGTACCGGTGTTGGGCCGGTAGCAGCAGGAAGGGCGGCAATTGCAGATTATCAGAGGAAAGTAAAGCCCGTCTTTGGGGTCAATAATCGAGGTGCCTGTTTAACTGTTTATAATCGGGTGATGTAATCTCCGTAATTATTTGTCTGTCTTGAAAGTTTTCATTGCAGAACTGAGAATGAAAGAGTTTGGGCCTAGCTGTAAGAAGGATCCCCTATACAAGAAAAAGCCATGTTATTGCTGTCTGTCTTTTTGGAGTGAAACGTCCAGTAGGTGGAAGCATATTTCAGTGCTGAACTATGCCTACACTTGGTTAAAGCGTTGAAATAACTTGCACGTTATGACCAATTTACGTGCACATACTAAAGAAAAATGTCTTGGTTATGTGCATTGGCCATGCTACATTCTCTCTCAATGTACCCGAATAGGAGTTGGAGTGTGGCAAGAGATTTTCGCAGTAACTTCATTGCAGTGTTAATGTAACCTACTTGTGGCAATTATTAAATAAAAATGCCGGCATATTTAGTAAATAACTCTGGAGGTCATGGGTATTCGATGTATATGGGTGCCTTGGATTAAACAAAAGTATATCGGTTGAGTGACTGAATTACTACTCCAGTAGTTTCTGTTTTTTTGCGATCTTGATTGTTGAAACTTTGCGTTTGTATTAAAAAGGCTGATGAAATGGACATACGATGGGTAAAATTTAATGCATAGTGCGAAGCAATGCAGTTGAGTACAAAATTTAATAGTTTCTTCTAAGTTAAAGAATGCAAGTGTTTTTGCATGACGATTTTTCACCCGTGATATTAATGTAATTGGAATCTTTGTATTTCAGATGCTATTAGTCAGGAGTTTATACTTTGATTTTAAATGAGCGCCCTGGTGATATGGTGACAATGATCAGAGATTAGAAAACAAGTTCTCATTTTGATTTTAAATTGATTCATTTTTAAAATTGTCTAGATTTTTGACTAAAAACATGACAATACAAAGAAGAAAATAATTTTTTTCAGTGGGGAAATAGGGATACCTATTAGGGATTGTCAAGCAGTGCAGATACTATGGCTGGCATACAATAACCAAGATTTTATGTAATATTACAGGAAGACTGAACTATCCTGAGTATGCATAGTGATAATTTAATAAGAAATGCATACGATGGATTTTGAGGAAGAAGTCCTTCCTGACGAAAAAAACACCTTGACTTGAAGACATTAGAGATTAAATGGTCTGAGGCACTTGAAAGCTTAGTTCCACATGAAAGACTTCTAATTAAACTAAGCTTTGCACAAATCTGGTTTTAAAAATAGAAAGCAGAATGCCATTGCTTTGTATTGACAATAACCTCCACTAATGGTTCTACAATCCCCAAGTCTAGTTGAACTGTGAAAACTGAGGCAGAGTGCTTAGAAATATGTCAATTCTTCACAATCACTACAAGATTGCCTCCTTCATCTCTTACAAGTCTATCCCTAATTTTTTTCTATCCTTTTATTGCAAATGGACTTATAATCTAGAATTCTCTGCCTAACACCTAACACCTATAGGGCAGATCATTATGATCAAGATTGTATGAGTTCAAGGAGAAGGCTCAACATCATCATCTCAAGACAAATAGGAAAAGTCATATAAAACCCTTGCAATGCTCTGCTTTTAGTTAATCCTATTTCTTAGATTTTCTAATCTCCTCCTTTGTACCTTTCTATAATGTTTGTATTTGCCGTAACTTTCATTTTTATGACTGACAATAACATGGACAAAGACTGATGAAATAGACACACGATGGATAAAATTTAATGTATGGAGTGAAGCAATGTATTTGAGTACAAAGAATGCAGGATGCATTATAAATTAGATGAAACAAATATATAGGATTCTTTGAACAAAGTGTTTGTGTATACATTTTTGAAGCTGGTAGGACAAGCAGCAAAAGCTATTAAAACATACTAAACCATAGAATTTATACCTAGAATACAAAAGTAAGGAAGTTCTACTATCCCTTTAACACATCACTGACCAGACCTTACCTGAAGAATTGTGCCCAATTCTGAGCATCAATTTTTAAGAACATTTTTGAAAAGGTGCAGAGGAGATTTATTAGAATTAGCTATGAGGAGTTTCAGTAAGGTTGATAAATTAAAAGTTGGAGTTATTTTTCTTGGAGCAAAAAACATTATTGGGAAATTTAAATTAGTTTTGATTTGATTTATTATTGTCACTTATTAGCCTACAGTGAAAAGTATTGTTTCTTGCAAGCTACACTGACAAAGCATACTGTTCATGGAGAAGGAGCAAGAAAGGAGAGATCGCAGAATGTAGCGTTACAGTCAAAGCTAGGGTGTAGAGAAAGATCAACTTAGTGTGAGGTAGGTCCATTCAAAAGTCTGATGGCAGCAGAGGAGAAACTATTCTTGAGTCAGTTGGTACATGACCTCAGACTTTTGTATCTTTTTGTGACTGAAGAAGGTGAAAGAGAGAATGTTCAGGTTGCGTGGTGTTCTTAATTATGCTGGCTGCTTTGCCAAGGTAGCGGGAAGTGTAAACAGAGTCAGTAGATGGGAGGCTGGTTTGCGTGATGGATTGGGCTACATACACGACCTTTTGTAGTTCTTTGTGGTCTTGGGCAGAGCAGGAGCCAAACCAAGTTGTGGTACAACCAGAAAGAATGTTTTTTATGGTGTATCTGTAAAGATTGGTGAGAGTCGTAGCTGACATGCCAAATTTCCTTAGTCTTCTGAGAAAGTAGATGCGTTGGTGGACTTTCTTAACTATAGTGTTGGCATGGGGGGGACCAGGACAGTGTTGGTGATCTGGGTACCTAAAACCTTGAAGGTTTTGACCCTTTCTACTTCATTTCATTGATGTATGCAGAGCCTTCTTGAAGTCAATAAGCACCTTCTTCGTTTTGTTGACATTAAGGGAAAGGTTATTTTCGCTGCATCAGTTCTCCATGTTTTCTGTCTCGTTCACGTACTCTGTCTGGTCATTGTTTGTAATCCGACCCATTACGCTGGTGTCATCAGCAAACTTGAAAATCAAATTTGAGGGGAATTTGGCCACACAGTCATAGGTGTATAAGGAATATAGTAGAGGGCTGGGATCATAGCCTTGTGGGGCACTTATATTGAGGGTGATCATGGAGGAGGTTTGTTGCCTATCCTTATTGATTGTGAGTTAGTCTGTTCTAAATAGTGATGCATCTTCACTGGCAGGAATTTAGTAACCAGAGGGCTCAGACTTAAGGTAAATGGTAAGAGATCCAGAGAGGAAGTGAGTGGTGGTTTCTTTACATAGCAAATTGTATATTCTGAAATATAAAATCAAAATACCAGGGATGCTGGAAATCTAAAATAAAAGCAAAAGGTGGAAAAGTTCAGCAGATCTGGCAGACTCTTCTTTGGAATGTACTACCTGCAGGGCTGTGATTCAGTAATAACATAGAACGTAGAACATTACAGTGCAGTACAGGCTCTTTGGCCCTCAGTGTTGCGCCAACCAATGGAACCAATTTAATGACCCTCTAACCTAAAGCATTCAATGCTATCCATATGCCTATCCACTGACCATTTGAACGCCCTTAAACGTGACGAGTCCACAACTGCTGCAGGCAGGACATTCCATGCCCTTACTACCCTCTGAGTAAAGAACCCACCTCGAACATCCATCCTACAACTACCACCCCTTAATTTAAAGCTATGCCCCCTCGTGTTATCCATCTCCATCCGAGGAAAAAGGTCTCACTATCCACCCTATCTAACCCTCTGATCATCTTATATGTCTCAATTAAGTCACCTCTTTAAGTCCCTTAGCCTTTCCTCATAAGATCTACCCATCATACTAGGCAACATCTTGGTAAGCCTCCTCTGCACCCTTTCCAATGCCTCCACATCTTTCTTATAATGTGGCGACCAAAACTGTATACAATACTCCAAGTGCGGCCGCACCAGAGTTTTGTACAGTTGCAACATGACATCTTGGCTCTGAAATTCAATCCCTCTACCAATCTTAACAACCTTATCAACTTGAGTACCAGCTTTCAGGGATCTGTACACCGAGATCTCTCTGTTCATCTACACTACTAAGAGTCCTACCATTAGCCCTATATTCTGCACACGTATTACTCTTACCAAAGTGAATCACCTCACACTTTTCCACATTAAACTCCATTTGTCACTTCTCAGCCCAGCTCTGCAACTTATCTATGTCCCTCTGCAAACTGTAACATCCATCCTCACTGTCTATAACTCCTCTGACTTTGGTGTCATCAGCAAATTTACTAACCCATCTCTCTACACCCTTATCCAGGTCATTTATAAAAATAACAAACAACAGTGGCCCTAAAACAGATCCCTGAGGTACACCACTAGTAACTAAACTCCAGGTTGAATATATCCCATCAACCACGACCCTTTGTCTTGTATCAGCTAGCCAGTTCCTAATCCAAATTGCTAAATCACACTCAATCCCATGCATCTGCATTTTCTGCAGTAGTCTTCCATGGGGACCTTTAAAGGCAAACTGTAAAAATATGTATAACAACAAATTTGCAAGATATAGCGGGGGAAGAACAGGGAAATAAAGCTAATTTTCCTTACAAAGATTCTGCCTAGGCATAAGGGCCTAAAGGTTTCCTCTTAGGTATTTGATTCTAATACCTGGCACAAAAGCGCTAAATGTTTCTTAAGTTGCAACTCAATCTGATCTCCTCCTTCATTTCTGCAGCCCGGTTTTAGTACACTCTTCTGGAATGTACTTCACCTTTCTCCTTTTTGAATATTTCTCATTGATTTGCTGTTCTGTTCATTAGTTGTTTGTTTCCATTTTAATTGGGAAAGTGTTTATTCAATCACATAAACTTGTTTTTGTTTATTCAGTTTTGTTTCTTAGAAAGAAAGATTTCCATTAATTGGTATTTTTCATGACCATAGGTCACCTCAAAGAACTCCTTGAAGTATATATATAGAAACAACAATGTGACAATGACAGGATAATATTGAGGGATAAATATTTGCCAGGATACCAAGTATAACTGTCCCCCACAGTACTGCTCCACTTGAGTACACCATACACTCAAACTAATTATATTTTCTGATGCAAAGTATTGTGGATGCAGGAAATCTGAAATACAAAGATGCTAAAAAAAAGTCAGGAGAAATTGCCTGGAAGTTCTCAACATTGTTTGACTTGATGCCATGAAGTCTCCTGGCATCAAGTCAAACATGAGCAAGGAAACCTCCTGCTGATTACCACCCTTTTTCATCCTCTGAGCTGATGAATAACTACTACTCCTCATTTAATACCAATTGGAATAAGCATTGAAGGTGTTGAGGACAGATGAAGAATTCTGGGTGGGGGACTTCAAAGCCCATCATCAAGAGTGGCTACTGAGCTGGTTGAGTCCTAAAGAACACACGTGCTGAAGGTTCAATCTAGCAGCTAATAAAGGAACCACCAATGGGATAAACCTGCTTGAGCTTGTCCTATATATGAATGAGGGAAGGGAATGTATTATTGCCAAGTTTACAGATGACACAGAAATAGGTGGAAAAGCAAGTGTAGAGAATGACACAGAGTGAGAGATATAGGCAGCTTAGGTGGATGGGCAAAACTTGGCAGATAGAAAATAATGTAGGAAGAGGTGGAATTATGCACACTAGTGGGAAGAGTAAAGGAGCTGAATATTATTCAAAATGGAGAAAGACTGCAGAATACTGCAGCACACAGGGATTTGGGAGACTTGTGCATAAATCACAAAAAGCTAGCATGCAAGTTTAGCAGCTAATAGGGGAAGCAAATGAATTGTTGACCTTTATTTCCATGGAATAGGGTAGAAAAATAGGGGAGACTTGTTAAAACTATACAAGGCACTGGTAACACCACACCTGGAATACAGTGAATAGTTTTGGACCCGTTATCTAAGCAAAGATGTATTCGAATTGGAGACAGTCCAGAGAAGATTCACTAGTTTGATCTTGGGTGTGGAAGAATTTTTCTTATGAATAGAGTTTGAGTTGATTTGACCTGTACTCATTGGAGTTTAGAAGAATAAAGGTGACCTATCGAGATTCTCAAGGGGCTTGATGGGTAGATATTAACCAGAGGGCATAATCTCGAGTAGGGTGGCACTCACTTAAGATAGTGATAAGGAGGAACTTCTCTTTGAGGATAGTGAATCTTGGAATTCTTTATCGCAAAGGACTGTAGGGTCTTTAAGTATGTTCAATGCAGGGATAGACAGATTTTTAATCAGTAAGAGAATCACGAGTTATGGGGATGAGGATTATCAGATCAGTCATGAAGTCAGTAAATGATGGAGCAGACTTAATAGGCCAAATGTTGTGCTGCTTGTCCTATGTCTTATGGTCTCACCAATCTATTGCATCTGTCCATGACAGTATTGGTAGGAGTGACTACCACACTGTTCTTGTGGAGCTGAAGTCCTGCCTTCACATTTAGGATACCCTATGTCATGTTGTGTGGCACTACCACTGTGCTAAATGGGATAGATTTAAAACTGATCTAGCAACTCAAAACTGAATATCCATGAGGTACTGTGGGCCATCAGCATCTGAATTGTACGCAACTATAATCTGAATCTTCATGGCGGGGGATGTTCTCCATCCTATCATTAGGATCAAGTTGGGGATCAAACCTGATTTAGTAAAGAGTGCAAGAGGGTGTATCAGACATACCCAACAATGAGGTGAATCTACCACATAGGACTGGTGTGCATGCTGCCAAACAATGGAAGCGACATGCAATAGATAGAGCTAAGAGCAGCATGGTGGTGCATTGATTACCACTTGCCTGACAGCGCCAGGGACCCAGGTTTGATTCCTGGCTTGGGTCGCTGTTTGTGCAGAGTCTGCACATTTTCCCTGTGTCTGCATGGGTTTCCTCTGTGTGCTCCAATTTCCTCCCATATTCTGAAAGATGTGCTGATTAGTTGCACTGGCCATGCCAAATCCTCCTCCAGTGTACCTGAACAGGAGCCAGTATGTGGCGACTAGGGGATTTTCATCTTTCAACTTTGGTTCTGGGATTGCTTTAATCAATCTAAACTCTGCAGGCCTGTCACATTCAATAGTGAATGACAGTGGGTGATCAAATACAGTTGGCCAACAGAGCAGAGGAAGCTGCATGTTCTCTGTGAGCTAGTAGGTAGAATGCAGCAGGAGGGTGGATTCTGATCGAAGAGACACGTCCTGCGATATTCTAATGATTTTGGAAGTTTTGTCCTGGTGAGATTGGAGGAGAATTAACTGGCATGGGTATTTCTGCTGGTAATGGGTTTTGAGAAACTTTGCAAACTTAGGGAACTTCTTTCGACAGTTGCTCAACATTATAACTTGGTGAAATGGAAATATCTAGATCAGTTGCAAGCTGGGGAGTGACTATAAAGACTGTAATCCTGTGGAGAGTGTACTGTAATGTACATGTATGCAGCATGGGATTATCATTATTTTAAATATTAAAGATTATCTTTTCCGTAGTTTAGAAAATTAGTTGCCTCCGAGGTAATGTTCTTTTAGTTATGACATCCCATATTTGGGCATGGTGAATTGAAATCATACCATGGGTTTATGACACAAAAGTGTCTACAATATTAAGATTCTGAAGTGTGCTCGGAATGAAGAGTTCAATTGTCTGTCAACATTGGAGTTTTAACCCAGGTCCAAGGGAGGAAGCAATTATATAATTTTTAATTCAAACTGACTTTCCTCCTTAAAATTTTGTTTTTCATCTCTACAGGTTTGAAATATGGCTACAGGAGCAGATGTTCGTGATATCTTGGAGCTGGGGAGTGGTGACTCTGAAAACACACCGATCAGTAAAAAGGATATCATTAATTCAGATAAGGTGACGTTATTTTTTTAAACTGCAATGTTAATACTTTCAAAGTTAATATATAATGACCAAATTACTTATTGTTAATTGACTATTGATTGACATTCAATGAATTCATATTGTCTCCATCATCATTAAATGTTGATGTAATGATGCAGGGAGACAGTGAATTGAAGGTGAACATGTAAGGATCCAAAAAGCGATAAAATTGCTATTAGAATTTGTGGTGGATAAATTTTATTTAACACCAAGCCTTAAAATTATTTCAGAGGGGTCATCTCATCTCTGGGTTTCTGTTATTGCTATAAATTCCTTGAGCTTTTGTGTTCTCAGTTTGTGGTTATGAGTTCATCAGTGATGCTTACTGGTTTGCAATCAGTCCTAAACGTATCACCTTCTGTTTTTAAATAAACTTTTGGGCCTATTTGTTTATATTACCTTAAAATATTTTTGTGTTGTTGATTTTAAAAAGGATAGGCCAAAATCAGTAGATCTATATTAATGTTTAATTTAAATTAGCATTTTCTATTTCTCCACTCAATGCTCTGCATTGAGAAATTTGCTCTTATTATCAGTGTTAAAGAACTCAAAAATGATGCAACACAATGTTTAAAATGAATAGAGATTGAATTCCAGTTCTTCCGTAATGGTGCTTAATTAAAAAGAGCATGCTCCCAGTCATCTTGGAGTTCAATTTTAATGGGATTATATTCTTCTTTGAGTAAGATCTGTGTATTTTTGAAGTCAGAAATGGCACTGAGCAAAGTACACTCCATATCACGTAATTTTCAATCATTGGTAATTAAGTCAGAACAATTCCTGCGGCAGCACTGATTAGGACATGTGGGCAGATGTTGGAGAAACAAAATAAGTAAAACTGTCACATTATCTACCATACTACTGATTAGGTTTAAGCAACAGATGATTATGAGCCTTGCTTGGACGTTCCATTTTTTTTTGGCCAATTTCCTCCCTTTTCTAGTCTGAAATTTTTGACTCTGTTTCAATTGTAACACCCATCTTCCAGAAGCTTATTCAAGTGGTCACATTTGAGCCTTAAGTTTTAACTCCTTCCAGTTTTCCCTCTGCTGTGTTCCTTAATTTAATTATTGGACTATCAGTCAGATTCAGTTCATGTCCATACTAAGTTTGTGTGTACACTCTTCGAACTGATGTCACTGTAATTAAACATTTAAAGTATTTTACGTCAGAATCTATATGTTAAGGCTAAATATATCCCCATAATTGACTTGATTGAGATTAACTAATTCAGCATAGAGTGAATATTAAATATATAATGCAGCTAATCAATGTGCAAATTCACTAAGTGGCAAGGAAGTTGTGGAATTTTTTTTGTTGTTAAAAAAACCCCTTAAATGGAACTGAGTGCAATCATCTGATTAGTTTTCAACTTGTATTTTGGTAAACTACATGAGGACTGCCACTGTATTGCTGTTTCACAATAGTCTTGCCATAAAGCAGCTTGGTTCATTCAGGAAGAAAAAAACTAAATAATCTTAAAAACTGGCTGGATGTAAAATCTAAAGGTACCTTTCAATATTCCTTTGATTTGGAGATATGGAGGAAGAGACAAACATTTGCAAGCTAGGGGTCAGTTGTTAACAGTAAGGAGAAGGGACAGAACAATCAACCTAGAGTTATTCGCAAAGCTGATAAATTAATCTACCTTTAAGTTCTCCAAAGATGGTAATTTACTGTATTGTTGTTGGTAATTGAGATACTGCAGCACTAACTTGCAGTATACATCATTCATATGACTGCTATTTATCATAAAATAATATTTGGGAAGATACATTTTCTGGTTCTTGGTCTGTTTCTTATCATGCTCACTTCTTGCATTTTTTTTTCTCCACTATTGTTGTGATTTGCATATGTAGAGTTTAACTCCTTCAATTTTCCCTCTGCTATGTTCCTTAATGGTAGAGCTAATTTTGAATAATTAATCCTTTTAGAAAAAATCAAAGAAGTCTGCAGAAACACTCACATTTAAGAGACCAGAAGGAATGCACAGAGAAGTTTATGCTCTACTATATTCTGACAAAAAGTAAGTTTAAGCAAATGGAATATAATTGTTTTAATAATGACTAACGTTTGAATGGTTTCTCAGGAGTCTGATTGTAACTTCAGCAGCTTTGTAAGTGTTATAGCAGCCTCCTGTGGCAGCAATGGAATATTGCAATGCACTGTTAATCCATACTACACTGAGCCTGGATTCTGCTGAAATTTTGAGTAGATCATGTGTTTCAGAAATGCTTTTGAAGAAAGTAATGAAAGTTAGGTAGATTTTCAGAAACACACTGGTCTTGATTAATGCATGTAATGCTATATAAAATTCTGCTTGAAAACTGTCTGTAACAAGATTCAGGATTCTATCGACCTTAGTAGAATCATGGTTGAGGAAAATATATGATATATCAAAAGAATTTGTTTAGAAACTGACATCGTCAGAATAGATGCAATGGTAATGAAGTGTGTGATGCAAATGAGGGAAGGGTGGAAGTTGGAAGCATAGGTGATAAAAGTTTGCAATTCAGGAAACAGCATTGACAAAGTATTCAATATATAGTTTCTAAAAAGTAGTGGAGGGAACAGATCGAAATAGAACAGGAATAAAGAATGTCCCACATAGTCCACTAAGAAATAAACAAGTTCTGCAGTAAAGCATTCCTGGTAGACAATGGAGAGGTAACGAGATTGGATATCTGTTTGAGAAAAGAAGATTGCCTTGAAACTATAAAAGTCAAGGTCAGAAGGTTCTTGCATTAGGTGGGAAGAGATTGGTCAAGGAAAAATTGTTTTCATTCAGATCCCACTGATCTACAAAGTACTCTTAACCCATGTCATGTAACAATCAAATAGAAATGGACCAAAGTTCTTCACCCTGTGAAAAAACCCTGTACATCGGGGTTCTTTTTTTTTTGTAGCCAAGGTGCTACAATATCCAGCATATGTGATGATCTAGACAGAATAATAACTGTTACTAGATTAAAAAACATTTTATACAATTTAAGGCAGTACTTAAAATACATTTTGTGGAGAGGAGTTGTTAGTTGCCCCATGATCACATGTTTGAGATGCTTTCATACTAAACTTGGATATTGCAGTTGAAGCCTTGTACTTGTTTGAGCTATCACTTTAATAAATCTGCTATGCGACCCTGACAAATGTGAACATTTGTCACATTTCACTAGGCCATGATAAACTTCAGTAGTTACACTCACGATCTAAGCTAGCCATGCCAAACATCTGAATTGATCTGCTGGTATAGCTACTTTATTAAAAGAAAATAAAGTCTGCTTCACAGTTGGTTAACAACCCAACAGATTTCATAGATCAACAATACTTTTTTTATATATCTTTTATATTAAAGCATAGGACATGCTTGCCTTCATCAGCCGAGGTATTGAGTTTAAAAATTGGCAAGTCATGTTGCAGCTTTATAGAACCTTAGTTAGGCTTCACTTGGAATATAGAACATAGAACACTACAGCACAAACAGGCCCTTCGGCCCACAAGTTGTGCCGAACACATCAAAAACCTACCCAGCCATAGACCTATCTATAACCCCCAATCCCATTGGATCCCATATACTCATCCAGAAGTCTTTTAAAAGACCCCAGCGAGTTCGCCTCGACCACCACCGACGGCAGCCGATTCCATTCACTCACCACCCTCTGAGTGAAAAACTTTCCCCTAGCATCCCCTCTGTACTTGCTTCCCTGCACCTTAAATCTGTGCCCTCTCGTCGTGACCATTTCAGCCCTGGGAAATAGTCTCTGAGAGTCCACCCTATTTATTCCTCTCAACATCTTGTAAACCTCTATCAGGTCGCCTCTCAACCTTCGTCTCTCCAGGGAGAACAGTCCCAGCTCCCTCAACCTGTCTTCATAAGGCATGCCTCCCAATCCAGGCAACATCCTTGTAAATCTCCTCTGCACCCTTTCAATAGCTTCCACGTCCTTCCTATAGTGAGGCGACCAGAACTGCGCACAGTACTCCAAGTGTGGTCTGACAAGGGTCCTATAAAGCTGCAGCATTACCTCCTGACTCCTGAACTCAATCCCTCGATGAATGAAGGCCAGTACACCGTAAGCTTTCTTAACCACATCCTCCACCTGGGAGGCCGATTTGAGAGTCTTATGGACCCGGACCCCAAGATCCCTCTGCTCTTTCACACAGCTAAGACTCCTACCTTTGATAGTGTACTCATTCATCCCGTTGGATCTGCCAAAATGGATCACAACACATTTATCTGCGTTGAAGTCCATCTGCCACTTCTCCGCCCAGTCTTGCATCCTGTCGATGTCATGCTGCAACTTCTGACATCCCTCCAGACCATCCACAACACCACCGACCTTCGTGTCATCAGCGAACTTACTCGCCCATCCCTCCACTTCCTCATCCAGGTCATTTATGAAAATGACAAACAGCAAGGGTCCTAGAACAGATCCCTGGGGCACTCCACTGGTGACCGACCTCCATGCAGAAAAAGAGCCATCCACAACCACCCTCTGCCTTCTGCAGGCAAGCCAGTTCTGGATCCACAAGGCCAAAGCCCCTTGGATCCCATGGCCTCTCACCTTCTCAAGAAGTCTTGCATGTGGGACCTTGTCAAATGCCTTGCTGAAGTCCATGTACACCACGTCCACTGCTCTTCCTTCGTCAATGTGTTCAGTCACATTTTCGAAGAACTCAATTAAGCTCGTAAGGCACGACCTGCCTTTTACAAAACCATGCTGACTATTTCTAATCAACCTAAACTTCTCCAAATGCTCGTAAATCTTGTCCCTCAGAAGCCTCTCCATCAGCTTACCAACCACTGAGGTCAGACTCACCGGTCGGTAATTTCCAGGACTATCCCTGTTCCCTTTCTTGAAAATAGGGACCACATCCGCAATCCTCCAATCCTCCGGAACCTCTCCCGTCTCCATCGATGACGCAAAGATCATCGCCAGGGGCTCTGCAATGACATCCCTCACCTCCCACAATAACCTGGTGTACATCCCATCTGGTCCCATCTGAACACATAGTGTTCAGTTCTGGTCGCCACACTACCAGAAGGATATGGAGGCTTTGGAGAGGGTACAGAAAAGATTTACCAGGACATTGCCTGGTATGGAGGATATTAGCTATGAGGAGAGGTTGGAGAAACTTGGTTTGTTTTCACTGGAACGATGAAGGTTGAAGGGAAACCTGACTGAAGTCTACAAGATTATGAGAGGCATGGAGAGAGTGGAAAGTCAGAAGCTTTCTCCCAAGGTGGAAAAGTCAATTACTAGGAGAAATAGGTTTAAGGTTTAAAGGAGTTATATGAGGCAGATTTTTTACAGAGAGTAGTGGGTGCCTGGAACTTGTTGCTGGGGGAGGTAGTGGAAACAGATATGGTAGTGACTTCTAAGGGGCATCTTGACAAATACATGAATAGCTTGAGAATAGAAGGGATATGGCCCCCGAAAGGGTAGGGGGTTAAGTCAGGCAGCACGATCGGTGCAGGTTTGGAGGGCCGAAGAGCCTGTTCCTGTACTGTAATTTTCTTTGTTCTTATTAACGTACAGAATTTTTTTGAACTGAAAGTTGCAGGTAATTCTGGAATCAAAAATATTTTTATTTTCTTCACTTTAGCATCCACCTTTATATTATGTGTGGGTGTATACACATGGTGGAGATCTTAACTCTTGCAAATACTTCTTGTAAACAATCAAATAACTCGTTGAGAGTAAAGTTCCTAAAGTTACCTATAAATTGGTGTAATTTTGTCTTCTCATTTTGGTTAGATTCGGTGAATCAAACCATAAATCCAATATCATAGAACCTCCATCACCATAGTAAAAGTAAAATACTGTGGATGCTGGAAATGTGAAATGAAAATAATGTGCTGGAAGTACTCAGACGCTGCTAGATCTGCCGTGGAGCAAGAAACAGGGTTAATGACACAAAGTTCTGAATATTGCACTTCCAACGAAGAGTCATATTCAACTTGTAATGTTAACTCTCTCTCTTTTCTCAGAAGTTTTTTTAAGTTTAATTACTTAAACTTACTTATTAGTCACAAGTAAGGCTTACATTAACACTGCAATAAAGTTATTGTGAAATTCCCCTAGTCACCACAGTGCAGCACTTGTTGGGGTCAATGCACCCCAACCAGCATGTCTTTCAGAACATGGAAGGAAACCGGAGCACCTGGAGGAAACCTATGCAGACACAGGGAGAATGTGCAAACTCCTCCACACAGACAGTGACCCAAGTCGGGAATTGAACCTGATCCCTGGCACTGTGAAGCAGTGCTGAGCACTGCCCTACCGTGCCGCCCTACCAAATGTTGTGATTTGTGTGTTCCAGCACTTTGTCTTTATTAGTTCCATCAACGTTCTGAATGCGTTCTGTCCCACCAACAGAACAGACACAGCACAGGTGGGAGGACTAGTGATATGCAGCCAAGAGAGTGTTACACTGCAAATTCTGCCATTCCATGACATCGGGTCAGACACGGATAAGTAAACATTCTACTAGTACTCACTTAATGCCCTCCCATATTTGAATGATTCAGTACTGTTTTGTGTTGAACACACATTTAGATGAAACACCGAGGGTAACTAGGGCACAGATTATACCCTGGTGCCCGTCACCAAGAATGGTTCAGAAGCAGTACCATAGACTAAGCTGGTAAGTCCTAAAGCAAATCTGCCAGACTGGGCTTGCAGTGAGTATGAGGGAACCAACAAGAGAGATAAATCCACTTGACCTTGCCCTTGTCTGTTGCAGATGTATCTGTCTATGACAGTATTGGTAGTAGTGACTGGCATACTATCTGTGTGAGATGAAGTTCCATATTCACACTAAGAAGATGGTCCATCATATTGAAGGGCATTACCACTGTGCTAATTAGGTTAGAATTAGAGCGATCTAGCAGTTCAAAACTGTGTCCAGAGGAGCTATGGACTATTAGCAGCAGCAGAATTATATTCAATCCCAATCTGTAACCCCATGGCCTAGCATATCCCTTACTTTTCCATGACCATCAAGCCAGGGATCAATTTGGTTCAACAAAGTATGGAGGGGCATCTTGAAGCATTAGATATACCTAAAAATGAAGTGCCAAACTGGTGAAGCTACAAGATGAGGTTTAAATACATGCCAAATGGCAGAAACAGAACGCAATAAGTGATACCAGAACCAATAGATCAGATTTCTGGAGTCTTACTACCTCCAGCAAAATGGTCAAGATGTTTACATCAGTGCTATGAAGTGATCCTTACACAGAAATAACTGCTCACTGATGCTCAGTTTGAGTTCCAGCAGGACCACTAAGTTCCTGACTTCATTACAGTCTTGTTCTTGAACATAGACAAAACAGTTGAACTCAAATTGAGGTTGAGGCCCGCAACATTTCATTATGGCATCAACGAAACCTAGCAAAATTAAAGGTAATGGGAATCATGGTGAACTATGGCTCCAAGAGGTTGTGAATTTTGAAGTGAGTAACTCAGCTTCAGACTCCCCAAAACTTATCCACCATTTCAGAAGGCTCAAATCAGGATTTTGCTGGGATATTCCCCACTGGCCTGGATGAGTGCAGCTCCCAAAATAGTCAAAAATCTCAACATCATTCAGGACAAATCACCATTCTTAACTAGCCTCCTCCATCACTGGTGCACAGTGACATCATTGAATCCCATCTAGAAGATGTAGTGCATCAATTTACAAGCTATATTGACAGGGCTTTCTACTACCTAGACGAGCATATGGGAATACCATGACCTGCAAATTCCTCCTCAAAGTCACATCCATCCTGACTTGGAACTATTCCTTCGTGGTCACTGGATCAAAAACATGGACCTCTTTTCCTAACAGCACTGTTGACGTACTTACAACAGAGAGATTGCAGCAGTTAAAAGTGGTTTCTCACCAGTACTTTATAACAGCAACGATAAACGCAAATTCTGCAGATGCTGGAATCTGGAACAAAAACAGAAAACTGCTGGGAAATCTCAGCAGGTCTGACAGCATTTGTGGAGGGAGAGTAGAACCAACGTTTGCTCTAGATGAGCCTTTATCAATCCTTTTAGGGTCACTTAGAGGGTGATTTAGCTAATTGGATTAGAAATTGGCTGGCAGATAGAAGACAGAGGGTGGTGGTTGATGGGAGATTTTCTTCGTGGAGTTCGGTGACGAGTGGTGTGCCTCAGGGGTCTGTTTTGGGGCCCCTGCTGTTTGTAATTTTTATAAATGATCTGGATGAGGGTATTGAGGGATGGATCAGTAAATTTGCAGATGATACTAAAGTTGGTGGGTGGTAGATAGTGAAGAGGGGTGTTTTAGTTTACAGAGTGACTTGGACAAGTTGCAGAGCTGGGCCGAGAGGTGGCAAATGGAGTTTAATGTGGAAAAGTGTGAGGTAATGCACTTTGGCAGGAACAATAAATGTGTAGAGTATAGGGCTAATGGTAGGGCTCTTAATAGTGTTGAGGACAGAAGGATCTTGGTGTATGTGTCAATAGATCCCTGAAAGTAGGCAGTCAAGTGGATAAAGTTGTTAAGAAGGCATATGGAGTCTTAGCTTTTATTGGTAGGGGGATTGAATTAGGAGCCGCAGCATCATGTTGCAACTGTACAAAACTCTAGTGCGGCCGCACTTGGAGTATTGTGTGCAGTTCTGGTCCCCACATTATAAGAAAGATGTGGAGGCATTGGAGAGGGTACAGAGGAGGTTTACCAGGATGTTGCCTGGTATGGAGGGCAGGTCCTATGAAGAGAGGTTGAAGGATTTGAGGTTGTTTTCGTTAGAAAGGAGGCGGCTAAGGGGGGATCTTATTGAAACATATAAGATAATTAGAGGTTTGGATAGGGTGGACATGATAGCCTTTTTCCTAGGATGGAGAAAGCTAGCACGAGGGGACACAGCTTTAAATTAAGGGGTATGAGTTATAGGACGGATATCAGAGGTAGGTTCTTTACTCAAAGAGTGATTAGGGAGTGGAATGCCCTGCCTGCAGCTGTTGTAGATGCGCCAAGTTTGGTGGCGTTTAAGAGGTTAGTTGATAAGTATATGGATGAGAAGGGAATGGTTTAGTTGGAGGGGCATTGCTTTTATTTTGGTCGGCACAACATCGAAGGCCGAAGGGCCTGTTCTGTGCTGTATTGTTCTATGTTCTATGTTCTATGTTCTATGTACTTAGGGATAGACAAAACTGCAGGCCTTGTCAGTGACTTTTACGTTCTACAAAAGAAGGAAAAAAATGCTCATTTGTTACAGTGAGTTTAAGGGCCAGCCTGAGGATGCACCTTTGTGTTTTTAATGTGTTGAAAATGTTGACCAGTTGCAAGAAGGATGGATGGTGTGGTTAAATTTTTCAAATGGTTATTACTGCTGACGGTGGCATGAATATGAAGTAGAAATTATTTGTTTTTGGAATGTGCTGGACAACGGTAAAGTTTATAAAAAATCCTGATCATTGAGTTTTAAGAAGAATCAAAATACTTTATGGCCTTTCCCAGTTCCAGACCATCTGACCTTTTATCAGAATTATTTTTAAAATAATGCATTCTTTCCAATCTTTTAAATATAGAACTAAGACGTAGGAAAACTCTGTATTTTGATGTTCCACATGGGTCTTTTTGTTGGAACATACAGTATGAGGAGTCAATGCAGCTCAACTATTTATGATGGTCCAATTCGTTGATAAAATTAGAGTTGACTTGGCAATTGTAACATAAATTAAAAAGGGATGTAGACTTGGTGATACAATTACCAATTTGTATCATAGAATCTCGTAGCATTGAAGGAGGCTATTCATCCCATTGTGTCTGCACTAATTTAAATAAAATAGCTAATATTAGTCCCATATCCCTGCAAATTTCCTTTTTGAAGTATATATTGAATTCCCATTCAAGATTTACTATTTAATCTGTTTCCAATCTTTTTAGGACTTTCATTCTAGATGAAAATGCGTTGTAAGCTAAAAAAAAATTGCCAATTTTCTGAAATGAAAACTCTTCGGGAACAGTTTCTCCCTTTTATTTCTGTCAAACATCTTATTTTGAATGTGGATTAAATCTTCCCTTTAACCTTCTTTGCTCAAAGGAAAGAAAACCCAAGTTCTCCAGCTCCTCCACATAACTGAAGTTCCTCATGTTTGGTGCCATTCCGATAAATCACAATATCCTTTTGAAGTCCTTATCTGACTTCCTTCCTAAATTGTGATACCCGGAATTTGACATACTGCCCTATCTGAGGCCCAACTATTGATTTATTAAGTGACTTCCTCTCTTTGTACTCCTTTTTCTCTATTAATAAAGCCAAAGATTCCTTCTGCTTTTTAAACAGCCTTTTTAACTTATCATGCTACCATTCAATGATTTGAGTACGTGGACCCCACTCAGCTCCCTGGGTCTCTGTGTTCTTGTATCTCTTTTTCTGCATTTAAAATTGTACCATTTAATTCATATAGCTTCTCATTTTTCTTTCAAATATGCATTACTTCACATTGTGCATTAATGTTATGTCATGTCTACCCATTTTCAGCAGTCTATTTCTTCCTGAAGTCTTTTTAAAAACTTTTTACAGGGTGTGGACTTCGTTGGCTAGATCAGCATTTATTACCCATCCCTAATTGCCCTTGAGATGAACTGCCTTCTTGAACCACTGAAGGTTATGGGTACACTGTCAATGATGTTAGGGAAGGAGTCCCAGGATTTTGAACCAATGACAGTGAAGGAATGATGATATATTTCCAAGCCAGATTGGTGAGCAACTTCCAACTGTAGACACCTTATGGTGCAGAAAGGGGCCACTCAACCCTTCATTCTGTGCCAGCCAAAAAAAAAGAGTAACATGAAACTAGCTGCTCTTTTCAACCCTATTTTCCAGCATCTGATCTGTAATGTAGCTGGTTGTGGCACTTCAGATACAGATCCAGGTACCTTTTTCTATTAATTGAGCATTTCAACCTTAACAATCAACTTAGGTAGTAAATTCATAGAACATAGAACAATACAGCACAGAACAGGCCCTTCGGCCTTCGATGTTGTGCCGACCAAAATAAAAAGCAATGCCCCTCCAAACTAAACCATTCCCTTCTCTTCCATATACTTATCAATTAACCTCTTAAACGCCACCAAACTTGGCGCATCTACAACAGCTGCAGGCAGGGCATTCCACTCCCTAATCACTCTTTGAGTAAAGAACCTACCTCTGATATCCGTCCTATAACTCATACCCCTTAATTTAAAGCTGTGTCCCCTCCAGGCACCAGGCACCTCTGGGTATAAATGTTTTCCCTCGTGTCCCCTCTACTTTTTCTACTGATCAACTTGGATCTATGCCCCCTGCTATTTGGCCTCTCAGCTAAGGAGAAAGAAGTCTTTTCTGTCTGCCTTACCTATGCCCCTCATAATTTTATATACCTCAATCAGGTCACCCCTCAGTTTCCTCTATCCTAAGGAAAACAACCTTTGCCTGTCCAGTCTCTTGAAGGAGGAGTTAAGTGATGGTATTCCCATTTGTCTACTGTCTTTCCCCTAAAGGGTGATAGTGAATCGTGGATTTGAATGGTGTTGCCCAAGGAATCTTGGTGAGTTCCTGCAGTGCATTTTATAAATGACTGCCACTGTTTATTGGTAGTGAGGGGAGTGAATTGAAAAAATCATATGGACTGATTTGCCCTGGATGGTGTCAAAGTTGCTTCAGTGGAGAGTATTCCATCAAACTCTAAGTTATGCTTTGTTGGTGGTGGAGAGGTTTTGGGAGTTGGGAGGTGAGTTACTTGCTGCAGGAAGTTTAAGTATATAGTTAATTAGTGTCACAAATAGGCTTACATTAGTATTGCAATGATGTTACTGTGAAAATCCCCTATTCACCACACTCCAGTGTTGTTCCGGTGCACTGGAGTAGGAAACCCACCAGTGCACAGGGAGAACCTGGCTCCGCACAGACATTGAGCTGGGAATTGAACATGGGTCTCTGGCACTGTGAGGCAGCAGTGCAAACGCTGTGCATCGTGCCCCAATGATTCCTAGTCTCTAACCCACTCTTGAGGCACAGTATTTGTATGGCGTCCAGTTTAGTTTCCAGTCACCAGTAATCTGCAGGATGATAGCAAGGGATTCAGCAATGGTAATGCCATTGAGTGTAAAGAGGTAATTGTTAGATTCTCTCTTGTTGGAGATGGTCATTATCTGATACTTGTGTGGGTCAAATGTTATTTTTCACTTGTCAGCCGAAGCCTGAATATTATTCAGGCCTTGCTGCATTTGGACATGGGCTACTTCAGTATCTGCAGAGTTGTGAATGTGCAGTTGTCAGTAACTATCTCCACTTCTGTCCTTGAGATGCAAGGAAGATCATTGATGAAGCAGCTGAAGATTGTTAGACCTAGGACATTATCTTGAGGAACTCTGGCAGTGATGTCCTGGAGCTGAGATGATTGACTTTTAACTACTATAACTATGTTCTTTTGTACCAGGTATGAATCCAACTATTGGAGGGTTTTCTCTGATTCTCATTAACTCCAGTTTTGCTAGGGCTCACTAATGCCATACTTGGTCAAATGCTGCCGTGATATCAAGGGCAATCATTCTCACCTCACCTCTGGGTTTCAGCTCTTTTGTCCTTGTTTGAATCAAGTCTGTAATGTTGCCAGGAACTGAGTGATCCTGACTGAACTGATTACTGCATGTCAGTGAACAGGTTGTTGCTAAGCAAGTAGTGTTTGATAGCATTTTTGATTATCCTTTCCATCACTTTACTGATGATCAAGAAGACTGAAAGGGCAGCAACTGCCCAGTTTGGATCTGCCCTATCCTTTGTATAGAGAAAATACCTGAGCATTTTTCCAAGGGTAGATGCCAGTGTTGTAGTTATGCTGGAACAGTTTGGCTAGGAGAGTGGCAGGTTCTGGAGTGGAAGTTTTCAGTGCTATTTCCAGAATATTATCATGGCCCAAAGCCTTTGCAGTATCTATTGTCTTCAGCTGCTGCTTTATATCTCATGGAGTGAATTGAATTGGCTGAAGATTGGTATATGTGATGCTGGGAATCACCTGGAGCTGCCGCCTCCACTAAGCTGTTTAGTTGTCCACTCTCATTCACGATTGACTGTACAGGACTGCAGAGCTTAGATCTGACCCATTGATTGTGGAATTGTTTAGTTCTATTCCTTGTTTGGCACACAAGTAATTTGTGTTCTAGCTTCACCAAGTTGACAGCTGATTCTTAGGTATGCTTGTGCTGCTTCAGACTTGCCTTCCTGCATTCATAGAACCAGAGTTGATCCTCTGGCTTGCTGGTAATGGTAGAGTGGGGAATATGGTAGAGTGGGGAATATGGCAGACAATGTGTTTGTGGTTGAATACAATTCTGCTGACGACTCACAGCACCTCATGGATGTCCAATCTTGAGTTGCTAGATCTGTTCGAAATAACACGGCGATGATGCCAAACAAACACAATGGAGGTGGGACTGGAGTTGTCACTCCTACCGACAGTGTCATGGAGCGATGCAGGTGAGGATGAGGTCAAGTATTTTTTTCCCACTCTTTTAGGTTATCTTCCACGACAAATCTAATCTAGTGACTATGTCAGATTAAGATTAATTAATTAAGATTCAACCAGCTCAGTCTGTGATGGTGCTACTAAACCACTCTTGGTTATGAACATTGTGTTCTTCCTCCAAAGAAGTGTTCAACGTGGAGGAGTACTGATCTGTCAACAGAGAATGAGGAGAGGTGTGATGGCTGGATATGTAGTAATCAGTAGGAGCTTTCTTTGCTCATGTTTGACCTGGTGCAATGAGTCTTCACGTTGTTCAGAAACAATATTGAGGATCCCCAAAACAATGCCATCCTCACTGTATACCATTGTACTACCACCTCTGTTGGGTTTGTCCTGTTGGTAGGACAGATCTGGATTGTCATCTTCTGGTACCTAGGATAATGCTAGGTGTCTGCCCAGTGTCATTTCTTTTTGCAACTGTGTGGTTGCACACTCAACTATCTATTCAACTATCCTGCTCACTCTCTGCAACCTTTTCAAACTTTGTTCTAATTGCAGACTTAAATTATGGATTAGTCCTTTATTGGGGTGGGAGGGCGGGAACGTAAAAACAAGTGGATGCTGTGTCTGTCTGCCTACCTACCCTTTCCTGATTGCTCTGCCGTATGTGATATGGGGAAACAAAAGTTGACTGACCCAACCTTGGGCCAGTTAAGACCCATAAGTGGCAAATTGGGCCTCATTGTGCCCGTGTGGGAAGTTTCACCTTTGGGAAGGGAGGTTCACACCATGTGTGAAACCCAATAGCTTTTACTGCATGGCAAACAAAGAAGGTGGGTTTGGGGGGGGGTGGGACTCCACTCTCTTAAAGCCACTCCCCTACTTAAAAGCTCAACACCCTTCCTCTGGACTGGCAGCTTGGAGGAGTGACGGCTTTTCCATTCCTCCCCAGCTTTGCAACGTGTCAGACTGCAGCTGGGAACAGGAAACTAAAATGTTATTTAGACCCGACCATTAAGTTTGACAAGGCCTGGATGATGATTTCCTGGAGATGGGGGGCTGCTGTTTTGCAAATAAATAGAATGGAGTCAGTGATTTGCCACAAAGGACCAAATACCATAAGTGTCAGTCCAAGAAAATAATTTTAAAAATTTTAGTAAAAATTCTGAAGATTACATTGATAAATGTTTACCTTTTATTTGTGTTCTCACACCATGTACCTTTTACCTCGTTTTTTTTGTGCAGATGTAGTTTATCTGGTGGCCACATGATGGTGATACAGACTGGGCTATTTACCCATATAGATGTTAGGATTGTAGGCTGTTTTAAAGTATTTTATCCATTTAGTTTATTTCTACTGATGTGTGTGCCTTCAATCTTCAACCCGTTATCCACAATCCTTATAGAAAAATACATAAGGAAATGAAAGTTTGTACCAAGTATACTTGAACTATTAAATCCAGTAAGTTCAGGTAATGCTATCTCAGTAACTTGTGCTTCATTTGTACTTGGTAATCTTTTTGCAGCTCTTGCTGAGTACAGTGACAACTGTTTAAGATAAGCTGCGACTAGGCTACCATTTGCAATCTTAACGAGGCATATTATATCTAAGGCGTATAACTGTTTATCAATATTTTGTACTTCTAATGAAGCATGGGTGTATTTAAACAGAATTTATTTATTGACGTTGGTAGTGAAGCAGTAATGAAATTGGAATATTGACCATTTATTTTCCTTTTATATTTGTGACATAATCGAACACAAGCAACACATCTGTGCCCAACTTTCTGCAAGTCCATGTTTGAATCTGTCCAAGCAGGTCCCTGTCATAAAACTGAAATTGCAGAAATCAAATTCACAAATTTCATACTCTGTGGCAATGTGCATTATCCTCATTGCATAGTCAACCAAAGCATCCTTCTCCAAAGCCAGTCCTTTTCTATCCATCTCAATGGGGCTGCCATTTATTTGTTTCACTGTTAGCTATCCAATCGTAGTCATTAGCTTTTGAGTGCCCAAAGTTGCATCCTTGCCCTCTTTCTCATCTACCTGGTGACATTTCCCAAAAGAACATGGGTTCAGGTTCCATGTGTGGGTTGGTTACATCCTGTGATCCACCTTCACCATCTCTGGAATCCTCTGCTGCCTCTGTATTTTCGCATTTGGTAATTCAGCAACAATCTGATGATGAAAAGTGACATAATAAGAGTTAAAATATCACTTTATAGTCAAAGTTGACACAATTTCTAGTGAAACTTCTGTAACAATCGGGAAGAAAAAAGTTGGCGTCCTATGTAAAATCTTAAAGAAGATTTCTTTTGTAGATAAATGTGTTTTTGTTACCTACAATTTAAAGTCTTTTTGCATTGAAAAGGGATGCCCCTCCATTACTTCCAAGTGACACAACACAAGGATACCGGACTGTTAAAGCGAAGTTGGGGTGTAAAAAGGTCCGACCATGGAAGTGGATGCCTTTCACCAATCCAGCTAGGAAGGATGGTGCAATATTTTTCCATTGGCGACGCCTGGCAGATGAAGGCAAAGACTACCCTTTCGCTAGGTTTAATAAGGTATGTCACAGTAATGTTGGCAAAAAAAAAGAAATTGCAGACCCTTTTTTTGGGGGGAGCAGAAAGATGGAAGGAATCCCAAAAATTACTGGGAGAAAGAAGCAACGATATAAGACTGTAACTTTTTTTCAGATGTTTACCAGATTAACTATGTTTTTGTTTGAAAATTTAGTAAAGATATGATTTGCTGACTGTTACATTTCAGCTTGCTGTGTGCCTGTCTGGACTGTAGTATTAAAATAAAATTGAACCACAATGCCACATAGTACTTTGTTAAATTGATGCGTGTAAGCTATTAGTTGTGCTGCTGCAATTTCACACAAGTCTTGTGATTTGTAGATAGCATCAGTGAAGATCATGCACTTTTGCCACTGACATTTGAGAGATGGTACAAAAATTAGCCTTTCCTCTTGTCCAGCAATCAATGAGAAAATTGGAAAACTGAAGTCTGCAACAATTCTTCAAATTAATTATATTAATTTATTTGTTTTGTTATTTAAAGATTGTAAATAAAAACAAAATAAATTTGTGGTTCTAAAGACAGTTCAGGTGCCTGTGTATTCAGAGCAGGAATACCAAATGTATCTACATGATGATGGATGGACCAAAGCTGAAACAGACCATCTCTTCGACCTCTGCAAACGCTTTGACCTCAGGTTCATTGTCATCCATGACCGCTATGACCACCAGCAGTTCAGGGTGAGTAGTGGAAGAAAGAATGAATAAATATAACCTTAGTGAATGTTGGATAATCTGGACAGCTGTGAAAATTTGAATGTATTTACCTTTTACTGAGGAAGTACAATAAAATACTAACATTTCTCTCCGATTTATTTCATAGACCTCACTAGTAACCCTTTCTAGTATTTGGACAAATACTGTCTAAAATGTATTTGTTCTCACGAATGACTTATTTAATTACTATGTTATATTAAGCTTCCTAGCCTTTGCAATACATGCTATTTCATGACAGAACAAATGGTCCCATTTGTTCCCATCAGGGTCCCAGCCAACTCTGAATTAACCTTTAGGAGCCATATGAAAATAGTGAATCTAGCTTGCTTTCTGATCGTTTTTGGTATAAATATGATTTGTTTCCTGCTTCTGGGTGAGGAATTACCACCTCTCCGAGATGCTGACTTAGATACGGAACTTGGCGCAAAGATGTAATTTATTGTTTTATGACGTATTGTCTGTACTGTCTTGGTATAAAATCATTGAAGTTTTTGTTTATTGAAAAGTCACAAACTTTTAAAATATTTTGGAAGAACTGAAATTTCTGCAACTCCCTGAAGTTCAGGCAAAAAGGGTGATTGGACAGCAAACTGCAAACACTGGGGTTGAAGTTTAGAATAGAATATAATGTTCACAGGATTACAACCTTTTCAGTCTCTTCAGAAAACCCTGAATTTTCACTAGCCTGCTCTGGCATGTGAATTAGGAAACATCTTGCAATGTATTTTCCTAATCCATGTCCTAAGCAATGCTCGACATGGGAAGTACTTGAGTCAAAAGAAAATAACCACATTTTTGGAAGGAGTTTTTGATGGTTTTTAGCCTGTGGCCCTCAATTAATTCATTCTCTGCCCTATTGATGGTTAGGCAGGCACCCCAACATGCATTGGGAATAACATGGGCATCAATCTGGAATATTCAAGTTAGCTTGTTCCTGGAATTTTCCACCAGACCACACCAAATGGATAAGTCCCCCCCATTCCAGATTTGGTCTCTGAAAAGGTCTGCTCAGGAATTTCTGGATCCTAAAGTTTGAGGAGAAATTTGGTACAGCATGTTTGAAGGGTAGCATTAGGTGTTATAGAATGATGGCGCAGAGACTTGACTTCCTAATCTCAGTTGTATTGCTGAAGGGAAACACCACAAAATGACCATTTGGCTTTATGTTTGATGAGCGAAAAAGGATTTGTGAAAAGACTTTGATGCAGCCTAGTAGCTAGCCTAAAATGGCATTGAGCTAGGTCTGATTGTAGATCTTCTATCTTTGCCGTAGTTGATATTTAGCCAAGAAAATAATGGAAAGGGAAAACATGGAAGGAAATTGAATATTAACTAAATATTCCAGAAATACATTAATATGTATTATTACACAAGAAGGTGGAATTAAGACCGCAATCAAATCTAGTATGATTTTATTGAATGCTGGAGCAGGTTGTAAGGGTTAAATATTCTACTTCTGCTCCTATGCTCCTAGGAGTAATTTCAGAAATACAAGATGTATGTTATGTATAGGATTTTCTTTTTCAGAAAATTTATGCTCTTAAATCATTTTAAGCAATTAAGTGTCAGTAGTGATTCTATTTAGAGTCAGATGATCATGGTTCAACACAATTTAAGTACGTAATTTGCACTTGCCCCATCAATAAAACACAATTAGAGGTGCTAACTTTTAGATGCCTCACGACACTAAGATCCTGTCAGTTCCTTCAGATGGACGTAAAATGCTTTGGAGCTATTTGACAAAGAACAGGCAAATTTTCCCGATGTCCCATCAAAGTTTATCCATTAGCCAACACCACAAAAAAGGAAGCAGATTATTTGGCAGTTTATTGCAGTGCTATTTGTGTGATCTTTCTGTGCATAAGTTGAACATCATACTGCCCTCCATTGCAACAAATACTTAAGATCATTGAGATATTTTGAGCTCAAGACACTTGAGAAATACAAGTTCCTTCTTTAATACTTTTTACAGATTTTTAATGTACTTTACAGCTGTACATAAGCATTATTTAATTGAGATCGATAAAAGATTGAAAACTGAGAGAAAAGGCACACTTTCAAAAACTGGTTGATCTTTATTGAATCATAAATCAACTTCCCAACTCCTCCTACTCCTCCCTATCCCTGCCAAATTCAATCAAAGCCGATTACATGATAACATTCCAAGTCAAAAGTGCGTATACCCCAAATCATATTGTTACAGATAAGTACTAGGGAGAGTACATGCGATGATCTTCTGTAAAACACGTATTATTGTGGACAGACAAAGTCTGGAAACCCAAACTGTAAAGTTCAATAATAAATCTATGACTTACAATTGATACTAATGCAGTTTTAATCGAACAGTTAGCATCTGTTGTAAGCAATTTGTATGGATTCAACTATTTCTAATTTCTGAGCAGTGCTCAGTTGTAATATACTAAATCAGCTGAAAAGGAGTTATAAATGACCAAGCTAATTTGTGTTGGTAACTATGTATTTGATATTGGTAATGTTACAGCAGGTAGCTGTGTTAATGAGCTTTCATGAGATGCAAATTCATGCAAATAGAATCTGCACCACCTGTCAGCGGGAAGAGTGATCAACCTTTGGGAGAATTGCAGTGTGATTTTACACCAAGTTTTTGATTCCTGACAGATTTTCTGCCCTTACCCACCACCAAGTCTACCCGGTATACCAAACAGGCACTTATACTGGAGACACTTGGTGTATCTATTGTTGCCATAGTGCGATGAATCTAAAATTGCTAACACTGTGCCTTCCCAGTCTTCCAATTTAAATGTTTTATCTTAATTTGCCTTGTTTGGTAGCCATTTTTAGTGGACAAAGCATCTATCATCAGAATAGCTTGATATATGTGTTTTATATCTTTAATGTATATTTCTGTATTTTGTTTTCTGTATTTATTAAATACATTTCTTTAACTGTAAAGGAGGCAACACAATGTGGCCTCTTATATCTCTTATCCATGATTCAAGCCTGCACTCTGAGGTATAATTTATGAAAATATGTTATTTGTTGGGCTGAAGAGCCTATTTCCTAAGCTGTGTTGTAATATGGCTGTCGTACTGAAAATTGTAGAAGTTGTGAAATGCCTATTTAATGATGCTGGCAAATGCTGAAGAGCAGCATACAATGTTCTTGAACTGCTCCCATTCCCTAATGTTGCAGATAGCTGGAGATTGAAATTTAGGTGTGACTTTTATCCATGCCATTTAGTGGCTATTTCTTTTTTATTTCCCAACTCTGGAACTGTAAATCCTCACCCTATTTCTTTATTCTCTTGCTTACCAATTCCCTAGGAAAGAGATGGTTGGATCAATAGAACTACCAATTTACCTCTTTCCCAAGAATGGATTCTTACCAGACTAGCTAGTAGTCTCACATGAGGTAATAGGTTATGATGGTAATAGTTTTCTTTCCATACAAATTTGCTTTTCAAAGTAGAATAATTATTCTTCACAAGGTCAATTGTAATAGTCTTGGGTTAATTTATTTTAAGATATTGATTTTTTTTTTATATTGTTGCCTCTGGATTGCCATAAAAATCTTGCGTATACCATGTGTCATGAATTTGTTCATAACACAATCTATAGTGCAATTTTATAGCTCTATGCTTGTGCACGTAAACCCAAAAACGCAGTTCAGCATAATGCAATTTGACTGCAATTCGCAAATTATTTAGAAAACAAGAAAATACATCATTTATCTCACTATATTTCACCACTTATTTCCAAACTCCTTTCATGGGCAGGATTTTCTGCATTTCCTGCCCTGTGTTTGGCGGAGGCAGTAGTCCTTTGGCCAATGGAGGGATCTTCCAGTCCTACCACTGTCAACAGGGTTTCCTGTTTTATGTTTTTCCTACTACCAGAAAACCCACGGCGGGAGTTTGCTGTCAGTGGGACCAGAAGATTCCACCAGCAGGAACTGCTACAAAATTCCAGCCACTAAAATTCTGATTCACTGTGCAGAATGCCAGGGGAGTCATACTTGCTATTGCATTGCTCTTTTTTATTCTACAAGTACATCTTACTGCAAATATGACAAACAGCAGGCAGTTGCTGAATCCTTTCCATCCTTATTTATGTTCTGCAAGTGGCCTTTTTTATTTGTTGATAGAATGCAAGCTTCTGTGTCAAGGCCATCATTTGTTGTCCAACACTAAGTTTTTGAGTAAGTGACGACGAACCACTTTCTTGAATTGCTGCAGTCCACGAGGTTTTCACCCAGCAATAAAGAAGAAACAGCAGTCTATTTCCAAATCAAGAAGTTATGTGACTTAAAAGAACTTATAGGTGATAGTAAATGCCTGCTGCCCTTTTTTTTTCTTGGCAATTAGTATTGTGGGTTTGGAAGGTGCTGTGGAAGGAACCTTGATGAGATTTTGCTGTGCATTTTGTAGACAGTACAAATTGCAGCCACGCTGTCCAGGTTGTAAAGGGAGTGAATGTTTAAGGTGGTGGATGGGGTATCAATAAAGTAGGCAGCTTTATCCTGGATAATATTGAGGTTCTTGAGTATTGTAATTGCTGTCATCTCAACAAGTAGAGTATTCCATCACATTATTGGCTGTGCTTTGTAATTAATTGGTGGGCTGACCATGGGCAGTTAATCACCTCAGAATACCCACCTTCTGAAATGCTCTTGTAGCCACTGAATTGACGTGCTGATCCAGTTAAGTTTCTGGTCGATGGTGACTCCCAGATGTTGGAAGGTGGGGAATTCAGTGATGCTGATGCTGTTGAATTATTCTGTGATTATTCTGTCTTATCCTGAGATGGACATTGACCTTTGTATGTTGCAAGTGTTACATGCCACTTACCAAGCCAGGCTTGAATGTTGTCCAGGTCTTGTGCGTGCAGCATGGACTGCTTTATATCTAGGAGTAGGGAATGCCATCTGGTCCATAATTTATTCTCCATAGGAAATACTGTTCAGGAAAGACCATTAGGCCTATCACTGCTTGCTCAGTTCATGAAATGGATTTTGTGTGCTGCCTCTCCAGCTGCTAATAATAATTTATGGGTTGTTGGTTTATGCCAGATAAGCACTAAATGCTCCAAATGTTTATATAAAGTTGCTTGTGTTTTTCCTCTAATCTCGCAACTTTGTTTTACAGAAACGTTCAGTGGAAGATTTGAAAGAACGGTATTATAGTATTTGTGCCAAATTAACAAAGATTCGTGCCCCACCTGGCTCTGATCCCAAACTCTCCGTGTTTGACGCTGGACACGAGAGACGAAGAAAAGAACAACTTGAAAGACTGTACAACAGAACACCAGAACAGGTGGGAGTATTTCTGCTCAAAGTAGAAAAAAATCTACCATTGCTGGGACTACCATAGGAAAGAAAGTCTTGAAAATACAAAGTAGATCTGAACTAAAAAGAGGAGTAAATGTTTCAGGTGTCAATTTTTAGAAATAGATTTTTACCTAGTCAAAGTCTGAGTGCACTTGTAGCAAATGTGTGTGCTTTTCTATTCTGTTAAGATGCTTGCTTGAAAAGCACATTTTACGGATGTCTATCTATAATACTACATTTAATTCTGTTCTGATCAAAAATGTCCATTTTCACTGTGGTGATAAGTATTCTAACTCAAAAGGAATATTAGCAAGTTTATTCTAGCTGACATTTCTGTACAGGTGTCCAATTATACAATAAACTCCCAGCATTGGTCAAATTGGAGGTCTTTTTGTGTATGTGTGCATGCGTGTGGATTTGGGGGCATGTATAAAAGCACAGAATTAGAAGAGCATTGACCTAAGATATAGAATTGAGTGAGATTGCAGAAAAAGTGGAGCAAAGTGATAGAGATTTCTAAATTAGATTTGAAGTTAACCATGGATATAAGAGGATAAAGTAAGCAACTGTGCTAAATAATGTACATGTATTTTGTTGCTGCACATGGATATACAATACATAGAAATATGGGGGTAATAATTGTCCCAGAGCACAGAAATGATCAGAGATAAATCAATTATTTCTGATTAAACAATGCTTTAGAGAGAGCAGTGCAGAATAATATTTTTGAGTTTTCAAAGTAGCTGTTGGATGGTTTGAATTACAAATTTTTTTTTGATGGTGATAGAAGCACTGAAAGGCCAAAATTATCTGAGGTATTCAATTTTTGTGCTGTTAGATAGAAGTGTGACAGTTTCTCTTATCCTTAGACTAAGAAGTCAGAGTTAATGCTTCTGATCATAAATATAATTGGGTAATTGTTGTGTGAGGACAAGGTTGTGCTCATTTATGGTTATTCCTGTAATGGTCCACAGTATCTGCTGTTCAAGTGGACATGAAGAATAGTCATGTGTAAGTTATAGAGGAGTTGTTGATTATGGAACTCTAAGCCTATTTCCAAGGAGGTGATAATAAGATTACATTTAAGTATGTATGTGTTAGAAAAATCCGTGTAAAAACGAGTGCCGCCTTTTCTCACATTCCAGCAAACTCGAGAGAAAAATGACCAGTTATTCTGTGGGGTGTTATGCATCTTTTCCACTAGGTGTCAGCATTGTTTGCTGTAATATTCAGCTGTCTTTTGCTTAAAGGTGACTGAAGAGGAATACTTGATACAAGAATTGAGAAAAATTGAAATGAGGAAAAAAGAAAGAGAAAAGAAAACACAAGATTTGCAGAAACTGATCACAGCTGCAGACAATACTACAGAAATGCGTCGAGCAGAACGCAAGGCAGCAAAAAAGAAACTGCCACAGAAAAAAGAAACCGAAAAGCCAGTAAGTGTCTACATATGTGTTGGATTTTTTTGTTTTGAAAGAACTTGCCATAATAGAATATTTCGACTGGGGAAAAAAATGTAAAGCAAAAGGAATTAAATTGAAATCCTTGTGCTTTTTAATGCAGTTGTTTAAACCTGATACTGATCCGCTTCTACTACTGTCTACTTTTAATACGCCTAGTCCACTGGCATAGTTCCAGGTAATTCAGTGGCATTTAATGACTTCAGACAGGATTGCTACAAGTCTAAGTGACAGATTCATTGCTCTTATGTTTAAAATTACAACACTACTTTCAACATCGCTGCTTCGGTCAGTATTGAATGCCTGAATCACAACAACACTGCGATTTTAGGACTCAAATTAAGCACAAGTCCCGTGATTTTGCTATATTGCATCAAGTTCATGGCCAATCTAGTCCGACGTCTTGATATGTAGACCAGCAGACATCTAAGTGAGCAGAATAAAAAGCTCACTTAACCTGTCATCAACAGAGAGAGGATGGCATCATGAAGGCAGATTCTAGCCACAACAATTGTGTTGGGTGCTGATTTCTATGTCCAGCCATCAACAGAATGCAGATCTGACAGAATCAGATAGAGCCTTCAAATCCTGAGAGATGGCACTGTAAAGCTTTTGAAAGCCGATTGCCATCATTCTCTCAAAGCTAGCCCCATGGCCTTTTATGACCAGTCATCAAAACTTTGGTTTAGATGCCTTTGTGTCAGTGAGTACAACTGCAGATGTTCATGATTGGTTAATGTGGCATTGTTTCAAATCATTCTTGGTCCTTCATGCCAGAACTACAAGTGTCTTTGCAACTTAAGCAGTCAGAAATTTCAGGCACTAAGTCTACTGCATTTCAACTTTAGAACATGATTAACTTCAGAAGTAAATTCAAGTTTTAACTTTAATTAACAGAAAATCATTGTGTCACAAAATCATATCTCCAGATTACGCTTTTTGTTTCTTCTGAAATTGTATTACTACTACAGTTAATCTTACACAAAAAATCTGTTTATGATTTTATATCCTAAATGCTTTTTTATGGGCTGAAGGAAGAATTGTCAGCTGAGTCAGATGAAAGAGAAGTATCTAATAATCGCAATGAGAATCTATTGATTAAACTGTCTAGGGAGAAGAAATTAGCAGCTTTACAATGTAACAACTGACCAACCCTTTACTTGCTCTTCATTGTTGCTGACGTTGTTCACCACCTATCATTTGAGCTGCTGGCTTCCAATATCCATTGATGTTTTTAGGCATTTAGACATCACCAACAGCGGACATCAGAATCTCAACTTTATATAGACTGAATATTCAAAATAAAGTTAAGTTGTCTAAGGTCCACCATTAGGTTTGCAAGCTGTCTGCAGCAAAGGTGTCATTGTCATTTTGTATGCTTGGCCCGATCCAGAATGCTGGCACTTGGCACATTCATACCCGTTTATAGCATGGAAACAGGCTCTTTGGCCCAACTTGTTCATGATGCATTGTTATTGCCATTAAGCTAGTCTTAATTGCCCACATTTGGCCTATGTCCCTTTAAACACATCTTACCCACATAATTAAGTGCTCTTTAAAAAAACAAAATTATACCTGCCTCTACTACTGCTTCTGGCAGTTTGTTTCAGACATCACCTTCTGATTGAAAAAGAATTACCCCCCGGACCCTTTTGCATCTCTCTCGTCTCGCCTTAAAGCTATGTCCTATAGTTTTAGTCTCTTCTTTGGGAAAATATGTTGACTACTTACCTTATCTATGCCCCTATATACCATATCTATTCAACTAAAGTTATGTAAATAAATAAAGTCAAATATTTTTATACTTAACGTTTGCTGCTCTGCAACATCTGTTATTTCTCAACTTGAAAACTGTATCAACATTTGGAGTAAAATTAATCCACTGAGTTTATCTTGAGCATTTAATTCAGGTTTTTGTTTAGACTTTTTATTCAGGATGGAGAATACTTGATTGCAACTAGTACTTATAAAACTTCTGATCCATTGAAGTGCAGCTTTTTTTTTAAGAATAAACTGAGGCATGACATGGCCCATTGATTTTACTTGAAATAGTTAATAGATTTGTAGGAAATATGAGTCCATAGAAGGTAAAACTGTCTATGAGCATCCATATATTGCATATAATGTTATGATGGCACTGACATGATGTTACATTTCTACTTTAGAGTTGTAATGCAGAACTAACTCTGGAAATGGGTTGTACAAAAGTAGATAAGCATTCTCAAGTTCCGCACTGTTTCAATGCTATATTGAGAATCATGCAAGTCAAGTCATGCTAGCTGCAAGTATTTTGGAAACCCAGGGATTTTGGATTCTGTTTGTAATAAAAAAAAACTTCCTCTTATTTACTATGAAGATTCCTGTAAGATTGGGTTAATTGTATTTGACACTCCCTATGTCATGCAACATATATCATTTTAACATGAGACAAACAACACATACTGCTGCATTTTTTTGTAGATCTGAATAGAATTGTTACCAATGATTTTTGTGGCTAGCTAATCAAAAACTAATTAGTGATTGCTGTATTGACTAGAAGTTCCAATTGACTGTGTGTATAATATTTTTCTGTTGCATCTGTAACCAAAAGATAATTAACTGCTATGCTTATAAACCCTGAGGAGAGAAGTGAAAATACTTGGTTATATAGAAGTATTTTTTACATTTAATTAATACCTACAGATTAATCTTAACTTCCTAGTTTTGACTGTCCTGTCTTACCATATGGTGTGGTATCCAGAATTGGTTTTCCTTGTATCCACACAATTCCCTAGTTGTCATGCATCCGTATCAACATATTCTGCCTGCTCCTGTTTTACAGGCTGTACCAGAGACAGCAGGCATTAAATTTCCAGACTTCAAATCTGCAGGTGTCACATTACGAAGTCAAAGGGTAAGATTTTTTAAAAATCATTTAATTTTTGTCTTAAGGGGGAATAAATGTAAGCTTGGTATCATACATCTTTGTTTTAATGTTTTAGTGTTGAGAATTCATATGATTAGCTTATTGGATTTGTTTAAATACTTGGCTTCCTATCTCAAACCGTGTTCAGTTTTTCAGAGGATAGTTATTTTGCTGCTTAAAATGATTGTTAAATAATCAAAAACTTATTGTAAATTTAAAAGGCAGATTTTTGAAAGGCTGATTTTCAATGTATCGAAGTGTTTTCCCTGAAAGACCAAAATCAATAGGTAGGTCACTACATGTCCTCGCCATCCTCTATGTTGAGAAGACCCTGGTCTCAGGCTTTCATCAGGCATCATTTAGTATCCAGTTTGTCTGGTGTCTTGTATCCATTGATACAGTGGTAAAATAGGAACAAAAACAAACACTGATAGTTGAAATTTTAAACAGTTTCTTGAGCATTTTTTTCTAGACTCATAAAGTTGAAATGCAATAATTTAAGTGAGACAAGATACTCCATTGATACTGGAAAGAATAATGTAAATCAGAGAAAGCCAGTCAGAGGGCAGATCCATAACAGAACCTTTTTCTCTACTTCACACATCTAAATCTTGTCCAAATAAGCATAGACAAAACAAAACAGAATAACTTTCTATAATCTCAGAATGGTGTCAGTCAGTCAGTCAGTCAATGCAAACACTATACTTGCACATGGTAAAATAGAACCTCCGTTGAACTAATCCATTTGTCACTCTTGAAGCTTAGCCAAACATTCATAATGAGCCAATTTGGTGAAAATCCATGCCTGGCCATCTCTGTTGATTATCAATGCTTCACTGGTCTCCAAGTCTTACAAACGGATTAGCTCACCGGGGATTCCATTTTATAGATGGAAGTGGAGTGTTTGTGTTGGTCATTTGATAGCTTTGAGGTGATCAAAAGTTTTAACTTGTTCTGTTTCTTAATAACTGTGTGTTTATTTGGACTGGGGCAAAGTCACAGAGAACTGAGACGAACCTTCTAACTATCCTGCCTCTACCCTTGTTCACCTTGACTATTGCTGATCTGTTTCTGGAGTCGGCAGACTTGACTTGATCCCACCCCTATCTGCTCGGAGCAAAAATTGTGTGTGACGGACACTTTGTATCGAGGCATATCTGCCAAGCTAGAAAACTTGAACTACTTGCCTTGATGGTGACAATCCAGCCCAATGTCTCCTGTAGTCTAAAAATGCAGTAATGCAGATACTTTGATATGATCATCTGTTTCATTGAAAGATTGGCCCCAGTTCAAGATATAAGCTATTTATTATGCAGTCAATAGTACAGCTCTGGTAGAAGAAAGACTTGAATAAGGCACTCACTGAGTGTTAAAATGGGCGGTGCAGGCTTGTGGGGCCGAAAGGCCTGTTTCCTATGCTGTGCCATTCTTTGTAAATCTTTGTAAATTGCTCTTAAATTGAGATGATGATTTTCTGACACCTATGGAGGAAAGTCTTGAACTATTGATAAGTGCAAACCCAATTTCACCTTGGTGAAATTTCAACTGCTTTAATTGGTCCTGTATGGACACCTCCATGATCTCAATTTTGAAGTGGTTTGAAATCACACACAATCATCCAGCCTCACCAATTCACAGTTTGAAACAAAGAATAATGAAGAAATGAGTTGGATTGAAAAGGTGCATAACATTCGGAGTCAAATGTAGTTAAAAATGTAAACTTTGTTAGGAAATATAGTTTCTGATCTTTCTTTCAAAAGCTTGTTTGAGCAGAACAAGCACCAGGGCTCACCCATCACCATACATCCATTTTGTGTGTTCAGTATATGTAATATACTGCAGAGATTTCTAGCAAAATACATTTTTCAAAAGCAGTTGCTATGATAGAAACTTTAATATTTAATTGCAATTTCTGGAATCAGAAATTTGGGGAATGATTTAGTAGCCCAGGAATTAAAAAAACACAGAAACATCACTTGATTTGCACCTCCAGAGGCCAAAGCAGTGATTATCCAAGGCTTCATTTAGTTCATGTTTCAGGTGAGGTCCCGTGAAAGATCATAAAATTCAGCATGATTTTGTTTTAAAAGTGGCCCAATAGTGCCAATAGTCTCAATTCAGTTTTGCCCCAATTTACCCATCGATAATCAAACATATGGACCCTGAGGCAAGACAAGTTGACCAGATTGAGGGAAGTGGAACACAATAATCACAGTTGACGTAACTGCTTCTGGCATCAAGAACAATAGTACTTTGCTTTTTTTTTTGATTTTTTTTTTGTGTTTTAAAGCCAACTTTCTGGTTGGACTCTGTCACTAACCTAATCTTAACAAATACTATGTTTTTTCATTCTAATCTTGGCACTGTTGGGGCTGGGGATAATGAGGGAATATTGTTCAGTGAATTTGTTAGAGGTATCCAGTCAGCATTTGACCATGTAGCATGATTGATTACAGTGCGGCTGTCCTAGTGTTCAGTTCCTTTTTCTTTTTCTTAAAGTAAACTGACATCTTACTGATATCCTTAAAGTGCATTACCTAACTGCTTGAAACATAATGGCAGAGTGGAAGATGTTAGTGAGGTATGTAAACTGTGACTATCGAAGGCTCAGTTTGGTGGTCATGTGTTAGCGCCCCAATCTCATGCATCTGATTTGTTGTGAGGGGGGAAAGGGTCTGTTCTCTTCGTGCTGATGAAATTATTGGATTCAATTGTCATGAAATTATAATTGACATTAATTCTAACAATGTTTGAATGCATGTAATTTTGGTAATGCTGAATGGTTGTTTTGGTAATCCAACAAAAAAAAGTTCCTATTTAAGCTAAAGTTGTTCCATTGCCTCAATAATGTGCAGGAGTAATTTATTAAAGGCTGCATAGTACCAACAGTCAAAATGTATTTTAATTTGCTATCATTACCAACATTTTATGATTTATATCACTGACATAAAACTCATTCAAAAATTCACCCATGTCAGTTTATTTGTCTTCAAGACCGATGAGTGTAGATTGGACTGTATGCAAAATTTATTTCATCAAAATGAAGAGTGTATTACTCAAGTACTTTTAATAATGCATTAGCTCTTATAGGTTAACATGTTGCAATTTGTTTACTGAGATGACTTTAAAGAAATGATCATCCAGTTCTGAAGAATGATTCTCAAAAGAATGCCATAAATAACCAAAGTTTTTGTTCTGAATTTAAAATTTTTCTCAGGTTCTTTAAATTTTATTTTTCAAGCTATTCAGTTATGATCTTTCATTATTTAAGGGAATTTTTGATTTCTTCCTTTTTTCTCAATTAGCAATGATCAAACTCGCATGTTATAAATGTTGGTATATGTGGGTCACAAAAGTAAATGTGTTTACTGCAGAAAGATTATCTTTGCTAATGATAGAAAATAATTATTATGGAAGAATGATTATAGATAAGTTTCCTAATCCAGCTCCAAGAGCTGGCATACATGAACTGATCTTGAACTTGTCCTAGCAACCAAAATTGCTCAGAAATTATTAATGAATTATATAACCCTTTCTGCTTGAATTGTCAGATGACAGCATTATCTGTACAGATTTTTCTCAAAATATACATTAATTATAAAATTTGTAAAAATATATTCCAAAATTTAAAAATAACAGCACAATGGAATTTTACTTTTCTCTAAACAGCATGTTGGTTACTCTGTTTCCCTGCTGCAGTCATTTAGAAAGGGAGTATAACTATGGCTCATAAGATTTAAAAATCTTCCAGCCTTTCAGACATTTTTAAATTGAGCAGCTCCCTCTCTCCTGGATCCTGGCAGATTGCAAGTATCTGAGAGTTTCAAGAATACCTTTGAAGGCCGTCCCCATGGCAAGTTGAATCACATGGACCATGTATTCAAGTAGAAATGTTGATTAGCTATTGTTGAAATTCCAATTCTCCTTTTATCTCCAAAGTAAATAGACAGTTTGAAGCATTATTGCTAACAACCTGACATTCCTAACATCTTCCTGGGGTTTTGGAAACTGGCAGGCTAACCAGATGCTGCTGCCAGTGTCCCCTCCCTTCCATTTTTAACGTCACCCAACTTATTGTCGGCAGAATTCGAAAAAGGTTATAACTCTCAAGTCCCAAAATATAGCAAAGTTATAAAACCTCAGATTCGTAAGTATAAATAACGCTAGCTGTGGAATCTAAAATCATTAACTTACTATATAAGTTGAATACGCATCTGAAACAGGATTTTTTTAAAGATGTAAATGAATAGTGACAGTGGTATTTTTTAACATATAATGTATAAAATGAATCGTCCGTAAAATGTCATGCAGTGTTAGTGACTATGGTAAATCAGTCATCGCTTTGAAAATCAAAGGCATTAATGTCGCTGCTTCAGATTACTTTTTAATGTGCATCTGTTTTTGTTTCTTTTGAAATATTTTTGAGATATTTCAGTTCCATTACAATGACAAATTCTCTGTTTGTTGCCTAAACCAGCAGTTTTGCAGTTATGTTGAAGAAACAAAAGAACTCAAAGTTTATTTTAAACTGCCCTTGTTTTGTTGTTTGGTGCAATTCAATTAGATTTTAACCATGGCCAGTAAATGCTGTGACAAAGGACTTGCTGAATATTCAGCCCAGTAATAATGCTGGAAAATGGTTGTTTTGACTGTCTATATTGTAGCTAAAATGTAACATGTAATTCATATAATCCTGTTATATTTCAAAACTTGTATAATTAACATGATAACTATGCCTTCTTATGTGTTCTGAATATTCTAATAATATGTCCTGTTATTTAATTCTTAATACATGTGACATTCTGATTAATATATTTGGTACCTAATAGACATCCAAATTACAAGCTACCACAAAACCAAATTTGAATTGAAAGGGGGAAATTGCTAACTCAAATCAGTACTGGTATTTGGCAGGCGTTTTATTTTCTGATTTGTACCCTTGTATATTTTCATATTTGTGTGATTACATCAGTTACCGCCTACACCCAATTTCTACTGTTTAAGCCACTGAAAGTTATTTTGGGTGCTAATTGTGCATTAGCAAATCATCCTTTCATGCCTAGTGGTTTTAAGGAGAATTCTAAATGAGGAGAGTGAGGTGTAATGGTTTGTGGGAGGAATTCTGAAGGTTTGAAGGCTGCCAATGGTAGAGGATGAGGTGTACAAGAGGATAGAATCAGGAATGGAAAATTCTTAGCAAAGTGGAGGATGGGATTATCAGAAAGCTGAAGGTAGGTAAAAATGAGGCTTTGAAGGAATTTAAACTCGAAGACTAAGAATTTTAAATTGGAGGAGTTGTAAGACAGGAGCCAACATAAAGCAGCAAGAACTTCAACATGGTGTGATTAAGACTGTGTGAAGATGTAAGCAATAAGAGTGTGAAGTAAACTAAACTTTGCGAAAGTTGGAGGATTATACTCCATCCTGAAAAAAATAGTAGAATCTGGACTTGCCAAAGATATGTATGAGTTTAGACATCAGTTATGTTGAGATAGGGTAGAATTAATATCATCTTGCAGTCTTAGAAATAGATGATCTTTATATAATAGAGAAAATATAGTTGAAAGTTCTGCTTGGAGTCAAGTCGTCCCAATAGTTGGGGTCTATTAACTTAAGTAGCTACATAAAACCTTCAAAAGTAGCTTGAAATGGGTCATTGGGAATTAGATGGAATAGGGTCAAGGACGATAATTTTCTCAATATTGAACTAGAGGAAACCATACATTTCAATGCACTTATACACCAGTTAGCTATGTAAGTACATTCACTGAATTTACACAAATTAGTAACATACTGATTTGCAACTAAGAAGAAAAAGGATTAAAAACGAATTTGGATTGACTTTTAAATGATTGAACGAACTTGAGTCTCACGTAACTGACCACAATAGTCGTGTTTAACTTTCTGAAATACTATGTCTCTGATAGAGGAAGGTAGAGTTTGTGCAATTCTCATATACCTCTTAGTACCAAAGATCTTCCCTGACTCGTTGGTTAAAAACGGATGCATTGAATGATCTGAAAAAGTTTGGCAAAGGAAGATATAAATGCAATGGCAGGAGAAATTATGAAATAAGGCTGAAACTAAATGCTTCATTTAAAAACAAAATGGGATATTTTTCACTTCACTCCTGATGCATATTATGAACATATTAAGAAGCTCTAATTTTCCTCCCCATCTGTTCATTTTAATGGATCTCCAATGATGGTGTTTGTAATTTCCCAATATGCATTTCTGGCCTATATTGAAAGGGACTGTCTCCACTTAAATACAGGGGGCAAAGCATTTCTGTGTGCTTCTTTTTGTTAACCAAATGAAATCATGGGTTACTCAGTTTTACTCAGCAAAAAGGTAGCAAGTAAAAGACCAATATCCCAATCTTTAATTAGTCATGTGTCTGAACATTTGAATAGTTGGCAAGATATTAACAATTTTAAAAAAAGTTTGCACTCGTGTAATTCTCTACATGCAATCTGATTTGAAATCTCTTTTCCCAAATAAAGACCCATCATATTTCTAGAGCTTCCTCTACCATGCATTAATGTTGTGACTGTGAGTTGCTTCATTATTAGATTGGATTTAAAAGTATTTGTTAGGATTAAAATAACTATATTTTTGAATATGGGGGGAAAAAAAACAATTTTAAAGGAAACCTTTGGTTATTTGCCAGGTGAACAACCTCAGTGCTTGTATTTCATTATTTCAGCAAGCCAGTATTAACGAACCTGCTGTTGGATTGTTACTTTTTTTTCTATATTTAGATGAAACTGCCTAGCTCAGTTGGACAGAAAAAAATCAAAGCCATTGAACAGATGCTGACAGAGTTAGGAGTTGGTAAGCAAAGAAATGGATATCCTGATTATTTTATCGATTACTTTTTGCTATAAATGTGCAGGTTGATCACTCTATCACAATGAATTTTGAACAATATATTACCAAGGAAATTGTGTGTCAATGACTCTTTAACATATAGAGACAGAACACTCTGAAACAAATTAATGCGCTTTGAGATATTTTCCAAAAATAAGAAATCAAACTGTTTATGCTCTACACTTTTGAAGCTGCAGTAATCTTTTTGACATTGAAAAGGGCCTGGGTGAAATTTAAAATGGTAAGCAAATTATCTTCTCACATCAGGAATCTGGATTAACTATACTGCAGATTGATTGGGTGAAAGTCTTGTCTCTGCTCCTTTTTGGGTCTTATGTAAAACCAGCACAGGTGATGTCAATTCAGTTTCTAGTGGCCATAGATTAATAGCACCAAACTCTGGATAATTTGACAATTCAATCAGTCACAAAAATGTAAGCAATTAGAGAATTATACACTAATAAAGTAGCAGATCTTGTAAGATTAGGATTATATCTCTATTTTGGGTGTATATAGCATTTTTCATATCCTTGAGATATACCAGAACATTTTCTAACTAATGTATTGCATTCCTGGTGCAGATGTCATATTGGCAAACACAGTTGCCAATTTGCTTAAGAAAGCATCCCATGTCAACTGAATGAATACATCATTTGAAAGAACTTCCTGGGTTTTTTTTTGAGCAGTTGTATTAGGATATTTTAAGTCCATTCAAAACATGACCTCTTCAATTTAGCAGTTCTTCAACATTACTTTGAAATATTAGACTGGATTATGAGCTCAGAGTTGCCCTGTATCTTGTATTAAAGCTGATATGATGTTCAGATATGTTCTGAAAATATTTGAGCAAGAGCATGTTTTAAATAATTATGGACTGTTTGAAGCATGAATGCAGGATCATACAGTCAAATATCTGTTGTTTATTATGCAGTTGCAATGTGCAGAATAATTATTCATATGATCTTGAGAGCAATCACTAGTGACACTTGCATCTTTGAGGTGTTCCACAGATAAATCTTCAATTCCTAAAATATACTAAAAATCTGATAACATCCTTTTATCTTGAGAGTCTTCACTAATAAGTGGCTTATATGCTTGATTAAAATGCTTCAGACTATGACCTCTTGCATTTAATCTGCAGGTCAGGCTTATTTGCTGCTAAATTACGTAATTTTTAATTGTAGAATATGATTTGAGGAAAAATATGTGATGGGGAAAAAAGATAATTTAGTAACTTTTTTTCAAAGTTTTCAAAACCAAATGTTAATATGGACATACCAATAAAATACAGCACTCTATTGGTTGTGTCATATGAAATGAAGACATGTAAAATCCAATGCTCGTTCTGAATGATAGAAAGTTGGTGCTGACAGGTTTATTCATTAAGCAATTTAATTAGCGGACAGAGGTTCTGACAACTTGATTTAACTGCTTGCAGGTCTTTGGAACTTTTTAACAAGTCATGGATGTTTGTGTAATCCTATTTTGCATTTGAAACAGTCTGAGCTGTATGAATCTGAAGTGTTTTAATAGTTTTAGAAAATTTGGAGGAACTTTGATGATTTCTTTCCCTTCTAAAGGAAGTCCAGATAGACTACTAAACCACTGCAGTAATACAAAAACAAACTCTCATAGCATCGCTGTAGTGATTGCTGGATCACTGTTGCTGAGGAATGATAAATCTAATAATTCTTTAACAATGTTTATATTGGGAAGAAGCTGATGTATCAAGGACACTGCTACACTCAAGATAAGTCAACTGAGGAGAAATGATACTGGAGTTATAGATGAGTTTCGGTTTGGTATGGCTGCTGTTCTGAGGGATAATGTTCCCTGCACTGGGTCTGTATTAAGATAAGAGTATTGTAAATTTGTTATCGAGCATTAAACTCCCCTGCTCTTTCCAGTCTTACGACAACCTTTTCACTGATGTCTTCAACTATATTGAAGTGGATGGTTACTGTCTTAAAGTTCATGAAAATATTTACCCAATTTGGTTGTTGGTGAATTGCAGATTTGAATCCAATGCCCACCGAAGAGATTGTACACATGTTCAATGAACTCCGCAGTGATCTGGTGCTATTGTATGAACTGAAGCAGGCTTATGCCAATTGTGAATATGAACTTCAGATGCTACGGCATCGATATGAAGCTTTGGCAAAAGCGGGGACAAACAGCTTGGCATCAGAAGGTTTTGGCATTGATGGACAAATGGGAATTGTAGGAACCAGTTCTGAAGAACTTAAGGGCGAAGGAAAAGATCAATTCATTGATGTTGTTGGAGCTGCACCTCTTACACCAAACTCGGTAAGCAATGATTGGAAATATCCAGCAAATTTTTGATTTGTACTGGCAAGTAATGATTCCTATAGAAATTACAAATTGCAATACATGAATACTATAATACTTTAATTTTATTAAATCAGGATTTCTAATTCAAGTGCGTGTTAGGTTCATCTTTAAGTAAGATCTTTATAAAACTATATCTAAAAGGTGTTTATACAAATGTGATTTGTGTAATTATGATAAATATTTGAACACAGTTTTTAATGTTAATGCATATTATTATTGACAATCTGTCTTTTCAATCATGAGTTACCATTCTTCACAAATATCTGCTGCACATTATTTTGGTCAATTTCAGCAATGTCTGATCAATATTTACTAACCAGGTGTTAGACAAAGGAAGATCTATCCTGTGAATAGACCAGAGCTATCAGGCTGTGTCAAAAAACCAATACGTTACTTCAGAACAATCACTAGTGCACTTAAGATTCATGAAAATGTTTGATACCATGAGGTGGTTGCGCCACTAATGGCAAATTTACTTAGCTGATACCAGTTTGTTCCAACATGAACGTACAGACAGAAGGCCATTGAACTTGCTCAGACAATTCAATGTATTTTACACTCATCATTTCTCCTAACCTTTTATATTATTGTAAATTAGAAATCTATCAATCTCTACCCTAAATGGACTATGGACTTTAGTAAGGCTTTTGATAAGGTGGCCCATGGAAGACTTCTACAGAAAATGCAGATGTGTGGAATAGAGGGTGATTTAGCTAATTGGATTAGAAATTGGCTTGCAGATAGAAGACAGAGGGTGGTGGTTGATGGGAGATATTCATCGTGGAGTTCGGTGACGAGTGGTGTGCCTCAGGGGTCTGTTTTGGGGCCCCTGCTGTTTGTAATTTTTATAATTGATCTGGATGAGGGTATTGAGGGATGGATCAGTAAATTTGCAGATGATACTAAAGTTGGTGGTGTGGTAGATAGTGAAGAGGGGTGTTGTAGTTTACAGAGTGACTTGGGCAAGTTGCAGAGCTGGGCCGAGAGGTGGCAAATGGAGTTTAATGTGGAAAAGTGTGAGGTAATGCACTTTGGCAGGAACAATAAATGTGTAGAGTATAGGGCTAATGGTCGGGCTCTTAATAGTGTTGAGGAACAGTAGGATCTTGGTGTATGTGTCAATAGATCCCTGAAAGTAGGCAGTCAAGTGGATAAAGTTGTTAAGAAGGCTTATGGAGTCTTAGCTTTTTATTGGTAGGGGGATTGAATTTAGGAGCCGCAGCATCATGTTGCAGCTGTACAAAACTCTAGTGCGGCCGCACTTGGAGTATTGTGTGCAGTTCTGGTCGCCACATTATAAGAAAGATTTGGAGGCATTGGAGAGGGTACAGAGGAGGTTTACTAGGATGTTGCCTGGTATGGAGGGCAGGTCCTATGAAGAGAGGTTGAAGGATTTGAGGTTGTTTTCGTTAGAAAGGAGGCGGCTAAGGGGGGAGCTTATTGAAGCATATAAGATAATTAGAGGTTTGGCTAGGGTGGACAGTGATAGCCTTTTTCCTAGGATGGAGAAAGCTAGCACGGGGGGACACAGCTTTAAATTAAGGGGTATGAGTTATAGGACGGATATCAGAGGTAGGTTCTTTACTCAAAGAGTGATTAGGGAGTGGAATGCCCTGCCTGCAGCTGTTGTAGATGCGCCAAGTTTGGTGGCGTTTAAGAGGTTAGGGGATAAGTATATGGATGAGAAGGGAATGGTTTAGTTAGGAGGGGCATTGCTTTTTATTTTGGTCGGCACAACATCGAAGGCCGAAGGGCCTGTTCTGTGCTGTATTGTTCTATGTTCTAAATATACTTGATGATAGAGCTCCACAGCCTTCTGGGGTAGGGTTTCCAAAGATTTGAAACCCTCTGTGTAACGAAACTTCTCATCTTGGTTCTTAGTGGTGTCCCCCTTTTTTGACATTGTCCCCTAGTTCTAAACTTATCAACTAAGGGGAACATCTTACCTGCATCTACCCCTGTTCATTTCTTTAAGCAATTTGTAGGTTTCAAAGTGAACACCTCTTGTTTTTCAAAATTCTAGAGAACACAGGCTCAGTATGTCCAATTTCTCATTGTAAGACTGTCCTGCCAATAAGAAATAGACTAATGAACATTTGTTGCACTTCCTTTATAGCAATATTATCCTTTGAGGTAAAGGGATCAAAACCGCATGCACTATTCCACGTGCAATCTAACCAAGCTTATACAATCGAAGCAACACCTCATTATCCCTCTATTCAAATCAATTATATTCAAGGATAATATCTGGACTTAAACAATTAAGTTATAAGGACAGGTTGCATAAACCTGCTCTGTTATTTTCTTGAACTTAGATGTTTAGAGGTGATTTACTTGAGTATTTAAAATGATAAAATGATTCAATAGATAAAGAACACCTGATACTTCCAGTGGTGGAACTCAAAAAAAATATTAAAATTAGAAGTAGGCCATTCAGGAGTAAAATGAGGCAGCAGATTTTCAGAGTCTTGGAAATGTGAAATTCTCTCCTCCAAATTCAATCCATTCTGGATTTTGAGTCACTTGAAATTTTCAAGATTGCTATTAATAGATTTTTTTTATTAGGAAAAGGTATTGTGGAATGTGGAGCAACAGTAAGGAGCTAAGGTACAGATTAACCATGATTTAACAGAACAGCAAATCAGATTTGATGGATTGAATGGCTCACTCCTGTTCCTATGTTCCCACGCCAAAAAGAAAGGCAAAATAACCATTGAAATCTGAATAACATGACTTGTAATATGTCCTCATGTGGTGCCAAAGTGCAAAGAACGAGAACTCCATTTAAGTTGTAAATTTTACTGAAATATGATTTAAAAAAAATAGAGATTTTAGCAGAAAGATCATTACTATTCATGAACAAAACTTAAATGCCCAATATCCCTGAGAGTATGATAGAGTTTGCATATTGCTTCCTTAGAGTGAGTAGACAATTATGCAGCACAAAATGAAACTTGGGTGATTCTAAATGTCTGGATAACTGAATTGCCGTGGAATGTTGTAATATGATTTTTGAGTGCAAGGAGCAGAAGTTGAACATTAGTTGCTAACTAGACATTAAAGAGACATCTTGGTTTCCACCTTCATCACCCTTGCCACCCCTTAGAGACAATCTTAGTTCTGTTTGTGTGTGTGTGTCCTAACAAATACGTGCAGAACATATTTGGTGGCCCTAGAATTTCAGGTATGTAAGGGTAGAGTTTATGATTTATATGCAATTTGCACTTCTAATGAGGAATGCAATCAAAATTGTGCTCAGTTTGAAAAATGTTTTTTTTCTTCCTTCTCCCACACCTGCCAAGATTCTACTCAAGTCCATTTCCATGTCACCAAATGCAGAATCTGCCACAACCACCACAGTTGGACTGCATTATAAAGCATAAGGCTTTTATTAAACTTCCATTTTAATTTTTTTATCTACTTAAAAGTGGCAACAGCTTAAAATAGGTCTATCACAGAAAGATAAACACTTGTGAATAAAACTATTTTGAATGATGAAAAATAATATTAAGAAAAAGCTATCTTCTAGTTGGATTGAGGTACAGTAGCCAGTTTGCTAGTAAATTAAAAAGGAATCAATCAAAAATACCTATTAATGTCCTTGTTCCCCAAAGCTCCAGCTTAATTTCTGGAACTTTCTCAAATACCTGCAAATGAGCACATATGCAGAAACTTCCAATGGTGATTAATTCGCCTTGGGGACGTGGCCAGTTTATGGAGCCTGCTATTGCTATGCGTGGTTTTAAACTCATGCAAAAGATTTGAGAAACTCAGTTCTGTAATCTTTTGCCCTGGCCCTGCTGATTTTGGTTGAATTGTGTGCGGGGGAATAACAGGCACAATCAGTTGGAAATTTCAGGTCTAGAAATCATGTTTAATCTTCATTGAACTTAAAATTTATTTATTAGTCACAAGTAAGGCTTACATTAACAAGGCAATGAAGTTACTGTGAAATTCCCCCTAGTCACCACAGTCCGTTGCTTGTTCAGGTCAATGCGCCTAACCTAATTGATGTTCTAGAAATTGTTAAAGTTGTCTTTGTGCTGGTCATTTTCTGGTTACTCCAGTATTTGATAAACAAAAATTATCTACTGTTATAGGATAGTTTGTCTATTAAACTAATTATGCCTCTTTTGTTAAATGTTCTATTAACTAAATAGGAACTAATAAAACATGACTTCCATTTCCTACATGGGGAGCAAAGATTCAATCAACCACCAATGGAGTACCTTTTGTTTTCCTACAATTCTACTCAGCTTAAAAATAACAATTACAGCATTTGTTTAAAAAAAATATTCTGGGTGTTGAATGAAACAACTTATCCATGAAATTAGCCATTTTCTGAGAGAAACATCTCCAAAAATATTCTTCTGCATTTCCTTGTATTGCGCTCAGTCGCCTGAACCTGAGCTCCCCTGTATTCTTTGAGTTTGTGTTATGTATCTTTGGTTTGCCTGAATGAATTAATTCAACTAGGTATTGGATGATAACTCCTTAACTGCATCATTGTCGCTCAAATAGACTGTAATTCCCAAAATGCAGTTTAGGATGCTATCTTCTAATGAAGAGAACTTGGATCCTGTCAAGTTGCGTGGGCCTTTCAAATGCTCTTTCATACTTGTAATATCTCTAATCCATCCAGAGATTCATTTTTTTTGCTTAAAAGGTAGAATTGAAGTATATTTAGCAATGCTGAAAGGTGTAGCACATAATGTGACAAAATCTAAATTATACAAGGATTGTATCCAAAGATCTTTTCATGAAACCAATTTGTACCTTCATTTCTTAATCACCTTCAGTCATTTTCTGTCCCATCATTCTTAAAATTACACTGTTGCCCCTTTACAATAAAAGTAATTGATTACTATAATTGCATAATGTGTTTCCAGTGCACTTTGTGTCTTTATGTGACTGAAAGAGCAAATTCAGATCTATTTTTGAACTTTCGGCTTTCTTTGAAGCATTTCGCTAGCTTTTCTCAATTTTCTAAGTTGACGTGCTGGAAAAGGTTTAAAAACTAGCATTGATTCTGTATGCTGTCTTGCTTCAATGAGCTGTTCTGTGGAGTATTAACTAGTTTGTGTTTGTAATTTGTTATACAGGAGAGCTTTAAGGTCTTGGAAAAAATTCAGAGTGAAAGCCAAAAATTAAATCCAAGTTGCTAATTAATGGCACACTTAACAATGGTGTCGGCAGGTAACATGTGGGTGTCAAAGCACCCAGATTACAGAAAGTGCAAGCATTTTTTTGGAGGGAAATATAAATTTTAAAAGTTGCAAAGACCAAATCTTTTTAGAAAGATTGCATTCCTTTCACCAGCTGTAACAGCTTCTGCTATTGCCAACTGTTGTTCACCACAGAATGGAGTAACTTCAGTTCCTTGTCTGTCACTTTTGCTAACTATTTTCAAAAGTGTCAAATTCAACTTAACTCCATCTTTTATGATTCATCAAATAGAACCACTACTGGGTCAGAATTACTGTCTAGTAAGACATTTAATATGTACTGTGTTGATAATCTTTGCTAGGTGCACTGAGAAGATTTCCTCTAATTAGTTTGCAACCAATGCAAAACAATCATTCATGTTTTCTCAAAATTGCCCTGTTATCTTTCATGATTTGGACAATTCCTCCTCCTCTAGTGAAACTATATGTGCATTGACACTGGTTGGGACTGCACATTACACCTGATTCAAATATAAAGTTTCAAAGTTATATCTTTTGATATAGTTAAAGAATATTAATGGATCACTATAATACACTTTTTTTAATCAATCAGTATAAAATCTGACAGAATGTCACTTTTGAAAATTTGGGAATGGAGGTTTCCTGCAGGGCATTTTCTATGGTGTACAAAATAGTTAAAATGTTAAATACAGTTCTGACCTTTACTGGCTGATTAAACAATGAGGATGGCATTAGATTAGAATAAGACTGAAGGTCAAACCAATTCACTGTACAACCATTTTAGAGTGCTTTTAAAATTGTTTTTAACATTACCTCCTTCCCCCCCCCACAAAAATATAATTTTGCTAGTACTTTGAAAATACAAGAATTAACCTAATCGTGGTAGCATGGTAATTCCTTAACTGTTTGAGAACTGAAGGTGCTTTTGCAACATTTTGAAATGCCGTATTTAGAACTTTAGTCCTCTTTGTGAATGGCTGGAGAATTGATTTGGATTGGTGTGGCCCAGAAAGAAGGATTTGTTGAGCTTGGATTAATATCTGTACATTCACAATTGGGCTTCCTTTATGGATGGGAGAAAGGGTATGATAACTGATGCAAGCAGTGCTTAACACGTTACTTACATTGAGAATGGCACAAGTAGAAATTACCAAGTTGTTCATCCCAGCTGTACCACTGTCTGACCAAGGAAATTAGAACTTTGTGAGTTTAAAGTCACCATTATCAGATTGCTGATTAGAGGATGTCTGACAGACTAGTGAGGTCTTCAAGAGGTGCATGAAGATAAAAAATCTCAAAACATCCCACCCTTTCAAACTATACTCCCATCTCCAATGTTTCTTCCCTTGCCCAAAATCCTTAAAGGTTTTAGCACCTTCCATATTCATGCCCATTGCTCCTGCAACTGCATGCTGAATCTCACTATCAGATTTCTGCCGCTTCCACAGCACTAAAATCAAAATTACAAATGCTATCCTGTATGCCTGTCCATGGTAAACTACTCTTCCTCATCTTTCCTAACCTATCTATATTTTTGGCACAGTTGATCATACCATTATCCTCTTTTATGTCATCCAATTGAGTGGGACTGGCCTTGCCTGGTTATATTCCTGTTTAACCTGTCATAGCCAGACAACCTTCATCAATGGCATCTTTTTTCTCTTACTCCCATATTGTTGCCTCTAGAGTCCCACAAGCCTGTCAGCAATCTCATTGGAGAATACATTAAATTCTAATGTACACTGGTGACACTCCAATCTACTTTACCACCACCTCTCCCAACCCCTGTATTGCATCTGACTCAGCACACTACTTGTCTGATGTCCAGTATTTGGTTGTAAGAACATATGAAATAGGAGCAGAATAGGCTACACTTGACATTGTTCCACTGTACAATAAAATTGTGATTGATTTGATCTTGGCCTCAGCTCTGTTTTGTGCCAGTTCCCCATAACTTTTGACTCCCTTTTAGTTCAAAAATCTCTACATCTCAACCTCTATATCCAGTGATTCAGTCTCCATGGGACAGAGAATTCCAAAAATTCACTACCCTGAGAAAAGAAATTCATCCTTTTCTTCCTTATTCTGAAACATTGCCCCTATTTCAAGACTGCCCATGAGGGGAAAATAGACTCGGTATTTATAGAACATAGAACACTACAGCACAAACAGGCCCTTCGGCCCACAAGTTGTGCCGAACACATCAAAACCTACCCAGCCATAGACCTATCTATAACCCCCAATCCCATTGGATCCCATATACTCATCCAGAAGTCTTTTAAAAGACCCCAGCGAGTTCGCCTCGACCACCACCGACGGCAGCCGATTCCATTCACTCACCACCCTCTGAGTGAAAAACTTTCCCCCAGCATCCCCTCTGTACTTGCTTCCCTGCACCTTAAATCTGTGCCCTCTCGTCGTGACCATTTCAGCCCTGGGAAATAGTCTCTGAGAGTCCATCCTATCTATTCCTCTCAACATCTTGTAAAATTTACCATGTCGAACCTTCTCATGCCTAGAGTTTTTTTCTAAACTGTTGAGGTTAACTGACCTATCATTTTCTGCTCTTTGCCCTCCTCTTTTCTTGAATAGGTGCATTACATTTGCAATGTTCTAATCACCTTGGATTTTTTAGAACTAAGGGAATTTTTAAAAAATTACAACTCTTGCATCCACTATCTGCAGTCACTTCTTTTAAGACAATGGACATCAGATCCATGGGATTCGTTAGCCATTAATTGCATTAGTTTGTCTAATATTTCTTTTATGTTTTAAATATTTCCATCTCTTTTGATGACCACCCCCCCATCTTTCTTTCTATATTAGGATGCTTTGTGTGCCCTATTGTGAAGGGAGGTATAAAATATTTGTTGAATGTCGTATTATTTCCCCATCTCGTCCTTTAAGGGACCACCTTTACTTCAGCAGCTTTTTTCCTTTTCATATACTTGTTGAAACTCTATCTGTTTCTATAATTATTTTTTTCCTGTTCTCTTTGGTCTGGGAAAGCTTTAAAAACTGGGAAGCAATGCTGTATGGTGAAATCAGCAACAAAAATCCATATTGTGAACGCTCATCTTGTTACTCAAATACTGAAATCTTGCAGTATATGGTGCAGTTACTAGCATTTCCAAGTAGGCTAAGGTCATGAAATAAAATCCTTCTATGGAGAAATATTAATTGCAACAGTGCAGTGAGTGATCTTTTTGACTGTTTAAGGTGTCAGCAGATGTGATACTCTAGATGAAATGCAAACAAGCTCATGATAACTGTCATACATCCCAGATGAATTGACGCTTGAATTGAGATTTCCTTTAATTATCATTTAAGTCCACAGTCACATTCTCGCCTTCATTGTTTGATCCACACCAGCAATCCAATTAGTCCATGCCTTTGTTGTTCAACATGTCAATGTGAAAGGAGATTTTCGACTTTTGTAGAAAACTGTGATTTGTATAGTATTATCGTTGTTTTACAAGCATAGAATCTGGCTGTTTTTAAGATCACAAATTTCTAAATATCTAAATTTCAAGAGTTAATATGGAGTTGTCGTTGACCTTGCAAATGGTTTGAAACATGCTATCTTACATCCTGATTTTTGATTTTACAGAGGAAGCGAAGAGAATCTGCATCCAGCTGTTCTTCAGTAAAGAAATTGAAGAAACCCTGAACTGATATGAAAGACTAGGAAGTGGACAAAATGTGGTTAAACGAATCTTTCACCACATAGCAGCTATGCTCCTGCATTTTATTCAGAAAAGACCACCAAAACTCCAGGAAATCAGGAGCAACGAGCACTGTTGATAAATTATGTGGCAGTGGTTAGGAAGTAACAAATGCAGTGTCCATCATATGAAACAAAAACTGCTAAGCCATTTCCTGTTGAAGTTGTACCCTAACTGACCCAAAACTTCAGTAATGAAGCACATTTAGTCATGAAAAGGATCTCAGTGCTTTTAATATTTGTATAATTAAGCTTTCTTTGTAGGGTTTTGTTCTCTTTGGTACAGAGCACTGAAACTATCACTGAGTGAAGACCACTCGCATATTACAATTTTTGATTGTGAAGAATGAAAGGTGTGGTTATATGCTGTATCTGGCTACAAGGAAGCATTCAAAAGAAATTGCAAACACTTACTGTAGTGCAGAAAATATCAACAGGGAATAAAGGATTTTTTAAAAATTTTGTCATGCCTCATGATTATTTGAAATTGATGCTAGAATTTCCTAATAAGTATGTAATTATGTTTAGGGCAATACTGGATGGAATTCTATACACATCTAGTGCACTTATTCTGTAGCAATTTTTGAAATATTTTTATTAAGTTTATTATGTTAGTCACTGTACCTAACACACTACTTCCCACCATGTTTTTCCATTGCTCTTGGTTTTCAAGAGGCTACTAACCTCCCACATTTGTTTCCAGAATAAATATAGGTAATTACATTTAATCATGTAAAAGTGTTTAAACTTAAAACATGTGGGATTCCTGTAATAAAACAGGAAATGCTGCAAAAACTCAACAGGTCTGGCAGCATTTGTGGAGAGAGAAACAGAGTTAACATTTTGAGTCAATATGACTCTTCCTTAAAATTGAAGAGAGGTAGAAATGTTATGGGACAAGCATAGAGTCTGGCTGACCGCTTTGTGGAACATCTTTGCTCAGTCTGCAAACATGACTCTAACCTTCATTTCTGTCAAGTTGAAGTTACAATTCACCATTTTCCTGTCATGCTCACATTTCCATCCTCAGCTTGCTTAATGTTCCACAAGCCCAATGCAGTCTTCTGGATTTGACATTGAATGCAACAACTTCAGATTGTGAACTCTGTTCTTCATTTAGATTTTTCTTCCAACCCCTCCACCACCACCTCCTCCTCCTCTTTTCCCCTACTGCCCAACCAAACCAGGGCCAGACTGTAATTTATTCTTGTTTGGAATTTAGAAAGAACTGATCCTTGTTCAGCTATTAACACATTCTGCTCTTTTTTTTTGCAAAATATGTACTTTATTCGTAAAATACCTTAAAGAATATTATGAATGTTTTAAAATGATTCAGGTTTTCCACATACAGCATGTTGTATTCTTGAGGTGATTCAGTCAAAGAAACATTACAGACATTTCAAAATGATCATTAATGTGATACAAAGTTATTTAACTTGTCTACATAAATCAGGTTGCACCCTGAAGTACTTCAATCCATGTAATGTTCACTGTATACATTCAATGCAAGTCATACAGCCCGAGGGTTGTATATAATTCCCCTCCCCTCAGTTAACTATGGCTGAAAGGTCTTAGACAGTTACCTTCCCCCATTGTGCCTGTGCAATGACTGCCCCAAGCTTTACTGCATCCCTCAGCATGGTTTTTATATTGCTATTAACGTCTGCTTTCGTCTTTAGTACAATCCTTTACTCCCTTTATCTTATGCCCATGACATCTTGTCATTTATATCTTGTTTTGTTCTGTTCATCTGCTTATCACTTATTCCTGGTATTCCCAATGCCTTTGCTTGCTTTACCTCTCTTGACTAAGTGCCCTTTTTTTGGAAACCAACAATTTAAAAGCAGTCACTGTGCTTGTAGAATATTTTAATCTGCTTGGAGAAATAAAGTAACTTGGGATAGGGAGGTGATGGGGAAACAATATAGGGGAGAGGGATGATGAAGGGATATCAGAGAGGAAAATGACAGGAAGAAGTTGGTAGTGATTGAATGGAGCTCAGGCATAATGTAGGGTGATTTTGTCGTAATCTTATATTCTCCAGAAAACTGAATTGTTCTACCTTGTTCAGGCTGTTCCTGGGACCTAGGATCTGATCAACATTGGGTTGCTACATCTGCAATGTAGTACTGTTGTCAGTAATGTATATATTCATGTTTGTTTTGATGAATAATATGTATTGTACAAACTGGCGTACAATCATAATTTTCAAATCTGATATCACAACGTTATAATTCTATGTAATAAAAATGAAGTTTGAATTATTTAATCAACGAATAATCATAATATATGCAACATGTGGAATGCAATAGCACTTCCTTAGACTGAGAGAGCAATGCAAGAGATCTGCTTGTTTCATGTTTTACAGATGACTAACTAGAACCGATTTCTCATTAAATTGACTTTATGGTTTTTGGGACTATAAAAGAAATTCAAAGTATATCCACCAAGAATCCAGCCGTGACAAGTATTGGTTAATTAGATGTCTAAATTTAAACACACAATGAACACAGTTCCAGGCAATGACATTAGAGTCAGGGCAACAGTTCCACAGGTGGGAAAAATGACGTGTTAACCTCTGTCTACAAAAATTGCCAGCAGCAATGTTAAGAACCAGCTGTTGAACATTCCTGTCAAGGCCTGGACTAAAAGCCAGCAGTTGTGAAACTGTTCTAATCATTACCCAGCTGTACAGTTTCCATTTTCATGGAATTATTTCCTTGAATGTCTTTTTCACTAAAAAAGACAATGTTGATTACTAATATTTCAATCAAGGATTCATGTGTTCTTGTATAAAACTGTAAAGCAATGAGCTATTCGTTAATACATTATACAACACAGACGCAGACCAATAAGGAAGTGTAAATAGAAGATCATACATATTAAATGTTTAATTTTTGGCATAATGAAACTGGAAATTTGTCTTTAATTAGAGTGTTTTTTATTTTGGAAAGGATTTTCAAAGTATGTTGCATTTATTTCCTTAATTTCACTTTTATTAAAATGTATTTTAAATCAGGGAATCCTTACAGTGCAGAAAGTGGCCATCTATCCCATCAAGTCTGCATCAATTCTCCAAAAGAGCATCCCACTCAGCCCTTCCCCTCTGCCCACCATCTCTGCCCTAACTCAATACATTTATCATGGCTAATAAACTATCTAACCTGACGTCGTTGGGAAGAAACCCACAGAGACGGAAAGAACGTGCAATAGACTTTATCTAGAAAGGTATGTAACTATAAACCTTTGTTAGCGTGTTACTGCTCTCACCCATGTGGTAATAGTGATTATTGTCTCTGCTCCAACACCTTATTCTACAGTAGAGAAGCTGGATAAGTCTGTGATGGTGTAAGAGTGAGGTGGCTGTGGCAGAGGATGCTGATAGAGCTAGGTTTCTTTGAACAGTGCAGAATGAACATTTTGCTACTCTGAATTTTACTGCTTATGTGATTTCTTGCCGGGTTGTTTTTGCTCTGAATTAGTGTTATTTTGCCTTGTTGTTATCAGTGTTACATTGGAGTTACAATTCCAATGAATTGTAACTGATGAATAATAAATTCCACCGTTTGGTGTTGGACAGAGAGAAAGTTTGAATCCTGCCACTGGAAGGTGCTATAGTACAAGAACTTTCATATTGTTGCATATTATAGAAATGTTTGCAATGGGGAATGTGATTTAATGGAATGATTATGATGCTTTAATTTTATAATTATGCCTAACAGTTTGAAAATCTTGTGTGTTTTTTTGTCAAAATTAGCTAATCTGTTGCTATCTATGGATACTTGGTTAACTGTGATTTTATCCATACAATTCCTTACATCTGATGAGCTTGTGACATCAATCTATTATAACATATGAAAAGGAAAGCAACTTGTACCAATAACATTTTTCTAGCACTGTCGATCGCAACATGCAAGTTTCAAAGAACATGAGCCAATTTGTATGTCAAGTAGAAAATCTGAACAGCTGATGTGGGTGAGATATGGAAAAAAAACTAATTCATATTAAATTAATGCAGCATGGTTTATTGAATTAATTACCTTTAATCACTAAGTGTTTTTAAATCGCCAGACTCATTGGCCGGGATTTCCCATAGCAGGATCTGCTGCTGGAGATTAAAGTCTATTGATTGTCAGTTGGGTTGAATGATCCCGGTAGCAAACAGGATCAAAAAAATCCCACCCATTGCTTACCATTGATTCAGAATGAACAAAAGAGCTGAATGCCAAAGGTGAGATGAAAGTGACTGCCCTTGACATCAACATTTGATCAAATACGGCACCAAACAGCCTTAGCAAAACTGGAGTCAGTGGGAATTGAGGAAAACCATACCTGATGGGAGTCATACCTGATACAAAGAAGATGATTGTGGTGACTGAAGGTTGAACATCTCAACTCCAAGACATCACTGCATTAGTTCCTTGGAGTAATGTTCTAAACATAACCAAATGCAGCAAGACCTGGACACTATGCACGCTTAGGCTGACAAGCGCCAGACAATGACCATCTCCAACAAGGAAGGATCTAACTTTTGCCTCTTAACATTTAATGACATTATCGTTGCCAAATTCATCCACTATCAATATCCTGGGGGTTGTCATTGGCCAGAAACTGAACTAGACTAGCTATATAGTTACTGTGACTACCAGAGCAGGTTGAATGTGAGGAATCTTGTGGTGAGTAACTCGCCTGAGTCCCAAAGCCTGTTTACAAGGCACAAGTCAGGAGCATAATAAAATACTCTTGCCTGGATGAGTGCAACACCAACAAAACTCATGAAGCTTGACACTATGAAGGACAAGCAGCCCATTTGATTGCTACTCCTTTGACAAACGTTCAATTCTTCCACTGCCGATGAATAAAGGCAGTTGTGTGCACCAAATGTACAAAATGCACTGCAGGAACTCACCAAAATTCCTTCAGTGGCACCTTCCAAACTCATGACGACTACCATCTAGAAGGACAAGAATTGCAGATACCTGGGAACATCACCACTGAAGGTTCCCTTCCAACTCACTCACTATTCCCGACTTGCTATTTTAATGTCACTGGATCAAAATCCTGGAATTCGCAAATAGTGTACTTACACCTCAGGGTCTGGTTCAAGAAAGCAGCTCCTCACCACCACCTCAAGGGCAACTAGGGATGGGTAGTAAATGCTGATCTTGCAATAACCAATCCCATACATGAATAAAATTGTTCTTCCACAATAAATTAATTTTCTCTTCATCTATTGTACTAGATTTTTTGATGAGCCAATGACACTTGGTAGCAACCCACTGTTTATAATGAAATAACACAAAACAGTACATGGAGCCTCATGCATATTTCCACTCCTTGTGAAGGTTTTTTTCCGTCCATCAATCATCTACCTATTCCATTGGGTGAACATAATCTTTGAATATTATTGAGGCATGCATCCAAAAGTTGAATTAAAAACATTAGACCAGCTGGCAAAGTGGGTGTTATTTCTCTGCAGGCACACCTCTTGATCTCATCAGTTATACGGGATCTGAACATGCCCCATATTAATAAGCTTCATTTTTTTCAGGTAGGCCTGGACATGGTGATGCATTATTGATCCATATCTTTGTCCCAACCTAATCCATCCACCTTAGTCAGGCACAAAACCTCCTGTAGGGAACTTGGTTTGGTTTTACATTTGGAAAATTTGTATACGTTTTCACTTTGTTGTATCAGTTTGTAAGCTAGTAACATCGTGAAACTTGTCTTCCCACAACCTGTCATTTTTACTAGAACTGTTTTCAAACTTTTCCAGTCCATCATTTGGCTGCTGGCATATCAAAATTTAAAGGTGTTTCATTTATATTGCTGATGTAACTTGATGGATACTTGTGGTTTTGTAACTGTCTGCTATGAACTATTGAAAATTGGTAATTTTGGCACAGATTTTTTTTTTGATAATCTAAGTGTTCACAACACCAGACTGTTTTATTCCATAAAGATGTTGGTCTAAAATCTTTACTGAGCTCTGAGTTTGATTTGGCTCACTTTGATGCACTTCTTACTGTGTTTACCCCAGTCCAATGCATCTCCACATCATCACTTATATGCAAACATACACATTTGCATAAGCATTCTGACAATTTTTGAGGACCAAGTCTAATACATATAGACTAGTAGCCAGCCCCTGTTCTGATGTTGCATTTGGTCTTGGATATCTTCAGATCAGCATGCTCCTTCCATTAGCACACTAACATCAAATTCCCTTGCTGCAGTGCAGTTACTTGCCTAACAGCAAATACTGTGATTTTTAGCCTGAAAAGCACTTTGTACTTTATTTCTTTTGCTGAAGGACACTTTGCTGTTTGTCACTCGCTATACCATGTGTGGCCTCTGAATCATAGAATTTCTACAATAGGAGGCCCATCGCACCTATTCTCGAAAGAGCATCTTACCTAGGCTCACACTCCCATCCTTTCCCCGTAACTCTGCACATTTACAATAGCTAACCAACCTAAGCAGCACATCTTTAGACTGTGGGAGAAAACTGGAGCATCCGGAAGAAACCCGTGCAGACAAAGGGAGAACGTGCAATCCCCAAACAAAATATACCTGAGGCTGGAATTGAACCTGGTCCTTGATACCAGTGCTAACCATGGTACCACCGTGCACCCACAAGTTTGCTGTTGATTATATTTTAAACACCCAGACATCTTTTGCAACCAGGCTATATCACTGCTTTATCCTATGCACTAACTTGCAGTACAAGATGAGTAAAATGTGTATTTCTGGTGTGAAAATTGAGGCCAACACCAAAACTAGTACAAAATTTGGCAATGGAAAAGTAGGTTCACTTGTACATCAAGTTTGTGTAAAAGAATAAATTTTAAGCTGGATAAATGTGATGGCCTTGTACTCTGGAGTGACTTAACTGTGATTATTGTAATTCTTTCAAGATTTTGAATGTTTCCATATTAATTCTAAATAAGGGCTGGATTAGCTATTGGTCAGGTTTGCTTCAGTAGAATACAGATTTGAATTTCCCCAGTTGTCAAGATAAACGAACCGGCAGACATGCAAAATTATCTGGGATTCCACAATGCTAATTCTGTCTACTTAGAATTTGATAGAATTTGTCTTGTGTAGCTTTGTTTTGTGAAAGTGACCTTGGAAAATTTTGCCACCAAGCTATTATGAAGAATCTTTCGTTCAAAAGATAAACTTGGTTTAAACTGTAACTGATATAAAACTGTCTCCTGTTATACACATGGTTTCAAATTAAACATTTGTAATTTGCAATTGTTTTACACAAATGTCCCTAATGAAATCATTAGTAATTATAAGTAAGATTTTTTTTCGAGCACTTGTTTTGCAATCTCCAAGGAGCATCGGGGATGTTGCACCCAGCAGAGACTGCTCTCTGCTTTGATGCGGATTTTCCATTCCTTTGTAATATTCCTGAATTTTCTGGAGCTGAAATCCCCTCAGTTTTGTGCCTTTTGCTGCAATTAGCAAATCAATGCAGCTAACAACAAAAATGAACAATTTCAGGCCTTAAATTCTGAGCGGTAGAACATTGACATATCAATGGTTGCCAATCAGCCAAAATGAATTTTGAGCTTTTCTAAGGATCTGGAAATTTTGGAATATTGCATTTAAGCAACTATCCCTTTAAATTTCTGCTAAAGTGATTTTTGTCACCCCCCCCCCCCCCCCCCCCCCCCCACTTCAATTAGGCTTCTTCCTTGCACAAGGCAGGCAGCTCTGAATTATTATGCAAATCAGCTGACCCTATAAAATTGAAAGCAGTCAGCACTCTGCAATAAGTTAGCTTTCCACAAGTAACTAGGCGTTCAAGCCTACGGTTATCCTGGATTGCAAAATTGTCCCTGACTACAAAGAAAAGCAGCTTTAAAATAAAACTCCTTAGCCCTGCAATTGTGCTTTGGACAATTTCTTAGATGTATACAATCTATAATACAAAAGAACACCATCAGTAGGATGAGCTGAACTGAACATAGAATCCCCTACAGAGCAGAAAGAGGGAAATCGGCCTATTGAGACGTCACTGACTGTCTGAAAGAGCATCCCACTCAGGCTCTCCCCTCTGCCCTGTCTCCAGAACAATAGGCTTTCAGTGCATGGAGAGTAACTGCTGCCCTCTGGGCTGAGATATGATCGACTGGTGTGATTGAGGTGGATGTTGAGAAAGCAGCTATTAGTAAAGTTTGTGTTATATGATTTTATAATGTTATATAATTAACACCTGAATTTTGACACAATCGGTGAAGGGACAATATGGAGAGCAGATACTCCAGAAATGGGCCGAAGGGCCTGTACTGCGCTGTAATGTTCTATGTTCTAAATACATTGGTGATGCTAATACAGGAAGGTAGTATTACAGGAAGGTAAATAGCAGAAAATGGCTTTCCACTTCTTCCTTGAACAGAAATCTGACCATTTCTATCCATCAGCACCTTCCATCCTCTAGCTGTACTTGTTCTCTTATTGCACAACTTCTTCCTGTGTATAAAGAGTGGTGTTATATAAACCTGCACAGGCCCTAGCGGCATGGTGGCACAGTGGTTAACACTCCTGCCTCACTCTGCCAGGAACCCAGGTTTGATTTCTGGTTTGGGTCACTGCCTGTGTGGAGTTTGCATATTCTCCCTGTGTCTGCATGGGTTTCTGCCATGTTTGTGTGGGTTTCCTTTTCTACATGAATAAGGGATCACTGTGTTACTGAATCTGCCTACAGAAGATCAAAAAGCTGTCCTCCCATCTGCAAGTATTTGACTTTCCCAAAATATATGAAGGTGGTGTAGTGATATTGTCACAGAACTAGTAATCCAGAGACCAGGGAAACATTCTAAGGATCCCAGTTCGACTCCCATTACAGCAGATGGTGAAATTTGAATTCAGTAAAAGTTTGGAATTAAAAGCGTAAAGATGACCACGCCAATTATTGTAAAAACCCATCTCGTTTGCTAATGTTCTTTAGGGAAGGAACTCTACCATCCTTACCTGGTCTGACAGCACTGATGTATGAGAAGAGATTGAGTTGGTTAGGATTGTATTTACTGGGGTTCAGAAGAATGAGAGGAAATCTCATAAAAACATATAAAATCCTAACAGAGCTAGACAGGGGAGGTGCAAGAAAAATGTTCCCAAAAGTGGGGATATCCAGAATCAAGGGTCACAGTCTCAAGATGGACAATGATAAGGAGGAATTTCTTCATCCAGAGAGTAGTCAGCCTATGGAATTTGCTACAAAGGTAGTACTTGAGACCAAAATATTGAATATTTTTAGGAAGTAGTTAGAAATAGCCCTTTAGGCAAACGGGATCAAAGGATATGGGGAGAAGGCGGAACAGACCATTGAGTTGAATGATCAGCAGGCTTGAGGGTCTGAATGGCCCCCTCCTGCTCCTATTATCTATGTCTAGTCTGGCTTATATGTGACTCTAGACCCACAGCAATGTAACTGGCTCTTTAATGTTCTCTGGAATGCTCTCAGTTCAAGAGCAATTAGAGATGGGCAATAAATGTACAGATCCTGTGAACGAATGTTCTTTTAAAATCATAATTCTGGTGCACCAACAGCAAAAATAATGATTTTTAACCAGCATTTAACTTTGTAATTCTATCATGACATATAAAGAAACTGAAAACTGACCAAATATAGCACTAAAATCTATCAGAAATGAACCAGAATATTCTTCTACAAATATAGTTAGTTTGTCTGAAGACAGTTTTCTTACTGAGAAGCTCATTTATTTGATTTGGTGCAAATGTTCTTGGTGATTTATTCAAATTCATTTTAATTGGCAGTTGTTTTTGAGTCTTCTTCCAAATCTATTTATTACTTACTTAAAATCTGCTTGTCTTTCGCCTGAAAGTGTTTATCACATAGCCTTTTGAGATAAATGAACAGGGCATTCAAGAAGAGTGTTGAGATCGTGAGGCCAAGTCGCTTTTGTAAATGGTAGGAAAAAGAAAAATGACTTTGCCAAGATAGTAGTCACAAACTATTTTTCTGTCAGAAGCAGTTACTTTAACAAGTATGGTAAAACATGTCACGCTACTGTTGTTTCTTTATTTTGTAAAACTTATTTTCTGTAGGCATGGGGAAAAGCCAATATCTGAAAAAAAAATCCAAATATGGGTTGTTGGTTCATACCTGGATCTGACCCTAAAAATAATAAATCCATTGGTGGTCCATTTTCCAAAATTCTTTGGACTCTGAAATAGTTCCTACAGATTGGTGGGTAGCTAATGAAGCCTGACATTTAAAAAGGGAGATAGAAAACAAGAAACTATAGACCAGTGAGCCTAACATCAGTACAGCGGAAGTTGTTAGAGTCCATTATCAAGGACTTCATAGCACAGCACTTGGAAAGCAGTGGTATAATTAGACAAAGTCAGCATGGATTTACTTGAGGATGTAACTAATTAAGTTGATGAGGGAGAACCAATAGATTTTTGATAAGGTCTCAAATAGTAGATTACTATGTAAAGCTAAAGCACATGTGATTGCAGATAGCTGGTTAGCAGATAGGAAGTCAAGAATAGGAATAAATGGGTCTTTTTCTGATTGACAGGCAGTGACTATTGGGGTAGTGCAGGAATCTGTGTTAGGACCCCAACTGTTCACATTATATGTTAATGATTTGGTTGAAGGAACTAAATGAATTATCTCCACATTTGCAGATAATACAAAGTTGGGGGGCAGGTGAGATATGAGGAGGATGCTGAGATGCTTCAGTGTGATTTGGACAGGCTGAGTGTGTGGGCATATGCATGACAGATGCAGTATAATATGGATAAATGTGAGGTTATCCACTTTGGTAGCAATAATTGGAAGGCAGATTAATATTGAATGAGTGTAAATTGCAGAGGTACATACTCAATGAAACCTCGGTGTCCTTGTGCAATATCACTGAAAAAAAGTGCATATGTATCACAGGCAGCAAAGAAGGCAAATGCTATATTGGACTTCACAGCAAGAGGATTTGTTAGGAATAGGAATGCTTTGCTTAATTGTACATCTGGAGTATTGTGAGCAGTTTTGGAGGAAGGATGTCTTTGCAATTGAGGGCGTACAGCAAAGGTTTTCCAGGTTGATTCCTGCGATGGCAGGTCTGTCATATGAGGAAACACTAAATTGGTTAGGATTATATTCACCGGAGTTTAGAAGAGAGAGGGGATCTCAGAAAAACTTATAAAATTTTAACGGGGTTAAACAGGGTAGATTCAGAAAGAATGTTCCCAATGGTGGGGAGTTAGAAATAGAAGTTATATAGAACATAGAACACTACAGCACAAACAGGCCCTTCAAACAATAAAGGGTAAATGTTTTAGGACTGAGGTGAGGAGAAATTTCTTCACCCAGAAGGTGGTGAATCTCTGGAATTCACTGCCACAGGAAGTAGTTGAGGCCAAAATGTTGTGTGATTTCAATTAGATATAGTCCTTTGGATTGAAGGGTTCAAGGGATATGGGGAGAAGGCAGAATCAGAGTATTGAATTTGATGATCAACCATGATCATAATGAATGGTGGAGCAGGCTTGAAGGACTGAGTGACCTACACCTGTTTCTATTTCCTATGTGTCTCAATGAACACAATGGATTGCACCTGGATAAAAGGACAAGTAAAAACGGCCCATAAAAAGAAAATACTGGAAAAACTCAGCAGGTCTGCAATGTTTTGAGTCCGATATATCTCTTCTTCGGAACTGGGTGCACGAGTTGAGGCTCAGCTCACGTGAGGAGTCTGAAACAGAGTAGCTTAAAATATTGAGAATAAATAAGGTTAAAGAAATCCAAAAGCTTTGTGTGCCTGTACCAGCCCAAAGGATTTATTTGTGGGCAAATAAAAGCAGCCACTGTGGAGTGTACGGCAATTCGAAGTTTCTGCAGCAGGTCTCCCATTACACATCTTTTGCACAGTGGGAATATCTTATGAATGCTCAAAGTTCAGCAGGCTCCCATGCACATTGAGGGATCTGACAGAGGCAATGCACATCTTAATAAAGTTCATTGTGTCCAGAGGTCTACTCCCACAGTGAATAGTGTGAGGTTATCCCCACTGTGCAGAAAGAAGCCATTTGGCCCATCAAGTCTGCACCAACACTCTGAAAGAGCATCTTACCCATGGTCTCTTATGTTCTCAAATTTCATGCAAAAGCAGTTAACCAATCATCTCTGCAGAAACCAGGATTATTTGTTTGGAACATGAGTAAAGGAAGCAGCATGGATGAAAGAACGTTTAAATTCCCTTATCTTTCTGGAATGTTTTTTCAAATGTTTGCATTCTATCAATAGCACAATAATAGATTTTTTCCTATGTTTTTAAATGTATTTTGGGGAGAAAATGAAGTGCTTTTTATTATAGGCAAGTTGGTTTTTAAAATTACTCAGATGCAATATTTCAAGATGCAATTATATAACAGAAGAACATATTGGGAACATCAACTTGCTAAGACCACAGCTGCAGACCTTGAAATTCCTACTCCAATTGAAGAGAATTATAGCCACTTGCTTTTGCTTAGACGGACAGAATTTTGCAAGAGCCTGCAGCCAATCTGAAATATGGAAATGGCACTGCTGGTTGTTGGGGAAGTCACCACTGACCTTAACTGTGGCTTAGTCCTTTGTTAGTGTTTTGTTTTATCATATCTTCACATTCAAACTGTTTTTCCCTTTAGAAATAGTGGAAGAAATGGTGGAAAAGTTCCTGAGCTTATTACCAACCCGTTGAACTGTGATAATGCTTCTTCCATTACTAACAAGTCCTGATGTTGAACACTGAGATATCAGCTAATGAATTGCCTGGCTATAGATCAACAGGTGGCAAATGCTTCAGCCATCAAATTCCCTCTAAATAGATTTACACAGCTATCTGTTATTTATACATAAGTATGAATAGGTGTGTTTTTAAATTCATTTATGGGATATGGGCATCAGTGAATAGACAGACATTTATTCCCCATCCTTAATTGCTCTTGTACTAAATGGCTTGCTAGGCCATTTCAGAGGGCATTTAACAATCGACCACATTGCAGAGGGTCTGGTGTTACTTGGCGGCTAGACTTAGGTAAAGATGGCAGATTTCCTCCCCTAAAAGGCATTAATGAAATTGATGGGTTTTTACAACAATCGACAATGGTATAACAGTCCTCAATTGATACTTAGTTCCAGATGTTCTTTTTTAAATTCAAGTTTCACCATCTGTTGTGATGGGATTCAAACGTATAAGAAAGTTGGCATCACTGCATAGATGCATTTCCCAATCTACCAGGGATCATATGGTGACTGAGTAAGAAGCCTACATTTAAATACAAACCTGGTGAGTTACTAACATCAAAGTTTTAATATGTGAAACCTATGGAACTGTGTACAATTTACAACTTGCTATAAGGCCATTTGAGATAGGGGTATGCATAGGGCATTATTTTTCTTATGCCTTATACAAGGCTCAAGTTTTGTACATTGTGCAGTAATGGTATTCGTGAACTTGCTTTGCATCTGGTGAGGCCAGCTCATCATTCATTGCTGTGCTGGCACGCGACCTGTGCCTTGTGCTTTTCACTTGAATTGCTGAATTGGCCGTGATCTTCCAGCTTTGCTTAGAAACATGAGGATGTTCAGGATTATGACAGAGTGCCAGTGATATTTTAGATTCATTCATAAATATTTTGGTTGTAGAAGTGAATAATAACTAATTATTTTACTTGCTTGGCCTTCCTAAGCGTGGCCTTCAGATGTCAAAGAAAATAGTCTGTTATGATTGGCTATTCCTTTCAATGAAAAAGCAAATCAATATTGATTTTTTTCATATATTGTATCCTCTTAATTCATCTATTGAAAAGGCTATGATCCTGAAATTCCTTGTATCAAACTCCATCGTACTATGATTATGCATGGTACTTGCCATCAAATATCTTTGGAAAAGAACCCAAAACTGGCCTGCCCGGAGTATCCTTTTGCATCCAAGATAAAACTTTAAAAAAAACTCTTCTGCAACCAAGTAGAGCCATTGTCACTGTCAATTATAGGTGTTTGATCTCCTCCAGAATCTAGGAAAGATTCATCTAATAACAGTTTGTGGCCTTTCTAAAGACCAAAGCAGTAGTTATCACTACTGCTCCAAAAAGATTATTTCTATAGAATGGACCCACATTTTAATGGGCCAAGTCAGTGAACTGCTAAGACATGACGGCCACTGTTTTGATCATTCCATAGCCGGCCTAATGGTATTTACACTGGTTAATACACTGTCATGCCACTTAAAATCAGAAATATTATAAATGTGTCATAATCAGCCAGGATTCCCAGAAAGAAATATGTTTTACAAAATTATCCATCTTAAAAACTGAATGAAAGCGCATATTAGATTTACTTACTCTAACTATTTTATTCCACAAGAAATGAGGAGAACAGTATCTTCCTCACCAAAAACAGAAAACATTGCCCTCAATTTTTGTCTTCCTCAAAATGACGTTTCATTAAACAATTAAGTCTAATGACATCTATTTAATGAGACATGAGCTGCCCCATTGCTGTGGCCAACTGCCTGCTGTATAATTGTAGTCCATGCAGTTAGCCAAACCAATACAAGGACACATTTTATTTATTACAATCAGCCTGCTATTGCAAAGCCCAGAGGAAGAAAAGAAACAACATATCACAAGTGATATGTATGCCAAAGGACATAAGCTCAGCAGTGAAAGCAATGTTGGATGTTTTGACATTTCACACTTTGGTTTTCTTTATTTGGAAAAAATAAAGTACAAAACTGGATTATGTTGTTGTGAAACAGTTGGTCTCACTGAAAGGGCCGAGACCCAAGCATTCCTTTTTTACTCCTGTATGCTTTTAAAACCACGGAGAGGGACATAAAACTATCTCAGCAAAATAATTGAGATCAGTCAGCTACTAGTGACCTCCATGACAAATTGCCCTCTTCTGCTGTGCAGGTTGTGAAGATGTGTGTTCTACTACAGCTGTAAACATAAGTTCACAATAATGTAATTTTAAGAAGAATAGAGTAAGATTTTAACTGAAAACAATAATAACTAATTAACAACCGCTCCAGCAGGCTGAATATCAGAGAAGCTGTATATTGTGTCGACCATCCCATGGGTATCCCTATTTATTAACCATTACAGATGATGCAGTGGTTTTTTTACACTGAAAAAGTAATGTTTATGCATTTTACTACCATCCTACCTGTCATCTTACCTTACCCAAGTGTGCAATAAATGATACTAAGTAAACTTTGCAGTATATTCACAAAGCTCATTAGCTTCATTATTGTTTGTAAATTATTTGTTTAGACTTGTGCTTTCTTGGAGCCAACATCTTCTATTTGAGCATGCCTGTTTAGGGCAGGTTCACAGTCACTGTTGTGATCTGCATACATTCTGTTATGATTACTGCTTCAAAGACTAAACCACTTGAAACTTTAAACACTTTAAATGAGGGCCTATTTTGTTGCACAATTATGGACAAATTATGAACACAATTATGGTAAATAATATTACAGAAAAGCAGATTTCAAATTACTTATTGCTCTAACAACTTTTAAAACCATGCACTGGAATAACGCTCCGAGCTGAATAAATACATATTTTGGAGTTTAACAATGAAGTTTTGTTGGCTTAAAACCGAATTTGTTGAGTTATTGTAGGACAGTGAAACCCAGTGTTGTACCGATTGATGTGACAAGTTCATTTTTATAGTCTTTCTTTTCTTTTTTGAGCTATTTTCTTAAATTTCATCCCTTTCCTATTAAGATTTTTCTCATTTTCTTCTCTTCCCTAATTCCTCACTACTCCTTTGCCTTTATATTTCCCATTGATATTGCAGACTTAAACCTCCTGGAGTAAGTCAATTGAACCTTCAGCCTCAATTGTCACTCTTTACACCTCCCCCAAAAGAATCCATCTAAGCACCTGACTCCTCACATAAGCTACCCTATTCTCTTTTCTTAACTTGATGATCAACAAAAAAATGTTTTCCGTCGTTTCTGATTCACTAATATTACTGATTTGTTGGCTGTGTTTGCAGTATCTTATCACACCATTCCTGGATTACTTGCTGCCAGAGCATTTGTAACTATCTCTGCTGGTTTCATTCCTAATATGACTCAGTTTCAGTGGTGTTATATCCACTAGGGGATGGATCTATATACCTTGATCTTCTATCTCACGTTTCTCCTATGGCAACACCTGGAATAGGGCATCCACCAGCATTATTCTTCTTCCTGGCTTGTATTTCAGAGTGAAATTGTAACACTGAAGCCTCAAAGTAATTTCTGTAATCTTGCTGCGGCTCTTCACAGATTTTTTTTGTAGATCGGCTCTGGCGAATGACTGTCACTCTCCACAATGAACTTTCTCCCATACAAATATGTATGGATTTTCTTTTCACCTATATACCACTGATCACAGTTCTCTTTCTATTTGGCCTTATCTGGTTTCAGATGATGTTAGAGCTTTGGTTGTGAATGCAAAAGGTTTATGGTTCCCTTTTGAAGGATCCTCCCAATCCTGTTATAGAAACATTTACACGCAAAGTCATAGTTTTCTCTCCATTGCAGAATCACAGACTCATTTCTTTGCATACTGCTTTTTTTGAATTTGTTTAAACTCCTCTCAAGTGACCTAGACCACTAACACTCAACATCATCCACCACGTTATAGCTTCTGACATGTATGGTATGAAAAAAATCTAACAAACTGGATCAAACAAAGAAACTTCTCAACTCTTTCTTAGCTCTTAGAATCTCCAAGACAGCTGTGACTTTTTCAGGACTTGGCTTGACTTCATCAGGTGTGCACCCCATTGAAAAGAATTGGCACTCTTAGCTCATCCCAACTTTCTTGGTTCTCTCCATGGTTCCAGGTAAATGATAGTTGTGATGGTTTCTGTTCACATCATATATCTGGATTTCAGCAGCTATGCTGACTGCTCCTTTATATCTTCTGTACTTCTTATCTATTGTCTGCTGTGACATATCCTGGCTGACTTTAATGCCAAAAGGTTGATGCAGGAATTTGTACTGACCAAAGGTGTTGAATATTACCAACAATGAAGATTCCTTATCGAGCTGCACACTTGAGTAATTATTTCGGGCATCAAGCTTGCTGAAGACTTTCACTCCTCCCAGTGCTGGTGCAATCTCTTCCAGTATCGGGAAAGGACAGTAAATTCTCTTTACTGCTTTATTACGATCTTTGAAATCCAAGCAATTCTTAGCTGTCAATTTAGTTCTTTTACCATGATGGCGGTATCCAGTCTGTAGGCCTTGTGACACAGATGGTCACTTCCTTTGCTTTCAGCTCTTGGCACTCTCCTCCAAGCTTCTCTTTTAATTCAATCAATACTTTATGTGAGAGGTGAATCACTGATTTCTTTGCTGGATTAATAAAGATGGTGAGATTTAAAAATCTTCAAAGCATCTTATTGTCTTATTAAAACACTGTAGATACATTTATGCTAGCTCTTCTTTGATCCAGATCAGAAGGTGTGCTCAGACCATAAGACCATCAGACAATAGGATCAGAATTAGGCCACTCGGCCCATTGAGTTTACTCCACCATTCAATCGTGGCTGGTTATTTTTTCTCATCCCCATTCTCCTGCCTATAACCCTGATCCTCTTATCAATCAAGAACCTATTGATCTCTGTCTTAAAGACTTTCAATGATCTGGCCTCCACAGCCTTCTGCGGCAAAAAGTTCCACAGATTCACCACACACTGGCTGAAGTTCCTCCCCATCTCTGTTTTGAAGATTGTCCCTTTAGCCTGAGATTGTGTCCTCTCGTTCTAGTTTTTCCTACTACTGGAAACATCCTCTCCATGTCCACTCTATGCAGGCCTCACAGTATCCTGTAACTTTCAATAAGATCCCCCCCTCATCCTTCTAAACTCTAACAGGTACAGATTCTGTACAAGTACAAAGGCTTGTTTCAAGCCTCATGGTGTAGAAATGAGCTGCAGATCTTCACAATTGCTAGACTCCAGGTTAGCAGGATCATCTAATTCAGTGATGGATAACATACAGTTAACATTTCCTCTTGTGTGCCCCTCTGATCTGGGTTGTTCCTAGCTATCCAACCTTATTTGGGTTGTTTCTAACTAACTGTTGAATCTTAATCCCTAACATGTCATAAGCATGACTTTATTTGGTTTCACAGCATCTTTTTTTGGGTAACCATTTTCTTCCAAATTTTCAGGAAGGAAATTTCTGTTTTAGTCTGAGCATACTGATGTTGCTCAGTGCTTTGGGATCATAGAATCCCCATGGTGCAGAAGGAAGCCATTCGATCCACCGAGTCTGCACAGACTCTCTGACAGAATATCTTACCCGCCTACCACTCCACCCTATCTCTGTAATCCCACACATTATGTGCAGATGCCGGTGTTGGACTTACTGTGCTTACCCCACATATTTACCATGGCTAATCCATCTAACCTACACATCTGCTACATTGTTGTTTGTCACCTGATTACAATGCTGCAGTAAATATGACACCCCAGCTGCTCTTTTACAGAATTTAAGTTCTTATTTTTTAACAATATAACAAAGACTTTTCTTAAAACCATTTTTTTTGATCAAGCACTTGCTTCCCTGAAGCATATTAGGATTTATTTGCACCCTAACAGCTATTGCTCTTGATGGAAACAATAGGTAATGAAGGAAGCCATCTGACTGATATACCGTGCTAGATAGGGCAGATGAGATTGATGATTCAAGGAGGGAAATTGTGAACAGTATTATAGAGAGATAGTTATCCAAGAGAAAAATTAGTGGCAATGAGTTGGTGAAAGGAGTGAATTATTGCTTCTGTAAGCATAAACATAACTTGTGAATGGTGAGTATCCCCTGGGTGCCAGGAATATGACATAAGAGGGCTGCAGATGATTTTGGTTTTGGCCATGGCAGCCATTGTTGTTCTGCCAATATTCTCAGTCCTGCAGCATTGGTGGTTTATTTTACTCAGTTTCAAATGCAAAGCCCTTGGAAATGATCTGTCAACTACGGCTATTCTGAGCTTAAAAAGACATTGCACATTTTGGATGGAAAAGCAGCTTCAATAAATCACAGCTTTTCTTTCATAAGAACTGTTAAGTTTATATAGATTTTAGATAGTGAAGGGGTATGAGACAGTAACATTATTGACATTAATGTAATAAAACAGGAAGTTTGAAAAGGGCTTTTATAAAATTTGGAATTCTCTGTCAAATATCTTTGTTGACGCAGAGTACATTTTCAAAAGAAGGGAATAAATAATTCTTTGAGAAAAGGAAATATTAAAAAGTGCAGGGATTGCACAAGAAAGTGGCATCGGACTCGTTTGCTCAGGAAGAAAATCACCGGTGTAAACTTTGTGGGCAGGTGGGATATAAGTAGCTGTATTGTTTATGGCAACTTCTTTTCAAGCATTTCATAACTCACCCTTGCATTGAAAAATGAATGGAATTTCATGAGGCCATATTTCCTTGAAAATTCAAATAACTCGTTAATATTTTCCCAATTTTAATAACAATGATATTTCAGGACTAGCTACAATATGCACTATGCATATGGAGCAGCATAGTGGTTAGCACTGCTGCCTCATAATGCTAGGGACCCAGGTTCGATTCCTGGCTCAGGCCACATTCTGTGTGGAGTCTGCAATGTTCTCCCCGTATCTGTGTGGGTTTCCTCTGGGTGCTCCAGTTTTCTCCCACAGTTCCAAATTCATGCTGGTTAGGTGCTTTGGCTATGCTAAATTCTCCCTCAGTGTATCCAAACAGGTGCCAAAGCGTGGTGACAAGGGGATTTTCACAGTAACTTCATTGCAGTGTTAATGTATGCCTACTTGTGAAAGTAATTAATCAATAAATATGCCTTGCTCTCTCTCTCTCCCACAATATATTGCCTAACTGTCTTAACATCAAAACATATGTAGTAGGAACAGGAGTAGGCCATCTAGTCCTTCGAGGCTGCACCACCATTCAACAAGATCATGGCTAATCTGAAGTGGATCAGTTCCACTTCCTCCCCATAACCCTTAATTCCCTTGAAACCTATTTACCTGTGACTTAAATATATTCAGCGGATTGGCCTCTATCACTTCAATAGGCAGAGAATTCCAGAGACTCACCACCCTTTGAGTGAAGAAGTTCCTCAACTCTGATTTAAACTGCTCCTCTTATTTTGAGGCTGTGCCCTCTAGTTCTGCTATCCTTTCTAAGCAGGAAGAATCTCTCTACCTTACTTTCTGAAATAAATTTAAAGGTTCATCTATAAACAAAAGTTTTCACCTTTAATGTTCACTGGTTCAGTACCATCACTTCTATCTGAGAACTCAGCGCTGCTTTGAAAAATAACTCGATAATGCTACATTTTAGACAACTGCCTGATAAATTTCAGCTATAGACACATATTCTATTTTTATAACCAAGTTTTGAAGAGATTTGGACCTAATGGAAATCAACAGTGGTGATTCTTCAGCTCTAAATGGAAGCCGTCATTTTAAAAGTGGTGCAAGCATTAACATCAATAATGTAAAATGTATTGGCAGAGGAAATCGTGTGTTCCATCATAAGTTGATTAAAGGATGAAGTAAACACAATTTTTAGTGAATGGATTACTACATTTAACTTGACAATGAGATTATTAAATGGTTTGTGAAGTTTCCAGATGATCTATGAATGCATTGATTATTTGTTTTGTGAGGTATGATTTAGGCCTGAAAGGCAAAAAAGTTAAAGTGACATATAGAGTATTGTTTAATTTTGTTGCCCGAGGCATACTACAAGAATATTACTGTAGAATCTACAAGATTTGTAATAATGGTCACGTTTTTCCACTTGTGCACTCTTCTTGATATTACGCTTAACCTTGGGAAAACAATTCATAGAAAGGATAGAACCTTACAAATACATTGGTTAAATTCTTGTGTACTGCTAGGTTGTTAATTTGTGCAATTTAGCCACAACAAACTAAACATATTCCTTCATAAGCCATTTGCTGGAGTAAGCAGTCAATCCAACTGCTGTTTTAGTTCCGTTGAATGTGATCCAAGTCTCCAGGAGTCGCTTGCGAACAAGAATACTTACCAATCATGAGTCCTGATGAAAATGATAGATAATTCCATCAGGCCAAGGAAGCAATTGTTGCTCCAGTCAAGGTCTCCTGAATGGCTTCAAGGATTACTATGTGGCAAGTATAATCATTTGGATAACCACACTGCAATCAGTAAGATCTCTTCCACAATTACCCTCAAAACTAGAGCAAGACTGTCCCCTTAGTTCCTTGCTATACTCCTCAAATACTTATGATTGTGTGGCCAAATTCTAGTCCATTTTCAAGTTTGCAGTTAACACCGCCATAGTTGGCCAAATGTCAAACAATGACAAGATGGAGTTCAGCAAAGAATAGAGAATCTGGTGAATCGCTGCCTCAATGTCAGTAAATTGAAGGAGATAGTAAATGATTTCAGGAAGCATAGTGGAGAACATGACCATCAATGGTGATGAAGTGGAAATGATTGAAAGCTTCAAGTTTCTAGGCATCCAGATCACCAATAACCTGTCCTGGTCTCCTCCATGCTGTAGTTAGGAAAGCCCACTAACGTCTCTACTTTCTCAGTGTTCATGAAATTCGGCATGTCTGCTACAACTCTCACCAATTTTTACAGATGCATCATAGAAAGCATCCTTTCTGGATGCATCACAGCTTGGTATGGCTCTTGTTCTGACCAAGACTACAAGAAACTACAAAGCATTGTGGACATACTCATTTCATCATATAAACCAGCTTCCTATCAATTCACTCCATCTACACCTTCTCCTACCTCAGAAAAGCAGCCAGCACAAGCAAGGATCTCATGCATCCTAGACATGTTCTCTTCTACCTTCTTCAGTCGGCAAAAAGATATGAAAGTCTGAAATCATATACCAACTGACTCAAGAACAGCTTCTTCCCTGCTGTCATCAGACTTTTTAATAGGCCTACTCTATATTAAACTGATCTTTCTCTACATCCTAACTATGACTATATTCTGCACCCTCAACTTTCCTTCATCCCTATGCATTCTATGAACAGAAACAATACTTTTCACTGTATCCCAATACATGTGAAAATAATAAATCAAATCAACTTATAGTCCGAAAGAAATGCTATCAAGTCCACATGCATAGGAATGTTGAATATCTTCCGTTGTTTGGCTGAAACATGGAAAGTATCACCCACAGTGCATTATCCCGGTAAATGAAGCTCACTACTGCTGAAGGGATAATAATGTATGACCTTTTAGATGCTAATAATTAACCTTGAATACGTAACTTGGATGATGTGGTTTATTTTGGTCATTTCAGAACAATTTCACATAGAAGATTCTAAAATAAGCATCAGGATAATTTGCAGGTACAAGTTGGATATTCTGTGTTCAGAATATGTTGTTCAGAATGTGGCAGCATTTGGCAACATTTGCACAGAAAGTAAGTTGTGTCTTGTGACTAGATTTGTATTGTGTAATTATCAAATTTATCCAACAGACCAAGATATGGAACTATTTTGTAGAACAAGCAAATGATGCACAGAGTATTTAATAACTTGCAACGTAGAATATGTATTAAATTAAGAAATAAATGCAATTCAGAACATAATTTTATTATGACAAAGAGTTTTACATGATAAGGTTCAGTCAGCACATAATTTTAGCAAGGGGAATAATTAAACTTGATTGAAAATTAAGGCTGAACTAAAGATTGCTTCTCCTTTTACAGTTAACTGCCGATCAGAAGTAGTGAGATAAGTCACGATGACTTCAGTTAGTTGCTGATGATTTTCCTTCACCTAAATCTTTCTCCTTCCTCATAATCTGAAAAATTTCTCTTCAAGTACATCTTTCAATTGAATTTTCATATAAAATTCAGCACCTTAATTTGAGAGCCCCACCAATACTGCAGGCTACAAATATTCTTTTCTTATCACTTGAAAAATGGTCGAATAAGTAAGTAAAATAAAGAAGAACTCAGCGGAAAAGGTGAAATATGGCATAAAATCAAGTACTTTAAAAGGCAAGTGTTTTACAGTGAATTATCACATAACCCTTGGATGATAGAGAGGGAAATGTAACTACATTTAAATGGAAATTTGTAAAATCAGATGGGGATGAGGAGGAATTTATTTTTTGCACAGTGTATAATGAAACTGTGAATGTAAATAATGCGCTCATGTTTTGCTATCAGAGTGCACAATAGAATATTAGACCATTGTGTTTAGTGTCAGTATCCATCTCAGGTGGATTTGCAGTTGAATCACTGTTACAAAATTCGACCTACAATTGTGAGAGGACGATATAGTGATGCTGCAGTAAGAAATTTGCTGTGAGACTATGGGCAAGATGCTGATATTAAAGGTAGCACAGATATTTTGACTAAACTTAAAGATGGACTGAAATCTTCAAGGGGATAATGATTTGAGCCTTTGTACAGGTCACTACTATAGACCTTATTTCTTCAATCATTGAGCAAATAGACTTTTTGCCAAAGCAAACAGGGATGATCACATCCCTTTTCTGTTGGCCCTTGAGGATGATCTTGCGGGGATTTTGGCCTAATCTGCACATGCCCCCCCAACCCTGCCTAGTTACATGTGCCATAGGCGTTTGATAAGGTGGCCCATGGAAGACTTCTGCAGAAAATGCAGATGTATGGGATAGGGGGTGATTTAGCTAATTGGGTTAGGAATTGGCTAGCAGATAGAAGACAGAGGGTGGTGGTTGATGGGAGATATTCATCTTGGAGTTCGGTGACAAGTGGTGTACCTCAGGGGTCTGTTTTGGGGCCCCTGCTGTTTGTAATTTTTATAAATGATCTGGATGAGGGTATTGAAGGATGGATTAGTAAATTTGCAGATGACACTAAAGTCGGTGGAGTGGTAGATAGTGAAGAGGGGTGTTATAGTTTGCAGAGGGACTTGGACAAGTTGCAGAGCTGGGCCGAGAGGTGGCAAATGGAGTTTAATGTGGAAAAGTGTGAGGTAATGCACTATGGCAGAAATAATAAATGTGTAGAGTATAGGGCAAATGGTAGGATTCTTAGTAGTCTAGATGAACAGAGGGATCTTGGTGTGTATGTGCATAGATCCCTGAAAGTAGGCAGTCAGGTCGAGAAGGTTGTTAGGAAGGCATATGGAGTCTTGGCTTTTATTGGTAGAGGGATTGAATTTCGGAGCCGCAACGTCATGTTGCAACTGTACAAAACTCTAGTGCGGCCGCACTTGGAGTATTGTGTGCAGTTCTGGTCCCCACATTATAAGAAAGATGTGGAGGCATTGGAGAGGGTACAGAGGAGGTTTACCAGGATGTTGCCTGGTATGGAGGGCAGGTCTTATGAAGAGAGGCTGAGGGATTTGAGGTTGTTTTCGTTAGAAAGGAGGCGGCTAAGAGGGGACCTGATCGAAACATATAAGATGATTAAAGGTTTAGATAGGGTGGACAGTGATAGCCTTTTTCCTAGGATGGAAAAAGCTAGCATGAGGGGACACAGCTTTAAATTAAGGGGTGATAGTTATAGGACGGATATCAGAGGTAGGTTCTTTACCCAAAGGGTGGTTCGGGAGTGGAATGCCCTGCCTGCAGCAGTTGTAGATGCGCCAAGTTTGGTGGCGTTTAAGAGGTTAGTTGATAAGTATATGGAAGAGAAGGGAATGGTTTAGTTTGGAGGGGCATTGCTTTTTATATTGGTCGGCGCAACATCGAAGGCCGAAGGGCCTGTTCTGTGCTGTAATGTTCTATGTTCTATGTTCTATAGCGGTGACCCTAACCCTGGCAGGGTAGGGGAGAAAATTCAATCTTGAGCTGGGGCTATAGTGATAAGTCTTGATTTTCTCTTGCTATATCACACAACACTAGACCAATAAATCCCATTCTGTAAGCTACCTATAACTCAGAATTGTAAAGTATGAAACATGCTAAAATAGGAAACTGAGGCACAATTAAGAGCATAAGTGTTTTCCTTTACACAGTTTTAGATTTTTGACATCTCCGAAGAATAATCCCCTTCAAGTTAGAAATTAACTGCAACTTTTAACAAAAGATTGGAAAGCACGTTTTATGAGTCAGTGGCAGAATTTTGCATCTGATGAAACAAGGAACATCTTATATAGTTAAATTGGCTCATGCTGTTATAACTGAACTAGATTATTTTTTATGACAACCAATTACAATTGCCAATGCTATATGTGCCTTAACTACTTTTACCATTTATCCTTGTAGATACTTTCAAAGCAGTAAAACATGTTCTTTTTTTCTGCTTGCTCAGAGGTTTGATCCAGTTTGTTTGAAAGTGAACCCTCTTCGTGCCAGTTCCTTCATTATGTTGGCAATGTTCTTGCAGTCATCTGTGGAGACATTTTTTTAAAATGATGAAACTATAGGTTTATTCTTTACCATGGGAAGATAAAACAGACGCAAAACTACAATATAAAATGAACAGGCTGAGGAACGTAATGAGGGAGTTTTCAAAGAAAAGCTTCCACAGCTCGAAGCTGACCAATGCTGTCCTATTTGTGCATCTCATTTTTTTGCTTGTACGCTGAGAACACATTCACCTACAGCATGGATAAAGACTGGCTGAAGATTAATTAACATTTTGCAATCATCTGACAGAGAAAAAGATAACATGAACTTCATTCTATTTTGTTGGTTTTGTGGGAGATTGAAACATTATGGGGTTAGCAGGCATACAGGAATACTGCATTCAATCATCCACGGCTGACAGCCAAATTCTCTGTTCTTTGGCAGTGGTGATGGGACATGTGGGGCTGGAGAATTACAGCCTAAGTATCTATATCTGAAATAAAACTCCTCTCGACATAGCTATTGATTAAATAAGTGTCTGAAAAAAGGTCAATAAATTTCCTGACATTTATAATTTTTAAAAAGTGCTTTCTAATAATTTCTGTTAAATTGTGTTCATGTCAACGTGTAATTATGGCATCATAAGGATAAACTTCTAGTGAAGGAAGCATTGCTAATCTCCAGCAGTTTACAGCATCTGTGATTTTGCACTGCAAGATTCTGTATGAGGTAATTGTGTGAGGTTGTCTATGTGCTGCATATATGCCATATGCTAGGTGGGAGTAAGTGAGGAGGACAAAACACAATAGTAGTGTATGGTACCAGCCTTGGGCTTAAAGGAAGGTCTCCAATTTCTTGTATTCAAGGTTGCCTGGCTAGTATTGTCCAAGAAAGTCAAGGATGTGTGATCTCCGAGTCTTTCTAGAGCTTGTATCAGAAGACTTTGGGGAATTCTTCACCAAAATTTCCTCCCTTGCATCTGCACACCCTTGGTGATATTAACTTTCATCTAACTACTGCCACTTCATAAAAATCATAGAAACCCTACAATACAGAAAGAGGACATTTGGCCCATTGAGTCTGCACCAACTACAATCCTACTCAGACCCAATCCCTATATCCTGCATATTTACCCGTTAATCCCTTTAGCCTACACATCTCAGGATACTGAAGGGCAATTTTAGCTTGGCCAATCAACCTAACCCGCACATCTTTGGACATCTCACTCCATATCCTAATTTGTCTGCACTCCCATCCTTCATTCAGTATTATACTGTGTGCTTGACGCCTTAAAGATTTTTGTCACTGACAAGATGTCTTTAATTATCTTTAAAAATCAAAACACTGCAGATGCTGAAAATCTGAAATAAAAACAGAAAATGCTGGAATGTTGGAGTCATTAACCTGAGCAGTGGGTCGAACTTAATCAGTCAAAGAGGCTGTCACCCACCAGCGGGGTGCCAGTAAGGGCCTAGCATTGACTCTGTTGGGGATGATCCACTGTGTTAAGTGCCAGTCAGGCACTTGTACCCAATAGCCTTCTACAGGGTCAAGGAGCTCAGGGATAGAAATCCTGTCTCCTCTCCCCCAACAGTTGCCGATTGGCTGCAGTCCATTGCTGCATATGCCACTGGAGGAGTATGGTGAATGCTAGCAATGCAGCAGAGCCCAAAACAGGCCTACAGGTGACTGACAAACAACAAGGGACCGCCTGGGTTTGCTTTTCAGGGACTCTGTGTGATGATTGCCCTGCTCGCTGCTGGTTAAATACCAGCCCTGGTGGAAGGAGGATACCAGGCATAATTAAGGCAGGCCCTTAAGCGTGCATTAATTGCATATGTAGTTATCACCAAGTCAGGCAATAGCTTCTGCAGTGGCTAAATGGAACTCTCCGAGTCCATTGCTAAATCTGGGGGAGCCAATAATCTTACAAGCACACCAAATTCAGCAAGCTCAGGCTTCAAGATTCTGGGTGATACTGCATTTAAAACTACCAGCAATATGCATTCTTGTAAATCCCTGACCATTGGAACTGCAATATTGCAACTTAAGGGTGACATTTGGTAGCATGGAAAGGCTGTCCATGAATCTACCCACCCCAAACTTACATTGAGATAGAGGTGGGAAGGTTGAAGAGTTACTTCTTCTAAAGTAGTCTTGAGGGATAGCATTAAATTCTGCCCATTAATCCTGTTTCTCTCCACAAATGCTGATTGGCCTGCTGAGTGTTTCCAGCATTTTCTGATTTTTATCTTTAATTATTTGCTTGTTTTCCTGAAAGTGCACGTCTTTCTGCCATTTCTCCAATCCTCTTAAATTGACTCCCAAGATTAGGGGTAAAAACTGCCTCCAATGCAAAATTAGAATACATTTAATAACATGATAACCACTGTTAAATGTGGTGTCCTTATGTCATCAGCAAATTTAAAGTCACTTAAAATAATTTGTCTAAGCCTGTCACTGCTTTAAGGCAGGAGATTTAGTTGTGCAAATGCCAGGAGTTGACCTACAGACAGTGATTTCCTGGAATCCAAACTAAAGCAGTGTTAGGTAAAAGTATCTATTAATATATTCCCACTACATCACATGAACAGCAATTGAATACATTTACTTTAGCTCTCTGAAGTATTTGGTTCCCACGTGGATGTAATGCAAAGACCTTATATTGTTGTGAGATGCTGGGTGGAATGTTGCACCATTTCCTTAGCTAATGAGTTTATTGGATCTTTAGATTTTTACATTACCCTAAGTCCTAACACAGCGGAATAGAAAGAAAGACAGTTACTTTCTGTTTTATTTAAAGAAAAGCCCACTAACTGTGACTTCCACACACAGTTTTTTCTTCCAAAGGACAATGCAGCAGAGGTAGAAATTGTCACTCGCCAATGAACCTTGAACTGAAAAATAACACAACTCACCGGCTTGCATTTATTTTAATTTTACAGTGCTTATCCATCCATCTCCAGTCCATTATTGCTTCTGCTGCTTTTTCTCCGCTTCATCTGATCCACTATTGAATCAGTGGATCTTTTTGGTGCTGCTCTCTACCTTCACTGACTGGCTCATCGCCTACACCAAAGTTGTATTTTATTCAGTTTTTATGGATTGATTTCTACAGGTGGAAGACCAATTAATTTTTGGGCAAGTGGAAAGCTAACTTAGAGGATCTCAAAAAATGACTTGCTCAGGGATCAACAACTGATTATTAAAATAGTAATGACTGCAATATTTTCTCTGACACAGAGCTGCAAATCCATTTTTTATTTCTGTACATTCATGGTGATTTAATGTATGTAATACTGCTGTAAGCCTTTTCCGTTTGCTGTAAGTAAGAGAAGAAAGCCTGTTTAAACAATTCTACTAAAGCAGCTTTAACCTCAGCACAAAATGATTCTTTAGCCCTACATTAACTAATTAGCAACGAGAATCTGAGGGCCCCTTCTGTGGTTGCTCATTTTTGGGGGCATGGTGGCACAGTGGCCAGCACAGCTGCCTCACAGAACCAGAGACCCGGGTTCAATTCCCAGCTTGGGTCACTGTCAGTGTGGATCTGCACATTCACCCCATGTCTGCGTGGGTTTTCTCCAAGTGGCTTGGTTTCCTCCTACAGTCCAAAAGACCTGCCAGTTAGGCCTAAATTCTCCCTCAGTGTACCTGAATAGGGGGCAAAATGTGGCGACAGGGGAACTGTCACAGTAACTTAATTGCAATGTTAATGTAAGCCTAATTGGGACACTAATAAATAAACTTTAAACTTTGTTTTTTTTTCCCACTTTTATCACTCCCCCCATCTTCTTTCTTCCTTTCAACGGAAGAAGAAATTATAAATTAATTAACTATTTAAATTTTAAGTTGTCGAAATCCATCCCCAATGACCCTTCTTAATTCAAATATATCATTTAAGACATTTGACTTGTAATTTTTAATAAATTGCAAAAATACATCTTTTTTTTGACCTTCTATTCCTAAACTTCAACATGCCAAAACCAAACATAAAATGCTACAAATATGTCTGGGAGCATCCAGGGAAGACAGCAACAGGGCTAGCATTTTAAATCAAGTAGGACTCTTCTTTGGAACTACAGGTCCATGTTTGTATCACAACATCCAATGACAGCCTGTTATTCCAAAATGCTAGGCTGCCTCTCTTGGAAGATGTCTAAGCAAAGGATTGTGTTTTATTAAAGATGGAAAGAAAGGTAGTCTTTCCTCCCTGCAAATTAGAGATGCACGAATGACTACTATGAAGTTCACAGCCCTGTTTAGGCTGCCTTCCCAGCTAAAGAAAAATGTCATTTTGCATGCAGAATAGTTGGAAAGAAAATGTATTCATTCAGTGTCACAAGAAACAATTTTGGATGTCAACCTTAGCTGACATTTGTCTTTAGAATTCTTCAAGATGGGCAAGTTGTCAAACTCAGTTGGGTTATTTGTGTGGTAAATGACACGATACCTCACAAATAAGGTTACAGCCATTAACTGCAAGCCATAGTGCAGCCGGAGATGGCTATACATCCACTGCTTCTTCTGAGCAGAGTTGAGGAGGTGAGGTATGAGAAGTTACAAAATAAATAAAGTGGACAAAACACACTAACATGCTTTGTTTATATGAGAAAATCAAGAATGAAGATCAAAATGCTATCATTAAAAATGTTCTTTAACATTCTTTACATTGAGTAAGCTTGATGTAAAGATGCCAGCATTGGACTGGGATGGGCACAGTAAGAAGTCTCACAACACCAGGTTAAAGTCCACAATTTATTTCATTGCACAAGCTTTCGGAACACTGCTTCTTCATCAGATGAAGGAGCAGCACTCCGAAAGCTTGTGCTACCAAATAAACCTGTTGGAATTTAACCTAGCGTTGTAAGACACCACTTACAGAGTAAGCTGACAGTGCTTTGATTTTAATTTCTGATATCAGCAGTTGAACACCTTATTTTTAAGTCCTCAACCCTTCATTGAAACTTGATCAAGTTACTTCTTTGTTACGCTGCCAAATCAACGGGTGCCAAGGGTCAAGATAAAAGTTCTGATTAGAAGGAAGAAATTAAGATTTTTAAAAACTCCCTCATTTCCCTTAAAAATTGTCTCTGCCTGTTCAATGTTAATTGGTATAAACAGTGAGAGAAAAGAACGTTTCCTTTGGATGAAAGAGAGCTTTCAAACACGAAAGTGTATTTCACGGGCAGTTCAATCACAGAAAGTCATACCAATGTGAAAGGTACAGATAGAACAACTCAGCCAGGGAAAAGACAGTTCCATTTGTATTTTCAATGGTGGCAGTCAGTTGTAAAATAAACAACTCATCAGTGATTGAGGTGCAGTTGAAACTGCAGACTGTTGTAACCCTACAAGTCAGCCAGTATTGCCTTTAGAGCTTGCCCTAATCCATGTTTTGTGCAGCTAACTGACCTATGAATTTATTTGCTTTACGTATTGGAGGCTGAGATTGATTTTTTGTGTCCTCCCATGTTCTGTGTTAGACAATGGAAGTATGCATCAGGATGTCATAAAAATAAACTACAATTCATCTGAAACAGTTTCAAGATTCCTACATGAAAAAACACTCCTCAGTTGCTTTAGATTGCTTCATTATACTCATTGCAGTTCCTGGGTTAATTATAAATCTGTTACAGCGGAGAAAACCCTCAAATGATAATTAATTGAAATGGTCATTTTATCCTTGTGCATTTAAAGATTTTTAAACGACAAAAAGATTAAAAAGGGAGTTAGGGACACAGAATAAAAAGAAAAATGAAAAGTTTAAAACCTGGCTAACATCAAAACTGAAAAAATAAATCTATGTTTACAAAAAAAAGGTTCACTAAAAAACTGCGACTAATATTTTATAGGGTTAAGCAATTCATGTTTCAGTGGTGAGAACAGTTCGAATTGTCTTGGAATGTTTAAAAAACAGAATCAGATTTTAAAAATGGACTGCAAAGAAAATCAGAATGGTACGGTGCAGCTTTAAGAAATTGGACTGCAACGTGTAATTTTTTTCTTGATGAAGCTGAGGGAGAAGTGATTCTTCTTCTCCATTCAGGACAGTCCAATCCTGTTGGATTATGTTTTTGCGTGGAGGCTTGATGTCTCCATTTCATTATGGTGCAGTAATCTATCATGCTGTTACCGTAAGGGTGACTTTGCCCAGCTGTGTGTGGCAGACTATAGCGGTGCCACGCTGCAAAAATCAAAATGAATGGTATGGGAGAAGAGCTCTGCATCACCACTGATCTGAAGATGATAAAGACGCCCCGACATCCATCTCTTCACTGTAAATTCAGAGAGTATTTTATAATCAAGCCCCGGCAATAATAATGTGAAATTAGGTCTCTCTATCAAAGGGGAGGCCTTTTAATCATAGCTTAAAGGGTGCTGCACTGTTTATCATAATTGAACTGTATCTGAGCTAATTGTAGCCATATTTCAATGTCCTGATGCACAAGTGATGCTGTATGTTAGGCTTGTGTTTGATTGAACCAAGCCAAAGTTGAGACAATGAATGCCTTAGGTATAAAGTGGAAGTAGACATGTACTAAGTGATATAGGGGCTTTCGATCTTTCCATTAGTGGCTAGGATTCCTTTCAGAACAATCTTGCTTCTTTTTAACCCCTTGAGCACAAGCTTACGTTTAAAAAAAATGTTTCTCGCAATGAGGCCTTTGTACAATGAAAATGCTTTCGTCAGTAATTTTGGATAGAATACAATGGAGCACATTACTAAGACCACATTAAGGATTACTAAGTCTTGAATACATATCAAAAAATCCAATGCGTTTTTCTGAGGGACAGGTGAAGAGAATTACTGTTCTATGTTTAACTAACAAGAATAAGAAACAATTGTCAAACCTCCGCTGAAACTGAAACCCTGATTTGAACAAAGGTAGAAAGTGGGTGAGGTCCCCTTTCTCCTTATTGCTCCCATGAGTGTGAGGCCTAGGAGATTTTAATACCGAAGCATCATATAAATATCTTGACACTGCTCGATACTGACTCCCACCTGAAGGCAGTGGGATGATGACAATGTTGCTAGACAGGAACAGTGCAATTTCACAGAATGGGGGGGGGGGGGGTTTGGAAATACACATACACACATATTATATCCAGCGAGGTACATCAGGATGCAAAGAAGGAACATAAGAACTGAGTACATTATCCAATTAGATCAAATCCAGACTGTATTTTGACTCAATCTACCTACTTTGGCTCTGTAGCCATTTATACACTTGCCTATCAGTTTTGAAAATTACAATTGATCTTGCCTTTCAGCAGATTTTTGAGATATTAAAATTCACAACTGCAGATGAGTAGGGAGGGGGGATAGTAGAACCAGAGTATCCCAGAGGGGCCAGGAGATGCTGGCAAGGATTCTTTAAAATCTTTTTTAAAAACACTGACCCACAGTCTCTTGCAACAAGATGCTTGATGCCTAGCGCTGCTTTTGCTTACTAGTAGGCAAAGATTAGATGGCCCTTCACCAGCCTGTTGTTAAATTGGCATATGCAACCTAATGGTATTATCAGGATGTGACTATGTCATTTAAAGCCCCTCTTCTCTGTGGTGATTGGCCTTGCTGTGCCAGTTTTGAGATATGGTAGGATGGTCAGGAGTTGGACAACAGTGCCATCTGCCATCTTAATGCATACCTATTTAACAACTTTCCAACAAGAATCTAACAAAGCAATAAAACGCCCTCTCAGATTTCTGAGTGTTTTCCAGTTTGTGTTGCTCCATGGAAACTATTAAGGTGCAATTTAAGCATCAAAATATTCACTTAGAAAAAACATATTTTATAAAATTAATGACAGATATTTCTCCAAAATGAAAGCAAAATACTGCAGATGCTGGAAATCTAAAATAAAAACAGAAAATGCTGGAAAATTCAGCAGGTTTGGCAGCAACTGTGGAGAGAGAAACAGCGTTAATGGCTGGTATTTTACAACCTCACTTGGGCGAGACTTGTAAAATCCTATCTGAGGCTAACGGAGAATTCCGTTCTGTGAGCCGCCACACCTGCCCCATGGTGGTAAAAGTTTGGCCTACAGTTCAAATCCATAAGACTCTTCTTCAGAAGCATTTCTCCATCTTTATCTTTTATGAATTAATATGCATGTTCTTGTACTTTTTGTGGTATTATATAAATATTCTGCACCTACTCCTATGAGGTAACTTGAAATCAGTCAATATTTTCCCATTCCACTAAAGCGGTACTCCATCCTAGCAACCCTATACGGTTCTTTATTGTTCTGCTTCAGGATTTCCCAACTTGAAGAGTGCAGTGGAACGATGCACGGAATCTGTCAAAGGAAGGATTAATAATTCAAGTGAGTCCGTCATGGACCAGAAGGGCTCAACTGGTTATGGATCCCCAAGGCTGCAGCAATCACAGGAGGTTGCTCCCTGGCTCTTGAACTATCAGAAGTCCGTGTTTATCCAAGTCCAATGCCGGCATCTCCACATCTTGAACTATTACCAGGAGGCACAGATGTGAAGTGATCTTTCCCAAGGGTGGGAGGAAAAGGTCAACCTCTCAAAGCAAACAGGCATGCTTGCCAGAGGTTAAGAAAGTTAGTTACAAAAATGTGATCCCTCCTACCTGGAGACAACGCACCAAGGTGAAGAGCCTCAGGAGGACAAGAAAGGTAAGTGGCCTTTCCTTGGCACTTTTTGAGGTGCAAAGGTCCACATTCTTCACTTTCTTAGCATTCTCTTGGAGACAATCCATCAGAACATTGTGCAAACCATTCATTCCTTTCTTTCTGGGCACCTCACATTTTAAACTGAACAGCCTACATTCACAATTAAAATTTTAAAATTTATTTATTAGTGTCACAAGTAGGCTTACATTAACACTGCCAAGAAGTTACTGTGAAAATTTCCTAGTTGCCACACTCTGCTGCCTGTTAGGGTACACTGAGGGAGAATTTGGCACGGCCAATGCATCTAACCAACACATCTTTCAGACTGTGGGAGTTCACCAGAGCACCTGGAGGAAACCTACACAGACACAGGGAGAATGTGCTGACTCCACCAGACGGTGACCCAAGCCGGGAATCAAACTCAGGTCTCTGGTGCTAACTACTGCGCCACCATATCGCCCTATTACTGCCCTTTTACATGTGCCTCATAATCAAATGTTGCCTTTCCTTCTCACGCAAGGTATGACACTCATAACTCTCTGCTTTCTCTCCTTGCAGAATAGAGTTGTAACTTTGACAAGAGGTGGAAAACCAGGTGGATCGGGTGGTTCTCCAGAGACAGACAATTTGATGGTCATAGGCAACGTATGGTCACCTAACCAGGTATGAGAGGCTATAAAAGCCTCAGTCTGTGAAGTATTGTTGCTCAGACATATGAAGAGTATGGTTTCTCTGCTTATACACTTTGCATTGGAGGCCCACAGAGTCCCTATAGTGCAGAAGAGGCCATTCAGCCCATTAAGTCTGCACTGACTCTCCAAAAGAAAGACATTGATGGTCATAGATTTTGCACAATAAGGCAATACTGTTCATAGTGAGATACGTTTTCCTATAATGCACTATTTTTGCAGTGACCAAGTTATAGTCATTGAGTCTGTGGAATATACTGTCACATGAAACTGTACTAGCCACAAAACTAACAAGACATGAGAAAAATTATATTTCTTCAGAATTTGCTACTTTTCTTTTGGGTTATTAATTATTTGTGGACAAACACTCAAACTCCAAAAATGGAAAAAAACTAAAAATGTGAATTGTTATGATCACGTGATGAAAAACTGGGGGACAGAGGGTGAGACAAATTCTCTGTACATTCTGAAAAGACGTATTTTCCGGCTTTCCTTGCAATGTTTTTTCCAGTGTCAGAGGCAGCCTGCCATTGGCTGGCGGTGAGGTCGTACGGTTCCATTGATGCCTGTGGGGTTTTGCATGCCCGCACCCTCAGCTGGTGGGGATGGATAATCCCAGTGGCAGGAAGGGCTAGGAAATGCTAACCATGGAGTTGAAGTTTCTGCTCGATTTGGCTGTTTTTTAATGCCATAATTTGCTCACAATTTGTGTTACCAGTGCAAAAGATCACATAGTTGTAAGTGCAAATTCCATTCAGCACAGAGTTTCCATAATCTCTTTTGCTAGTTCAAACGCATTGTGCCATCCACAAAACAAGCTGTGCCCCCAGCAGAAATTAATCACAATTGGAAAGTTCTGTTAATTGCACTTGTTTGCAGCTCTTGAGGAGGCTCTAAAAAAGTTTAGCTGTTTCTTGTCCCTTTGGGGACAAGGACACTAATTAGCACGTTCTGAAAGCTTTTGATTGTATTTTTCTTAATTTGCTAAGGATCTGACTACTCTACTCCAATATAATTATCAAATGGTTCTGTATATTTTTTCAAAGTAATCTTCAGTCATTTAAAATCAGGTTACTCACAGGTGGCAGATCAACATATTATTATTTTATTTGTGATAAATCCATTTTTTAGCTGTAACACTCAAGCAACACCAAGTTACTATTCTTAAATATTTTAAATCATGTAATCATTTTAAGCAAAATATATTTTCATATGCCTACAAACATTCTCAGATTATGAGTTCACGGCATTCAGAAGAACACTTCTCAAAAGTGCAATTTGCACTAGATGTTTGTGCCCATAGCTAAAACTCTGCCCCAGAATATTTACTGTTTTATGTTCAAGTAACCATGGGAAATTATCACTTAATAAACTTGCAATGATTACACAGAGCTCAATGGTTAATTGCTAAGTAGCAGTTGCCAACTATTTGCAGAATTCTTACTTTGATGTTTGGCAAGACATCTAAAAAGATAATAAAACTCCCTCTGTTAACTCCATTGTAAAGATTATTAAATAAAACTGCAAATGAATGTATAATAGGTCTCGCAGACCCTTTCAATTAAAAAAAGATACTCTTGTCTGGGGTCATGACCAGACCTCAAAACCAAAATAAGCGCCAGACGGTCCCATACTATTACAGTCTTCTGGAAGTGGGATCTTGGTGCCAGCAGTTCCTCTCTTCTCAGTGACCAATGTTGCAAACTGACTGATAAATGACAGTCTCTATTCTGTCGAGCACAACATTAAGCATCATAGATCTAAAAGCAGAAAATGCTGCAAATACTCAGGTCAGGCAGGATCTTGGAGGGGAAAGCAGATAATATTTCAAATCAATGACCTTTTGTCAGAAGTGGAATAGAAACATGACTGTTTGAATGGGGTGCTCTGGGAGCTAACCATCCACGAGCTCTCCCTAGTGAAACTATGTCAGAGCCAAGATCACACCTGAGTTGTTATGGGAGTGTCACTGGCAAGGCCAGTTTTATTGCTGATCCCTAATTGCCCCTGAGTAGGTGATGGCTCACCATCTTCTACTGCTACAGTCCACATTAACTGTCCTGACGATTTTTCCTTCTCTCTCTGTGGGGAAGAAGCTCGGCTAACACATTTGGGATAATGTCTTACTAAAATCAGAAGCCTGAGTGTACGTACATAGGTAAACAAACACTGACAGTGCAGTTGTAAAGCAGGCTGCAACATCAAAAGGGAACCTTCCCCCGCTCTGCTGAGCTACTAATTTAAATGGTACTATTGTGGGGAAAGAAAGGGCGACCCCTCACAAGTCCATGTCTTATGTGGTTCCAGGTGTTTACTCAGAACCACAGTGCCATAAAATCTAAACATAGCTTAAACCCATGGCTGCAGTATAATCAGACGACCTGACAACAGGAAAAATAAACTGAAGGAAAAAAATGAAGGGTAACATATCTCCCTGACACGTCAGTCAGCTGTACAAAATTTCTCGGCTCCCTGTTAGCAATTAAAACGTTCACAAAACTCCGGCAGCAATCACTGTTTAAAAAGACTGATTTAATGTCATTACTGAAAAATGGATCACTCTGAATGATTCTCTAATGGAAAACCACATCATATTGGAAGGAAAACCTGTTATTATAACTTGCTGTTTATTGTCACCCTGGGAAGCATCGTCAGAGTAAAGGAGTACAATACTGCTGCATTCTGTTGAAAAATTCCTTGAAGTCTGCAATGGGAAGTATTCTGTACTCATTATGCCTGCACATTAAATCTGTATAAGCAACATTAATTTTTCAAAGGCTGCTATTAGTGTAACTGAAGATATTTTATTATGAATTAACACACAGAAGTATCTCTTTATGACAGTTTTAGAGTCAGCTCTTCATGTGGAAAAGTCCCCATCAAAAGGTTAGTGGAATAGATGCGGATTGGGCCTAGCAGCTCAAAGCTGGTAATGGGCCAGCAGAATTGTATTCTGCTACAATCTGTAACCTCATGGTCCCTATCTCCCACTGCATCATTCCCATCAAACCGAAAGACCAAATGATGAGGGTAGGAGGGCAAACCAGGAGAGCACCAGGCCTGTCTAAAAAATAGATGATGTAGAGATGCCGGCGTTGGACTGGGGTAAACTCAGTAAAGTTTTACAACACCAATTTTAAATAAATTGGTTGGATTTAAAATTGGTGTTGTAAAACTTTACTAAAAAACAGATGCCATCCTGGTGAATCTACTACATTGGCCTACAAAATGCTAAACAGCAGAATGTTAAATTACAGGCAAAGCTGACCTATCCCATAATCAGCAGAACAGATCAGCTGTTTGACACATCTAGTTGTGAATGGTGGTAGACAATTAAACAACTAATGGGAGGAGGAGGCTTCACAAACATTTCTATCCTATACAATGGCAGAGCCCACCATGTTAACTGAAAAAGACAAGGCTTAAGAACCAACTTAAGTTAGAAATGTTGAACAGATGTTCCATCTGAGGTCCCAGCATTACAGATGCTAATCTTCAGCTGATACGCTGTGATAATATAATCAGGGTCTAGTTTTAAGGCTGATTAATTTGGGACTTCCAATTTAAAGAACTGGGCATATTAAAATCAAACAGTTAAATCTCAGGTAGACCAGACTTGACTAAAGTCAAATATACAAAGGCACAGAAACATGTCTGGGCATGTCCCATCAACACCCATCAAAGATCATTGCACTCTACTGAGACCCAGCAGGAGATCATCGCACCCCATTAAAATGCACCAGCCTATTATTAGAAGCCCAGATCAGGCCAGACTTTCTGTCACCTAGAATTCCTGCAGTTCCACCTTATGTGCAACAGGTTAGTAAGCAACACCATGGAGACCTGGGGGGGTGGGCCCAGTGTCCTGTCAGACATCAAGAAACTCACTAGGTATTGAGACCCCTTCCCAAGACCTCATTGGCCAGAAGTCAGAGAAGTTTCTGGAAAGACAGGGAGGAAGGGGGATAAAGTTTCGCATCTCAAACGCGCCAGCAGTGAAGACTCAATGAGAGAGGTGACCGTAACCATCTGGAAGACTGACCAGAGAAGGAAGGAAAGAAGAAACTGCCATCAAGACTCATCTTCATGACAATGGACTAGAAAGACTCAGAGAATTGATCCTGCAGTTTAACCAAACCATCTTTGCGGATAGTTCACCTGAACTTGGGGTATCCTCTTGTTTTATGTGGGTAATTAAAGGGTTAATGGTATTATTATTAATAAACTTATTGAACCTTGTGTTTGTCCTTTGTCCAACTTGCAAATAAGGGCACTGGGGTAAAACTTTTGAATAAGTAAATTGATTAAAAGTATCTGAGGTTTTACAGATACAATGCGCCTCACTCCAGGTTATGAAGAATAGCTGGATACTGGATACAACAAAAGCTATAAGCCCTGATAACAACCCTATTGTAATACTGAATTATTGTCTTCCAGAATTAGTTACAGTCCTCGACAAGCTGTTCCAGTACAGTTACAACATTGATATCTATCCAACAATATAGAAAATTGCCTGGGTATGTCCTGTCTAGAAAAAGATGGACAAACCCAATATGGATAGTTATCACTCATCAGTCTACTCACAATCATCCACAAAATGATGGAAGATATTCTCAATAATGCTATCAAGTAACATTTACTTACCAATAAGTTCATCAATTCTTGGTTTGTGTTCCACTAAGATCACTCAGCTTATTACAGCCTTGGTCTAAACACGAAGGAAAGAGCTGAGTTGAAGAGGTGAAGTGAAAATGACTGCCGTAGGATCCCCACAGTGCAGAGAGGTCATCTAGCTCATCGAATTTGCATCGACTCTCTGAAAAAACATCCCACCTAGGCCGTCCTTTCCACCCTATCCCCTTAACCCCACAGATTAACCATTGCTAACCCACCTAACTTACACATTTTTGGACAGTAAGAAACAATTTAGCATGGTCTATCCACCTAATCAGAGCTAGGAATGGAGACATCAGAAGTAAATCAATAATTGGAGGCCATCTTAATGAAGGCAGGAAATAGAGAGAATTTGTAAAAGAGTTGAAAGTCCTGGAAACTGGATTTGTTGTTAAAAATGGAATGGAACTTGTTTAAAAGAGTCATTTAGAAAACATAGAACATAGACTTAGAACATAGAACGTTACAGCACAGAACAGGCCCTTCGGCCTTCAATGTTGCACCGACCAATATAAAAAGCAATGACCCTCCAAACTAAACCATTCCCTTCTCTTCCATATACTTATCAACTAACCTCTTAAACGCCACCAAACTTGGCGCATCTACAACTGCTGCAGGCAGGGCATTCCACTCCCGAACCACCCTTTGGGTAAAGAACCTGCCTCTGATATCCGTCCTATAACTATCACCCCTTAATTTAAAGCTGTGTCCCCTCGTGCTAGCTTTTTCCATCCTAGGAAAAAGGCTATCACTGTCCACCCTATCTAAACCTCTAATCATCTTATATGTTTCGATTAGGTCCCCTCTTAGCCGCCTCCTTTCTAACGAAAACAACCTCAAATCCCTCAGCCTCTCTTCATAAGAACTGCCCTCCATACCAGGCAACATCCTGGTAAACCTCCTCTGTACCCTCTCCAATGCCTCCACATCTTTCTTATAATGTGGGGACCAGAACTGCACACAATACTCCAAGTGCGGCCGCACTAGAGTTTTGTACAGTTGCAACATGACGTTGCGGCTCCGAAATTCAATCCCCCTACCAATAAAAGCTAAGATTCCATATGCCTTCTTAACAACCTTCTCGACTTGACTGCCTACTTTCAGGGATCTATGCACATACACACCAAGATCCCTCTGTTCATCAAGACTACTAAGAATCCTACCATTAGCCCTATACTCTACACATTTATTATTTCTGCCATAGTGCATTACCTCACACTTTTCCACATTAAACTCCATTTGCCACCTCTCGGCCCAGCTCTGCAACTTGTCCAAGTCCCTCTGCAAACTATAACACCCCTCTTCACTATCTACCACTCCACCGACTTTAGTGTCATCTGCAAATTTACTAATCCATCCTTCAATACCCTCATCCAGATCATTTATAAAAATTACAAACAGCAGGGGCCCCAAAACAGACCCCTGAGGTACACCACTTGTCACCGAACTCCACGATGAATATCTCCCATCAACCACCACCCTCTGTCTTCTATCTGCTAGCCAATTCCTAACCCAATTAGCTAAATCACCCTCTATCCCATACATCTGCATTTTCTGCAGAAGTCTTCCATGGGCCACCTTATCAAACGCCTTACTAAAGTCCATATATACCACATCAACCGCCTTACCCCCATCCACCTCTTTGGTCACTTTTTCAAAAAACTCAATAAGGTTAGTAAGGCACGACCTACCCTTCACAAAACCATGCTGACTATCCCCAATCAATTCATTTCTCTCTAAATAACTATAAATCCTATCCCTAATAATTCTCTCCAATACTTTGCCCACAACAGAAGTAAGACTCACTGGCCTATAATTCCCTGGAAGGTCTCTCTTCCCCTTCTTGAACAATGGGACCACATTCGCTATCCTCCAGTCCTCCAGAACCACACCCGTAACCAACATGGATTGGATTTGGGAATGTAAACTGCTGGTGGGAAAGCATGTTATGAAAGAAAATTTTAAAGTATGTTTTCTAGGAGTGGAGTTTGGAAATTCATGATGATCATCTGAGGAGACATTGAGAATCAATCCATAGACACTAATTTGGGTTCAGAGTGGAATGTGTGTTTTGACACGGTAAGAGGTCTGACAACACCAATTTTAAATCCAACCAATTTATATACAGCCAATCTCTGTGTTTAAAGGGTCTTTTGTGTTACTGGGAGACCATTGTAGTTTAAGGCATAGGCCAGGATTCTCTCAAAAAAATTCTAAGTGCTGAATTTGCATAAAAACCATCTCCTGCTGTTTTTTTTCAAAGCAGGATTTTCAAAATGAATCTCCCACACTCTGTGCACGGCAGAACTCCTCAGGGAGATTCAAGCTGAAAATCTGGTGGTGGGGCTGATTCCAGCCTGAGAGGCTGGCAGCATAGTGCTGAGTGGACCACTGCACATGCGCCAATCTGTCATTGTGGAGATCGATGCATGCGCAGCGGTCCCACACTGCCAGCCTCTTGATTGCTTGTCAGCATAGCAATCCCCCATTGTTGCGTGTCCAATTCCCTCACATCTCTGGACCAGCCCTGACACCTGCCAGTCTACCCCGATCACCTCCCTGCCCATCCCAATCTCCCCAACCACCCCCACAAAGGCAGGCCCAAACCCTCCCAATCACCCTTTGGATGCCCCTCCCCGATCAGCACTCCCCCACCCCAATGATCAGCTCTTTCCCTCCCTATGCCATTAATCTTGACTGTAGAGTGGCAGCGGGACCCCCCACCCCACTGACCTTCCCCAATAGGCCTCATCCCATTGCTACTGCCCAATGCTTGGTGGATAGCACTACCAATAGGATGCAGATTGTGGTCGTAATATTGAGATTAAATTGGCATGGAGCTAATGCCGCTGGAAATTCAGAGCTCGGAGATGCACAAAGGCCACGGCGCATATTGGGGAGTATGCTAAATGGCTTCTGCTTTTGTCTCATAGTCCTCTATCCCTGTTAAGTGGCTATTAATTTTCTAAATAACCAAAAAACCTCCATCAAAGACATTTTCTATTAAAAATTTAAATCACTTGGATTAATAAACCACCTGCTGAGCTGAAGCCTGTAGCAACCAATAGTTTTTGGAGCCCAGCCAAGCATTCATAATGTCTTTTTTTTTTAAAAAAAACGCTTCCAGCAACATTGTCTGTAACAGATCAGAATAGTTTCCTGTTTCCATTTCATAGCCTAACAATTATTGGAGATGAGCAGGTGCAGAGATTTATTTTCAACTTTCAAAAGCAGTGTATTTTTAAACAGCCGAAGCTGTCAGTCAAGTTAAATCATAGAGTAAAACATGACAGCAGAGGTGACAAGACATTATTTAAAAACATTTTTATATGGCACTTTCTTCAATGGAAAAAAAATACTGTAATGCAAGGCATTACTTACACAATGGGTGCAAATGTAAGGGTCAATTGACCTTTGCAGGACAGATCCTTATGATGAATCACTGCATTAAAAACACATCTATATTATAATACAATATCTCATAGTGGCATCTGAAGGTGTCAAAATATTTCACACTTACAGTTCAGAATGTTTCAGATTCTTAAAAAAGGCTTCCCCCAGTTGTTTTGAACTCTGATCTTGCCAGCAATGCCCATAACTCTTCAAGGCAGTTTGTTTCATTAGGGCTTCCAAATTCAGAACAGTGCAAATTTGCATGCAGGAGGAAATGCAACTTTCTTGTAGTTCTCACAATGGGGACCCTGAGCTCAGAAAAGATGCATTTTACATCTAAAACATGCATTTTATGACCAAGCCTTTCTGACTTGCAATAAGACACATGAAAATAGGGGGGGTGGTCAGAAAGGCAGCGGGAAATGGTTTTTATTTGCTGGAAAAACAAAGTTTGGTGTTTCGCAACCCAATTCGCATCTCCATTCAAAAGGAAAATCTAGCCCAAAAAGAATACAATAGGCGCAGAATTAGGACATGTAGGAAGTCTCTGCACCAAAAGAGATGCATCATGGAGGAAACTGGATCGAGTGATTGTTTTGAAGGATTTTAAGAGGTTGATGCACAGTAGTCATAGAGATCATTACAGGCCTGGTCAGAAAATATTTATGTATTTGCTGGAAATTGGCATTATCAGTGTTCTAAGGGTAGTTTGCTGCTTAGCTGCAACAGTTGCATGTGAGGAAAATAATAGGGGAACGCAAGGATATGTGTTTATTATACATGTATTTAAAAGCACAATTCCACTGCATTTTTGTAAGTTTTCCAGTCAGGCATTTCTTGACACTTATCAATCATTCCAAGGCTTGAAATTATGACTTGTAGAAAAATATAGCTCTATGGCTCATCTTAAACATATTAAACCCTCCACAACAGTGACAGCTTAGTAATGATAATATTGTAAAGGATTATCATAAGTACTCTGTCTGGTACTAAGCATCACTGGCTCATGTATGGGTCTGGTTTAATGTAGTGTGTCACAAGGTGTCCTTCAAGTGCAGGCTAATACGTACCACAAAATGAGTGTCTCCTATGGTACCAGGTAATGAAAAAAATTCATTCTCACATGTTTAATTTGGGCTTCATGGGACTGTTATTACAGTCAAATTACAGTTGCAAACTCATGTCAACAAATTAATTTCCCTCGTGACCATTAATAGCTTTTAGTATGAGCTAACCTTTAGAAACTGTCTCTAGCCGGACACTAATGATACATTTATATTGGATCTATTAGTTTTACACACAGTATGATTTTAAGAATGGTGCAAGCAGGCAGCACCAAGTTAAACTTCTCTTACTATATGACTTTCAAATGGAGAAAACTTAAAGACCTATCAATGTCTTTACAAAATCCATGTCCATACTGATGCTTCCCAATGTCCGAATATCAGTGTGTATTATAATGTTTGGCAGATCAGTTATGTGGGAGCTTCATAAACTTTTTAAAACTGTATTTTATACAGAATAAATTGAATGTCACTCCAATGGTGTTACATCATAATGATCTACATCATAATAATAATAATCCACTTTAGGAATTAGCTAAGTCTTCCAACACTTATCAGGGTAAACCTAACAAGATGCTGCAATTGGTCCAAAGGGCTATAATATAAAGGATAGCCAGTACTGGTGATGTATCGCATTAATGAGAATACCCTCACAGTCAAATCCACCATTTTAAAATTGCTTAGTCAAAAACATTATTAGATATAATATTACAGCATAAATTGGTCGTAACTGGAATGGGAGTTGGGGGGATGTTGGAGGGTGGGTTGAGGGAGGTTGGGGGGGGGAGCTGAGGGAGGAAGTTAACTACTAAGTTGGATTGTTCTATAAACATAGTGATTTATTTGTAGCCACTTTCTTATTGAATAATGTTATGCACCCAGATAGACGAAAGACTTCTACAGAAAAGGTCTCCTGCAGTTTACCTGGGTTGCAACTATTGAATCTTTCTCCTAAATATAGGTGGAAGTCTCCCATGTGCAACTAAGACCCATGGCGGGGATAGGCAGTTTTTTTGCTATCATATGCCATGTCATATTTTGTGGACCCGACCTCATTAATTCAGCACCTGCAGTATTGGCGCTATGTTCCGCATTGTGGCAGACATGGTGGTGCATGTCCTGTCATCAATCTAGGTACTGTATCTTCAAGATGTCGAACATCACTAACCCACTGTTCAAGAAAGAAGATGGACTTCCTCAAAAAGAAAATGGTCTCCAGGAATATGCTGAGACTAGAAGATGGGCCTTCTTGATGACACTGAATCTGGAAAATCCATTTCTTGATGCCTCATCCCCTGCCTCCCTCACCAACTGCTGCAGCTTTTCAAGGTCCATGCTTGCTGGCGGTCTCCATCACGAACAGCAGAGTCAGCCCCGCATTGTTCAGGTTTTTCCCAACTTCTGCATGCCACATTGTTCCGGATATGTTCTGGATCAGTGTTTTATTCCTGCTGACATCACAGAGAATTGGGCATTGGTGGAAGATTCCAGTCATCCCATGAGCTAGATACATCGGCCTCTGGCAGTTTTCCCAATCTGCATTGCATCGGCTGCAGAGCCCATGGGAAATTCGGATAGGCGTAAAAATGATTTTTAAGGTCCTCTCCCACTGACTTATTACATCTCCGTGGCCTGCCATTGAACACACTTGTGTGGGGCATTGGAGAATACCATGCATCATCACTGCTTCCACATGGTACAATAAGTGGAACAATTTAATGATGGCTGAGGTGGTCACCAAAATTAGTGATATCATCTGCACAGTGTTTGTAAATAACTAATGGGAAAATTTCCTGTCAAATTAACAAAATAACACAATGTTGTTAAAGTAAAATTTGTAGTCTCTGGTTTGTTTAATAGTTGCAGTGGGATCACCTATGGAGAGGCACATTGTGTTATATCATTGCTAGTCAAAATGTTAATGATTCATACTGCATATATTGGATGATATTTGTGATCAGATGACATCAATGGATACCATTACTTTACTTGGACCTTTTGTGATTGTTTGGTGAATTGATTGGTGAATCTTGAAAAGGGAAATTTTTGCATGAATAATTAAGGATGAAAGTTAAAGTGGAGAGGGGAGACTTAAAGTGGGGAGGGGGATATAAAGGCCAGAAAAAGTAGAAGCATAGTGGCCCATGCTTTCTTTACCTGGCCCTGCCCTCACCCACACTCCTCCCACAGAGCCATTTCTGCCCACAAAATGGGCACTCCGACAGATGACATGCAACCATATATAAATGAACTAAGACCAATGTTCCCTTTAAAAGTTAATTGTCGTGCCTGTTAACCACATCCTCAGTCAGTCTTCATCCATTAATGAGGAAGCAATCAACAGGCTGCTGCAGGTTGCCATCAGTTGTCCTCCTGATGACCCCCTCACAATGTAAGAAACAGATTTTTGGAAAATTCCACCCGGCATTGGTTAAGGGCATGATTCTTCGCAACAGGCTATATTTTTACTATTTGGGGCTTTGATTAATTTAGCTGCACACTATTCTTACACTGGATGCTTTATACAGCCAGAGTTCAAAGCTAGTAAAGTTTCTGGGTTTCCAAGGTAACAACTCATAAAGAAAAGCCTTAATCCAAAAGACCAGATACATTAGTGACCAAAAATCTTCCAAACAGCCGAATACTAGGGACTTGTGGATTATCAGCACTAAACAGCTGATGTGAATAAACAAACACATTGTTTGTGTGACTAGAATGCGAGGGATCAAATCTCTTCACTGTTGCCATCTGAACATATTATAACAGGGGGCATGTCCCGCATGATGCAATACAGACTAAACACTTCATGAGTTATCATCAGGAATGCAATTAAACATCCTAATTCTTCTGAAATAATGACTCAATTCAAAGCTAGATAAACAAAGCAAACCTAGGTGGATACAGGATTGGAAAATGTGAACAATAGATTAGTTTTGTTTAATTTGTGTTTTACCAATATAACAGCTGAATATTGAGCTGCACATAATCCTGATCAAAGTTTACATTTCTGTTTTGATCCAAATATTTCTTCAAATTATTTATCATCTGAATGCAATTTAGATTTCAATTGTTCTTTGGATTTCAGATAGGTTTTATTGATTTCCCATTTTGTTATGTATGAAATTATATATTAATTCAACAATATTTTGCAAATTTGTTTTGCAACCTTGCAAATATTTATACTGATGAAAATTACACTGTTTTGCTTCTGACCACCAAAACATTTATAACATACAAGTATTGAAATTCAAGTAAAACATATTTTACAGCATTAAGTTTGCACTCCGAACAGTTGTACTGCAGCAGTTATGGTGACAGCAACACTGTTCCAAAAGGCCAACAGAGATTTATTGGAGGTAAAATTGGTTTGCAGTGAAGTGCTAGCTGAATTTACACTGTGCCCGACCTTCTTTCATGGAATAATAGTTCAGTCTCTTTTTGGCGACTTATTTCCTACTTCTTCTGCTACTTTTTCTTCGTTTCAAATTAAAATCTTGGCAATAATTTCCAAGTCAATAGAAAATAAAAACTGGCGTGGTGAAAAATTGACTGTTAATTTGCTATGAGCTGTGACATAGACCAATTTCGCTGCCATTAAATTGAACCTCCAAAATTTGTGCAATGTAATGACTAACACTATTCACCATTCATCCATAGAATCCCTATCCAGTAGAAAAAGGCTATTTGGCCCATCGAGTCTGCACCAACTCTTACCCAGGCCCTATCCTATAACCCTATAACCCTATTTGTGTAACCACATAAGGGGTAATTCCCTTAATTTATATATATCTTGGGACAGCACAATTGATCTTGGGGCGGCATGATGGCACAAGGGTTAGCACTACTGCCTCACAGCACAATGATCTGGATTTGGTTCCCAACTTGGGTAACTGCAGAATCTGCAAGTTCTCCCCACATCTGTGTCTCCAGGTGCTCCAGTTTCCTCCCATAATCTGAAAGATGTGCTGGTTAGGTGCATTGGCCATGCTTAATTCTCCTCAATGTACTGAGGCGCCAGAGTGTGGTGACCAGGAAATTTTCATAGTAATTTCATTGTAGTGTTAATGTAATCCTAGTTGTGACACCAATAAATAAGTTAAAAAATATACTGCATGAGCTCTCCATTGGTTTCTATGTTGGTGTTCTCTTAAAAAACAAATAAGGTCTTAGTCTGAAATATTATTGCATCACTAAAGCTAATAGGTAAGTGCTACAAATGTGTGACTTCCATATATGTAGAGGGCCCTTTTATGATAAATTTCCAAAAATCTAAAATAATATTTAAAAGAGAATGTAATGAAAACACTAAAGATAGAATTGAAATTTACAAAATGAACTTTACCAGTTTTTGAATATGGATAGCCTGACAAATAAGGATGTAATTTTAACATTTTACTTCACATCTCAAATCACAGAAATTTAGGTTAACTATAAAACGCTCAAAGAAAGCTCTAATGCCTTAAAAGAAATCCCAGCGTATGGTAAGGTTAGTTAAATTTTGAATGTGACAGTATTATGCTGGAGTGACTAAGGCCAACTGGGAGAATAAGTAATTTCAGTAAGTTATAGCTCCTGGACAAGGTGACGTCCTCAGCAGCTCAGGATGATTTTGAACAGTCTTCCCAAATGCTTGGTCCAGTCGAATGATGGGCTCATATCCACCATTACCTCCCAGGATACTCCATCAGCAGAATGCCCTGCAGCCATCAAAGGTCAGGGGAGAGATCATCCGTTACTAAAACTGGCAAGTCCAATCCCCTAGACCCGACAGGACACACATCTACTGACAGAAGATTTGATTTGTATTACTTCATTCCTGTAACGTGCTTCTATCTTCATTCTAGCTAATTCTGTTATAGACTATATAGATAAATACAAGTCTATATAACAACGTCTAGATAAATTATTGGCAGTCAGGGGAGCCAGATAACAGGCTGTGTAACATAATGGAGCTAAGACTGTGTGATGGGCTAATAAATTCTGCTAAAGATTGGCCTACAATAGTAGTTTATCTAGCACCACAGACAGGTTAACCCTCAGAGACCTATTGAAGGCACAATGCCCAATCAACATGCCAAAATCCTGCAATTAGAAGCAATGCTTCCTGTAAGTATACGAATCAGTATGAATTTTTGAGAATGTTACATAAAAGAAAGCTGGATTTTTGAAAATATATTACATCTAATAACAATTCAATATTTTCAATACTTTACTACATAAATAATGACCTCCCTTTCATTCTAGATGTAACTGCAATTCAACTCAGATAAACATCTAAACACGTGAATATTTCTGCAAAAAATAATAAAAAATCTCAAAGCTATTAAACCTGGAACGTCCTGGGAGGTTTTGGCATAAGGGTAGCATAGGAGTGGTATAAAACAATTTTCTTACAAAAAAAATCTGCACATAACCGACTTCCCCGCCTATCTTATGCTATACCGCCAAGTTCAAGTCCCACTCCAGCGCTTGAGCATAAAAATCAAGGCTGACACTCCAGTGCAGAACTGAGGGAGCGCTGCACTGTTGAAGTGCTGTCTTTTAGATGAGACATTAAAGCAAGACACCATCTGCCTACTTGGATGGCTATAAAAGACCTTACGATAAATTAAAATTTATTTATTGGTCATGGGTAAGGCTTACATTAATACTGCAATGATATTACTGTGAAATTCATTGGTACCTGTTCAGGTCATTGCACTTAACCAGCACGTCTTTTGGACTTTGGGAGAAAACCAGAGCATCTGGAGGAAACCCACGCAAACACAGGGAGAATGTGCAATTTCCATAGACAGTGATTGAGGCCAGGAATTGAACCCGAGTCCCTGGCGATGGGGGGCAGCAGTGTTAACCACTGTGCCATCATGCCACCCACATCACTATTTCAAAGAAGAGCACAAGAGATATCCTGGCTGTTGTGATCAGTATTAATTCCCTAATTAATATCATCAATGTTCATCATTATTATATTGCAGTCTGTGAGAGTTTGCTGTGTGTAAATTGGCTGTCGCATTTCCAACATTACAACAGTAACTATGCTTTAAAAGTATTTAATTGGCTGTAAAACATCTCATGAGAAGTGCTATATAAATGTAAGTCTTTATTAAATTATCAATACAAATTGACCATTTGTGCTGCTTCTAAGATTTATCTACCAAAACCCTCTTGTTTCTTCTTTCCATTGCTTTGCTCCATGAAGATATTCACATTTGATCATCATAGCTAATGCTTGAGAAGAAGCCCTAATGGTGGGGTTGTGCCAGCTATGGAATCCTGTTATTGACACTGACAAAGTTCATGCCCAAGGTGAAGGGCCTTACATAAGCAGACAGCTTTGTATTGAGGGCACATTTGTGGGTCTTTCTCAACTAACCCACCAACCCTCACTCACCCTTGTCACATCTGGACATCTGTAAATTCTGGTTGGGTAGGAAAAGACTGCAGCTCAGCACACATCCCCACCAGCACTCACAAACCCCCCCAGTACTCCCCTTCCCCGTCCCCACCCCACTTAGAAACCAGAGGATTGTAACTTCTTTAAAATGCTCAAAATAAATTTCTGAGCTGATTTTTGGAGTTCAGACTTTGATCAAAAATGGATAGAATGCAATTTGTACAAGACAGGTAGCATGAGTAGTTTGAACAGTGTAGGCAGTGTGGGTTAAAATCAAACTTCAAATAGAAAGGGATATAGAACAAAATAATTTATAATTCAGAGGTATACACATTAATTGAACGGGTACAGCTGAGGTACTAAACGAATAACTTCCATCCGTGTTTATCAAGGAAAAAGATGCTATGCAGGTCTTGATGAAAGAGAAGGTAATTCAAACACTTGAAACATTTAAAATTGGAAAGGAGGAGTTATTGAACAGGTTGTCTTATTTTAAGTTGACAAAACACCAGGATCAGACGAGATGCATCCAGGAATATTGAAAGGAATAAGAGCATAAATTGAGGAGGCACTGGCTGTAATGGCTCAGGAAGCCTGACTGGAAAGCAACATAGTTCATTACAGAATGCAAAGTAAAACCACTATCGTGGTGTGTACATACTTGTCCCAGTACGGCACCTGTCTTATAAAAGGCTCAGGTAATGCGTTCCAGCTGGACTGGCTACTGCCTTTTACGAGGGAACTCATATTCAACAAGCCCCATCAATGATTCCCCATAGAACATAAAATAATTATCACACTGGCTTCCAGTCTTGTTTAGACTCAAGGTGGTGCCAGAGGACTGGGAAATCACAAATTTTTTTATCCTTATCAAAGAAAGGATGCATGGTGAGCTAAGCAATGGTGTTTAACTGACTTGGAGTTTTTTAATGAGGTCACAGAGAGGATTGATAAGGGCAATGTTGATGTGGTGTACATGGATTTCCAAAAGGCTTTTGGTAAAGTGCCCACACAGACTTATAGACAAAGTTATAATTCTGAAGTAAAAGTGAGAGTAGTGACATGGATATGAAATTGGCTGATTAAAAGTACACTTTCTCGGTTTGGAGGGAAGTTTATAGTGGTGTTCCTCAAGGGTTGGTGTTAAGACACTGTTCTTCGTGATGTTCTTCCTGACAAAGGCATCAGGAAACAGTTTGCAGACGGTACAAAATTTGCCAGCACCGTGAGCATGGAATCATACAGTCATAGAGTCATAGAGGTTTACAGCATGGAAACAGGCCCTTCGGTCCAATTTGTCCATGCTGCCCAGTTTTTATCGCTCAGCTAGTCCCAATTGTCCTCATTTAGCCTATATCTCTCTATGTCCATCTTACCTATTTAACTGTCTAAATGTTTGTTAAAAGACAAAATTGTACCCAGCTCGACGACTGCCTCTGGCAGCTCATTCCAGATACTCACCATCCTCTGTGTGAAAAAAATGTCTCTCTGGACTCTTTTATATCTGTTCCCTCTCACCTTAAACATATGCCCTCTAGTTTTAGACTTCCCTATCTTTGGGAAAAGATGTTGACTACCTACCTTATCAATATTTTATAAACCTCTATAAGATCACCCCTAAGCCTGTTACATTCCAGGAAAAAGAGTTCCAGTCTATCCAGTCTCTTCTTATAACTCAAACCATCAAGCCCCGGTAACATCCTAATAAATCTTTTGTGATTCTTTCTAGTTTAATAATATCCTTTCTATAATAGACTGACTACAATTGTACACAGTATTCCAAGTGTGGCCTTACTAATGTACAACTTTAACAAGATGTTCTATCTCCTGTATTCAATATTTTGACCAATGAAACCAAGTATCCCAAAAGTCTTTTTCATCACCCTGTCCACCTCTGATTCCACTTTCAAAGAGCTATGAACTTGTACTTTTAGATCTCTTTGTTCTATAATTCTTCCCAACAGCCTACGATTAACAGAGTAGGTTCAGCCCCGATTCAATCTATCAAAATGCGTTACCTCACATTTACTTAAATTAAACTTCACCTGCCGTTCATCGGCCCTCTGGCCCAAATGATCAAGATTCTGTTGGCATCCTAGATAACCTTCTTTACGGTCCATTATGCCACTCTTGGTGTCATCTACAAACAGTAAGGAAGATAATGTGGAACTTCAAAAGGATTGGTGCAAATGGTGGATAAGTGGCAGATAAAATGTAATGTAGAAATGTGAAGTGATCTATTTTGATAGGAAGAATATGAAATGAAGGGAACAATTCTACAGTGGATATAGGAGAGGAAAGACTGGGTGTGTATATGCATAACTCATTGAAGATAGCAGTACAGGTTGAAAGTGCTGTTAATAAGCATACTATGCTTTATTAATAGGGACACAGAGCACAAAAACAAGGAGATTATGTTAAACTTGTATAGAACACTGGTTTAGCCTCAACTAGAATACTGTGTCCAGTTTTGGGCACCACACTTTTGGAAAGATGTTAAGGCATTAGCGAGAATGCAGAAAAAATTCACAAAAATGCATCCTGAGATGAGAAACTCCAGTTATAGACAGATTGGAGAAGTTGGGACTGTTTTCCTGGGAGAAGAGAAGGTTAACAGGAGATTTAATAGAGACATACAAAATCATGAGGGATGGACAGAGAGGGGAAAACTGTTCCCGTTAATGGAAGGATCAAAAACAAGAAGACACAGATTCAAGGTGATGGCAAAAGAAGCAAGGGTGGCATGAGGAAAAACACATTTTCCCACACTGTGTAGTTGGAGTTTGGAATGGTTGGAAGTGTGGTGGAGGCAAGTACAACTGAGGCATTCAAGGGAAAATTGGATTATTATCTGAAAAGAAAGAATGTGCAGGGAAGAAGGTAGGGAAATGGCACTGGGTAAATTGCTCCTTCAAAAAGCCAACATAAACACTATGGGTTAAATGACCTTTTTCTGTGCTGTAACTATTTTGTGATTTTGATTCTGCAACAAAATAAAAAATATTTTTTCTGACTTTTGCTTCTCAAAAATTCTATCTCTTATATATAATTTTGTTTCTTTAAACATTGATTATATTTTGCCCAATAAGTCATAAATATACATTTTTCACGTTACGCACTTAATTGCATTTGTAATTTGAAACTATCCAAAAATTTGAGTTATATGAAACTCTTGAGAAAAATCAAGGTAACACTATAAACTAGCTTTCCTTCTCTTTTTTCCATCAGCACAAAGCGTCATCCGAAAGCAATTTGATATGGGTCGTACCAACTTAATGAGCTAACGCTAAATTTAATTTCCTGATTAAAACATGCCCTCCATTGTCAAAAGCAGTAAACCAGATAAGGAAAGTGGGAAATCAGGTTTGATTTGAGGGTGGGATGGGGTTAGGGAGATAAAAGGATAACTAGTCTACATTTCAATGTGTAATGAGGATTTTGCTGCATTCCCAACATATTATTTCAATAAAATTTTGAGTTAAAAGATTATTCCTGTTAATTACTTTGTTGTAAATACCTTTACAATTTCATTATTTGTTCCAGTTCATTAAGGTCCAGACATTCAACATCAAGAAGCTAACCATAGTATTTTATAGTTTTTTTTTGGTCTGTAACCAATTCAAATCTGCAAGAAGCCAACGGCATATTTTCCTTTCAATATCTTTTTCAAGTAAAATATTCAAGGGAAGCTAATGCTGTGAAACTGAACACATTCCAATTTTAGACACTCAGCAACAGCATGAAGCACACCCAGATCAGATGTTTTATAGCTAGATGTAGAGTATAGTTTCCTTTACTCTTCACAACTACAAGTTGCTTGTACTGCCAAGGCAGTGGTAGGAAGGAAATTCCAAGATTTTGGCTCAACAGCTAGGTGTCCAGATGAGGATGAGTGTGACTCAGAGGGAAACTTGAAGGCGATGACTTTCCCATGATCTTGCAGCTTTTGTCCTTCACAATGCCAGAGATTTGGTGATGCTGCCAGTGAGCTCAGTGAAATGCTGTAATGCAATTTGCAGAGTGTAAAATACTGCAACCAGCTATCAGCAAAAAGGGTAGATATTGAGTTCACTGCAGCATCATGAAACACGAGATTGCATTATTCTGGATGCTTTAGGCTTCTTAGATGTATTGCAGTTACACTTGTCAAGCTGAATAGTCAGTATTCCAGTTGAGTCTTATAGATGTTGGGGAGCTGTGAAGGGGCTGGAGAGAAGTCACTCGTCAAAATACCGAGTTTATGTACTCTTGTGGCCACCTGGCCAATATTGATGGTAGGATTAACTTTTGATTAAGTGCTGACTTTCTCCCCTCAGAATATTGTGGCAGGGAATCAGCAATGATGGTGTCAATGAAGATCAGAGTTAGATGGTTAAACATTTCTTAATTGTAGATGATTGTAACATTGCACTTACGTGGCATGAATGTTGCATACAAATTATCAGCCCAAGCTTAGATGTTGTACAGTTCCTGTTGTAGGAGAAGTTATTGGAGAATTTGTGAATGCAGCCAAGCAGTTGTGGAGAGATTGCTAAAGCAGTGGCTGTTGGTTGTTATCCAGCCATTAGTTGTGTAAACTCAAATTTGGAAACTCCGAAGTAAGTTGCTATGAGATAGTAGAGTTATCAGAATAGTGGAGACAATGCATTTTACCAAGCTAACCTAATAAAATAAATACAAATTATAATTGCCATTATATAAACTAACATTAATAAGGCAATGATAACCCTTGTATTGATTTTTCAATGCAATCTGTTTTCATTGATTTAATAATACAATTATAGCTTGGGTAGAATTTGCCCGAGGTTTTCATAAATTTACAAATATAAAAGTGTTCTGTGTAATAAGATGTCTTCAAAACAAATGAAGCTTATTTTCTAAAACTTTTTCAATTCTAGTTCAGACTGTAAATATATTTCAACCTATGAATAAAAAAGTTTTGAATATTCTCTCAAATAGATAATTGCACTACCTATAGAAATCTGTGCAATTGGTAACCTTACTAGCATCTTGCAGGCACATCCTAACAAAACAGGTTATATGCTGATAGGTTGCCAATGAACAATTAAGTGATAACCTGTGTTTGTCAGGAAAATGAGACAATGAATGTACTGATTAAATGGCAAAGCCGAGGAGTTTAATCAAAACTCAGGTGCTATTTATTGCTCTAGCTACACTAATAAAACGGGATCTTACTGCTATTTGGAAAATCCAGATTTAGTTTTGTGATATTTTGTCATGAATTACATGGTCCTCAGAGGTAAAGCTGTCACAGTTTCTGCAATGTGATGAGGTAATAGCTAATTTCTAGTTACTGTACTTGAAATTTTTAGGTGTTGTTCATAGTACGTCCAAGGGGCAATCTTGAGCCTACACTCTTCATAACGTAGGTGTGGACTCAAGATCCTGTGAGGTCTCACTGGCGAGATGGTGGTCTCCGATTTTCACCACTCTTCTCCAGTAATGTAATCAAGTTCACATCCATAATTGGGTGAAAACCTAATTTATATTCATTTCAATAAAATTGAATGTCATTAACACCTGCCCTGTGTGATTCCCTCCCCACTATAGTTTCAAACCTCGCAGATGCGATATCAAGGTCAGAACCATGCCCACCTGAGCTAGGGGTCAATGCTAGGTAAGGGTCAGTGCCAGGGGCAGGCGCGAGTGGGACCCTCATGCATGTGGGGAGGGAGAGAGCATTCAAGGAAGGCAGGGGAGAGAGGGAGATGCCAGTGTTAGTGAAGGATGATGGTGGGAAGAGATGGTGGTGTTGATTAAGAGGAGAGAGATGCCAGCTTTAATTGTGGGAGTGGAGGAGAAGAGAGATGCCAGCCAGAAGTTTACTGCCTGCCTATCATGGGAATTGGAGTGGGCAAGTGGCGGATGGGGGTGACAATGGGAAGGTCAGTTGTCTTTCGGCGAGATTTTACGTTTCAGGACAAGCGAGGCCATAAAATCCCACCCACTGACTTTGATGAGGCGTGGGTGTGACAGAAGAGTGATGTGAGTGTTGATGAGGGGGGATGAGATGCTGCCGTTGATGGGGATGAGGGAAGAGATGTTGGCATTGATAGGATGGGTGGCAGAGAAGAAAAAGAAATTAGTGTTGATAGGGTGAGAGAGAGATGCTGGCATTGATGGGTGGAGTGGAATAGGGGAGGAGGGATGCAGGTGTTGCTCGGGGAGTTGGTAGGGAGCCCTTGAGACTGCTGTGGTGGGGTGGGAGGTAGGTTGTTTTTGATCTGATCGGAGAATTTCAATTTCAGTGCAGCCAGCTTTACAGGCGTGTTTAGGCCGTGCCTCTCAAAATGACGGCAAGAAACATGCCCCCTTTTTTTCATCAAAGCTTCATAAGATTTAGCAAAGAAACCTGCCTGTTTCTCAGGAGAGAAACACACCAGTCAGACCCTGACACTTTTTGGTGAGATTCCACCTCATTTTTTCGCATGCCTTAAATTGAGCTGCAAAGAGCATTAAAATTTGACTTGTTTCCACACTTTCTCATTAACTAATTACCCGTCGTATCTATGTTATCAGGGAAAGATGCATGTCAAGAGGAAGCAAGGGATGCAAAGGGAATAAAATCAGGCAGTCATCTAAAGCTACTTATGTGCATCCATGTCCAGCATGGCACACTTTAATCCTGTCGGTTTGGCAGTAGTTTTGGAAGAGTTGATGAAAAATTATGAAAATAGATGGATATTGTACTCAGATTTCACAGAAAATTCTATACCATCATGGAACTGCATTATGAACCAAAAACTCTGTGGCTGTGATTCCCCTAAATCGGGATTAAGTGCCCAAGCCAGCAGGAAAACCGGAGTGTTTCTTGCTGGCACTGGAAGCAAATGTGGATGCAAATCCATGTATTCCGCAAATCACGCCAGCCAGCCAACATTTCAGAGTACAGTTGCCCTTGCTTCATTTTCCACAGTCAGAGACAGGCCCACCTGCCCCCAAAAACGGAAATGGCGGCAACTTCAAACTAGCCAAGTGGTTTTGTGAAAATATTGCAGCTAGGCATACTTGAGATGCATTCAAGCACAGTTGGAAAGATAAATAAACACAGCTGACTGGAGGCTGAGTAAAAACCATCAGACTGTCAATCAAATGTGAGTTCAAAGGACTGGATTGAATTTGAATGGAAACAAAGGTTTTCAAAGGGTTGGAAGATATTTCAAACACTCTCAGCTTTTAGAAAGTTTAGAGATTTGAAATAAATGCAATATTAAAATAATGAGGCTGAGTCAACAGCTATGGAGATGAGAACTCCCCCTCCTTGTGCAAATAAGTGGCTTCGGTCAGTCAGAGGGCTTCAAAGTGATCTCCTCACTTCTGTGGTTTCCTAGAGAGAGAGACTGAGGAACCCCTTCTGCTGATGGAGTACTGCGATGGTTTGGAAACATCCCAGCTGTCCAGGGGGCATGGAGACTAAAGTGACCAGAGAATTTCAAAAGGTTTAGAGGACAGAGACAATACTGAGTATTTTATCCCAGGATGGTGCTTGTATTCACCATCCTGAAACTGCTCAACAATTTTCCCAGGGCTAGAAGGGGCTGTCCAGCTACGAGACCCCCGTCATGGGGGAAGAGTGGTGCAGTCAGCCATTTGCCCCTGCCTGAGCCCACTCAACCTCCAGGGCTCTATGGCACTCTTCCTTTGTCACATGGCAGCGGTAGAGAGACAAATGGGCATTGGACATACCTCAACCGCCCCTTTGCCCTCTTTGGATCTTACATGCCATGTCCCTGATTGTCAGGGCCTGCAACAAAGCCTGTCCACTGCAGATTCCATTGGGGAAGCAGGTGAATAGGGGGAGTTAAATCGAATTGGGTTTCAAGCCCACTAATTACATTTAAAAGAGGCAATCTCAATAATTTTTGGGTTCATTCCCATTCTGGCAGAAACAGGAGCATTGTGACGAGTTTGGTGCCAGTGCAAAATCATCCTGACACCTGATTCTTAGGATGAGTGCGATTCCAGCTGGGAGCTTATGGACTGGGAGAATCATCCACTATATCTCTTGCAAATTCATTATTAAGAACTCAGTAAGTGTTTGTTGAGAGCTATGTGCTAAAAGATAGCATGCTAGGAATGATTATACTGATTTTACAATCAAACAGAAAGTAGTTTACTACAAGCACAGTGTAAACGTATTGACGTCAGATTGGAATTTTTCTTTTTGTCATACTCATGCCTGCAAAATTCTAACTGCAGTTGCAATAATGGTTTTTCCAGATTTAAATGCTATTTAAAGTTTACCGTGCAAGAAGAAAGTTATCAAATTATGATAGTAAACATAATTGTATTTTAGCAGTATTACTGGGAATATTTTCCTCCCCATGGGATCAAGCTGCAATGAAAAATGGAAAGGTATCACAAATCTGCAACTCGCTAAAATTATCAGTGGAATGATGAAGTACAGTTGGATATTTACATGCTTTTTTGTTCATTATTGAATAATTTCCAACTCAAGACATTACACCATTATAATAAACCTACAGATCATCAGATGCAGTTCATGCCATTTGACTGGTTTAAGGGGTTAGTGTCAGTATGACATTCTCTGAATTAACAAACAGAAAATGAAAAATAACTCAGTTTCCTAACCTTGCACGTACAGCAATTATAATAGCAGGAAAAGCTGCTTCTGTATATCTTCTCAAATATGTAACACTTAATATATAGAGGCTAATGGATTTCCTGTAAACGAATTACAAGGCACTAATCTAATCAGGTTTTAGATGACGTAATAAATCACTACAGCAAAACTCATGAAGTTTATGCTTTTTTAGCTGAACCCTGACATTGGATTTCTAGTATTGTCCTAAATTTCACTTTTATGTGTTTGTTATCATTTATCCAAATATAGGATAGCGAATTTATTTTTAAATAAATTCTGGGGGTCTAAATGGTGCAGTGTATTAGAAGGTTCTCTCTGGGATCAGAGTTTGTACCCAGAGCAAATAGAATGAAGCAATTTTCATTATTCAAGTAGTTTTAAGAGTTCAAATTAAGCATGTATAAGCAGTCTCAACCTTGTTCCAGGGGAACAGAAGCTGCAAGTACAGTGCAAGTCCACAGCACAGTACCCCAACCCAGTCAGATTGAGCAACAGAGCTGGCCAATTCAGTCTCTGCCCACTGCCATTTGATATAAATACCATGTTTAATTAATATAACAGTTATTAAGCTGCATATTTGCTCCTCAATAAATTACAAGGGATATGGATATACCTTTACAAAATGTGCAGTGATTTGAATCAAACCACCAATGCATTGGACTTACACTCTGAAAGAACCATTAGAATAAAAGATACTATCTACATTTGGGGCAGAACCTTGTGTCTTCCCCGGTGGTTTGTTCAATCGAGTAACACATCAGACAGGAAAATTGCTGAGATCAGTGCAACCTTCTTTAATGATGAAGCTAATAGGGTGAATTTTACTGCCCTACCTGCCACAAGAATCAAAGCAGATGGGTGAAGGACCATGGAAAGGTCCGTTGACCTCGGGCAGGATTTTCCAGTTTTGGAGCAATCAAGACTGGAAAATCCCACCCAATGAGTGATTACTCCAAGGATAGGGTGGCAAGGTGGCAAAGTGCTAGCACTGCTGCCTGCCTGCACCAGAGACCCCGGTTCAATTGTGGTCTTGGGTGAGTGTGTGAAGTTTGCATGTTCTCCCTATGTCTATGTGGGTTTTCTCTGTGTTCTCCAATTTCCTCTCACAGTTCAAAGATGTGCAGGTTAGGTGGATTGGCCGTGGTAAATTGCCCATTAGCATCCCAAGATGTGTATGTTAGGGGGAATTAATGGGTAAATACATGGAGTTACGGAGTTAGGACCTGTGTGGGAAACTTTATCAGAGAATCAGTGCAGATTTGATGGTCCGAATAGCCTTGTGCACTATAGGGGTTCTACGATAGACATCTTGGGGCACTAAGAGGCAATTTAGCATGGCCAATTCACTTAATTTTTGGACTGTGGGAGGAAACCAAAGCACCCAGAGGAAACCCACACAGAGAGAATATGCAAACTCCACACAGTCACCCAAGGCTGGAATTGAACACTGATCCTTAGCACTGTGCTAACTGGTGTGCCATCATACCATCCAGAACTGGAGCTACACTCTTTGCAGGATGTAGTTCCAATGCAGTTAAAAATAATTACATTACCTCATCAAGAATGGATAAAATCTGACACTGTTAAATAATTACACGATGCATGAACCTTTGGCAAAATATTATTTGCAGTTCTAAATGTTGATTAAGTTGAGATTCCTCAGAACCAACTGAAACTAACCCTTATGATGATGGCTTTTGAAAAGATTCAGCAAGATAGAACTGCAACCAGTAGTTTCAACTATTGGTAGCTTTAACATTGCAGTCTTCACACCTGTAAGAAAAAGCCTCAACATATGCAGTCGTACTCCAAGTACAAAACGTTGTTTGAGATAATTACAGTTCCCTTATATTGATTCCTTACAAAAGGTGTTAAATAGCAGCCTCAGGAAAAGTGATGGCCATCCTACATGAAGTAATCCCTTTTGATGACAAGGGAAATTGTAAGCTCAGCCAAAAGGAAAAAGGAAGCATATGATAGATCTCGGCATCTAAAAACTCACAAAGCCCTTGAGGGGTATAGTGAGTTAAACAAGGAATTAGGAGGGCTAAAAGATGCCATGAAATGTCTGGCAAACAAGGTCAAGGAGAATCCCAAGGATTTTTATGCATATATTGGGAGCAAGAGGGTGGCAAGAAAAAGAGCAGGCCCACTCAAGGACATTAGAGGGAAGTTAAGCGTGAAGCCACAGGAAGTGGATGAGATCCTTAATGAGTACTTTGCTTCAGTATTCAACAAGGAGAAGAATATGACGGATGTTGAGGTTGGGGATAGGTTTGTGAAAGTTCTAGAGAATGTAAATGTATTGAGGGAGGAAGTGTCCTGTATCCTAAATTGCATTAAAGTAGGTAATTCCCAGGGCAGGATGAGATTTATCTCCGGTTACTGCGGGAGGGAATGGAAGAAATAATGGGGCCTTAACAGATATCTTCACATCTTCTTTGACCACAGGTGAGACTCCAGAATACTGAATATTAGTCAATGTTATTTCCTTGTTTAAGAAAAGAAACAGGGATAATCCAGGAAATTATAGGCTAGTGAGTGTGATGTCATTGATGGGAACGGTAGAGATGTTTGGAGGACTGTTGGAATGTGGAGGTATGATGTATTGTTAATTGAGTTTTCTATTATTAGAAAATTTTGCAGAATCAGGCCTCTCTGATTATTGAATATTGTGTATTAATACCTCCTGACTTGTTTAGAGCCAGATTTTGCTCTTGCGGGTCATCTGCCTGCACCAGCTGGATGACACTGTCAAAAGCAATATTGTGTAGGACATAGAATGCAATAATGATTCTAGATACATGTCCTGTAACATGTTAGAAGACATCCCATAGGCAGTCCAAGCATCTGAAACTCTATAGTATTGTCAACAGTGAGTCTTGTGGATGTGTGGGCTTTATTATACTTTTACTCAACCGCAGTGGCCATTAATTGTACACAATAATTGTGATTAGCCATGATCCCTCGGTTTCTTCATACAAGGAAAGTCTCCTTAAGGCAAAGGTATCTGGGATTTATTTGCCTGAAGTTGTGACATGATTGCAAAACAGTCATATACTGATTCATAATCCTTTCTATTCATGTAATGAATACTGCTCTCTATGAAAGCATAAAGTTCCATATGGATCCTATCAAGCATTGCTGAACTGTGGGAATCCTGCAAACCTATAAAAATCTATGTGTAAATGCTTGTTGCTCCCTGGCCTCCATAAGAAATATATATTGACTTACCTTTGCATCTGTAACCTGCTGGATGTGCCAGTGCACTTTAGACCAACTGATGCATGGACAATCATCAGTAAAAATCACTAGTGGGGCAAAAATTAAATGCTATGCTTAACTTCAATGATAATGTGATGTTCAAACAAGAATGTAGGTCTTCCTGTGTGAGACAACTTTTTTATCACTCATCTGTGGAATCAGAACTTCTGTAAGCCTTCTACTTCATTAAGGTGTAAATCATACAGGATAAAATACCTGGATATCTAGTTAAGGCTTTCCTTCTTTGGTGCTGTCAGACCTTATGGACATCCAGCAGAAAGCTGTGTTGATCCTCCTCTAGTAACAAACATAAAGTGGAATGCCAAAAGGAACTTTTAACTAACAGATTGGTCTGTCCTCCCAGTGCTGCAAAATTGGTCAAAAAGTACCAAAGACAGATAGTGAAATTTTAACTCAAAAGTTATTCAGTAAGTCCAGAGTTCAAAACGCTAAGTGGAGTGAAAATTTAGTGTTGGTGGCATGGATCCTGCTCATCAGCAAGAAGGCTGATGGCAACCTGGCATTGCTTCTCTCTAAGAGGCCAGCACCATTACTGGATAATGAGGCCCTTACCTGGACAATGTCAGAACCCCAAGCAATCAAACAAGGTGGAAATATCTCCCCCGAGAGCTGCTGGCCAATCAGATGCCGACAGCTCTCTTGTCCTGGTAGATAGAACCGGGAGCGATGGTCACTGCCCATATTACACTTGTACACTCGTACTTTGAGGTTCTCTGCTAGACCATGAGATAGAGGTGAGTTTAGAGGGTGGGGAAGGATTGGATAGAGACGGTTATTGGGGAAGGAATAAGAGGCGTCAGAGGTAAGGATAGGGGGTGGTTTTCAGTAGTCCTTTCTTCCCTAGGCCGAGTCCTCAATTGGATATAGAGTGCCTATGAATGAAGGAACCTGCTTGGTATGCATTAGTGCATATTTCCAATAGAAGTGTGAAATATCTCATATGCAACATTGAATGATTATCAATCTCATTATTAAAATTCAATGTTACATTCTATGAGATTACATATTTTCATAAAACTAACCCCCCTACGAGGCATCAGGAAAATGTGACAGGGTTTGCTGTGCAGTCTCCACTTGCCACCACAGCAGCAGTGCAATGAAGCACTTAAGTGGCAATTTAAAGGCCTCAATGGCTCCCAGGTAGAATGCCACCTTCCACTCTTCCTGCTTGGAGTTTAATCAGACATTAGATGAGAAGGCAGTGGAGTCTCTACTCTGCATCCTCCCGTCAGATCAAACACCCCCCCTGCTTTCTAACCTCTCTCTGGTGGGTAAGGTATTAAATTCCACCTGTAGATTCACAATCACTTGCTAAGATGTGTGCATCCATTGCTACAAAGCTAGGAAACTGAAGCAGATTATTGTGACACAATAGTTGACTTAGCAGTGCCAACTTCAGATAACACAATACAAGCTTCTCATGAAATATACTGTAGGAACTTATAGCATGGTGTTGTGAGATTAGGATCTGCAATTACAAGCCTCTATAAACTTTCAGTATGTTGCGCCTCTTTTACAAGTGCTCTTGACCACTGGAACAAGAAAAAATCATAATATGTTTTAATTTCCACGAATAAACTTAGAACTAAATTACACCATATCCAAACTTCAGCCAATTTGGTTCTGTTGGCGTGAACTAGCCTTGCCTCTAGCCGCTTGTTCTGTATTAGTGCACATTTCCAGCAGAAGTGTGAAATAGCTCAAAACGAAAGATTGAATAATTGCCAATCTCATCATTCAAATTCAATGTTACAGTCTAAGAGATTACATAATTTCATAAAACTAGCAATAATAATTAGAAATTCTAGAATGTACATTAAGTCACTCTGCACCTTGAATTAACGGTGAGGAATCATTAAGATACTGTCATACTGGAGCTTAGAAACATACATATTTTTGTCAACATGACAAATCCATCACTGGTGCAAGTCTGACTTGATGATCAAATCTTATTTAATGTTATCCAATGGTCTGTGTCATACTTGTAGTGAAGTTAGGTTGGTAGATTGAGAGAATCACCAAGGGATTTCTGGGCCCTTGTGTTTTAGCTTGACACAATAACCATGCCAAAATACATAACCAAACCACAGTCAAATACTAGTCCATACCAGTCAACTTAATATTTTCTAATCAACTAATACATATGTCATGGAGTCTGTGTAATTACTACCGGTATATTTATTTTGTCATTTTCTGCATTAATTTTTCTTTTATAATTCTTGATAGTCTATTATCCAGTAAACTTTTCAACATAGTTAGGTTATCATACCACAGGGCTGTCCTTCACAAGTGTGTTGCTTTACATTCAATACTTCATAATGATTACAAACTGCCTTACTAAGGATTATAGATTTTTTTGCAAAGGAATGCAGATGTCCCATTAAAATTCGGCTCATACATTTTTCTTTGATCAATCTATTGCTGAAATTGCAACAATAACATAATAACATCAATCTGGGGGTCATTCTGGGGTCAGTTTACAGGGTCATTTTAGATTTTTTTTAATGAAACTTATGATGGGGTGATTGTTGATAGGAATTTTATACCACATACTGCCATATGAGTAATAAGTCTTGTTTGAAATGAAAAAGAAATAACTTGCATTTGTCTCATGTTTTTCACATTCTCAGGATATCTCAAAGTATTTCACAGCCAATAAAGTACTTCTGAAGAATATTCACTGTTGCAGTGCAGGCACACAAGGCATTAACTTTGAGTACAGCAAGGTCTGACCACTACCAATGAAAAGGATAGTCACTCAATCCATTTTGGTGCTAAGGTTGAGGGGTAGGCATTGATCAGTAAAACAGGAACTCCCTGCTTTTCTATGAATTGCACCATTGGAATTTTAACATCCATCTGGTCAGATAGGGGAACTGAACCAAAAAGCAGAACCCAAATTTATGTGCACGAGTTCCTGGACTTTAAAAACCATAATTAGAGTCATAGAGATTTACAGCATGCAAACAGGTCCTTTGGCCCAACTTGTCTATGCTGCTTTTTTTTTTAAAACCCCCCTAAGCTAATGCCAATTGCCTGATTTGGCCCATATCCCACCATACCCATCATATCCATGTAACTGTCTAAATGCTTTTTAAAAGACAAAATTGTACCCACTTCTACTACTACCTCTAGCAGCTTGTTCCAGACACTCATCACCCTCTGTGTGAAAAAAATGCCCCTCTAGACACTTTTGTACCTCTTCCCTCTCATCTTAAACCTATGCCCTCTAGTTTTAGACTCCCCTACCTTTGAGAAAAGATATTGACTATCTAGCTAATCTATGCCTTTCATTATTTTATAGATTTCTATAAGATCAGCCTGCTACAGTCCAAAGGAAAAAGTCCCAGTCTATCCAGCCTCTCTTTATAACTCAATCCATCAAGTCCCGGTAGCATCCTAGTAAATCTTTTCTGCACTCTTTCTAATTTAATAATATTCTTTCTATAATAGGAATACCAGAATTGCACACAGTATTCCAAATATGGCTTTACTGATGTCTTGTACAACTTCAACAAGATATTCCAACTCCTGTATTCAAAGTTATGACCAATGAAACCAAGCATGCTGAATACCTTCTTCACACTCTGTCCACCTGTGACTCCACTTTCAAGGAGCTATGAACATGTACCTCTAGATCTCTTTGTTCTGTAGCTCTCCCCAGTGCCCTACCGTTAACTGAGTAAGTCCTGCCCTGGTTCAATCTAATGCATCACCCTGCATTTGTCTAAATTAAACTCCATCTACCATTTGTCAGCTCACTCAATTGATCAAGATCCTGTTGCAATTGGAGATAACTTTCTTCACTATCCATGATGCCACCAATCTTAGTGTCATCTGCAAACTTACTAACAATGCATCCCATATTCTCATCCAAATCATTAATGTAAATGAGAAATAACAGTGGACCCAGCACTGATCCCTGAGGCACACCGCTGGTCACAGGCCTCCAGTTTGAAAAATAACTCTCTACAACCACTCTCAATTTTGCCAATTTTGTATCCATTTAGGTACATCAAATTTGAGAGACATGATTTTCCATTTACAAAGCCATGCTGACTGTCCCTAATCAGTCCTTGCGTCTCTAAATGCCTGTAGATCTTGTCTCTCAGAATACCCACCACAGATGTGAGGCTCACTGGCCTGTAGTTCCCCGCCAAAATCTCCAACTAATTGTACCCCTTACTTTCTCCAGACCCAGTTGGATTTTACAATTTAACATAAGTAAGGGCCTAATACCTAATTTTAAAATGGGGATTTAATTACCACAAAATCACAGAACACTATAGTGCAGAAGAGGCCCTTCAGCCTATCGAATCTGCACCGATGCATGGAAGGTTCTGGTCTGCCCACCTAATCCCACTATGCTAACACTCGGCCCATAGCATTGAATATTACAGTGTGTCAAATATTTATCCAGGTACTTTTTAAACAATATGAGGCATCCCACCTCCACACACCATACCATACTGCCCCACCCCATCTCCATCCCCTCACCCCCCATTCCACTGGGCAAAAAGATTTTTCCTCAAACCTGCCCTAAGCCTCCCACCCCTCACTTTTAACTTGTGTCTCTTTGTAACTGACCCTTCAACTAAGAAGAGTAGCTGCTCCCTATTCGCCCTCTCCATGCCCCTCATAATCTTGAACACTTCGTTCAGGTCACCCCTCAGTCTTCTCTGCTCCAGAGAAAAACAACCCAGACCTATCCAATCTCTCTTTACAACTTAAATGTTCCATCCCAGGCAATATCTGGTGAATCTCCTCTGCATCCATTTCAGTGCAGTCACATCCTTCTCACAATGTGATGACCAGAACTGCTCACAGTACTCCAGATGTGGCCTCATCAAAGCTCTGAAGTTCTATATAACTCCAAATACATCTGTGCAATGTGGCCCCTTGTCCTTAAGTACTACTTTACCTGAAGATTATACTTGGATTCTCTGATCTTGTCCATTTCCAGCAAGAATGGAGAATTTAGCACTCAACCAAAATTCCATTCACTTCAGCGAGATCTGAGAGAGAATTTCCTGCAGTGGATGAGATCAGAGATTTCTGGCATACATTTTTTTTTGACTTCCAGTGTGTAGTGCCACATGAGATTGACTAGAAATATATTAAAGATCAAGAATTTACAACAGGTTGCCATTTGCCCAAAATTAGCCAAATCAAAGCAGATGACTGAGGAATGTCGAGTATAAGTTGGGTTCTGTGAAAACTGAATTTTTGCAATATTTGTACAAGTTTATTTTTAAAGGTCCCATGGCAACCCAACCTTGCCCACAAAACTGGCCATGCCTCCAGATTTAATTAATGAACATGGCGAATTTCTGCCAATTGCTGCCATCAGGCCTTTGAGGACACTCTTAATATTAAGCCTATATTTAGGCATGAGTCACTGAGAAGCACCTTATAAAGTTTTTAAATATTAAAAATACTTAAATGACCATAATACTGACTACTGTAGACCAATGAAATTAGTAAATAACTTGGTCCAGTTTTTAAAGTAATTTTCAGTTATTTAAAATCAGGTTACTCCCAAGATGTGGATTTGACACTTATTAAAATTTATTACTTTGTGATAAGCCTATTTCCAGCTGCATTAATAGAACTGTCAGGTCACAACTCTTCAATATACTTTTTAATACAAGAGACAAAAATAAATTATGTTCAATTGTCATGGACCATTGAAGGTTTTATATCTGTGATTATGCAAATGAGTTATGGAAACTTGAACCATAAGTTCAATTCATAGAAACATAGAAACTAGAAGCAGGATTGGCTATTCAGCCCTTCAAGCTTGCTCTGCCATTCATCTGGATCATAGCTGATCAACAAATTCAATATCCTGATCTCCCTTCCTCCCATATCTCTTGATCCCTTTAGCCCCAAGAGCATTATCTAATTTCTCCTTGAAATCAGACAAATTTTGGCCTCAACTACATACAGTGATAGTGAATTCCACACATTCACTACTTTGGGGTGGAGAAATTTCTCCTCACCTCAGTTCTAAAAGATTTACACCTTATCCTCAAACTATGCCCCTAGTTCTGGGCTCCCCCACTGATGAGAGCATTCTTTTTAAATCTACCCTGTTTAACCCTGTTAGAATTTTATAAGTTTCTGTGAAATCCCCTCTTTTCTAAACTCTAGTGAATATAATCCTAACCGATTTAATCTCTAAACAGACCTGCCATCCCAGGAATCAACCTGGTAAACCTTTGCTGTACTCCCTCTAGGATATCATTCCTCAGATAAGGACACCAAAACTGCACATAATACTCCAGGTGTAGCCTGACCAATGCCCTATACAATTGCAGCAGAACATCCCTATCCCTATATTCAAATCCTCTCACTATGAAGGCCAACATACTATATGCTTTTTTACTGCCTGCTGTACCCATGTGCTTACTTTCAGTGACTGACGCACGAGGACTCCAAGATCTCGTTGAGTATTTACCTCTCTCAATTTATATCCATTCAGGTAATAATGTGTCTTCCTATTATTGCTACCAAAGTGGATAACTTCACATTTATCCACATTATTTCAGAAATCTAAATCAATTTTAAGCAAAATGGCTGATTGCACCCAAAGTATAAACTCTAGCTTCTCATATGCATGCTTCCTATTGTCACAAGTACTTTCCTAGCTACAATTACTATCACATTGATGTCACATCAGGGTAAAACTTTAAAATGTTTTTCAAAGATATTCGCTTGGTTCACCTTGTTGTTATTTGACAGGAGTTCTTTTTAGGTGTGTATTTTCATTAAATAGGAAACCTGTTGTCGCATCAAATAGAAATTAATCAACAACAAGCTTGAGCAGCAAGGACAAAAAGTGGTTCCTGCAAATTTCTTTCGATGTAAATTAATCTGCTGACTTTTCTATTGGGTTCTTTTAGAGAAATGTCTGCTTTCAGGAAAATCCTTGTCAGTTTTATTTAATTAATTAGTTACAGGCTTTGCTGCCATTTTGATTAATTATTCAATATTGCTTACTTCACCAGCAGAGAAATAGTAAATTTCTTACTTCAATCTGGGGATACAGCTAAATGAACTGATCAACTGTCCAAAGGATTTTACTGTTTGCATTGATTTTTGAAGCGATGTTGTGTGAGTTTTTATTTCTTTTAGACTTAACTGATGAAAAGATGGGATTTGAGAAGGTTTTTAAAAATGGAAAGAGAAGCTGACTAATGAATTTAGGGAATTAATTCTAGAGAGCAGCACTGAAGTAATTGAAGGCTCTGTCACCAAAGATGGGGGAAGAAGAAGTAAAGGTACAGAACAGATGGAGGAATTAAGAGTGTAGTGGGTTATAAGATTACAGAGATATGATGGACTAAGACAAGTGATGTGAAGATTATTTGAAATTCAATGTGCAGGAGATAGAAGGATCAGCATGTATAAGCTGTGGACAGGATGATAAGTGCGTTAGACTTCGGATGGGACATGATGGGACATGAGGCACCAGCTGAGTTTTGAAGTACTGATATCAAACTTGGACAGTTTGATGGTCCCTCATTCCCTTTCTGCCTCCAGGTTTTAGACTGCAGCGTGACCACTTCTCTAAATTTGTTATTCACATTGCTCTCAGCATCATGGATGTACCACACTCATACCAGCCACTAATCAAACTCTGAAACCCAAGCACACGTTTCTGTAGTTCATGGCACATGTGATTATCTAGGACACCTGTAACATCCATGACTTCCCATATATTACAGGAAATACTGTGGCTAGAATTTAGTGACGACCCCCCCCCCACTCCCACCATGGAGGTGTGTTTGAGTCAATATGGATGCAAGGTTAGGAACTAGGTGGGAAGTAGGATTGAGATCCAACTGTCTGCCCGTCTTCCTCTGATTTAGTCCACCGTACAGAAAGGACTGAAGTTGACCTTTTTGCCCAGAGACCAATTAAGAAACTTGATTGGTCACTTACAATGTAAAAAGACTGTAGTGGGTAGATTTGGGACCTAGAATAGGGGAAAACCCTTCCATGTCTGAACCCAATAGAGACACCTGCTGGCCAGACTGGGGAAACTTAAGAGTTAGGTCTTCCACCTTCTGCCCTTTAAATCAATCCCCTCGCTGGAGGCCTTCCTCTTTGGTCTGCGAACCAGTCACATTCACTTGCTTCCTTCACTTGGAGTGACGATTTTTGGTCTGGGCTTCACTGCAGTGGCCATATACCTGCTGGCAATGCTAGAGTTGGACAGCTGCTGACCTCTGATTGCTGGCAACTCTCAGAAGTGGGACATCTAGCCTGCACCAAGATTTCAGAGGAGCAAGCTCCTCTCAGAAACTGGGAAGCCCAATAGCAGGCAGGTTGGTGCATGATTGGGATTAAATTGCAGTGGGCCTCCCGATGATGGCTGTTTACTAGCAAGTGCACAGGACTCCCACAATGGGCCATTAAATTCTGCCCTTTGATTGCACATTCAGCTGGTCGATAGCTTTCAGAATTGTAAATACTGCAGATCAACATTCAGGTCAAACAGCTTTAAGGAGTTGCTTTAGGACATACAGGATCCACCTTCACAGCGTTTGTCATAGAGAAACTACTGTAGAGGAATTTACTATTTTTCCTAAGCAAGTAAGATGGCGGAGGAGCATTTTGCACAGAAATCCTGTCCCATTCCAGCTGTGTAATAAATTTTACACACTGAAGTATTGTTTAGGACTGAACAGCACTTGGGTGATCTGGAGGGCAGTCAAGTTCTATGGATTGAGAAAAATTCTCTATGAGGGAACTCTACAGAAACAACAATTCATTACTCAGGGTAGATCTGCAGGGGTAACTATATAAGAAAGATGAATTCGATAAAGAGCCCCAGTGCACTCAGAAACATTTTAGCAATGCAGTACATAAGACAAAGCTGATTGAATACTGTGGTGATGAAATATTGCTTAGGAACAGAAAATACATCAGATTCATTTGGTCTGACCTATGTTTTGCCCAGGGTAGGCAGCAAGCAAATATTTTTAGCTTTTAAAGTAACAAAGTGAAAGATTGATCCAGCTCTTATCAGACTGCCATGAAACACCACTAATACTGTAAATGTGTTCATTTTGAGAGAAATACACTGCCCCTGTGATGCACTATTCAGAGGTTTGAGAAGACAGATTGCTCAAACTGTTGAGGAGAACAGGTATATATTTAAAATGTCCCTATGCTTTATGGCCTGCACATGAACCAGCATATGGCAGACTAGGGACCATATATCAGCATTAAAATGGCAGATTACTACTAATGAATAATATTTGGCTTCTGTTTCTTACAGTGTGCAATAACTTGAAAACCAATATCAACAATAATATTCTTACTGGTAAGAATAATAGGGATATTTTGCAGAATGTTTTTCCTACCTATAACGTGGAATCCAATTTCTAAAACTTCTCATTCCTACAACTTTTCTACACATCTGTTGAACTGTAAAATTTATGACCTTTTCCTGCATGTTTTGTCTTTTCAGAACCTTTCTTCTTGCATTATTCACACTACTTCCCTTTTCCGAGAAACATTCCATACTCGACATATAATATAGTCAAAAAAAGCAAAAGATAATTTTAGAATTATTTTACACAATTGCAATTCCAATTGCAAATTGTATTTTATGAGGGATAGCCTGTCCCCCAGATGCTCTGTTTGTTATACTGAGGTGGGTATGTTTGAAGTTCCCGAAATGTTTGGATCAAATATTTTATATTCAAAGATTAAAACAGAAACATATGATACAGAGCATGTCTATCCACATTTGTAAAGACAAAAAGAGATTAAAGTTTTGGTCATCTGACAGAAGGGCACAATCTAAAATGTTATCCTGCCTTTTCTCTTTTTGTTTCAGTTTTTTTTTCACTCTTATTTAGACCTGCAGTTTGGGCTGCAAAGTCGACATGATTAGACTGAATGGGAATCAGACCGGTCCATTTCAAGTCCATCAGATTTATTTGGAATAAAAATTATGCTTGGATCAATAAAGTACATGGAGCACAGTTTTTGAATTTATTCAATTCCAGGTACATTGCTTGAAATTTTCTGATGGTCAGGCTTTTGAGCACAGCTGCTACGACTCAGTAATCAAATCCATACAATCTGGTGAGGAAATTGGAGTTTGCATTTATGTGACTGTTCTTAGACTTTCTCTCTTTCCCCATAAAGCTGAAGAACAATAGCTATTTACCACAATTTTTATTTAACCACGATGACTCTCTCTCTCTGATCAGCGGATGCAATCTTGGGGTCAATTATACCTGCTTCCACTGGCTACAGCCGTTCATCTTGAGCCTGAGCTGATTTAAATCAAATAGACGGCCACTCCATTGTTGCCCATAGTTAAAATTGACCCCCATTTGTTGAAAATGATAGTACAGTGTGACAAATGCCTATTCTTTTAGTCAGTTAACAGCCAGAGATTGTGTATTATATGCACAATTGTAAACCCTTTTGTATGCATATCATACTGAATTATGTAGCCTTAGTTTTGAGCTCCTGCACTATGTTTACCAGAACTAAATGAAATTTTAAAACTTTTTCACAAATTTACTTTTAATTCACTCTTTTATTCAATGTGACAAACCTAGAAATGTAATGTGAATGTGAGTGTGGTACATTAAATCCTCGTGACTAAAACCTGGCATTATTTTTCCCATTTTTAACTGCAAAAGCAGTCTTACTAAGCCATCTCTGGCAATACATTTTCATTATGTCTTTATTCGATTTCTCATGCAGATAAAGCAGGGGACATCTTGTTGGAACAACATTTACTGAATTGACAACACAGGATCAGAATATTAAGAGTAAGTCATATCATTATCAGGAATTACATTAGCTGCTGCTAGCGTTAATTTCTTCGTGGAAAAGAAAATTGATTTGTATTGACCTCGACTTAGTGGCTTACGCAACTTTAAAAAGAAATATCTTGTCAGTAGATGTTGCTGATTGTCAGTGACTTTCTGTCCTTAGAATACAAAATGTACCTTGGTGCTGAAAAGCTGATATACAATAACATTTAAAACCCTTTTGTATGCATATCATACTGAATTATGTTGCCTTATTTTTGAGCTCCTGCACTATGTTTACCGTGCCAACAGAATTCAGGTTATCTGGAAACTGGCCAAAGTTTGACCTTTTAAAAATAAAATTGCTTGACTTATGCATTCTGAATAGACACTGGTGACCCTGCTCACACTGATGTCACTCTGAAGACAAGGCCATTTGTCGTGCACAAGCTCAGCATTTTATTTGATCTTCAGTTGAGCTTCTATCTCATGGCTAGTCCACAGTCAAACCTGCCTTCTTGCTTCTCTGGAGCATTGTCCACATAGGCTCCAATCTCACCATTCTGACTACAAAAACGCTCATCCACACTTACTAAACCATCACAGGCAATACGTTTTCATTACGACTTTATTTGACTTTGCTTGCTGCTAAAGCTGGGAACATCTTTTGATAGAATCCTAGATTACCATAGAATCCCTACAGTGCAAAGCAGGCCATTCAGCTCATCGAGCCAGCACTGACAACAATCTCACCTAGGCTCCAACTCCATAACCCCACATATTTACCCTGCTAATATTCTTGACACTACAAGACAACTTAGCATGGCCAATCTACCTAACCTGCTCATCTTTGACTGTGAGAGAAAATCGGAGCACTCAAAGGAAACCCATGCAAACATGGAGCGAATGTACAAACTCCACACAGACAGTGACCTGAGGCCAGAATTGTACCCAGGTCTCTGGTGCTGTGAGGTAGCAGTACTAACCACTGTGCCATTCTGCTGACTCAAGTTGGAACAATATTTATCGATTTGACATAAAGGATCAGAATATTATGAAGAAGTCATATTGTAGTTAGGAAAGACATCATAGAATTGTACAGCACAGCTCATTGTGCCTATGCTGGTACTGCGAAAGAGCTGTCCTTCCCCAGAGCCTTGAAACTTTTTTATTTTCAAGTATATAAACAACAACAACAACTTGTATTTACATAGCACCTTTAACATAAGAAGATATCCTAAGGTGCTGCACAGGATCATTAAAAAAACTGACGCAGAGACACATAAATTAGGGGAGGTATAATGATCTCCATAGAGACCAATGACTTCAAACAAGGACTGGAATTCTCCAATATTGGATATCCCGCTACTGCTGCCAGTGGGAACAGATAATTTGGCACTCAGTCAAATCTCCATTCATTACAGCAGAATTGGAGAATCCCAGTCACAGGTGAGCTCAGAGAATTCCGGCTGAGGTGTTTAAATTCCCAGTGCCAACTTATAGGAATTTGTGTGCTATGATCCCCATCGAGATCGATGATGTTTAAGAGATAAATTTAAAGGAATAATACAAGATTTCATATTTTAACATTTTTACTGTAAAAAAATGAGTAAAACACTCCTAATGAAACACTATTTCTGTAGCAAATTAAACTATAGAAAGGAGCGCTCCTATTTACTTAGTTATACTTAGACATCAGTCTCCATGGAATTATAGTCCTTATAGCATACAATCCATGGTGCTTCCAGCTTGCTCTTCACTGAGCAGTGACTTTGTGTGACTGTCTACAGCCGCTTCCCAGTTTTCAGTACGTTTTCCAAATTCATTACCAGTAGTAAAGCCCAATTTCCCCTTAATGAATCTTCCAGATTCCTTGGGTCACCACAGCATATATTTTTTGACTCAACACCTTTTCATTCTGCAGATTTTGGGAGGTCACAAATAATCTGCTGACCACAACAATTGTTATTCTTTTCCTTTCTCTCTTTTCTCATCTACCAAAAGCTTGAAGCCAGCAAGTCTGTTCACTGTTAGCACAGACCTTGCCTTTATTTCCAGTTGTGAGAATTTCACATCTTGCCCTGCAGGTCCCTTGACTTAGCTAGGCTTTTTGTCAAACAGGATTCAGTACAGTCATAAGACCTTCCCCTTCATTTTAACCTAAATTTAAGGACACAGTCCAAAATATAATAATCTTAAAAGCCTTATAATTGTCACAGTTGTATGTCAAACATTCAAATTTTAAACATGCCACTCCATCGTGCCAGGGATAATCTTTCAGAATGTTTAGATTGTCCTGGGTTATGTCTCTTCGACCAGAGACGGTCCTTCCTCCTGAATCTGTCTGGTTGCTAGCAGGAATAGAAAACATTCTGCTGACTACACAGACTGCAGTCTTTGTCTCTGCAAAACTTCTCTATCTCTCTCTTTCTGTATAAAAACTCTGAGACAGAAAGTCTGTCCACAGTCAGTTCTGTCTTTGTTTTCAGATGTGAACATTTCTCCCTCCGGCTCTCAGTAAGCCTCAATCTGGGTCCTAATCTCCATGCTAACTAAGCCACACCATTTTCTTGTTAGGCAGAATTCATAAAGTTAAAGTTTATTTATTAGTCACAAGTAAGGCTTACATTAACACTGCAATGAAATTACTGTGAAATTCCTCTAGTCGCCACAGTCTGGTGCCTGTTTGGGTCAATGCACCTAACCAGCACATCTTTCTGAATTTGGGAGGAAACCAGAGCATCTGGAGGAAACCATCGCAGACACAGCAAGAACGTACAACTCCACATAGACAGTGACCCAAAAAAGGAATCGAACCCAGGTCTCTGGTGCTGTGAAGCAGCAGTGCTAACCACTGTGCTATCGTGCCGCTCCACATCAAATGTCCTTTTACACTATTTCTTAAATTAAAGAAACAGTTTAAAAGATAACAATCTTATAAAACCTCACCTTCATCACAGAACAGCTGACAACAGAACCACCAATGGTGGAGTAATTAAAATCAGAGAGCTCCAAGAGGAGTTCAAATGTCTTGGAGGGTTGTGGGGCTGGAGGAAATTACCAAGATAGGAAGAGGTGAGGCCATGGAAGGATATGAAATAAATGAGGAATTTAAAATTGAGGCAATGTAAGTCAGGAGGAACAAGGGTAATATAAAAACTGAGTCTGGAGTGACAAACAGCATGGGCAGCAAAGTCTGATGATATAAAGTAGAACAATAGTTATAGCGTTTGATAGAGCACTGAATAAAAAATTTGTAACACAGGTAACGTAATTGTATGGGAGACTTTAATCTTCATATGGACTGGAATAATCGAATTGGCAAACATGATTGGGGAGATGAGTTTATAGAATTTTAATAAGAACATAAGAACTAGCAGCAGGAATAGGCCATTTGGCCCCTTGAGCCTGCTCCATCATTCAATAAGATCATGGCTGATCTTTTTGTGGACTCAGCTCCACTTACTCACCTGCTCACCATAACCCTTAATTCCTTTACTTTCAAAAATTTATCTATCATTGTCTTAAAAACATTCAATGAGGTAGCCTCAACTGCTTCACTGAGCAGGGAAGTCCACAGGTTCACAACCCTTTGTGTAAAGAAGCTCCTCCTCAACTCAGTCCTAAATCTGCTTCCCCTTATTTTGGGGCTATGCCCCCTAATTCTAGTTTCACCTGCCAGTAAAAATAACTTCCCTGCTTCTACCTTATCTATTCCCTTCGTAATGTTATAGGTTTCTAAATGATCTCCCCTCATTCTTCTGAATCTCAATGAGTATAGCTCCAGTCTTTCCTCATAAGCCAACCCTCTCAATTTCAGAATCAACCTAGTGAATCTTCTCCGCATTCCCTGCAGTGCCAATATATCCTTTCTGAAGTAAGGAGAACAAAACTGTACACTGTACTTCAGATGTGGTACACTAGCACTTTATACAGCTGCAACATAACCTCGCTGCGTTTAAACTCCATCCCTCTAGCAATAAAGGACAAAATTCCATTTACCTTCTTAATTACCTGTTGCACCTGCAAACCAACTCATTGAAATTCCTACACAAAGACAACAGGTCCCTCTGCACAGCAGCTTGCTGCAATTTTTTACCATTTAAATAATAGTTCATTTTACTGTTATTCCTACCAAAATGGATGACCTCACATTTACCAACATTATACTCCATCTGCCAAACCCTTGCATACTCACTTAGACTATCTATATCCCTTTGCAGATTTTCAGTGTCCTCTGCACACTGCTCTGCTACCCATCTTAGTATTATCTGTGAATTTTTATACGCTACACTTGGTCTCCAACTCCAAATCATCTTTGTAAATCGCAAAGATTTTGTGAGAGTTTTTTGGAGCAAAATGTAGTGAACCAAATAGGAACAAAGTTATTTTATAGCTAGTATTGTGCAGTGAAGCAAGGTTAATTAGTAATATCATATTAAAAAAAATCACTGTGAAATAGTGATCTTAATATAAATGAGTTCCATATTAAGTTTTAAAACAACATGTTCCATTAAGAAACACAAATCTTATACTTAAAGCCTATTACATAGATATGAGAGCAACATTGGATAAGTTTGATTGGGTAAATAGACTATAAAACTCAAGGAACAAATATCCAACAGTTCTAAACTGTTTTCTTAATTTAAGGTGAAATAGAATAGTGAAAAGGGTCATTTTGATCACTAGAGACCCTGATAACCTATAGTCAAGGGTTCTAAAAGATAGCTGTAGGTTAGGTGCATTGACCTGAACAGGCGCCAGACTGTGGAGACTTGAGGAATTTCACAGTAACTTTATTGCAGTGTTAATGTAAGCCCTGCTTGTTACTAATAAATAAACTTTTTAAAAAAAGTTTCGGCTGTAAATGAACAGTGGGAAACATTCGAAGAAATAATCCAAAATGTTTAACAAAATTAGATTCTACTAAAAAACAAAAACTCAAAAGAGAATTCCATCAGTGGCTTACTAACAAGGTTAACAATAGTATTAGATTAAAAGAAGAGGCCTATTAATGTTGCAAAGAATAACAATAAGTCTGAGGATTGGGAGTGTTTTAGAAACAGCAAACAGACACCAAAAAGCTGATAAAAAGGGAAAAAAAGATTGAACACTGGAGTACAATAGCCAGGAATATGAAAACAAGCTGCAAGACTTTTTACAGGTATATAAAAATGGAAGCGAGTAGCTAAATGTTGGTCCCTGAGAAGGAGAAACAGAAAAAATTATCATGCAGAATGAGGAAATTGCAGAGGCTATTACTAAATATTGTGCATCTGTCTTCACAGATGCAAATTACATGCCACAAATAGAAGAGAATTTAGGGACAGGAAGAGCAAGAAAATTAAGATCCTTAAAATCAGCAGAAAAAAAATGGAGAAATTTAAGGAACTAAAATCTCACAGTTTTAAACTTCTTTAATTTAAGGTGAAATAGAGTAATCAAAAGAGTCATTTGATCACTAAAGGCCCTGATAACCTACATTCAAGGTTCTAAAAGACAGCTGTAGAGATGATAAATACGCTCACTATTATTTTCCAAAATTCCCTAGATTCTGGCCCTAGCAGATTAGAAGTTAGCAAATCTAACACTACTACTTAAGAAAGGAGGACGAGAAAAAAGTGAACTACAGACTACTTGGTCTGATATTGGTCATTGGTGAAGTGCTGGAACCTATTATTAAAGAAGTGGACGGTACAGTGGTATAGCTGTTAGCAATGTTGCCTTAAAGGTCCAGGGACCTGGATTCTATTCCAACATTGAGTGACCGTTTATGTGCAGACTGCACGTCTGTGTGGGTCTTTTCTGGGTGCTCCCCAGAAGTGCAGGTTAGGTGAATTAGCAATGGTAAATATTACTAGGAGAGAGTGAAGGAAGAGGGTCTGGGTACGATACTCTGTCAGAGTCTTGATGGGCCAAATGGCCTCTTCTGCACTGCAGGGATTCTATAATTCTATAAATCTTAACAATGCTCTTAGAACAGCATAATATGATTAGAACAGGTCAATATAGTTTTACATGAGTCACAAAACATTGGTAGGAACAATGTGGAGAGGCAAATATGAAATAAAAGGCACAATTCTAATGGGGCTGTAGGAAGAGAGAAAACTGCAAGTATATGTGCACAAATCATTGGAGATGTCAGAGCACATCAAAAACTTAAACGGGATCCTCAGCTTTGTAAATAGAGGCATAGAGCAGAACATGGAAGTTATGATAAACTTTATAGAACACTTATTCAACCACAACTAGAATATTGTGCCCAATTCTGGACACTACACATTAGAAATGATGTGAAGGACTTAGAGAGGGTGCAGGAAAGATTCACGAGAACAATTCTAGAGATGAGAAAATTAAGTTGCATGGAGAAGCTGAGGCTGTTTGCCTTCAAGAAGAATGAGAGGGAATTGGATAGAGGTATTCAAAATCATGGAAATCTAGTAGAAATGGAAACACTTCTCATTAGCAGATAGGTTAAGAACCAGTGATCACAGGATCAAAGAGTCAAAGGTGAACTGAGGAGGAACTCATATATGCAACTAAATGGATACGAGTTGGAATGCATTGTCTGAAAGGATAGTGGAATCAGATTCAAGGGTAGCTTTCAAAAAGGAACTGGATAAACAGGTGAAAAGGAAAGGTTTTGCAGGGAAAGCGTGAATGAGGACAGGCTAAATTACTCTTCTAGAGAGCTAACTTGGGCTTCCAGATTCTTACTTGAAATATAATTGCCACCCCAACTATGTCACAGCTGTACAAATGCATTAGTGGGATTGTTTAAATAAAGATGACAGCAACTGACGGGCAACTTACAGTTTCTGGTTGACACAAATAAATTAAAAAACTTACCACTCTTCCTCAGAAATTTTCAAGATAAAAATCACGTTCCCAGAAACTGTCACTTTGAAAGATAACTTCTGGCCTGCCATTGACTTTGTCCATTTGAGATTCCTGTTGCTTTTAATTCTCAGGCAATGCCTCAACATCCTTTGGGTTGCTCTGCTGCACCCAAAAATGCTTCTGTTTCATTCGAATGAGCCACAACAGGAAGGTTGGGTGTTAAAGCAATCAGATAAGCTGGGCACATTTGAGATATTCTGCAAACCAGCTGATTCCAGACAGTGTTGGGACAGGAAGCTTGACTCAATATTTCTAAAATTTGGAAATGCACCAACTGGAAGAGGAAGATTACCTGTTGAGTGAGCTTGTAATTGCACTGAAAGGCTTCTCTGCTACTTCAACACTAAATAAATATTCTGTGGAACCCTTAATGTGGCAACATTGACTCTCCTCAATCATACTCCTCACGTAATTATCATTTTTTCTACTTTTAAGAAATAGCAATAACTAATTCAAGATGAATGACAAATGGTAAATATTCTTACCATTATCAGAATTATTAAACATATTGAAAGGTGTGATGGTTAGGTGCATTGACTATGCTAAATTCTCCCTCAGTGTATTGAAACAGACATCAGAGTGTGGTGACTAGGGGATTTTCACAGCAACTTCATTGTAAATCTGCTTGTGACACCAATAAATAAACTTAAATTTTACTGGGATGGAACAAGTATTAGGCAACTACCAAGCAGCTGTAACATCCACCTTCAGTGCACTTTTGCTGTTATATCACATGCAGTTTTCTAAAAGCTTCAAATGGTTTCAGTGGTCATTTTGTGGTACAGATGTTATTCTACACATTGGCACAGTTGGGGCCTAAAACTACACGGCATTCAATGAACCAGTTGGGATTACCTGAATCCTTCCCCACCAAATGGTTTCATTTGTTACTGTACAAGGTTGGATAGTGTGCGGCAGCCAATTACAGAAATCAGTTATCCTTTGTTCTCAACCACAGGATTTTCAGGCACCCAGAGAGATACAGCTTATTTAAAAGAGAAAGATTACAAAAGATTTTGTGTGCATTGAAAACCAACACTTCGCTGGAAAATGAAACAATGCCTGTATTATCCAAAAACTGGCCATGCAGTGTCAGTACAATGGCACATGGAATATGAAAAAAACTCATTTTTCAAACTGACATTATAATATTGAATATCCTGGAACTGAACCTGCATTCAGGATACAGCTGCCGCACACTAACAGGGGTCAGGCTTCTCATAATGCGCACATTCTTAAACACAACATATCTGCTTCCTTTTAACAAAAAAATCTGTATTACGTACCAACTTGTTTCATGGTTTATCATCTGTAGGTGGAAGAAAGTGTCTGTTATTTTGTGGCATGTGCCTATTCAAAAGACTGGACTTTTCCTCATTGATTAATGAGCGGGGGAAGGGAACACCAACCAATTCAGATTTCTGAGCAGTGTGAACTACAGCCTTTATTAATAATATGGTTTGCTTAAATGGAAAAAATGAGCAGCTCTAACCTAGAAATCTGAACCTTAACATTCCAGGAATGGTAACTGTGTGTGATTTTTGAGTTATATTATAACTGGGCATATGTGCTTGATAATGTGATATCAATTCAAAAATGTCACTTCTCAAAAAAGCAAGTGAATTCTATTTTGAAAACTGATGTAACGGCAGACATTCTCACATTCAGACAAAGGTGATTTTCTCAAATATTCAACAGAATTTATTTTACATCTTTGCAACATGAAGAAGAAAATCGTCCATTTTAAAGTTACCACTGAATAATTCCTCCTTAATATACAGATAAGAGTTAAAGGAGCTGGGCTATCTTTAAATATATTCAAATTTTTCTCAAGCAGGTTCAATTCCAGGCAATTGAGATTTGTTTAGTCATGCTCCAATCTTAACTCTACTGTTCCGAAAACCTGCTTAGCATAGAACAAACTTGGACAAAAAAGAGAGATGGGTTTAGTGCATAAAAGTAAAGTTTATTTATTAGTCACAAGTAAGGCTTACATTGACACTGCAATGAAGTTACTGTGAAATTCCCCTAGTTGCAACATTCTGGCACCTATTTGGGTCAAAGCACCTAACCAAAATGTCTTTCAGACTCTAAAAGGAAATCGAAGCACCTGAAGGAAACCCACACAGACACGGGGAGAACATGCAAACACTGCACAGACAGTGACCTAAGCCGGGAATTGAACTTGGTTCTCTGCACTGTCACTGTCCTGAAAATTACTTCCTGGTCTGCTAAGTTACTCATTCAGAATGCGAAGCTTGTTTTAGTCTTAAACATATGATCTGCTTTGATATTCAATCTAGTCACACTTGTTGTTTTGTGTGTCCATGATCAGTTTCACTATTTTCTCTTGCAACAAAACTCCCATTCAGATCCTCACCTTGATGGGAAGACATCATAGTCTGTATTCAGAATGACTGTGAACAAAGCTTGAAGCACAATGGGGATGTGGATGTTTTATGCTCCACACAGTAAGTCTTCTCATGGTTTTCCCAAATAAATGCACAGATTTGTATCAAAAGATCATTTCTATCTCCTGTCTTTAAAATAAAGAGAATGTTGAACTACATTGAGTTTTATTTGGTATCTAGCCATACCATACATGACATGGCATTGCCTCTGGAGGCCTTGTGGCACAGTGGTAGTGTCTATACCACTGGGCCAGAAGCACCAGTTTCAATACCAAGACTTGTCCTCAGATGCAGCATTCATTGCAGTTCAATAGGTTGATGATCACATCAGAAATCTTTCCACTTCCCCCACTACTCTCCAAGGGATATAAATGATATGGGTATGAAGGTAAGTGAGAGAGACAGAGAGATGGCAATATGTAAAACTGACGATAGTCAACTGGAAGGTTTTCAATTGTCTAGCATCAAATCTCTCAGCTTGCTGAAGATTAAATTCTTCAAAGCAATGGAAAGCAATGCAATATTCAAAGGAAAGCTCACATTAAAAACCAAAACATATTCTGTTATAATCAACAATATTTTGAACTTACTGGATCTTTCTAGGTCCTATGATGAGTACTAATGTAAAATAAAATCTAGATATGTGATTAGAGGAAAATTAGTCACAGCATGTTTCAGGAAGAAAGATTCCATTAAGTCCATTAGTTAAAATGTATGCCTCTGCTTTTCACTTTTAACTCTAGTTCATAACTTATTTCACTGTCAGATATTAACTGAAGTCAAATAAAAAGAAGGAAGACTGAAAAGCAAGTGACCTTAAAAATCCAATCTATTATATGATGGGAGACTTAACAGAATGCTTGTGGCTGAAAGCATTCAATATAACATAAAACTCTTCAAATTCTATCAATCAGAGTAGTTTGATAGAAGTACCAGCTACTCTTTTCACAATTTCCCGAACAGCTTCCCAAAGCCATAGTGGGCCACATGCACCGTTACAAAACAGTGTCAGGAGAAACCTTGAGGTGGGTTTCTTATCTACATTTTCAAGGTGTGGCAATAAGTCAGTGGGTAGAAGTGAACAACCTTCAGAAAAGGCACTTTTGGACTTAAATACAGAAATAAGCTATTTTTGCTGAAAAGTTTATTTAGTAAATTTTGTGTTTTATTCATATTTCCCACACACTCTACAACATTGCAGTTGATTAGCTGCTGCTTTGGCAGCACATACTGCAACATAACACATTTTTAATATGTTCCTTGAGTACAAGAATCATTTCAAAGTGTCTTATATAGTTGAAAAAGAGCAGACTATGAATAAGGGATGGTAGGCGGTGGTGGTGGGGAGGGGCGGCAGTGATGCGGAGATGTGCTTTGTGGAAGCAAAAAATGCAATTGCGATTAGAGGTCCCAATTGAGGTTTTTAGTAGATTTTTGAAAGCTGAATGGGCAAATGAAAAACAGATCAATAAGGTCAGGTATGTAATGATTGAAAGAGTTATTGCCAGAAATTGTAGATAGGTGTCATAAGAATGAAGGAGACATTATAGGATAGCATTGTGGGAGGCGCTCACTAAGATAAGGTAATGCAAGTCCATGGAGCAACTGAAAGTAAAGACAAAGATTATATCAATCTTGTGTGAGATTTGCTGTACCATATAATAAAGTGCATTCTACATCATTATTGGAGCAATTTACTATCTTTTGGTAGTACCCATTATTTTTTTCCACTGTTGAAATTGGTATAAAAAATAAAAATTTAAAGAAGATTAGACATTAAAATAAAGTTTAAGCTGTGAATTTTTATCAACAATGCAGCTGAAATCATAGGCTGAAAGGTGGTAGGGGCTGTGAGTCTACATCAATAAGACGGACTGTTGAAATTGAAAATTGGTTTATAGTTTTCCTAAATTTTTATTTTCTGAATATATAGATTCAAATGTTTAATAATTTATATTCAGAGTTTAGTTATTTGACAAGAGAGACACTGTTTCAAAACTGAGAAAGGATCTTCTGGGTTTTTATGAGGATTCTGACTGCTATTTAGTGGAAAAAATATTTGAAAGTTAGTTGCGCAGATTTCAACAATTTAATGGGTGAAATTCGTATGGGTAATTGGGGAAATAATTTAGTTTCTGAATTTTATGAATTGCTAGAGCAAGCACTTTTTTCTACAGCTTTAGTTGTATAATTAAGAGATGAAAGTTTTTAAAAATGTGGAAAAGAATTGAAAATAAACCATTGATAGTCTTTTTGTAAGGCACTCAATTTCACTGTGCCTTCATCTTAAAGAAACCATGGATAAAAAAATAAATAATCCATTATAAGATGAACAGAGCCTTTATTAAGCAGCACTAAGAAGGGTAATGATGTGTTTGGAAATTAAGGTGATCAAACATTTAATGCAACTCGCTCCTGTAGGCAAACAGCAATTTAAATGACTCAATTATGCATCCATTATCGCTCCCTATTAAACAAGTAGCTTTTTCTGCTCGATGTTTCTCCAAGTGTTCTCTAAAAAGAGAAAGAGAGCAAGCTAATAAACCACTAAACTAGTTAACTAAGACTACAAACGAGGGAGAGCAAAAAAAAGATCCAGCAATATCTGCATATGCTTGATCCATAAATCACACTAATTAGTTTAACATGAAAATCAACTCTTCAATATTCTGTTAAATTATGCATTTACATATTAAAACTCAAATGAAGTAAAGATTGGTAGTCTGGGTCACTGCAGCAATAATGGCATGGACAAAAAAACTGATAAAACCATTTATTATGGTATGAATAACTAATTTCAAAATTTATGACATTGGATTTTAGTTCCTCTTGCCTTTATATATGCTAAGAAATTAGCACAGCCATAAATGGAGAGGAAATCAGTCTGTGTTATTTGCTGTCTGCCATTTGCAAATCATTATTAATTGCGCCACATCGCTCTTACATGGACAGTCTGCCTCAGCAGACAGGCATATCTCTTCATCAGGGCTGAGGCGTGAGCCCCGAAGAACCAATTACCCCTCTCTAGGCTGTATCAGATATGGAAGGAATTTTTACAAATTACAGAATAAATAGAATTTTCACACGTCGAATCGGAGAACCACAAACTCGTAATGAAAAACAATACATCACAATCAAGAGGACAATTCCATTCATAGGCCGATAGATTATGCTTACTACTCATAATCTTGCACCAGGCAATGACAAAGTGTGTTTACCTTTCTGAAGTATACTTAGTGAACATTTATTTTTCTACATAAAATGAAAAAATTAAACTACAATTTGCCAAATAGTATTTAATATTTTATAATACCGTGGTGAGAATATTTTTCGTTAAATCAAATGCACTTGATATGTTAGAACATACACTGTCAAAACTTTGCTTGTTGACCTCTTTTCTTTCATCTATGGAATAAACCTGTTTATCTCTTTCACTATTTAAATTAAACTGTGCTAATACTAAATATAGCATTAAATTCTAGCTACTACTTGGTCTTCCCAATTTTTGCTATTTTGGTTAATGAACAATTCATATTGATTAACTTCTATTTATTGTGCAGAAAATGCTACACAAAGAAGAAAATTAACTGATAAAATAAAATAATTAAAAAATGATAATGGTGGAAGTACACAGTGAAGTAATACTTAATGTTCATTGACTTAAAATAAAGCCAAGATTTGTGAGGGCGATGAATTAATTTGATACAAAATCTAAAAACAATGTTTAGCGCACATATGTCTATTATACATGGATGATAATTTATTTGATGATGTTGAAGTGAACAAAATTGTTTAAAATAAATCACAAAAGAATATCAAATTGAAATGTTCAGTCTTGAGATGAAAGGTTCACAAATTCACTATAAATGATGGGTGGGATCATCCGATCTTGTCCATGACCAGATCTATTGCGAGAGGGAACAGGAAATTTGGTGTTCCATTGGAAAAACCCTATTCACTTTCAATGGCATCAGAAATTCCCAGGCATGAGCAATAATGGAAGATTTCGGCCTATAAAACTGTCACCAGTTTTATTTGGGTGTTTTCTCTTCATAGCTTTGTTACTCTTAAGCTGTTTAATACTGTTGTAAGTCTTTAAACTCCAAACACCTATGACTATTTTTGCATAGAAAATTCATGCTGCATTTCCAAACAGCCAATTCCATATAGGTAATTTTCCAACCTTGATCATCAAATAGGTAGATAGACAAGTAATCTCTGCATGAACTACAGGTTCTTTCAAGCCTTTGTAGTGTTAGTTACACCTTTTCCAGACTGAGAATACTTCTATAAGTTGAACAGCAAATGGTGATAAGTATCAAATGCAACACAATAAAGATTTATTTTCAGCATCATGTAATTAGTTTGCTTTATGAGGATTCACCCATATGTAAACATGAAATCTGTACATCATATTGCACTATCATTTAACATATTTTCCATGTGTTGTTACCTGTGCTTCTGCAGAATTTCATTTTGAAAATTTGTACGCAGAACCCAGTAGTTTTTCAGAACTGGGAAGCATTTTTATCCTGGGAATGGTTTAAAGGTGTTAATAAGTATCCTGGATCAGTTAATGGGGAAAAAAACCCCACTACATTCTGAGTGAGTGAAGTGAGCATCTTATTTGATTGTACCATGAGACTAGCTGAATGCGATAGCTGCATCATTCAGTCACAACAAGAGCTGAGAGGCAATAAATAGTTCTTCGTGCCGACTGAGAAATAGAAACTATTACAATTACTCCCCTGGTGCATAAAAAAACCTCTAACAGATTAGAGACACCAAAGAGTTCTTTAAAAAATGAATCAACCTGATTCCCAAGCTGACCATTTTTTCAGTACAAGAAGAAAGAAATAATCCTCATGGTGTCTTTTTAGAAACAGAGTTTGAGTTTAAATTTACACATTGGGCACCATTAATTTGAAGTATGACTATTACGTTTAAATCTAAATCTAGAAGATCGTACCTTTGTTTGGAGTTGAAAAGAAAAAATTATCCAAGTTCTTTATTGTAGACTTCTAATATTAACAATAGCAAAGAAAACTAGATTATTGCAATCTATAGTTACACAGGCCTGTTCTTATGCTTTTCTGTAACATTCAAGACTGATAACATAATATGAATATCAACCCTGGAAGTACTGTCCTTTTACACCATTAATTTCTAAATCAATGTGATGCATATTCTACAAACGTGAACGTACTAGAGAATTTCATGAAAAACAAAGCCTTGTGGAATTTATAACCAGAGTAATAAGTCTCACAAAACCAGGTTTAAGTCCACCAGGTTTATTTACGTTTATAGTAAACATCACTACCTTTTGGGATTGCCCCTTCATCAAGTGAGTGGGAGTTCAGAATTCCTACTCACCTAACGAAGGGGTAAACCCCAAAAGGGGTTTGTTCTGAACTCCTACTCACCTGATGAAGGGGCAAACCCCGAAAAGTAGTGGCGTTTACTACCAAATAAACCTGTTGGATTTTAACCTGGTGTTGTGAGACTTCTTACTGTGTTTACCTCAGCCAGCATCTCCACATCGAATCTATAACTTGCAGTTTTTGCTACTGTCAACCCAACATTATGTCACTAATTGATCATCAGACACGGGAAATGACATTAGCCATGCTTGATCTTCTTTCCATCAATTTAGGTAGTTGATAGAAATATCCAGTTTTTTTGGCAGATGCATGTAAATCTTGGGGTTAGTGCTAATAAACAGGCATCCATGGTGGTAGGTTGGATTTGATACAAAAACACAACTGTTTTTGTGCAAATCAGGGCTGCTATACTAGTCTCTCTCTCTCTTTTTACAGAAAGCACAGATAGGAATACTTTTCTAGGGAACAGAAGGAGAAACAATAACAAAGAGATCTCAGGTTGGTGAGGTTGATTCAAAAGTACATCGCTTTACACCATAGTATACCATCAGAGATAATTTTACCAATATTTGACTAAGGAACATGGATCAGTGTTTTCCATACATAACTTGTCACAGAGTTATAATGCAAGCTTGAAAAAGACCTGCAGACATCTCTGCCACCATTAGTGACCAGCGCGTGATCATTAAGTCTTACTTTCTATAAGGTGAATGCCGTGGAGTCTTTTTAAATACTAGACTGTCACAGGGAGCTTCTGTATTAATGTGTGTATTGCTGTTAAAGGGTAGAATTTTCATCAACTTTCCCATGGATCAGAATTTACCACCACCAACCCACCTCCCCCCACTCCTCAAAACACTCAAGGCAGTATGAAAATTGGGGCAGCATGAAAATTGCATGGAAAGGAATTTCTTTGAGATCCACCTGCTCCTATCTGGTAACAATTTTACACTGGGTCACTTTAGATGGCCACTTATGGGCCTCTTCCCACTCAGCCTCAATTCTTAGGCTGGTAGACAGATAGCAGCTTGAGGGGGGGTGGTGTGGGGGGAGCATTGTATAAATGAACATAGCTGAATCCTGAGTCTTGAATAGGAAGGGAGTGTCCATCAGAATCCCATTTCTGATTTGGGACATGTTTTCCTTAGGGCCTGGTGACCTCTGAACCACTCTATCAGGTCTTGATCAAACCCCTCTGTGACCGCCCTCATATTCCCTACCCTCGATGACCTAGGACTCCCGCCACTTACATGTCCTCCAGTTCCCAGGACTCAGTGGCAAGCAGTTCCCTGAACTACCTCTTTCTGTCACTTCAGTGCTGTGAAGGAACTGGAGAGCTGCTAGCAAATCTGATTGTTGTTGGGACTTGCCCAAACAGTTGAATCCTACAGCTGAGTAATATAAGACTACTTCGAGCATTCTGGATATAGTTTTTATAGTTGTAATAAATTCATAAGTTAACTGGTGAAGCCAATCCTTGAAGGTATTACAGGTAGGAACAATGCAAAGTAGCATCACAACCACAATCCTTCAAGTTTTCAATAGGCTGTACTGCTGGACAATATCAGATTGATTGAGGTAACCAAAATCCACTTTCTATATGCAGCATGGTGAATGAGATTCATTCAGCAGGATTTTACAGCTTCACTCATTTCAAAATCGTAAAATCCCACCCAGGTTCAATGGATGTTTCCATTGTTCGCCTGTCACCCGCTCTGATTCCTATGGCAGTCAGGGCAGTAAAATTCTGGCCATTATGACTCTTCTCTAGCTGGGAAACTAGGCAGGTGTCATCAGCCTTGGCTGTAGAATAGCCTTGATCTCTGAGGATTGACTGAGAGAGTTACTTTTCAGGGTAAAAGTGGGCAAGCATGGCGGGCTGTTTTGGAATCAAGGCTTCATGGTAATACCCAGTGAAAGTATTGCCGTAAACAGTAAAATGTTACACACAGTGGGCTGAATGATTTTCAGGGCAGCAATGGTTCCAATGATGGACCAGAAAACAGGCCAACTCGGGTTCAGCTGTTTGGGGAACATCTTTTACCTATACAGGCTCTCCCCTCCCCTCCCAATTTGTTCCTAACAGGCTGGTAAAATCCAGTGCAGAAAGAGAAGTAACTCTTATGTTGAAGTACAAATGACCATTGATTAATGAAGCGTGTATGCTAAGCAGATGCAATGAATGATTGCTCTGACATGACGGGATGTTGCCACACAATAAAATTGAATTGTTATTTTGTAGTTGCCAATTGTCTGTGGACTGAATTTTCTGGAAGACAGGGCTTGGACCATGGGACTTCTGCCCCTCACTCAGGAGGAAATCCAGCTTCAGAACCTGCCCAGTGGACAGGCATAAAATTTAGGCTTTAACCTCTCAAAAGCAATTGGGGATGGACAGCAAATGCTGGCCTGGCTAGGGCACATATCTCATGAAGGACAAAATATATAACATCCTCTTTCATTTCAGGCAAAGGTAATAGGGAGATACCTCAAGAAGACGCTTGCCTTTCTGAAGACGTATCATCATTCAATCCAACCTTGCATGCACATTTTAGACATCTGTATCATGTGTACATGAAAGATCCTAGTGGCTAATGCTGTTATTACTCTCTCATGCTTTTCCTTTTTTTATATACTCTTCAATGTCCTGGTGATGGTAACAGCTGGTCCCTCATGATGGCAAAAGTTATGGATACCATTTAGGGATACTGAAAAGTATCTCCGTATTCCCATGGAATGGTCTTGTCTTGTTTGAGAATATCAACTTTTTGTTCAATTATATTTTTTGTGGAAGTTTCATTGTAGGCGAGCCCTGCATTGTACCTAGGTTCCTGATAGGAGTCATGTGCTATCTTTGAATGGGATAGTTATTAATATTCAATAGCCAGTAAGTAACCTGGTGGCCTAATTAGAATAATGGCAGCACAGTGGACTGTCACAGGATGAATGTATCAATGTTGGAGCAAAAGGAGCAACACTGCACAAAATACTAATATTAGATCCATGGTGTGTGGATGCAAAGTACTGGATCGCAAAAGCTTACAGCAATGGAGTGGGCAAGGTAAAGTAGTGTTTATCTATTTATTTTTGACTGATTTTCAGGCAATGATGTGTTAATGAACTACTCATCAAGAAAATATACTAATGGACTGTAGCACTGATAAAATAGGTCTCAACAATTTTTAATCTCCTTCTGAATATCAGAATTTATTTAAAACAACATAAACTAGATGACTTTACAACAATGGATTCATAGCTCAGAGAAGTGGAAGAAATTTTGAGGCCACATTATGCAACAGTAAAAGTGTATTCTATAATTGAAAGACACTCGAGCTTTAAGCTTTAAAACCTACAGTAGGATTTTAACTTCAGATCATTAAATATGTATATCCTATTACATGGCTTGTTAGATTATTGAACCCTATTGACTGAGGATAAATTTTCAGCGATGCTGTGTGCAATAAATTCATTCAAAGATAATAAGACTCAATAATCAAGCCAACCATGTAATGCTACACTATTATTAGAAATGTCGTATTTTATACTTATTAAGCTTTTGTACAATTCAATTTTTAAAAATGCTTAGGAGAGACCTTTTACGCAGTAGAAAGTTTTAAGCACTACAGCTACATTGTCCTTTTGTAGAAAACCTTGTTAAATGTCCATTTTTCAGTTTCATTTACAATTCACTAACGGGGAACTCAAGACTTTGTGGAAGTGGGCAAAAATAACAATTACAGCACACTTGTAATGATAATGCTCCAAATTAATCAATTAATTGGCATAAATAATAAAAAAGTCAGCAATGAAGCTTTCAACCTGATAACAGCTCCAATAAACACTTTGCCCATGAGACCTTGCATGTCCTTGCTGGGAGGAATTGGACTTTACTTACAAGGCCATATGTCCATTGAGAGCATGGCATAACGTATAAGCGTAGCATGGGGGTTTTCAATTATATTAATAAGGAAAGAACATTTTCTCTACTTTCACATGTTAGTTGCCTCCAAAGTCATAGAATCTACAGCTGACATTAATTTTAGTGTCTTACAGTTAAAAGTTATAAAACATGAAATCTTGTGCAATGCTGCCCATCAGTCATTGGAAAATTTCATACCTCTTCTTATAAGTTTCTGGTCTCTTTGGGGATTGAGGGTTCTTGCAGGATTTTAATTCAGAATTTTCAAGAATTTAAACCAACAAAATTTCACATTTACTTTTGCCTTATTTGCAAAGAGTCAATATGGCTACATTCGATCCTGAAGAGTTTCTAAAAAGAGAGAGAGAGACGGCCTGTCTGTTAATGCCTTGCAACAGTCAACAAAGGTTACTTTGAAGATGAAAGGGTCTTCTAGTGCAATGGTAGCATTCCTTCCTCTGGACCAAAAACCCTGGGTTCAAGTTTCACTCCAGGACTTGATGGCTATGAAACTTGCATTTGTAATATGGTCAAACAGTAAATCTTTCCAATATGGTCTTTAAAGGACCTTGAACCGTTTATCCAAAGTGCTGGTTACAGTGGGCTAACCATCAGCATAACGCCAACAACCACCACTCAATTCTGACTATATCTCATCTATTATGATCCTACTATAATTATTAATGACAAAGGTTGCAGACAACTTCACACATATATTGGAAGCACGATCTCCTGAAATGTCTGCATTGACAGGAGGTGGTGAATAGAATTTCCAGAGCAAATTATGCATTTACCCATTTATGTAAGAAACTGTGGGTTAAGATATCAAGTTTATAAAATTTGCTGTGTACACAATCGTGATATCTTTTATGTCTGTGAGACATGGACTAACTACTGTAGACATACCTGGACAGTTTCCATACGAGATGCATTTGGAAAATCATGGGCATCAAAAAGGAGGTCAAAGTACCTGACACTGAGGTACATCAATGAGCAGAACTATTTAGAATTGAAAAACCCATTATCAGAGGCTAGTTCTGATGGGGTGGACATGTAGGAACTGATTTTCCCGAAAAAATTCAAGTGTCCAACAGGTGGGAAAATGAGAGATTTTTTTGGTCCTTCTTTTGCTGAGTTTCAGTAATTTATTGGCACTCTTGTGCAATACAAGGAGCCTAAACCTATCAGAGAGGTGGCAGAAGTGTGCTCAGGGCACCATCGAGCATGCGCTGCTCTCTCAGTCTACTGAGAGGTTGGTTAATATCCATGATTGCCAGCAAAGACCCCCCGCTCCCTCCAACAATCACCAGCCTTCAGGTTGTCAGCATGTCCCACCACCAATTTCAGGTTGTCAGCCCCAACTCTCCCCCCCACTTGCCAGCTCTCAACTGATGGCTGTGACCACCCCCCAATCCTTCCATCCTTGATCATGATCACGTTCTGTAACCACTGCCCACCAACCAATTGCTGGCATCAAAACCCCTCCCTTCTCTGATCGCTGATTTTTCAATTGGCAGCCCCAACCTCCCACCCCCTCCCAAATGCTATTGCTAGCCATGACCCCTCTCCCCGATTACTAGATCCTACATACCCCCTCAACACAACCCCCCCCATCATTGGCCATGACCCCGATCCCCAATAGCCAGCCTCATTACTAGCTCCCCATCTCCTCTGCAGAATCTCCCCATCTCTCCCCTCTTAACTCCCCAGTATCTGGCTCCATCTCCAATGAGGCCCCATCTCCTTGGCACTGTCAGCACACAAGGCTGGCAGTGCCAAGGTGTCCAGTTGGCAGTGCTAGGCGTGCACTACCCAAGGGGCAATGCTTCGCTGCCCCTGACCTCACCTGGAGGGCCTCAATCATCTCTAGTCGCACTGGAGAGTCTCCGTTGCTGGGAATCAGCTGTGATTGCCACTGGGGAGGACCTCCACTGTCAAGGCTGATTGCCATCTGGGGCTCACTAATAATATTTACATTCAAATTCCTGGGCGCAAGGCTGATTGCACCAGCTTCACAGCGCCAGTAATTTCGCGAGAAGTGAGAAACTGGCCGTGAAACTGGCTTTTGCCTCTCTCATGATCTTACTAGTTCACTACACCGGTTGACCAGCGGGATGGGTTGGTAGGATTGCCCACAAAGTATTTTCAAAAATAAAATAAAATTTCAAAATAAAGGAGTGGTGGCTCTTGCTTGAAAAAAATTAAACAGCGCCTAAGCCAAATGGGAAATGAACGGAAAAAGAAAAATTTAAAGAATTAATGAACTGACTGAAAGATTTCAAGGTTTTTGGATGATCATCAACATAACCTTAATGAAATTTTTAAAGCTGCTAAAGAGGATTTTACCCGATAGGTAATTGAAATGGCTGCATGAGAGGAGGCACTGTTAAATTTGCAACTCCTGGAAAAGAACAATAAAGGATTAACTCATGGAAACAGAATATGGAGCATAGAACAATATAGCACAGGAACAGGCCCTTTGGCCCAAGATGTGCTTGCCTTTTGCCTGCCCTTGGTCCCTTTCCTTCTATTCCTTGCATAACCATATGCTTATCTGGGAGCCCCTTGAACACACCTATTGTATAAACTTAAATATAATAGTGATCCTGAATTTAACAAGGGGGGGGGCGTAAATTCAATTCTAATCACATTTCAAATGTGTACTTGTTTAGACTTCTTCATAAAGCTTCGATATTAAAAAGCATATAGACATGGAAGGAATTGGAGATTAAGAGTTAAGCCTCGAACAGAATGGTTCAGAGTTTGTTTTTAAAAATGAAAATCATAGTGATGATTTAGTATCAAACTTTAAAGAAGAACAGAATATATTGCTGAATCCAGAAGATAAGAAGCATGAAGATACAGGATTTCTACATGCCTTACAATTTATAGCTGCTAGCTCACCAAAATCCATTGGATTGCTGACAATCAGCAATATTGTTTCTGGCAAAGTCAATCAGATCAAACAAATAGTGGAAACTTTGAGCCCATCGTAAATACTATGCCAGGGTTCACACTGTGTGCAGTCCAATACAATACTGCACCAAATTGTTTTAAGAAACAATATGAAGGATGCAAAACCAAAGTACAATCTTTTAACAGAGGCACAGGGTGGCCGTGTAGACTACACAAAATGAAAAAGAAGATCTGTGCAGATTGAACAAAAGTGAAACAGCCAGTTGTTTGTCAGAGTTGGATCTTAATCGTCATATTAGAATGGTGGTTATAAATTCAACCTTTTGATGTTCCAAGAGAAATTCCTTAATGATGAAATGTGATGAAAGTGTTAACAATGGAATCTGTACCAAATGTTGTAAGTTAGTTGTGGGAACATTTAAAATGTGGTACTTTGTTGTGTTTGATGGTGTTACTATTGTAATGCTTTTTCTAATTTTAGCGGGGAGATGTTACAATCAGAGACTTTATAAGATCTCAGGTGTGGATAGAATTCACACCTTGACACAAAAGAGCAGCAGGTCATCCTAATAATAAGGAGTCTCACAATGCCAGGTTAAAGTCCAATAGGTTTATTTAGTATCACAAGCTTTCAGAGTGCTGCTCCTTCATCAGGTGGGTGGAGAGGTGGGTTCATAAACACGGCATATACAGACAGAGACTCAACTATGAGTCTTTACAGGTAATCAAATCTTTACAGGTACAGACAACGCGAGTGGAGAGAGGTTAATCACAAGTTACAGAAATGTGAATTGTCTCAAGTCAGGACAGTAGTAGGATTTTGCAAGCCAAGGCCAAATGGTGAGGGTTTCATGTAGTGTGACATGAACCCAAGATCCCATTTGGCCTCTGAAAGCTGCTGATACCAAATAAACCTGTTGGACTTCAACCTGATGTTGTGAGATTTCTTACTTTGCCACTTCAGTCCAACGCCGGCATCTCCATATCATACTTGTGTCCTAACTCCCATTAAATGCCATCACCTTGTGCTCGCTGATTTACACTGGATCCCACTTTAACAGTACCTCAATTTTAAAATTCTCATCCTTATTTTCAAATCTCCCCATGGCTTGGTCCCAGCCTAACTCTATAATCTTCTCCAGTCCTAAAACCTTCTGAGATATTTATGTTTCTTCACTTTTGGCCCCTTGAGCATCCCTGATTTTAATTGTTCTACCACTGATGGTTGTGCCTTCAGCTGTCTGAATCCTAAGCTCTGGAATTCCTTCCTAAACCACTCCTTCTCTCTACCTCCCTTTCCTCCCTTACAGCAATTCTTAAAATCTACTTCTACCAATGGCAATACCAAAATGAACAACCCACAACGGTACCTGACAACTACCTCATATGCAAAACCAGTTACTTGTGGATTGGTCTCTTCAGCTCTCAGCACATATGCACCATTTGATGCTATCCTACCTCCAACAGATTTGCTGCAGATCCATCATCTTAATAGATGCTGACATAAAAATCATTTTATTGTTTCCAATAAATTAGATAAAAGGATTAAGTTATGAAGACAGGTTGCATAAACTTGGCTTGTTTTCTCTTAAGTTTTGAAAGATGAGTGGTGATCTAATTAAGGTGTTTAAAAAGACTCGATAGATTTTAAAAAGCTATTTCATTTACTGGAGGAATCAAGAAAAGTGAATACAACTTTAATAATTGAGCTTGACCTGTAGTGAAATCAAAAAGTGATTCTTTTTTCCCGCTGCAAAGATAATGAAATTCTGAAGTTCTCTCCAGCAAAAGACTATATTTGTTGACCTACTGAAATTTGTCAAATGACGGATTTCTATCTGGCAAGAATAGCAAAGGATCTGGAACAGAGGTTAATATATAGAGTTGAAGCAGAGATCTACCATGATCTAACCAAATGGTCGATTGGGCTTGAAGGGGTGACTGGCCAAGTTGTGCTCCTGAGCTTGTTCCACTGCCATCAGAACATGGTGGATTCCCTGTTAGTGAGGGAGCAGTATGCAAGAGACATCATAAGAAATAGGCTGTTGACGATGTATAGATAAAGGTATAGATAGAATAGATATGGAGCAGATGCTTCCGCTGATGGAATGTTCTAGGACGAGAAGCCATAGAATAAGGGTTAGCAAATTTAAAACAGAATTGAGGAGAAACTACTTCTCCCAAAGGGTTGTGAATCTGTGGAATTCGCTATCCCAAAGTGTGGTGGACGCTGAGATTGTGAGTAATTTAAGGAGGAATTAGATTTTTAATTGGTATGGCATTGAAAGATTACAGAGAGAAGGCAGGAAAATGGGGGTGAGGAGCGTACCAGCCATGCTCGAATGGTGGAGCAGACTCAATGGATTGAATGGCTTAATTCTGCTCCTATATCTTAGGAACTAGTAGATAACTGCCTTTGAAGAAGGAAGTTGTTAACACCTGAATTTGGGATAATGAGAATTGTTTAACAGTATGGTACGTGCTGAGGTCATGAGCAGTATGAAATGCTGAATTGAATCTATGTTGTCTGGGGCAGAGGCAGTGGCTAGTGGTCAAGTGTCAGGCCTGGTCTTGTGAAAACATAATTATTTGGAGGGAGTTTTCTTAAAATTTATTTCCAATTCACATAGTCATACCAACTGGAGCATGATGGAGCAGCAAGGCTTATCCAATCTAACCTTGAATGTTGACGTAATTGGCCTCAGTCACTAACCCTGGAATTGAATTCCACATTCTTTCAACTCTGTGTAAAGTTTCTCCTGATCACTGTTCTAAATTTTTAACATTTTACCTCATTTCTGTGGCCCTTCATTCTTGACTGCTGATGTACATTGGACACCAAGAAGGAATGAGGGTTGGTTCTTCCATGTGTCAATTTGAGTTTTCCACAGAAAGACTACATTCTTTCATCAGTTAAAAGGATAATGTTAGACACAGATAGGACACAAAGCAGCTGCAAAGGGATATGGACATGTTGAATTAGTATGGAAGAATGTGGCATATAAGATATTTAATTAGAATATAAAATGGACTGGTATGAACTTATTCACTTTAGTAGGAAAACAGAAGAACAGGTTTTTTTCAAATGAAAAATGCTCATATGCAGAAAGACCTGGGTGCCCTTGTTCACAAATCACAGAAAGTTAATGTGCAGGTGCAACTAGCAATTAAGTTGGTAAGTAGAACATAGAACATTACAGCGCAGTACAGGCTCTTCGGCCCTCGTGTTGCGCCGACTAGTGGAACCAATCTAATGACCCTCTAACTTAAACTATTCCAATGTTATCCATATGCCTATCCACTGACCATTTGAACCTCCTTAAAGTTGATGAGTCCACAACTGCTGCAGGCAGGGCATTCCACACCCTTACCACCCTCTGAGTAAAGAACCTATCTTTGATAGCCGTCCTATAACTACCACCCCTTAATTTAAAGCTATGTCCTCTTGTGTTAGTCATCACCATCCGAGGAAAAAGGCTCTCACAGTCCACTCTGTCTAACCCTCTGATCATCTTGTATGCCTCAATTAGGTCATCTCTTAACCTTCTTCTCTCTAACCAAAATAACCTCAAGTCTCTCAGCCTTTCCTCATAAGACCTTCCCACCAGGCAACATCCTGGTAAACCTCTTCTGCACCCTTTCCAATGCCTCCACATCTTTCTTATAATGCGGCGATCAGAACTGTACGCAATATTCCAAGTGCGGCTGCACCAGAGTTTTGTACAAATTGCAACATGACCTCACGGCTCCAAAATTCAATCCCTCTACCAATAAAAGCTAACACACCGTACGCCTACTTAACAATCTTATTGTATGTTTGCTTAATCAGAAAGGAATTTAAGAGTAAAAAAAGTCTTAGTACAAATTATATAGGGGCTTGATGAGACCACATTCAAAGTACTGTGCACTGTTCTGAAGAATAGACTTGCATTTTTATAGTGCCTTTCACAACCTCAGCAAATTATAAGGTGTTTTACAGTCAATTAGATTTCTCCTCATCCCAGTCTTAAATAGTCAATTCCTTGATTTTTCTGTCAAAGCCATCATTTGGTGCTCATCCCTCGGGTGGGGGGTGGGTGGGTGGGTGGTGGTGGTGGTGGTGGTGGTGGTGGGGGGCAGTGATGGAGGTGGAAGTGCGTTTCCTATGTGCGCATGAGGGAGCTCTCTACGTCCAATGCTTGGTTCGATTCCCGGCTTGGGCCACTGTGTTCTCCTTGTATCTAAATGGTTTCTTCTGAGTGCTTCAGTTTCCTCCCACAGTTCAAAAGATGTGCTGGTTAGGTGCATTGGTCATCTTAAATTCTCCCTCAGTGTACCCCAACAGAATTGGAGTGTGGCGAATAGGGGATTTTCACAATAGCTTCATTTAGTGTTAGTGTAAATCTACTTGTGACCTTAATAAATAACTTTAACTTTATAAAGGAGAAGGTCCCTGTGTGTCTCTGTGTCCATGCTGGGGAAAGTCTTTATTATTTAACTGCCCCTTTAAAAGTGACACCCCACTCTCTGGAAACCTAACATCGCTAGCTCTTTCAGACCTCATCCTGCCAGTATGATGGTGTGGGACGTGCCTCCAGAATTTTTTCTTTGAAGTGCTAGACAACAAGACGAGAAAAGCCAGCTGTGTAGCTGGCATGTGCAAACTGTTTTTCTCGCCTGTTCAACACACAGAAGAAAAAATGGAGAATTCTGCCCATTATCTTACTGAATGATAGAGCAGGTTTGAACAGCCAAATGGCTCACCCCTTTATCTATTTCTTATTTATTATACAAGTGGGAATTCATCCATTATCATTCAGCTCTAACAAGAAACAATAAAAGTAAAAGTATTTACTTACAAAAGGATAATGCTGAGAAATGTGAGCCACTTTATATGGCTTGCATTATTAAATTTGATATTTTTAAATACACTTTAATATGGTGCTTGCTTCCTTGGAGGTGTAGTAACATTGGACAGGATCCAATCTTGTAGTTGTAACATTCCTGATATTAACATTTATGATACAAATAATATCTAACAGACAAATTATTCCAGACTTCAACTGTTTGATGAATTAGAGTGAATTAGCATTTCATCCGACATTAATCCTAAAATGAGCTCCAGACACAATGGGCTTCTGTCAGAAAAGCAATACAAGATTTCAGCACAGTTTCAATATTGTGATATTTCAGTGTTCCTTCATCAAATTTCAGCTAATGGCAGCAACCAAACCTCTTTTTCTGCACTAGAGAGATTTATTCAATGGATTATTTTTAAAAGTCCTGAGTGGCAAATTGTTTTCTTTTAAACTGATGTTCTTGTTCTCAGAGTTGGTCTCTAAATCCACAGAGTCATTCAGGAAATTGGAACAATTCAGTAGATTAGATTAGAATTAGATTAGAACATAGAACATTACAGCGCAGTACAGGCCCTTCGGCCCTCGATGTTGCGCCGGCCAGTGGACCCTCTAACCTAAACTATTCCAATATCATCCATATGCCTATCCACTGACTTGGGGGTATTTGAATACCCCCAAGGTAAGCGAGTCCACAACTGCTGCAGGCAGGGCATTCCACGCCCTCACCACCCTCTGTGTAAAGAACCTGCCTAAAAACATCCGTCCTATAACTACCACCTCTTAATTTAAAGTTATGTCCCCTCGTGTTGGTCATCACCATCCGAGGAAAAAGGCTCTCACTATCCACCCTATCCAATCCCTTGATCATCTTATACGCCTCAATTAGGTCACCGCGTAACCTTCTTCTCTCTGATGAAAATAACCTCAGGTCCCTCAGCCTTTCCTCATAAGGCCTTCCCACCATACCAGGCAACATCCTGGTAAACCTCCTCTGCACCCTTTCCAATGCTTCCACATCTTTCTTATCATGCGGCGACCAGAACTGTACGCAATACTCCAAGTGCGGCCGCACCAGAGTTTTGTACAGTTGTAACATAACCTCATGGCTCCTAAATTCAATCCCTCTACCAACAAAAGCTAACACACCGTACGCCTTCTTAACAACTTTATCAACCTGGTGCCAACTTTCAAAGAGCTATGTACTTGTACCCCAAGATCCCTCTGCTCGACAACACTATTAAGGGTCCTTCCATTAGCCCTATAATTCATATGCCTGTTATTCCTACCAAAGTGAATCACCTCACACTTATCCGTATTGAATTCCATTTGCCACCTCACGGCCCAGCTCTGCAACCTATCTATGTCCCTCTGCAAACTGTAACATCCATCCTTGCTGTCTACACCTCCCCCCACTTTGGTATCGTCAGCAAATTTACTAATCCAACCCTCTACACCCTCATCTAGGTCATTTATAAAAAGGACAAACAGCAGTGGCCCCAAAACAGATCCTTGAGGTACACCACTTGTAACTGCACTCCAGGTTGAATATTTCCCATCAACCACCACCCTCTGTCTTCTATCAGCTAGCCAATTCCTAATCCAAACTGCTAAATCACCTTCAATCCCATGCATCTGCACTTTCTGCCGTAGCCTACCATGGGGAACCTTATCAAACGCTTTGCTAAAATCCATATACACTACATCAACTGCCTTACCCTTATCTACCTCTTTGGTCACCTCCTCAAAAAATTCAATAAGGTTTGTGAGGCACGACCTACCCTTCACAAAACTGTGCTGACTATCCCTAATCAATTTATTTCTCTCTAGATGCTTATAAATCCTATCCCTTATAATTCTTTCCAAGACTTTGCCCACAACAGAAGTCAGGCTCACCGGTCTATAATTTCCAGGATGGTCCCTACTCCCCTTTTTGAACAAAGGGACAACATTTGCCATCCTTCCGGCACTATACCTGTAGCCAACGACGATATGAAGATCAAAGCCAAAGGCTCTGCAATCTCTTCTCTAGCCTCCCAGAGAATCCTAGGGTAAATCCCATCTGGCACAGGGGACTTATCAATTTTCATACCCTCAAGATTCGCTAACACCTCCTCCTTATGAACCTCAATCCTGCCCAGTCTACAACCTGGTATCGCAGTATTCTCCCAGACAACATTGTCTTTCTCCTGCGTGAATACTGACGAAAAATACTCATTCAGTGTCTCTCTTATCTCCTCAGGCTCCACGCACAACTTCCCACTGCTATCTCTGACTGGCCGTAATCTTGCCCTAACCAATCTTTTATTATTTATATACCTGTAAAAAGCTTTAGGATTCTCCTTAATCCTATCCGCCAAACTCTTCTTGTGTCCTCTTCTAGCTCTTCTCAACTCCCTCTTTAGCTCCTTCCTGGCTAACTTATAGCTCTCCAGTGCCCTAACTGAGCCTTCACATCTCATCATTATATAAGCCTCCTTCTTCCTCTTCACCAGAGATTCAACTTCCCTAGTACACCATGGTTCCCTCACTCAACCACTCCCTCCCTGCCTGGCAGGTACATATTTATTACGGACATGCAGAAGCTGTTCCTTAAATATGTTCCACATTTCAGCCCCTGCAATATCCTGCTCCACCCTATGCATCCTAAATTTCTCCTAATAGCCTTATAATTACCTTTCCCCCAGCTATAACTACCGTTATTCGGTACGTGCCCATCTCTTTCCATCACTAAGGTAAACGTAACCGAATTGTGGTCACTATCACCAAAGTGCTCACCCACCTCCAAGTCTAACACCTGGTCTGGCTCATTACCCAGTACCAAATCCAATATAGCCTCGCCTCTTGTTGGCCTATCTACATACTGAGTCATGAAACCTTCCTGCACACATTGAACAAAAACTGACCCCTCTAACATACTTGAACTATAGCTTTTCCAATCCATATTAGAAAAGTTAAAGTCCCCCATTACAACTACCCTGTTACTTTCACACCTATCCAGGATCAACTTTGCAATCCCTTCCTCTACTTCTCTGGAACTTTTTGGAGGCCTATAAAAACTCCCAACAGTGTGACCTCTCCTTTCTTGTTTCTAATCTCAGCCCACACTACCTCAGCAGACAAGTCCATATCAAATGTCTTTTCTGCCACCGTAATGCTGTCCTTAACTAACAATGCCACTCCTCCCCCTCTTCTACCACCACCTTTGCTCTGACTGAAACATCTGAACCCCGGAACCTGCAACAACCGTTCCTGCCCCTGCTCTATCCACGTCTCTGAAATGACCACAACATTGAAGTCCCAAGCACCAATCCAGGCTGCAAGTTCATCCACCTTATTGCGTACGCTCCTTGCATTAAAGTATACACACTTCAAACCACCGTCCCGTTTGCCACTATACTGCTGCGACCTAGAAACCTTATCCGTGACCTCCCTATTCACATCCTCCTGTATACTGGCACAACAATTCAGGTTCCCATCCCCCCCCGAATCAGTTTAAACCCCCCCCGAATAGCACTGGTAAATTTACCCCCCAAGATATTGGTACCTCCCTGGTTCAGGTGCAGACCATCCCTCTTGTAGAGGTCCCACCTTCCCCAGAATGAGCCCCAATTGTCCAAATACCTGAACCCTTCCCTCCTGCACCATCCCTTTAGCCATGAGTTCAAATGTTCTCTCTCGCTATTCTTTTCTATGCTATCCCGCGGCACAGGTAACAAACCAGAGATAACCACTCCGTTTGTTTTAGACCTAAGTTTCCACCCTAACTCTCTGAATTTCTGCTTTATATCCCCATCCCTTTTCCTACCTATGTCATGGGTACCTACATGCACCACAACTTGGGGCTGGTTCCCCTCCCCCTTAAGGATCCCAAACACTCGGTCAGAGATATCACTGACCCCAGCGCCCGGGAGGCAACATACCAACCGCGAGTCCCGCTCCTTCCCACAGACTCTCCTATCTATCCCCTTAACTAGGAAGTCCCCAATCACTAATCCAGATCTTTTCTTCCCCCTTCCCACCTGAGCATCAAGGACAGGCTCAACTCCCGAGACCTGTACTCCATGGCTTACTCCGGTTGTATCTTCATCCCCAACAGCATCCAAAGCAGAGTACTTATTACGTAGAGGAACAGCCTCAGGGGAACTCTGCACTGATTGCTTCTTACCCCTTCTAACAGTCACCCATGTATCACATTTAGGAGTAACTATCTCCCTGTAGCTTTTATCAACAGCCATCTCTGCTTCCCTAATCATTCTTAGTTCCTCCAGTTCCAGCTCCAGGTCCCTAACACGGTCCTCAAGGAGGTGGAACTGGATGCACCTCTGGCAGGTGTAATCAGCTGGGACACTACCAGTGTCCCTCACCTCAAACATCCCACAGGAGGTACATCGCACTGCCTGCACTGCCATCCCGATTACTTCCTTTACACAGAAACAAATGTAAACTTAAACTTAGCTGCTCACACTCCTAGTCGCTCTCCTTTTTGTATTAGGTTAGAGGAGGGGGGAGGGTTGGGATACTGCATACGTGTAGAGTATCGGGATTCTTCACCTTCCCAATTTATGGAGGTCCAGGTGAAAAAAAAACTCCTGCACAGGCCTCCCTGTGACTACTTCCTGTATCCGGTTTTAAAAGTTAAAAAAACTAGAGATGATTTTTAGGGGAGAAAAAAAAACACAGAAATTTACTCACCAGCTCTCCTCACACCAGCCGCTCCCAAGGAACAATACACAGGTATTTTCAGGTTACTCCTTGATGGAATTGGCAAACAATCATCCTGAATCAGACTGAGAAGTGACATCCCAAGAAAAATCATAGGGGAAGTTTTCGTCCATGGCCCAGTGGATCATGTAAAGATCCGTTGACCTTGGACACGGTTTTCTGGTTTTGGGGCGAGTGCAGCTAGAGAATCTCACCCACTAGTTAAGACTGGCGAACGCCACCAAGGAAAATGTATACCTTACATATGAAGACAACTTGTCTTCAAATGTAACTATTAGAAAAGATGCACTGTCCCTCATTGCCACAGGATTTGAGCAGTTCAGTAACTGTGCATTCATTGTTGTTTTTCATGCCTCTCAATAAAGAAACAGAAATAATCACAAGATTGTTCGCCAAGGTCATAAAAATTTCACAAATACCACAGGTGCTTCAAATCAAAGGAATAGCAAGCAACTTGAACAGTGAATTTATTGTAAACTTTTGCTTTAATAGGTTTGTTATTGTTGTTAATGTGTACAATACATGTATTTTCTGGACACTTCACTGTTTGCCTTTAACCTACAAATCATTAACTTTAAGCCACAAGCACTGATGAATATCTTCCCAATATAATCCAAAACCTTGATTCAAGGTACTTGACATATAACCACAATACAAGGACATTTGATGCATACATGTGAATGTTCACACAAGGATGCAGTTTATCAAGTGAAATAATGTGAAAAAATATTACGATCTTAAACCTTGAGTTAAGAACAATCTTAAACTTGTACAGAAGAATTGTATGTAGCAGAGTGAAATAGTAAGTCAAGCTGGGATGCTCAATGATTGTATGGGAGATCAAATTAAGTGATGGAAGAATTTTTGAATGAATGCTTTTCAATACCAATTCTGAAAGGCAAATCCCTGCATCTTTCACATGTATGTATTACTTCAAAATCTGATATGAATCCAGCAAAATCTGTTTGTGTTGCATCTGTATTTTCGGTTTTTTTGGTGCAGTTTCAGATCTAAAAGTGCATCTGCACCAAGTGCACAAATTTTTGGTATCAGTTCTGTTGGAGGGCATTTTGAGTAGATTGTTAACAAATGCTCTAACATCATTTGCCGGAGGTATGCAGAATATGGAGATTAGTACAGCACTGACATGACTCCAGCAGTATCACTGTCAACTTCACCATTCCAAATAACTTTCTTTAATTCAGCGATGGCAAGAACTCCTCATCTGTATTATTGAAAAGAACTATTAATTCCTTGCAGGCTGGAGACTGATTGATTTCTACCAGCTTTTGCTGAATTAGGAATGTTGAAAGGTTTGTATTGTTATTTAAAGTTGAAGAAGTATACAGAGAGTGCTGTGAAGTTTGCTGAAGCCTTTGGTTCCCACTTTAAGTGTTTTACTTACACCACTTGTTGCCAGCGCTGCTCCGAAAGCTGGTGGTTTTTGCTACCAAATAAACCTGTTGGACTTTAACCTGGTGTTGAGAGACCTTTTACTGTGTTTACCCAAATCCAATGCTGGCATTTTCACATCCTGAGGAGAAACAGCAGGTTTGTGTTTATGTTGCAACTATCATTCTCATGTTGTGATGCCCAATCGCAACAGTCTGCGCAACGTGTCGAAGGCAAGCTGAAATTACATGACTTCAGACTGTATATGGTGGACAAGCTTTGTGGATTCAGAAGATGAGTTATTTGTCACAGAATTCCAAGTCTCTGACTTAGTCTAGTGGCCACAGTATTTTATATGGTTGATCCAATTCAGTTCCTGGTTAATAGTATCCTCTGGGATGTTGACAGTGGGGGATTCAGTGATGGTAATGTCACTGAATGTCAAGGGAAGATTATTGGATCCTCTCTTGTTGGAGATGGTGATAGCCTGGCACATAAATGTCAAGTAACATTTGCATCACACATCAGCCTAAACCTGAATGTTGTCCAGATCTTGATGCATATGGGCTGCTTCAGTATCTGAATCAGCAAATATCCACACTTCTGATCTTATAATGCAATGAAGGTCATGGGAAAGGGGAAAAGTAGTTTGACTATAACTCCCATTATTTATTCTCTTATTCCTACAAAATTAATTTAACATTTCCCTTTATAAATCCCTTATGCATGCTTTGCCCAGTGGTTACTTAAATTACATTGAGCTCATATCTACACATAAGATTCCAATTTGCACAGACTAATGAAGCTCCCAACTGCTCTGGGAAAAATGGCAGTGGAGCAGCAGTAAGTTAGTTATCTCAATTTTAATTCAACAGCAACTTAATTTCCACGAGGTGAAATCTCCTCAATATGCCCAGTCCATCTGCCGCTTTGGGGGGCTATCATACCAAAAAAAATTCTAAGTACCAAATGAGTGTGAAAAGAGAATAGCACTGATTTTTTTGGGCAAGTTAAAGATCCAATCTTACTACAGTCTGGGAAAAATTAAGAAAGGTCTGTTTCCTGCCAGCAGGGAGAGGGGCAGGGCCTAAGCTTATCAAAAGTCAGCAGTTTATAGCAGAGGGTGCCATTGCACATGCACTGTCATGGCTGCCCACTAAATACTCAGTAAAGTTTCAGTGATGGTAATGTCACTGAATGTCAAGGGAAGATTATTGGATCCTCTCTTGTTGGAGATGGTGATAGCCTGGCACATAAATGTCAAGTAACATTTGCATCACACATCAGCCTAAACCTGAATGTTGTCCAGATCTTGATGCATATGGGCTGCTTCAGTATCTGAATCAGCAAATATCCACACTTCTGATCTTATAATGCAATGAAGGTCATGGGAAAGGGGAAAAGTAGTTTGACTATAACTCCCATTATTTTAAATCCAACCAATTTATTTGATAGTAAATCCGCGAGCTTTCGACACTATTTGCCTTTGTCAGGCAAATGCAGCGTTCTGATCAGAACACTGATCAGTTATGTGCCTGACGAAGGCACATAGTGTCGAAAGCTTGCGGATTTACTATCAAATAAATTGGTTGGATTTAAAATTGGTGTTGTAAAACTTTACTGAGTTTACCCCAGTCCAAAGCCGGCATCTCTACATCATCACTAAATACTGCCAGCTTCCTTGGCCAATCATCCATTAATCACCCCCATCCCCCACAAACAGGCCAGTCTATCACTTCCCCCAGTGTGAGCATGGGCCAGCCAATCGCCCCACTTCTCACCCAACCCTGAACATAGGTTGGATGATCGCCCCTCTCTGCTCTGGTTGATGGCCATTTGCATCACGCAAAATCTGCCTGCTGCCTCCCCTTAAACCCTGCCCCCCAGGTCCCACCCTGGGCCATGATCCCTTGGCATTGCACGGTGCCTGGTAGGCAATGCTAGTGCCTGGGTGTTAGGATGCCAGGTGAGCAGTTGTCAAGTGGCACCTCCCCTGCCTCCAATCTCCTGGGAGGTCTCAATGGCCTTCAGTCCCACTGGTGAGACCATCGCGATAGGCTCCATTGATGGGAACCATAAGTGATCCTCATCGACGAGGAGCTTCACTTGTGGGGCTGCTTAGGCAAGTGAGACCAGGCAATTGCGTTCCCGGCTCACTTGTAATATTTCAATTCTATTTACCATTGAATTTCTTTGGTTGTGAGGCTGATCTTGCTGGATGTCCAGTGCAGGTAAGATCACAAGAGGCAAGAAATTGAGTGCAAATCCAATTTCTCTGCCCTCTTCTGATCTTACTAGCTTGCCTCGCCCATTCATCAATGGGTGAGGAGGTAAGATTGTCCCCTGTAACTTATGTCCAAGACTTTTGTACTTCCAGATTCAACTGCTGCAATCTTCCCTAAGTGTACCTCCCAATCTTCATACTCTGGTCCACCTCCTTAGGGCACTCTACTTTGACTAACCTTTTATTAAACCTCCCAAGGTATGTTGACCAACATTTTAAAAAAAATTATGCCTGAGTTTTAGGATTGTTTTTGTTAAAGGCCTCATATACATTGCTATTCTACTACTTTTTAATTTTGTGTAAAATGTGCTATATATCAGAATAAATGATTATTTCTGAATCATTTAAACTACTCAAACAAATTTTAACATTGACTCAACTAGGTTAAACTTCCATGTTTCTGAATTCATATATTCGTTCTACAAATGTTCCCTGACTGACAGAATAGGCAGATGACTTTTCCCCAAGACCTTTATCAATGTAACCCATGAGCTGATGCATTGCAAATACACATGAACAGCTTGAGAAAATTTGCCTTTCAGTTTTTCATTTGCCCTTGTGGGGAAACACCTGGCTCTGCTCTCTAACTAGCAAAACAGTGGAGGATTTTTCTCATTAACAAAGCCGATAAAAACATTGATTGCCAATGATAAAAAGGGCATGCATGCATCAAAAACAAACATCAGAGGGTAGCCATGATTGCAAGTGTTGCACAGATACCGAATATGCTTGTAAAATTCCTCTTATTGTTATTTTATTCGAGGTATTAACTCATTTAGAGGCTACTGCCTCCATTAAACTAGCAGAAAGGAATTTGGCATTATTACGTTAAGTGTTTATGCAAAAGCATTCCCAGAAATAATTCCTACCTTCAAATGACTACAAGGATTATTCTTATGAAAAATGTTTGGCAAGCCAGTATTTATTGCGAAAGAAGTGTATATAACAAAATATTATTTCAATTGTGATAAAATTAAGACAAATGAGTAAATGCTGCAATTTGATGCAAATTGCACTTGTTGCATTGCATATTTGAAATTACCTGCATTCATTAAACATCTTTGAAGTAGCAAAATGTTTTACAGGAGCGTTATTAAACAAAGTTTGACACCAAATCATTTAGGATATATTCTGATAGATAACAAAAAATCTTTGTCAAAGAAGTAGATTTTAAAGAGTAGAAGAAGAAGAGAGAGACAGAAATGTTATTGGGATGAAATTCCAGAGTTTGCAGCCTTGACAGCTGAAGGCATACTCTGATGATACTCAGGAGGGCGGAATTGGAGGGGGAATATTATAAAATGTTTTAGGGCAAGGATTAATAATGCCATTTAGGCAGTTATTTGCTGAAGAACAGTCTTTATTTCTTAAAGATTAAATCTAAAAAAGTCATAAGAATCCATAATAAAAACAGAAAAGCATGAAAATGCTCATCATTTAGGAAGCATCTGTGGAGAGAGAACCAGAATTCATGTTTCATGTTGATTATCTTTAATGGTTTGGTAGTACAGAATTTGAGTATTGCTGAAAAGAGACATTTTGTCAAAGATTTTCATCCTGGACTCATTAAGACATTCACAAGAATTCCAATGTCAGGGGAAACAACAACTCTTCACTAAATGAATTATACTGACATTATAAATCAGGCTTGCAAATACACTGCATTTACATGAGCTGGGAGCTTCATACATTAATACAAAGAGCCCTATTCTTTGCAAACAGAAAAAAATGTATGCACATTGTGCCCTTTTCAGTTGAACAAAGTAAGTGATAGCCATTTGCTGGTTCATTCTTCAGGGCAGTGCTTTGACCAATCAGTATCAGGCTACATGGTTTAAATTTTTGAACAATGCTTGGCAGTTAACTGTCAGTCACCATTAACTGGTGTGTTCCACCAATTAGAATTTACTTGTCAACCAGTTAACACCCTCTTCTCATACAGAAGAATTGTTCTTTCCCCTGACATTGGTATTCTTATGATCGTCTTGATGTGAACAAAATGAAAAGCTTTGACTAAATGTTGTTTTTAAGCAATACACGATATGACGTTACATTAGCCTGACCTGCTGAGCATTTCCAACACTTTGTTTTTTTTCAGGTTTCCACCATCTGCAGTGTTTTATTTTTTGTGTTCATGAGTTTCCATATTGTGATTACCAAAATCAACAAAAGCCCTGACAGCTGCGGTAACACTATTAATACAAAACTGTAACATTTATATTCATTCTCAGAACATTTGGAATGAAGATGCATTTTTGGAGACTTGTTCATTTTTAATTTGTATTGTGAATATTAAAAAATCTCTGGAAAAATTATGCAAGTGTTGTACAATACAAGTTGTGAATGTTTTGAAATCTATAAAAGATATTTAGTGCACAATGGGTTAACCAAGTACTATGTTGTCAGAAATTCTACCTTATTGCAATGTATTTTTTCTGTACTTAATGTGGTGGAGCATCAAATAACAAAAAGGTGCATTTTGGCAGCATTAGTATCTCAAAGGTAGTACTATTGCGAAGAAAGAAGAGATATGCACCTTCCGTTACTGAAAAAAAACCTCACAATTTACATATAGAGTATTCCATACTCATTATTTCTCCAAGAAAAAATATCTCTGGAAAATTAATTTTCTCAGATTTTTGCTGATGAGGCTGAAAATATTTCAATAATAAATTAACATATGTGGGACAGTTTCTTCAAATTAAATTCTTTATGTATGCAAACCTTGCTTCTTTCATTAGAAATGATTTTTTCCTCACTAACTTGCATTCCTCTGGTGTGTGCTGTTTTATACAGAAATAGCATGCATTAAAAATAGTTTCTGTTCTCTATGGCAAATTGAATAATTCCTAATGTATAGCCACATGGAATTTTGCAATTATTTGCATGGCTATATGAGAAAAAGGCACATAAAGGTCTACACAGGTATTATAGGAAATTTTGATAGCCAATATGCTGTGATTATAGATACAAATATATAAAGTACATTCTCCAGCTAAAGAGCTTTCTTCCAAGTTCCCACTATTGTATGATAATTATCCATTACTTTGAAGCACATTTTAAAATGACATTATATGACAGTCATAGATTTGGATGCCATCCTAATAAATGGCCTTCCTCCCCTCAAATCATTTTTGATTGCAAAGATCTTTAAAGTAGAGTTTATCTGATGTATAAAAAGGTGAAAGTAACAAATTAAATAATCAAGATCCTCATGATGATGAAAAATGAATCAGACTTTGATCCCCCATCCATGTCTTTATCTGTAATGTGTCTACCTCTTTGTTATACACCAGGAGATCAATCCTATGTATCAAGTTTAAAGTAACTCCAAGGTTGGACAGTGCCCATCACAACAAGGTGACAAGCACTGAAGCCATGGATCAATATAGGAACAGAGATCACCTCTCGAAACCAATCCCCTATCAGATTGCAACTGACGGTTCCTCATTTTTCCCCTCCTTATATCTAACAGGACTTGCCATAATAGATCAGCCAAGAAATCCAATGGAGAAAGGATGCTGGAAAGTGCTAATACTTCTAGAGCGGCAGTTTAATCTGTGACTGCAGGAGGATTTGGAGAAGCCCATTAATGTGTTCTGTCTGATAAGGTTATGTTTAATCTGTTTGCCTGAGGTATTGAACAAATGCATTAAGGATAGAATTTATTCTTTATCTCCCCTTAGGGGAGGGAGGAGTAAGGTACAAGGGAAAAACTATACACAAGAGCAAAATCTACATAATTGGCAACCGACTGCTGTGAAAGCCAATTTATTGCATAGACCCAAGCTCAGAGTATTAAGCAGCTCTGCTATCTTTAGCACAAGTCCAAAAGCAGATGCGGGATAGGATTGTGACAAGAAAAGATTGATATCACAGTTCAGTGTATGCTTTATGGTATCGAACATTGATTTGAAATCTTAATGTAAATAATGGCTTCACTTCATAAGGTGCAACAGCAAAAGGGAGGGAAAGTCTTCTACTTTAAAATTGACTTTGGCTATTGGGTTCATCTTGTAGAAATTTCTGGACAACCATTTGTGGAATTAATAGGTGGCGATCCATGGAGCAAAGAAAATGCTAACAATCTTCAGAGTGTTGATGTTCAGCTCTTTAGAAAGCATTTCTACAAGAGAAAGTTAAATTTCTAAGCATGTTTAACATAGCAAAATGGCATAAGGCAACTGATGGATAGGAAGGTTCAAACATCAAGCAACTATAGGGAGAAGGTGATTTGGAGCTGATAGTCGAACAGTATTTGTAACAGGAAAGAATGAAGATGGTAAAATTGTGTCTGGGTGGAAATTTGTGGATGGAGAATGCAGTGTAGACTCAGGAATGGGGGCAGATTCAGAGTGATAGGAATGTGAAAGAGTGATGGGAGCCTTTATATTTTTGGGCTATGATAAGTGGATGTAATAGACTAAATTTAAACCTGAAACTCAGCATGGCATTGAGCAGGCGACTGAGGATACGTACTGCTGGGTTGACTGACTCAGGAGAAAGGAAACAGGACTTGAATTGTAGGATAAGATGCTTTGTTTTACTGGCTACAAAAAAGAATAATTTTGATCTTAACAATGTTTAGATGGAGGCCTGGTTCATCTTGGCTTGTCAGGCAGTCAAACAATAAGGCAGATTTGTAAGGTTGAAGTGCTGGCAAAGATGTAAAGACAAATGTTATATGTATTAAGGCTAGTTGTATGTTCACAAATAATTTTGCAGAAAGATAGCATCTAGATAAGTAATAAAAGAAAGATAAGAATGGAAACTTAGTGCATGCTGGGGGTGACAGAGACATAGAGAAAGGGCATTGCAAAATTTCTACTATGTTCAAACAGGTAGGAATGAAACAACGTAATAGGCAAGGCAGAGGATGGCTGAGTACCCCTCCACTCCCCCATCGTGGATTTTTCGCATGGCTGATGCAACTAGGGAAACTGCCATGGGAGTGTCGCCTTTGGCAGGACTAACAGATCCCTCACGTGGGAAAGGCAGGAAATGCTGCCCTTTGACACAGTAAATGGATCTTCCATGCAGTTTTGTTCTTTGTGATATCGTTTTGCACTGTATTGATCAGTAAGGCAAAAGCAATGAACTGCAATAAAAAAAACAGCCAAAGCAAGTCTTTTGGCACTGGCATAAATCAATGAAATGAAACAACAAATTAACCTTTTTGACTACTAAATGTCTTCTGAAACTTGTATATTTGTTAATTGCTAAAAACATCTTTTCTTTTAAAAAATTGTACATAAGTTGAAAAAAAGATAATCACTGCTGTAATATCAAAAATACAAAAACCAATTTTCACTCAGCAATCTCCTACAAATAGCAATCTGATTATCACAAATAGTGTGCTTTTTATAATGTCAGCTGACTGATAATTAGCAGAGCATCAGCGAGAACTCTCTGGTTTTTCTTTGAGATAATGTCATGGAATATTTTATATGTCATGACATCTATTTATCATTACACCAGTTTTAGGTATTAATTTCTGTTTTTTATTCTATCTTATAAATACATCAGCAAAACACTTGTAAGCATATTATTTGGTCAGATTCATCCAAGATGTTGTATATTAGAGGTACTAAACACACTGTGAAGCAGCTGGATTTGGTGGATTACTACTTACAATTAACAAACTCAAATAACTCACAAAAACGCTAGCGAGTATCAATTACAAAATATAGTACAATGTTAAGCAAAATTTATTTCAAATTTTGTTTTTAGTTTCAGGCTTGTTTCAAGCCAAACAGGAGGAGGAAAAACTAACTTTTTCCATCTGTCAATCTATTTTGTGATTTGAGGATCAGGAATTATAATATCCAACACATAAAAGACTAGAAAATTCCATTCATTAATTAGCTAGCTTTGGCTTAACTTTGGGGTGGGTTGGGGTTAGGGGAGACAAGAACTGGCTAACTTGCAGACAAACATCAGGGCATTTATCCATCCATCTGTGGTCCTCGATGTTTTGTTTTGCCTTTTGCTGTAGCAGATCCGATGTGACCTTTTGCAGCTGTTCCTCCAGCTACCTTCATAATAAACCCAACGACACCAAAGTGTATTTGACCCTATTTTCAAATGAGATTCTTCTTGTTAAACTCTAAGGAATGGTTTCTGAAGTATACATTTCCAATTGCGAATCACAGTTTTGCCAGAATTGAATGTAGCAGGATGTTTTAAATTCTGGCAGTTAATCAGCCCTTTATTAAAACATAAATGTCAGCATCCTAAATCTACACTTCCAATTTTATTACCAAAATTATGTTGCCTGCCATTTCCAAATGAACTGTTGTATTGGGTAATGACATGTGTTGAACAGAAGATGTGAGCAGTTTGGTTGAGATTAAGCTGTGACCTCAGAAGAGGCCATTGAGACAAAGGTGATCCAAAAACTTCTATGCTAAGATTCTGGGGGAACATTATTCTTTAATAGCAAGGACGTAACATTACATTGCAATGAAGGAATCATCTTTGGTTAGTTTTTGCATCGGCTACTTTAGACTTGAAGAAAAATTGCACTGCATCATTAGTGGAGTACCACTGATACTTAAGTGTCAGCTATGGCATAGTTGTTAGCATTCTTGTTTCTGAGTCAGAGGTGGTGGGTTCATTCTGCTCCAGGTTTTCAGAAGAACAAATGCTGTAGGAATGATGCATTGATGTGGAGATGCTGGTGTTGGATGGGGGTAAGCACAGTAAGAAGTCTGACAAGCCTGCTGCACCATTCACCTGACGAAGGGAGAAACCTCGACAGCTTGTGAGTTAACTATCAAATAAATCGGTTGGACTTAAACCTGGTGTTGTCAGACTTCTTACTGAATGATGCATTGTCAGAGGTGCTGCCTTTTAGGGATGAGATGTTAAACCAAGGACTCACTTGCCCTCTCAGATGGACATAACAGATTCCCAGACTTTATTTCAAAGAGAAGCGAGGTATTCTGCCATACCCCAGCCAATATTTATCCTTCAATCAACATTACAAAAAAACAGATTACCTGTATGGTTATTGCTGATTGAGGAAGTTCTCTGTGTGTAAACTAGCTAGCTTCCTATATTACGACAGTGATTGCACTTCAAAAGTACTTCTTTGGTTACATACAAGCATGTGAAATAGGAACAGAAGTAGTCCATTTACTGCTTCAAGCCTGCTGCGCCATTCATTAAGATCATGACTGATCTGCTTGCGTTTTGAATTCTACATTCCCATCTACCCCAATAGCCTCTGATTCTCTTGCCTAACAAGAATCTATCCACCTCCTCCCTGAAAATACCCAATGACCCCGCCTCCAGTGTTTTCTGAGCAGACAGTTCCAAAGTCACACCACTCTTAGAGAAAATAAAATCTCCTCATCTCTGTCGTAAAAGGGCAATCTCTAATTTTAAAACAGTGCCCCTTTGTTCTCGATTGACGATGCCAATAAATATCCTTTCGATGTCTACCTTGTCAAGACTATTCATGATTTTATATACTTCAATCAAATCACCCCTCAGTTTTCTAAACTCCAGCAGAAAGGAACCCAGTCTACCTAAGCTTTCCTCATAAGATAACTCGATCATTCCAGATATCAGTCTAGTGAACCTCTTCTGAAAATCTTCCAACACATTTACAGCCTTCCTTAAATAAGGAGACCAAAACTGTATATAAGGTTTGAGATGTAACTGAAGTATAACATCTTGACTTTTATATTCAAATTGTGTCATAATAAAGGACAGAATCCCATTAGTCTTTTTTAATTACTTGCTGTACCTGCATATTCAAGGTACTTCAAAAGCACTTTGGGAAGTTTGATGGTTGTGAAAGGCACTATATAAATATAAGCCTTTCTTTCTGTGAAACATTTCTTCATTCCTTGGTGTCTGAAATCTCAAACTGAATCATAGATGACATATCACACATGCCAGAGTTTTGTTTCATAAAATTATTTTAAATATATACAAATCTTGCATTATGTCCGTCAAAAGTTTCTCAAATACGACAGCATTGAATTCCAGCCACAGTGAAATGATATTTGCCATTTTGATTGTTACAAATTAGATCCTGCATTAAAACCAATCAGTTATAAAACTGATTCATTAGCTTAATGCTTCATTAAGAAAATATCAAGTGGGTTTTTAAAAGATATTGATTGTTAAAATGAAGTCTGAAGATCAGCAGAATAATCAGCTATGAAGAAAAGGAAAAAGCATGTTCATAGCTCATTACAACCCCATGCCAGTGATTTACTTATAAGTTTTTGATTATTATGGCAGGTCTTATTTCAGAATCTATTTTTTTGTGTGCATTTGGCTGGTTTTTAATCAGTTGTTCAATATACAAACATAGAATTAGAATATCTGCACAATTTATCTGCTTTCAATACTGGTGGAAATGGGGAAATATTTAAAATTAAAAAGTACATTTTAATTTGTGTAAGTTAAGAATTATTTAAAAAATAAAACCACACTATTGAATACACCATTAAATGGGGTCAAAAATAGTGATCTCCGGATTAAGTGGAGAGAAATTTCAGTGTGCTTCAGTGCAGAGGGATCTGGGTGTCCTTGAGAAGTGTTGTAGAAAACTAGTAAACAGATACAGCAGGTCATAGGGAAGATAACTGGAATTCTAGCAGTTTTTGTTAAAGGAATAGAGTATAAAAGGTGGAAGTGTTGCTGTAACTGTACAAGGCATTAGTGAGACTGGAGTACTGTGCACAGTTTTGGTCCCCTTACTTGAGGAGGGGTATAGTTGCATTCACAGCAGTTCAGAGAAAGTTCATTGCATTGATTTCAGAGATGAGGGATTTACCTTCTGAAAAGAGATTAAACAATTTAGGCCTATACTCTTTAGAATTTAGACGAATAAGGGGAAATCTAATTGAGGTATGTAAAATGTTAAAAAGAATTGACAGGATAGATATAGAAAGGATGTTTCCTCTTGAGGGGCAATCTTGAACAAAAAGTCTTAGTTTTAGAACAAGGAATAGCACATTTCAAACAGAGATGAGGAGAAATTACTTCTTCAAAGGGTTGTGAATTTGTGGAATTCGCTATCTCAGAGCACAGTGAATGCTGGGACATTGAGTTAATTTGAGGAGATAGACAGATTTTTAAATTAGTAATGGGTTGAAGGATTACAGAGAATGGTAGGAAAGTGGAGTTGACACCAAGACAAGATCAGTCATGATTATATTGAATGTGAAGCAGGGGCTGGATTGCCTGCTCCTGTTCTTCACTCTTACAGTCTATATAAAATGCTTTAATTTATGGTTATGCACAGGAACTAAGTAAAATACTAAGAAATTTTAAAAAATAGTAAATTTTTTTATACGAAATGTAATTATTTTCATTTGTGACATTCTGACTGGGAATACTGCAGATATTGCATGTGTTCCACATATGTACATAAATAAACACGTGTAACAGAGCACAAACATGGAACGGACACAGAATGAGAAGTAAGTGGGAGCATCACCTCTCGCAAAACTTATTTTCCTCAAAAGCAAATAGTGCAAAAAGACATCACTGGTATTTACTGAAGGTGGTGGAGGGCCAATACAACAGATCCAACTCCAGGTATCCAGAGGAAATCAAGTCCCTACTTGGAAACAGGAACCCTCCCTCTCAGGCTTCTGCTTTACAGGGGATATTTAATTGCTGCACTTCCCCCTGAAAGGTGGAAATCCTTCTCCTGAGAACTGCCTCACAGTCAGGTTGGCAGCTCTCTGTCATTAACTGTGCTACCAGGAACAATGGCTACTCCCGGTAATTCACTTTCGCCCTCACCAAGTACCAGAATTAGATCCCTGGAAAAAGATGGCAGGATGGGGGTCACAAATGAGTGCCTCTCAGCTTTCCAGATGTCAGGTTCCTCGATTAGATATTGAGTAGCTTAAGAGGGCCCAACCCTCCCCAATAAGTCACAATTATACTCAAAAAGAGTTTGTTTATTGGTCCCCCTGCCTAGAGAGTCCTCGTGTTGGGAGTGAGTTTGTGCTTACGTGCGCGTGTGTATATGTATGTGGTGGGGCAGTGCAGCAGCAGAAGGAGATGATGATAGGGCCTTAATTGGGTTTTAATTGCCCATTTAAGAGCTGCAATTAGCTTTGAGGTGAGAAGCTAATCCTTCTGCCCCAGAATTAATGAGGGAGGTAGGCAGATTGCAGGGTCGCCACCCCATACTCTCCCACTAAATCATATGGATTCCCTACCTCCAAACTTGCCTAGGGGATAGGAGGGGGGTTAGGGTGGAATTAAATGCTGACTAATGTTAGCATTAAAACACAATTTTATTGTTTTTACCTAAGACTGTAGAGTTACCTTTTTTTCAATATAAAATTACTTTGAGGATTGAGCAGAAGTGCACAAATTCCCTCTTACAAATCTGAGGGAAAAAATGGAACGCACACAAAAAAATCAGTAAGCTTTTTCAGTTAACTGTCAAAACTTACAGGCCATCAACACACTACAAAATAGTAGAGCGCGGCACATTTAACATTGAAAACAGACTGTCACTGTTCGATCAACAGTGGTATTTATAGTGAGTAGTAAATAAAGGCTTCATATATCAATTTGAATACATTAGGCAGAGTTTTCTGTGCAACTTGCCACAAAGGCCATTGGCCAGCAGCAAGATCCCGCTGCTGTCAATGTGGTTTCTTGTTGAATATACCCCTTGCCACTGGAAAAAGATGGTGGTGCCATCAGCGGGATTGAAAGGTATACCAGCAGGAGTGGAAGGTGCCATCAGCGGGACTGGGAGATCTCACTGGCATGAATGACTATAAAATTCTGATCATTATGTGGATTATAGATCATCACAAGGAATGCTATTTTCTCTGTAATAAAGTGAAGTGAAATAACAACAAATACTGCTTTAGTTCAAATCACTTAATTCTGTGTCTAGCCTTATCATCTTTATATTTACTATCGAAAATAACCCCAACCTACAAATACTCAAGTCAGAATTGGATAACAGCATTCCCAATGTGCACTCTGCTTACAACATTTTTTATATATAGAACATAGAACATAGAACATTACAGCACAGAACAGGCCCTTCGGCCTTCGATGTTGTGCCGACCAAAATAAAAAGCAATGCCCCTCCAAACTAAACATTCCCTTCTCTTCCATATACTTATCAATTAACCTCTTAAACGCCACCAAACTTGGCGCATCTACAACAGCTGCAGGCAGGGCATTCCACTCCCTAATCACTCTTTGAGTAAAGAACCTACCTCTGATATCCGTCCTATAACTCATACCCCTTAATTTAAAGCTGTGTCCCCTCGTGCTAGCTTTCTCCATCCTAGGAAAAAGGCTATCACTGTCCACCCTATCTAAACCTCTAATCATCTTATATGCTTCAATAAGATCCCCTCTTAGCCGCCTCCTTTCTAACGAAAACAACCTCAAATCCTTCAACCTCTCTTCATAGGACCTGCCCTCCATACCAGGCAACATCCTGGTAAACCTCCTCTGTACCCTCTCCAATGCCTCCACATCTTTCTTATAATGTGGGGACCAGAACTGCACACAATACTCCAAGTGCGGCCGCACTAGAGTTTTGTACAGTTGCAACATGATGCTGCGGCTCCTAAATTCAATCCCCCTACCAATAAAAGCTAAGACTCCATATGCCTTCTTAACAACTTTATCCACTTGACTGCCTACTTTCAGGGATCTATTGACACATACACCAAGATCCTTCTGTTCCTCAACACTATTAAGAGCCCTACCATTAGCCCTATACTCTACACATTTATTGTTCCTGCCAAAGTGCATTACCTCACACTTTTCCACATTAAACTCCATTTGCCACCTCTCGGCCAGCTCTGCAACTTGTCCAAGTCACTCTGTAAACTATAACACCCCTCTTCACTATCTACCACTCCACCGACTTTAGTGTCATCTGCAAATTTACTGATCCATCCCTCAATACCCTCATCCAGATCATTTATAAAAATTACAAAAATATGTATACATATATATATATGTATACACATCTTTTTCTTCATTAAATAACATATTGGGGACATCTTGTATTGAAGGCACTTGTTACGTTTTAATTCTCTTCTAATCAAAATTATTTGCATTCAGATTTTTTAAAGGCATAAATAGTTCAAAGCAATGGCAGTACTCAACCTGAAACTGGAAAATCCCAACTTGAGGTCAACAGACCTACCCATTGTCCGCCCCTCACTCGCTCCAATTCCTGTGACAGGCACAGCGGTGGAATTCAGTACCCTTTTGATACATTTGAGTAATTGTGCCATGGACATTACAACTTGAATTTCGCCAGTTACCATTCCTTATGTGGTTATTCAACAGCTATACTATTGTCACATGTTTCCTGTTAATGTTTTCAGATGTTTCCTCAAAACCCTTTTCTTCAACTGAGCTTTGCTTCATGCTGTGTTTCTCCCTCTTTCTTTTCACTCCACTTGACTTCTACTATTTCTACTACCTTAGAAAACTGAATTTTTTATGAATAGCTTACAGAAGTCTAAGATTTTATTCTGGATGTGTACAATTTTTTACCATTTTGATTCTAAGTACTGGGTGGATTGAAACTTGGAGTGTTTCAGATCTGACTTTTAGATCCATTCTGAGGCATCCTTATACATACGCTGCTGAAAAGAAATCAGCAATTCGAATTGCACTGCACAAGCCAGTGGGTGGGCTTAATATGCAGCACGAAGAGGCAGCGATTTGGGAGAGCGTGAAGTTCGAGTGTTAAGTAGTTTTTAACTTTTCTCTTTGTTTAAAAAAGCGAGCGGGGGTAGTTTTTTGCCGTTTTTATTTAAACTAACTAGAAACCGGAAGTCGTCATTAGGAGGCTGCCGGTAGTTGTAGTTTTTCTCTCTGACTCTATAAATTGGTAAAGAGAGGAAACCCGATACTCTACACAGGTAGAGTATCCCACCCTCCCCCCTCCTCTAACCTAATAATAAAAGTGTGTGGGAAGTTTTTTTTCTCTCTCCTGGAAATTAAAGTATCAGGGATGGCAGTGCAGGCAGTACGTTGCACCTCCTGTAGTATGTACGAGGTGAGGGACACCAGTAGTGTTCCTGCTGATTATACCTGCAGGAAGTGTGCCCATTTGCAGCTCCTTGAGGATCGTGTTAAGGAGCTGGAGCTGGAATTAGAGGAACTCAGGATAATTCGAGAGGTTGAGGAGGATATTGGCAGGAGTAACAAAGAGATAGTCATTCCTAAAAGTGATTCTTGGGTAACTATTAGGAGAAGGGGTAAGAAGCAATCGGGTAGACAATCCCCTGGGGCTGTTCCCCTCCAAAACAAATTTTCTGTCTTGGAGGCTACAGTTGAGGAAGAATCAACTGGAGATGACCAAAGGGAGCAGGTCTCTGGGGGTGAGCCTGCTGAGAATGCTCAGGTGGGTAGGGGAAATAAGAGATTGGGCCTAGTAATTGGAGACTCCATAGTTAGAGGGACACATAGGAGAATAAATAGTAATAAAAGTGACTCAGGGCTGGTGTGTTGCCTCCCAGGGGCTGGGGTCCAGGATGTCGCAGATCGGGTTTTTAAGATTCTTAAGGGAGAGGGGAGTCAGCCCCAAGTCATAGTTCATGTAGGGACACATGATATAGGAAGGACGAGGGAAGGGGATATTAAACAGAAATTTATGGAGTTGGGGTGGAAGCTTAGGGCCAAAACTGGCAGAGTGGTTATCTCTGGACTCTTGCCTGTGCCAAGGGATAGTTTAGAGAAGAATAGAGAGAGGGAATGTTTGAACTCATGGCTGCGGGGATGGTGCAGGAGGGAGGGGTTCAGGTTCCTGAACAATTGGGACTCATTCTGGGATAGGTGGGACCTCTACAAGAGAGATGGTCTACACCTGAACCAGAGGGGAACTAATATCTTGGGGGGAAAATTTGCTAAGGCTATGCAGGGGGCTTTAAACTGATTCGGGGGGGGTGGGATCCTAAGTAGTTGGGGTGCTAAGAGGGATGAGAGTAAGGGGGTCATAGAGGAAAGCTGTAAAACACAGCAGCGTACGGGTGGGGTAGGGCATGGTTTGAAATGCGTATACTTTAATGCAAGGAGTATTCGCAATAAGGGGGAGGAACTTGCAGCTTGGACCAGTACCTGGAACTTCGATGTTGTGGCCATTTCAGAGACTTGGGTAGAGCAGGGACAAGAATGGATGTTGCAGGTTCCGGGGTTCAAATGCTTTAGTCGGAGTAGAGAAGGAGGTAGAAAGGGGGGAGGAGTGGCATTATTAGTCAAAGACTGTATCACAGTGACAGAAAAGAAGTTTGATGAGGACTTGTCTGTTGAGGTAGTATGGGCTGAGATTAGAAACAGGAGAGGAGAGGTCACCCTGTTGGGAGTCTTTTATAGACCTCCTAAAAGTTCTACAGAGGTTGAGGAAAGGATTGAAGTAAGACTCACTGGCCTATAATTCCCTGGAAGGTCTCTCTTCCCCTTCTTGAACAATGGGGCCATATTCGCTATCCTCCAGTCCTCCGGAACCACACCTGTAACCAACGACGACCTGAAGATCAGAGCCAGAGGCTCTGCAATCGCCTCTCTTGCCTCCCAGAGAATCCTAGGGTAAATCCCGTCCGGCCCAGGGGACTTATCCAACTTCAAACCCTCGAGAATATCTAGCACATCCTTCCTATCTACTTCAATATTTTCCAGTTTGCTACCCTGTACCTCAGTGTTCTCCATAACTACATTTACATCACCCTGCGTGAATACCGAAGAGAAATATTTGAGAATAAGTCAATAGAGTCAATAAGAGAATAATGTCAATAAGAGAATAATGACAGGGACATACTTATCAAGGACTCGCAGCAGCTGTTCCTTGAATAAGCTCCACATTCCAGATGCTCCCAGTCCCTGTAGTTTCCTAGTCCAATCTATGCACCCTAATTCTCTCCTGATGGCCTCATAATTACCCTAAAGAATATCTAAAGAAAGCTTTAGGATTTCTTTAATCCTATCAGCCAAAGTCTTCTCGTGTCCCCTCTTAGCTCTCCTCAATTCACTCTTTAGCTCCCTCCTGGCTAATCTATAGCTATCCATTGCACTAACCGAGCCTTCAAGCCTCATCCTGACATAAGCCTCCTTTTTCCTTTTAACCGCAAATCAACTTTTTTCGTACACCAAGGTTCTCTTCCTTGACCATTTCCTCCTTGCCTGACAGGGACATACTTATCAAGGACTCAAAGTCAATTCTGGTCAGGAGTGAAAGTAATAGGGTAATTGTTATGGGGGACTTTAACTTTACTAATATTGATTGGAATAGCTATAGCTCTAGCTCGTTAGAGGGGTTAGTTTCGTACAAAGTGTGCAGGAAGGTTTTTTGACTCAGTATATAGATAGGCCAACTAGAGGTGAGGCTACATTGGATTTGGTGCTGGGCAATGAGCCAGACCAGGTGTTAGGCTTGGAAGTTAGTGAACATTTTGGTGATAGTGACCACAATTCGGTTACGTTCACCTTAGTGATGGATAGGGATAGGCATGAAGCTGGGGGCAGTAGTTATAGCTGGGGGAAGGGTAATTATGAGGCCATCAGGAGAGAATTAGGGTGCATAGATTGGACTAGGAAACTACAGGGACTGGGAGCATCTGGAATGTGGAGCTTATTCAAGGAGCAGCTGCTGCGAGTCCTTGATAAGTATGTCCCTGTCATTATTCTCTTATTGACATTATTCTCTTATTGACTCTATTGACTTATTCTCAAATATTTCTCTTCGGTATTCACGCAGGGTGATGTAAATGTAGTTATGGAGAACACTGAGGTACAGGGTAGCAAACTGGAAAGTATCGAAGTAGATAGGGAGGATGTGCTAGATATTCTCGAGGGTTTGAAGTTGGATAAGTCCCCTGGGCCGTACGGGATTTACCCTAGGATTCTCTGGGAGGCAAGAGAGGAGATTGCAGAGCCTCTGGCTCTGATCTTCAGGTCGTCGTTGGTTACAGGTGTGGTTCCGGAGGACTGGAGGATAGCGAATATGGCCCCATTGTTCAAGAAGGGGAAGAGAGACCTTCCAGGGAATTATAGGCCAGTGAGTCTAACTTCTGTTGTGGGCAAAGTATTGGAGAGAATTATTAGGGATAGGATTTATAGTTATTTGGAGAGAAATGAATTGATTGGGGATAGTCAGCAGGGTTTTGTGAAGGGTAGGTCGTGCCTTACTAACCTCATTGAGTTTTTTGAAAAAGTGACTAAGGAGGTGGATGTGGGTAAGGCGGTTGATGTGGTATATATGGACTTTAGTAAGGCGTTTGATAAGGTGGCCCATGGAAGACTTCTGCAGAAAATGCAGATGTATGGGATAGAGGGTGATTTAGCTAATTGGGTTAGGAATTGGCTAGCATATAGAAGACAGAGGGTGGTGGTTGATGGGAGATATTCATCTTGGAGTTCGGTGACAAGTGGTGTACCTCAGGGGTCTGTTTTGGGGCCCCTGCTGTGTGTAATTTTTATAAATGATCTGGATGAGGGTATTGAAGGATGGATTAGTAAATTTGCAGATGACACTAAAGTCGGTGGAGTGGTAGATAGTGAAGAGGGGTGTTATAGTTTCAGAGAGACTTGGACAAGTTGCAGAGCTGGGCTGAGAGGTGGCAAATGGAGTTTAATGTGGAAAAGTGTGAGGTAATGCACTTTGGCAGGAATATTAAATGTGTAGAGTATAGGGCTAATGGTAGGATTCTTAATAGTGTTGATGAACATAGGGATCTTGGTGTATTTGTGCATAGATCCCTGAAAGTAGGCAGTCAAGTCGATAAAGTTGTTAAGAAGGCATATGGAGTCTTAGCTTTTATTGGTAGGGGGATTGAATTTTGGAGCCGCAACATCATGTTGCAACTGTACAAAACTCTAGTGCGGCCGCACTTGGAGTATTGTTTGCAGTTCTGGTCCCCACATTATAAGAAAGATGTGGAGGCATTGGAGAGGGTACAGAGGAGGTTTACCAGGATGTTGCCTGGTTGGAGGGCAGATCTTATGAGGAGAGGCTGAGGGATTTGAGGTTGTTTTCGTTAGAAAGAAGGCGGCTAAGAGGAGACCTTATTGAAACATATACGATGATTAGAGGTTTAGATAGGGTGGACAGTGATAGCCTTTTTCCTAGGATGGAAAAAGCTAGCACGAGGGGACACAGCTTTAAATTAAGGGGTGATAGTTATAGGACGGATATCAGAGGTAAGTTCTTTACCCAAAGGGTGGTTTGGGAGTGGAATGCCCTGCCTGCAGCAGTTGTAGATGCGCCAAGTTTGGTAGCGTTTAAGAGGTTAGTTGATAAGTATATGGAAGAGAAGGGAATGGTTTAGTTTGGAGGGGCATTGCTTTTTATATTGGTCGGCGCAACATCGAAGGCCGAAGGGCCTGTTCTGTGCTGTAATGTTCTATGTTCTATGAAACCCTGCAGCTCTGATCGGTGCCTCCTACTGTGCATGCGCAGGAAATAAAAAAGAATACGGTTCCTCTGCCACATGGCTCTCTGGCCGGATAATTCTCCCCCGGCCCCCACGGACATTGCCCACTCCCACAACATTACTGACCTCCTTAACCCCTCACCCCCTGCCATCCAGTCAGATCGCGGGGCCTCCCCAAACCGATCTCAGGCAGAGTGATAGCTGACCCCTGTATCCCCTCACTGATCACAGGCAGAGTGGCAACAAATTCCCCATTCCCACCAATCTCAAGCAGGGAGGCATCAAACCCACCCCCCATCCCCCCACTGATCCAAGCGGAGAGCCGTTGGGCGCTCAGCACTTACCTCCTTATTAACTGGAGCGCCTGAATCAGATTTTTGTAGAGTATGTTTGTTTCTGGATGGGTGAACATGGAGATAAAAGGGGATATGCCGGTAAGATTGTGCGTGCAGCCCATTAAATACATGTAAATACATTTAAATGGATGCCTTGACCATTTCGGTTGTGGTCCTGATCGTGGCCATTGGTAAAGGGGGAATCGGTATGGAGGTGGGCGCGGATCACACTATCCTCACCTCTGACTTTACTAACTTTTCGCACTTGAAAACGATGCAACACAATGGTAAAATTGGGCCCTATATTTGCAATAATGTTATTATAGAATCCCTACTATGCAGAAGAGGCCATTCAGCCCATTGGGTCTGCACCGACTATCTGACAGAGTATCTCACCTAGGATGTTTGCCCAGCCCTATCCCTGTAACCCCACACATTTACTATGGCTAATCCATCTAACATCTGGGGATACTAAGATGCAATTTAGTCTGGCCAATCCGCCATCTTCAGACAGTGGGAGAAAACTGAAGCACCACGAGGAAATTCATGCAGCCAATGTGAAAACTCCACACAGTCAGTCAAGGCTAGAAGTGAACTTGGGTCCCTGGAGCTCTGAGGCAGCAGGACTAATCATTGTGACACCCTGCCACTCCTTTAATTTTTTTTGGCAAACATGAAAGTGCAGCAATCTAGTCTGGATGTAAAATGCATATATCAACAAAGGTGGGGGGTTCAGTTAAGTGTGCGAGCTGTTCATTATTATTCTAATTATCTTACTTCTCTACATAAGTATTGAAGCATGTGATGAAAGTGCATCAATGAACATTCTGAATTTGTTTTCCTGACAGTATTCAGATGAAAATGAGGAAAATTGTACATACCTGTGGAATGTATCAAGAAAATAGAAAACGAAGAAAAGGGTATTATGTGTGCACACATCCTTATTTATGTTTCTGTGAGTAAAGGATTGCAAATGGAAAGAAAGAGGGAAAGATAGGCAGGGAGAGGGAGTGCAAAACCTGAAGAAAAGAAAGCTCTGAGCATTATTTTGATAAAGAGAAGATATATGGAATGGTATGACTAAAATGCATTTTGGATATGGATGGATGCAGTCATTGGCTCTGAGACCTGAGAGGCAAACAGGGAACTAAAACCCATTTTGCAGCGAAGGAGGTGAGGCACTGGGTTACAAACTGTAATAGGATGCAATAGATAGAATGATTACAGTGGTACGATGATAGATTGTGAGCAAGTAAGATCTGTGATAGATTCAGATGCCTTCATTGTAACTACAGGACTGCTGTTGTCGTGGTTTAGAGCTTCAGATAACATTCAGGACACCCACAGTATAAGTCTTAATTACTCAATAAGTCAGAAGCAAAAAAGATGCATTGTGGGATAGTGGTGGGTACAGCTACTCACAAGTGATGTATAACACTACTTTCATTTTTAAAGGAAAGACAAGGCAGGTATCTAAGACAACTGGTCAGTCTATTCATCTAGCCATACACCTTCTACTGCATTTAACAGCTGCAATAATCCAATTTCCTTGGATCTGAATACTTTCCATTGAAATTAATTTAAAAAATAAGTAACTATTTATTTTACTAATATTTACATTATCAGCATTTCTTTCTTGCTGGCTGTGAATGACAGTTTACTGTGGGAATCTATTTACTGATATTTAGATGAAATAAACTAATTCCAGGTGAAAGGCAATCCCTATTTATTAATTTGAGTTTGATGAGGGGAGAAACTGCTCTACACAAGCAACGTGAAACAGGCAAAACAGGCCTGCTAAACCCTGTACTGGTTTTTATTTCCCACTGACTTGGAAAATATTGTCAAGATTTTTAATTTCAAATCAAGTCAAAGTGATGGTGAAACTAGGAAATGAGTCTCCAAAATAAAAGAGTTTGAACTATTGTTCCATGAACTTCAGTGGAAAGTTCAGGCTATGTGCTTATTTCACGCAGCTGGCAGAGATTAATTTCACCCCTGTGATGGGAACTGAAGTTGACGAGGGAATTGTTGAAAAAAAGAAATACCACAGTTATAAATTTCATTCTGCTTTGCCAATTGTCTCACTGGAAGAGCTGAATGAATATCCCAAATCTGTTTTTTGCTATTTGCAGATACAATAATGACTTTAAGGGCATCTGGACAAATACATGGAGGGGAGGAGAATGGAGGGATGTGGTCCCCAGAAGGGTTGAGGGTTTTACTTCAATCGGGCAGCATGATTGGTGGAGGCTTGGAGTGCTGTAATTTTCCTTGTTCTATATGTCCAATTATATGCCAATATTACAATTTAATTACTTACCCAGAAAGGTATTTTTGATCTACATTGATCTCCCAGAAGTACTGCTCCACAACCAACTTTTACAAACACTGGCTTTGTTTATAAATGTTTATGCCAATTAAAACTGTGCTCAATTTGACTTGCAAATAAGCAAGTGGTCCATTTTGGCAGGAACAATGGGATGAAGCAGTATAATATCAAGGGTAGGAGTCTTGGCAGTGTTGAGGAGCAGAAGGATCTTGGGGTCCGGGTCCATAGGTCTCTTAAATCTGCTCCACAATTGGAGGATCTGGTCAAGAAGGCATATGGCGTACTGGTCTTCATTAATAGAGGAATTGAATTTAGGAGTTGGGAGGTAATGCTGCAACTTTATAAGACCCTTGTCAGATCTCACTTGGAGTACTGTGTGCAGTTCTGGTTGCCTCACTATAGGAAGGATGTGGAAGCTATCGAGAGGGTGCAGAGGAGATTTACAAGGATGTTGCCTGGATTGGGGGGCATGCCTTATGAAGATAGGTTGAGAGAGCTAGGTCTCTTCTCCCTGGAGAGACAAAGGTTGAGAGGCGACCTGATAGAAGTTTTTAAGATGTTGGGAGGAATAGATAAAGTGGATTCTCGGAGGCTATTTCCCAGGGCTGAAATGGTTGTTACAAGAGGACACAGGTTTAAGGTGCAGGGGGGCAAGTACTGAGGAGATGTTAGAGGTAAGTTTTTCACTCAGAGAGTGGTGAGCGAATGGAATTGGTTGCCGTTAGTGGTGGTAGAGGCGAACTCGCCGGGGTCTTTTAAGAGACTTCTGGATGAGTATATGGGATATAATGGGATTGGGAGTTACAGATAGGTCTATGGCCTGGTAAGTATAGATATGATCGGCACAACTTGTGGGCCGAAGGGCCTGTTTGTGCTGTAGTGTTTTATGTTCTATGTAAAAAGGAAAATGTTTTTGATTATTGGAGGCCAATCATATCAGCTCCAAGGCATTGTTACAGATGTTCTTCACAGCATTATCCAACCATCTTCAGATACTTCATCAATGATCTTCTCACCATCATAAGGTCAAAAGTGGGCATGCTTGCTGGTGATTGCAGTTTCTAGTTTCACTCACAATTCATCAGCCACAAAATAGTTGTGTAACATTTAGAAAACCAGGACAACACTCAGACTTGAGCTGATAAGTGGCAAATAACATTTGTGTTACATAAGTGCCAAGCAATAACCATCTCCAACAAGAAAGTGTTTAATCACCTCCCAGTGACATTCAAATAATCAAATCCCTCACCATCAGATCCTGGAGCTCACCATTGACTAGAAGCATAACTGGATTTGCCACATAAATTACTGTGGCACAAAAACAGGTCAGAGGCTGGATGTTTTCAAGCATGTGTCTTATTTCCTGATTCTCTAAAGATTGTTCACCATTTACAAAACACAAGTCAGGAGTATAGTGGAATATTCTCCACTTGCTTGGACGAGTGCAGCTCCAACAAATACTTGAGAAGTTCAAGCTGCTAGGATTTGGCAGCTCACTTGATGAGCAATACATCCAGCACCTTGAACATTCACTTCTTCACCACCACCGCAATGTGACAGCAGCCTGTATTAGTTACAAGATTCATTACAGCAACATGCAAAGGTTTTGCCAAATTCATTTTTTTCCACCTAGAAGGACAAAGGTTGCATGGAAACAGCAGCATTTCCAAATTTCCCTCAAACACCATCCTAACTTGATAGTTCATTATGTCAGGGTAAAATTCCTGGAATTTCCTACCTAACAGCACTGAGGGAGAATCTTCACCATAACTGCAGTAGTGAGTAGCTCACTACCACTTTCTCAAGACAATCAGCAATATAAACATATGATTTAGGAGCAGGAGTAAACCATTTGGCTCTTTGAGCCTGTTCAACCATCAATGAGATCATGCCTGGTAGGATACGGCCTCAACAAGCCTCAACCAGGGAACTATAGGCCGGTGAGCTTGACTTCAGTTATAGGTAAGCTAATGGAGAGGATCCTTAGGGACAGGATGTATGAGCATCTGGAGCGCTGCGATCTGATCAGGGATACGCAGCATGGCTTCGTCAAGGGGGAGTCTTGTCTTACGAATCTAGTGGAATTTTTTGAAGAAGTGACAAAAACAGTTGATGAAGGACAGGCTGTTGATGTCCTCTACATGGATTTCAGTAAGGCGTTTGACAAGGTTCCTCATGGTAGACTGATAGAGAAGGTGAAGGCGCATGGGATACAGGGTCGGGTATGTAGATGGGTCGAGAACTGGCTCGGGAGGAGGAGACAGAGGGTAGTAGTGGAAGGCTCTTTTTCAGGCTGGAAGCCTGTCACTAGTGGAGTGCCACAAGGCTCAGTACTAGGTCCTCTTCTATTTGTGGTCTAAATAAACGACTTGGAAGTAGGGGTAGGTGGTGAGATCAGCAAATTTGCTGATGACACCAAGATGCTTGGATTGGCGGGTACAGAAGAGCAGTGTCAGGCAATACAACAGGACATAGACAGGTTGGTAGATTGGGCCGATAGATGGCAAATGGAATTTAATCCGGAAAAATGCGAGGTGATGCATTTTGGCCGGAAAAATGTAGAAGAGAATTATAGGATAAAAGGTAAACTATACGGAGCATAGAGACGCAGAGAGACTTGGGGGTGCAGGTTCACAAGTCTCTGAAGGTGTCCTCACAGGTGGAGAAGGTGACAAAGAAGGCGTATAGTATGTTAGCTTTCATAGAAAAGGGTATAGAATATAAGAGTAGGAGTTTGATGTTGCAGTTGTATACAACTTTGGTTAGGCCTCACTTGGAATACTGTGCCCAGTTCTGGTCTCTGTACTATCGGAAGGATGTGGAGTCCTTGGAGAGAGTGCAGAGGAGGTTTACCAGGATGCTGCCTGGTATGGAAGGACTGTCCTATGAGGAACGATTAGATAGACTGGGGTTGCTTTCCCTTGAAAGACGTCGGCTTAGAGGGGATCTCATAGAGGTGTATAAGATTATAGGGGGTATAGATAGAGTAAATGGAGGTAAACTTTTTCCACCTTTAGAAATGGATAGGACGAGAGGTCATGGCCATAGGGTGAGGGGGGCTATGTATAGGACGAATATTAGAGGGCAGTTTTTGACACAAAGGGTAGTGGGGGTGTGGAATGCACTGCCGAGTAAGGTGGTGGGAGCAGGCACGCTGGGGCTGTTTAAGGGTCTCTTGGACAGCCACATGAGCAGTATGCAGATAGAGGGATATATTAGGACTGTTTGACTACGGCTTTTTTCCACAGGTAATTCGGTCCATAATTTGAGCACGCATTCGGCAGGTGGTGCGGGTACAGCTCTTGGATGTTGATTCATGGGTTCCCTGGTACCTCATGTCGTATATGAGTGCTTTATGTGGACCATCTGAAGGGCACCATGACAGCTCAGAGACTATCGATGTGGCTGTGCAGACACTTGGAATTGGGCCGGTGTCTGCGGGAGTTTGCGCGTTCTCCCCGTGGTTGCGTGGGTTTTCTCCGGGCACTCCAGTTTTCTCCCACAACCCAAAAATTCGCTCTTAGGCTGATTGGGAAACAAATTGTCCCTATGGTGAGAATTTTCCATATTAGGAATAATATATATATTATTATATAGGAATATTAAAATAGGATAATGTATTTGGTATGACGGCGGCGCGGGCTCGTTGGGCCGAAGGGCCTGTTTCCCATGCTGTGTTGCTTAAAAAAAAAACAACATATTTCACTGCCTATTTAATAACCTTTAACTCCCTAGTTAGTCAGGATGCTTTTATTTTTAAACTGTGAACCCAATTTTACCATTTTGATTCTAAGTGCTGGGCGGACTTGAAACTGGGAATGTTTCAGATCCAACTTTTAGACCTGACCTTCGGCAGTTCCATACGCACTCTGCCTGGGAAAACAATCAGTGAATCTGAATCGCGCTGCAAAAGCCTGTGGGCGGTGCTCATCGCACCCGAAATGCTACAGTGTCTGGTTGGAAGCTTCAACTGTGTTTGCACAGTAAAAAAGAAATTGAAAAACACTCCCCTGCCACATTGCTCCCGGGCCAGATAATGCCTTCCCCCCAGCCCCCACAGACATTATCCTACCCCCACAACATAACTGACCCCTTATCCCCCCACCGCTCTGCTATCCAGACTAATTGTGGCCTCCTGCCCCCTTACCCTCTCCCCTCAACCGATAGCACGCATAATGGCAGCGGACCCCTCATCTCTCCAAATGATCACACGGAGAGTGGTATTGGCACCCCCTGCCCTACACTCCCAAACAGCCATCTGACTCACCTCCCTCCCCCCACCAGAGAACAATCTGACCTACTTTCTCCCCCCCACAACCAGAGAGCATTCTGACCTACCTCCTCCCACACCACAGAGCAATTCAACCCTTCTCCCTCCCCCCTCAACCAGACAGCGATCTGACCCATCTCCTGCCCCTGCACCCCATGAGAGAGTGATCTGACCCACTTTCCTCCTCCCCTACCATTGATCTGAGTCAGAGAGCCGTCGGAATCTCTGAAGTTACTTCCTCAGAAGCTGGAGCAACTGAAGCAGACCTTTTGGCACCATAACTGTTTTGTGTCGTACCTGGACAGGCAAACGCAATGCTAATGGGGAAAGTGCTGATAAAGTTGGGCTCAGTCACACACACTCTCAGCCCATTAATTCACTTCAAATTCATTCAAATGCATTTAAATTGCCGTTGCATCCAGTATGGGCGCGGTCCTGATCACTGCCATTTTCAGCCATTGGTAAAGGGGAAACAGCTGCGGAGGCAGTCACTGATTACACTGTGTGATGGTAAAATTGGGCCCTGTGTCTCCTATTTCTAATTCAACAATAAATGCTGGCTTTGCTCCCATTCTGTGAATGACTTTTTGAAAAATAAAATTCTATTTTTGTACCTAACCATGGTTGAATAGTCAGAGTAAATTACCATTTCCCTTGTCAAACTTGTTTCTTTTGGCAGCTTTCATGGGCGGGATTCTCCGACTGCTCGTGCCAGCAGGATTTCCTTTCCCGCTACAGCGAATGGAAGTTTGGCTGATCTCCAATTCTCCATCCTCTCAAGCAGTGGCGGCAGGCTGTGGACAGCCCGTGAATTCCGGCCCTAAAATAAAATGTGGACTAAGTCTGTGTACTTTCCTTTGGTTTTACTTATTTTGGGAAGTAATTCATTTTCAACACCAGTTTCAGTGACTGACTTAAAGTGTTTCATTATGGTGAATGCAAAATGGCTTGAAACAGATAGCTTATGCCTGATAAGGTACCAGAATTACACCTGATGCTCAGGTTTCCATGAACTGTTAACAGAAAGTCAATTTTGAGTAAAAAGAAACTGCTTCAGTGTAGTGAGAAATATAAAAGTAGATTACTTCAGATTTGTTGCAATTAATGATCATTACATTATGATATTTTTAACACTGATCAACGTGCTATCAGTTTTTGGGGAAGAAATGTTTAGAAAATAATTTTCTTTCTTAGCCTTCTTCTGACACACAAACATTGAACTTGGTGATTTATTTTAGGATCAGTATGGGCTACATTCAGTCCCTCTTTCTACACTGCCACAGAACCCAATTATTGTTCCTTATTCTTCATTTAAGTAGTCACACTGTCTGCCTAGCTTACCTATTTTCAATTAAAAGTACAATAGTGGTCCAGAAGCAAGCAACATTCTTCACGAACAATTCAATAGTTCCGTTTCATCACAGTCCAGTTAAGCCATTCTTTGTTTTTCTCAACTCTAGATAGTTTATGACCTTCAGTATTTTGAACTAAATAGAAGTATTAACTGCAAACTAAATAACAAAAACAGACATTATAGTATTGCCCAAAATTTCAAAGCATTTGATTTGCAACCGTACAACTGATTTTGAATTTTATTCTTCTTGTTTCCTTCATTTTCTCCATTACATCTCTTCTGCACAATGGGATAAGCAAGGACAGAAACAAGCATAATGAATCCTATTAAACTAAACGAAGTTCAAATCACTTGTTTACAAAACCAAAGAAGTCAATGGAATTTCTAGTACACTCAACTCTAACTTTTCACTGTGTATGAGTATATATTTGATAAGCATAAAGAATATTGCTCATTATAGGACTGCCATTAGACATCATAGACTTTCAGACAATTAATTTTTAGTTTCTTATAATATTCACTCAGGGTTTAGTTTAGCTCCCTTAGAACTAAATAACTCTTAATTTGCATTTTAGGCCATTTTGTTTCAACACAGGCATTTGTGAATGCAGTCAAAAAAGTTCAATCAAGTAATATAAAGCGGTATCAAAGTAACTATAAAAGAATATTCCACTGGCTGTTATAGAGGCAGAGAAAGTGTATTTAGGTGGGATTTTGGTTTTGTCATTTACTATTTTTTTTCTTCCCTCTCCCCTCCATGGAGGTATTTTTCCTATTTCCTTCAACACCCATGTACCACACATCCCCTACAGCCAGGTGGAAAGATGCCCCATCTGTGCTCACTCCAAAACTGGAAAATTCCACCCCAGGTCAACAGACCTTTACATGCTACTCCCCAACCCCCGCTACGATTCAGTGGTGGGCAAATGGGAAAATTCCCCTATGAGTGAGAGAGAAAAAGATAGACAAAGAGGAGGAGGGAGAGGTAAACTAGGAAGGGAAGGAAGAAGAAAAAAAGATGAAAAAACAGTACAATGCAATGATACGTCAATATATAAAGGCACAAAGTGGTGAATACTAGTTCATAGAATTCTAGAAGGAGGTCATCCGGCCTAACAAGTTTGCACTGACCACAATCCCACGCAGGCCCTATCCCCATAACCCTATGCATTTACTTTACCTATTCCCCTTGACACTAAGGTGCAATTTAGCAAGGCCAATCCATCTAATCCATAGATCTTTGGACAGTGGAGGAAACCAGAGGATCCAGAGGAAACCCACATAGACCTGAGGAGAATGTGCAAACTCCACATAGACAATGACTCAAGCCGGGAGTTGAATCCTGGTCCCTAGCACTGTGAAGCACCAGTGCTAACTATTGTGCCACCATGCTGCCCAATTAGTTCAGGTCCCACAATCTCCTACTTGCTGAGTTTAAGACCTCAATTGTATGAGTTCAGGTAGGCTCTGAGCAAGTGCTTGCTGTTACTTCAGAACAAGGGGTTCAAACTGGGACATTTTTCCACCTGGATTAGGGGATATATGGTACATGGATGTTGAAGGAAATAGAAAAAATACCTCCATGGAAGGGGGGGGGGGGGGGGAAGAAAAAAAATAGCAAATGACAAAACCAAAATACAGGAAAAATGAAGGAAAGAAAAGATTGAGTAAATTAAGTAGAAAAAATAATAAACAGGAAAGATTTGTTGAACAATTAAATGAGAAAAAGCATAAAATTTAGAGATTATGATGCTCTGGCCTTAGCAAGGAAATATCAGCATTGAAAGATTTAAAATATTACAATAAGTTAGAATACTTGTGACTTTGGCTATGAAGACACATGAGATTAATTTCATTTTCTTGAAAGCACTGCTGGTTATCAAAAATCTGTTTTCATTTTAACCTTTTTCTACCTAATGATTTTTTCACCATTAGTATGATTTTGCATTTCAGATTAGCAACCATTTGCAGAACTATTCATCCGATATACTGACAACTGAGTGAATCTCTTCATTTGGTACTCATTAGGGTGATGACCAGTAATGCTCAAAATATACATAATCTACTTCTACATCTGACAACAGCAGTTCAAGTAATCAAGACTAATCCAGTAAAAATTTAAAACGTAAGTTTTACTGATTGTTTAGCTGTAACTGCAGCACCATCGATATTTCTGAACAATTTTCTAAGCATAACGTAGAGAGGTTAGCATACCTATTTCTAGCTGATATGTATAAACTATACTCTTTATAATACGAACAACATTGTTCTTGGATTTAGAATAATATATAAGTTGTTGTATTTGTTTTCAGCATGTAAATTCAGTATCTTTGTTTTATTATTAGACAGTGGCTCAGAATGGGGTGAGAAAGTTTGCCTTCAGGAGAAAGGGGATACTGAAAAGGCAAGTAGCAACAACCTTTATACAAGTGCTTCTATGTTCCTGTGCAACGAATTGTACAACATGTTTAATGCCTAAAGTATGGGTAAATGTAGGACACACAAACATTTTCCAACATGACATTAAATTCCAGGATTAATAAAGTATATTGCAATCAATCCATCAATGTCGAATATTTGCATTTTATATAATCAATAGCAAAATGTTAAATACAAAGTTACATAGTCCTGCTTAAAACATAAGCATCCCACATGGTACTGTCCAAAATCGATCATTAGCCTTTTCCACCATCAAAAATATTCTAATTTCCTTTCAAGCCACAAAACAACAGTGTTGTTTCAATGTCGATACAACACTGCCATTGACTGAAGCTGTTGGTATGTAAGTGGACTTTCGAAGCCTCAAATAGTTCCCCCAAAAACTGTATCAACTTAAACCCCAAGTATAAAAGTGAATCGCTGATGAGGGTTTGGGTAGTCGCCACTTTGAAATGTTATCGACATCCAATGCAAAAGGAGTCTTAAACTCCGACGCATCTTCACAACACACACCATATTGTCTGCTTGATACGTTGTGGTTAACCAAAAGGTACGAATAAATAAAACATATTTGTTGAGTGAAAAATTCAGGCCAATCACTAATACAGGTATATCACATTGTGGCTGAAACAAGTTGTTGACTTATATGCAAAAACATGATATTTTGGGTTAGAGAATAGAATAATCTTATATGCAGGTTGATTTATACAGCATAATTTACATAATTTACCAATGTGGAAAACTGCTCAGGTATGTCCTATCTCCAACAAGCAGGAACAATACTGGCTAACTGCTGACTTATTAAGTTACTCTCAATCACATCAGCAAAGTGAGATAATGAGTTATAAATTGTTAAGTATCATTTAGTCATGAAACCCTTCAAGGCCAAAGAGCAGTCCATTTGATCAACAGCACATTCCCTAACTTGAACATCCCCTTCCTGCCCCATTGTTGTGTCGTGGCTGTAGTGTATACAATCACCAGGATAAACGTAACAACTCATCTAGATTTCCTCATGTAAAATTCACGGCCTCTGCCACCTAGAAGGAAACGCACTGGAATGTCATAGAACATAGGAACACAAACAGTACAAACAGACCCTTCGGCCCACAAGTTGCACTGATCATCTCCATACCTAACAGGCCATAAAACTTTCTATAACTCTCAATCCCATTAAATCCCATGTACTCATCCAGAAGTCTTTTAAAAGACCCCAATGAGTTCACCTCTACCACCACCGACGGCAGCCGATTCCACTCACTCACCACCTCTAAGTGGAAAACTTACCCCTCACATCTCCTCTGTACTTGCTCCCCAGCACCTTAAACCTATATCCTCTCGTAGCAACCATTTCGGCCCTGGGAAATAGCCTACGAGAATCCACCCTATCTATTCCTCTCAATATTTTATAAACCTCTATCAGGTTGCCTCTCAACCTTCATCTCTCCAGGGAGAAGAGACTAGCTCCATGAGGCATACTTCCCAATCCAGGCAATATCCTTGTAAATTTCCTCTGCACCCTCTCAATAGCTTCCACATCCTTCTTGTAGTGAGGGGACCAGAACTGCGTCATGTTCCAGTTTAATTAGTCTAACTTGGACATATGCCACTTTCTCTACATCTTCACAACATGGATTGTTATGACGCAAGAATAACACCAGATCGAGCTCTTACCAACCTGCTCCATTGGGGTTATAACATTTTGGAGAATATCAGATGATGAAAATGAAGAGAATATCTGTTTTAAAAACTAGACCTTTTTTGATGCATAAAGAATATTCTTATTGCCTCAATCTGACAAACATTGCTGAGGTACATCATAGTTCTCAGCGTCTGGTCTGCATAATGTTACTGAGTGGCTACAATTGATTACTACAATAACTGTCAGTACAGATGCTCAATACATTGCCTTGTACTTACTAAGTCTGTCACTTTTTCTGCAATCCAAAACCAGTACAACTATTATAAAATTGGCACACATGTTTGCTGGGCCTGACTCAAAAATTCAAAAACACTTGGATTCAAATTTCCATCAATACATAGAAAGGCACTGCTGAAAATCTCATTGTCAGCATTGTTCATTTGCTGTGTAGTCGCTAGTTCAAAGTAAGCTTTATAGAACTCCATGGAGGATCATACTTATGTCTGCAAAGAATAAATTCTATAATTGCAACTCTGCCTCAACTCCTGCAGTCTTTCAAGGACTTCTAAGTGCTAGTTTAAAAATATCAAAGATACATAGCAGCCAATTGAAAAGCAGACTACCTAGATCAAAACCAATGGCTGCTCATTCAGCCAGTCACGTTATAAGAATGTATTGCAACAAAGGGATGAAATTAGCTTCTTTGCTGAACTTAAAAATAATATTCTCACTTTTTTTGGTCTAGCTTTTGCTGAAAAAAATCTTCTAATTTTGCAGTGAAGTACTTTTTTTAATCTGTGGTGTAATTTTAATCCCGTTTAGATATAATGGAAGTCGCTGCTTTGGCACAGCTGGCATAATGGAAGTGAGTTTTGGAACACAATTACACATTACCACAGGGTAACAGATGTGGGTTTATGTTCTTGGTTTTTTAATGAGTTTACAATTTGAGTTGCATTTTCTGGGAATGCCAAGTTAGGGGTGTATACCCTGACAAAGGGAAAGAGTAGGGAAATGAGAGATTGAGCTAAATCAGTCTATTGCAGTGCTGTAAAATAGGTTCTAAATTGCACCTGCTCATGTCCTAACTGAATACTGCTTTGATGTGATCACTGGGTGCGAAATGATTTTTTTCCCCTGCTATATTAATCTCTTGGCTTGCTGGCCAGAAAACAAACAAAATGAACCTGCCTTTCTCTCAAAAAAAAAATAAAAATAGAATACATTATCAACTCTGGTTTACAAAAATGTTATAAATGAGAATACACAATAGGGAGCAGTAAAGTGAAATTTATTTCACTCCTGGGGAAGATATTCAGTTATCTTCAATGGGAATTCTGCATTCAGCAAATGACATCCAAAGCAAATAGGGTTCTTGGATTTCTGAGGAAGAATCTTTGGTATAGAATCCCTACAGTGCAGAAGAAGGCCATTCAGTCTGCACTGACTCTCTGATGGGGCATCTTATCCAGGCTCTCTCTCCCACTCTATGTGTGTGATCCTACACATTTACTAAATAATAATCCATCTAACTGACACATCTTTGGACACTAAGGGGCAATTTCACATGGCCAATCCACCTAACCTACACACCTTTGGACTGTGGGAAGAAAACAGAGCATCCGGAGGAAACCCACACAGAGTATGTGCAAAGTCTACACAGTCAGTCACTCAAGGAATTGAACCCAGGTCCCTGGCACTGTGAGGTAACAGTGCCATCCACTGTGCCACCATGCTGCCCAAACATTGCAACAAAAATATTAGAGTTATGGCTTACCAAACATTGGTTTGTCCAATTTTGGAGTATATGTGCTATGTGTGAGATCCTTATGTGACAGGACATGAATCAGATTGAAGTGATCCAAAAATGATTCTGCACAAATTACAAGCCATATAGGAAATCACCAATGTCTCATTCTTGATCAAAGATTTGGAATAGAAATCATTATAGCAAAAGAGGGACAAAAATAGATTAAACAATATCTATAAAATATGGAGTGGGAACTGACAGAAACAAGAACCTGTTGCTCTCTGGCAATGATAAAATATGAGATAAATATCCTATACAAATGGCAAGAACAGTTTGTTTTCAAGACAATATATCAACAAACTTTCTTCGCAAGGACAATCCCACATTGAACGAAGATGCAAAGAAAATCAGTTGCAGTGCAGTCGTTATGACAACAGATCAATGAACACCACTCAACAATCATCAGGTAAGAGTGTTCTCCTCCTGTTGGGGAACACTTCAGCGATCACGGGCATTCGGCCTCAGATCTTCAGGTAAGCATTCTCTAAGGTGGCATTCTCTAAGGTGGCCTTCAAGACATATGACAACACAGAGTCGTTGAGCAGAGACTGATAGCCAAGTTCCGCACACGAGGACATCCTCAATTGGGATCTTGGGTTCATGTCACACTATCTGTAACACCTACGACTTACCTGTGCTTGCAAAATCTCACTAACTGTCCTGTCTGGAGACTATATACATCTCTTTAACCTGTGCTTAATGCTCTCTCCACTCACATTGTCTGTACCTTTAAGACTTGATTAGCTGTAAAAATTCACATTCCAATCAATGCTCTCTATAAATTGAGTTTGTGTCTTTATATGCCCAGTTTGTGAACAGAACTCCCACTTACCTGATGGAGGAGCAGCACTCCGAAAGTTAGTGGCGTTTGCTATCAAATAAACCTGTTGGGCTTTAATCTGGTGTTGTGAGAGTTGTTACAAAGAAAATAGACGCAGCCCCATTACTTGAAATCTTTAAGATCCATTTCTAGATTATTTCTTTTTTTGTAGGTTTTTTTTCATTATGGTTACCATATCAGCAGGTCGTTTCCGGTTTAGCTAGCAATAACTACGTAAATGTTGGCAGAATTTGGATGTTAGTTGTAGAAGAAAGGTGTTTGACAGAGTAAGACTAATGTAAAACTGGAGAGCAGCACTGTCTGCAGTATGATATAATGGAATCACGTGATGGTAGACTGTGGAGTAGAATCTGGAAGGAGATTGCATGGAGACAACACCCATGCACGACAGTGCCTTCGATATGTATAGAGTTATGGATTACTAATAAATACTTTATATTCTCCAGACCTCTCCGTGAAACACTAAACAACCTTATATTAGTCTGTGATGCTGACACAATCAAAGCAGATGCAGGGCTTTTGTATGAAAGAAAAATCTGGATATTCTGTGATTCCCTAATTATGTCTTCTCTATACATGCTACAAATGTTAATATTCTTATTTTATTCCCACTTGTACTAGCATGTCAAGCAAAGTACAATGAATAAGTGTTTTATTTTGCCATAATGATATGCTATCATTCTTTGTTACGATACGTTAAATTTCGTGACAGTCCACATTGCCAAATTCCATCAGTGCAGGTGAGATATTAGAGCTGTTAATTATCTCAAAATCTCAATTACACATAGGCCAGAACTTTATGCTCTCCATCCACGAATGTGATTCTCTTCGGGTTCTCACCTGCCCCGATCACAATGATTTTATGCTGGGACAGGCGATGCCTCTGGTGGAAAGATTGTCCTTCCCCACTTGCCTCAATTTTAGGCTGGTGGGAGGATTGAACTCAAGTTGGGGGTGAAGTTGAAATTAAGCAGAGTTAGATCCCTGGAAGTGGTGGGACAAGTCCATCATCAGAAATTCCCTCTGAAGTCAGACACCATCACCGCTCTCCTTTCCCCCTGATCCCCACTTAAAGTCCAGTGCTTCCTGACCTCCCTGAGATACTGATTGCTCCCCTTCACATCTCCACAGGCCTTTGCTACCCATTCTGCCCTGGGAACCCATCAGCTTATCTCCACCCAGACTTATACTGGAACCCTCCCACAGTGGATTTGGTGATGGGCAGGGGTTTTGATTCTGGATGGAGCCAAAAAGTCAAAAACCTCCAAGCATAATTCCCTATGCAATTCTCCCAATTCACACTGATTTGTATTTCATGCATGTTTGAAAATGAGAACCACATCAAACCTCTCATTTAAGTTCAGGGACTGGCAGACAGCAGCCACAGAGTACAGAGTGCTGCATAGATGATGGACAGTCCAGAGATTATGTGAATTTCAGTCTGAAGTCAGAAAAAGAGACAGTGTGGAAGAATAGCAGCCATGCAGCTACAGCAACCATTGGAAATATGGCATCTTCCAGCTGCAGAGGGCACACAAGGGCTGTGTGCTTCAGAAGGAAATACGCAGCTTGGTATATAGGCTACCCTACAATCGATGTCCTTGGTGCGGTGGGCTTTGTATTGGGCAGTGGAGGGTGTGGTGATGGTCACATGAGGCATCTGCAGCTTGTAGATAGAATGGGGGGGGTAGATGCTGGGTGTAGAAAGGCCTGAATCTCAATGTCCTCCTGCATTTCCACTTCTGTCCATTGCAGCACTGTTGTTACAGGGACTGAAGAGCTGCCAGTCAATCTGGTTAGTCGATCTCAAAGGTGGGAGACTTCCTCATGCATGAGTGAGAGGCTGAAGTCTCACTTGCAGCCACTTAACACTCATTCGAGCATTAAAAGGCTGCAAGTCACTTGGAGTTGTCATTTTCGGATTGCGAGAAGTGAGACCTCACCATCCCAAAAATTCAGGCCATAGACTTCCATTTATCAGTAGTTTTTCTCTGAGTTGCCTATGGCACAGCGTGGCAAGGAATGGTGCCAAAACTCTTCTAAATCATCTGCTGTGTGAAAAACCTATAACTAATCAACTCCATGACCCAGCAATCAACAAGTTCCAAGTTCACTTCAGAGATCAAATCAGCTGCCCATGCAACTGACAACAGGTTTTTTAAAAAAAGGTCTGTCCTTGCACCAGCTGTCTTCAACATATATGATCTCGTTTTAATAAAGTCATGGATGTTTGGAAATGCTGACAACCTAGCCCTGGCTTATAGGCTAAAGAATTTCAGGACACTGAGAAAAGACTCTGGAAGCCTACAAAAAGTCAAGAATTCAGTCAAACACTGCCATAGGCTGTTGTTTCAGCATTCCAGATGAACAACTTGAAAGCGAGGGAAGAACATTGTGTTCAGTTTAATGCCTAACCACTCACCCATGACCCCACGTCAAAATATCTTAGCATCATTCTTGGCTGTACATTGACTTACCTCCAGAACATTGAAGCCAAAGACAAAATGAGAGTGAATCTCATACAGAAACTGGTGGCTACTATCCGGGACAACAGGGCTTCATTCCCTCTGTCCTACACAACAGCAGAGTACTGATGCTCAACCTGGCCCAGGAGTCACATTAATTCTGGAGCATTGAGACCAATATAGCTGGAATAGCTTCCTATGCTGGTGCACAGTGAATCTCCTGACATCCACAGGGAAAACATCCTCCTGAAAGAACACTGACAGACAGTTTAACAACGAAGTCCCGCTGACACTGAACCTCGAAAGAATCCCATGCACTCATACAAAATCCCTTAGTCCCCACTAGAACACGTTCCTCCTGAATGAGGACGTGCAAGTCCAAGCAATAGTATAGTTAACCACAGTGCCATATTATCTGTGCATCATTATTTTTGCCACAAGTAAGCGCATCTCTCTGTCTAATCCCATGAGTAGCTCACCCACGTAATACTACTGGTGATGTTAAGCAGATTATGTCTTTTCAACTTAAACTTTACAGAAATTTATTGATTTTTGTCTTAAGCAATGGCTACAAGGAGATAGAAAGTGCTAACTCACAATACATACTGAATGTCATCCAATCCTAATCAGAAACAACTGAAATTACTATATGTGTGCTCTGTCCATTAATATGGGTGAGATTTTCTCTGATATTGACAATGCTTAGTGTCGAGCGGGAAAAGTAGTGTTGAAATAATTGATGGCAATGGCATCATTTTTCACTGGAGTGCGGAACTATGAGGAAAAAGAAGGCAGGGAGGGCTCAACATCAGATCACTGGTATCCGATTTGTCCATGCTGCCATTAATTCAGCGAATTGATGATCCAGATAAAATTTTTAAGTGTGCACATCAGGTAATGATCTTCACCCAGGTGCACCCACTAGCATCAAGTTGTCATTACCCTGGCATCTGCTGGCATGGCAGTCTCCCTCCTGAATGCTACACTTACCTCCAACTTCCTTGGGAGCATGGCTTGACATGTGCAAATCTCTTGAGACTATTTGTGCTTTGCACTATTCTGACCATTTGCCACCATGGCCACATTATTTAATGTGGGGGTACGATTCCAGCATATGGGCCCAATAATTGGGCGGCAGGTGGAACAGCTGTTAGCACTATTGCCTCACAAGACAAGGGATCCGGGATCCTGTCCGTGTGGAGTTTGCAAATTTTCTGTGTGGCTGCATGGGGGTTTCCTCCAGGTGTTCTAGTTTCCCCCCACAATCCAAAGATGTGGGGGTTAGGTTGATTGGTCATGTTAAATTTATCCTAATATTGGGGGGATTAGCAGGGTCAATGAGTGGGGTTATGGGAATAGGGTCTGGGTGGGATTGTGGTCAGTGCAGACTCGATGGGCTGACTTCTGTTCTGTGGGGATTGTATTGTCTTGCATTGTATGATAAATGAGATGCCAATTTAATACAGTGAGGTTCCCAACAGTAAACAGTGGGAAACAGCCCATCACTGATAAGGGGAAGGACAATCGTGTCCTGCTTTTATGTTAATGTAAAACACAACTTTAGCCATCTCGCAATAGTTTCTGCTCCCATCGCTGAACTCACCTGACTACAATGGGAGCAGAAAATCTCAGCCCATGCTTTTGTCCACTTAATTCAAAAATAGTTGGTTTGTTTCCGTTGATTGAAAGCTACAATCCATGAAATCAGTAATGCACTTTGCTGAGACAATTAAGGAACCAGCTTTCCGCTTAAATAAATTTTCATTAAGTCTAGTCAAATGTTTTGTAATGTTATTGAATCTAAACCAACAACTTCAGTTACTTTCTTTTTATTGTTCAAGTGAGAATGATTTAATATTAAAGTGCTATTCATTTTCTAATAGTCAATTCCCCTTTAACAACTTAAAAATCAACATTTTTTTTTCTCCTCATAGCCATATTTTTCTGCATAAGTTCCTTCCAGTTCCCCTTTGGTAATTCTCTCTCCCCACTTTTCATTTTATCTGTTTTCTGCCTGGCCTGACAACTTCTAGCCTCTGGCTTCCAGATTTCAAGCAATATGTCTCTAATTAGCTGCCAGGAGGCCATTCAAGGCAGGATTCAACTGGTTTTCCTTTCTTCTTTCTGAAAGATGTTACAAACGTCACTTTGCATCTTCCCTGCTCATTGAAATCACAACCTGAGCTGAACTGTGCTCAAACATACATCTTTCCATGCCCTGTATTATGGAGCATTATTAGAGAATTATAGATATTTACAGAACAGAAGGAAGCCATTTGGCCCATCATATTCATATTGGCCCTTTGAAGAGTCAACATGTTTTATCCCACTGTATCTCTGTAAGTGTAATGTCCTCAGAGGCAGAAGTCCCTTTTCCAAAAATCCTTCATTTACAAGCTCCATCAACACTGTGCAGTCTCCATCCAGAGTGGCAAAGGAACTGATACTCCTGTTTAAATACAGAGCATGGGGCTCCCTGATTGGACCATCAATTTGGCCCTTATTCAGGGACTTCTTTTGAGGGGCCCTTAATCAAGGACATCATTTAATGTCCAATCAAATAAACAAAATCACATTAACTTAAAACATAGAACATTACAGCGCAGAACAGGCCCTTCGGCCCTCGATGTTGCGCCGACCGATTAAGAAAAAGCAATGACCCTCTAACCTAAACCATTCCCTTTTCATCCATAAACCTATCTACTGACCTCTTAAACGCCCCCTTTGAGTTAAGGACAACTCAAAAGATGCAGCTGCCAAAAGGAGGTGAACCACCTGAAACAAAAGACAAGGCGGAAAGGAAACTTAAAGCATCAAATTAAGATGTGATTAAAGGGGTCAATAATACAACCCCTAGGATGCCCAGCAGGCATGGAAGGCATTAACAGTGCCCTCGGACACTGCATATTCCCTCCAGGGAAACCCAACCACAAACATAGCCATGGTAGAGGGTAGACAGACGGGTTGGATGACCCCCCTCAGTTGCCTGCTGCCTGGACATAGATGGCACACCTTACCAGGCCCAGGACCAGGTTCAAAAGGAGGTATTCCTCCTTCCCCACCCCCTTTCTGCACCAGGTGCTCGTAGATCAGCAGTGTGGTGCTGAAGTGCAACCAAAACACTAACAGAAGGTTTTTGAGGAAACTGAAAAGTTGAGTAGCCTATAACACGTAACATAGACATGGTCCACAAACTCCCACATGGTTGCAAAAAGGCTCTCTTGGGAGGGCCCTTAATCAGGGAGTTCATATTCAAGCAGGCCAACTTCAATTGCCTCATTAAAATGGTTAAAGTAATAAGATGCACCACTCCCAAGAACCTCAATAACTTCCTTTTCTGAATTACTCACAAACAGTAGTCCAGTTAAGGCCTAACCAGTGATCTATTTAGCTAATGATCTCTATTTATAACCCAAAGTAACTTCGGTAACACAAATAAGATAGTCAAATGTGTTTAGAATCTCATGAAATCTCAAAGAAACCCAACAGTTCAAAAGGAGGCCCATTGAGTCTGCACCGACAACAATCCCACCCAGGTCCTATCCATGTCACCTCACATATTTACCTCACTAATCCCTCTAACCTGCACATCCTAGGACACTAAGGGCAATTTAACATGGCCAATCAACCTAACTTGCACATCTTTGGATTGAGGGAAGAAACTGGAGCACCCGAAGGAAACCTACGCAAACATGGAGAGAATGTGCAAACGTTGTTTAAAAGATTATCTTCTTTATAGAATAAAATTACAAATTTAGCAATAAGATTAACTCAGCAGAACAGTAATAACTATGAAAACATGGAGCATGAATAAGACAGGTCTTGCTTGCAGATCACTCTCACTGCAGCTGAAAAGTCCACCCAAGCTCAGAATCCTCAACAGATAGCAGGAAAACAACTATATGGGAAAAAGGCTTATAAAAACACTCTATTCAAAATGACACTCTGCAACACTTCTCCTCCCTTAAATTTCAATTCCCCATCAGGACAGAAATATAATGAAAGTAATGTCTTAAGTATATAAACATCTGTCAGGAACATTGCGGTTGCATTGCAACCTATGCAACACCACTGACCAATGAAACCAAGCACGCTGACTGCCTCTCTTCACTATCCTGTCAACTTCAATGGGATTTTGTCGGATCAGTCATGTGCTAGCAAACTTGGCCCATTCCCTTTGGCCACAAGGAGGTGTGTCCTTGCTTCTTGATTATTATACATAAAATAAACTTTCAAAGACCCAAAAAAAACAATATGGACTTTCCGGTTTATATCCAAAATACAAGCTCTGCTGGAGTAAGGGCTGATGCTCAGCTAGAGTCCTACGTCAACTTGTAGATTTCTTCAATAATTACAGATATGGAGGCTCTTGTGTCCACAGTATCCCCACCCCCCTAACCACCCCCCCACCCCCAACACAGATCTGTTTACTGTCGACCACAACTGTAGTAAAAATAGGCTTTGCTTGCTCCTCATTGATATTAATGTGGAGATGTCAGTATTGGACTGGGGTGGGCAAGGTGCGAGGTCGTGCAATATCATTGCTATTGAGCACATTGTAAGCTTGCATGTCTGCTTCAAACTTTCCAGGTGGTGTGGAACTGATTGAGCTTTCTTTGAATTAAATTCTTTTCTGCTAAGCCCTCAAATTGCCCTTTCATGTCTGCATTTCTTCACTAAATGCCCTTTCTCGCTCCATCGGTGACAGAATCCATATGCTTGCAACATTTGGCATAGTATGGCCTTTCGTACCAAAAACACTCCACAGCTTTCACCATTCTGCTTGCAGCTCCTTTGTGCATCCTTGGTACAGCATCCTATGTCTGCTGAATAGATCTATCATTACTGGCAGCCATTTCCATTCCTTGAGAAATTTCTACAGCCTTCTTAAAACTCAACAACTGAAGCCGAATACTGCCCTCATTAATGCCATAGACCAGCCTGTCCCTGAGCATATTTTCTAAAACTCCTGAAATTAGAGTGTTCTGAAAACTGCTGTAATTCAGCCACAAAACTCGTAACCAATTGACCTGCTTTTTGAAAATGGCTATGAAATATGAATCTTTGAGGAACCACCAAAGGCTTCAAATTCTGATGATTCTGAACCAGAGTAACTAAATCTGCAAATGAAACTGCTCCTGCTTTCCGTGGTGAGGTCTGATTCTTCAACAACTCATAAGTCTTCACCCCATGAGCAGTCAGGAGAATTGAGTGCTGCTTTGCCTTATCTCCTGTTCCATCTGCTAAAATGACCCTAGCTGTCACTCAACATTGGGTGTGGCCATTTTCCAAAATCAAAAAGCCTTACTCAACTTTGATGGGATTGAAGTTTTTTTAAAGCTTTATTTAGCAGTGTCACAAATAGGCTTACATTATCACTGCAATGAAGTTACTGTGAAAATCCCCTCACTGCCACACTCCAGAGCCAAATCAAGGAAGTGGTTAGTCATGCTTTTATTAGAACTCTCCAAAAGTATAGAGATACAAATCCTTGAAGATGACAGGGGAAGCTAACAAGTGGTTTAAAAAATGCATACAGGTTATTGTGAAGGATTATGGCTTCAGAGGCAGAATTCTCCGACCTCACCTGAAACTGGGATACGTAGAAGGAAAATTTAGCATGGCCAATGCACCTAATCAGTATATCTTTCAGTGGGAGGAAACTGGAGCACCCAGAAGAAACCCATGTAGACACAGGAGAATGTGCAAACTCTGCACAGTCAGTGATCCAAGCTGGCAATCAAACATAGGTCTCTGGTGCTGTGAGACAGCAGTGCTAGCCATTGTGCCACCATGCTTTCCGTATGTGGTGGGGAGGGCTAGGAGGAACACAGTTCCTGTGCTGGACTAGATCCTATTGGAATTGAGCTGTGACATCTTTGCGGGTAGGACAGCCTTCCAAACAAATAAGTTGAGCAAATTGAGGCAACAGGGTTCAGTTCACAATAGGTTTCATTCTCAAAGATCGTGTGACAAACTGATTCCTGGAAAAGACCCATAACATTCAATAGAGATATCAGAACTAGGGAAATCATCTGGCTCTTTATTAGCCTAATTTCACCTAACTGCAATGTGATTCTCCAGGTCACATAAAGGGGGAAAAAGGAGTATGGAAGCAAGATATCACAGGTTTAATCATATACCACCAGTTTGTTAATCTCTTGTTTTTTGATTCAGGAAACTGCTGCCATCCAGCTGGTGGCTGAGTAAACTGGAGCCAGTTTTGTAGAGGTTGGTTATTTTGAGATGATACCCAAAAACTGAGAATTTTGCACCTCTAAAATGACAAAGAAACTCTGATAAAACAGCTCTTAATACTTCCAAAACTACTCAAAGAGATCTTGAACTGATATTAGAGCAAAACAAAATTTATTAATAAAGATCACAAACAATTTTCTAATATGGAGAAAACAGCAATAGAGCATTTTGCTTCCAGTGCGTACAGAACAGGAACTAAGAGACCAGTCTGGAATTGCAAAATTTCAGAATAATGTCATTTAGACTGGGAAATCTTCTGTCTGTGTGGGCAGTGTTTCTGGAACAGTCTTTCAGGTATTGTTTCGTGCAGAATAGCACAACAGTTGATTGGAAAACAGAACGTGAAAATCTCAAGGAGAATTGAATTCTCAAGAATAACAGCAAGCTGTAAAATTGTTTGGCTCCTTATTAGCCTAATTTCATCGAACTGCAATGTGATATAAAGGTCACATAAAGGGGTAAAAAGGAATATGGAAGCAAGATATTACAGGTTTATTCATATATCAGCCAGTTTGTTAATCTCTTGTTTTTTGATTGAGGAAACTGCTGCCATCCAGTCATTCTGTTCAGTCTGCTTTGTCCTTAGCTTCCATGAGGTTGTATTTGCTGCAGGCTAACAGTTAACCCATTTTGTAAAGTCCTGATGTGAAACGTTAGAAATGCAGCAGCAAATCACGCATCAGAAGGCCCGTGCTAAGCAGTATGTCAAACAGAAGGACATTTTCCACTTTGGAAGCCTAAGGGCACAATCCACCTATGTTCAATTTATATTTCACTACACATATTTCTGTTCAGGCTTGTATTTTTTTATTGTCAAATTACGTGGCTGATAACATGGAACTGATGTGACGGTAAACGGCGCCATAACCTCCAGGAAGCTTTCCTCCCCTTTCACACAAAACCTACAACATTTTACTCAAATGTCAACAGGGTGAATAGAAAGCCTTAGGTATAATATTCTGTACCCAAGATGTAATGCTGAATGACAGCCAGGGTCATGCAGAATCAAGGAAGTGGTCAGTCATGCTTTTATTTTAACTCTCCAATTCTCACTGGATGCCTATGATATATTACGATAGCTTGCACTGTAACTGTGAGTAACTCATCAGTATGGGGATTTGAATAAGTAAATATTCCTGCATTAATCTGCAAGAAAAAGATGGGGCGCCAAAGTGCAAGGGTGAAACAATGCAAAACATGGTTTTAGTGATTACTTAGCTGCTCCATGTTATAGAACTGGAAGGTAAACAGGAATAATAACTGAGAGAGGCTAAAGTCTCTTGAGATATCTTAAGCAGTGCAATGTTTCATTCTACTGTGCAGTTTGTGCATTTGTCCTCGTAGGGACTGACACTTGATTCTAGTTGCCTTATGTGTAATGATTTTAGCTCATCAAGTGCTGCATTGAAAGTTGGTAAAGATTAAATATCACCAAGCAGGAATGGAATGGCCTAGGGCTAGGAAATGGCCTTTCTTGATTTTAAGCTTTCCAAGCATGATTTGTGCCTGTCACAAGTAAAGTGGGGATTAATAAACCAATTATGCAACCAGTTTTGAATTGTTAAATTGTCTCAAAGCTGTTTCAGATGCACACCAATGCATTTGATAGTATAATCTAATGGTCAGGTTGCTGAATTTTCTTTCCTGATTACTTGAGAGACAAAGAATATTAGACCACTTGGAGGACATAGTCTCCACAGTTTAATGCAGTGTAACTGAAGTCACATGCAAAGCCAAACTTATACTTATTGGGCAGAATTCTATGGTCCCATGCTGGCAGGTCATCAGCCAAGTGGCCTTCCCACTGTCTGCCACCCACCTGTCTGCTATTTGTTAGAAGGCACACCCACTTTCGTCTTGGCCAATCAAGTGTCACATCTTGTCTGGTTGAAACTTTTTGACCTGCAGGAGGAGTTCAGAGGTGAGTGGGTGGGGGAGTCCAGGACAACATCCCGTTCAACGTTTGGGCAGGAAATGTGATGGGGTGAAGTGCCCCCATTACTGGCCCCCTTTCAAGATTGGGCTCCCTCCTCAATGTGCTTTGCTCCCTGCTCGGCCTTGCCATCTCCCTCTTTCCTTAACCCCATCGGCCTCCCCTCCCGGCCCATCACAAGACCCCTCCTTGGTCCTGTGAGATATTGACTGGTGGAACTGCTTGTAGCCCCAGCAATGGCACTGCTCCCAATACTGCTGCTGGGTCTACGGATTGATTGGCCAGTCTAGCTCTCTCAGATAGGATTTCCCTTTGGACCTTAAGTGATTATGGGGAAACCAGCATTGATGGGCTGACAGGATGGAAACCTCAAGGTCGGAAAAATCTTGTCCATTGAATCAACTAATCATATAGAGGATATTCAGTTCATTGTGTCTGTATTAGTTCTTTAAAGTCCTCCAATTGATTCTACTCCCTTGCTCTTCCTCATAGCACTGCAAATGTTTCATTTCCCAGTAGCTATTCCAATTCCTTTTTTAAAGTCATTACTGAATTTACTTCAAATGCCCTTTTGGGCAGTATAATCAAGATCATAACAACTCACTGCATAAAACAGTTTTGTCCTTAACTCCTCTCTGCTTCTTTAGCAAATACCTTAAATTTGTATCTTTTGGTTACTGACCCTCCTGCTAGTGGAAACAATTCTTTCTTATTTACTCAATTAAAAATCTTCCAAAATTTGAAAAAAAAATCTCTATTTAATTGTCCCATCACTGACACTGTCCTAAAGAAAACATTCTCAGCTTCTTGAGCCTCTTCTGCACTTATTTCAGCAGAGATTTTGGAAAATCTCTGCAAACTCCCCAAGGCATTGATATTCTTTGAAAGTGTCATCAATAACTGAATAGAATCCTCCCATTGATGGCTAACCACATAGATGTGAAAAAGTTTATGATAAACAGAAGCATAACAAAGGAAGTTATTTATAAAGATAAAAATCCCTTTTTTTTTTGAAAAAAATGGACAGCATAGTGGTACAGTGCCTCAGCGCGAGAGACCCAGGTTTGATTCCTGGCTCAGGTAATTGTCTGTGTGGAGTTTGCACATTCTCCCCGTGTCTGCATGGGTTTCCTCCAGGTCTCTGGTTTTCCCCCACAGTCCAAAAATGTGCGGATAGGTGGATTGGCCATGCTAAATTGCCTCTTAGTGTCAGGGGAACTAGCTAGGGTAAATGCATGGCGTTATGGGGATAGGGTCTGAGGTGGGATTGTGGTTAGTGTGGCCTCGATGGGCCAAATGGCCTCCATCTGCACTGTAGGATTCTATGAAAATAGTCTTATCATCTTCTCCTATCACCTTCAAAGACTTGTGTATGTATACCCCGAGAAATCCGGGTGGCCAAACCCCCCCACTTGTACAACTTATTGTTAGGAATTGATTGACTACAACTTTCTACTTTATACCTAATTTGTTTTATTAATTTTTTAATTAAACTAACTGCGATATATAAGAGGGTTACAGGTGGCACTGAGTGTTGGAAATGTGTATATGGGATTGAATCAGAAAATAAAGGAAATTTTTTTGAAGAAGCAGGACTTGCTTTTTCTTTACTGGATTGCAACTGAGAAGCTCTCAGTTGCCTCTCCCCATTTTTCTTTCTAAAACACACCCCTTCATATTTGAGTGAGTCTCAAGGAATTTAAGACCCATATTAGACAGGAATTTTGTTAGTCGTTCTGTTTCTGGACTATGAAAGTTGCTGCTTATTGGTGCAAGATCCACTGATAAAGAAGATAACGTCCTACTAAGAAATCCTTCCATAATCTGAGTCCCTGCTGAATCTTTTTTGCACATCTTTCAGGATATTTGGAAAGGGACAGAGACTCATTCCTCATTATGTATTTAAAGTAACTTTGTTTGCCATAATGAATAAGGAATAATTGAACTGAGCTTGAATGTGATGTAATTATAAGGTTTCCCTGAATAACGTCAATTGCACGCTGCTTTATTAGAATTAGAGACCAGTAGGCTTCAAGTATATTCCCATTCATTGAAGCAAATGTGTAGTGTGCAAAATAAAGCAATGCTGAGAAGTTCAGCTGTGATTTTCCATCAAGGTGTCACTGGAAAGACCTTTGCGCAGTTAATGTCACTTTTAAAGTAAAAAAACCTTACCAAACTTTCTTAATAAAATATTGGAATTCTCACACTTCGTGAAAAATAATTTGAGCCCACAGGCATGGTACTGCTGACAATTAAAGTTTCACTCACTCATGGGAGTAGTGTGTATTCACAAAAGAGAACCAAAGATAGATCACGCTGAGGGGCAAGAGAAGCTATATGAAGGGTGCTGCAAATGGTGGATGATGAAAATTTCTTATAGGCGGCAACCCTTGTGAGTTCTTACAATTGCTCAAATTATCCATGATATGCATAAAAGATAGCAAGTGATGGGTGAGAGGGACATTAAGAAAAATCTGGAAAAGGGAAATGAAAAAGTTGAACGATTTGAGACATCTATTTATGTCAACCTTCCAGTGATTCTCTGCAAAGCAATAAAAATAAAAGGTGCTATAGATAAAAAGTAAAACAGAAAATAATTTATCACATAAGGAGTGATAAATAACAACTTACTTGTTTACTTACAAAATTCTCTGTAAATCATGTATCACAAAACATTCTCTTAACGTAGGAATTTGTTCTCCAAATGTATCATCACAGTACACTTTTGCATTATCAGACTAATCACTATTAAATTAAGTAGTGCATGGAAGTGAGATCAAGCCATTTATTATTTAATACAGTTCTTTATTCATAGCTTACAGGTAGTAAGCAGCATGCTTTCATTGCTAGGCCGAAGCTGTAAATCAAAGAGGCAGGGTTTATGGGATGTGTCAATTACTCTTCTTTGTTCAATTAGTAATGAGGCTTAATATCTGCTGCTCAGGCAGCTGGATGGAAGGAAAAGCCCCTTAGGTAAAATTAAAAGTACTAAAGGCTCCAGGGAAAGCCATACTTTAAGGGAAAAAGAAGACAATCTCCATATTAAATTGACTTCTGCATTTCACAAGTGTCATGTGCCTTTATATATACCTACAAATACCTCTCTCCTTGAATGATAGATATATTCAAAGAACTACTGTTCACTATTGTTGGAAAGATAGATACCTGTTGTCGTAAGTGCCCTCAGAGCATAGGCATTTGTGATTCTTAGGGGATAAAATCCAGTTATGAAGTAAGGAAATATTCTAACATGCATTTTCCTGCCAGTAATTTTCACCTTTATCATATTTCATATGGACATATGTAAATTGACAAGCAGGATAAGACCATCAAGACTGTCCCATATGGCTAAACACTGCCTTCAACTCATCCCTCGGTCATGCTATCCAAGTCTTTCACCATGGACAACCAACAGGAGAGAAAACTTCAACAGTGAGACCGAACAATAAGTATTTCTTGTATTCACCCATTTTATCAGGCAATTGAGCTCTTCTCTGATGCTCTCTATAACTTTTTCAGAATGATAATGGATATGATACACACCAAGGACAAGCAGATTCAAGTAAGCAGCAACTCAAAGTTTGTGTCTGATTATAAAAACCAACTGTACACATGGTCAAATAATAGGGTCAAAATAAATTCTGATAAAACAGGAAAACAGGCAGCCAATGTTGTTAATTTAAAAGCCAACACATTCAAAGAAAAGTAAACTTTTACTTTTGTCAGGTTTACAGTCCTAAACTATATCAGTGTTTAAAAAGGTCATGCAACCATTTTGAGTACCCGCAAATCAAAGCTTAGTGACTTGATTAGTCAAGATCAGCTGCCAAAAGATTCAATTGTGCTCTCATCTGTACGTAAAGATTGCAATGAATCTAGCTCATGATTAAGGAAAGTTATCAAATGAGTAACTCAGTTCTTCAGATTAAGAAGGTGCCAGGTACAATTGCTATTCAGATGGGATGGTATAGATACTAACTTGCTGTAGACCCTACTGAAAGAATCACAAGTATACAGAAATTTGAGCTTGCCTGTGCTCTTCATGTAGAACAGCAATCATAGCCATTATTCATGTATAAACATTGGTTAAGTATGAGAAACATGCATCAATGGATCTGTACCCCATCAAGAAGTTAATATCTTCAGGACAGAAGGGATAACATTGCTAAGAAATAAAAAAATACACTGAAAAGTATTTTGCAAGGCATTTTGTCATCAAGGTTTTTGCTTGAACCTGAAGACTGTACAATCACAGTATTAAAATACATCACACTGTTAATTAAATTAACTTCTGGTATTTCTTTCTAAAAGCATAACACTGCAATAGACAACATCAATTTGCAGGACATTGTCTACTAGCTTTAACAGCTTTAATGCCATTTTAAAACTCATAATAGTGGTTACAGCAATATCGAGTGATGTTTCAAAACTAGTCTTCTTCAAGTTTCTGTTACAATCTGACATCATTACCATTGTCTTACATGCATGAACAATCGAGTAATATTGTGTTTTGAACATGCAGTGATTGAAAGCAAACTAATCTCGCAAATATTTATCCTGTAATCAACATCACTTAAAAAATTCTGATCATTATCACATTGTTGGCAGTGGAAGTTTAATGTGTGCAAACTGACTGCAGTATTTTCTGGACAATAACAGGATTAACTCTGTTGTAAAGAAGTTTGGGTCAATCAGTTGGTCGGTTCTTCCTTCCTTTACTTTCAGACACCTAACAGCAACATCACCAATATCTTTCCAAAAGCAGCATGCTCTGATTCTTAGTATAAGTAGGAGGGCACATCTTGTGGCACAATGGTACAGTACCTTCCTCTAAGCCAGAAGCTCTGGGTTCAAATTGTACTCCAAGACTTGATGACTATGGAAGGTATGTTCATAACATGGCCAAACAAATTGTGTATTAACCTGTAAATCCTTCCAACATATATCTGTAGTAATTGGTAAGAGAGAGAGAGATTCCTGGTTAGGCACTTGCAAAAAGTAACATCAAACCACTGCAGTATCTTGCCAAGAATTATCATGGACTAACATGTGGGCATGTCTCTCTTTGGCCATGATGCATGAAGAGGGAGAGAAAGTAGGAGTGCTCCTGCATCTCTACATTAAATTCACAGGCCAACGTAGACCAACGCTTGCTCCTCTCCCTGCTTGGACTCTATTGCTGTCTGAATCAGCTTCCAAAATGGCCAATCAGTACCATGATTTTAGCACATTTACCACATTTTAGCACACTGCTTCTGTGACTGTAAGTGGTAGTCATAGCTTGCTGGTAATAAAACAAATGAGATCAGAAGACTTCTTATTGCTACCAGTTCTGTTAGACATATGCAATGTGTACAGCACCAGGATGATTTCTAAGTCTTAATTATTAGAAGAAAATCATATAAAATGTTTCTTGATTCATTTTAAGAGAAAGGAAAACATTTTGAATCAAAAATATTTCCCACACAATTCTATTTCATAAGAATCATTATATAAACTTCTTTAATGTTTAAATCAATTTAAAATAATGCAATGTAAGGATAGCTCAAATTTGTCCCTCTTTTTTTTTATTTCTACAACTGTATAGCAATGCTATTTATAAGAATATGCCAAACCTTCTCATTCATATGCAGTGAGATTAAATCCGCAATGATCTTAAAATAGCAAAGAATTCCACAAATCCCTATAGTTCCCTACTATCTGAAGACAAGTCATAACTAATTGACAAACTGCATGATTAGCAACACTTTGATTTTTTTCCAATTTAGACACCAATACATTCATAGTCTCATGGTGGAGAAGGAAGGCAATTTCTTCAAAAAGACATTTGTTGAATAAAATTTTAAATGACAACAATGGAAAAAGGCCACGGTTGGCTGGTGTGGAATATGTGTGCACACACTTGTGCATCCTCTTTCGAGGGTGGAAATGAAACACAGTGTCAGTAAATGGCATTTGTACCATTTGGCATGCTGTGCCTGACCTAGCCACTCAAAACAGAAAAAAGATGGATCCCTGTATCGATATTTATCACCCTGACAATTATTTTTAAAAGCCATATGACATTTAATACAAAAGAAAATATTGCATGATATAGATTAGAGACAAGGCCCAAATCATTTCATTATAGTTAATTTTTCTGAACTGCACATTAAGTTAAACCTGAGAGTCTCTTAAGGCCCTGCAGACATAATATATTAAAGAAACTGCAAATGGCTCTCCAGAGTTGCAACGCGTTTCAAAGCAGACAAATTGATGTACAACTGAACAAGATTCATTTGAAATCCATTTGAAACTGTTACGTTCAAATGAGGAAGAAATTTTAAAAATAAATATATTTCATATAAACTAGCCATCCAATCTCGGCATAATTTAGGAAAAGTTGCTGAAGAGATATACTACATTTTAGATCAGGTGAGAAAAGGTATGCACAAGTTTCCTATGTCGCTTTTGCATCACCTCCAGTGAGCACAAGGAAGCTTGCAAAAGCAGTATGTGGCACATTGAAACTTGAAATGGAAGAGAGCATAGTTACAACATGATGAGAAAGAAATTAAGGAGTTCTAAATAAAATCTGTTTGGAATGCAAGTTTCTGCCCTCACTTGATCAGCAAAACATTGTTTGCGATTTTTGTTGTTAAATAATTCTAAATTGAAAAATTCCTTAATTCACAGTAAAATCAGGTAAGAAATGGATCAGGAAGAATGTATGTTAATGAATGGTGACAAAAGTACTTTTTGGGACATCCTTCTTTCATATTAACCAAGTTTCCATTTTATCTTGATGGTATGACTAGTGTATTTGTCACATCAAATATTTTGCAGCAAAAATAATGTACCTGAATATGAAATATTATGATTAATCCTTAATAGTCTATGCATATACCTCTAAGTTTTGTCTCCTTGTCAAGATCAAACAAAATGAAGCATAAAATACGTTTGTCAATAGACCACAGATGATAGTTGGGAAATTTGATCGAGCTAAAAGCATGCATTCACCATTTTATCACCAATACCAATCTGCATCAATTATTTAAAGTGCACTTAAAACTAAGAAGCTAACTAGTTAAGAATATCTTAACAATGAAATTCCTTTTCTTAAATTCAGTAGTTTATAAAGATGCCTTTTTAATTTTAATTTTTCATTTTATTCACAATATTCATCCTTAGATTTTGTACAGTAGGTGGTTTGATATTATCTTAGAAATTCAGTATGCAAAAAAGCCTTTAAATAGTTCCTGCCTACAGTACATTAATCTTGAAGTACTGTTTTAAGACTTATAATAACCAGGCAGAAAGATTTTAGCCCAATAAAAATGGCAGTCAAATGACCTTTTTCTGCTCTGTAGACCATGGATGAATTGAATGCTTAAATAAATGAACGGACAGATTAAAAGATAAATGAATCAGTTGAGAAACAATAAAATGGCTGCTTGGTATCTTTTAGACAACTAAAACTAACTGCTCTTTTAGAGAAGCACAATCTCGTTGAGCTGGCCTAAGTACGCTATATATCAACATCTATAGAGTACCTCCCTTAAAAAGATATATCTGGCTTTCTCTGGCCTGCATTAAGTGACTAATGCAATAATTCACATCTATCAAAATTCACATCTAAATCAGAATCCAATTCCAAATAATTGCAACTTTGGACATCATGTCTGTGAAACCATTCCTCTCCGTATTTACAGATATTACCACATCGGAGATGCTGAAAAAAATGGAGCAATTGTGCACACTCTTAAAAAAAACCTTCACGATCAGGAATGTCCTTCTTACAGTCTGTCATAACCGAACACTATCAGGAAATATATGTTTTAATTACCCCTATGAATCGTGACTTGGCAATGCTAAACTCAGTGCTAACATTTTAGCACAATTACCCCTTGGACTATATTTAAAGTCAGCATAAAATGTTAGCTTAAGTGCTGTCAAGAAAATCTACTAAATATATTAAATCTCAGTATATTTTTTCTATTCATGCTATTCTCCCAGACACAATTTAAATCTGCTTCAATTCTGCCTCAACAATAAGTCATAAACTCAAACTCAGAGCAGCACTCTATTTGAATTTTCCCATACTTTAGCACTGTCTATCAAAGTTCCCCTCCAATTCACACTCCAGCCTGGATAGAGTACATATAATATATATATTGCTGCTGTGCCTTCAGGGTTGCTGGATAAAAATTCTGGAACTCCCTTTCTGACAGCACTGTGGGAGCACCTTCATCATTTGTAGTTCAAGGAGAAGGAACCCCACCGACATCTCCAGGCCTTCCAGGGATGGGCAATAATTGTTGGCCTTGTTAACAATGCTCATATACTCAGGATGATTTTGCTTTTAATTTATTGATTTCTGGGAGGTTTTCTGACAAGGATTTGTTAAAGCTATCCAAACACATTGTTACACAAGGCTCCTATACGTATAGTAGAGAGGACAAAGTTTTGTTCCATCATTCTAGGCTAGTTTTGAATCAGAAAACCAGAGAAAAAATGTAATATGCTGTCACATTTCACATTGTATTTAGTCTGGCATGAAAGGACATCCACCATGGTTCTTAAGAGTCTCCAAGCTATTGAAAATCCAGTCAAGTTGACAATTGTTGCCCTATACGGTGTCCACACTACACTGCACTTTAGACGAACCAGAATGTTTAGGCACAGCATGTTAAGAGAAAAGACATGAACCACCCAGGGTGTGCAGAGGTACTTCTAGCTTTTAATTAGGTGAAGTAACAGAGTTCATCAGCATATGACAATAGATAAGATTATTTTAGCTGTTAGGGCAAGTTATCAGGTGCCAAGCAGCTAGAAATGCAGCCTCCATGACAGATCTAAACTGCCAAGTCCTAATAATGGGCAAGACTATTGGTCAATGCAATGGAACAGTGTTGCCTGACTCAGATATCGGATTATCAATTCTGGACAGTAGAAAACTTTCATAGATATGTCAACTTGGAATGAAATCGACCTCAAAGAAATCTCATTTACCTTTCTCCTCCTCTCACTCCACGAAGGATAATCACTAGACAGCAGACCAACACAATTTTCAACTCTTGCTAAGTGAACAGATGATACCAGAGATGTTGCGCAAACAGCAGAACATCACTCTATCCATTCTACTTAATACCATTCATTAGTAACAAACAAAAATAGTTCCCATCTTAAAAAATGAAAATCCATCTATACTGAGAGACATAATTGTGTTCACTAGGTTAGGATGGTTTGTAAAGGCTGTGCATACACAGGTACAATAGCAGGAACAAATGAGAATTGGTAATCATTTCTTATACGTTATGCTCAGTTTGCTTCAGTTCCAACTATGATGTCTGGGTTCTACTCATTTCAAATGGATATTAATTTGAAATTTGGAAGTTTAAACAAAAATAGGACTGATTATAATATGATAAAGATACAAAATCAACCTACACTGACCATTATTTATTCTTATTAATGATATTTCCTACTATGTTTTAAGCTGGTTTGGAGATTCCGGAAATGCTGAAAATATCTGCTCCTTACTGTCATATAAAAGGTTTTGTTTCACAAATATGAGCTAGTGAAAGTTTAAACAGTTGTATTATTTCAGCCCCTTTTAAGATGATAGGTAATATTGTTAACATCTACAACAAGCACAGGTTACAAGGGGACAATTCATACATTCTTTTTCTAGTTACCTGCTAGAGGCCCAGAAGTATAATACAGCTGTTTGGCTAGGATTTGCCTGCAGGCCAGTTTGAACACAGGCTTATATATCAATCTTGTCTTTAAGCAACAGTACATTTTGCAAAATGTGACCTTTAAAATGTGATCTGGATTCAGTAAAGGCTGCTACTGGTTCACTATATACTGCTAGACTGTCCAAATTCTTAAAAAAAACCTTATTATTCTGGTACAGCATGGAAGTAAGTTAAAAATTATAACCTGTATTAGTAAACTTTTCAAATTCATTTCCACTAGAATTGAGACTTATAACTCGAGCAATATTTTTTCAAGAAAAAGGAGTAGAAGAAACTGATATTCCAAAATGAGTTGTTCCAAGATGAGTGCTTGGTGCCATTAATATTTAAACAAAGCACAAAAAAGTAAATTTACTCTGTTAAGCATGCTAATGTACATACTTGTACAATCATAGAATCAACAGTGCTGAAGAAAGCCACTTGGCCCATCAGGCTGCAACGATCACAATCCCACCCACGTCCCATTTTTGTAACCCTACATATTTACAATCCTAATGCCCCTTCCACAAAGGTGCAATTTATAATGGCCAATCCACCTAACCTCACAACTTTGGAGTTGTCTTCTTGTATGTGGCATTATTTAGACAAGCTAAACAAGCATACTTGATTAAAACCATCCATTTACAGATATAAGGAAGAATGGAGAATGCAGGCTGCAGGCAATGCTACTTGTTGATAGCTATGATTAAAACGAGGAGAAGGGTCCCGTCGATGATTCGCACAGCTTCAGGAAGACCATTGCCCTGAGAAGTAAGAGCTACCAGGGCCCAAGGAAGTCCCACTTGCTCACAAATAGGGACAAAGTTCACAGATGTTGACAAAACCAAATGACTACAGAAGACACAGTTCATACATAGAGATGAGCGAAAAAAAGTGCACAAGTGCCTATGCTTGTCTAGGTATGTGGTAGCTCATATTTGCCACCTCCTCCTCAAAGAACTCATAGCACAAGGAGTTGGAGGGCATCTCATGTCAATTGCTTTGAGGGTAACAGCCGCGCTTAAATATTTAAGCGGCCAGCAGTTCCTTCCAGGGCTCTTGTTCCTCAGGACAATGGCTTTTCTGGAGCTGTGCCAACAGTGACAAGTCCTTCCCCTCTTTCTAATCATAATTATCAACAGGTTGCATTGCCTGCAGCCTGCATTCTTCATTCCACGTTGTATCTATGAACGGATGTAATTGAGCAATCATTGGCACTTCCCGTTGAATGGTCTCTTGCTATCATCAAGGCTGGAATCCAGTTCCAAACTCTTGATATGCCCTTTATCTGTATACGGCAACCGCAGGCCATGCCTCACTGACTGATTTCATCCTGTAGTTAAACTAACACCCCCCTCAGACATGACTGTGCATTCACGATGAGGGTCTTCATGAGGTTCAACATAACCATGTGCTGTAACTCTCAGTCGGATAATTGTCAGTTTTCTTCCAGCAGCCCAGACAACAACTATCAATATCCAATTCTTGTACTTGTATCATGACTGTAAGCATGGAGCCTTATAAGTCATAACTATTACACTGGGAACACTGAGGCTTGTAATAAGGGATTTTACAGCCTTGCTCATGCCAAAACTGTAAGATTGCACCTAAGCTCAATGGATCTTTCCACGGTCCACCCCTTGTCTGCTCCGATTCTCATGGCTGACAAGCCGGTAAAATTATGGTCATCGAGTCCATTTAGCTAATGTGCAGTAACCATGGCCTTTGGTTGTTTGATCCTCCTTTTTATTTCACATGCCTTTGTAAGGATCACTAAGACCAACTGCACATCAGTAAACCTTAATGGATTCCCACCTGAATGTGCACCATTTAGCAAAGCAGCAAGACTTGTTCAATGTGCATTAAATCTTTGAGTTCAGCATTCAGCTGAGCCATGCTCTCCGTGGTTTGACCAGAAAATTAATAGGGTTCCTCTTCTATCCACCCAAAAAATGATTGTGAACTTCTTTTACATGCCCTGAGACCCCTCCCACATCAATATTTTCAAGCTTGGTTGTTCCAGCTATGTCATTCAGCAGAGATTGCAAACATGGTACCCATTACTTTTGTAAATGGGACCAGCTTCTAGCCATCTCCATCACCTACCAAGTTCCTCCCAAAAATGTTCATCGTCACTGCCTCCTAATTCCCATTTCTCTTGGAACTATTCAGTCTCTTTGTTATCCCATCATTGTACATATCAATATTCCTGTTTTCTCCATATCCTTCAATGTTGGTGTCACCAAGTCATTTGTCAACCTGCGTTTGCCACAGTTATTTTGCCTCCTTGATGAGATCATCCATTATATTTCATCTATCAACACACAGAATACAGATACCTCATCTGAATGTTACTGTGCCCTCTGACTCGAACACCCATGACCAAAACATTGGTTGAACATAGAACATTACAGCACAGAACAGGCCCTTCGGCCTTCGATGTTGTGCCGACCAAAATAAAAAGCAATGCCCCTCCAAACTAAACCATTCCCTTCTCTTCCATATACTTATCAATTAACCTCTTAAACGCCACCAAACTTGGCGCATCTACAACAGCTGTAGGCAGGGCATTCCACTCCCTAATCACTCTTTGAGTAAAGAACCTACCTCTGATATCCGTCCTATAACTCATACCCCTTAATTTAAAGCTGTGTCCCCTCGTGCTAGCTTTCTCCATCCTAGGAAAAAGGGTATCACTGTCCACCCTATCTAAACCTCTAATCATCTTATATGCTTCAATAAGATCCCCTCTTAGCCGCCTCCTTTCTAACGAAAACAACCTCAAATCCTTCAACCTCTCTTCATAGGACCTGCCCTCCATACCAGGCAACATCCTGGTAAACCTCCTCTGTACCCTCTCCAATGCCTCCACATCTTTCTTATAATGTGGGGACCAGAACTGCACACAATACTCCAAGTGCGGCCGCACTAGAGTTTTGTACAGTTGCAACATGATGCTGCGGCTCCTAAATTCAATCCCCCTGCCAATAAAAGCTAAGACTCCATATGCCTTCTTAACAACTTTATCCACTTGACTGCCTACTTTCAGGGATCTATTGACACATACACCAAGATCCTTCTGTTCCTCAACACTATTAAGAGCCCTACCATTAGCCCTATACTCTACACATTTATTGTTCCTGCCAAAGTGCATTACCTCACACTTTTCCACATTAAACTCCATTTGCCACCTCTCGGCCCAGCTCTGCAACTTGTCCAAGTCACTCTGTAAACTATAACACCCCTCTTCACTATCTACCACTCCACCGACTTTAGTGTCATCTGCAAATTTACTGATCCATCCCTCAATACCCTCATCCAGATCATTTATAAAAATTACAAACAGCAGGGGCCCCAAAACAGACCCCTGAGGCACACCACTTGTCACCGAACTCCACGATGAATATCTCCCATCAACCACCACCCTCTGTCTTCTATCAGCCAGCCAATTCCTAATCCAATTAGCTAAATCACCCTCTATTCCACACATCTGCATTTTCTGTAGAAGTCTTCCATGGGCCACCTTATCAAACGCCTTACTAAAGTCCATATATACTACATCAACCGCCTTACCCCCACCCACCTCTTTGGTCACTTTCTCAAAAAACTCAATGAGGTTAGTAAGGCATGACCTACCCTTCACGAAACCATGCTGACTATCCCCAATCAATTCATTTCTCTCTAAATAACTATAAATCCTATCCCTAATAATTCTCTCCAATACCTTGCCCACAACAGAAGTAAGACTCACTGGCCTATAATTCCCTGGAAGGTCTCTCTTCCCCTTCTTAAACAATGGGACCACATTCGCTATCCTCCAGTCCTCCGGAACCACACCCGTAACCAACGAGGACCAGAAGATCAGAGCCAGAGGCTCTGCAATCTCCTCTCTTGCCTCCCAGAGAATCCTAGGGTAAATCCCGTCCGGCCCAGGGGACTTATCCAACTTCAAACCCTCACTTACCTCAAACCTGACTTATTATGCTCTGTATACTGTTTTGTACATGATCATCACTGCACAGAGAGGCCTCCCCCTGCCTCAGACAAGTGTCATGAGGAGTCTTTAACATGGCCTATGCTGCCCAAGAATAGTCTCTGAAATACACAGTTGCCTTCAGTCACAGGGCAGTCACTAAACCTTCTCTAGAAGATCTTTTAACTTTAGTTCCCAGACAGTCTTTCATTCTTCCCCTCTGTTCCTTGATCCCACACTTAGAACATAGAACATAGAACATTACAGCACAGAACAGGCCCTTCGGCCTTCGATGTTGCGCCGACCAATATAAAAAGCAATGCCCCTCCAAACTAAACCATTCCCTTCTCTTCCATATACTTATCAACTAACCTCTTAAACGCCACCAAACTTGGCGCATCTACAACTGCTGCAGGCAGGGCATTCCACTCCCGAACCACCCTTTGGGTAAAGAACCTACCTCTGATATCCGTCCTATAACTATCACCCCTTAATTTAAAGCTGTGTCCCCTCGTGCTAGCTTTCTCCATCCTAGGAAAAAGGCTATCACTGTCCACCCTATCTAAACCTCTAATCATCTTATATGTTTCGATAAGGTCTCCTCTTAGCCGCCTCCTTTCTAACGAAAACAACCTCAAATCCCTCAGCCTCTCCTCATAAGACCTGCCCTCCATACCAGGCAACATCCTGGTAAACCTCCTCTGTACCCTCTCCAATGCCTCCACATCTTTCTTATAATGTGGGGACCAGAACTGCACACAATACTCCAAGTGCGGCCGCACTAGAGTTTTGTACAGTTGCAACATGACGTTGCGGCTCCGAAAATCAATCCCTCTACCAATAAAAGCCAAGACTCCATATGCCTTCCTAACAACCTTCTCGACCTGACTGCCTACTTTCAGGGATCTTGTCTCAGTCCTCTCCTGTTAGTTTTTCGTACTCCCGCTTCAATGATTCTATAAAGTATGTTCAAAAAGTATGTTTTTCCACCAGGGAGAGAGGGCAGTGCATTAGTTTGCTGGAAAGCAGCAAATGATAGTAGAGGGTGCAATTATAGAATCCCTACAAAGCAGAAAGAGGACATTTGGCCCATTTAGTTTGCATATAAACAATCCCACCCAGCTCTATAACCTCACATATTTACCCTGCAAATCTCTCTGTCACTTAGCAGAAATTCACCTAACTTACACATCTTTGGAGTGTGGAAAGAAACCGGAGCACCCGGAGGAAACCCATGCAGACACAGGAAGAACATGCAAACTCCACACAGGCAGTGACCCAAGGCTGGAATTGAACCCAGGCCCCTGGCACTATGAGGTAGCAATGCTAACCACTGTGCCACCCACTTGTAGCACGCCCAATCACCTTCAGCCCCTGCATATCTTGTGATCACTGGCCTTCTCCGATTGCTCCTCTTCTCTCTTCTTCACCCACATCCCGTCTCCTCCATTAGTACCAAGGGGTACTGACCCCAGCTACTACCTAATGGGGGGGCCTCATTGGCCTCCAGTACTATAGGCAAAGCCATCCCGACGTGTCCCCATTGATGGCACCATTCATAAACCTCAATGGAGAGGAACTTTACTGGTGAGGATGCTAAGGGAAGTGAGCCTGAATAATTGCATCCTAGACTCACTAATAATATTTAAATTCTATTTAAGTATGCTTCATCAATGACTTTCCTTCCATCATAAGGTCAGAAGTGGAGATGTTTGCTGAAAATTTCATAATGTTCAGCACCATTCACAACTCCTTAGACATTTAAACAGTCCATCTCCAAATGTTGTAAGACCTGAACAAGATCCAGGCTTGGGCTGATAAATGGCAAGTAACATTTGTGCCACACAAGTGCCAGACAATAACCATCTCCAACGAGAGAGGATCCAATCATCGCCCCATGACATTCAATGGTGTGACATTGCTGAATACCATCCAGCGACATTGATCAGAAACTGAACTGCACTTGTCATATAAATACTGTGGTTATAAGAACAGGTTACAGGCTGGAAATCCTGTGGCAAGCAACTTACCTCCTGACTCCCCAAAGTCTGTCCACCATCTACAAGGCCCTAGTCATAATTGGGATAACTGGAAGAGTGCAGCTCCAATACTGCTCAAGAAGCTTGATACTATCCAGAATAAAGCAACTTACTTGACTGGTACTCCATCCACAAACATTCATTTCTTCCACCACTGATACACAATAGCAGTTATGTGTACCATCCACAAGATGCACTGCAGGAATTTCCAGAGGCTGCTTAGACAATAACTGCCAAACCCATGAGCACTACCATCTAGAAGGACATGGGTAGCAGGTACCTGGGAACACCACCACCTGAAAGTTCCTCTCCAAGCCATTCACCATCCTAATTTGGAAATACGTCAACGTTTCTTCAATATTGGATGAAAATACTGGAATCCCTTCCCTCACAGTCCTATATGTGCCTATACCACATGAATTGCAGCGGTTCAAGAAGGTGTACACCACCACCTTCTCAAGGGCAATTAGGGATGGACAATTAAGGCTGGCCTAGTTACTGAAGCCCACATCCCTTGAATGAATAAAAAAATTACAGAAATTGTCAGCAAACGTTGTGCTGGGGTTGAATTCTTCCAACTATGGGCTCTCCTGAAGATGGCAGTGGAGTTACCATGTCCTCCTGGATGCATCACAGTTGTAAAAATCATTTCGACACTGCTCTGAAAGGATAGAGGTATACTACTATATTCTGCTTTGCAATACATGTACTGCAATTACAAAAAAATTAAACAAGCATTATTCTCATGAATATGTTCTTTCTGAAGGCCTTTTCACAAGCAGTAAAGTATGCATGTGGCTTTCTCTGACTTCACTCTGAAAAATGTTTCATCTCATTGCTTCTCCTTAAACTCACGATCTAAATGCCCAGGGCATTAGGATCCGTGAATAGTGGTTGCCTCAGTTTGGCTCTAAGAAATGCTCTGTTACTATCTGCTATTAGCTGCTGTCATCTCATCTTGGAAAGACTCTATAGAAAGATATTACATAGTAATTTCCCGCTGGAATGCCTTATAAGAGAGATAAGATGCCAAGACATTGTCTATCATTGTTCTGTTTTATAATGTATATACTCCTCTGCTCACTGAAAGGTAGACTGAAAAAGGGAAAAAAGAATGAGATAAAAGACTAACTTAATTCAAATCATCTTTTTCCCAATAGTGTGAAACAGCATGCTTCTATTCACCACTTTTTACCCAACAGCCTGCTTTGAGAATTCAGCACGATAAGAGTCATGCTGAACAATTTGCAAAACGAGCACTTGCATGGTATAGTGGGTAACTGTGCCAATACAACTCTGTTACCCCACATATCACTTAAAAAATAAATCGAAATCACTGACTATATAAGGATATTATATACGTGGATTAATTTATTTTGGAAAAATGAATAAGAAAAATACACCAATGGCAACTATGAAAACTAAATGGAAAAATATGTTGCAATTGAAACTAAGTTTATGTTTGGCTTGTATTTGTCCCCCTCCTGTGGTAGTTTCCTAACCAATTAAGTTCTGAAAGGGTTAAAGGTTTTGTAAATCAATACATCTACTCGAGTGGGTTTATAGTTCTGTGGGAAATTTGTACACACTATAAAACATTCTCTCCCTTTAGAGAAATCACAATTAATCTGTCACAGCCTAGCAAGCCTGCTTCATTAGTCAGCAGAGATAAGAATCATCAGCTAGTCTGTATGATTTGTCTAATTAGCTGCAGTTCATTTGTCATTTTCATTTTCTTCGCGCGACGCACAGCTGAATAATCGTTGCCTTCATCAATTGCTGAACAATGCGCCCCTTTCAAGTTATCACCGTCAATGTTGTCACTTTATCCATTATAAAATTTGGGTTTCATTTAACCAGTAATTAAACATTACAGCCTGTTCACTATTACAACAGAGGATAAGGAAGTTACTAATTACATAAGAAATGAGCCAACATTTATCTCTATTCATTTTTTTAAAACTTGATTCTTTGATTTTTTTTGTCTATCTGAGCGTACCATTTCCCATTTTAAAGGAGTGAGCATTTTCATTCTCTGTCTCTGGTAACAGTCATGCAAACAGGACTGCCATGGACAATAATACATTTGAGTTGATTATTTAACTGCTCCTTGAGCCAACCAGCCAATATATCGATCCATTAATAAAATGTGTTCACACAAAATAAGTTTTCTTTTTAGGTATTAATGCATCACAAACTGATGGTTATTATTCAGTCCTCACAAACTGTTAGCTTTCTCACCAAAAAAAGTGTGATTCGTTACAGTTTCACACTCATCAGGGCCATGTGAAAATATCTCTGGAATACAACTAGCCCAAAATAACCAAATTCACTTACTGTTTCCTTCTCCAGCTGCCATGAATGACTGATGCTGATGTGGTATTATAGTTGGGAACACAACAGGAACATAGGTTGTCCTTGTATAATTTGTTTGTCTACAGTGTATAAAGTACAAATGTTTATTTTAATTTATGGGATATGGACGTTGCTGGCTAGTCTAGCATTTATTGCCCATCCTTAATTGTCCTTGAGAAGGTGATGGTAAGCTGCCTTCTTGAACTGCTGCAGTCCATGTGATGTCAAAACACACACACTGTTGTTAGAGAAGGAGTTTCAGAATTTTGTCCCAGGGACTGTGGAGGAACAGTGATATATTTCCAAATCTGGATAGTGGAGTGGCTTGCAGGGGAACTTCCAGGTGTGGTGTTTTCACGTGTCTTGATGCTTTTGTAATTCTAGATGGTAGCGGTCGTAAGTTCAAAGGTGCTGTTTAAGAAGCCTTGCTGAATTCCTGTTGTGCATCTTGCAGATTGTATATACTGCTGCCACTGTTCATCGGTGGTGGAGGGAGAGATTGTTGAAGGGGTGTCAATCAAGTGAGCTGTTCTGCCCTAGCTGGTGTCAACTGTTGTTGAAGCCACACTTATCCAGGTAAGGGGAGAGTATTCCATCACATTCCTGACTTCAAATGCAGACAGGCTTTGGGGAGTCAGGAAGTGAATGATTTGCTGCAAGATTCCTAACTGTTGATACGCTCTTTCTGCCAGTGTATTTGGTGAGAACGGTAAAGTTTCTGGTCAATGGTAACCTCCAGGATGTTGATCATGGAGAAGTCAGCAATGCTAATGTCATTTAATGTTAAGGGGCGATAGTTAGGTTCACTGTCTAGCACTCGTGTGGCATGAATATTAATTGTCAGTCCAAGCCTGGATATTGTCCAGGTCTTGCTGCTTTTTTAAATGGACTGCTTCAGTATCTGAGGAGTCGTGAATGGTGCAGAATATTGTGTAGTCATCAACGAACATCCCTACTTCTGATCTTTTGATGGAAGTAAAGTCATTGACGAAGCAACTGAAGATGATTGGGCCTAGGATTGTATGCTGAAGAACTCCTGCAGTGATGTGCTAGAACTGAGAAAATTGACCTCTAACCACCAAAATTATCTTCCTTTGTGCCAAATATGATTCAAACCAGAGCAGGGTTTTTCCCATACTTCCCACTGATTCCAGTTCTGCCAGGGCTCTGTGATATCAAACTGGGTCAAACATTGATGTCAAGAGTAGTTACTCTCAGTTCACCTCTAGAATTCAGCTCTTTTGGTCATGTTTGAACCAAGGCTGTAACGAGGTCAACAACTGAGTGGCCCTGGTGAACCCAAACTGAATGTCAGCGAGCAGGTTATTGCTAAGCAAATACTGCTTGATATCACTGTGATAACCCCTTCCATCACTTTACTGATGATCAAGAGAAGGATGATGGGCAGTAATTAGCCAGGTTGGATATGTCTTGTCTTTTGTGTACAGGGCAAACCTGAGAAATTTTCGATATTGCGGGTAGAAGTGTTGTAACTATACTGGAATAGCTTAGTTAACAGCAAGACAAGTTTCGAAGCATGAGCCTTCAGTACTATTGCCAAAATATTGCCAGGGCCCATATCCTCTTCAGCATAATAACAAGTAACAGTCAACAAAGGCCGGAATTTTATCAGCATGCCCGCCCTGATTCTGTGGGCGGGCAAGGTTTGAGGAACGGCATTCTCCATAGGCCTCAGGTGTGACTGTATCAAGCTTGGCCAGATGCGCCGGTAAAATTCCGCCAAGAGTCAGCTCAGATGAAGAGTCATCCAGACCCAAAATGTTAGCTCTATTCTTCCTCCACAGATGCTGTCAGACCTGCTGAGATTTTTGCTTTTATTGAAGAATCACATTAAATCACCTGATTGAGAAAAGAGAAACTTATACTTACAGAGTTCCTTTTATAGGATCTCAAGAATGTCCAGATATGATGGGTTTGTTGTTTAGCAGCCATTTTGCAAAAGAGGATGAAATAAATCAAATGTTAATCTGCTTTTTGTTGGCATTGGTGGAGAAAGAAATGTTGGCCAAGACACCAAGAGACACCCTAAATATTTTTTAATTAGTGCAATGAGTTTATAAACATTCTCCAGAAGGAAAACGGAACCTCTATTTCTATCTCATTGAAAGAGCAGTATTGCAGAATCAGTATAAATTATGTCATAGAGCGTTTCCTGAACCGACACCATCTAATTATGAAGTGAGCATGATACTACTGAGCAAAGCTGACACACAAAGCACAGATGGATCCAAATTGGTAGGGGAAAGAAGAGAAGGTTCAGATGGTACATGACACACAAACACCCTCTCCATCACACATAAGAAAATTATGGACAATAAAAACAAAGGGAAATTGAGTAAGGATAACTGTAAGAAGAGTATTAGATACATTACTGGAAGAATAGACAACTTGCTAATGGGGACTGTCAGTGGAAAATGGAAAAAATGTGGTGTTACCACAAAAAAAATATTCAATCTACAGTTCAACAATTACTGCTAAAGGCTGAATATGAAACCAATCTGACAGTTAGCAAAATTGTTTACTTTATCATTCGTTCTTGGGTCACTGCCAATTGTCAACAAAAAGGGAAAGCCTTTCCCACTTTAATCTGGTGCTTGGGGCTGCTTCACAGCAGCTGACGTGGTGCATACTTCCCACTCAGTGTCTGCTTTTGGCAGCCTAGCAGTTACTGAGAGAACTCAAATGTGCATAGAAATCATTTTGTCTTATCAATGAAAGCATTTTTTTTTCAAACTTGAGCCTATCAGAGATCCATTTGCATTTTCATATAGTAGAAATGAGACAACTATTGTACAAAAAAAAATTAATTTTATGGACGGTCAATTTTGTTTGAAAGAATTCCATAAAATGACCTTCATGAAGTGTCAGTATTTCAGCTATTTCACCAGAGCTGAAAAATTCTACACAGAGGAGGGCAAAGTGGAGGGCAGCAGAAAGAGGGTCTGTGTGGGCTTGTTGTCAATGCACTCTTGATGGTTGAATGGCCTCTTTCTGCATTTTACGGATTTTATGATCAAACATCCACTGTAACTTAGCTGCAAAAGGAAGAGGGGTTGATCTAAGAATAGTTAGATAATGGATATCACAGAGCATTTGCAAATAAGTTACGGTGGATGCTTGATCATAGACTCTGTAAAGTGCAGAAAGAGGCCATTCAACCATCAAGAGTGCATTGACAACAATCCCACCCAGGCCCTTTCCCCTTAATTCTATTTATTTACCCTGCTAATCTTCCTGACACTAATGGCCAATTAAACTAATCCGCACGTTTTTGGAGTGTGGGAGAAAACCAAATCACCCAGAGGAAACCCATGCAAACAATGAGAAGGTGCAAATTCCACACAGACCCGAGTCTGGAATTGAAACCAGGTCTCTGGTGCTGTGAGGCAGCAGTGGTAACCACTGTGCCACCATGACTGCAGAAGACAAATGAACGTGACATACCATGACAACCCATCTCCTGACAGAGGTAGCTACAACAGCAGCAGTTTTGTATTATCAACGCAAGAATGTCTGCATTTTTCCACTTCTTGGATCCAGTGATATTGACTAACTATTGCTGCATCAGCATAATGGCCATATGATCAGTGCATTGTTGTTGTTGGCTGCTGTTCCTCGATTCAAGAATGATGTCTACCCAGGGTTGTGAGTTTCTGTCATAGGTCTTCATGTGACTGAGCAATACAATTCCTGACCTATAGATCATTACGCATATAGGGCAGGTCCTGTGAGGTAGTGGGATCCATAGTGCAGGAATCGCTTCCTTTTCTTTCATTCTCTGACTCATCATTAAACCATTGGGATTCAGAGCTTGATGGACAAATTTACACTGTTCTAAGTGATCGGCAGCAAGTGTCTCATGGTCATTGTGGTCAACACTGCAGTATTTCAAAGAAAGCTTCAGAATGTCCCTGAAGTATTTTCTTTGTCTTAACTCTCAAGTGGCAAAAGTTCCAGCATAAGAGAATAGGATCTGGTGGGGGAGATGATTTTCAGCCAAACACAATGGCGGTACATCACAGTTGATTTTGCAAGATTTTTGCCTGAACTGGGAGACAGGGAGAAATATCTGCACAGGTGACCTCAGATTTTGGTCAGACCCCATGGAGAACTGCATTTTAGACTGGGCTTGCTCTGACAGTGGGGAGTGAGGGGAACACAGTTGAGTTAGAAATGAGGATCCTCAGAAACTGATCCTATCCAACAGATACAGTACATTTGCTACCTGTGATAAGCATGGACTATCAGAATGCATATTGTGGTACCTAAATGTAGGAAGCTGTTCAAAGACGAGGTGGAAAATGTGGTAGTTATAAGAAGGGTGGAGAATGTGATAGTTGTCGGAGGCTTCAATGATTTAGGGGTAAGGCAGCATCTTTTGAAACAAGATCCAGAACACCACATGCTATAATGCTGTGTCGGGTGAAGGACATCATGAATCACTTTAACAAGATAACGGAAACAGAGTTCGAGGATCCAGCTGTTGTGATCCATTTTGGAACCAACAATACAGGGAATAGTAGTCAAAGTAGCTCTGTTAGTGAGTCTATTAATTTAAACAAGAGGGCCAACTGGGTTACAACCTCTGAATTATTACCTCGACTACATGTAAATTGGCATAGGGATGAGCAGAATGGAGAGATGAACACATGGTTGAAGAACCAGTATGGGGGAGAGGAATTCCATTTCCTAATATATTGAATCAGGAAAAAAAATGTAGCATCAACACAAGTTGT